>CM042049.1:22500-1490000 GCA_023525745.1 Arctium lappa
ACCACAAGGGTGTCTCCCAACCCCAAGGAGGTGCTCAACAAGGAGAAGTTTGAGCATATGGGTGCTAAGGCTGCCACTACTCCTGCTAGCACAGAGGGGTCAGTGGTAACATAAATAAGACATTCCCCATGGCAACTTTGGATGAGAAATCATTCAAAGGTCCCAGGTGCCAAGAAACCACGGGGGTAGAAGGTGCTTCTGCTAGGCAGAAGACCTCTACTACAAAAAGATCCCATGATCCTTCAAAATAGGGTAATACTTCTGGAGAAGGTGAGGACAGATATAACTACTATGAACTGATAGAAGCAATAGGAAACATAAACTTGGATGTGATCAAGCACGGGAAAGATATCGAAGAGCTAAAACTGATAGTTCTGTCTCAACAAGAACAGATTGTCAAACTAAAGCAAATAGTGAAGAAATTGATTCTGCAAAAGAAGAAGAAACAGTTTGTGCTAAGAAGGAGGAAACCAGTGACTGATGCTCCCAAAAAGGGGGAGTCAGAAGCTGATGGAAACATGGAATATGTCAAAGCTAAGGGGGAGCAAGAGAAAGTTGAGTTTAAGGGGGAGCAACAAGAAGCAGAAAAAGAGAAAGAAGCAGTAACAGTTAATACTGCTGAGTCAAGCCAAGCAGCAGAAACTGTTACTACTGCTGATCTGAAAGAAGCAGTAGAAACAGTGCAAGAAGTACTAACAGATCTTGAAATTGCTGAGACCTTAATCAAAGCCAAACATGATACTCCCAAGGTCACCTCAAAGGCCAAAGGAGTTGTCATCAAAGAACAAGGTGAAGTGATCAAGAAAGCTAGTGTTGAGAAGATTGCAAGTAAAGACAAAGGCAAAGCTAAAGTGGTGGAATCTGATCAACCAATCAAAAAGCAAAGGTTTGTTGAATCAGATGAAGCTTTGGCCAGGAAGATGCAGGCTGATATTGAAAAGGAAGAAAGGGTTCAGGTTGAAAACGACAGAGAGATGGCAAAGGTTCTAGCTGCTGAACTGAATGAAGCCTATCAACAAAGCCTGGCAACTGAACTTGCACAGAAGAAAGCAGCATCTCTAAAGAAATATGTGGGGGTCAAAACAGCTGCAAAGAAGAGACAACCCTCAAAGACTTTCCTTGGTACCCAAGAGAGAAACAAGATGATTACATTTCTCAAAGGTGCTGTAGGAGTCAGAAAGGAGATGTTCTCAAAGATGACATTTGAGCAGATTAAAGAGCTATACAATTCTGAAATGACCAAGCTTCAAGGGAATGAAACTGCCAGGGTGGAGATGGAGAAGAGAATGAAAGAAAGCAATGATTTCATGATAGAAAAACCTTTTCCAGATGAGCAAGAAACACCACCAAAGAAATAGGCAACTCTTGGTTAAAGTCTAAGGACTCTAAAAAGAACCAAGATGGTGGCAAGGAGAAAGTCATCCAAGAAGCCTAGAATAGCTGAAGGAGAAGCTGAGAAGGTTGTTGAAGAAGAAGAGGCACCTGAGTTATCTGAACAGAAAGAACCAGCAAGAACTGATGATGTAAATATGTACATGGTAGTGATGGACAAAGTGCCTGAACTAATTTCAGCAGAACCTGTTGGTATGAAGCCTCCTGAGGTTATTCTATGGGACACAATGAATGTTGATGGAAAGGAATACATAAGGCTCAAGAGGAAGGATGAAAAGTATGAGGTGTTCAATACTTGGGCAAAGATTGTTAGAACATGCTCTAGGTCAGATCTTGAAGAGATGTTTGACATAGGAATGAAGTTGTATGCAGATAAATTGAAAGCTCCAGAGATTTCAATTACAAAACTGGTGATGGAGTATCTGTGTATGATGTTCAAGCCTGATGAAGTAGAGCATGTGATCAGGAATGTGTTCAAAACAGTCAACAATTGGACTCTATATGAAGCTAGTGGAGTATATGCAATAACTATGGACTTAAATCACATAGAATACTTCCTAGTGGATAGAGTATACAATCACAGCAGACTAAAGCTTCATGCAATGTTGAAGAAGAAGCTAGGATGTGTTCCAGATTCAGAGATGGCTAAGTATCTGATCCAAAGAACAATCAATCAGAGTTTGGGGTTGGATGCAAATACAGGAATATAAGCCATGATGAAGTTTTGGGAGCATCTAAGAAGACCTTCTGAAGAACTTGACTTCTCTTCCTAAAAGTCAAGTTAGGGGGAGATTGTTGGGAAATTCAGAAATGCACAAGTACAGTTAATACTGCTAGAATAACTTGGTTAATACTTCTGAAGTTACTACTTCTGAAGTTAATGCTGCTGAACAAAATTAGTACTGCTAAGTCAAAGATTAATACTGCTAGAGGAGATTACTACTACTAAGCAATTTTAGTACTGCTAGTAGTTAGTACTGCTGAAGGTTAATACTGCTCAGAGTATTAATGCTGCTGAAGACTTAGTGCTGCTTATGAGATAATCAAGACTCGTACAGATCAAGACTGAAGATTATGGAAAGCTTGAAGATAAAGATGGAAGATTATTTTGAAGATCTTTTATTATTTGTAATTATCTTTTATCTTCAGTGTATATAGAATAGATTAGAGTTGATAGAAATTAACTTTAGAATTCTGAATTTTTGTTTTCATAGAGAGAATCAACCTCAAGGTTTGTAATCCTAATTCTAGAGAAGTAGAATTCGTATTGCTGAGCCTGTTCATCAATATTGAGGTTGAGTGTTGAATCTTGTAACTTTATAATCATTCAATAAAGTTTACAAGTTCTTATTTTGATTTACTGTTTTCCATTACTTATTGAATATCAAAGTGTTATTCCGCAAACTCCTTTGATATTGTTTTTGAGTGTTTATTCTTGTTTATAATTAAGATCTTGTCACCTCTTGACCACCATTGTTGATTTTGAGCTTTTGATACTCAATATCTCGGGATTTCAAGTGTTATTTCACCATCTAGCAAGGTTATGGAAGCTTAAGCTCAATGTATCCACTTTATCATCTTCACCTGCAACTTTCTAGGGTTTTATCAAACCCTCCTTATGACCCTCTCCATTCTCTCAAAGGTTGTGGTGGTGGCTTCTGTGGGTGACCAAGAGATGTATAGTTGATAGATTGTCAGGATCTTAATTCTAAACAAGAATAAACACTCAGAAACAATATCAAAGGAGTTTGCAGAATAACACTTTGATATTCAATAATTAATGGAACACAGTAAATCAGAATAAGAACTTGCAAACTTTATTGAATGATTATAAAGTTACAAGATTCAACACATAACCTCAATATTGATGAACAGGCTCACCAATACGAATTCTACTTCTCTAGAATTAGGATTACAAACCTTGAGGTTGATTCTCTCTATAAAAACAAAAATTCAGAATTCTAAAGTTAACTCTAAACTATTCTAACTAATTCTATATATACTGAAGATAAAAGATAATTACAAATAATAAAAGATCTTCAAAATAATCTTCCAGCTTTATCTTCCAGCTTTCCATAATCTTCAAACTTGATCTTATAAGCAACACTAAGTTTTCAGCAGTATTAATACTTTGAGCAGTATTAACATTCAGCAGTACTAACTACTAGCAATACTAAAATTGTTTAGCAGTAGTAATCTCCTCTAGCAGTATTAATCTTGACTTAGCAGTACTAATCTTGTTCAGCAGCATTAACTTCAGAAGTAGTAACCAAGTTCTTCTAGCAGCATTAACTATACTTGTGAAATTCTGAATTTCCCAACAATCTCCCCCTAACTTGACTTTTAGGAAGAGAAGTCAAGTTCTTCAATGATTATCTTCAAGATGCTTTCAACACTACAGCTTAGTTGCCCAAATTCGGATCCAGACCCAGACTTTGATTGATTGTTCTTCTAACCACAATTCTGGCCATTTCTGATTCCTTTGCACATGTAAGCTTGGCATTCAACATTTCTTGCAGTTTACCCTTGCTGTGATCATAGATTTTATCAACCAAGTAGTACTCATGATAAGCTCTGTCTACAGTGATGACATAGACTCCACACCTTTCAAATATCATCCATTTTTCTATTCTTTGGAATTTATTCTGTAGATGCAAATCTATGATCACATGTTTAACTTTTCTAGGATCAAACTCATTCCTTCTCCTGTCAGCTCCTTTTCATAAAGACTCAATCCAACTTTAAATATCTCTTCTAAATCTGATCTTGAACAGCTTCTGATGAGTCTACCCCAAGTAGAGTACACTTCATATATATCTCCCACTCTCTTAAGCCTGAAGTATTTCTTTCTTTGATCTTCCAGAATATCCCAAAAGATTACTTCTGGTGCTTTCATAGAAATGGGATCAGCTTGAACTGGTTCATCATCTGTTATAGTCATATAAAGCTCAAGATGCACATTAGATTGCTTATTGGACTATTCTGGGTTCTGCACATATTCTGCTGAAGGTGTAACTGAAGGTTCTGCCTCTTTTTCAGCTTCTTCAACCCTTTGTTTCTTGAACAGTTTCTTTGAAGCTATGGTCTTCACCCTCTTTGCAAATTTAGCTTCTATACCCACATTCTCTGGCTCTTCCTTATTTTCTTTTGTAGGTGTGACTTCCTCAGGGAATGGTTGTTGAATGTTGAGATCATGTCTCTTCTTCATCCTTCTTTCAGCCTCTTCCCTTTGTGAGGAGTCCCCTTGAAGCTTAGCCATTTCCTTTCTATAAAGCTCCTCAACTTGACTGTATGCCATATTATTGAACATCTCTCCTTTGACCCCAATTGAACCTTTCAGGAAATTTATCATTTTTCTCCTTTCCTGATTGGCCAAAAAGGTCTTAGAAGGTTGTCTTTTCTGCTTTTTGAGTGGCATTTTTTTGACTGGTACTTTCTTGGCCTGAGCTACTGCTTTCATGCTTTTCTGATACTCTTCATTTAGTTTTCTGGACATATTCAGTGCAAGCTCTCTATTCTTCTCAGATTGTAGCAGTTCCTCTTTTTCCATCTTAGCTTGAAGCTCTTTTGCCACTTCTTCATCTAACTCAATCTGACTCTTCTTCTTTGAAGGTTGATCAGGTTCAACCATCTTTCCTTTTTCTTTTGTATCCTTCAAACCTGTCTCACTTCTTTCTTTTCTCTTCTTTTGAAGGCCTTCTTCATTTATGACCACTCCCTTGGCCTTTTGAGAAGCCTTAGGAGTGTCATTCTTGGCTTTGACCAACGTTTCTGCAATTTCCAATTCTTCTACAGAAAGCCCTGTTATTGCTGCTTCTTTTACCTCAGCAGCATTAACAGTTTCTGCTGCTTGAGCAAAAAATCTGTTTCTTTCTCTATTTTTGCTTCTTTCTCCCCCTCAACATCAAATCCCATCTCAGATTTGCTTTCCTTCTCTGTTTCATTCTCTTGATTCTCCCCCTTGTTGGAAGCATCTTGATCACCTTTCCTCTTCTTTAACACAAACTGCGTTCTCCTCTTTTTCTGTACCAATCTTGTCACCATTTTCTTTAGTTTGGTGATCTGTACTTGTTGAGACAGAATCACCATTTTCATCTCTTCAATATCTTTCCCTTGCTTGATGACATCCATGTTTATGTTACCCATAGCATCCATCAATTCTTGATAGTTATATATGTCTTCACCTTCTCCAAAAGTGTTACCCTCTTTTGAAGGATCATGGGATCTTTTCGTAGTGGGAGCCTTCTGCCTAACAGAAGCACTCTCCACCCCCTTGGGTTCTTGGCACCAGGGACCTTTGGATGATTGCTCACCCAAAGTTGCCATGGGGAAGGTCTTATTTATGTTACCACCGACCTCCTCTGTGCTAGCAGGAGTAGTGGCAGCCTTAGCACCCATATGCTCAAACATCTCCTCAGTGAGCACCTCCTTGGGGTTAGGAGACACCCCTGTGGTTTCCCTGTAGATATTCTCTAATGGAGAATTCTCCATTAGAGGGCTTAAAGGCTCAGTGGGTGATGGTACAAGAAGGGAAGGAGCCTTCTTTACCTTTTTCCTTATGTAGGTTTGGGTGATTGGAGAATTTGGCTTTTGAAGTAGGGACTGAGGGATTGATATGGAGGGTGAAGGTTGGGATTGGCTAGCAGTGGGATGGTCTAATGAGGGCCTTGACCCTACTGCCATACCTTCTTCATTGTGGGACACCACCATCATTGTAGAGAACAATGGGGTGTCAACTCCTTCCGAGTCCAATGGAGATCTCTTCATATTTGAAAAGACCTTACCTTTGGGGATTTTGGGTACATATACCTCATCAAAGTGAGGCATATCCGTCAATTCATTGGTTATAATTGCCTGGACAAATCTTGGGTACATATAAAAACTCTTTTTGTTTCCCAAGTTTGACACAAGGTCATTAAAAATCATTTTAGAAAAATTGTACTTTCTGGCAGTAGCCAAGCACACCAAAGCATAAGCAATGGTGCTACTGAACTCACTCCATCCAGTAGTCTTTTTGGAAATACAATGCATAAGGGTATGGACAAAGAAACGCCATTGGGGTGAAAATTTAGATTTTGAGAACTTGAAAACACCCAATGGGCCTCCATACCCCATTCTTGTAAGAGTGGAAAACAGTTCATCATTAGAGATAGATGAGATACCAGAGGCATCGTCTAAGCGTAGACTGATGCGAATTACCTCTTCAGTAACTGTCAAGGGTTTGCCACACACCCTTGTCTTGATCACTTGCACACCATTCTCAGTAACAATGGTGGCATTAGCCCAAAATTGTTGTTGGTGCTCGATATAGATTGATGGAGACACTGTCAGAGCATAGGCGATATGGCTAGACTTCAGAAAATCCACTATCTGATGAAATCCTGCAGCTTGCTTTGGCTTTTGTAGCATCGCGATTTCATTGTGCTCGTCAATAAATGTCATAGACGCCATTGAGCTTGAATATTCTGGACTGAAAATCACTAGGTGCTTTGAGAGAAAAGGGTTAGAGAGCAAATGAATAGGAATCAAAGAGTCGTTATGAACTTTTGGGCGGGCAAACAGGGTATTTATACGATTCGGGACATAAGCAGTATTAACACCTAGTAGTATTAACTGAGAGCAGTATTAACCACTAGCAGTATTAACTGAGAGCAGTATTAACTAACTAGCAGTATTAACTGAGAGTAGTATTAACCACTAGCAGTATTAACTAACTAGCATTATTAACTGTGCACTAACAATATTAAAACTACACTGGCAGCATTAACTATACTTACACTTTTTGAAGCTTGAGGTACTCTGAGCAAGGTAATAGCTGTCTGAGAAAGATGTTAGGAACACCAAATAATAAACCAATAACAGGTATGAACACACTTTTTAAAACATGAGCTCATTCAGAGTTAATCATGCCCACACTTGTGACCAAGAAAGTGAATCTACCCACATCAAAAGCTTTAGTGAATAGATCAGCAAACTGGTTGTCAGTATGAACCTTAGCAACTTGAATTAGCTTCTTTTCATTACAATCTCTAATAAAGTGATACCTGATCTCAATGTGCTTGGTTTTGGAGTGCTTGACTGGATTGTTAACAATGCTTATTGCACTGCTATTGTCAATGAAGATTGGAGTGTGAAGAAAGGTTACCCCATAGTCCAGCATCTGATTTTGAATCCATAGAACCTGAGAGCAGCAACTTGCAGCAGCAATATACTCAGCTTCTGTTGTTGATAAGGACATTGTGGTTTGTTTCTTACACTGCCAAGACACTAGTCTTGCACCCAAAAGTTGACATCCACCTGAAGTAGACTTTCTGTCCATGACAGAACCACCCAAGTCACTATCTGAATAAGCAATCAAGTCAAAGTTGGATTCAAAAGGATACCAAAGACCTAATTTAGGTTGCCCTCTTAAGTATCTGAAAATCCTTTTAACAACTTGCTGATGTGATTGCTTTGGCTTGACTTGGAATCTGGCACACAAACACACTGGGAACATGATGTCTGGTCTTGAGGTTGTGAGATACATGAGAGATCCAATCATTGATCTGTATAGATGGACATCAACATCCTCCCCCTCAAGATCAGCAGTAATCTGTTTATGAGTCTCCATAGGTGTGCTTGCTGGCTTTGAGTCTGATAAACCATATTTGTTCAGGATGTCTTTCACATATTTTGATTGGCTTATGAAGATCCCATCTTTCTTTTGTTTCACTTGAAGCCCAAAGAAGAAGGTAAGTTCACCCATTGAACTCATTTTAAAGCTCTTGTGCATCAACTTTTCAAAGTCTCTACATATTTGATCTTTTGTGGATCCAAAGATGATATCATCCACATAAATCTGAACCAATAGGATGTCCTTCTTACTTCTTTTAATGAAGAGGGTCTTGTCAATTATTCCTCTTTCAAACCCATTCTCCAAGAGATAGGTAGACAGAGTATCATACCATGCTCTTGGGGCTTGATGAAGACCATACAGTGCTTTCTTCAGTTTGTATACTCTGTCTGGATATGATGGATATTCAAATCCAGGGAGTTGACAGACATATACTTCTTCATCAATTGTACCATAAAGAAAGGCACTCTTCACATCCATTTAGTATACCTTGAACTTCATGTATGATGCATAGGCTAGAAATAGCCTAATTGCTTCTACCCTTGCCACTGGAGCAAACACTTCTTCATAGTCAATGCCTTTTTCTTGAGTGTACCCTTGTGCCACCAGCCTTGCTTTGTTTCTTATCACAATGCCTCTCTCATCCTTTTTGTTCCTGAAAATCCACTTGGTGCCTATAGCTCTATGACCTTTTGGAAGGTCCACCAAGTCCCAAACTTCTTGCAACTTGAACTGCAGTAACTCTTCTTGCATAGCTTCTATCCAACTGGAATCTTTCATTGCTTCAAATACCTTCTTAGGCTCAATCTGAGATAGAAAGCAGGAGAGTACTGTGTGTTGCTGATCCTGCAGCTCTTGAAGTCTGCTTTGATTCCTTGTTGTCATAGGAGAAGAGATGTCTCTTATGACCATCTCTGGAGGATGATTCTTTTGAGTTCTAGTCTGATGACTAGGTTCTTCATTGATTCCCACATCCAGATTGGAATCATTTAAGTCAACTGAGGGGATCTCATCAGCTGCTTCTGGCTCATCATGTACATGATTCTCCTCATCTCTTCCTTCTTCTTCACTCTAAATTGGTTCAGCAGCGGTCTCTTTTTCACATAACTCAACAGGCTCTATTGTAGGAATGGGAAATATTACAGACTGAGGAATAGTATCTTGTACTTGAGCATCCCCTAATCCTCCATTTCCTGAACCTGCATTGTCATCACTACTGAAACCCAAGGAGTTAGTTAGTGAATCAATGTCAAATAACCACTGAGGACCAGACCCAATAGGATTTGGTGTGTTCTCATTGCACTTGACATCGTCACTTTCCTCAATTATTCTAGAAGAAGTATTAAAAACTCTGTAAGCCTTACTCTGAGATGAGTAACCAACAAGAAAACCATCATCAGCCTTGCTATCAAACTTTCCTAAGTGAGGTTTGGTATTGAGAATGGTACAAGGACACCCAAAAGGTTTGAAAAATCCTATAAAAGGTTTTCTATTATTTAAAAGTTCATAAGGTGTCTTGTTTTTAGGCTTGACTACTAAAACTGTGTTTTGGACATAGTAAGCAGTATTAACTGCTTCAGCCCAGAAAGTAATTGGAAGTTTTGAATCTGCCAACAGAGATCTAGCAGCCTCAATCAGTGTCCTATTCCTTCTCTCAGCAACACCATTTTGTTGTGGAGTCCAAGAAGCACTGTATTGCCTCTCAATTCCTTTTTCCTCACAAAAGGTTGTCAGGATCGAATTCTTAACAAGAATAAAGTCTCAGAAACTAATATCAAAGAAGTTGCGGAATAACACTTTGATATTCAATGTAACAGTAAACAAAACAGTATATGATCAACAACTTATAAACTTGTATTGAATGCTTGAAGTTACAAGATTAAACACACAACCTCAATATTGATGAACAGGCTCACCAATACGAATTCTACTTCTCTAGAATTAGGATCTATGCCTTGAGGTTGATTTTCTCTAAAACTTAGAATGAATAATAATTGTTTTTTTAAACTATTCTATCAATTCTATACATATACTGAACAAAAAGATAATTACAATAAATACAATATCTTCAGTATATCTTCCATCATTATCTTCAAGCCTTCCATGAATATCTTGATTCTTTCCAGCTGTCATCCTTTCCATCCGAATCTTCAATTCATAAGCAGTACTAATCATAAGCAGTACTAACTATGCTCAGCAGTATTAATTTCTTCAAGCAGCATTAACTTGGTCTTAGCAGCATTAACTACTAAGCAGCACTAACCACTAGCAGTACTAACTAGCTAAGCAGTACTAACTTTGTTCAAGCAGCACTAACTTTGACTAGCAGTATTAATTCTACTAGCAGTAGTAATACTCAGCAGTATTAACTTTGAAGTCTTCTAGCAGTAGTAATTCTGAACTAGCAGCATTAACCATACTTGAGCTTTTCTTCAGTTCCCAACAAAGGTGTTTAGGTCATGATTTTTAAATTCAGTACCATTGTCTGACCTAATGACTTTTACCTTTTGATTAGTTTGGTTTTCAATTTTTAGAATAAAGGATTTGATCAGTCCACTTGTCTCATCCTTAGTCCTTAGAAAATATACCCAAGTAAATCTAGAGTAATCATCAACAATAACTAGGCAGTATGATTTCTTACCAATACTCATAACATTTGTAGGACCAAACAGATCCATATGCAACAACTGAAGAGAACTAGAGATTGTGTTGTTTGCCTTTGAAACAGGCAACACAATGATCATCACATGAAAAGACTTTGGAAGGTAAACCTCTTACAAGGTTGTTTTTAACAAGTTTATTCATTGTTTTAAAATTCATGTGACACATCCTTCTGTGCCAAAGTGATGATTCATCCAAAGAGGCTTTTGAAACAAGACAGTTTAGGGATGAATCAGTTGAAACACTTTCCATATCTAAGCAATAAACATTATCCTTTCTGGGAGTTCTTAGTAGTATCATCTTTTCATCAACTACCTTGAATCCAGGAGCAAGGATAATACATTCAGAATCTGTAAATAATATACTATGTTGTTTGTCACAAACCTGTGATATACTTAACAGGTTGTACCTTAACTGCTCAACATAGAATACATCTTCAAAGGTCATTTTACCTTTGGTTACATTCCCCTTACCACTTATCTTACCTCCATCTGGAGTATTACCAAAGGCAACATGCCCACCATCAATTTTCTTGAAATTCTTGAGGCATGACATGTTCCCTGTCATGTGCCTAGAGCAACCACTATCAACATGTCAGATGCTCTTCCCCTTGAGCTGTTGATTGCCCTGCACATAAGATTAAACAATTAGTATTGATTGGGGACCCAAGCCAAAGTGGTCTTGGGTCTCCCTTTCTCATCAAAGTATTTACATTCCTTTTTTATGATGTTTTTAAACTCAGAGCACTCTTTATTAGAGTACTTTGTCAATATGATTGGCTTAGCAGCACAAACACTAGAAGCAGTACTAACCTTAGAAGTACTAACAGAGGAAGCAGTACTAACAGGTTTAGCAGTACTAACCTTGTTAGCAACACTAACAGAGTTAGCCGTATTAACTTTTGAAGAAGTACTAACAATGTCAGCAGCACTAACATTGTTAGCAGTAGTATAACTTCTAGCAGCACTATCATTGTTAGCAGTACTATTTGTGGTAGCAGTACTAACAGTATTAGTGCTTTTAGGAACCCACATATTGACACTTTCTTTAACAGACTTTTTCTTCATGTGGCTTTTAGATTTAACAGATTTCTTAGCCACATGGTTCTTTTCAACCTTCCTATAACCAAAGGGTTTTTGCATGGATCTTTGAAAATTCATCCTTTGGTTCATAGGATTGAAATAACAGAATTTGGCAAGATGATTCAATTTGCCACAGATAAAACAAGGTTTTGGTCTATTGATTTTACTCAAATCAACCCCTTGTTTTTGTGCCCACTGATTATTCCAGTTTCTTTGATTTCCCCTTTTTTATCATGTTTTTGGGGCTCAGTCTTCCTACATGCACACTGTTTGCAAGGACCTGGATTCACAACTGTGGTCTGTTTGTAATGGACCTTACCAGACTTTCCCTCTGTCTTCTCTATGTCCTTGGATTTGATCCAAGCCCTTCCACAGTCCTCATTGGTGATAATGTTATTCTCTACAGGAATCTCACCACTCATCTTGTTCTCCTTACTCTTGTCAACCTCTTTGTCAGTCTTATCCTCAACAACTACTTCATCTAAGGGATCTATCTCAGTGGCTCCCTCAGACAAGTCCTTCCTATCTTTGGTTTCTAACAGATCTGAAGTAGGAGGAATGTAATTGTTGTTATATGGTGGAGGTGTGGCATTTAACCTAATTCTTCTTCTCAACTTATCATGAATCTGAGTTTGTAGTAAAGAGTCCATTGCTTTAGAAGCATTGGAAAACTTTTCTACATCAAGCTTGACCTTGGTTAGTTCATCTCTCAATTTCTCACTCTCCTCTTTAGATTTGGTCAGTTTAAGCTCTAGATCATTTTTCTCCCACTTCCAGTAATTGGTGTCATATGAGTGTTGGAGTTCATTGGCTTGAAAACCTTTAATCTGTTCCTCAAACCTCTCAACAATTCTCACATGATCTTTGATATCCTTTTCTAATATCTTAAGGTCATCACTCATCTTCTGATTGTGATCCCTGTACCTTTTAACAGTGTCTATGCAAGTTTTAGAACAGAGATTAGAATTTACCTCAGATGGGATATCAGATACTTCAGCCATAAGTGCTTGATTTTGGATAGCCTCTTCTGCTTGATCACTCCAGTCAAACCCCATTCCTTGTTGAGAAACAAGGGCTTGAGTAGAGTTTCTGTTATGATTGAGGTTTCCAGACTGTGTTTGTTGGTGGTTGTTGTTGTGAGACACTCCACTTCTGCATTCCCTGGCAAAGTGTCCCTTCAGATGGCATATGTAGCACTCCACCTTTGATTTATCAAACCCTGCTCCATCTTCTCTTCTTTGGGAGAAGATGTTCCTCCCATTCCTCTTTATGAACTTCTTTACACTCATGGACAGCATGGCCATCTGCCATTTAATATCCATCTCTTCCAGATCATCAGGATGAAGTTGTTCCAAATCATCATTAATTAAGGAGGAATTTCCATGACTGGCAAGAAAGGCTTCAAACACAGAATCAATGCCTTTATCTTGATTTGCTCCATTAGCAGCATTAACTGATTCAGGGTTAGCAGTAGAATCAATTGATGCTGATAGGATTGCAGCATTATGAATATATCCAGAAGGCTTCTTCTTTGCCTCCACCTCAGCTTCAAATACTCTAAGATCATTGTACAGATCATCAAGTTCTTTCTCTTCCAACTGATCATTCTGTCTGAATGAAACAGTGTACATGGTCCATTCATCTCCAAGGGAACTTAAGAACTTTCTGTTTACATCATCTTGATCAATCTGTACTCCCATAGTATCTAGTTCACCAATCAGTTTGTTAAACCTGTCAAAAGTTTGAGTCATGGACTCATTCTTAGTTGACATGAAGTTTTCATATTGTTGCTTCAAGATTGCCTTTTGATTTCTTTTGGTACTTTTGGTACCATAGAATCTCTTCTCTAGAGCATTCCAGAGCATCTGTGCATCAGTACAATTGCAGAATTGGTGCTGATATTCATTTGGAATGGCCAAGAGCAGTGTGCTCAAGGCTTTCATCTCTGTCTACCTTGTCTTTCTGTCTGCATCCGTCTTTGGAGGGGTTCTTTTGCCATCTTCACCAATCTTTCCTGCATCAGATGGGCCATTCTCAATGATGTCCCACATAGAGTAATCTATGAGGAGAATGTATTGCTTGATTCTGATCTTCCACATGTCAAATTCATTAGGTCTGAGCATTGGAACCTTTGAGACCAGAGTACTGTTTGATTCAGCTGTGTTTTCCATGATGAATGAGATTTCTGAGAATACTAGCTCTGATACCACTTGTCAGGATCTTAATTCTAAACAAGAATAAACACTCAGAAACAATATCAAAGGAGTTTGCGGAATAACACTTTGATATTCAATAATTAATGGAACACAGTAAATCAGAATAAGAACTTGCAAACTTTATTGAATGATTATAAAGTTACAAGATTCAACACACAACCTCAATATTGATGAACAGGCTCATCAATACGAATTCTACTTCTCTAGAATTAGGATTACAAACCTTGAGGTTGATTCTCTCTATAAAAACAAAATTTCAGAATTCTAAAGTTAACTCTAAACTATTCTGACTAATTCTATATATACTGAAGATAAAAGATAATTACAAATAATAAAAGATCTTCAAAATAATCTTCCATCTTTATCTTCCAGATTTCCATAATCTTCGAACTTTATCTTATAAGCAACACTAAGTTTTCAGAAGTATTAACATTCAGCAGTACTAACTACTAGCAGTACTAAAATTGTTTAGCAGTAGTAATCTCCTCTAGCAGTATTAATCTTGACTTAGCAGTACTAATCTTGTTCAGCAACATTAACTTCAGAAGTAGTAACTTCAGAAGTAGTAACCAAGTTCTTCTAGCAGCATTAACTGTACTTGTGAATATCTGAATTTCCCAACATAGATTCAACCTATGGTAAGGTAATATCTCGTTTTCTTCATATATGGAATAAGGGTTTGGGTACAAGTTGGGGCTTTTATGTTTA
Source organism: Arctium lappa (assembly GCA_023525745.1). Classification (NCBI taxonomy): domain Eukaryota; kingdom Viridiplantae; phylum Streptophyta; class Magnoliopsida; order Asterales; family Asteraceae; genus Arctium; species Arctium lappa. The sequence goes on from CM042049.1 coordinate 37,173, forward strand.
AATGTTTGGGGAAGGATTCTAGAAGTTTGAATATGTTTATTTATGATTGGAAATCTATGGATCTAGGTTTTTGAAGAATTTTGCTTGTGGACTCGGATTTCTTCAAGGAAGCTCATAGCGGGGTAAAATCTAGATTTAGCCTAAATCTTGCAAGGTGAGTTCAAGTTGATTTGTGAAAACGGTGTACAAGCCAAAATGTTTATTTTAAAGTGTTTGTGTTTTACACTAAATTTGCTAACTGCTGATAAGTTGGCTATTTGGAAATGTTTAGCTTTATAAACTTATATAACCCCTATCTTTGGGATTTTTGGAAATGTTGATAAATAAATTATTTTGATATGTTTCTTTGATGTTACAATATGTAAATGGAGGTCATTTTATATAATTGTCCTTTTGGTGCATACGATTTTATAAACTGTGGGAAAATGCATGTAATGGTACTATGAGTCATTTTGGGTATCGCAAAGAGGATAAGTTCTTTTGGAAAACGTTTGTTTCAACCAATGAGAAGTTTTGGGTTATTTACTCTTGAGTCGGAGTATTGTCATAAATGTTGGTCAAACGTATTTTGATGTTCATATTGGCACCCATCGGAGATTTACGTAAATTGTTGGGTCTTTATGTTGGGTTTCGGATTTATCAGGATTTTGGGACTTTGGTCCGGTTTTATAACCTAAGTGGAACTTTGTGGCGTGAGTTGCATTTATTGCATTTTATTTTGGAGAATACATGTTTTGGGTGCGTGAGTCATTCAGTTGGAGTCATGTATTCTAAACAGTGATGTATTGGATCATAGGCACGTGAGTCAGTGGTATGTATCGGTGAGGACTCATGAGATTCTCACCTTGGGATATATGTCACGTTGGCATTGGTGTTATCCCGGTTGTTTTGCGAAGAGGAATCGTTATGGGTTGTACTTCGAGACCTTTGGGTCTGGTGTTTAGATGTCTAATTCTTGTGCACGAGGGTTAGACATCGAGTGTTATCAAGTAAGGGGTTGAGGCTCCTATCAGTGACTGATAGGGAGTAGGCACTAAGGGTCAAGTGGGCACCCTGAGGATGAAACTCCCTAGAGACCGAACAGGCACTAAGATCGCGTATCCTTGAGGTGTAGCTCGACAGAGCAGGCAATAAGGGATACGTTGTGGTGGAGACTTGAAATATAGTCATGACTGGAGGTGTAGCTCGGCAGAGCAGGCAATACGGTCACGATCTGAGGTGTAGTTCGACAACATAGTTATGTGGTTTAACTTTGTGTTCCGCCACGTACAATGGAATCGGGTATCCCCCGTCACCGGAAGGTGCTTTTTAGGTATTTAATTGTGTCATCTTATTATCCATGTTTTCGGTGACGTTTTACTTATGGGGAATTGTTTACTCAAGATTTATGGGTTGCGTTTTATGACATCCACGTTTGAAGGGTTTCGAGAAGTAAAGTTTTATTTCAAATTTTATAAATTAAGAGCTTTGCTTATTATTCACGTTTTGGTTGAGTTTGGGATTAAAGTGGTATTTACGTGAGAAGATTCATGTTGGGTTCCTTGCTCTAAAGATGTACTTTTGAAAAATGGTGTTGTTTGTTATTTAAAGTAAATCTGTCAGTGAGTCTGTGATTTAAACTACTTTTTTTCCCTTTTTCAAATATATTTATTTCATGTTGTAAACGCTTGAACTCACTAGGCGTTAGCCTAACCTTTTTATTTGTCGGCATGTGCATCAAGTTCCGGATGGGGGAAGAGGTTCTCACTTTTGGTGAAGCGTTGAGTGCTTAGAGTTTGTCCCAGGGGTGAGTAGCTTGATAAAGTCTTCCGCGTTAGTCGTTGATAAGAGTAACTGTTTCTTTGGGGTTTTAGTAACACCCGACTTTGATTTGTCTTTCTGCGAGACTTGACATTTTAGTTGTTAAAGTTAAATCCCATATTCTTTTGAGGTGTCTCAAGTGATGATTGTAAAATAGATTATATCCTTTTTGTTGTTTAATTTGGAAGTTTTAAATTAGTTGCTCTGCTCATTTTCGAGGGTGTTACATATTACTTACAAAAAACCGCTCTAGACCCGCAAATTGCCTTAGACACACATTAGCCAAATCGAACCGAACGTACGTCGTGCAGTTTATCGAAACACACTCAAATCATGGTGTATTGCCACCAAACGCTCTGCACATTGTGTGGTGGGCCTTCCAAGGTCCGTTTTGACTGGTCATGGGCCTAAAACGGAGTCACGTAGCAGAAGTTACTCACATTTTAGTGAGAAACCCAGTTTTTGCCGATACGCGAAAGGCGGCGCAGTATAGGGGTTTCTCGTCCGGACCGACCGTGCCGGATTTTCATGGAAATTTACGTGGGCCTTATACAATGTTAGTTAGATGGTTTTAAGCATATATTACTTACAAAAAAACTCTCTAGACCTGCAAATTGTGGTAGACAGGCATTGGCCAAACCGAACCGAACGTACGTCATGCAGTTTATCGAAACACACTCAAATCATGGTGTATTGCCACCAAACGCCCTGTACATTGTGTGGTGGACCTACCAAGGTCCGTTTTGACTAGTCATGGGCCTAAAACGGAGTCACGTAGCAGAAGTTACGCACATTTTAGCGCAAAACCCAATTTTTACCGATACGCGAAACGCGGCGGTATAGGGGGCTTCTCGTTCGGACCGACCGTGCCGGATTTCCATGGAAATTTACGTGGGCCTTCTACAATGTTAGTTACAAGGTTTTAAGCATATATTACTTACAAAAAACCGTTCTAGACCCGCAAATTGCCGTAGACACGCATTGGCCAAACCGAACCGAACGTACGTCGTGCAGTTTATCGAAACACACTCAAATCATGGTGTATTGCCACCAAAAGACCTGCACATTGTGTGGTGGACCTTTCAAGGTCCGTTTTTACTGGTCATGGGCCTAAAACGGAGTCACGTAGCAGAAATTACGCACATTTTAGCGCAAAACCCAGTTTTTGCCGATACGTGAAAGGCGGCGGTATAGGGGGGTTTTCGTCCGGACCGACCATGTCGGATTTCCATGGAAATTTACGTGGGCCTTCTACAATGTTAGTTAGAAGGTTTTAATCATATATTACTTGCAAAAAATCGCTCTAGACCCGCAAATTGCCGTAGACACGCATTGGCCAAACCGAACCGAACGTACGTCATGCAGTTTATCGAAACACACTCAAATCATGGTGTATTTCCACCAAATGCCCTGCACGTTGTGTGGTGGACCTTTCAAGGTCTATTTTTACTGGTCGTGGGCCTAAAACGGAGTGACGTAGCAGAAGTTACGCATATTCTAGCACGAAACCCAATTTTTGCCGATACACGAAAGGCGGCGGTATAGGGGGTTTCTCGTCCGGACCGACTGTGTCGGATTTTTGTGGAAATTTACTTAGGCCTTCTACAATGTTAGTTAGAAGGTTTTAAGCATATATTACTTGCAAAAAACTGCTCTAGACCCGCAAATTGACGTAGACACGCATTGGCCAAACCGAACCGAACGTACGTCGTGCAGTTTATCGAAACACACTCAAATCATGGTGTATTTCCACCAAACGCCCTACACATTGTGTGGTGGACCTTCCAAGGTCCGTTTTGACTGGTCATGGGCCTAAAACGGAGTCACGTAGCAGAAGTTACGCACATTTTAGCGCGAAACCCAGTTTTTGCTGATACGGGAAAGGCGGCGACATAGGGGGTTTCTCATCCGGACCGACCGTGTCGGATTTCCATGGAAATTTACGTGGGCCTTCTACAATGTTACTTAGAAGGTTTTAAGCATATATTACTTGCAAAAAACCGCTCTAGACCCGCAAATTGCCGTAGACACGCATTGGCCAAACCGAACCGAACGTACGTCGTGTAGTTTATCAAAACACTGCACGTTGTATGGTGGACCTTCCAAGGTCCGTTTTGACTGGTCATTGGCCTAAAACGGTGTTAAGTATGATTTTATATTAATCATAGTATTTATAGGCTTGGTCTTATACAGTGTTTAGTGTCATACACTGTGTTGTATCTGGCCAGGGTATTTAAGTTCCTTTGGTCCTTGTTCCTTGTTAGACTTCACGCTATTCAATATCAGATCATACTTTGCGTCTTGAACTTTCTCTCTACTTTCTCTCTCTAGGATTTAGAGATATTTGGATTAACAATTGGTATCAGAGCCAATCTAGATTTTGAGAGGATTGAGAGAATTGTTTTCGATTTCTGAATTTGTAGTTTGATTCGAAAATTTGATTGATTATCTTGAATTTTTTCAAGAAAATATCGTTTTTGAATTTTTCATCAAATTCAGTTGTGTTTTTGAATGAATTTCTGTGAAGTTTGGTTTGTTGGATTCGATTCTGATTGCTAAACACTTTTAATTCACATCATTTTTCAAGAAAAATAGTTTTTGATATTCAATTTTGAGTTTTTAAAAGTTTCTGGAAAACTCGTTTTTGCGTTTTGTTGTTTTTACGAGTTCTTGATTTTGTGAATTCTGATCGATATGTTTGATTGAAAAGTATTGGAAAGTTGTTTTCGAACGTGTTTGTATAAGAAAATTTCAACAAAATCAGTTTTGTTATCGATTTTTGGAAGATTTCTTGGTTTTCTAACGATTTGCGCCAGATTTAAAGTTTGCGCGAGTTCATCATTTGATTTGCGCGAGTTCATCTTAGTTTGCACTAGTTTATCCTAATCTTGTCTTAGTGTATTTTAGGTTTTCTTCAAGTTTAGAAATTAATCTCACGCAAAGTTGAATTTGCGTCAGTTACCTCTCACGCAAAGTAACTTTGCGTCACACTCCTATCACGCAAAGTGAGCTTTGCGTCTCTTTCAGCTCGAGAAAAGATAAGTTATCGCCATCAACAGCTCACGCAAAGAGGAAGTTCTCATCTTGAGTTCTTTACGCAAAGTAACATTTGCGTTACTCGTACATTACACAAAGTATACTTTGCGTCTTCAGCTCATCACGCAAAACTCATTTGTGTCATTCACTACTCACGCAAATCTAGTGTGCGTCACCAACTGCTAGCAAGTAGTATAGTTTGCGTCTTGCTCTTCTCACACAAAGTCTCATTTGCGTCTCCCATTGCTCACGAGAATCTCTGTTTGCGTCACCAACTGTTCACGAGAATCAAGTTTGCGTCTTCTATTGTAAACGCAAAGCTCAGTTTGCGCTACTTGCCTCTCACGCAAACCTCTAGTTTGCGTCAGCTCATTTAAGACTTGGCATTTTTTTAAGATTATCAGAAATGGATTCTGGAAAGTTTGCATATCAAGCTCAGTTTTACAAGAACGACCTCATGATGTCATTGGGCATAGAAAGTCGTCCTCCAGTTCTGATAGATGAAAACGAGTTTACTCAGTGGCAAGATAGGTTCTTGAATTTTATAAAGCGTCAAAAGAACGGAAATGACATGATGAACATTCTATCTGAAGGACCTTTTGAAAAACCCAAGTTGGCTTCTGGATTATATAAGCCTACCAAAGAATATACACCTGATGAGTTATCAGAGTATCAAGCTGATCGTGATATAAAGGTAAATCTGATGCTAGCCTTGCCAAACTCTATCTACAACAGGATTGATTGTTTCAAAACTCATCCTAATCTTATGTGGCAACAACTAGAAAAGATCATGCTTGGATCTTTAGTTGCAACTCAACTCCGACATACTCGTTACATGAATAACTTTGAAGAATTCAAAGCCAAGGACGGGGAGCCACTGAAAACTGTGTATGACATATTTTGTGCCATTATAAATGATCTGAGGAAAATTAAAGTTGAAAAGACTGAGCTTGAGACAAATCTGAAATTTCTCAATGCACTTCAACCAGAGTGGAACAAATCTTGCCACAGACTGAGGAATGATGTCAGAATTTCTTCCATGCAAATCCAAGAGATGTTTGAGATCTTGTTGACTGATGAATGCATTGTAACTGAAAAGAAGGCCAAACTGGAGAAGAAGAACAAGAAGTCAGTGGACCAGGTTGCACTTCTAACGAGCCATCTGGCTAATCAAGCATTGTCTGATAATGCTTATGACGGGTCAACTGATGATGATGGTAAGGCACTGCAGAAAGCAATGATCCTTCTCTCACAGCATTATCAGAAAAAGTTCCAACCACGTTCGAGTTCCAACACTTCTCGCTTCACTTCTGGGTCCAAGAATGGTAAAGTGACCGAGCCAAAGACTATTGCTTGTTACAACTTTGGAAATTCGGGTCACATCTCAAAGGAATGTAGAGTGAAGAAGGTTCGGGATTCGGCATATTATAGGAAGAAATTGGAACTGGTTGAAAAGAGAGAGAACGGAACTGCTTTACTTGCCGAAGAAGAATTCTGGCTGAATCACTCTGATGATGAAGCTGCAAATGTCGAGATCGCTCAGATGTGCTTTGTTGGAGATGATCAGTCAGATGGTGCTTCTGACACAGATGAAGATGAGGTATATTCTGATTTTGATTACAATTTTATTACCTCTCAAATGAACATTATTATAACTGCTTTATCTTATTTGCGTTCACAGCTTTTATCTAAAAAGAACTTAAATTCAGAAAAGTCGGATTTGATTGACAAACTGAAAATTTCTTTGAAAGATGAAAAATCTATTTTGGTTCATACTAAAGAAATCTTTCAAAAGAAATTGGATGATTTGGAAAATTCAAATAAGACTTATCTTGAGTCTTTGACTGCTATGACCGTATTAAAAGACAATTTTTCGGACAAAATAAATAAGTTAGAAGAAAAGTTGTATCGAAGAAATCAATCTAAACAAACAATTTTTATGAATAAACCAAGGAGTGATGAAGCTTTAAAAGAAAATTGGGGACTTGGTTTTAAAAATCCACATTGTTTAAACAATGCAATTGAAAAATCCCCTACTTTATATAAATACGATTATCTAACACTTGCTCAATATGCTCCTCAATTTAAAATTGATTGGATGAATGAAAACCAAGTATTAGAAATCAAAAATAAGAAAAGAATAAAAAACACACACAAGGAAATTCCTTTTGTTTATACACGTGAAAATGCAAAATATTTTCCTGATAAATCAAGAAGAGGCAGAAAAGGTTTGAATGATATATCTCCTGTCAAATCTTCAATGTCTGATGATTTTGTTGATGTTTATGCCAATGAAACTAATAAGGAAAATATTTCTCCAATCATTTATGATTCTAAGAAATATACTCCTCCGTTAGTATTAGAAGGTAAAATCATTGATCTTGAAGATAAGATGGAAGTTCAAAATATTTTAAAAGAAATTGAATCTGATGTTATTCTTTCTTTCTTAACTTCTAGTCTTGAAGAAAATTTATTTTCTCAAAAACAAGATTCATTTTCTATCTATGGTCTTTCTTCTGATTCTAAGGAAAACAAAAAGAAAGTTTCCAATTTTAAAATATTTTCTCAAAATAATTCTGACTCCGAGGAAAATTCAGATTTATTGTCTGATCAGATTGGTTGCTTAGGTAAAATTATTTCTTCTGATTTAAATATTAAGTCTAAAATTTTGATGAATCTTTTACGCTAAATGATCAGTATTATAAACCTAAGTGTAAAAGAAGAAGGTCAAAGAAGTTAAAGAAACAAGATAAAGTCATTTCTGATAATTCTAATTCTTCTGATTCTAATATTTCAGATAGGACTTTGAGCAAGTCTTCAAAGCAGAAATGGAGGGTGAAGCGGACATCAGATGATTCTGCGACTGATGAGGATTTATATGTAGACAAACATTATAAAAGTGATTCATTTGACATGTGTAATAAAATTTCCAAATATTCTATAAAGCAAATGATTCAAATTTCCAAAAATGTCTTATATTCTTCTTATGATTCGAGTTCAAATGATTATGCTTTCTCTTCTTCTGATTCTTTTGTTCATTCCTGTGCTTATTATTCTGATAATTTTTCTCGTGCTTCTCGTATCAAATCTTACAATTATTTCCCCATACGAACTGCAACTAACTTCCACGGGCCCAAATTCAAGTGGGTACCCAAATCTCAAACTAATTCTAAGCTGCAGGCATCTCACGTTAAGGGGGAGTAAGAACAATATGGCTTCTGAGTAATTCAGCTCAGAACCCGTTCTTCAACGAACTTCGACTTCTAGACAAGTCAGTCTAGGACTCGTTCTTCACAGATTATAGCTTCTAACTAATGAGATATTGTGAGTACATCTACTTTTATTCTGCTGCATATATCTCTGATTATGATGTATTTCCAGTTTTTCTCAAAATATTTTCATGAATCTGAGCTTTTCAATCTCTTCTAAATTTTGTTCATCCCAAAATACTTCATTTGAGACACAATAAAAAAAAGGTTTAAATCTTTACAAATTTTATTCTATAAAGTAAAAGATTTACAGATTTTCTTTCTTTTGAATAAAATGTGTGTTTAGGATAAATTTTCAAGTTGCTTTGTTTATATTAAAGTTTTTCTATGTTCATCTTTCAAGTCTAACAAAAGTCGAAAAGTCGGCAACGTGTTTGTAGCTTTTGTATTTTGCTTTAAAGTTGTGTGATTCGGAATATTTTATAGTCTACAATGCTTAGAAAACCTAAAAAGTCAGAATTTTGGATTATAATGAAAATATGGGCTAAGCACTTAGATGTAAAACCTTGTGATTGAGATGATTATTAAATTCTTATAAATCAGAAATCTCTAAGTTTAAAAGTTTGTACCTGTGACCTTTCTGGTTTGGGAAAGTAAGTTCTGTGGGATGCTTGTCATCTGGTCCCCTAAGGTTATTTAATCTGGGAGTGATCGAACCCAAATCCTTCTATAGAACCAGATCGAAAGTCATGTTCTACTGGTATGAATGGGTTTAGGATGTTTCGATGTAGCCTTTCTGATCTGGGAGAGTAAGTTCCAAGTGGTGCTTGACACCTAGTCCCCTAAGGCCATCTGGTCTGGGAGCGGCTGACCCAAATCCTGCAATAGGGTCAGATAGAAAGTTACGTTTACGGCATGTTCTTTACTTAATAAACTTTTTGATTAAAAGATGCCAATGTGCACAAGCTTAAAAGATGCCAAAGAGCACACTCATGTAAAGATGCCATAGAGCACAATACTAAAAGATGCCAATGAGCACACATCTCATGATACTTGGTGATATTTCTGAGTTGCGATAAACCTGTAAATTTGTGAAATTCTTTAATTCTAGATGGCTTAGTGTGATTATTTGCAAAGTTCTCTATTATATTTTTAGAATTGCAATTTCTTGAAACTAATCGAAGTTCGCATGATTGCCCACTGAATAGATTGATGAAAGTTTTTAATACTGAACATGTTTTAACTTGATATGCAATGAAACTTGTTTCTATATCCAACAACATATATTTGATTTCATCTGATGGATAAATCTGTGATATTTTACTGATTAGAATTTAATTTGTTTAGTGTTTAAAATTTTATATGTTTAGTTGTTTCAAAATACATATTCAGTATATTTTTCTTTCTTCATTGATGTTTACATTCATTGTGTTCTCGTATTTCTTTACACATGGGTTTGAGCATTATTCAAGGGGGAGTGAAAAAGGAGAGTTTTTTTCTTAATGATCATATCTGTTTCTGGGGGGGAGTATCTGATTCTCTATATGAATGCTAACTTGAATTGTCAAATTTAGTGCATTTGTGTAGGGGGAGTCAAAGAGCTTAACAGGTAAAATTTCTCAGACTCCAAGTCAGATTTGCGTCACTAGTTGGTAGAGCAAAGTTTAATTTGCGCCAACAGATTCTAGCGCAAAACAAGCTTTGCGTTTCCTGCATGTCGCGCAAACCTTACTTTGCGCCACCAATGGTTAGTGCAAACCTTTCTTGTTTTCTTCATTTCTTTGATTTTGCAGATCTTAAGTTGTCTCGTCTCCAACATATGCATGACCAAGTTGATCCAGATCATCAAGGTCATGAGGGGGGAAAAGTTAAGAGAAGTTAAGGAGATGATAAAGAGACAAAGAGCTCAAATGTTAATCTGGTGATCAAGATTCGCTCAAGATTCAAAATTTCTTCATCTATAATTGTTCTTTTGATGTTCATGCTCCGACCATCATAGTACATTCATGTTCATTTAAAAGAGGTATGTCATCTAGAGCACAAGCTGATGAACTGACTGTTCTTTTTCAAGTTTATTTCAAACCGGTCCAGTCTTGTCAAGGCAGTAAAGACAACAGAGCTTAAAACATGATGAGAAGAAATTTCTTTAAAAAGTCAGAACGCTTCACAAAGTCGCTTAGTTGGTCCATGCTGATTTAGAAGATGGATTTTGAAGACCACGGCGCCAATGATTACTAAGGGGGAGATTGTTAAGTCTGATTTTATAGTAAACATTGTATTTATAGGTTTGGTCTTATACAGTGTTTAGTATCATACACTGAGTTGTATCTGACCAGGGTATTTAAGTTCCTTTGGTCCTTGTTCCTTGTAAGACTTCACGCTATTCAATATCAGATCATACTTTGTGCCTTGAACTCTCTCTCTCTACTTTCTCTCTCTAGGATTTAGAGATCTTTGGATTAACAAACGGAGTCACGTAGCAGAAGTTACGCAAGTTCTAGCGCGAAACCTAGTTTTTGCCGATACGCAAAAGGCGGCGGTATAGGGGGTTTCTCGTCCGGACGGACGGTGTCGGATTTCCATGGAAATTTATGTGGGCCTTCTACAATGTTAGTTAGAAGTTTTAAGAATATATTACATGCAAAAAATCGCTCTAGACCCGCAAATTGCCATAGACACACATTGGCCAAACCGAACCGAACGTACGTCGTGCAGTTTATCGAAACACACTCAAATGATTATGTATTTCCACCAAACGCCCTGCACATTGTGTGGTGGACCTTCCAAGGTCCGTTATGACTAGTCATGGGCCTAAAACGAAGTCACGTAGCAGAAGTTACTCACATTTTAGCGTGAAACCCAGTTTTTGCCGATACGCGAAAGGCGGCGGTATAGGGGGTTTCTCGTCCGAACCGACCGTGTCGGATTTCCATGGAAATTTAGTGGGCCTTCTATAATGTTAGTTAGATGGTTTTAAGCATATATTACTTACAAAAAACCGCTCTAGACCCGCAAATTGCCGTCGACACACATTGGCCTAACCGAACCGAACGTACGTCGTGCAGTTTATCGAAACACACTCAAATCATGGTGTAATGCCACAAAACGCCCTGCACATTGTGTGATGGACCTACCAAGGTCCGTTTTTACTGGTCATGGGCCTAAAACGGAGTCACGTAGCAGAAGTTATGCACATTTTAGCACGAAACCCAGTTTTTGCCGATACGCGAAAGGCGACGGTATAGGGGGTTTCTCGTCCGGACCGACCGTGCCGGATTTCCATGGAAATTTACGTGGGCCTTCTACAATGTTAGTTAGATTGTTTTAAGCATATATTACTTACAAAAAACCTCTCTAGACCCGCAAATTGCTGTAGACACGCATTGGCCAAACCGAACCGAACGTACGTCGTGCAGTTTATCGAAACACACTCAAATCATGGTGTATTGCCACCAAACGCCCTGTGCATTGTGTGGTGGACCTTCCAAGGTCCATTTTGACTGGTCATGAGCCTAAAACGGAGTCACGTAGCAGAAGTTACGCACATTTTAGCGCGAAACCCAGTTTTTGCCGATACGCGAAAGGCAACGGTATAGGGGGTTTCTCGTCCGGACTGACCGTGCCGTATTTCCATGGAAATTTACGTGGGCCTTCTACAATGTTAGTTAGAAGGTTTTAAGCATATATTACTTACAAAAAACCGCTTTAGACCCGCAAATTGCTGTAGACACACATTGGCCAAACCGAACCAAACGTATGTCGTGCGGTTTATCGAAACGCACTCAAATCATGGTGTATTGCCACCAAACGCCCTGCACATTGTGTGGTGGACCTTCCAAGGTCCATTTTGACTCGTCATGGGCCTAAAATGGAGTCACGTAGCAGAAGTTACACACATTTTAGTGCGAAACCCAGTTTTTGCCGATACGTGAAAGGCGGCAGTATAGGAGGTTTCTCGTCCGGACCGACCGTGACGGATTTCCATGGAAATTTACGTGGGCCTTCTACAATGTTAGTTAGAAGGTTTTAAGCATATATTACTTACAAAAAACCGCTCTAGACTTGCAAATTATCGTAGACACGCATAACGCATTGGCCAAACCGAACCGAACGTACGTCGTGCAGTTTATCGAAACACACTCAAATCATGGTGTATTGCCACCAAACGCCCTGCACATTGTGTGGTGGACCTTCCAAGGTCTGTTTTGACTCGTCATGGGCCTAAAACGGAGTCACGTAGCAGAAGTTACGCACATTTTAGTGCGAAACCCAGTTTTTGCCGATACGTGAAAGGCGGCGGTATAGGGGGTTTCTCGTCTGAACCGACCGTGTTGGATTTCCATGGAAATTTACATGGGCCTTCTACAATGTTAGTTAGAAGGTTTTAAGCATATATTACTTACAAAAAACCGCTCTAGACCCACAAATTGCCATAGACACGCATTGGCCAAACCGAACCAAACGTACGTCGTGCAGTTTATCGAAACACACTCAAATCATGGTGTATTGCCACAAAATTCCCTGCACATTGTGTGGTGGACCTTCCAAGGTCCGTTTTTACTGGTCATGGGCCTAAAACGGAGTCACGTAGCAGAAGTTACGCACATTTTAGCACAAAACCCAGTTTTTGCCGATACACGAAAGGCAGCGGTATAGGGGGTTTCTCGTCCGGACCGTGACTTATCTTGAATTGACTTTTCCTATTAAATCTTGGATACAATAATACACTAACAATCTCCCCCTTTGTATTCAAGATTTAATAAAAATTTGACAATAGTCTTCAGCGCTTTGATTCTTCAATCTTTAACTCTGACGGCTTTGAACTTTGAAGCTCTTTCTGAAGTTGTTGAAGAATCTTGAAAAGTCTTTAACACTTTGCAACTTTGGAAAGTCAACAAGTCATCAAAAACAAAACCTTTAAAGTCTTGAAATCTTTTGAAATCTAAAGTTTTGAGCTTTGAAACTGCTTTGAGGAATCTCTGATCTTTGTATCTTCATTTTTGCAATCTCTGATCATTCTTCAGAAAAACAAACTTTCTCGAATCATCTTCAAGACTTGAATCTTCTTTGTCTTCAGAAATCTTTGAGAATGATTTCTTTTCATCTGATTTGATCTTTCAGAAAATTCTTCACAAGTCTTGACTTTATAACTCTGAAATTCTTTGAAATTGATTTCTGTAGATTTCTCCCCCTTTTTGATGATTGTGAGCGTCATAATCATCAAAACATCTTCAATTTCAACATAATCTTTGATTCTCCCCCTTGAAAATACATTTTCCTCCTTTTGATCTGAACTGAATCATGAACTGTATATACCTGAATCTTTTCAAATCCAGATATAATGAACGTTGTAACCCTGATTCAACAAATGAAACAGTTAGAAGTGCCTGTCAGTAACACGGAGTTACTGTGTACAACGAATGTACAATATAAGGAGCTAGTTTGATGATGACTCCCCAGGACTTCCATTCAATCATTGAAAAACACAAGGTTTATCTATGAATGTTCTAACAGAAAAACAAATTTTCTGTGTGCTCGTGCTTGTGTATAAAAGAATTTAGCACAATGATTGTGTTTCATAAGGTTCAAAATGTGTAAACTGTTGAGACAGTAATAGATATTACACGGACTCAATGTGCATGAAAGAGGTGCGAAGGTGGGGCAACTTTCCTTCTTTTTCAATATCTAAATCTTCCGAGTGAAGATTAGATAGCATATATGTTGCGTCCCCAAAGAAAATGAAACATTTCTTTGTTAAGAAAGAAATGAGTGGTTGGTGGGGTTATAGCAAGAGTTGGCATGGGCTCACTGCCTTTTTCAATGATGGTCACCAAAGAATGTGAACCAATCAGATTTTGTGGCTGCCCGACTCAGAAAGTGGTTGGTGCAGAGTTCTGATATACTTTTAACTCTGTTCTCACACCCTCTTTCTTTTTAACATTTAAGCTCACTGCTAACCAAACTCTCGTTTCCATTTTACTTCAGCTCAATGAGAAAAACTCAACCGGATGAGTTATCTCCCCCACTCTTTGATTTTGACCCCTCACCCCTCAATCACTCTAGGATTACTTCCGGGGTAGGAAACACTGGTTAACGTGAATCCATGGAAGTTCTTATAAGCTCACACATGAATCCTATGTAAGTCCTATAAAGAATGGTTGTTCAACGGTTTAACTTTAGCAGTTAAGCTCAAGAATGTATGATGACATTGTCAAAATGTATGCTCATTTTAAAAATAAGAATGAAATTTGAGCATTTGAACTTTGAAGATCTCTCAAAAACAAGGATATTGAATGAATGAAATGAAATCAAGAGAATTGTTTTGAGAATCTGACAATGTATCAATCAGATCAAATAAGATGGTTTAGGGTATCAAAGAATTGGATATTTTGTTTATATGAACGAATATAAACAATTTTGCAATGAACGCACAAGATTAGAAATGATGATTGATGCTCAACAATATTTGAAAGCAAACGGGAGTATTACCATCGAAAAATTTGTTCGTTATGAGACATGGTAATAACAATTTCAAATGAAGTGCTGAACCTGTGTGTGTGAATACTTTACAGTATATAGGAAAGATAATACACGAGTATTGATCTTTAGAAACACACGGTCAGTTAAACATTAAAGCTCAATATGAAAAACATTTGAAAATCACACTTCTTAATTCATGATATCTTTTGAGAATAGAGAAGTGGTTTGAACATTTTAGAAATCGTTTTTCATGCTTGAAAGTTGTTCTTCTTTCAAACAATCAGAGATCTAGGATTAAAAGATACTTACATTTAAGCTCCCCCTCAACTCATTATAGAATGATTTAGGTCATGTAAGCTCCCCCTGGATATTTGCAGAATATCCATATTTGAACATGAAAGAACGGGTCCTGATCTGTCATGTGATCAGAAGCCACAATGACATTAAAGTCCGGGTTCTAAACTGAAGTGTTTAGAAGCCATTGTCTTTGACATTGAAGTCCGAGTTCTAAGTTGATTTACTCAGAAGTCAAAATTTTGTACTTTGAAGTACGAGTCCTGATCTGTACATGATCAGAAGTCAAACATCTTGCTCCCCCTATACCTGTGGTACCTGCGAAACAGATTTAACAGGCTTTGGTACCCACTGGTATTTGGGTCCTGGTATGTTAGATTTAGAAATCCACCTCTCATTAGATTTTTATCTTTTAAAATCCGAAATCTGAGAAGTAATTCTGTAAGATCCGTACCAGTTATGAGCAGATTCTTTTCGAATGAAGTCATTTTCTCCACAGTAAGAACAACAAATCTTCCTTTGAGCAATCCTGATCAGATGATTAGTCGAATAAAATATATCAGAATTACCAAAAGATTTACCTGTATACGTACTGTTCTTTTTGGCTTTGGTTGTGAATTTGAATGCTTTGTCCTTCTTCTTCTCTTCAGAAAAATCTTTAACTCTCCAGACCATCTGAGTTTTCTTTGATTGCTTTCCAAGATATTTTACATAATAGCTTGCTGATCCATCAACAGATTTATCATAAAATAGATTTGATGGTCTTATCTGACTTGATTTGACAATGATTGGTTTAACACTTTTGTTTTTCAAAACATTTTTGTCATGAATTGAACTTGAAGTTGTTTTGAAAGAACAGACTGATTCTGTTGAGAGATCAATAGGTGATTGATTAATCACATCAGCTGAAATCTTTTCTGATAAATTAACGTTTGCAGCTTCTAAGTTCTTTATCTTTTCAGATAAAATATTTCTTTCAGAAATAAGTGTGTCAAACTTCTTTTTCAAATCAGATCTAGCCATCTGTTCTTTAAGAATATCTGATGACAGAACAGATAATTTGGATGTGAGCTTAGATATTTCAGATTCAAAATATGAACGTTCTTGTTCAAAATCTGTTTCCAAGTTCTTGTTTTTCTCAGAAATATCTTTGAAAATCCCAGCATTTTTCTTTTCAAATAATTTCTTTTGTTCTTCAAAAGACTGCTTCTTTTCTTTGAAAATATTTCTTTCTTTTTCAAGCAAGTCTTGTAAAGTAGAAATCTGCTTGGGAAGTTCAGTATTTTTAGCTTCAAGAACTTGTCTTTCTTTGGCAAAAGTGTCTCTTTCAGTGATTAAAACCTTTTCAAAATCAGACACTTGCTTTGAAAGTTTAATACATCTAAACTCAAGATTTTTCTTCTCTTGGTCAACTTTCTTAGAATTCTCAGATGATTGTTGAGTTGAAGATGTCTTCACATTTGCTTTTTCTTTTTCTTCTTGGAGACTTGTTTGGAGTTCAGCATTCTTGTTCTCCAAAGCAGATATCTTCTCTTCAAAAGCCTTAATCTTTTGTTGAAGCTTGACTGACTCATCTTTCAGCTCAGATGATTTCTTTTCAGTCGTCTTCAGTTGACTTTGAAGATTCTCTTTGACTTTATCTTCTTTAATGCTTTTTAACAATTCAGCATTTTTCTTTTCCAGAACAGATATATGATCTTCAAAAGCCTTAAACTTCTGTTGAAGCTTGACTGATTCATCTTGTGATTCTGATGACATCTGTTCAGTCGTCTTCAGTTGGCTTTGAAGATTCGTTATCTTTCTCTCTTTTTGCATGATAATCTTCTCTTTAACTCCTATGATTTTCTCTTTCATTTCTATTTGATTATCTTTATCTTTAATCTCTTTCTCTCTTTCCTTCATAATATCTGCAAAATCAGATTTATCAAGATTAGCACATTTTATACAATCAGGAGTTTTATCAGAATTTGACAATTTAGATTTGAACTCCTGAATCTGATTTAGAAGCTTTGAATTCTGATTTTTCAGCTTGTCTAATTCAGCTTCCATCTTTGGTATTTCCGGCATGTACAAAACAGCCATATCTCTTGCAGATAAAACGGTATTTCCTCTCTCATCTGTAACAGGCATATTGACAGATTAGCTAAAAAAAATGTTCGTCAAAAATCAGAAAAATATGACCACTATCAAAATATGTCCCCCTCCGCAGACTTAGCAGAGAAAATTTTTCTGACATATTTTTTCTCTAGAAAGAAATGCTTGAAAAAAAAATGATCGTTCCCAAACAAATCAGAAATGTTGACTAAAAAGTCAAACTTGGATCAGAAAAAAAAATTTTAATTTTCGAAAAAAAAATCTAAGTCTTAAAACTCGCAGATCACTGTACTCACTAGTCACTGTTCACGTTTGAAACTCGCAGATGTTAGCTTGCGCGTTTCTAGAACTCGCAGATCAATATTAGCGCGTTTTGCTAAAACTCGCAGATGCTTATATACGCGTTTAGCAAACTCGCAAGCAAACTCGCAGGCAAACTCGCAGACGAACTCGCTAAACACTATTCACACTAAAACTCGCTGGCAAGCACTTGCGCGTTTCTGAAACTCGCACGTCTCTTTAGCGCGTTTCGACCAAACTCGCTAGTTTCAGCTTGCGCGTTTTGCAAACTCGCTAGCTTCAGCTTGCGCGTTTTATCCAAAATATCAAATCCTTTGACTTGCGCGTTTGATAGTGAACTCGCAGGCTTTGCTTGCGCGTTCTTCAGTAACTTGCGCGTTCTTCACTTGATGAAGCTTGCGCGTTCTAGGATGAACTTGCGCGTTTTCTGGATCTTGCTCGTTTTGACACTTCAGTTCACGAAATCACTCCAAATCGTTCTAAAACCTGCAATTGATTTTCAAAAAGCATCAGTGTGTTCGAAAAACATATTAGAATACTTTTCTATCACATGATTTCGATTAAAAACATCAAAAAGTATAATTCGATTCAAGAACAGTGCATGTTGTTCGACTTTTTCGAAAAATACAATTTGATCAAATTGATCAATCTAATGTTCGAATTAGACTTTGTGATCTGAAAGAAACTTGATCCAATTGATAAAACGTACACAATCAAATCAATTTCTTGATTTAATTGTACACAAACAAGAAAATTTGTGATCAAACAGTGATTTTCAATAAAACGAGTTTTCTTGACAATATTTTCAGAAAATCATTCAAATCGCTCAATCTAATCACTTCTGAAATTGTTTGGTTTGCTCTGATACCAATTGATATTGTTAATCTCAAACACAATCAAGCAATTCAATCTAAACAAGATTTAACAATGAAGTTCTAGAGAGAGAGTGTAGAGAGAGAAAGCGTATTCATTCATATGTCTGACAATGTGATACAATGAACTTAGTTACTAGATTATGAAAGCACCTAAGGTATTTATATCAAGGATGCTATCACAATACTTATCAACAAAGTAAACTCTAAGATTGACTAAACTAAACTTTGACTTTGTTGACTTATCTTGAATTGACTTTTCCTATTAAATCTTGGATACAATAATACACTAACAGACCGACCGTGCCGGATTTCCATGGTAATTTACGTGGGCCTTCTACAATATTAGTTAGAAGGTTTTAAGCATATATTACTTACAAAAAACCGCTCTAGACCCGCAAATTGCCATAGACACGCATTGGCCAAACCGAACCGAACGTACGTCGTGCAGTTTATCGAAACACACTCAAATCATGGTGTATTTCCACCAAACGCCATGCACATTGTGTGGTGGACCTTCCAAGGTCCGTTTTGACTAGTCATGGGCCTAAAACGGAGTTACGTAGCAGAAGTTATGCACATTTTAGCGCGAAACCCAGTTTTTGCCGATACGCGAAAGGCGGCGGTATAAGGGGTTTCTCGTCCGGACCGACCGTGCCGTATTTCCATGGAAATTTACGTGGGTCTTCTACAATGTTAGTTAGAAGGTTTTAAGCATATATTAGTTACAAAAAACCGCTCTAGACCCGCAAATTGTTGTAGTCAATATGGTGTTTAGTCATGTGAGTGTTTGTATCTTGTATAGACTTGTGGTATAAATACCTTTGGCCTTGTAACAATCATGTAACCAGATCTAAGAAAACCTTCATTGTAATATTGTGAGATCTATGACATAAGAACTTGCTCTCTCTACTCTCTCTACTCTCTCTCTAGATTTACATTGTCAGATCATTGAATCTTGTTTAAGATATTGAGATATTGCTTGATTATGATTGGGAATTACAATTTCAACTGGTATCAAAGCAAACCAAACAGATTCAGAAAGAATTTTATGTAAAATGGATCAATTTTCTGGAAAATTTTTCAAGAACAGTCGTTTCTTGAAAAAATCACTCTTTGATCGACTTTTCAGTGATTTGTTGAAATTCGTGTGTAAAACTGTAATAGTTGTGATCGATTAGTGTTAGAAAAAACCTTGTAATCACACACAAACACGAATTAATCATTAGATTGAAGTAATTTTCAAAATTTTTTATTTTTCAGTTTCACGAACTCAGAATCTGTATTTTTGAATATTCGCATTGTAATTCTTGTTTTTGATCATAGATGTTTATTCAAAAAGTGATCAATATCACTTTTCGAACTTTGTGGATGTGTTTGTAAAAACAATTTGCAGGTTTACAAAAATTTGGATCGATTTCGTGAACAAGTGTCAAAAACGCGCAAGATCCACGAAACGCGCAAGTTCATCCGTAGAACGCGCAAGGTTCATTAATTGAAGAACACACAAAGATTCTGAAGAACGCGCAAGCAAAGCCTGCGAGTTTATCACAAAATGCGCAAACGCCTTCTGCGAGTTTTTCATCAAACGCGCTAATAGAGGCTTGCGAGTTTCTTAGAAACGCGCTAGAAGAGACTTGCGAGTTTGAATTTCTTGAAAATTTTCTGTGTTGAAACGCGCTACCAATGTCAGGCGAGTTTGAGTTTCGCGCTAACAACGCCTTGCGAGTTTATACTTTTGCGCCAACAACGTCTAGCGTGTTTTGAGTTTTGTGCTTTCAAAGTCTAGCGAGTTTGAGTTTCGCGCTATCAGTTCCTTGCGAGTTTTACTTTCGCGCTAACAACGTCTAGCGCATTTCTCTTTGAATAATGCTTAGCATTTTTTAATGCTCTGCGAGTTTCATTGATTTGCGAGTTTCAGAGTTGAAATTTTTTTCTGAGAAAATTTTATTTTCAAGTGGTGATACAAGTTTGACTTTTAGTCAACTGTTCTGATTTGTTTGGGAACGATCATTTCATAATCAAGCTAATCATTCAAGATGTCTTCTACAGGCAAATATTCTACATGGAGAAAGCAGATAAACGAGAAAGATTTGGAGCCTATCATTTTAACTTCACATATCATAGTGGATGGAAAAGAGATAACTTCAACTTCAAATAAATCGGTTTCAAATTCTAAATTGTCAAACTCTGATAAAATACCTGTTTGTGCAAAATGTACTGATTATTCTAACACTGTTGCAGGTATTATCAGTGAGAAAGAGAAAGAGATTAAAGATAGAGAGAAAATGATGGAAATAAAAGATAATACCATTCAGTCTCTTGAGAAAGTAATCACGCTTAAGGAGTCTTATATTACAAATCTTCAAAGCCAACTGAAGAGAACTGAACAAAGATCTTCAGAACTACAAGATGAATCAGTTGAGCTTCAACAAAAGTATATGGCTTCTGAATAAAATGTATATGCATTGAAAGTAAAAAATGTTGACTTGATGAAAAGCATCAAAGAAGATAAAGTTAAAGCGAAACTTCAAAGCCAACTGAAGACGACTGAACAGAAATCATCAGAATTGCAAGATGAATCAGTCAAGCTTCAAAACAAATTTAAGACTTTCGAAGAGAAGATATCTGCTTTGGAGAAGAAAAATGTTGAACTGCAAACAAGTCTCCAAGCAGAAAAAGAAAAATCAAATGTGAAGATATCTTCTACTCAACAGACATCTGAAATTTCTAAGAAAACTCTACAAGAGAAAAATGATTTGGAGCTGAGATGCATTAAACTTTCTAAGCAAGTGTCGGATTTTGAAAAGATAATAATAACTGAAAGAGACACTTTTGCGAAAGAAAGACAAGTTCTTGAAACCAAAATTACTGAACTTCCCACACAGATTTCTACTTTACAAGACTTGCTCGAAAAAGAAAGACAAATCTTCAAAGAAAAGAAACAGTCTTATGAGCTTGAAAAGAAAATTACTGAAAAGATAAATTCTGGGATTTTCAAAGATATATCAGAAAAGAACAAGAACTTAGAAAAAGATTTTGAGCAAGAACGTTTACATTTTGAATCTGAAATATCAAAGCTCCAATCCAAAATATATGTTCTGTCATCAGATGTGCAAAAAGAAAAGAAGGCTAGATCTGATTTGAAAATAAAGTTTGACAAACTTACTTCAGAAAGAAACATTTTATCTGAAAAGATAAAAAACTTAGAAGCTGCAAATGTCAATTTATCAGAAAAGATTACAGCTGATGTGATCAATCAATCACCAATTGACAATTCAACCGAATCAGTTTGCTCATTTAAAACTACTTCAAGTTCAATTCATAATAAAAATGTTTTAAAAAACAAAAGTGTCAAACCAAATATTGTCAACTCGTATCAGATAAGACCATCTAATCTATTTTATGACAAATCTGTTGATGGTTCAGCGAATTTTGACGTTAAATCTCTTGGAAAGAATTCAAAGAAAAATCAGATGGTCTGGAGAGCAAAAGATTCTTCAGATGAAGAGAAGAAGAATGAAAAAGCATCTGCTTCCACATCCAATGCCAAAAAGAACAGAGCGCATAAAGGTAAATCTTTTGTTCATCCTGATATGTTTTACTCAACTAATCACTTGATCAGGGTTGCTCAGAAGAAAATATGTTGTTCTTACTGTGGAGCACATGACTTTGTAAGTAAAAACTTTGTTAATTACTGGTATGGTTCATATTATGTTACCCCCACACGAACTACAACTAACACTTCAGGGCCCAAATACCAGTGGGTACCAAAAGCTAAAACTGTGTTGCAGGCAACCAAGGTTTAAGGGGGAGCATAGAACTTAGGATTTTGAACACAACAGTTCAAAACTCGGACCTTAAATTCAAAGTGTTTTGGCTTCTAAACATTCCAGTTTAGAACCCGAACATAAATGTCAAGATTGTGGCTTCTGATCACATGACAGATCAGGACCCGTTCTTTCTTGTTCAAGACATGGATATTATGCAAATATCCAGGGGGAACTTAATAGACTTAAATCATTCTATCATGATTTGAGGGGGATCCCTAAAAGATAAATATCTTCTGATCTTAGATCTCTGATTGTTTGAAAGAAGAACAACTTTCAAGCATGAAAAACGTTTTCTTAAATGTTCAAACCACTTCTGGTTCTTAAAAGATTTTATGAATTAAGAAGTGTGATTTTAAATGTTTTTCAATTTTGAGCTTTCATGTTTAACTGACGTGTGTTTCCAAAGATTAATACTTGCGTATTATCTTGTCTATATACTGTAAAGTATTCACACACATCTGTTCAGTACTTCATTTGAATCTGTTATTACCATGTCTCTAAACGAACCTATTTTTCGATGGTAATACTCCCGTTTGCTTTCAAATGTTGTTGAGTATCATTCATCATTTCAATATTTGTGCTTTCATTGCTATAATTGTTTATATTCGTTCATATAAACAGACTATCCAATTCTTTGATACCCTAACCAATTTTATTTGATCTGATTGACACATTGTCAGATTCTCAAAACAATTCCCTTGATTTCATTTCATTCATTCAATATCTTTGTTTTGAGAAATCTTCAAAGTTCAATTGCTCAAATCTCAAGAGCATACATTTTGACAGTGTTATCTTATATGTGCATAACTGTTCAAGTTAAACTGTTGAGCAATCATTCTTTATAGGACTTACATGGGATTCATGTGTGAGCTTAAACAGAACTTCCATGGATTCACGTAAACCTGTGTTTCCTACCCAGGAAGTTATCCTAGAGTGATTGAGGGGTGAGGGGTCAAAATCAAAGAGTGGGGGAGATATCTCATCCGGTTGAGTTTTTCTCATTGTGTGGAGCGGTAAAATGTAAATGAGAGTTTGATTAGAAGTGAGCCTAAATGTTAAAAAGAAATAGGGTGTGAGATCAGAGTTAAAAGAATATAAAAACTCTGCACCAAAAATACTTTTTGAGTCGGGCAACCACATATTCTGATTGGTTCACATTTTTTGGTGACCATCATTGAAAAATGTAGTGAGCCCATGCTAACTCTTGCATTAACCCCACCAACCACTCGTTTCTTTCTCGAAAAGAAATGTTTCATTTTCTTTGGGGACGCAACATATCTGCCATCTAATCTTCACTCGGAAGATTGAGATATTGAAATAGAAGGAAAGTTGCCCCACCTTCGCACCTCTTTCATGCATATTGAGTCTGTGTAATACTTGTTGCTGTCTCAACAGTTTACACAATTTGAGCCTGAAAAAGCTTAAGTAACTTCAATCACTTCTACACTTTCACGTACACACAAGGAATAAGTTTTCTTGTCATAACATTCATAGAAAATTCCTTTGTGTTTTTCGATGATTGAATGGAAGCCCTGGGGGAGTAAACATCACTAAAGCTCCTTTCCAATGTACATCCGTTGTACAAAGTGGCTCCGTGCTACTTACAGGCATACTAACTGTATCATTTGTTGATTCAGGGTTACAACGTTTAATATATCTGAATTTGAAAAGATTCGGATATATACATTTCATGAATTGACGAATACTCAGATTAAAAAGGGCGGAGAATGTCAAACTTACCATAAAAAGGGGAGATTGTTAGTTTCTTACAAAAAGGGGAAGTTCAAAGAAAGTGTTGAAATTGAAGAGTTTTGATGATCATGCTGCTCACAATCATCAAAAAGGGGGAGAATTTCTGAAATTTTCAAGTCATATAAAGTTGATATAGTCAAAAAGGGAGATGACTTCAAGTTTGAATATGAAGATAACTCAAAAGATTCTGAAGAAACAAAGATGATTCAAGAAACAAAAATGATTCAAGAAAGTTTGTTTTTCAAAGAAAATTCGGAGATCCCAGTGATGAAGATACAAACAAAGTTTTGAAAGATTTCTCAAAGTTCCAAAGATGTTTAAAGAAGTTTCAAAGATTAAGTTTTCAAAGTTTTGTTCAAGACTTGTTGACTTTCCGAGATGCAAAGTGTTAAAGACTTTTCAAGATTCTTCAACAACTTCAGAAAGAGCTTCAAAGTCAAAGCTGTCAGAATTAAAGATTGAAGAATCAAGCGCTGAAGACTGCTGTCAAATGTTGGGTCTGAATATGCTAAGTATGGTTTATGCTGCTCAGTCTTCATGATTCATGCTGCTAAATGATTACTACTACAAGTGAGGAGTTAATACTGTAAGCATGGTTAGTACTGCTCAAAGATTAATACTGCTGAGAATGATTAATGCTGCTGGATAAGGATGATGATTAATGTTGCTCATGTTGAAGATAATGACTTGGAACGAAAGAATAGGAGTTGGAGATAATGCTGAAGATAATTATGGTATTGATGCTGAAGATCAATCTTATTTTGATAATTATCTTGTAATCAACTCTGTATATATTGTATAGAAGTCTTTGATAGAATGATAAATTCATACATTTGTTTAGAGAGAATTAACCTCAAGACTAGTTTTGATCCTTTCTATAGAGAAGTATAGAACGTCTGTTGAGTCTGTTCAACAGATTGAGGTTGTGTTTGTAATCATTAAGTTTTATGCAATATAAACTTATGATTTGAGTTCATATTCTGTGTTTTTGATTAATTGTTAAAGTGTTATTCCGCGACTTCTTTAACATTGTTTATGAGTTTGTATTAAATTCTTGTTTAAGAAATTTTCGATCTTTAACATTGTTTCTGAGTTCATATTCTTGTATTATCTTGTATTCAATCTGCCAAAGATAGAGAGTTTGCATTGGATATGGCTAAAAAGATAAATGAAGAATATCAAAGAAGTTTAAAGTCTGCTGTTGGTAAGAAAGTAACAAAGAGAGCTACTGTGCAAAGGCAAAGAAAGTCCTCAAAGACATTTTTGGCTAATCAAAAGAGAAGGAAAATGATAAACTTCCTGAAAGGAGCTCTAGGAGTTCCTGAAGGAATGTTTACCAACATGGAGTACCTATGCATGATGTTTGATCCTGACAGGATTAAGCATATTATCAAAGATATGAATCATGAAAGGGTTTTCAGAAGCATTGACCATTGGATGTTAATTGAAAGATGTGGAGTATATGTCCTAACCATAGACAAAAGCTACCATGAGTACAACTTGGTGGACAAAGTGTATGATCATAGCAGAGCTAAGCTACAAGGAATGTTGAGAGCAAAGCTGGTATGTTCTACAGGTTCTGAAATGGAAAAGATTGTAATCAGAAGACCCATTAATCAAAGTCTAGGTCTGAATCCTGATTTGGGAATCTAAGCTGAAGTTTTGAAAGCATCATGAAGACCTCATGCTGAATAACTTAACTTCTCATTCTGAAAAGTTAAGTTAGGGGGAGATTGTTGGGTCTGAATATGCTAAGTATGGTTTATGCTGCTCAGTCTTCATGATACATGCTGCTAAATGATTACTACTACAAGTGAGGAGTTAATACTGTAAGCATGGTTAGTACTGATCAAATATTAATAATGCTGAGAATGATTAATGCTGCTGGATAAGGATGAAGATTAATGCTGCTCATGTTGAAGATAATGACTTGGAATGAAAGAATAGGAGTTGGAGATAATGCTGAAGATAATTATGGTATTGATGCTGAAGATCAATCTTATTTTGATAATTATCTTGTAATCAACTCTGTATATATTGTATAGAAGTCTTTGATAAAATGATAAATTCATACGTTTGTTTAGAGAGAATTAACCTCAAGACTAGTTTTGATCCTTTCTATTGAGAAGTATAGAACGTCTGTTGAGTATGTTCAACAGATTGAGGTTGTGTTTGTAATCATTAAGTTTTATGCAATATAAACTTATGATTTGAGTTCATATTCTGTGTTTTTGATTAATTGTTAAAGTGTTATTCCGCGACTTCTTTAACATTGTTTATGAGTTTGTATTAAATTCTTGTTTAAGAATTTTTCGATCTTGACAAGTGGTATCAGAGCTGGTAAACTCAGAAACCTTTAATCATGGACAGTTCAAGCGACAGTGTTTTAGTATCCAAGGTTCCCATGCTCAAACCCAATGAGTTTGACATGTGGAAGATCATAATCAAGCAGTACATTCTTCTCACAGACTTCTCAATGTGGAACATCATTGAGAATGGTCCCTCTGATGGAGGAAAGATGGATGCAGATGGAAAGAGACCTCCACCAAAGACTGATGGAGAGAGGAAGTTGAGGCAGACAGAGATGAAAGCCTTGAGCACTCTGCTCTTGGCTATACCTAATGAGTACCAACACCAATTCTGCAACTGTTCTGATGCACAAATTCTATGGACTTTACTAGAGAAAAGATTTTCTGGTACCAAAAGTACCAAGAGAAATCAGAAGGCCATCCTGAAGCAGCAATATGAAAACTTCATGTCTACAAAGAATGAGTCCATGACTCAAACTTTTGATAGATTTAATAAGCTAATTGGTGAATTGGCAACTGTTGGTGTCCAAATAGATCAAGATGATGTCAACAAAAAATTTTTAAGATCTCTTGGTGATGAATGGACTATGTACACTGTCTCCTTCAGACATAATGATCAACTGGAGGACAAGGAACTGGATGACCTCTATAATGACCTTAGGGTGTTTGAAGCAGAGGTAGAAGCAAAGAAGAGGCCCTCTGGATACTCATACAATGTTGCTCTTTTATCATCCTCTACTGATTCTGCTGCTAATACAGAATCTGTTAGTACTGCTCATGGATCAAAGCACGATGGACCCAATGACTCTGTTTTAGAAGCTTTTCTAGCCAGTCATGCTAATTCCACTCTAATTAATGATGACTTAGAACAGATAAATGCTGATGATCTGGAAGAGATGGATATCAAGTGGCAGATGGCTATGCTGACTATGAGGGTAAAAAGATTCATCAAAAGGACTGGAAGGAACATCTTTGCTCATAAAAGAGAAGATGGGGTTGGATTTGATAAATCCAAGGTTGAATGTTACAAGTGCCACAAGCTGGGACACTTTGCAAGAGAATGCAGAAGTGGAATGCCTCAACAGCATACTAGCAACCATCAATCATCACAGTCCACTAGCTTCAACAACATGAACTCTTCTCAAGCTCTTGTTTCCCAAGAAGGAATGGGATTTGATTGGAGTGACCAAGCAGAAGAAGCAGTTCAGAATCAAGCTTTAATGGCTAAAGTTTCAGAGTCAGCAAGCACTGATATTCCCACAGAGGTAACATCTAATCTTTGCTCTAAAACCTGTATTGAAACTGTTAAAAAGTACAGGGATCACAATCAGAGTATGTGTGATGACCTTAAAAGGTTAGAGAAAGATAGAAGAGAGTATGTTTTGATTGTTGAGAGGTTTGAAGAACAAATTAAGTCATACCAGGCTAATGAACTTCAACATTCTTATGATACAAACTACTGGAAGTGGGAGAAGAATCAATTAGAGGTTAATGTCAGGATCGAATTCTTAACAAGAATTAATTCTCAGAAACTAATATCAAAGAAATTGCGGAATAACACTTTGATATTTAATGAAACAGTAAACACAACAGTATATGATTAACAAACTGTAAACTTGTATTCAATGATTAAAATCACAAGATTACACACTCAACCTCAATATTGATGAACAGGCTCACCAATACGAATTCTACTTCTCTAGAATTAGGATCTATGCCTTGAGGTTGATTTTTCTCTCTAGAAATTATCAAAAGTTATGAAAACCTTTATCCTAACTATTCTATACATTCTATACATATACTGATCAAAAGATAATTACAAAGAATAAACAAATCTTTAGTATATCTTCCATGTATATCTTCTATGTATATCTTCAGTATATCTTTAGAATATCCAGCTGTCATACTTTCCATCCGGATCTCTTTAGCAGCACTAATTATGCTTAGCAGCATTATCTTCTTCCAGCAGCATTAACTACTAAGCAGTACTAACTACTAGCAGTACTAACTATCTAAGCAGTACTAACTTTGTTCAAGCAGCACTAACTTTGACTAGCAGTATTAATTCTACAAGCAGTAGTAATACTCAGCAGTATTAATCTTCAAAGTACTCTGGCAGTAGTAACCACACTTGTACTAGCAGTAGTAACCACACTTAGTAGAATCTTCAGTTCCCAACAATCTCCCCCTAACTTGACTTTTAGGAGAGAAGTCAAGTTCTTCAGATACTTCTTTATAAGCTCTCCAAGATGCTCCCAAAACTTCATAGTGGCCTATATTCCAGTATTTGCATCCAATCCCAAACTCTGATTGATGGTTCTTTGGATCAAGTATTTAGCCATCTGTGAATCTGGAATACACCCTAGCTTTTTCTTCAGCATGGCATGAAGCTTCAATCTGCTATGATTGTACACTCTATCCACTAGGAAGTACTCAGTGTGATTTAAATCCAAAGTCACTGCATATACTCCACTAGTTTCATATAGAGTCCAATTATTCACTGTTTGAAACACATTTCTGATTACCTCCTCTACTTCATCAGGTTTGAACATCATACACAGATACTCCATTACCAGCTTTTTGATTGAAATCTCTGGAGCTTTCAGTTCATCTGCATATGTCTTCATCCCTATTTCAAACATTTCTTCAATATCAGACCTTGAGCATGTTCTGACAATCTTACTCCAAGTGCTGTACACTTCATATTTCTCATCTTTTCTCTTCAGTCTGATATACTCGTTTCCATCCACTGTCAATGTATCCCAGTGAATGACCTCAGGAGGCTTAACTCCTACAGGTTCTGCAGAAATTGGTTCAGGCACTTTGTCCATCACTACCATATACAAACTTACATCATCTTTGGTTGATGACTCTTGCTGGTTAGATGACTCAGGTGCCACTTCTTCTTCAGCAACCTTTTGTTCTTCTACTACTCTAGGCTTCTTGTTTTTCTTTCTTTTTGCCATCATTTTGGTTCTCTTCAAAATCTTTTGAACCTGCACTAGAGTCTCTTCCTTATTCTTTTCTTCCTTTTTCTCTGCCATTTCTTTGATAGGAGTTCCCTCTTCACTTTCAGGGAATGGTTGATTCATGTCAATATCATTACTCTCCTTGGCCTTCTTTTCAAATTCCACTCTATCCTTTTCATTGCTTTTCAGCTTCCCCATTTCTTTCTCATAGAGGTCCCTGATTTGATCAAAATTCATCTTCACAAACATTTCTTTCTTTACCCCAATTGCACTCATCAAGAAAGTTATCATTTTGTTTCTTTCCTGAGTGGCAAGGTAAGTTTGTGAAGGTCTTCTTTTCTTTGCACTTGATTTAGCTATCATAGCCTTTCTCAGACTTATGGCCCTTTGTTTGGCTTTTTCAGTTTCAATCCCTTTTTGATAGGCTTTATTTAACTCAGCAGCTAAAGCCTTTGCCATCTCCCTGTCCTTCTCCACCTGAGCTCTTTCTTCTTTTTCCATCTCCTCCTGCATTTTCCTTGCTAAGGCTTCATCTGATTCAACCAACCTTTGCTTCTTGACTGGTTGATCAGATTCCACCATTTTTGCTTTTCCCTTATTCTTTGCTTCTGCATCCATTTCTTTCTTTTCTCTTTTCTTTGCTCCCCCTTCATTTATGATCACTCCCTTTGCTTTGGGAGTGTCATTCTTTGCTTTGATCAACATCTCAGCTACTTCAATTTCTGATGGTGATAACTCTGTTACTGCTGCTTGTGAGGTTACAGCAGCATTATCAGTTTCTGCTTCTAGTTGAACTGAGACTCTTTCTTTTTCTGCTTCCCTCTCCCCCTCAACTTCAACTTTCTCTTTTTCAAGCTCCCCCTCTCTTGTTGCTTCTTCCATGTTGATCTCCCCCTTTTTGGGAGCATCCTTCTCAAATTTCCTTCTCCTTAGCACAAACTGTTTCTTCTTCTGTTTCTGTACTAGTTTCATTACCAGCTTCTTGAGCTTGGTAAGCTGCACTTGTTGACATAGGATGACCAGCTTCAGCTCCTCTATTTCTTTTCCTTGCTTAATAACATCCTGGTTGATGTTTCCCATGGTTTCCATCAATTCCTCATAGTTATATCTGTCCTCACCTTCTCCAGGAGTGTTACCCCCTATTGAAGGATCATTGGATCTTTTTGAAGTGGAAGTCTTCTGCCTAGCAGAAGCACTATCCACCCCCTTGGTTTCTTGGCACCAGGGACCTTCAAATGATTGCTCATTTAAAGTTGCCATGGGGGAGGTCTTATTGATGTTACCACTTTCCTCCTCTGTGCTAGCAGGAGTAGTGGCAGCCTCATCACCCATATGCTCTACCTCCTCCTCAGATAGCACCTCCTTGGGGTTGGGAGACACCCCTGTGGTTTCCCTATGGATATTCTCTAAAGGAGAATTCTCCCTTAGAGGGCTTAAAGGCTTAGGGGATTCTGGTACAAGAAGGGAAGGAGCCTTCTTTACCTGTTTTCTCTTGTAAGTATGGGTAATTGGAAAGGTTGGTTTTGCAAGAAGGGACTGGGGAATTGTTTTTGAGTGAGAAGGTTGGGCTTGGCTAGCAGTGGGATGGTCTAATGAGGGCCTTGACCCTGCTGCCATACCTTTAGTGGTTTGGGACACCACCATCATTGTAGAGAACAATGGGGTGTCAACTCCTTCCGAGTCCCCAGCAGATCTTCTCATATTTGAGAAAACCTTGCCTTTGGGGGGTTTAGGTACATATACCCCAACAGGTTGAGGTATATCCGTCAATTCATGGTTAATAACTTCTTGAACAAACCTGGGATACATGAAGAAGCTCTTCTTGTTATCCAGATTTGAGACAAGATCATGAAAAATCATTTGAGAAAAATTGAATTTTCTAGCAGTGGATAAACACACCAATGCATAAGCAATGGGACTGCTAAATTGGCTCCAGCCAGTTGTTTTCTTTGAAATACAGTGCATTAAAGTATGAGCAAAGAACCTCCATTGGGGTGAAAATTTTGCTTTGAAAAACTTAAAAATCCCCATCTGGCCTTGATATCCCATTCTGGAAAGAGTTGAAAACAGTTCATCATTAGGAATAGAAGTTATACCAGAGGCATCGTCTAGACGTAGACTGATGCGAATAACTTCTTCAGTAACGGTTAGGGATTGGTCACATATCCTGGTCTTGATCATCTGCACACCATTCTCAGCGACAATGGTGGCATTTGCCCAGAATTGCCTCTGATGCTCGATGTAGATGGTAGGGGCAACAGTGAGAGCATGAGCAATGTGGCTTGACTTGAGGAAATCCACAATCTGGTGGAATCCTTCGGCTTGTTTGGGCTTCTGTAGCATTGCGATCTCATTGTGCTCATCGATAAACGCCATGGATGCCATTGAACTGGGATGTTGTTGCCTGGAAGACTAGGTACTTGAGAGAAAAAGATTAGAAGAGCAAGTGAACAGTATGCAAAGAGTCGTTACGAACGTTTAGGCGGGCAAAGGGTATTTATAGTATTCGGATTATAAGCAGTATTAACCTAGAGCAGTATTAACTAACTAGCAGTATTAACTGCGAGCAGTATTAACCAACTAGCAGTATTAACCAACTAGCAGTATTAACCAACTAGCAGTATTAACCAACTAGCAGTATTAACCAACTTACTCCTTGAAGCTTAGGCTGAATTGAGTACTGCTATGTATGCCCTGCAAAGATAGATTAGTAGCACCAAGAAACTATAATATTCAGTTATTTATCCACTTTTTGAGATAAAGCTTATTCAGAGTTGATCATTCCCACACTTGTTACCAAGAAAGTGAATCTACCCACATCAAAAGCTTTGGTGAATAGATCAGCAAACTGGTTGTCAGTATGAACTTTCACAACTTGAACAAGTTTCTTTTCATTACAGTCTCTTATGAAGTGATACCTAATCTCAATGTGCTTTGTCTTAGAGTGCTTGACAGGATTATTTACAATGCTGATAGCACTACTATTATCAATAAAGATGGGAGTGTGTAGAAAGGTTACCCCATAGTCCAACATTTGATTCTGAATCCATAAGACCTGAGCACAGCAACTTGTAGCTGCTATGTACTCTGCTTCTGTTGTAGATGTGGACACTGTGGTTTGTTTCTTGCACTGCCATGAAACTAGTCTAGCACCCAAGAACTGACATCCTCCAGAAGTAGACTTTCTGTCCAAGTTTGCCCCACCTAGATCACTGTCTGAGTATACAATTAGGTCAAAGGGTGAGTCATGAGGATACCAAAGTCCCAATCTGGGTTGTCCTTTGAGATATCTGAATATCCTCTTAACAGCTTGAAAGTGAGATTGCTTTGGCCTAACTTGGAATCTTGCACACACACAGACTGGAAACATTATATCTGGCCTTGATGCTGTGAGATACATGAGAGAGCCAATCATGGATCTGTAATGATGCACATCCATATCCTCCCCCTCAAGATCTGCTGTTATCTGTTTGTGTGTTTCCATAGGTGTACTAGCAGGTTTTGAATCTGAGAAACCAAACTTGGTTAGAATGTCCTGCACATACTTGGATTGACATATGAAGATGCCATCTGACTTCTGTTGAACTTGGAGTCCAAGGAAGAAAGTAAGTTCCCCCATGGAACTCATTTTAAACCTTTGATGCATTAGATCCTCAAACTCCTTGCACATGATATCTTTTGTAGATCCAAAGATAATGTCATCAACATAAATTTGGACCAACAAGATATCCTTCTTCTTTCTCTTGATAAATAGAGTCTTATCAATGACTCCTCTTTCAAAGCCATTGTCCAAGAGATAGGATGACAGAGTGTCATACCATGCTCTTGGAGCTTGATGCAGTCCATAAAGAGCTTTCTTCAATTTGTAAACCCTGTCTGGATAGCTTGGGTTTTCAAACCCTTGTGGTTGACAGACATATACCTCTTCTTCAATTGATCCATAGAGAAAAGCACTCTTTACATCCATTTGATAGACTTTGAAGTTCATGTAAGAAGCATAGGCTAGGAATAATCTGATGGCTTCTATCCTAGCCACAGGTGCAAAGACTTCTTCATAATCTATACCCTCTTCTTGAGTATACCCTTGAGCCACTAGCCTTGCTTTGTTCCTTATGACAATTCCTCTTTCATCTCTCTTGTTCCTGAAGATCCACTTTGTGCCAATTGCTCTGTGACCTTTAGGAAGGTCTACCAGATCCCATACATCTTGTAGTTTGAACTGCAGCAATTCTTCTTGCATTGCTTCTATCCAGCTGGATTCTTTCATTGCATCATGTGCCTTTTTAGGCTCAAGCTGGGATAGAAAGCAAGACAGCACTGTATGTTGTTGATCTTGCATTTCTTGAAGTCTGCTCTGATGTCTAGTCATCATAGGAGATGATATATCTCCTATTACCAGCTGTGGAGGATGATTCTTTTGAACTCTGGTGTTATGACTAGGTTCTTCATTAACATCAGCTTCTAGATTGGAGTCATTCAACTCAACTGAAGTGTTTTCAGCTGCTACTTCTGATTCTTTATCTTCTTGATTCTCTTCATCTCTACTCTGTCTTGGTCCAGTAGATTGTTCTATTTCACAGTCTTCAAAAGAATTCACTGTGGGTGTGGGAAAGATCACTGATTTAGATACACTTTCTTGAACTTGTGTAGTCCCTGATCCTTCACCTCCTGAACCTGCATGATCATTACTACTGAAACCAAATGGGTTAGTTAGTGAATCAATGTCAAATAGCCATTGAGGACCAGTTCCAATAGGATTTGGTGTGTTCTCATTGCATTTGACATTGTCACTCTCTTCAATTATTCTAGAAGATGAATTGAAAACTCTGTAGGCCTTACTTTGAGATGAATAACCAACAAGAAATCCATCATCTGCTTTGCTATCAAACTTACTCAAGTGAGTTTTGGTATTGAGAATGGTACAAGGACACCCAAAAGATTTGAAA
This sequence comes from Arctium lappa, assembly GCA_023525745.1. Lineage (NCBI taxonomy): Eukaryota > Viridiplantae > Streptophyta > Magnoliopsida > Asterales > Asteraceae > Arctium > Arctium lappa. The sequence continues at coordinate 71,067 of CM042049.1, forward strand.
AATCCAATAAAGGGTTTTCTTTTATTTAAAAGCTCATATGGTGTCTTGTTCTTTGGCTTAACTACTAGAACTCTGTTTTGGACATAACAGGCAGTATTAACTGCTTCAGCCCAGAAGGTAATTGGCAGTTTTGAATCAGCCAACAGAGATCTAGCGGCCTCTATTAATGTCCTATTTCTCCTTTCAGCAACACCATTCTGTTGAGGAGTCCTAGGAGCACTATACTGTCTCTCAATTCCTTTTTCTTCACAAAAGGTGTTTAGATCAAAATTTTTGAATTCAGTCCCATTATCTGATCTAATGACTTTTACTTTTTGATTAGTTTGGTTTTCAATTCTCAGGATAAAGGACTTGATCAGTCCACTTGTCTCATCCTTAGTCTTTAGAAAATATACCAGGTGAATCTAGAGTAATCATCAACAATAACCAAGCAGTAAGATTTCTTGCCTATACTCATAACATTTGTAGGACCAAACAGATCCATATGCAATAACTGGAGACAAGAAGAAATAGAATTTATCTCTTTGGTCTTATGAGAAGTTTTATGTTGTTTGCCTTTGAGACAAGCAACACAATGATCATCACATGAAAAGACTTTAGAAGGTAAACCTCTTACAAGGTTGTTTTTAACAAGTTTGTTCATAGTCTTAAAATTCATGTGACACATCCTTCTGTGCCATAGAGAGGATTCATCTATAGAAGCTTTTGAAACAAGACAATTTAGAGATGAATCACTTTTAACATTTTCCATATCTAGACAGTAAACATTGTCCTTTCTTTGAGTTCTTAGTAGTATCATGCTTTCATCAACTACTTTGAACCCTGGAGCAAGGATCATACATTCAGTATTTGTAAATAATATACTATGTTGTTTGTCACAAACCTGTGATACACTTAACAGGTTGTATTTTAATTGATCAACATAGTAGACATCCTCAAATGTCATCTTACCTTTGGTGACATTACCTTTTCCACTTATCTTACCACCAGTAAGATTGTCTCCAAAAGCAACATGTCCTCCATTGATATGCTTGAAATTCTGAAGGCATGACATGTTGCCTGTCATGTGCCTAGAGCAACCACTATCAATATGCCATATGCTCTTTCCCTTGAGCTGTTGGTTGCCCTGCACATTGGATAGATCAGTTAGTATGAAATAGGAACCCAAGCCAAAGTGGTCTTGGGTACCCCTTTCTCATCAAAATACTTGCATTCTTTCTTGACAAGATTTTTAAAATCAGAACACTTAGTATTTGAATACTTTGTCAAGATTATTGGCTTAGCAGTACTAATACTAGAAGCAACACTGTCTTTGGAAGTACTAACAGAGTTAGCAGTACTAACAGGTTGGGCAGTATTAACCTTGTTGGCAACACTAACAGAGTTAGCAGTATTAACATTTATAGAAGTACTAACAATGTCAGCAGTACTAACATTGCTAGCAGCAGTATTGCTTCTAGCAGTACTATCACTGTTAGCAGCACTATTTGTGGCAGCAGTACTAACAGTTTTAGTACATTTTGGAATCCACATCTTGACATTATCTTCCATATTATGTTTCTTCATGTGGCTTTTAGTTTTAACAACTTTCTTAGCCACATGGTTCTTTTCTTTCTTCCTATAACCAAAGGATTTTTGAGATGGTCTTTGAAAATTCATCTTTTGGTTCATAGGATTAAAGTAGCAGTATTTGGCAATGTGGTTCAGCTTTCCACAGATAAAACAAGGTTTTGGTCTATTAATTTTCTTCAGATCAACCCCTTGTTTTTGTGCCCATAGATTGTTCCAGTTTCTCTGATTTCCCCTTGGTTTATCATGTTTTTGGGGCTCAGATTTATTGCAAGAACACTGCTTGCAAGGGATAGGGTTCACAACAGTGGTCTGCTTATAGTGAACCTTCTTGTTGTTTCCCTCAGTCTTTTCTATCTCTTTGGACTTGATCCAGTGCTTTCCACATCCCTCATTGGTGATTATGTGGTTTTCTATAGGAATCTCATCACTCACAGTATTGTTCTTATCCTTGACAACTTCTTTCTCAGTGTTATCCTTGACAACCACATTATCTAAGGGATCTATCTCAGTTGCTCCCTTAGGTAGATCCTTTCTACCCTTTGTTTCTAACAACTTTGAACTAGGAGGGATGTAGTTGTTGTTATAGGGTGGTGGTGTGTTATTGTACCCTATCCCTCTTCTCAGTTTATCATGAATCTGGGTTTGTAACAAAGAATCCATTGCTTTGGAAGCATTAGAAAACTTTTCTACATCAAGTTTGACTTTAGCTAGCTCTCCTCTTAGCTTTTCACTCTCTTTTTTAGATCTGGTCAGTTGAAGCTCTAAGTCCTTCTTTTCCCACTTCCAGTAATTTGTGTCATAAGAGTGTTGAAGCTCATTAGCTTGAAAACCCTTAATCTGTTCTTCAAATCTCTCAACAATCCTCACATAATCTTTTATGTCTTTTTCCAATCTCTTAAGGTCATCACTCATGTTCTGGTTGTGATCCCTATACCTTTTAACAGTGTTAATGCATTTTTGAGTACAAAGATTGGAAGTTACCTCTGTTGGGAGATCGGATACCTCTGCCATTAGAGCTTGATTCTGGATGGCCTCTTCAGCTTGATCACTCCAGTCAAATCCCATACCTTGTTGAGAAACAAGGGCTTGTGCAGAGTTTCTGTTATTATTGAAGCTTCCAGATTGAGCTTGTTGGTGGTTGTTATTCTGAGACATTCCACTTCTGCATTCTCTAGCAAAGTGTCCCTTTTGATGGCATTTGTAGCATTCCACCTTAGACTTGTCAAATCCTGCTCCATCTTCTCTTCTTTGGGAGAAGTTGTTTCTCCCAGTTCTTTTGATGAACTTTTTAACTCTCATGGAGAGCATGGCCATCTGCCATTTAATGTCCATCTCTTCAAGATCATCTGGATGGAGTTGTTCCAAGTCATCATTAATGAGAGAAGAGTTTCCATGACTTGCCAGAAAGGCCTCAAACACAGTTTCAGTGCCTTTCTCTTGGTTTGTTCCATTGGCAGCACTAACTGATTCAGGGTTGGATGTAGAATCAGTTGATGCTGAGAGGAGTGCAGCATTGTGAACATACCCAGAAGGCCTCCTTTTGGCCTCTACCTCAGATTCAAAAACTCTTAGATCATTATAGAGATCATCAAGTTCCTTTTCTTCCAGTTGATCATTCTGTCTGAAAGAAACAGTATACATGGTCCATTCATCACTCAAGGACCTTAGAAACTTTCTGTTCAGATCATCTTGATCAATTTGTACTCCCACTGTGGCTAGTTCACCAATAAGTTTGTTGAACCTGTCAAAAGTTTGAGTCATGGACTCATTCTTAGTTGACATAAAGTTCTCATATTGTTGCTTCAGAATGGCTTTCTGATTTCTCTTGGTACTTTTGGTGCCAGAGAATCTCTTCTCCAGAGCATTCCAGAGCATCTCTGCATCAGTGCAGTTACAGAACTGATGTTGATATTCATTGGGAATAGCCAAGAGCAAGGTGCTCAAGGCTTTCATCTCTGTCTGTCTGATCTTTCTATCTACATCAGTTTTAGGTGGTGTCCTTTTTCCATCTGCACCAATCTTTCCTTCTTCAGAAGGACCATTCTCTATGATGTCCCACATAGAATAGTCAGTAAGGAGTATGTACTGCTTGATTCTGATCTTCCACATATCGAATTCATTAGGTCTAAGCATTGGAACCTTTGAGACCAAAGTACTGCTTGATTCTGCAAGATTTTCCATGATGACTAGATGTTTCTGAGAGAACAGGCTCTGATACCACTTGTCAGGATCGAATTCTTAACAAGAATTAATTCTCAGAAACTAATATCAAAGAAGTTGCGGAATAACACTTTGATATTTAATGAAACAGTAAACACAACAGTATATGATTAACAAACTGTAAACTTGTATTCAATGATTAAAATCACAAGATTACACACTCAACCTCAATATTGATGAACAGGCTCACCAATACGAATTCTACTTCTCTAGAATTAGGATCTATGCCTTGAGGTTGATTTTTCTCTCTAGAAATTATCAAAAGTTATGAAAACCTTTATCCTAAATATTCTATACATTCTATACATATACTGATCAAAAGATAATTACAAAGAATAAACGAATCTTCAGTATATCTTCCATGTATATCTTCTATGTATATCTTCAGTATATCTTCAGAATATCCAGCTGTCATACTTTCCATCCGGATCTCTTTAGCAGCACTAATTATGCTTAGCAGCATTATCTTCTTCCAGCAGCATTAACTACTAAGCAGTACTAACTACTAGCAGTACTAACTAGCTAAGCAGTACTAACTTTGTTCAAGCAGCACTAACTTTGACTAGCAGTATTAATTCTACAAGCAGTAGTAATACTCAGCAGTATTAATCTTCAAAGTACTCTGGCAGTAGTAACCACACTTGTACTAGCAGTAGTAACCACACTTAGTAGAATCTTCAGTTCCCAACAGTTAAGCTTAAAAAGTCTGAAGAGGAATGTGAGAAGATAAGGAGTGATTTTGAGAAAGCCAAACTAGATATTGAGAAATATTCCAATGCTTCTAAAGCAATGGACTCACTTCTAAAAACTCAAGTTCATGACAAGCTGAGAAGAGGAATAGGCTATAACACCACCCCTCCACCATACAACAATAACTATATCCCTCCTACATCAGATCTCTTAGAAAGACAGGACAAGAAGGAATTACCTTAAGGAGCCACTGAACTAGATCCTTTAGACAAAGTAGTGGTTGAGGCAGATTCTGAAGAAGAGGACTCTAAGAGTAAGAATGAGGAAGACCACAAAGATATTCCCTTAGAAAACCACATACTGACAAATGAAAGGAGGGGGGGTAAACCTTTTGTCAAGAGTGAGAAAGTAAAGTCTGGGGAAGAGACTGTTAAGAATGAAAAAGATGAGACCTCTAACAAAGGGAAGGGAAAGGCACAGGGAGTCCATTACATGCAAACCATTGTTGTTAATCCTTGTACTTGTAAACAGAATCAGCCCCAACAACATGATAAAACAAGGGAAAATCAAAGAAATAGAAATAATCAGTGGCCATTAAAACAAGGAATTGATCTGAAAAAAATTAACAGACCAAAGCCTTGTTTTATCTGTGGCAAGTTAAATCATCTAGCCAAACACTGTTATTTCAATCCTATTAACCAAATGATCACTTTTCAAAGAAATATACAAAATCCTGTTGGTTATAGGAAGCAAATAAGGAATCATATGGCTGAGAATGTGAGAAGGGCACCTATAAAATCTCATGTTCAGAATAAGTTTGCTAATTCAAAGAAAAATACTCCAAATAAGCCAAGGAGTAACTTAAAGAAAAAGAAAGCAAACAACTTTGTCCAGATTTGGGTTCCAAAAGTAAAGAAATCTGTTAGTACTGCTACTTCAAATAGTACTGCTGACAGAAATAATGCTGCTGCAAGCAATACTACTGCTAACCCAATTAGTACTGCTAATGATATTAGTACTGCTAACAAAGTTAGTACTGCAAATCAAGTTAGTACTGCTTCCAGTGATAGGCCCATTATTCTGACAAAGTATTCAAGCAATAAGATTCCTCAGTTTGATAATCTCATCAAGTCTGAATATGAATATATTGATGAGAATGGGAAACCCAAGACCACTTTGGCTTGGGTTCCTATTAAAAACTAACTACTTTATTATATGTGCAGGGCAACCAACAGCTCAAGGGAAGGAGCATTTGGCATGTTGATAGTGGTTGTTCCAGGCACATGACAGGTAACATGGCCTGCCTTCAAAACTTCAAAAGAATTTATGGAGGACATGTTGCTTTTGGTGATAATCCAGTAGGTGGAAAGATAAGTGGAAAAGGTAATGTGTCAAAAGGTAAGATGACCTTTGAGGATGTATACTATGTTGAGCAATTGAGATACAACCTGTTAAGTGTATCACAGGTCTGTGACAAGAAACATAACATATTATTCAATGATACTGAATGTATTATCCTTGCTCCAGGGTTCAAGATAGTTGATGAAAGTATGATACTACTTAGAACTCCTAGGAAGGACAATGTTTATTGCTTAGACTTGGAGAGTGTAGTTTCTGATTCATCTCTAAATTGTTTATTTTCAAAAGCTTCATTGGATGAATCATCTCTTTGGCACAGAAGGATGTGTCACATGAACTTTAAAACAATTAACAAACTTGTGAAAAACAACCTTGTAAGAGGTTTGCCACAAAAGGTATTTTCATGTGATGATCATTGTGTTGCATGTCTTAAAGGCAAACAACACAAATCTTCTCATAAGTCCAAAGAGATAAATACAATCTCTTCACCTCTTAATTTACTGCATATGGATCTGTTTGGCCCTACAAATGTGATGAGTATTGGTAAGAAATCCTACTGTTTGGTTATTGTTGTTGATTTCTCTAGATTCACTTGGGTTTATTTTCTGAGGACAAAGGATGAGACAAGTGGACTGATCAAATCCTTTGTTCTTAGAGTTGAAAACCAAACAAATCTAAGAGTTAAAGTCATTAGGTCTGATAATGGAACTTAATTTAAAAACAATGACCTAAACAACTTTTGTGAGGAAAAGGGCATTGAGAGACAATACAGTGCTCCTAGTACTCCTCAACAGAATGGTGTTGCTGAAAGGAGAAATAGTACTCTGGTAGAAGCTGCTAGATCTCTGTTGGCAGACTCAAAACTTCCAATTACTTTTTGGGCAGAAGTAGTTAATATTGTCTGCTATGTTCAAAACAGAGTTCTAGTAGTAAAATCCCAAGACAAGACACCTTATGAGCTTTTTAAAAAGAAGAAACCTTTTATTGGATTTTTCAAACCATTTGGGTGTCCTTGCACAATTCTCAATACCAAAACTCACCTAGGCAAGTTTGATAGCAAAGCTGAGGATGGGTTTCTTGTTGGTTATTCATCTCAAAGTAAGGCCTATAGAGTTTTTAACACCTCTTCTAGGATTATTGAGGAAAGTGACAATGTCAAATGCAATGAGAACACACCAAATCAACTTAGGTCAGGTCCTGATTGGCTATTTAACATTGATTCACTGTCTAATTCTTTGGGTTTCAGTAATGACCATAATGCAGGAACAGGGACAGAACAGGTACAAGTACAAAGACAAGAGTTTGTGTTGTTCCCAACACCTACTGCTGATCCTGTTGAATTTTGTGACCAAGATAAGAAAGATACTTCAGATTCAAAGGACACTGAACCAGTTCAGAATGAAGAGGACAGAGGTGAAAATGAATATCAACCCTCAGATTCAGGAATCAAAAGTCCTGAGATGCCATTTTTGGAAGAGGATGACACAGATGATGATTCTTCAGTGTATGGTGGTAGCACTCCAGAAAAGAATGACACCAGTCTTGAAGTCAATCTTAATGAAGAGGTTGTCAATGCTACAAGAACTCAGAAGAATCATCCTCCTCAATTAGTGATTGGTGACATCAATTCTCCAATGATCATAAGGCAACAAAGCAAGATAGGGGGATTAAAAGACCTACAATCAGGTTTATTATCTTGTTTTCTATCACAGGTTGAATCCAAAAAGGCATATGATGCAATGAAAGATCCAAGATGGATAGAAGCAATGCAAGAGGAGCTACTGCAATTTGTACTGCAAGATGTATGGGATCTGGTGGATCTTCCAAAAGGACACAGAGCAATTGGCACAAAATGGATCTTCAGGAACAAGAAAGATGAGAGAGGAATAGTAATAAAGAACAAGGCCAGATTTGTGGCACAAGGGTATACTCAAGAAGAATGAATTGATTATGAAGAGGTATTTGCACCAGTGGCCAGGATTGAGGCAATCAGGCTATTTTTAGCATATGCTTCTTTCATGAAGTTCAGGGTCTACCAAATGGATGTAAAGAGTGCTTTCCTGTATGGGAGAATTGAAGAAGAAGTGTATGTCTGTCAGCCTCCAGGGTTTGAGAATCCAAATTATCCTCACAGAGTATACAAATTAAAGAAGGCACTCTATGGGCTACATCAAGCACCAAGGGCATGGTATGACACTCTGTCTACCTACCTCTTGGGAAATGGTTTTGAAAGAGGAATAATAGACAAGACTCTGTTCATCAAAAGGAAGAAGAAGGACATTCTACTTGTCCAGATCTATGTAGATGACATCATCTTTGGATCCACAAAAAATCAATTGTGCAGAGATTTTGAAGAACTGATGCATAAGAGATTCAAGATGAGTTCTATGGGTGAACTTACTTTCTTCCTTGGGCTACAAGTTAAGCAGAAGAAAGATGGGATATTCATAAGCCAATCCAAGTATGTGCAGGACATTCTTAATAAGTTTGGTTTCTCAGACTCAAAGCCTACAAGCACACCCATGGAGACACACAAATAGATCACTGCAGATCTTGAGGGGGAGGATGTGGATGTTCATCACTATAGATCCATGATTGGCTCCCTCATGTATCTCACTGCTTCAAGACCAGATATCATGTTTCCTGTTTGTGTGTGTGCAAGATTTCAAGTAAGGCCTAAGCAGTCACACTTTCAAGCAGTCAAGAGGATATTAAGATATCTCAAAGGCCAACCTAGATTAGGTCTTTGGTATCCTCATGACTCACCATTTGACCTACTTGCTTATTCAGACAGTGACTTGGGTGGTGCAAATTTGGATAGAAAGTCAACTTCAGGGGGATGTCAGTTTTTGGGTGCAAGACTAGTGTCATGGTAGTGCAAGAAACAAACCACAGTGTCCACCTCTACAACAGAAGCAGAGTATATAGCTGCTGCAAGCTGCTGCTCTCATGTACTCTGGATTCAGAATCAAATGTTGGACTATGGTATGACTTTTCTTCACACTCCAATCTTCATAGACAACAACAGTGCTAAAAGCATTGTTAATAATCCAGTCAAGCACTCCAAAACAAAGCATATAGAAATCAGGTATCATTTTATCAGAGACTGCAATGAAAAGAAGCTAATTTAGGTTGTGAAAGTCCATACAAGTAACCAATTTGCTGATCTATTCACTAAAGCTTTTGATGTGGGTAGGTTCACATTTTTTGTCACAAGTGTGGTCATGATAAACTCTAAATAAGCCTATTATCTTTTGACTCAAGTACCTGTATAGTTTCCTTCCTGTCTACTTTCTCATACTGTATTGTGCATGGTGCTGCTAACCTTGTGTGTTTAAGTGTTTCAGATTGCTTCAAAGGGATACTTGGTACTTCTAATTCAGTTAATAATGCTCGCTATATTACTCATGACAAACATTTCAAATATGGTTAAGTATGGTTAATACTGCTAGGTGGTTTATACTGCCACTGCAAAGTTACTACTGCTTGCCTTATTTATATTGCTAATCAGTGTTCTACTGCTGGTCTGTGTTAATACTGCTAGTCCGTGTTAGTACTGCCAGTATGTGTTACGACTGCTAATATGAGTTAATACTGCGAGTTGGTTAATACTGCTAGGGTACTTAGTACTGCTTCTAACTGAAACCCTCCACCTATAAATACCCTTTGTAACCGCCAAAATACAAACGACTCTTTGAACTTCCATTGCTTCTCTTTCTCTCTCTCTCGATTTCTTGCTCACCAGTGTAACCACTAGTTGCGATTTGAACTCTAGAATCAATCAGAACGATGGCAGGTCTACAATTCTTTGATGAACACAATGAAGTTGCTATGCTGCAGAAACCCAAACAGGCTGAAGGTTTTCATCAGATTGTGGATTTCATAAAATCTACACATATCGCCCACGCATTAACTGTCAATCCCACAATCTATGTGGAACATCAAAGACAGTTTTGGGCCAATGCTGCTATTCAAACTGAAGATGGCACTCAGGTCATCAAAACAAGGGTTTGTGATAAACCTCTAACCATCTCAGAGGAGTGTATTCACATCCATCTACGCTTAGATGATGCCTTAGGTATTACCTCTCTTACTAAGGAAGATCTCTTCCAAGCTCTTAATCGTATGGGGTATGAAGGTCCCACTAACGTATATAAATTTTTCAAGAACATATTTTCACCTCAGTGGAGATTCTTTGTTCATACCCTACAACACTGCATTTCACGAAAAACAACTGGATTGAGTGAGTTTAGCAGTACCATAGCCTATGCTTTTGTTTGCTTAGCTACCTCTAGAAAGTTTAATTTTGCTCAAATGATTTTCAATGATTTAATGTCAAACCTGGATACCAAATCCAAAAGCTTTTATATGTATCCAAGGTTTGTACAAGAAGTACTAAATCAAGAATTGACGGATTTACCTCATTTCAATGAGGTATATGTACCAAAACCCCCAAAGGGGAAGGTGTTCTCAAATATGAAGAGGCCCAGTAAGGACTTCTCAGGTATAGACACTCCATTGTTCTCTACAATGATGGGTGCGTCTCCTTCCCATGGTGAGGCATCAGGGTCACAGCCCACATCTGACCACCCAACTGATGACCTACCCACACCACTCATTTCTAGTAATCCTCCTCAGATTCCCATTGTAAAGCCCACATCCCCCATCACCAAAACTTATATAAGGAAAAAGGTACAGAAGGTTCCTTCCCTTCTTGTACCTTCACCCCCAAAGCCTTCAAGCCCTCTAATGGAGCATTCTCCATTAGAGAATATCCAAAGGGAAACCACAGGGGTGTCTCCCAACCCCAATAAGGTGCTCAATAAGGAGAAGGAAGAGCATGTGGGCAGTAAGGCTTACACTACTGACTTTGCACAAAGTGCAGGGCAGGACAGTGTGAACATCTTTAAGACCTTCCCCACGACAACTTTGGGTGAGCAATCATCCAAAGGTCCTAGGTGCCAAGAAACCAAGGGGGTAGCAAGTGCTTCTGCTAGGCAGAAGACCTATACTAAAAGATCCAAGGATCATTCAAAGGTGGTAAAAACACCTAAAGGAGGTGAGGACAGATATACGTACAATGAATTGATGGAAACCATTGCAAATGTCAACCTGGATGTCATCAAACAGGGCTCAGAAATAGAGGAGATGAAGAAGGTTATTATATCTCAACAAACTCAGATAGTAAAGCTCAAGAAAATGGTGTTGAAACTTGTGCACCAAAAGAGAAGGAAGCAACTCATTCTAAAGCAAAGGAGAAGTGTCCATGCTGCTTTCAAAAAGGGGGAGAGTCAGGAAAAACAGAATGAAAAGGAGAGTACAAGTGAGATGGAATTCCAGTTTGAGGGGGATAATGGTGCTGATAAAGAAGAGAAAGTTGGTTCAGAAGCAGAAACTTTTGAGAATGTAGCAGATATTGCAAAAGCAGCAGTAACAAATGAACCTGAAGCAGAAACATAATTGTCCAGAGAGGAAATTGAAATTGCAGAAACCCTTGTGAAAGCTAAGAATGACACTCCCAAAGCTACTCAAAAGGCTAAGGGAGTAATGATCAAAGAAGGAGGATTAGAGAAGAAATTAAAAGAGGTCAGTGTGGAGGACGCAAAGAAGAAGGGAAAGGAGAAGATGGTTGAGTCTGAGCAACCATTGAAGAAAAAGAAACAGATTGATGCTAAAGATCAATCTTATTTTGATAATTATCTTGTAATCAACTCTGTATATATTGTATAGAAGTCTTTGATAGAATGATAAATTCATACGTTTGTTTAGAGAGAATTAACCTCAAGACTAGTTTTGATCCTTTCTATAGAGAAGTATAGAACGTCTGTTGAGTCTGTTCAACAGATTGAGGTTGTGTTTGTAATCATTAAGTTTTATGCAATATAAACTTATGATTTGAGTTCATATTCTGTGTTTTTGATTAATTGTTAAAGTGTTATTCCGCGACTTCTTTAACATTGTTTCTGAGTTTGTATTAAATTCTTGTTTAAGAATTTTTCGATCTTTAACATTGTTTCTGAGTTCATATTCTTGTATTATCTTGTATTCAATCTGCCAAAGACAGAGAGTTTGCATTGGATATGGCTAAAAAGATAAATGAAGAATATCAAAGGAGTTTAAAGTCTGCTGTTGGTAAGAAAGTAACAAAGAGAGCTACTGTGCAAAGGCAAAGAAAGTCCTCAAAGACATTTTTGGCTAATCAAGAGAGAAGGAAAATGATAAACTTCCTGAAAGGAGCTCTAGGAGTTCCTGAAGGAATGTTTACCAACATGCCTTATGGTAGGATAGAGGAGATGTATAAGAAGGAGATGGACAATCTGAAAGGGGACTTCATTCAAAGGGTAGAGGCTGAAAGGAAGATGAAAGAGAGGCATGACCTTAACATACAACAACCATTCCCTGACAGTGAAGAAGGCACTCCTAGCAAAGACAAGGAAGAGGTGAAACAAGAAGAGACATTAGCCCAAAAGATTGGTGATATTAAAAGAAAAAAGTCCATTGCTACCAAACCAAAAGCAAAGAGGACTAGAACTGAAGAAGCAGAAAAGGAAAGTGAAAGAAAGGAAGATGAACCTCTAGTAGAACTAAAGCACAATCAAGATCATTCAAGTCAATGAAGACAAACTGATGTGCAATTTAATTTGTACATGACAGTATCTGATAAAGAACCTCTAAAGGTTGATCCTATTTCAGTGAATGCTCCTGAAATCATTCATTGGGATATTTTGAAAGATCAAGGCAAAGAATACTTCAGGATCAAGAGATTGGGAGATCACTATGCAGTGTATGCTACATGGGGTAAAATTATCAGAAGTTGCTCCAGGTCTGATTTGGAAGAAATGCACAAAGTTGGGATGAGATTGCATGGTAAAGTGTTGGAAGAAGCTCGAATGAGTCTAATCAAGATAGCCATGGAGTACCTATGCATGATGTTTGATCCTGACAGGATTAAGCATATTATCAGAGATATGAATCATGAAAGGGTTTTCAGAAGCATTGAACATTGGATGTTAATTGAAAGATGTGGAGTATATGTCCTAACCATAGACAAAAGCTACCATGAGTACAACTTGGTGGACAAAGTGTATGATCATAGCAGAGCTAAGCTACAAGGAATGTTGAGAGCAAAGCTGGTATGTTCTACAGGTTCTGAAATGGCAAAGATTGTAATCAGAAGAACCATTAATCAAAGTCTAGGTCTGAATCCTGATTTGGGAATCTAAGCTGAAGTTTTGAAAGCATCATGAAGACCTCATGCTGAAGAACTTAACTTCTCATTCTGAAAAGTTAAGTTAAGGGGAGATTGTTGGGTCTGAATATGCTAAGTATGGTTTATGCTGCTCAGTCTTCATGATTCATGCTGCTAAATGATTACTACTGCAAGTGAGGAGTTAATACTGTAAGCATGGTTAGTACTGCTCAAAGATTAATACTGCTGAGAATGATTAATGTTGCTGGATAAGGATGGAGATTAATGTTGCTCATGTTGAAGATAATGACTTGGAACGAAAGAATAGGAGTTGGAGATAATGTTGAAGATAATTATGGTATTGATGCTGAAGATCAATCTTATTTTGATAATTATCTTGTAATCAACTCTGTATATATTGTATAGAAGTCTTTGATAAAATGATAAATTCATACGTTTGTTTAGAGAGAATTAACCTCAAGACTAGTTTTGATCCTTTCTATAGAGAAGTATAGAACGTCTGTTGAGTCTGTTCAACAGATTGAGGTTGTGTTTGTAATCATTAAGTTTTATGCAATATAAACTTATGATTTGAGTTCATATTCTGTGTTTTTGATTAATTGTTAAAGTTTTATTCCGCGACTTCTTTAACATTGTTTCCGAGTTTGTATTAAATTCTTGTTTAAGAATTTTTCGATCTTGACAACAAATTTTTTAAAATCTTGAATACAAAGGGGGAGATTGTTAGTGTATTATTGTATCCAAGATTTAATTGGAAAAGTCAAGTCTAGTAAAGTCAACAAAGTCAAAGTTAAAGTCAAGTCTTGTTTAGTCAATATGGTGTTTAGTCATGTGAGTGTTTGTATCTTGTATAGACTTGTGGTATAAATACCTTTGGCCTTGTAACAATCATGTAACCAGATCTAAGAAAACCTTCATTGTAATATTGTGAGATCTATGACATAAGAACTTTCTCTCTCTACTCTCTCTCTCTAGATTTACATTGTCAGATCATTGAATCTTGTTTGAGATATTGAGATATTGCTTGATTGTGATTGGGAATTACAATTTCATATTGCCACCAAACGCCCTTCACATTGTGTGGTAGACCTTCCAAGGTCCGTTTTGACTGGTCATGGGCCTAAAGCGGAGTCACGTAGCAGAAGTAACGCACATTTTAGCGCGAAACCCAGTTTTTGCCGATACGCGAAAGGAGGCGGTATAGGGGGTTTCTCGTCCGGACCGACCATGTTGGATTTCCATGGAAATTTACGTGGGCCTTCTACAATGTTAGTTAGAAGGTTTTAAGCATATATTACTTACAAAAAATCTCTCTAGGCCCGCAAATTGCCATAGACACGCATTGGCCAAACCGAACGTACGTCGTGCAGTTTATCGAAACACACTCAAATCATGGTGTATTGCCACCAAACGCCCTGCACATTGTGTGGTGGACCTTCCAAGGTCCGTTTTGACTGGTCATGGGCCTAAAACGGAGTCACGTAGCAGAAGTTACGCACATTTTAGCACGAAACCCAGTTTTTGCCGATACGCGAAAAGCGGCGGTATATGGGGTTTTCTCGTCCGGACCGACCGTGACGGATTTCCATGGAAATTTATGTGGGTCTTCTACAATGTTAGTTAGAAAGTTTTAATCATATATTACTTACAAAAAACCGCTCTAGACCCGCAAATTGCCGTAGACACGCATTGGCCAAACTGAACCGAATGTACGTCGTGCAGTTTATCGAAACACACTCAAATCATGGTGTATTGCCACCAAAATCCCTGCACATTGTGTGGTGGACCTTCCAAGGTCCGTTTTGACTGGTCATGGGCCTAAAACGGAGTCACGTAGCAGAAGTTACGCACATTTTAGCGCGAAACCCAGTTTTTGCCGATACGCGAAAGGCGACGGTATAGGGGGTTTCTGGTCCGGACCGACCGTGTCGGATTTCCATGGAAATTTACGTGGGCCTTCTACAATGTTAGTTAGAAGGTTTTAAGCATATATTACTTACAAAAAATCGCTCTAGACCCGCAAATTGTCGTAGACACGCATTGTCGAAAGCGAACCGAACGTACATCGTGCAGTTTATCGAAACACACTCAAATCATGGTTTATTGCCACCAAAATCCATGTACATTGTGTGGTGGACCTTCCAAGGTCCGTTTTGACTGGTCATGGGCCTAAAACGGAGTCACGTAGCAGAAGTTACGCACATTTTAGCGCGAAACCCAGTTTTTGCCGATACGCGAAAGGCGGCGGTATAGGGGGTTTCTCGTCCGGACCGACCGTGCCGGATTTCCATGGAAATTTACGTGGGTCTTCTACAATGTTAGTTAGAAGGTTTTAAGAATATATTACTTACAAAAAACCTCTCTAGACCTACAAATTGCCGTAGACAAGCATTGGCCAAACCGAACCGAACGTACGTCGTGCAGTTTATCGAAACACACTCAAATCATGGTGTATTTCCACCAAACGCCCTGCACATTGTGTGGTGGACCTCTCAAGGTCCGTTTTGACTGGTCATGGGCCTTGAAAGTCCAAGAATCACTAAATCTTTAGAGAGAGAAAGTTGAGAGAGAAAGTTGAGAGCTCCAAATGTGTACATTCTATTCAAAGTGAGAGCAAAGTTACAAAAATAAAGGCCCAAGGGGACTTAAATACCTTTAGCCTTAACAACACAGATAAGCATTCTAAGCACAATAGACTAGGAAAATAATTACAATGATTACTACAAATCAGTATTAACAAGACTATTACCAAATCATGTTTGTTAGTGAACCAATTATGTTTTTTTGAAAGGGTATCCTGGGCCTATGGCCCAGACTAATCCCTGGCAAAGCAACCGACTGCGAAAGCATGCAGCCCTGAGATTAAACCCAGTGGCCACAAGGCGAATGCAGGGAATCGAACCCGGTGGAACAGGTGCCCTGAGATTAAACCCAGTGACATACACAGGAAAACCTCCAACTGTTGATTTTTGATAATGCTACCTCATTTCCAAAATTATAAACAAGTAATTGACTTATTGAACCATAGTATTTGGCTTTTCGTTTCAAGCTTGTCATTGTACTTGGGAAAATTGCCAACAACTTGTGTTAATTTAAATGCAATATATTACATCATATTCAACACTTTCTGCCAAACTGTGTTTTATTGTTATTTTTAGCCGAAGATAAATTGTTTGCAATGAGTAGTCAAGGATGATTAGAAAGTTGTGACTCAAATAAAAATTCATTTAGAGTCTTTTGGTTAACAGGATACATTTTGAATTTGTGACTGGTTGTGTTTCGGAATTTGGTTGTATTGAGCGTGCATTTTAATTAGTTTAACATAGGATCCTTGTTATTGTTGGAACTTCACAATGCGAGATGTTGGTGTATTTTGATCGAGTTCCTGTGATTTATTTTTATAATACGATACACGTAATAAAGTTTAGGTTGTATGATACAAAAGAAACATATGTATTGTGAAGATAGCTTGGACCGTAAAAGAAATTTCATAATTTATGTATCTTGGTTTAAGCTTATCCATCTAGATTCAAGTATATTATATGTTATTTAATAATTTATGTTTTTATATAATTTTAGATATTATATCTTACTAAAGTTGTATTTTCTAATATTTTCAGTAAATGTTTTGAATTCAACGACCTTAATCAAGATTGCGTTCAAGCCAGAAATGTTAGAAGTACACAACATAAGAATTGTGCTGAGGGATATCATGTTAGCATAACCATCTTTACGTGGCATTATCTAGAGGGATATCATGTGACACTACAAAGGTATTAGTGAAGCCTACAAAAAAGTTTAATCAGGATAGAGTCTACACATCAAATGTGGTTTATCGAGAAGTTTTAAGTGATGATAGTATATGATTAAAGCATCGTTGTAATTTCTATTTTGTTTAAACATACATTTTTAATTTTTTGAATGGGAAATTGCATTAAGTTTTCATTTTTGGATTTATGTATTTCAAAGATATTTTGCAAAAAATTAATATCTAAACGTTAAATGTATCTTGACAAAACTTTAACATCCCGTCCCATTGCGCGGATACTCAACTAGTAAAAATAAATGGGGTATAAAAAATGTGTTATATATTTTGCAATTTATATTTGTAGAGTGATATATATATTTGCAGAATAATTGATTTGTTTTTCTTGTGATTAGAATTTACTTGGTTTTGCATCGGTTAAGAAAACTATAGATTCCAAGGTCAGTGCTTTCCGCAGTAGGAGCAAACAGGGACATGGTGGAATCAATATCATCCAACCCTAATTCTCTAAATCCATCTACTACTACTACTACTACTGCTGCTGATTCTCTTCAACCACAACCATCCGCTTCCAGCCGGCGACCGTCTATCAGAGTCACCACCGAGTTCGATAGCGACACATCTCTTTTCTTCCACAAGGTATCCTGCAAGTTATTCGACAATCTTGCCAAGCTCAAGCTTTGCTTTCAGAACAACAACAAGGGACATGTCTCTGATCCTCAATTATCCTTTACCTCTAAACACCTCTCTTGCCACTACCATCTCCATGAACACAATGCCCTCCTCAATGGCTCTTTCGAGATTGCGCCTGGTTTGCAGCTCACTGCCTCTCACGATGTCAAGGTACCTCATTCATTCGCCCCTCTTTGTCTGTCTGTCTCTCAAATTTTACTCTTTATAATTGAAATCATATTAAGCCCTATATAAATATGTATGTTTTGTTTTTCCTTTTTCTATTTATCATCTACATGCGATTGACCGACCGATTGTATATGTATTCTTTCAGGCGCAGCTAGGAGAAGTGACTATGGCTGCTGATCTTGCGCCTGCTTGCAAACTAGAGTTGACTTCTCCCTTTCCATCTGTTGGCTTGGTGAGTGTCTATCCCGTTGCTTGAGCTTTAAGGATTCTGTTTGACACTGAATATCTCTTTTGCATCACTGTAAGGATCTTTTATTGCCTTCCTGGTGTTGCAGCCAAAAGCAACCTTAAGATTTCCCTTTGGTGAAGTGTCATTAGAGGAGAATGAGGATCTGGAAGAGGAAGATGCATCTCCAAAGTTGTCAGTTAGTGGAATTTTTAAAGGTCAAGTTCTTAATGGAATTTGCAATGCTCAGTACCGTGATGATAATTTGAACTTAAGATACTCCTACAAGGTCCTTTTCCCAGTGTTGTCCTTAGTTTTTTTATTCCTTTATTCTTAATGATTCAATATCTAAAGTCTTTTCTTCGATTCCATACCAAGTTAAGTTATATGAGTTGGTGTTGTAGGATGAACTGACTACCTTCATCCCAAGCATTTCACTGCCATCAAATGCATTATCCTTCTCATTCAAGCGTCGCTTTGGTCCTTCTGACAAGTTGAGGTGAGCTCGGGGCTGCAACTCTTGAAAGTGTTCTTATGATCTGCTTCTTGCATCGAGTCAAAGAAATAAATTAATATTATTAAGGTAAGTGAAATGTGGAGAGAAAAAAATTTGGATGCAGATCAGGGACAGTTTTTATGAACTTAAAAAATTTCATCTGCATTTGTGTTATATCTTAATTTCTCTGCATTGCTAAATTGTAACAGATATAGGTTCGTATTCATGGATATATACTTCACATTGATTGTCAAAATTACACAATGGGGATCGTATGTTTTGATTGACTTGCATAGATAACCTAACAAAACGACCTCATTAAATCCCACAAGGGGTAGGTTTTGGGAGGGTAAGATGTACACATACTTTTCTCTACCCAAAGGAGTAGAGAGGACGTTTACCCAAAGGGGGCTCTTAAGCGACCATGAAAGAATGTCCATAAAATTGCAAGAAATGAAGTTATGAAGATTTGGAGAGTGCTTGAGACGATGTTGGGAAAGGAAGAGAGGCTTGGAAAAGTAGAGCAAGTAAGCATGGTAAACAACATGAAAAAGGATTTAAACAAGTAAGAAAAATAAAACCATATAGGAAAGTACAAAACATATTGAATTGAAGTAGGAAGAGTTGCTTATCATTGGGTGCATTATTCTTTATACCCACATTTGGAAAACATTTCATGTAAGAAGTAATAGAATATTAGATGGACTGCTTATATTTCTTAATGGTTTCAAATGCTGGTTTTAGTTGTCTTTAACAAGAAGGAAAAGTATTTAGATTATTCATGTATTGCCACTGATTTTTTTTCTTCATAATACCCCTTGATTATATCTGCCCACAGTTTCACTATTCATCTCTCTATGTCATTTTTTGTGTCATACTTGTTAGTATATATTATATTCTAGTACAAACAGCTGTCTGGTGTTAATAATCTTGCACTCTTGCTGGTATTTTTTCTCAGTTACTCCTACTACTTTGATACGAATTATTGGAATGCTGTTTACAAACACACGGTCGGCAAGGAGTACAAAGTCAAAGCTGGTTATGACTCAGAAGTGCGACTAGGTTGGGCATCTATGTGGGTAAGCTTCATCTGATTCACCTGCAATGATTTTGTTAGGAATCGGCTTGTAGTAACCGTTAGTGAATGATGTGATTATTCCTCATTATCAACTGTATTTGACTTTATTTTCCTTTCTTATTTATTTGTGTGTCTACGTCATGGTGTAGTGGAAAGACACGACAAACTGATGCATCTTTTCTTTAATCATTCTAACCAAAATACTAAGCTAATCAGATTTGTTTTGAAGAGCACTAGTGAATTTGTAGAAACAATTTACGAGAAAGACTTGCCATGAAACATTCAGTCCTAGATATTTCTTTATCGAAAATCCCCCATCTTTCTAGGTGTTTGTATATACAAAATTTAAAATATAAATAATTTCTAAAATAAAAAATTTAGTGGCTGAAAATTAATCTGTTTGAAGGAAGCCCGTGTTTTCTTGAAAGGATGTTTAAGAGGGGAAAAGAGTTAGTTGGTGCCTTGAGGCTAAGTATACATTGGACTAAAAAAACATTGTGGAATAAGGAAGTATGAAAGGTCAGAATGAAGATGAATGCTGATAAGATATTAAACGGTTAGAAGAGTGTTAAGATATATAGAGAAGTTGGTTCTCATAATGGAATTTGGAATCCATCTAAGGAGTTCGACTTGGTAGGAATTGGAATGGAATTTGACCATGTGTTTGGTTGGTAGGAATTGGAATGGAGTCTCTCACAAGAATTGAAATCTCCATCTTTTTTAGGGGAGGGTGATAGCTGTGACTACGACAGGTACCCCCACCCACCCCACCCTACCGACCATTATGCAACTACTATCGTCGTCACAACTTCCACCCCACCCCCACTCACCCCCACTACCCACCCCTCCCTGCCCCTGCTCTATCGACCAATACCACAATGGCGGGTAATTGGGGGAGTGAGGGTAGGTGGGAGTGGGGTGGTAGGTGTGATGACGACATTAGTGGCATGATGGTCGATGGGGATGGGGTTGGTTGGGTTGGGGGTGGGGGTGGTAGTTGTGACGATGATAGTAATGGCATGGTGGTTGGCGGGGTGGGCGTGGGTGGGTGGCGGGGTAGTAGTTGTTTGGTTCGCAGAATTCAAAGGATTTCAAGAGAATTGGAATGATCAATTTCTTTCTTTGGTTCACATATTGAAATGGATGGAATCCTTTGAATTTCACAAGTTAATGAATTCATCATTTCTCGGCATAATAGTTGTTAAAAGCGCGCCTAGGCTCTGAGGCTCAAGGTCTTGGGCTTTTTTGAAGTCGAGGCTCGGCGTATTCACGAGGCTCACTAAGGCCCTGCGCTTTGGTTGAGGCGCCTTGTGGGCCTAGGTGCGCCTCATAAAGAGTTACCAAATACCTAGTCAAACCCCAATATTAAATAAGTTTTCTCATCTTCTCATCTCCTAACTTCTTAAAAAAAGAGTTATTAAATAGATGACTCTAATACACGGTCATTAAAACTTCAAGCTTCCTTCTCTATAAATACCCAGACCTTAAAACTTCTCCCTCACGACTCATGCTTTAAACCTCTTCCTTCTGTCTCTATCAATGTATTGTTGTTTGTTGCATTGGAGGCTTGTACTTTGTTGCATATTTGAGTTGTGTGTAACTCTATGTGTGTGTATTGATAAGATGTGCCTCGCATTCTTAAGGCCCGCACCTCACGCTTGCGCCTCGCGCCTAGGCCCCGGGACCCCCTTGCACCTAAGTGCGCCTTGAGCCTTTAACAACTATGGGCATAAGTGAAGGAATTGAATTCCATCCCTTTGCATCCGACCTTGCTACTACTGTTGTCGTCACAACCGTCACCCACCCCACGCACCCTACCTTAACCCTCAAGGCCTCAACTGACCATTATGCCACTACTTTCGTTTTCACAACTGCCACCCCTATTCAGTCACCCACCGACACTTGACCACCATGCCACCACTGTTATCGTCAAGTCGTCGTCACAACTACCATCCCAACCCCCAGCCGCCCACATCCACCCCACCATGCCACTACTGTTGTCGTTACAACTACCACCCCCATCCCACCCCACCGATCATAGTGTAGTTGTGACGATGATGTAGTGGGGTGGCCGGGGCAGGGCGGGCGCCACCACCCACCACCAGGCCACTATTGTCGTCATCACAACTGCCACCCCTGACCCCACCATCCCTCAAACAAAGATGGAGATTCCAATTCTTTTGAGAGATTCCATTCTAATTTCTACCAACCAAACGTCAAGGTCAAATTCCTTTGATGGATTCCAATTCGACCAAATTTCATTCAACGACCAAACGCCTATGTAACACCCATAAAATAGGAGACAATTTAAAGCGTAGGAATAAAGAGGATTTAAATTAAATCAAATATAATCACCCAATAAAAAAGGAAATGGTTAATGAGTTTACAATAAAAGAATAGATGGTAGCTAACAATCTATTAATCTAAACCGATTCTAAATTTAGATTACAACTTGGTGTCACTACAATCCTAAAAGTATGCTAGTCAATGTAACTCCACATTAGTCTTCCAAAAGGCGATAACCCAAAAATACCTCTATCGGCAACAACGCTCCACTCAAACCTTGGGAGTCCATCGCTAAGCGATCCTAGTAGACATGTCATTTGAGAAATAGTGTTAAGCTTAACGCCTAGTGAGTTCAAACAGTTATAGAATAAAGCTATAAAACATTAAAACTGAAAGCATAGCTTTAATCAAGACATTTCATGTATTTAAAACCACCTTTGCCCGTCGAAGGGCATAGAACATGGTAAGATGATGGTGGAGACCCGATTTACCATTGACATTGACAGAACACAAAAGTAAGCCACATCACAAAGTTATAGAGCTTCTATTGTGGTAGCATTGGTCATTGAGTTCAACCACCCACGATCTTTACTTCGAGCCCCCCCCCCCCCCCCCCCCCCCAAAAAAAAAAAAAATGAAGTAAGAAGTGCTCTTTCGCTAGAAATAGATTGTTAGGGGTCACATGGTCATCGAGTTCAACCGCCCACGATCTGGTAGTTCGAGTCCCCTGATGATATAGCCCCCTGATGCAAAAGAAGTTCGTTTTACTTACTCCAGGAAAAATAGGGGAAGAAAAGATGAAGGGTAGTTGAGTCTTTGTATGCATTGTGTAGTGTAATTGTAATAACAAGTGGGAAAAGTTTTTGAGGGAGTTAGTGGACAGGTGTCAGGAGGTTGATAAAAGGGTGTCAATAAGGTGGTAGTGGTATCGAATTTGTGAATGTAACTGTGGGAGAGTTTCCACCTCTCGAAAATGGAAGAAACCAATAAACATTCGACCGAAACCCTATCTGATTGAAAGTTCTTTAACCAATTGCATCAGTTGGTATCAGAGCGGTGTTCCTGGGAACATGACGAGATCTAATTCATCAAGGGTAGAAGAAATGGAAGCTAGAGTTTTGACGATTGTAGAAAACCTGAATGCGATGTCCCAACAATTGACTACCTTTCTTCGATTGCAAGAAGAAGCGATGAGGAGTGTTAACGGCGAAGAGACTTCGAGGGATGGAGAACGACGAGTTCGAAGTGAGGCTTGATTGCCAGTTGGATCCTTTTTGGCCATAAAAGGGCGGTTACCGGAGATGCCAAATTTTAAGGGAACTGATCCAGATGCATGGATCGTATGGGTCGACGGGTATTTTTCTCTGAATCGATTGACTAATGATGGGAAAATGGAAGTGGCTGTAATATCTCTAGAAGGCGATGCCCTCAAGTGGTTTCAATGGGAGAACAAAAGAAGACCAATCTTACGTTGGGAAGAATTTAAAGATCTTTTGTTATTACAATTTCGCACCATGGGAGAGGGCAGTGTGAACAATTTCTGGCAGTCAAACAGGAGACAACAGTGGTCGAGTATAAAAGAAAGTTTGTGTCAATGGGAGCGCCATTATAGGGAATTTCGGAGGTCTATGTGGGCATCACTGCAAACCGATTAGAGCAATGATGGTCATCACTGCAAATCGAACATAAAAATGTTGAAGGCATAGGCGAGTTTCATTTGAAGACAGAGGGGGAGACCGGAGAGGCGAGATAAAGGGGGGAGGTGGAAGAGAGAGATAGTAACCTATGAAATTTTTGTTCCCCCCAAATTGGGGGGAATGATCTATTCTTGTAAATAATTTAATTATTGATTGCATACTACAAAACCAGACAACATTAATCATTCTTCATTTCAACCAAACACGATATATGATTATCATTTCCATTCATTGTCTTCTAATACCTCCAACCAACTGCCCCCTAAGTTTTTTTTATGCAAACTGAACAATAGTTTTAGTAGAGCGTAATACTATGCTCAACTATTAGTTTTCTGTTTTCTACAGATGGCGTAGGGCTACAACTTCATCAAGCATAGTCCTACGCATTAGTCCAAATACTGATAGTGAATCTTCTTAAAAGATGTTTATGATGTTTAAACTTTTGAAATTAGCGTACTATTCAAATGTTCATCCCAGTGTAGAACTATGGCCCCCATGAGGGTGTGGTCTACATATACTGCTCTGCTGTTCCAAATTGTAGTCTGACCTTGTCTTATTTTGTGAACTTTTCTGTTTTACTCCAAACAACTTCAGGAAACCTTTTAGTTAGTTGACGTTTGTTTTTTAAGTGGTGCTGAAGTCTGATTTCACTTCTGATTTTTAAGTGGTGGTGCTGAAGTCTGAAATCTGAATAAAAAAGACTGTTTGTTTTTTTGGTGCCGAAGTCTGATATCTGA
Organism: Arctium lappa; assembly: GCA_023525745.1. Lineage (NCBI taxonomy): Eukaryota > Viridiplantae > Streptophyta > Magnoliopsida > Asterales > Asteraceae > Arctium > Arctium lappa. The sequence continues at coordinate 95,265 of CM042049.1, forward strand.
ATAAAAAAGACTGTTTGTTTTTGTAAGCTGAAAACGTCTGAATATATACTATTTTTTATTTTATCCCTGAAAATGTGATACTATCGAATTTAATTAAATTATACAACTAAAATCAGTCTTCATAACAATTAAATTCAACTGAAATACATTAATTGGTTCAGATACAAATAGAAAACATGAACAAAGTCTTATAACAACTAAAATCAATCTCCGTTTTGCATCAATTGTGTCGCAATTTCTTCTCTTAAACTAGCCATATATGTTTGGTCAGCGGTACTCCCATGCACTTGAACCTCTTCAGCCTCATCACCGCCATCGTCCCCTTGGTCATTGGTTTGATCATACTCGGAAAACAACTCGTCACTTAAACCTTAATAGCCTATAGTAAATTCTTCAGCTAAAAACCATATACGTAAATGTACATCAAGGAAGTTCAGCTAAAGCAGACTTCGAGTTGTAAAAATATAAACACGAACCCACATCAGCCTTCAAGAACAATTGCACTTTTGTGCATCTCACCTGCAATTCAAGACGAAAGAACATAACGATAGGTTTGCAAAGCTATAATATCAGGCATTAACTATACAAATAAGGAAAAAAGTTGGGACTTTTCTACTCCAAGTTAAACCCAACATGAAGTTGTTAACATATTCATAAACACACCAACACATGTTTTGCACCCGTAGGCTTACCTTATGTGCGTGATCTTGAACATAAAACTAAAAAACGAATCAGTGCCGTCTACTCCAGAAGTTAACAAGATGAAAAGAAAATTGTAGTTTAAAACTAACCTAGCAAATGCTTGATGAAGTATTACACAATTCCAAAATTCATTCAACCTGAGTAGCTAAGTATGTATCTTGAATTATGTACCATAAAAATAAAATTTTAAGAACGTAAACTCGTCATAAACAAAAAATCTCAAGCATAATTCTACAAATTTAGCTGGTTAAACAGACCGCCTTGTTCTGGTTTCAATTGAAATCATATTCTCTTACGGATTCTAGTAGTCAAAACGAATCATTTCCTGATTTCTTAACCTTATTGAATCATAGATCACACACTAAATTGAGACCGCGTTTATAAAGAAAAGAGGGGAATCAATTTCGTAACGTGAATCTCCACACTTTACAGCCAAAAAGTCCAGGAATGAAATAGCCATATTCGATTTTGAACTCCAAAAACAATTACTGCAATGCAATTGATCTAAAAGAAACTTGATCAATCAAAAGAAGAAAAACCCTAACAGCCAAGAAAACGCAAACTACAAAGTATACACAATCAATGATCGAACCTATTAATCGAAGAAATCAGCCGTCATGTACAATTATTAATGAAAAGAACTAAAAAACTACTCGTGAAAATGCTTTTAGGGCAAAATTGAGCTTCCAATCAAACATTTGCAGATCGATGAGCACTATGAACTTTTAGAATTGCAGAACCACAATTGAGCTTCCAATCAAACATTTGCATGAACACATTCCTCAAACACACAAAATAAGCAAAGAAAACAAATCGATAACAAATCGACAGCAAAATCGATAAGCAAAGAACGACGTGCTTAAGAAAATCGACAGCAAAAATCACATACCGATGGTCGATGGTCGCTGCTGGAGAGGGTGTCGATGGAGTCTGGTCGATGTCGGCTGGAGAGGGTGTCGATGGAGTGTGGTCGATGGCACTGCTGGAGATGGTGTCGGTGGTCGCAGATCGATGGAGAAATAGATGGAGGTGAGGCAGATCGAGATGAGGCTGGTGAGATCGTGAAGGAGAAATAGATGGAGGCGGCCATGTATCTAATGGATTGGATAAAAAGTGAAAATTAAGTGATAGGTTTATCACTTTTTCGGTAGGTGGGAATTAAGTGATAAGTGGAACTGATTTTTTTGAAAAAACAAACACACTTATTTGGCCTACGTCTGGCCGAATAAGTGATAAGTGGGAATTAAGTGTTTTTTTGTAAAAAACAAACAACCCCTTAGTGTCTTTACTCCCATTTCGTCAACACATGAAAATTAATGTTTTTAACTTTTAGAATTGAATTCTTCTACTTTAGATGTATTTAACTAAACTAAAGGATGTTTTCAAGATTTTTTGGAAGTTCCTGACTCGATCTAATTGTTAAAACCTTTCATAGAACTATTCATACCATTATCACTTCAAAATCCCTTATTTAAACCCAATTCATAGTTTGACCTTTGTAGGAAAGTCAATTGTTGAGTTATTTGACTCTAAATCTTATTGAAAACATGCTAATATGCTTGAAACTTGTTTTGTAATACACTTATATCAGACTTGTTCAAATTCACACCAAAAGTTCCTTTTTAAATAAGAGGGGAAAGTTCAGAAAAACCCAACGAATTTCCTCATTTTCAATAATCAAGTCCCTGAACTTCTTTTTGAATGAAAAAACCATTGAACTTTCTCATTTTGAATGATTAAGTCCCTGGACATATTTTTAATAAATAAACCATCAAACTTTTAGAAATTGGTTACCTACATTATTTTAACCCCAAAACGCAGGTTTTAAAGTAAAAAAAAAAAGACCTAAACTAGTTTTGTTCCCAGACCATATTTGGTTCAAACCGATTGCACCCAACGCCGTTGCTCCACCTCGACGCCTCATTGCTCTCTATCACTGTCCATCATCGCCGTTGGCCCTGCCATCGATCTCCCTCTTTTTGATCGTTTTTTTTTGTTTTTCGGTTCTCCCTCTTTTTTATCTGTCTATACATACTCCATTAAATTGTTCTAAAGGATGGAGAATCGAAAGACAAAAAAACAGATCAAAAGAAGGGGATGGATGGCAGGGGCTATCGACAGCGATGGGCGGTACAAAGAACGGACTAAGATGGGGTGAGGGGTGGCCGGGGGGAGCGATGCTTTTGGATGCTAGGGGTTTGGATGGCGTAAGATTTGAGAATGGTAAAACCGATAAAGGTTTTTTTACTTTACAACTTTTCTAGCCGGTTATAGGTAGCTTTTTTGGGTTAAAAAGATGTAGGTAACCAATTTCTAAAAGTTCAATGGTTTATTTATTCAAAAAAAAATTGTTCAAGATCATTCAAAATGAGAAAGTTTAATGGGTTATTTATTCAAAAAAAGTTCAGAGACTTGATCATTCAAAATGGGAAAATTGGTTGGTTTTTTCTGGATTTTTTCCTAAATCATAACTACAATTTGACTTTATAAAAGTCAACTGTATAAGCTTTCTTTGTTTTCTTGCTCAACTGTATAAGCTTTCTTTGTCTTCTTTCAAGTTTGCATGATTTAAAGTAACTTACGTCTACTTGCTTACTTTGAGAATCATATAGATATTCCAAATCATAAATAGTTAAGCTACTCTTTCGTTCTTGAATTCTTTCCCTCCTTCCCCTTGATGAGTTCTACAGTCATTTTACTAATTTTCTCTTCACTCTGCTGGAAATGTAACATAAAGAAAGGAGGGGATCTCATCCCCTTTTATACTTGCACACATTTATCATCAGATTGATGACTAAGCACCAACCCAAACTTGGTTATTGAGGCAATTAATCTAACCCAAGACACAACTTTATTGAGTTCCTCGAATTATTTACGATGTCCATTGTAAATCATTTCCCCCCTTTCTACTTCATCATACTAAATAATCACATTGTGCCAAAACACTGCAAAAATATGGTTGTTACAATATGCAAGACATGTTGGTATGAGGGGAGGACATGAAGTCATGAATAGGTTCACCATATTCATAAATAACGCGATATCTGATTTCTTGACTGTATGGTATTTTAAAATTTCATCTCCATATCCCTGCATCCTATAGAGGCTCGTCCTCATCTGGGCAATGCTTGACATTGGAAATCATTAGTGAACAGTTAACCAACTATCAAGCATAATACCCATTCCTGTCATCTCCTGATATCAGGTTCTTTGGGAGTGCAGTTGTTTGGGTGTGTGTTGCATCCCCGGATTGTTGATCATTTGCAAAGGGGATACATGATTTGAAATAGTAAAAATATCAACCTTAACATTCATACTATGATGAAAATGTTAAATATCCGTATGGTGCTTGGTGTTTTGACATCCCACTTAAAGATGTGCCCAAGAATTTTTTGCTTGAATTAACAAATTGGAAGTTTAAAGTTACTTCGATTTCTCAAAATTCATCAGATTGTGCATTTCTTCTCAGAAGAAAACTTTATGAGAAGGAAGTGAAGGACTTAGAGCAGCTCAAAACCAAAGTCAGAAAGGGCTAATGGGGGTGGTATTGAAAGGTTGAAGTACCATTAAAGCGTCTATTTTTGAATGGGGCATTGTCATATTGATTTTGTGATCAAAAAACCTTTTGAGAAGGAAGGGAATGCAGAAGGAAGGGAATGCCATTCACAAATTATTAGGATCTTGTGTATGTGGTCTGGGAAAGAAAAAAGAATTTGCAAGTCATTTGTTGTTAAAAGCGTGAATGGAGGTGGTGGCAGTTTGGTTTAGGTTTCAATGGATGATCCCAGGGTCTGTATCTCAAGTTTTAAGTTTCATCCCTTTGTTCTCAAGGGCTAGAAGTTATGAAATGTGGTGTTGGATCATTTCGGTAGATGTTATTTTAGCAATCTTTAATGTCAAGTATATAATATGCCAGAAAAAGACAAGGCAGGCATTTGATATAGTTCAAAAGTTTCCATTGCCTTCTTTGCTGGAATCTAAGTGTAGCTGATTTTCCATCAAGTTGGCTTTTCAGTTCGTGAATTGGGGTGGTTGGGTTTTGTAGTGAAGTTTACTGTTTGGTAGGTGGACTTAGTTTAGCTTTGGAAGGGATATCAAGGGGAATGGTTTAGTTTCCTTTCTGTTTTTGTATTAATGCACTTTTGTGTCTGCTATGATGTTAAAATTTAATTATATATTCTTATACACACCTTTATGAGAAGATATATGAAATATCCTTGGTCTCTTGAGGGGAAAAAAAACTATCTGGCATAGTTGCAGAACATGAAATGTGGTGTAAGATTCAGAAGCTACAGATGATATATATATATATATATATATATATATATATATATATATATATATAGTGGAAGGATATTTTGCAACCCTGAAAAAGGTTGCAACCCTTGCAACCCACATCTTAACCGTTGGATTCATGATCGGCGGTTATTTATTTTTATTTTTCTGTTTTTTTAATTAAAAATATTGGGCCCCATATCTATTGTAACCCATAACTAGGGTTGCAAAATATCCAACCCCTATATATATATATATATATATATATATATATATATTGGACTACTAGGAAGTGATGCATGCTTGAGGGTATTCTTATTCTTAGTTGACAGTTCCATATTTTTTACAATACACTGTATGTAGGTTGGTGAAGAAGATGGGAAAGCAAAAACAGCACCAATGAAGATGAAGGTGCAGTTGATGCTCCAAGTGCCACAAGATGATGTAAGATCATCAGCCCTGATGTTCCGTGTGAAAAAGAGATGGGACGTTTGAATCACGTGTCTTGTGCATCAAATGATAGGTTTAAGGAATTATGTATTATTTGTTTATGTTTTTACAGATAGTTTCTTTCCGTTGTGATGGAAATTGCAGAATCTACTCGTCCAGCAACGACCTTCAGATTGTTTTAATTTTATATCTTTTTTCTAAAAAGCTCACTGTTGATGTGTGCGTACCATGCATCTCAAATATATTAAAGTGTTCTTGTCTTACTTTAACGAGGTTGATGCCTCAAATCCAATCAAATTTAATTTTATGTATTCTACTTATTTTAAAAACTAGTCACCTTTTGAAAAGAAAAAAAAAACTTGTAAAATGACATAACGACTATATACATTATTTTATAGAACATGATAATCAATGATGAATGTGATTTCAAAGCACCAATTGAAGTTGAATAAGATGCATCACCCACCATAGAGGTTGAAACAATGATAATGATAGCCGGTTCCAACTTTCTTGCTCATTATAGACAAACCAATAATAAAAAATATCAAGGCAGTTGTTGAATGGTTTGATGTAGAATGATTAAGTGGTCAGAATGATTAAGAGACTTTTATGATATAGTGCAAAATGAAATATGGTTGTTTGTTAATTGTTCATAATGGAATTCGGGCGCTAAATGGTTAAGAGAGAGTCAAGATGCAAAATCATTCATCAAAGAGGTGCTAGCCTCGTGGTAAGGCTCTGGGGAGATAGTGCATGGTATGCCTATCTACCAGGGTTCGAATCCTGGGGGATGCACTTCGACGATACCCAGACCTTGGGTCGGCCTTTGAGTCGGTTCGGGTCCAGGTTTACGGGCATACCAGTCTATGGGTATGTGGGTTCGGTCTTGACTGGACTTAGTCGTACCTGGGCGGGTTCAGTCGATTTGGGCTGGGCCAAAAAAAAAAGATTGCAAAATCATTCGGAAGGTTTTAAAAATTCTTTATTAATATATATATTTCTTTACTTGTTCAGAAATTCTTGAAAATCTCACTGCACCTCATTTTACTTAACGAAATACTTTTACATGGCAAGGGATTGCCATCCTTGGTATCTAAGTCCAGTAGCAGTGTTTTTCTTTGAGAAACCAATCAACTTAAGTGGCTCTGAATCTATATTTGTTTTTTTTTTCTCCTTTAAGTCTTCAACGAACCATGACCTTCCACTTCATATCAATGATTACCAATAATTACCTCCAATATTGTTATACTCGGTTATCATGTCCTTGTATTACTGATGATTATAAATAACTAAATCAAGAGGTACAAACTTAACCAATATTATTAAGGTGCATACATAATAATAAGAAGAAGAAGATCGAGAGAGTATCTCATCTAGTTATCATGGTCATGATCAAATATAATATCACATTACATGTTCTTTTTCTCATCTTCCGGTACTCATCATCAACAAAGGTTACATACAACATCCTGAAATTTGGAACCAAAGGCAACAACCTCTTTGATTCAAGAAGTGCATTCCTAAAAGCATGGGGTTTGGCATGTGTACGTCTCCACCAATCCATCTATGTTCCGGTACTTGATTGCATCTGCTATCACATTCACCGGCCAAGGATTTAAAAACAAATCCATCACAATTAACAGGTATAGATGGAACCTTGGTGGCTCCCTCTAGTAATTATTATGCTATCGGCAACGCCCAAGTCTGGATTAAGTTGTACCAGGTTAACCATGTTACCATCTCCGGTGGAACCCTTGATGCGCAAGGTGCTCCTCTTTGGTTTGCAAGTCCTCTAGAAAGACTAATTGTCCTAAAGGAGCTACAGTACGAGTACTATACCACCACCTAATTAATGTTTTCTTAATTAATTAATATTGTTAGACTGATATTGTATTCAAGATTAAAAGTGAGGGTCTAGTTTGTATTTGTTGTATAGTGTGAGGATTTGGTTGTAAAGTCAACACAAGTTGACTTAGTATAAATAGTTTTGGTTTCTTTGTAATCTGTAAGTATGAAAGCTTACATTGAGAGAACACAAGATTGCACATTAGAGGGAACACATAACTCGTAGAAAGTTAGATATATGACATTAGTGAGATCTGTGATTGTATTGTAATCTTGTGACATTTATACACTATTATTCTTGATAATCTGTATGTCTGAATATACTGCTAGAAACTAGGATAACAATTGGTATCAGAGCAAATCCAGATTGAAATCAAAAGAAAAATTTAGTTCGTACTGTGTTCTTAAGTTCTTGAATCAAAGTTAGAATTTTTGTGCGAATTCGATTCTGTAATTGGTAGAAATGAGTTTGTGTATTGCTTTCGATTGAGTTTGTATAGATTGATTTGTATTTTGCACTGTAATCGATCGTAATTTTTGAGATTTGTTGAGTTCGAGTTCACGAGTCAGTTTCGCACTGTAATTTGAATTGAATCGTAATAGTTTGTGATTTAGATTGAAATTTATTGATAAGGTTTAGTTCTAGGAGTGTTAGTGATCAAATTGTCAAATTCTCTGATTGAAATTCGAAGTTTGGATAGAAGTTTGAGTCGATCAGAGGTATTGCTTGAACGAGATCTAAAGAACTCGCAACATTCATCAAAGAACTCGCAGAGTATTCAAGAACTTGCAAAACTCATAAAGAACTCACATAATGTCTAAGAATTCGCAGAAAGCTTAAAGATTTCGCAGTCATTTCTGGAAAATCACAAGGACAGAATTCGCAATTGTGTCTATAGCGAATTGTCTAGATTTCGCAGAACAGAGTGTTGAGAATTTATAGAATTCGCAAAAAGGGCTCTTGCGAATTTCACAGAATTCGTATTAGAGTGATTTACGAAAAGTTTATTTTCAAAATATATCTAAGGACAGAATTTGCAGAAGTTATTCTTGCGAAAAGTTGTTCTTAATTCTTTCTAAGGACAAAATTCGCTAGTGTGAGTATTGCGAATTTTGTTTGTTTTTGTTAACCTTGCGAATTCTTTACATTTCAGTGTTGTTTGCGAATTCTTTGTTCTGTCTTGTACCTTGCGAATTCTAGACTTGTTAAAATTTTGGAGTTTTCATTTCTGATTTTTTTTAAAAGATTTTCCGTATCGTTTGATTTCATTTGGACTAACGATCATTTCTAGCATTTTTTTTAGATTTCAAGATGCCATACACAGACGAGAAAGGAAATCTGGTGCTAACTAACAGAGATTGTGCTTTAGCGTACATGCCAGAGATTCCAAAAATGGAAGCTGAACTCAAGAGTTTAAAGATTCAAAACTCATCTCTTCTCAATGAAATTAATATGTTGAAAGAAAATTCAAAAGATTCAAAGAAAGATTTTATCTGTTCAAACTGTATCTCTAACTTCAAAACTGATTTTGCAGGTATTATTGAAGTTTAAGAGAAAGAGATTTCAATTCTTCAAGCAAATCTGAAGAAGTCTGAAAATCTTAATTCTAGCTCTACATGGTCAAAGAAGGAGTTGATGGTAAGAGAGCTAGATGAGCTAAGAAGAAGAGCAAACATCTCAAGTGAAACTTGTGAAGACCTGAGAAAGACAAATTCTCAAATATTTGCTAAAAGAGATAAGTTGAAAGATAAAGTCTTCAGTCTTGAGGTTGAGATAAATATGATGAAAGAAAAAGCAACCCAAGACAAAGGCAATATAAAAGCTCAAGATGAGATGAAGAAGATTGATAAAAAGAGAAATGAATTTGAAAAAGAAAATGCTGATTTTCAGAAGAAAATGAATGAACTGAAAGAAAAGATCTCTCTATATGAGAAGAAAATGGAAAGAGAAAGAAAAGAGTTTGCAAAGAAGTTTTCTGAGTTTTCCAGAAAAGCTTTTGAAGAAAAGAAATCAGTGGAGCTGAATTGCATTAAACTTTCTCAACAAGTGTCAGATTTTGAGAAAGTTATTATCTTGGAAAGAGAAAAGTTTGCTACAGAGAAGAAGAAGATAGTTGAGCAAAAGAGTTTAGAAAAAGTTTTTACAAAAGAGAGAAAAGTGTTTGAAACAAAGATAGAAGAGCTTACTAAGAAGCTATCTGAGATGTCAACAAACATTCAGAAGGAGAAGAATGCAAAATCTGAGTTGCATAAGAAGTTTGATCAACTGTCAAAGGAAAGAAACTGCTTGTCCACAAAGATAAAAGAGCTTGAGGAGATCATGTTCAAGGTGAAGCTGACTGAGCACAAGACACTAGAATCAATAGCTCAATCACCGAGAGATGATCTAGCTGCATCCGAATGTTCATTCAAATCAGCAGCAAGTTCAATTTTCACACATGTTTCTATTAATCCTTTATTTGATTCAACTGACAGTCATACTTCTAAATCAAATGATCAGATTGGTCCTTCTAACCTTTTCTATGACAAAAATGTTGATGGTTCAGGTAATATCAAGAAGGATAAGTCTCAGAAGAAAATTACCTGGAGAAAGAAAGATGAGAAAGATAAAGAGAATTGGTTTTGGAGAGTTAAAGGATCTTCGGAGGAGAAGAAGAGAGAAGATAAATAATTTGTGCATACATTCAAAGATAAAAGGAACTATGCTTCTAAAGGTAAAACTTTTGGCAAACCTGATCTGGTATACACTATCAATCAACTGATCAGGTTAGCTCAAAAGAAAATTAGTTGTTCCTACTGTGGTTCAAATGATTTTGTAAATAAAAATTATGAAAATAGCTGGTATGGTTCTTACTTTATCTCTCCTACTAAAACTACAACTAACAAATCTGGATCCAAATACCAGTGGATACCAAAAGCTAAATCTGTGTTGCAGGCACCCAAGGTTTAAGGGGGAGAAAGAACCAAGGCTTCTGAATAAATTAGTTCAGAACCCGTGCTTCAAAGAACTATGGCTCTTGAATAAAACAGTTCAAGACCCGTTCCTCATTGTTTTAGAATTTTGGCTTCTGATTATAATAGATCAGAACCCGTGCTTTATTGGTAACACTGATCATTACTATTCTCACCAGAGAATAAGTAATCATGGTTTTTGAATACTTAAGTTCAAAACCCGTACTCAAATATTTTCTTCTGAAGGATGCTAATCAGATAAAAAAAATTTAGAAGATTTTAATTTGAGGGAGAGTTAATTGCTATATCTTTTAGGGGGAGGAAATATAAATGTTTTATACTATCATTGTCATATTTTTATGATAAATTGACTTTTTACAGGTATCGAGGGGGAGGATATCTGAAGTTTTTGTCTACGTGAGCTAAAAGGTATATTTTTCTTTACCTTACACTTCATCACTTGTTGAAAGATGAACAACTTTCACTTGTGAAAAATGTTTTCTTAAATGTTCAAACCATTTCCTATTCTTAAAAGATTTTCATGAATTGCGAAGTGTGATTTTTAAATGTTTTTTTTTGATACTTATATGCTTATCTGACCGTGCGTTCCAAAAGATAAATATTTGTGTATTATCTTGTCTTTATACTTTGTCAAGTATTCTTATACACAACGGTTCAGTACATTTTTCTTGAATTTTGTTATTACCATGTATCAAATGAAAAATCTTTCTATGGTAATACTCCCGGTTGTATTTGTTAGTCCCAAAGAAGTAAAACAAGTATTGTAGAAGGGGGGGGGGGGTTGAATACAATACACACAAAATTACTTAATTTTAATTATTTTATTGATGATGAATATCAAGAATTACACAAAGAGAAATAAAGACTGTTGCAGAATAAGAATAGTTAAGAACTACTCTAAACAATCTAACACTTAGAAGATATTTAAATAACACAAAGACTTAATCTTAGAGAGAAAAAGGAAAGCTATCAACCTGCTTGAAATCTTGCAAATGTGAAATCTTGAGCTGAAAGCGTGAGTAGCAAGGTGCTACCTCCATCCTTTATATACTATCCAATGTAATGAGTACAAAGGACATAGAGCAGTAAAGGCATGGGTGGTTGAGATATTGTCAATAAATTATAAGATATTTGATGTGACTTATCACAATACAAAAGGTAACTTTTGTACTATGAAAGTACAATATCTATATAAAATATTCATGGGAAAATCTTTTTGAGATCTATTAGAAAATAAACGTCTCAATCATAATTAGACCAAGTGTATATCTTCTCAAAGAAGGAAGCTTCCATTCCCATTGTCAGAAGATCATTGGGAATGAGGAAATATGTCAAATCAAGAGAGTTTGACATAAATGATCTTACCGATAAGAAGCAATCGGCAAGAAGGAAAACTGCCGAATAAGTGGCAGTGATGCCGAACAAAGAGTTCGGTAGATGAGGGTTGTGCCGAACAAAGGAGATTCGACAACAAAGAAAGAATGTGTCGAATAGGGAATCAGCAAGGGGGTGATCTGCCGAATAGGAATCGGCAGGCCAGGCTTAGTTCACTTTGAAGTTCATCTCAATCCGCATTGTAGACTTCCTTCATGTTGATTTCATTTTGTCTTCGACTCACCGATCTGTTTAACCATAACTAAGCTATTACAAAGAACCATAGTACAGAGTATAAGCATCAATAAAGACAAAGGAGAGATTATCTTTAAATCTAAGATGACCCAACAATCTCCCCCTATTTAATGATAACATCTCATATAATAGAAAGTAAATGAATAATGCATTTTTCCCTTTTTCATACTCTTTTGGGTTCTTTTTCACATAGACCATTCTTTTTTTTTTTTTTGGATTTTATAAAGTATCCGACATTTACAAGTATAAAAGAATGAAATAATGAAATGTACAAGCTATTTACGATAAGCAAGAATTACTCAATGTATTAATCTTTTAAGAAGATTACAATACAAAGGAAAAGTAAATAAATACAAACATAATAACTACACCGAGTTTATTCAAAAGAAAAATGTGGTTCATCATTCCTCTTCTTAAGTTCATCGGTTGTAGCCATATAGAGACCCCTTGCCGAAATTGGAATTATTTGAATGATTCCATGGAGAAAGATGGTGTCGACAATATGGATTTGACTTGATCTGAAGAAGGAGATCTGCCCAAATGCATCATTGAAAAAGATTCCATGAGTAGGCTCTGTAATCACAGTGGTTGAAGGAAGAGGAACCGGAGTCGGTAAGGATAAATCCAGATTTGAAGTTTTCGGAACCTTTCCTTCTCTAGCCATTTGAACAAACACGTCTTCCTTTTTAGACCTCGGCTTCAATTTGGGAGGAAGACGACTAGACATTAAGTTGTTGATAAGCTCCTCTTCGGCTGGAGTATGGACAATGTTGTATGTCTTTCAGTAAGTCCTGAACTTTGTTTGGAGATCTGCAAGGTATTTATCAACCTCAGACTTGAGAGAACTTCAGCTGTTTACCAAGAAGATACCAATTTCTACCCATTCCGAAACTCCAAACCGAACAAGAGAATCCAGTCAGTCTACAGATTTAGAAGCACCATCCCTTGTAATCGATAGCCGAATGACATTGCAGCTTGAAGATGGTCTAATGATTTTGACTTATGTGATTTTTGCAGAGGTCCAGCGTCTAGTGAGAGCTTTGTGGTACCAATCGATACACAAAGATTTTATCTCTTCATTTTTCCTTTCCGAGTCCTCCAGAGCACTCAACTGAGCTTTGATTGCATCGGCAAGAGAATTTGCAGTTTCTTCCTCAACCAACTTCAATGCCAGTTCGGTATCTTTATCACGAGAAATCTGGGCTAATTTTGCAGCTTTGAGTTCTTCCTCAGATAAGCCCAAGTCAGGAGAGGTAGTTTTTGGGGGAGCGAGATAAATACCACCACCGTCGGCAACTTTCTTGATGAGAGCATCTTTGAGACGCTTTTCTTCAGCAACTACTTCATCCGGTGTTAACTTTGTTTTGCCCTTATCTTTCTTGGGCAGTTTCTCCCCCTCAGACTCTTCGACCACCTTAGAGTGGTCGGTTCCCTCCTTTTCGGTAGTAGCTTCGGCAGGATTGGCATCGGTTTGAGCAGTAGTAGAAGGTTGGTCGACAGGAGCAGCAGTAGAAGGTTCTTCTTGACTCGTACTGGAAATACGAATGTAAGGGAAAATTTTCTCCCCCTCAGTTGATTACTCCCCCTCGGTAGGTTTCTCCACCTCAGTACGAGCCGGGGAAGAAACACCAGCCCTAGCCGACACACGGCCAAGGCGTCGATCAATACGCTCCAAAACTGTGCGATCATGTAACACCCTAAAAATTAGCGGAATAAAAATTCGAAATTTCTGCAATATGACGGCCATAAAATGGCTAATCCAAAATAATTAAAACCTGTATAACATGCCCAAAATATGCCATCCCAAATCGGGGAATAATATACCAACATATACAAGGCTAAACGAATGAGAAATATAATTTAAACAACCTAGTAATCTAACTTAGACAAGGTAGATTAAGTTCGGGTGTAGTTATTCCTCCAAAAGTATGCTCACTAACAAAACATGTCGGTCACTATATGTCTCCCAAAAAGACCGCTCTTGGCCCTCGAGCCATCCCCTCAATCCCGACGAGCCCCACTGCTAACCTGACCTGTTATACATGTCATTTTAAGAAAAAGTGTTAGGCTAAAGCCTAGTGAGATCAAACATTTACAATTTAAGAAATTCAACACAAGAGTAAGCAAAAGAGTTTCTTCTTGTACAACAATGATAATGGTGATAATAACAGTAATGTTCTTTGAAATATAACAAATACCTCTTGGGTTAACGGGGGAGACCCGCTTACTAACTCGGATGACGGAACACAAAAGTAAGCCATCCGCTGAGTCAGTAAAGCCAATAAACAAATATAGTACACGCAAGGAATGCCAACTTAAACCGCGAAAGGTTCAACCGTGAAAGGTTCGACCTCAAAAGGTTCAACCGCGAAAGGTTCGACCGCGAAAGGTCATTGTGTTGAAATCCTCATCCAATGTCGCAATACTATAGTAAATAGGGGTCATGACTCCCAATGCAAGCAATTATGCCAAATAACCGCCCGTAGGGCCAAACAGGTACTCTAACATTTGATAATATGCATAAATTATCGAAGAGGTACTTTTCATAATGACTAACTCCCATTATTTATCAAAAGATCACTAGATGGACGTAACCACCCTTTTTATGCTCCAATCCCAAAACATGCTAGATTTCAATCTATAAACTTATCAGCAGTTAACCAGTGGTTCATCATTTCCAAACACAAGTTTATAAAATTGGAATCCATCCCATAAAAATACATTTCCTAAGCACAAGTAAGTTGTAGAATCATTATCAAGGCATTACCAATTCCCATTTCATAAAATGCTTAGAAACCCTAAAATCTCCAAAAAGTTAGACTTGGTATAAAATCCACAATCTTATATATATAAAAGGAGATGTTTAGGCATTTAAAATTCCATATTTGACATGTATAAGGTTTTATGAAAAGTGTAAGAACTCACCTTGGGAGCTTTCTCAAAGAAGGCCAAACCCTAGAATGGAGGAGATGAAGATTTGAGATTAACTACCCTTGAACACCTTCACTTGGCTTCACAATACCTAGAATAGGCTCATAAATGATCAATGGTGGAAGTAGAAGGTAGCATTAATGGTGGAGGGAAGTTGAGGTTATGAACTTACCCTAAAATCTCCCAAGAAGTCGGCTGAATTGTCTTCAAAATCAGATAATGAGACCAAAAATCGCGACCTCCCTATTTAACCCTCAGGCACTGGCCGCGATAGTGACACGGAGACTATGCCCATGTCCTAGTCGCGGGCAAGGTCGTGAGGTTACACCACCTCTCGGTACCATTGGGGCGATAATGCCCCTGCGACAATGACCATGTCACAATCGCAGGGCAAAGTCGCAAGACCTGTACCGAGAGTCCCCAACTCTCGGCGACTTTGCCCTCGTGACAGTGACACCCTGTTATTGTCGCGGGCAATGTCGCAGAACTCCTCAAGTTTTCCGAAAATTCGTATTCTCATACCACGATGCCCCAAAACGGATAAAACCAATGTTTATTAATAATTTCCAATAATCATACGGTTCCAAAAATGAGGAAGGATAATACATGGATCTTAGAATTCGGGGTGTTATAATCCTCCCCAACTTGGGAATGATTTCGTCCCCGAAATCTTACTAACTAAACAAATGAGGGTACCTACGCCTCATGTCCTCTTCCGCTTCCCAAGTCACATTGGTGCCACGGTGGTGCTTCCATTGAACCTTCACCATCGTTACTTCTTTGTGTCGGAGCTTCTTGGTTACCCTTTCTAAAATGGACTCGGGCTCTTCAATGCAACGATTATCATCCACCCGAATTTCGGACAAAGGTATGACGCTTTCTTCTTCCGCTAAGCACTTCTGTAAATAGCACACGTGAAAAGTGGGGTGAATCCCATCCATCTCCGGCGGTAGGTCCAATTTGTAAGCTTGAAGTCCGATGCGTTCGAGAATAGTAAATGGTCCAAGGAAACGGGGACTTAGCTTCCCACGCTTCCCAAACCGTATCAACCCTTTCCAAGGAGACACTTTTAGCATCACACGATCTCCCACTTGGAACTCTACCGGTCTTCTCTTTTTGTCGGCATAACTCTTCTGACGATCTTGTGCCGCTTTTAGCCGTTCTCGAATTGATTTGACCTTGTCGGCCGTTTCTTGCACAATTTCAGGGCCGACAAACTGTTTCTCCCCCGCTTCAAGCCAACACACGGGGGTTCTACACTTCCGTCCGTACAAAGCTTCAAACGGCGCCATCCCGAGACTAGAGTGATAGCTATTGTTGTACGCAAATTCCACCAAAGGTAGATGGGTATCCCAACTACCGCCAAAATCGATCACGCATGATCTAAGCATGTCTTCAAGCATCTGAATTGTCCTTTCGCTTTGTCCATCCGTTTGTGGGTGATAAGCCATGCTCAAATTCACCCGCGTGCCTAATTCTTGATGTAAAGCTCCCCAAAACCTCGACGTAAACCGGCTGTCACGATCAGAAACTATCGACAAGGGTATACCGTATCTAGAGACCACCTTGTCTATGTAAAGCTTCGCCAACTTATCCATCGACAAGGCTTCCCACCCAAATGGTATCGTTCCCTCTCAAAGTTTTCGGTAACTTGGTCACAAAATCCATGGTGATCCTATCCCATTTCCACTCGGGGATCTCTAGAGACTGAAGGCTCCCATAGGGACGTTGATGTTCGGCCTTCACTTGTGAACATGTTACACATCGCTCTACGAAATGAGCCACGTCCAATTTCATAATTGGCCACCAAAAATGTAGTTTCAAATCCCGGTACATCTTGGTGCTTCCCAGGTGGATAGAATACTTGGATTTATGCGCGTCCTCCAAGAGTAGCTCTCGACAACCGCCAACCTTTGGTACCCAAACTCGACCATTGAAGCACTTTATCCCTCGACTATCTTCGGTCAACAATAACCGTTGCTTTGACATTACTTCCTCCTTGAGGTTCTCTTCCTTTAATGCTTCGGTTTGTGCCTCTTTAATCTTTTCCATGAGACTTGACACCAACTCGATTCTTGTAAGCTTAGCTTGAAGTCTCCCACTATACTCTTTTCGACTCAAGGCATCGGCCACCACGTTTGCTTTACCCGGGTGGTAGGGTAATTCACAGTCATAATCCTTAAGTAACTCCAACCATCTTCGTTGCCTCATGTTGAGCTCTTTCTGATAAAAAACTTACTTCAAGCTCTTATGATCCGTGTACAAGGTACACTTTGTGCCGTAAAGGTAATGTCGCCATAACTTTAATGCAAACACTACCGCCGCCAACTCTAAGTCATAAGTGGGGTAGTTCTTCTTGTGCACTTTCAATTGTCTAGACGCATACACGATCACCTTCCCTCTTTGCATTAGTACACATCCAATCCCCATTTTGGATGCATCGCTAAAGACCACAAAGTCCTCCGATCCTTCCGGCAAGGATAAGATCGTAACTTCACATAATTTCTTTTGCAAAGTTCGAAATGCGTTCTCTTGGTCTCCGGTCCACACAAACTTTACGTTCTTCTTGGTCAACATCATCAACGAAGAAGCAATCTTGGAGAAGTTTTGTATGAACCTTCGGTAATACCTCGCCAATCCTAGAAAGCTTCGAATCTCGGATGGGCTTTTGGGAGGTTCCCAATTCATCATTGCTTCAATCTTAGCCGGATCCACCTTCACTCCATCTTTCGAAACTACGTGCCCCAAAAATTGCACTTCTGTTGGATCAAATAATTGTATTCAAGATTAAAGTTAAATTAGAGGGTCTAAATTGTATTTACTTAATAGTTACAGTTCAGGGTTTAAACTGTAATATGTTAATAGTTATTTTTAAATGGGCCTAAAGCCTGTTAATAGTTACAGTTCAGGGTATTTAAAGTTTTGTTTAGTTTAGTTTTAGGTTTAACTCTGATAATATTCTAGTTAATAGCCGTAAGCTTTCTCTGTATTCAAGGGTATCAATAACACTCAAGGGTTTCATTGTTTATTCAAAGGATTGGTATGTTACTCTGATTTATTATCTCTTGATTATTATTATGTTGCTTGATTACTTGATTGATTATTTACCAACTAGATTATTGTGTTCTGTGATTGTTAATCAACTAGATTAAACTGGGATAACAACTTCCTTTAACCAAAACTCGCACTTTGAAAACTTTGCATAAAACTTCTCCTTCCTCAAGATTTCCAAGACGTCCCGAAGATAACGCCCATGATCGACTTCATCCTTTGAGTAGATAAGAATGTCATCAATGAACACGATGACCGACTTGTCTAAAAAGGGTCGGCACACGCGATTCATTAGGTCCATAAACACCGTTGGGGAGTTCGTCAATCCAAATGGCATCACTAAGAATTCATAATGACCGTAACGCGTCCTAAAAGCGGTTTTAGGAATGTCTTCCTCTTTGACTTTCACTTGGTGATAACCCGAACGGAGATCAATCTTCGAAAAACAACCCGCTCCTTGAAGTTGGTCGAATAGATCATCGATCCTTGGGAGTGGGTACTTGTTCTTCACAGTTACCTTATTCAACTCCCTATAGTCGATACACATTCACATCGCACCATCTTTCTTCTTCACGAATAAGACCGGTGCTCCCCAAGGCGAGAAACTCGGCCTTACAAATCCCTTTTCCAGAAGATCTTGCAATTGGCTCATCATTTCCTTCATCTCTGACGGAGCCAAACGGTATGGAGCTCGGGCTATAGGAGCCTCTCCCGGTGTCAGATCAATCTTGAACTCCACTTGATGGTCGGGAGGTAAACCAGGCAAGTCGTCCGAAAATACATCGGAAAACTCCCTTACCACTTCGACATCTTCTAACTTCTTCTTCTCGAGTTTGACATCTATTACATATGCCAAAAAGGATGAGCATCCTTTCGCCAAAAACTTTCGTGCCTTCACCATACTGATGATTGCAACTTCACCCTTTCGTCTTCCCCGTACACGGTCACCGCATGACCATCCGAACCCGGAATTCGGATCAACTTCTTGGCACAAAGAATTTCTGCATGATTGGTTGACAACCAATCCATACCAACTACAACATCAAATCCACCGATGACCATGGGCATTAGATCAATAGGGAATTCTCTCCCTTCGATTTCAAGCTTGCAATCTCTTAGAATATCTCGAACCACCACTTGATCACCATCAGCTAACTCTACTACTAATGCATCCTCTAGATTAGTAGTGGGCATGGATAGTTTTGGGCAAAACGTTATTGATATAAATGAGAAATTAGCTCCTGAGTCGAACAAAACATGCGTAGGTATGGAGTTTAAAAGAAACGTACCCAACACTACATCCGGTGAATCCTTCGCCTCTTCGGTCGTCATCTGAAATGCTCTTCCCGCGCCTTCGGAGGGTCCACCTTCTTTCCTCCGCTAAAACCCGTCCTCGTCTTAGGGAATTCTCTCCTAATGTGTCCGGGTTCCTTGCATCCGAAGCAAATTTGTCCCTTGATCGGACAATCACGAAAATTGTGGCCGAGCTTGCCACATTTGAAACACGGAACAAATCCTGCATTGCAAGGGCCGGTGTGCTTGCTTCGACAATTTTGGCACCATGAAGCTTCTCTCTTAGGGGCGGTTCCCCTATAGTTATTGTTGAAAGGTCTCGATCTCTTGAGGGTGCAAAATTCCCTTCCCATCTTTTCTTCTCGGTACCCTCGTTCTTCTCAACTTTATTCGGCTCATAAGAATCTTCCACCAGCTGTGCTTCTTCGATTGCCGCTCGTAAGGTAGCGACCTTGGATACCCGAACCAAATTCATCATTTCTGACAGTAGGCCTTTAGTGTAAGCCTTGACCTTCTCCTTTTCAGTAAGGACCAGATGTCCCAACAAACCCAACTTGTCCATGAACCGTCGGGTGTACTCTTTTACTGATAGGTTGCCTTTCTTCAGGTTCTGAAACTCGTCTTTGATCCGGTCCATGGTTCGTTCATTGCAGTACTCCTCTAGCATCTTCTCCTTGAAAGTTTCCCAAGTAAGCTTTTCCAGGATAGTTGCCTCTAATGAGGCGGAATACACATCCCACCACGTGAAAGCCGTACCTCTCAACATCCGTGAGCCAAAAATTCCTTTCTGACTCTCTCCACATTCACTAGAGTGAAAGGCCTGCTCCATTTCTCTAATCCAGCCTATACAAGCGGCCGGGTCATCCGATCCTTTGAACTCTGGCGGTCGGCACCCGAGGAATGCTTTGAACGTACAAGACTTTGCCTCAGGTCTGGCGATCAGAGTTTCCGTCTCATTGGTAGGGACACGGGGTCCCGAACCTCCGGATCCCGCCACAATCACATTCTCCGCCACCGTCTCCGGTCTACGGTGGTTAGCATCTCTGTCATCCAATAGTTTCAGGAAGGCCTCTTGCTGCTGAGCCATAGCTGCATTCATTGCTTGCATCATCCGCTCCATCATTCTAGTTTCCGGAGTTACCTCTTCCATGATCGGATGAGTTGCAGCTATGTTGCGTCGAGGTACATGCTCCGGTCCTCCACCCAACGCATTTATAAACGGTGGGGGCAAATCATTATTCGTCACTCTCGGTTGATCGGCCGTAGACGCTGCCGTATCCTGCCCCTCTGGCCGATTTCGCGTATTAACCATAGTCTGTCACACACACGAGAATATAGATAAGATAAGACTATACGGTTATAAGCAAGAAAACGTACTACCACATTCATTAATCATCATAACAACGGAAAAAAGCATAATCACGTAAAACATCTTCATAATAACGTTAGCTAGGCGAAATTATGAACATGCGATACATAAAAATTTTCATTCCCATTACCATAATTCTTAACTTGTGTAGCTTCCTTCAACTCTAAGACTATCTTATCTTAGGAGTTCTACCCAATCTCACAAAATCATCGCCTAATTCCACAGCTTAAGTCTAGGTACCCTACATCCATACCTAGTTCACTTAAACTAATGCTTTGATACCAACTTGTAACACCCTAAAAATTAGCGGAATAAAAATTCGAAATTTCTGCAATATGACGGCCATAAAATGGCCAATCCAAAATAATTAAAACCTGTATAACATGCCCAAAATATGCCATCCCAAATCGGGGAATAATATACCAACATATACAAGGCTAAACGAATGAGGAATATAATTTCAACAACCTATTAATCTAACTTAGACAAGGTAGATTAAGTTCGGGTGTAGCTATTCCTCTAAAAGTATGCCCGCTAACAAAACATGTCGGTCACTATATGTCTCCCAAAAAGACTGCTCTTGGACCTCGAGCCATCCCCTCAATCCCGACGAGCCCCACTGCTAACCTGACCTGTTATACATGTCATTTTAAGAAAAAGTGTTAGGCTAAAGCCTAGTGAGATCAAACATTTACAATTTAAGAAATTCAACACAAGAGTAAGCAAAAGAGTTTCTTCTTGTACAACAATGATAATGGTGATAATAACAGTAATGTTCTTTGAAATATAACAAATACCTCTTGGGTTAACGGGGGAGACCCGCTTACTAACTCGGATGACGGAACACAAAAGTAAGCCATCCGTTGAGTCAGTAAAGCCAATAAACAAATATAGTACACGCAAGGAATGTCAACTTAAACCGCGAAAGGTTCAACCGCGAATGGTTCGACCTCGAAAGGTTCAACCGCGAAAGGTTCGACCGCGAAAGGTCATTGTGTTGAAATCCTCATCCAATGTCGCAATACTATAGTAAATAGGGGTCATGACTCCCAATGCAAGCAATTATGCCAAATAACCGCCCGTAGGGCCAAACAGGTACTCTAACATTTGATAATATGCATAAATTATCGAAGAGGTACTTTTCATAATGAATAACTCCCATTATTTATCAAAAGATCACTAGATGGACGTAACCACCCTTTTTATGCTCCAATCCCAAAACATGCTAGATTTCAATCTATAAACTTATCAGCAGTTAACTAGTGGTTCATCATTTCCAAACACAAGTTTATAAAATTGGAATCCATCCCATAAAAATACATTTCCTAAGCACAAGTAAGTTGTAGAATCATTATCAAGGCATTACCAATTCCCATTTCATAAAATGCTTAGAAACCCTAAAATCTCCAAACAGTTAGACTTGGTATAAAATCCACAATCTTATATATATAAAAGGAGATGTTTAGGCATTTAAAATTCCATATTTGACATGTATAAGGTTTTATGAAAAGTGTAAAACTCACCTTGGGAGCTTTCTCAAAGAAGGCCAAACCCTAGAATGGAGGAGACGAAGATTTGAGATTAACTACCCTTGAACACCTTCACTTGGATTCACAATACCTAGAATAGGCTCATAAATGATCAATGGTGGAAGTAGAAGGTAGCATTAATGGTGGAGGGAAGTTGAGGTTATGAACTTACCCTAAAATCTCCCAAGAAGTCGGCTGAATTGTCTTCAAAATTAGATAATGAGACCAAAAATCGCGACCTCCCTATATAACACTCAGGCACTGGCCGCGATAGTGACACGGCGACTATGCCCATGGCATAGTCGCGGGCAAGGTCGCGAGGTTCCACCACCTCTCGGTACCATTGGGGCGAAAATGCCCCTACGACAATGACCATGTCACAATCGTAGGGCATAGTCGCGAGACCTGTACCGAGAGTCCCCAACTCTCGACGACTTTGCCCTCGCGACAGTGACACCCTGTCATTGTCGCGGGCAATGTCGCAGAACTCCTCAAGTTTTCCGAAAATTCGTATTCTCAGCCCACGATGCTCCAAAATTGATAAAACCAATGTTTATTAATAATTTCCAATAATCATACGGTTCCAAAAATGAGAAAGGACAATACATGGATCTCAGAATTCGGGGTGTTACAGATCATCCGGAGTGAAAGCCGACTCAGTGATGTCGATGTCCAGAGAGTGAGCACAATATTGAGCAACCGGAACAGGCATATAATCTAGACGCTGATTTAAACTCTAAAGGGCACTGAGAATTTGAGAGTTGATAGATTCCTATGCCAAAGCTCTATGCCAAAGACCGATGAGATCCTGATCCCATGCATCAGAGGCGACTTTGAGGGCGGCCACTGACAATGTTAAGGAGGTATTTTTATCATTCAACCTGATAACCTCTTTAAGCACTGCATCGAGAGAATCGGAGAGAGGAGCACGAAGGTTGTCAATCTGTTGGTGAATAACATCTAAGCACCAATAGATGTCTTTGTTGAGGCTGACACATTCAACATTTTGTTCCTTGATGAGCTGAAGCAGACCGTTAAGGAGAGAATTTTGAGTTTCCAGAGAGGCCGAAATCTCTGGATCCCTCATGGTTTTCCTTAGCAACTCATACTGAGTGCCAAGAAAACGTACCTGCCGATTTGTATCCAGAATATCGGCAAGCACATCTGCAGGGAGAGATATGGGGGGCTGAGTAGCCGAAGAGGTAGAAGATGGTTGTTTGGGAGAGTGTTTCGATGAATGTATCGGTGAAGGCTTCGGTGAGGGCTTCGGTGACTGCTGGGGTGAGTGTTTAGGAGATGGGGAAGGTGTTTTCTTCGGCGAAGGCTTGGGCGAGAGTTGAGGAGACTCTCCATCTAAAAATAAACTAGCCAAGAAATCCTCGGTGTTTCCACCGATATGTGCAATATCGTCGGGTATGACCCCGGGTGATAGGTTGTGTAGTGGAAAAGAGGAGCGTTGGTCCGGAGAAGAAACCAACTCATCTTCATCCTCCAAACGAAAAGGAGGAGAAGGGATATGATTGTACTCCGTTTGTACAACCAAACCCTTTGGAGAGGATTTGGAGGAGGTGGGTGTGGTTTTTGCAGATCCCCGCGGCCTAGGATGGGGAAGTTCAACATCTGCCGATTTTTGAGAATCGGTAGATGGATTGTTTGGTTTGGCCAAAGGCTACCTAAGTCTCTTAGAACGAGACCTAGGAAGGGATTTTGAGCCCCGTCGCTTGATAAAAAGAGAAGGAGAAATGACCGGGGTAGCCACCGAAGGTTTAGTCGGTGGCATAGTCATCAGAGCAAGTGCGACGTTACCGGTGGCCTTTTTCTTTTTAACGGCCACCGATTTAGCTCGGGAAGTTTTGGGGGGAGAGGGGACCACTGATTTGGATGGCTTGGGAGATGGTGAAGACCTTGCGGATTCACCTTCGGCAAGCGTACCCCAAATCGGATTGGGAGAAGATATAAAAGAAAGCATACCTGAGGTGAGCGGAGAGTCGGTAGGCTTGATTGGCTTAAAGATTGTTTGCTTGCTGATTTGAGAAATGGGCAAGTTAAAATTGATCGTCGGTTCAGACAGAGCAGCATCGGCACTCAGTTGTGCAGATAGCTTGTGGTTGATGATCAAAGAAATGAATCGAGGAAGAGCCACATTGTGAGTTCTCGGAGGTGTGATGGCAGTGACCAAAGAATCGAAAAATACCTGAGCAAAATCGACTCCTCATAAAGATGAGGGCATGAGCCAAACGAGTGATGGCAGCCGGAGATTGATCCCACCCCGAAGTCTTGTGAGAAAGACAGTAGAGAAGGTGAGAAAATAAGTAGTTCCAAAGCGCACCCATATTCTTTCGAAGAAGAGTGCCGGAACCCTTGGATTTTCCCTCGTGTACATAGTTGAGGGATGCAACAACCTTATCGTATTCTTGATGAGTAGGGAATGGAGCGTACACATTAAATTATGGAATTTTTAGAACCGTGAAAACATCATGCACCCCAAAGGAAAGGTCAGGATGCTCTTCAGAAGATAGAATGGAGGCTGAAACCTGGTGAGTATCAGAGTCATACTTACAGGTAATCCAAAAGTTACCAAGAAGCAGTTTGCTCATCTTGGTCGTTTCAGTGAGAGCATGGCGTAATGGTGATCTTTGGAGGAAGATAGACACCTGGTTGAACTCGGGATGATCGACATCCGTAGAGAGACGAGCAACCTGGTTGCATGGAGGGAAAACAAGAGAGTCCCTAGTGAGATCAGTAACCTTGGAATCCTTGGATGATTTTGAGGACGCCATTGAAAAGAGAGAAAGTTGCAGGTTTTCTTAGAAAGAAAGAAGTTGAAGAAGATGAAGAGAATAGGAAAGAATAAAAGGAAGTCGAAGTTGAAGTATATATATAGGTAAGAAATGAGAGGAAAAGGTAATTTCAAAAACAAATAAAAAAATATAAAAGGTAATGATGGTACGACGCAATCGTGCGTCATTGAGAAGTGGAAGGGACGAAAATGGCTCATGTCAGAGACGTGGGACGTCCAATCGTCCTTTCTCTGACACACGAACCCTGAAGTGACACATGGCAAACTTGTAGTGGACCACAGGGAGGTGTCGAAATAATTTTAGGTAAAGAAATGGGGATAAGGATGACACGTAAGAAGGTGCCGAAAAGAAGAAGTGCCGAAATATGAGAGATATTTCGGCAAGAATCGTTCGGTAAGGAAAGGGTTCTTCTATACCGAAGTATTAGAGACACATTGGTAGTCGGTACACCGAAAGAAGGGTAAAAAAGAGATACCGAAAGCATGAAGTACCGAAGTATGGGAGATAATTCGGTAAGTGGTATACCGAAAGGAAACATATACCGAAAGGTTGCTTCGGTAGGAAGTGTACCGAAAGAAGTTCGGGAAAAGAGATAATTTTTTTTAGCAAAAATTTAACATACCTAAGGATCCCACAAGGAAGTTGAATCGTGCCTCATCCAGTGGTTTAGTAAAGAGGTCTGCAAGTTGAAGATCTGTAGGAATGAAGTGAAGTTCAATATCACCCTTATAGATATGATCTCTTATAAAGTGATATCGAATGTCAATATGTTTAGATCTGGAGTGCAGCACTGGATTGTTGGCAATGGCTATGGCACTGGAATTGTCACATAGAATCGGTACATGAGAATAGAACTTGTCATAATCTTGTAGTTGATTTTTCATCCACAAGATTTGAGCACAACAACTTCCAGCTGCAACATATTCAGCTTCGACAGTAGAAGTAGATACCGAATTCTGCTTCTTACTGGACCAGCTGACCAAGTTTCCACCTAGTAATTGACAGCTGCCAGTTGTACTCTTCCTATCAACTTTAGACCCTGCAAAGTCAGAATCTGAATAGCCAATTAGATCAAAATCTGAGTCCTTGGGATAACAAAGACCCAGATTCATAGTACCTTTTAGGTACCAAAAAATACGTTTCACATACGCCAAGTGAGATTCCTTGGGATTGGATTGATAACGCGCACACAGACACGTAGCATACATGATTGAGAAGAAATTGACATCTGGTCAATATTACTTCGAGGAGGAGCTCATAAAATGTTGCATGTACCTTTTAATGCCAATTTTTTTTTTTGTTGTTATGCAAGATTTTAGGGGGAGCTCTTCAAATCAAAAAGGGAGTTCGGACATGACTTCTGATTACTTCTGATCAGAACTCGTACTTTAAAAGTTTTACTGCTTTTTGTCTTTTCAATATAAGTGAATAATTATTACTTTGACTTGACATTAGACTTTTGCAGAATTTTTGAGAGAAGCTTACAAGTTCATATTTCTATGACTTAAAGCTTAGCTTCATGAGATGGGAGATCATACGTAAAGGTATAATTCTATATCTTCATCTCACATATGGTTGAAAGAAGGACAACTTTCAATCATCGAAAACATTGTTTTTAATGTTCAAACCACTTCCCGATTTTTCATCAGATTTTATATTTTGGGAGTGTATTTTAAATGTTTTCATGATCTAAATTGTGCTTTAACTGAAATAGTTAAACCAATCTGAGCATCACATGCATCATAGGAAAACAACGAATCATTGTGCTAGGTATTAACACAACTTCTATGGAATCACCTTAACCAGTGATTTCTACCCAAGAAGTTAATCCTTAGTGTTTGAGTATGAAAATAGAAAAGAAATGAGTGTGATTAGAGAAAGCAAAATGTTTAAAAGAAAGAGCGTGTGAGAACAGAGTTAAAAGAATATCACAACTCTGCACCAACTTTTTCTGAGCCGGGTAGCCACCATTCTAGTGATTCACAATTCTTTGGTGATCATTATTGAAACAGGCAACTAACCCATGCCAACTCTTGATCAAACCTCACTATCTACTCATTTTCTTCTAAAAAAGAAAGTGTTTCACATTTTCAAAGGGGATGCAACACATTTGCTATCTGATTTTCATTTGGAAAATCTGGATATTGAAAAGAAGGAAGTCTGCCCCACCTTCGCACTTTAATCATGCATATTGGGTCTGTGTTTAACTTACTGTTGTCTCAGTGGTTTACACAATTTTGAGCCAAATAAGCAATCATCCGTGCTTAATTCTTTCAAACACAAGCACGAACACACAAGGAATTAGTTTCTTTGTCATAACGTTTATAGAAATTACCTTTGTGGTGTTTCGATGATTAAATGGAAGCCCTGGGGGAGTCAACATCAAAACAGCTCCTTTCCAATGTGTATTCGTTACACTCAGTGACTTAGTGTTACTGACAAGCATGATAACTGATTCATTAGTTGATTTCAGGTGTTACATATCTAATTTGTCTGGATTTGCAAAGATCTGGATGAATCTCTTATGAATTGACGAATCAGGGGCTCTAACCGCAAGATTGACATTTCTTACAACAAATTTTGATGAAGTCGTTGCATTTAACATCAAAAAGGGGGAGAATGACTACACAAGAAATGGCAAAGATCACATGTTTCAAGAATCACGTCAAAGACTGAATTCTATTGAAGACATGTTGATTTCAGAGAAAAGAGATTGCATCTTCTGAGCTGAACAAGAAGACTGAATTGGATAAATACTTTTTTATTATATGATCTTGATCCAAAGGGTGAGATTGTTAGACCACAGTCTCATTGGATTCAAGATCATCCAACATAAAGATCGCAATCTGAAGCTAAAGCCGGAACGTCGACTCTCGATAATAAAGTCTATGCCGTGTGTAATAAATGTCAATGTAATTTAATATAATTATTTGTTTATTATTGTAAAAGCTAACTTAATATCTATTTCTTAGATATTAGGTAACTTAGGTAACTATATTAGCTTAGTTTGTTTTCTAAGTTAGTTTCTAGTTTAGTTAGAAATAATATCTAGATATTATTCTAGATATTATGTTAGGTAGACTAGATTAGATATTTGTGTATCTCTAGTAAAAAAACTCTCAAAAGATCAGATCACATTTCACACATACAAACACACACAAGAAGGTGTAAAAGAGAGAAAACATTGAGAACACATTCAAGCTTAATCATTCAACCTTGTAATCGTTTCTATATTCAATACAGGTTGGTAATCGTTAAAAAAAAATTGACATTAAAAGGTACATGCAACATTTTATGAGCTCCTCCTCGAAGTAATATTGACCAGATGTCAATTTCTTCTCATTCTCCCCCTTGGATCATGAACATTAACATATGAAATACAGATATCATTCACAATTAAGCATAAAGATATGAGAAAAAAGTAAACAATAGTGAACTTTTATAGGTAACTACTGATTATGTCTTAAGATTTAGCATACCAAGCTTAGAGATAAGAAAGTTGAATCTCTTTTCATCTAACGCCTTGGTAAACAAATCTGCAAGTTGATAATCTGTTTTTACAAAGAAAAGTTCTATGTTTCCTTTTTCTACATGATCTTTGATAAAGTGATACCTGACGTCAATATGTTTGGTTTTTGTGTGTTGAACAGGATTCGCTGTTATTGCGATGGCGCTCTTAGAGTCGCAGTAGATCGGGATCTTGTTGAAGTGGAAACCGTAGTCGCGAAGTTGTGTTTGCATCCACAAAACCTGAGAACAGTAGCTAGCAGCAGCTACATATTCTGCTTCAGTCGTGGAAGTTGAAATGCAAAGTTGCTTCTTCGATCCCCAACTTACTAGTTTGTCACCGAGGAACTGTACGTGTCCTGACGTGCTCTTCCTGTCTAACATACAACCTGCATGATCTGCATCTGTGTAGGTTGTTAGTTCAAAACAAGTATCTTTGGGATACCACAGACCGAGATCTGCGGTGCCCTTCAGATACCTGAATATACGTTTGACAACAGTCAAATGGATTTCTTTTGGATTAGCCTGATATATTGCACATAAGCATGTTGAAAACATTATATCTGGCCTACTAGAAGTAAGATACATTAAAGAACCTATCATCCCTCGATAAGTCCTAATATCAACAGCCTTTCCCGAAGGATCGTTGCCAATCTTAGTACCTGGTGCCATTGGGGTACCAATCGGTTTAGAATTTTCCATTTGGAACTTCCGAAGAATATCCGTAATGTACTTTGATTGATTGATAAAGATACCCGTAGAAAACTGTTTTACTTGTAAACCGAGAAAGAAATTCATCTCTCCCATCAAGTTCATTTGAAATCTAGACACCATAAGGTTTGCGAAGTTCTTACAGTACTTAGTATTTGTAGAACCAAAGATAATATCATCTACATAGATTTGAATTAAAATGATATCGCCTTTTTCCTTTTTAATAAACAAAGTGGTATCCACCGTACCTTTGGAAAACCCAGACTTAACTAGAAAAGTGGAAAGGACATCATACCAGGCTCGAGGTGCTTGTTTCAGACCGTAGAGTGCTTTGTCAAGAATGTAGACGTGATTCGGCTTCTCTTGATTGACAAAACCCTCTGGCTGAGAGACGTAGACTTCCTCCTTCAGAATTCCATTGAGGAATGCTGTCTTCACGTCTATTTGAAAGACCGTGAAGTTCTTGTGGGCTGCGTAGGCTAAAAACATTCTGATTGCCTCTAATCGCGCCACAGGAGCATATGTTTCATCATAGTCTATTCCTTCCTCTTGTTTGTATCCTTTGGCTACTAGTCGTGCCTTGTTTCTGATGACGGTTCCATCTTCGTCTTTATTTATTTTGAAGATCCACTTCGTACCTATAATGGTTTTACCTTTAGGTTTTGGTACGAGTCTCCAGACTTGAAGTGCATCGAACTGATTTAGCTCTTCTTGCATTGAGATCACCCATTCTGGATCAGCAAGTGCTTCCGATACGCGTGTTGGCTCGAACTTGCTTAGAAAGGAGTCATGCATGCACATGTTCATTGATGCTGACCTAGTTTGCACCGGTTTTGATGGATCGCCTATGATCTGGCTTATCGGATGCTCTTTGGTCCATTTATGTTCATGAGGCAATGGATTATATGAATGTATGTCAATTGTGTCATCTATAAATCTACTTGTACCTTCTTCGATTTGTTCATGAGGAGTGATTTCAGTTGAAGTGGCAGGTTCAGAAGGCTCAGCAAGTACAGCTTGTTCTGGCTGTAGATTGATCTGTACAGAACATCCTACTGTTTCAGCTACTTCTGTCTCGTTCTGATTTGTCACTTCTTCAACTGTTGGAGTCGGCATTTGAATTGTTATCTCTTGTTGAATCGGGGCATTTGATTCAATTGGAACATCTGAACTGGTTGGATGAGTAGACGTTAAGTCTTCCATCCTGTCAACCACAACAGATTTCTTTACATTAGATCCGAGATATTCATCATAAAACAATTCAAATAATAAATCTAAATCAGATAAATGGTTAGTAGAAGTTGATGCTTCATCTGATTTATTCTGTTGAGACATAGGTTCTGGACTGAGTTGCCCAGAAGCTAGTATTCCTGTTATTGCGGGTTCTGAACGTTGTTGTTCGGAAGCCATTTCTTCATCAAAGGTGACGTTGACGCTTTCAATCATCGTCTTTGTCTTCTTTAGATAGACACGATATGCAGTTGAAGTCGAGGAATATCCAATGAAGATTCCTTCATCTGCCTTAGCGCTGAATTTGTTGAGATTCTCCCTATCGTTTAATACGAAACACTTACATCCAAATATATGGAAATATTTGATTGTCGGTGTTCTGTTGTTGATTAACGCGTAAGGAGTCTTCTTGAATCTCCGATGTATCATGGATCAATTCTGTGTGTAGCACGCGGTCGAAACAGCTTCTGCCCACAAAAATAGAGGTAAGTTGGAATGACTTAGCATAGTACGAGCAGCCTCGACTAGCGTTCGATTTCTTCTTTCAACCACTCCATTTTGTTGAGGCGTACGAGCAGCAGAGTATTGATGTGAAATCCCGACAGATTCGAGATATTCTTCAACTTTGTTGTTCTTGAACTCTGTGCCGTTATCTGTTCGTAGAAACTTGACCGATTTCTGCAGATTCACCTGGGTCGTCTTTAGGAATGTAATGAGAACATCAGCTGTCTCATCCTTTGAACGTAGAAACTTGACCCATGTGTATCGCGAATAATCATCCACGATCACGAGTATGTACTTCTTGCCACTTAAGCTTTGAGTGCGCATTGGACCGCATAGATCCATATGCAATAACTCTAAAGGAGCTTTTGTACTTGGTTCAGGATTCGGTTTATGAGGTGCCCTCTTCATCTTCCCCTTTTCACAAGCTGCGCATAGATGTTCTCTTTCATATTTCAGCTCTGGAAGTCCTTTGACGAGCTTTCCACTGACCAGGTTGTTGATGTACCGAAAGTTGAGGTGAGAAAGACGTCGATGCCATAACCAACTTTGTTGCATCGAAGCTTTCGATAGTAGACAAACTTGTTTGTCAGTCTGGACATCTGATAAGTTGATTGTGTAGAGGTCTGATTCTCGTGTACCAACCAAGAGTTCTTCGCCTTCTTCATTGCGAACAGAACAGCTCTTGGCTTTGAAGTTGACCTCTAAGTCTTTGTCACAGAACTGGCCTATGCTGAACAAGTTGTGTCGTAATCCTTCTACATAGCTCACCTTCTTGATAGTGACATTGTCATGTTGTACATCACCGTATCCCATGATTGGAGAAAACTGGTCGTTGCCAAATCTTACTGTTCCACAATATTTTTCTTTAAAGTTGTACAGTATCTCTTTTTGCTCTGTCATGTGTTTGGAACATCCGCTGTCCAAGAACCATGTATGACAAGTCTGCATAAGAGAAATTGGAAATTTAGATATTTATATGACAACTTTGGAATATTCACTTTGATTATCGAAGTGCGGGTCTTGAACTGATTTGTTCAAAAGCCTATTTCACATTTGATGTTCGGGTTTTGAACTGCATTATCCAAAAACCTATTTTGACATTGAAGAACGAGTCCTGATCTGTACATAATCAGAAGTCGCCACCTTTTTAATCTTTGTGTGCCTGCAACACAGATTTCGCCTTAGGTACCCATTGGAATTTGGGTCCTGCTGTGTTAGCACAAGATTTTGGTATCCATTTCAAATTGGATCCTATTTTCTTTTGAAAAATATGTGAGTTGGTATGAGATGAATGCACATGGTAATTTCCAAACCAATCTCCAGAATCTTGACAAGTTCTAAGAAACAACAACACATTAACGATTACCAACCTGTATTGAATATAGAAACAATTACAAGGTTGAATGATTAAGCTTGAATGTGTTCTCAATGTTTTCTCTCTTTTACACCTTCTTGTGTGTGTTTGTATGTGTGAAATGTGATCTGATTGATGTGTTGAGAGAGATACTTGAGAGACACCTAATCTACCAAGTGTGTTGAACACACTATCAAGATTAATATCTAGATATTAAATCTAGATATTATATCTAATATAAACTAGAAACTAAAAACTAACTTTAACTAACTTAGTTACCTAAGTTAACTAATATCTAACAAATAGATATTAAGTTTACTTTTACAATAATAAACAAATACATTACATTGAATTACATTGACATTTATTACACACGACATAGACTTTATTATCGAGAGTCGACGTTCCGGCTTTAGCTTCAGATTGCGATCTTTATATTGGATGATCTTGAATCCAATGAGACTGTGGTCTAACAATGATATCGGGTCTACTAGCAGTTAGATAAAGAAGAGACCCTATCATTCCTCTATAATTCGTGATATCAACCGACTTGCTGGCTGAATCAACATGAATCTTAAGAGGAGGTGCCATTGGAGTTTTCATGGGAGAGCAATTTTCAAAATCAAACTTTTTCAAAAGATCACGAATATATTTACTTTGATTTATGAAAATACCTTCAGAAGATTGTTTAATTTGAAGACCAAGAAAGAAAGTAAGCTCACCCATCATGCTCATCTCATATTTACTTTTCATGAGAGAGGCAAACTCCTGACAAAGATTTTCATCAGTGGCACCGAAAATGATATCATCCACATAGATTTGAACAAGAATGATATTACCTTTAGTTTTCTTGAGAAAAATAGTATTATCAATTTTACCTCTGGTATATCGGTTGGAAAGAAGGAAGTCAGATAAAGTGTCATACCAAGCACGAGGAGCTTGTTTCAGACCATAGAGAGCCTTGTCAAGTCTGAACACATAGTAAGGATGAGCTGGATCTTCAAAACCAGAAGGTTGTTTCACCTAGACTTCTTCAGCAAGTTCTCCATTGAGAAATGCACTCTTAACATCCATTTGAAAGACCCGGAAGTTTTTGTGAGCAGCATGAGCAAGAAACATTCTTATTGCTTCAAGTCTAGCAACAGGAGCAAATGTTTCATCATAATCGATACCTTCCTCCTGCCTATAGCCTTGAGCAACAAGTCTGGCTTTGTTCCGGATAACAGTACCCACTTCATCCATTTTATTTCGGAAAACCCACTTAGTACCGATAATGGTCTTACCGAAAGGTCGAAGCACAAGTCTCCAGACTTTGTTTCTTTCGAATTGAGACAACTCTTCTTACATGGCAGTGACCCAACAAGAGTCTGCTAGAGCTTCCTCAATTTTCTTGGGTTCAACAATAGAGAGAAAATTCACATAGAGACAAATATTTCCAACACCTCTTCTAGTTTGGACACCTGATTGCTGATCACCGATAATTTGATTAATCGAATGATCTTTGGTCCATTTTAGAGCTGGGGGAAGAGGTGCAGAAAATGTGTTTGGAGAGTATGAAGGTGAAGGATCGGTGGGTATAGGATGAGTGTGATGAAAAGGTGAAGTATGACAGATGGGTTTGTTCGTGATTATGGAACATGATATTGTCCTATTCAATCAAGCAATCAAACAATCAATCAAGATATTGACAATAGAAAGTTCTAGAGAGAGAGTGTAGAGAGAGAGAGAGTAATCTGATATTGATATGACAGTGAATGTTCTAGTTACATGATTTACAAAGCAACATGTTATTTATACCAAGGACTAAATCACAAGCTTAACAACTAAGTAAACTCATATTTGACTAAACTAAACATTGACTTTGTTGACTTATCTTGGCTTGACTTTTCCTATTAAATCTTGGATACAATAATACACTAACAATCTCCCCCTTTGTATTCAAGATTTAAAAAAAATTGACACTAGTCTTCAGCACTTGATTCTTCAATCTTTAACTCTGACGTCTTTGAACGTTGAAGCTTTAACAGTCTTCAGTCTTTGAAGAATCTTGAAAAGTCTTTAATACTTTGTAGCTTTGGAAAGTCAACAAGTCTTGAACAAATATTTGAAAACTTCTTTGAAACTTCTAGGGAAACTTGAGGAATCTTTGAACTTTGTATCTTCATCTCTTTGATCTCTTGACTGTATTTGGAAAAACAATCTTTCTCGAATCATCTTCAGAATCTGTCTCTGAAACATGGTAAGCATCTGAATTGTCTTGAACTTTCAGAATTATCTCTTTTTGAACTTTCAGAAATTCTTCACAAGTCTTTTCACTTTGACATCTCTTCTCTGAAATTGATCTTTGTAGATTTCTCCCCCTTTTTGATGATTGTGAGCACCATAATCATCAAAACATCCTCAATTTCAGCACTTTTTTTTAATCTCCCCCTTTTACAAATATTCTCCCCCTTTGAGATACATTTGACATTTTCTGCCCTTTGATCTGAATAGCTGAATCATGAACTGTATATACCTGAATCTTTTCAAATCCAAATATAATGTATGTTGTAACCCTGATTCAACAAATGAAACAGTTAGAAGTGCCTGTCAGTAACACAAAGTTACTGTGTACAACGAATGTACAATTTAAGGAGATGGTTTGATGATGACTCCCCAGGACTTCCATTCAATCATTGAAAAACACAAGATTTATCTATGAATGTTCTGACAGAAAAACAAATTTTCTGTGTGCTCGTGCTTGTGTATGAAAGAATTTAGCACAATGATTGTGTTTCATAAGGCTCAAATTGTGTAAACTGTTGAGACATCAACATGTATTACACGGACTCAATGTGCATAAAAGAGGTGCGAAGGTGGGGCAACTTTCCTTCTTTTTCAATATCTAAATCTTCCGAGTGAAGACTAGATAGCAGATATGCTGCGTTCCTAAAGAAAATGAAACATTTCTTTGTTAAGAAAGAAACGAGTGGCTGGTGGGGTTAATGCAAGAGTTGGCATGGGCTCACTGCCTTTTTCAATGATGGTCACCAAAGAATGTAAACCAATCAGTAGATGTGGCTGCCCGACTCAGAAAGTGGTTGGTGCAGAGTTTTGATATTCTTTTAACTCTGATCTAACACCCTCTTTCTTTTTAACATTTTGCTCACTTCTAACCAAACTCTCATTTACATTTTACCTCAGCTCAATGAGAAAAACTCAAACGGATGAGTTATCTACCCCACTCTTTGATTTTGACCCCTCGCCCCTCAATCACTCGAGGATAACTTCCTGGGTAGGAAACACTGGTTTACATGAATCCATGGAAGTTCTATTTAAATTCTCACACGAATCCCATGTAATTTGTCCTAAAAGAATGGTTGCTCAACAGTTTAACTTTAGCAGTTAAGCACAGATAAGATAACATTGTCAAAATGTATGCTCATTAAAAATATGAATAAGATTTGAGCATTTAAACAATGAAGATCTCTCAAAACAAGAATATTGAATGAATGAAATGAAATCAAGAGAATTGTTTTGAGAATCTGACAATGTATCAATCAAATCAAATGAAATGGTTAGGGTATCAAAGAATTGGATATTTTGTTTATATGAACAAATATAAACAAATTTGCAATGAAAGCACAAAGAATGAAATGATGATTGATGCTCAATAACATTTGAAAGCAAACAGGAGTATTACCATCGAAAAATTGTTCGTTATTAGACATGGTAATAACAGATTCAAATGAAGTACTGAACCAGTGTGTGTGAATACTTTACAGTATATAGACAAGATAATACACAAGTATTGATCTTTAGAAACACATGGTCAATTAAACATTAAAGCTCAATAATGAAAAACATTTGAAAATCACACTTCTTAATTCATGAAATCTTTTGAGAATAGAGAAGTGGTTTGAACATTTAAGAAATTGTTTTTCATGCTTGAAAGTTGTTCCTCTTTCAAACAATCAGAGATAAAGATAAGAAGATATTTACCTTTAAGCTCCCCCTCAAATCATTATAGAATGATTTAGGTCTATTAAGCTCCCCCTGGATATTTTGCATAATATCCTTATCTTTAAACATTAAAGTTCGGGTTCTAAACTGAAGTGTTTAGAAGCCAATGTCTTTGACATTGAAGTTCGAGTTCTAAGTTGTAGTACTTAGAAGTCAAAAACTTGTACTTTGAAATACGGGTTTTGAACTGCTGTGTTCAAAAACCATCGTTCCTGCTCCCCCTAGACCGGTGGTACCTGCAAAACAAATTTAACAGGTTTTGGTACCCACTAGTATTTGGGTCCTGATATGTTAGATTTAGGAATCCACTTCTCATTAGATGTATATCTTTTAAAACCAGAATTCTGAGAAGTTATTCTATAAGAACCGTACCAGTTATGAGCAGATTCTTGTTGGACGAAATCATTCTCTCCACAGTAAGAACAACAGATTTTCCTTTGAGCAATCCTGATCAAATAGTTAGTAGAATAAAGCATATCAGGATTACCAAAAGAGTTACCTTTATGCACATTGTTCCTTTTGGGTTTAGATGTGGATGCAGATGTTTTGTCCTTCTTTTTCTCTTCATCTGAAGAACTCTTCACTCTCCAGACCATCTGATTTTTCTTATAATTCTTTCCAAGAGATTTTACATAATAGTTCGCTGAACCATCAACAGATTTGTCATAAAATAAATTTGATGGTCTGATCTGACTTGATTTGACAATGATTAGTTTGACACTTTTGTTTTTCAAAACATTTTTATCATGAATAGAACTCGAAGCTGTTTTGAAAGAACAGACTGATTCTGTTGAAAGATCAACAGGTGATTGATTAATCACATCAGCTGAAATCTTTTCTGACAAATTAACGTTTGCAGCTTCTAAGCTTTTTACCTTTTCGGATAAAATGTTTCTTTCATCTGAAAGTGTGTCAAACTTTTGTTTCAAATCAGATCTAGCCATCTGTTCTTTAAGAATATCTGATGATAGAACAGAGATCTTGGACATGAGCTTGGATATTTCAGTTTCAAAATATGAACGTTTTTGCTCAAAATCCTTTTGTAAGTTCTTGGATTTATTAGAAATTTCATTGAAGATCCCAACATTTCTCTTTTCAGAATTTTTCTTTTCAGATTCAAAAGACTTTTTCTTTTCTTTGAAAATTTGTCTTTCTTTTTCTAATAAGTCTTCTAAAACTGAGATCTGTTTGGGAAATTCAGTGTTTTTATCTTCAAGAACTTTTCTTTCCTTAGCAAATGTGTCTCGTTCAGTAATTATAACTTTTTCAAAATCAGACACTTGCTTGGAAAGTTTAATGCATCTCAGTTCAAGATTCTTTTTCTCTTGTAAAGTTTTCTTGGAAATCTCAGACGATTGTTGAGTTGAAGATATCTTCACATTTGATTTTTCTTTTTGTGCTTGGAGACTTGTTTCCAGTTCAGCATTTTTCTTCTCCAAAGCAGATATTTGATCTTCAAAAGCCTTCAACTTGTTTTGAAGCTTGACTGATTCATCTTTTAGCTCAGATGATTTTTGTTCAGTCGTCTTCAGTTGGCTTTGAAGATTGCTTATCTTTCTCTATTTTTGTAAAATTATTTTCCCTTTTACCCCTATGATTTTTTCTTTTATTTCAATTTCATTCTCACTTGCTCTGATGATACCTGCAAAATCAGATTGAGAATTATTAGCACATTTTTTACAGTCAGAAGTTGTAAGAGCATAAATATGTTGGATACAAGATCAAGAAGACTGAAGGTCAAAATTCAAGAAGTCAAAGCTGAGAAAGTCAAATCTCATTAAAGTCAAAGTCTTTTGTAATAAAAGTCAATGTAATTTGTTTTTTTGTTTCTTTGTAATTGTCAAGAGTATAAATACCTTTGTTGTCTTTGTAATCAAAAGAACGCTCATAGTTAACAAAAACTGAGAAAGTGATTCTAGAGAGAGAGTCCGTTAGAGAGATTGTAGAGAGAGAATCTTGTAATCTTGAATTTGAAAGTGAAATCAAACAGGTAATTGATTGTTAAATCTTGTTTTGATTGATTATTCTTGAATAGGAACTAGAATCTGGGAATAACAATTGGTATCAAAGCAGATCCAAAGTGAAAAATCAAGAAAATTCGATAGTTCGTTTGTGTTCTTGAGCCAAAAAAATGAAATCCGAGTTTTAGTGCGTTTTTGGAGTTGTAATTGATTAGATTTTGTTCAGATAGCATAATCGATCGAGTCTGTATAGGAGATTTCAAGAAATGCACTGTATTTGATCGTTAATTTTGATTTTAGTCGAGTTCGAAGTTCACGAGTCCTGTGCATTGTAATTGAGTCGATTTACACATTTTTGTGTATTTGATCGAAATTAGTTGTTAAGTTTGTGTTCTAGTTGTTTAGACGAGTGAATTGTCAAAGTTGAGTGTTGAAATTCTAGGTCTAAATGAGTTTTTTAGTGTGATTTTGGTCGATTTGAGAGGTTTGTGTGTGTTCTTCAAAGTTTGCGCTTGTTCTTCAGAGGTTTGCATTTCATTCATTGAGAAAGTTCAGAATCGAGAAGTTAAGGTTTGCGTTTCCTTCAAGTATCAAGAAGTTAAGGTTCACGTTTACTTCGAGAAACGAGAAGTGGGTTTTGCGGTTTTAATGACAAACGCAAAGTAGAGGTGTTTGGGCTCAGAGACAAGTAGTGGTTTGCGTTTGCAACTAGAAACGCAAAGTGTATCTTGCGTTTGCAACTAGAAACGCAAAGTGTATCTTGCGTTTGCAACTAGTAACGCAAAGTGTATCTTGCGTATGCAACGTGAAACGCAAAGTAGAGGTTTGTGATTCCTGTGTGAAGCGCAAAGCGTGAAAGAATTGGAATTTTTTTATGATTTTCGCATTTCGATTTTTTAGTGAATATTTTGTGTTTCTTATTGTTTCATTTGGACTAACGATCAGTTCTAGTTTCTTATTGCTGATATTTTTCAAACAGGTTTTATCAGGATGACTTCTAAAGATGCACTTTCAATTGGTACCGATGTCAAGCCTCCTGTACTGTTCAAAGGAGAGTATGAACAATGGAAGGATCGATTTCTGGATTTTATAGACAGACATGCAAATGGGGAAAATATTCTGCATTCTATTACAGATGGTCCTATGGCATCAATCATGGTTCAAGTACCTGTTGATGATGAATCTGATAATGTACATGATGATGAGGAAAGAGAACAAAAGACAGAACCAGTTAAAGTGGATTTATCTCAGTATTCTGAAGAACAGAAAAGACGGTACAAAGCATACAAGCAAGCAAGATCTCTTTTACTTCAAAGCATTCCTAATGACATCTACATCAAGATTGATAGCTACAAGCATGATGCTAAAAAGATGTGGGATCAATTGGAAAAGATGATGATGGGATCCAAGGTCGGGAATCAGATGAAAGTGGCCAACTGCATCAATCGCTACGAGGAATTCAAAGCCAAAGAGAATGAGAGTTTGGAAGACACATATGAACGGTTTACTGTGCTTCTGAATGAATTAACAAAGAACAAAGTGAAAAAGAAGCAGCTAGAAAACAATGTCAAATTCCTTAGCATCCTACGACCTGAATGGAAGAAGCATACACGTAGGATGAAACAGATGAAGGATTTGAATGAAATCCCGTTACATGAAGTGTATGAGACTCTGAGGCAGAATGAAAAAGAAGTGGAGGAGAAAAGAGCTGAGAAAAAGAAAGCAGAAAAAGTTCCTGATCCTATTGCTTTGGTAGCAGGAGAGAAGGAGAAAGAAAAGAAGAAGAAGAAAGTTCTTATAAGTTCTGAATCTGAATCTGCATCAGATGGTGATGATGGAGAAAGTCTGAAACAAGCCATGATTTTACTGACCCGTGCCTTTCAAAAGAAATTCTACAAGAAGCAGGATCAAATTCTCAACGATATTCTTCATCAA
This sequence comes from Arctium lappa, assembly GCA_023525745.1. NCBI lineage: Eukaryota > Viridiplantae > Streptophyta > Magnoliopsida > Asterales > Asteraceae > Arctium > Arctium lappa. The sequence goes on from CM042049.1 coordinate 135,317, forward strand.
GTTCAAAGAATCATGAACACCGTGAAAGAGTAGAAGGAAAGAGATATGAAGAGAATAGATATGTGGAGAAGAAACCCAATGAGAAGAAGAAGTTGTGAATGATTACACTGTTGCTAAAAAGCCAGCAACTGACTCAATCAAATGCTACAATTGTGGCAAGATGGGTCATTTTGCAAAAGACTGTAGAAAGCCAAAAGTTCGTAAATCTCAGTACTATCAGAACAAATTTCTCTTGGCCAAACAGCAAGAAGCAGGCATCGCTTTAATGGTTGAGGATGAATTTTGGCTTGATCATTCCGAAGGTGAAGACGAGGAGAAGGAAGAAACAGCTCATCTCTGTCTCGTGGGCAAAGGAGCAAAGGATGATGAGTCCGATGATGAGACATCTGATGAGATATTAAACTTAACTGCAAAAGATTTCATTACTAAAATGGAAACCATGGTGGTTGAGCTTCAAGATTTACAAAATAATTTGAAAAAGGAAAAAGAAAAAGTTGTTAAAAGAAAGGATAAGATCTTTGAGCTTAATAAGTCTGTTATTGTGAACAAAGATCTCATTGATTCTTTACGCAAGTCTGATTATGATTCTAAACTTCAAGTAGATTGTTTTGAAAAGAAGATTTCTGATTTTGAAGTTAAAGTTTCTAAGTATGAGTTTGAGAAGAAAGAATCTGCACTAACTGTTCATAAACTGCAGGTTGAAAATAAGCTTTTGAACCAGAAGGTAAATGGTCTGGAAGCAAAACTTTATGTGAGAGGTCAAACAGATCAAACCATTTTTCTCGATGCACCTAACGAAGAGGCTAATGTTAAAGAGAAATGGGGACTTGGTTTTAAAAACCCCCATTATCTTAAGAAAGCCATCAGAAAACAACCAGCACTTTATAACTATGATTTTCTTGCATGTGCTAGTAAACATCCTCATTTAAAACCCAAATTTGTTACCAAATTACCAGAAGAAGTTGAGGCCAAAGAAACTGAAAATGGAAAGAATAAAAAGAAAATGCAACTACCGTTTAACTATGTAAAGTTAAATGATAGTTATCTTTCAGAAACATCAAAAGTTCTTTCAAACGACTATTTTGTTAGTTATTCTGCTTCTGAGATGAAGGAAAAACCTGCAATTGCAAAGGTTTATGTTCCTACACCTATTCTTGAGAGCAAAATAGTTGAGCTTGAAAAATGTTTTATCTGATGAAAAATTTTTGGTTGATATTCAACAAAGTGTGTTTTCTACAGTATTAAAGAACACAAATTTTCAATCTAAATCTACAATGTGTTCTAAAGTTGTTTCTAAGGCACCTCAAACTTTCTCTGATAATTCTGATGACTTATTTGAGTCTGCAAATGATTTTATTAATTCTGATAATGATACACTTCCTGATCATTCTACTTGTTTTTTAAATGACAAAGTGTTACCAAGTGGTGTTAATATTGATGAATCATCAACTAAGGTTGGTGAATCAGTTTCTGTAACCGCTGATTATTATTCTCGAGGTAAGAAACATAAGAAACAACGATTACAGAAACAGAAATACACTGGTACACAAAAGAAAACTTAGTCTCAGAAATCTGCTTTTCCTAATAGATCTAAATCTTTTGTTTTAGATTTAAGGACGAAAAAGTCGAAAGCTCAATCCGAATGGAGACCAAAAAGGAAGGATGGTGAGATAGCCGGATCAGTTTCTGATAATTCTTGTAATAGATCAGTTAGTAGTGATACTGATGTAGTTGATCAATTTGCTTCAAATAAAAAAAAACCTTGTAACTTCTTACAAGAGGTATTCAATAAAGCAATTGATTCAATTATCTCCTATTTCTACTACATCTTATCATTATCGGAGAAATGATTTTGCTTATTCTCATAATTCTTCTGATTGGTATGAATCTTATCATGTTATTTCTTCAAGATCAAATGTTGTTAAAAGTTTTCAAAACAAAAGCGGATCCATATTCAAGTGGATACCAAAATCTTGTGCTAATTTGTTAGGACCCGTTTTTAAATGGGTACCTAAAATTGTTATTGCATGATTTCTCTTGTAGACCCGACATATGTGGTACTTGGATAGTGGATGTACCAAGCATATGACTGGGCAAAAAGCTTTATTGTCTAATTATACAGAGAAATTCGGTGGAAATGTCAAATTTGGAATCGATCAGCTTTCACCAATCTTAGGATATGGTGACATCATTCAAGACAACATAACGATTAAGAAGGTGAGTTATGTCGAAGTTCTAGGGCACAACTTGTTCAGCATTGGTAAATTCTGCGACAAAGGGTTAGAGGTCAATTTCAAGGCTAAGAGATGTTCGGTTCGTTCTGAAGACGACACAAAACTCTTAGTTGGCAAGCGACAGACAAATCTCTACTCCATCAATCTTTCAAAGGTCCAAAATGACAATCATGTTTGTTTATTATCAAAAGCTTCGATGCAACAAAGTTGGCTTTGGCACCGATGACTATCACATCTGAATTTTCGTTATATCAACAAGCTGGTTAGTGGAAATTTGGTAAAAGGACTTCCTGAGCTGAAATACGAGATAGAACATTTATGTGTTGCATGTGAGAAGGGTAAGATGAAGAGAGCTCCGCATAAACTGAAGCCTGAACCAAGCACTAGTTCTCCGTTAGAATTGTTACATATGGATTTGTGTGGTCCAATGAGAACTCAGAGTTTAGGTGGAAAGAAATATGTGTTGGTTATTGTGGATGATTACTCAAGATACATGTGGGTCAAATTTCTTCGATTAAAAGATGAGACACCCGAAGTTCTCATTACTTTCTTAAAGACGACCCAGGTGAAAATGCAGCGACAAGTCAAGATTCTTCGAACGGATAACGACACAGAGTTTAAAAACAAGATTGTTGAAGAATATCTCGAATTGGTCGGGATATCACATCAGTACTCTGTTGCTCGTACGCCTGAACAAAATGGATTAGTCGAAAGGCGAAATCGAACGCTAGTCGAGGCCGCTCGGACTATGCTTAGCCAATCGGACTTACCTCTATTTTTGTGGGCAGAAGCTGTGTCAACTGCATGTCATACTCAAAATCGGTCCATAATATACCGCCGTTTTCAGAAGACACCATATGAGTTGATCAACAACAGAACACCAACCATCAAGTATTTTCACATATTTGGGTGTAAATGTTTCGTGCGTAACGACAGAGAGAGTCTGAATAAATTCAGTGCTAAGGCGGACGAGGGTATCTTCATTGGCTATTCTTCAACATCGGCAGCATATCGTGTTTATCTGAAGAAGTCAAAGACAGTTGTTGAGAGCGTTAATGTCACATTCGATGAAGAAATGGCTTCTGATCAAATCAGTTCAGAACCCGTTGTCACAGGAGTATTAGCTTCTGGACAAATCAGTCCAGAACCTGTTTCTATAGAGAAAAATTCGGATAACGCTTCTACTTCAGTTTCTCATTTATCTGATTTAGATTTGTTATTTTAATTCTTTTATGATGAGTTTCTAGGATCTAATGTATCTAAATCTGCTGTGACTGACAGGTCTGAAGACACAAGTTGCCATCATCCAGTCACTTCAGAAGTTTTAACTGAACTTGTATCCCCCGTTCAGTCAGAAACTCACATTCCTACAATTACTCCTACAGTTGAAGATGTACAAGTAACTGCTGAGCCAGAAGTAACTGTTTCAGTTGGGTGTCATACAATGTCTACTCAACAGCCAGAATCTGCTGTTCCAACTGATGCTTCTGCACCTGAAACTTCAACTGCAAACCCCCCTCTTGTTATTCAAACTGAAGATTTTGAAAGTGGATTTCTAGATGATGATCAAATTCAATCAGTATCTACTCCACTTCCTCATGAACATCGCTGGACCAAAGAGCATCCATTACACCAAGTAATTGGAGATCTCAACAAGCCTGTTCAGACTAGGTCAGCGACTCTTAACCAATGTATGCATGACTCATTCCTCAGTAAGATTGAGCCAACATGAGTATCAGAGGCTCTTACTGATTCGGACTAGGTATCTGCAATGCAAGAAGAGATCAATCAGTTTGAAGCCCTAAAGGTTTGGAGATTAGTTCCTAAGCCGGAAGGTAAAACCGTGATAGGTACTAAATGGGTATTCAAGAATAAAAAGGATGAAGATGGTATCGTCATAAGAAACAAAGCTAGACTTGTTGCCAAAGGTTACCGGAAAGAGGAAGGCATATGTTGGGTCTGAAATATGCCAAGGATGGTTACTACTTCTAGTTCATCATGGTTACTACTTCTGAAGTTAATATTCATCATGGTTACTACTTCTGTGGTTAATGTTGCTAGTTGTAGTTAATGCTGCTGGAACAAAGTTAATGTTGCTAGAAGAAAACAGTTAATACTTCTAGTTAATGCTGCTAGAAGAAAACAGTTAATACTTCTAGTTAGTACTTCTGTTGTTAATGCTGCTAGTTGATTAGTTGATGGTTAATGTTGCTCATCAAGATTAGTACTGCTAGTTCAAAGTTAGTACTGCTTGAAGAGATTAATGCTGCTGAGCATGGTTAGTACTGCTAGAGTTAATACTGCTCAGAGTATTAATGCTGCTGAAGAATAATGCTGCTTATGTGATAAAGAATTCGCATGGAAGGATGACAGCTGGATGGACTGAAGATTATGGAAAGCTTGGAGATAATGATAGAAGATATTCTGAAGATATTTTATTAATTGTAATTAGCTTTTATCTTTAGTATATATATTATATTATTTAGAATAGGGTGAGAAGATAACTTTTGATAATTTTTGATAGAGAGAAAAACAACCTCAAGGCATAGATCCTAATTCTAGAGAAGTAGAATTCGTATTGGTGAGTCTGTTCATCAATATTGAGGTTGAGTGTGTAATCTTGTAACTTCAAAGCATTAAATACAAGTTTACAGTTTGTTCTTCATATTTACTGTGTGTGATTACTGTTTCATTAAAATATCAAAGTGTTATTCCGCAAACTTCCTTGATATTAGTTTCTGAGAATTAATTCTTGTTAAGAATTCGATCCTGACAAGTGGTATCAGAGCTAGTATTCTCAGAAACCTGCAATCATCACTCTTCCTTGAAATCAGAAATCATCAATGGCTAAAGTTTCAGATTCTTCAAGCACAGAAATCCCCATAGAGGTAATGTCTAATCTTTGCTCTAAAACTTGTATAGAAACTGTTAAAAGGTACAGGGATCACAACCAGACAATGAGTGATGACCTTAAAAGATTAGAGAGAGATATAAAAGACTATGTAAGAATTGTTGAGAGTTTTGAGGAACAGATCAAGAGTTTCCAAGCCAATGAGCTTCAACACTCTTATGACTCAAACTACTGGAAGTGGGAGAAATATCAGTATGAGTCTAAGCTTAAACAGAAAGAAGAGGAGAATGAGAAGATAAAGAGTGAGTTTGAGAAAGCAAAGCTGGATATTGAGAAATTTTCCAATGCTTCTAAAGCAATGGACTCTCTGCTCCAAACTCAAATCCATGACAAACTCAGAAGGGGAATAGGCTATAACACCACACCACCACCATACAACAACAACTACATTCCTCCTATATCAGACTTATTAGAGACCAAGGATAGGAAGGAATTGCCTGTTGGAGCCACTAAGGTAGATCCTTTAGACAAAGTGGTGGTTGAAACAGACTCTGAAGAAGAGAACTCTAGTGAAAAGAGCAAGAAGAACACTGTGAGTGGTGAGATTCTTCTAGAAAATCATATTATCACCAATGAGGGATGTGGAAAGGCTTGGATCAAGTCTAAGGACATAGAAAAGACTGAGGGAAAGTCTGAGAAGGTCCATTATAAGCAAACCACAGTTGTGAATCCTGTCCCTTGTAAACAGTATTCTTGCAATAAATCTGAGCCCCAAAAACATGATAAACCAAGGGGAAATCAGAGAAACTGGAATAATCAGTGGGCACAAAAACAAGGGGTTGATTTGAATAAAAATCAATAGACCAAAACCTTGTTTTATCTGTGGCAAATTGAATCATATTGCCAAACACTGTTATTTCAACCCTATCAACCAAAGAGTCACTTTTCAAAGAAAACCACAAAACTCTTTTGGTTATAGGAATCAAAGAAGGAATCAAATGGCTGAGAAAAGAGCACCTAAAAAGTATCATGCTCAGAACAAGTTTGCTAATACAAAGAAAAATGCTCCAAATAAGCCAAGGAGTAATTTAAAGACAAAGAAAGCAAACAACTTTGTTCAAGCTTGGGTTCCAATTGTAAAGAAACCTGTTAGTACTGCTATCCCAGATAGTACTGCTAACAGAAATAGTGCTGCTGCAACCAATACTACTGCTAACAAGGATAGTGCTTCTACTAGTATTAATGTTGCAAAGCCTATAATCTTGACAAAGTATTCCAGCCATGAGATTCCTAAACAACTCATCCAGACCAAACTGACAGATTATATAAATGAGAAAGGACAACCCAATACCACTTTGGCTTGGGTTCCCTCAAAGACTAACTGATTTATCAAGTGTGCAGGGCAATCAAAAGCTCAAGAGTAAGAGCATTTGGAATGAAGATAATGTTTGCTCTTGGCACATAACAAGGAACATGGACTGCCTTCAAATTCTTCAAAAGATTTGATGGAGGACATGTTACTTTTGATCCAACAGAAGGTAAGAAAAGTGAAAAAGGTATAGTTTCAAAAGATAAAGTAACTTTTGAAAATTTTATGGTATATGGTACTACTATCCTTGTGTCTGTAAGTGTTTCAGGTTGCTAATACTGAAAGGTAGTTAGTACTTCTAGTTCAGTGAATACTGTCAGACTGTGTTAATACTGTTGGTATGTGTTACTACTGCCAGTCTGTGTTAATGCTGCTGATAAGTGTTACTACTGCTAATGTAAGTTTTCTATACCTAAAAATGATCTTCAATGATTTAATGTCAAACCTGGATATCAATCAAAAAGCTTTTATCTGTATCCAAGGTTTGTACAAGAAGTACTTAATAAGGAATTGACGGATTAACCTCATTTTAATGAGATATATGTACCTAAACCCCCTAAAGGCAAGGTTTTCTCAAACATGAGAAGATCTGCTAGGGACTCGGAAGGAGTTGACACACCATTATTCTCTACAATGATGGTGATGTCCCACAATCAAGAAGGTAAGGCATCAGGGTCAAAGCCCTCATTAGACCAACCCACTGATGACCTATCCACAACTTCCACTACAAAGCATAAATCTTCAGATTCCTTTTGTCAAACCAACTTCTCCAATTACCAAAACTTATACAAGGAAACAGGTAAAGAAGGCTCCTTCCCTTCTTGTACCTTCACCCACTAAGCCTTTAAGCCCTCTAAGGGAGGATTCTCCTTTAGAGAATATCCATAGGGAAACCACAGGGGTGTCTCCCAACCTCAAGAAGGTGCTCAATAAGGATATGCAAGAGCATATGGGTTGTAAGGCTCACACTACTTCTGCTAGCACAGAGAAGGACAGTGTGAACATATCTAAGACCTTCCCCATGGCAACTTTAGATGAGTAATTATCTAAAGGTCCCAGGTACCAAGAAACCAAGGGAGTAGAAGGTGCTTCTGCTAGGCAGAAGATCTCTACTAAAAGATCCAAGGATCCTTCAAAGGTGGTAAACACACCTAAAGGAGGTGAGGACAGTTTAACTACAAAGAATTGATGGATACACTTGGTACAATTAGTCTGAAAGTTCACAATCAAATTATGGAGATAAAAGAGATGAGAAGGAGCACAGATCATGATTATTTCAAAAAGGGGGAGACTTAAACAACTGAACTTCATAAGACATGAGAAGGAGAATCAAGTTGATATGAAATCTTATTTTGAGGGGGAGATAAGTGAAGAAGCTAAAACAAAGCAGCCACTACAGCAGAAACAGAAAAGAAGATAACAACAGAAACAGAAAAGAAGATAACAGCAGAAACTGAATCAAGAAGAACTAGTAATTGCAGAAAGTTTTGAAATTATCATAAAGACCCTATGCTGAAGAACTTAACTTCTCAGTTTTGAAAAGTTAAGTTAGGGGGAGATTGTTGGGTCTGAAATATGCCAAGGATGGTTACTACTTCTAGTTCATCATGGTTACTACTTCTGAAGTTAATATTCATCATGGTTACTACTTCTGTGGTTAATGTTGCTAGTTGTAGTTAATGCTGCTGGAACAAAGTTAATGCTGCTAGAAGAAAACAGTTAATACTTCTAGTTAATACTTCTAGTTAATGCTGCTAGAAGAAAACAGTTAATACTTCTAGTTAGTACTTCTGTTGTTAATGCTGCTAGTTGATTAGTTGATGGTTAATGTTGCTCATCAAGATTAGTACTGCTAGTTCAAAGTTAGTACTGCTTGAAGAGATTAATGCTGCTGAGCATGGTTAGTACTGCTAGAGTTAATACTGCTCAGAGTATTAATGCTGCTTATGTGATAAAGAATTCGCATGGAAGGATGACAGCTGGATGGACTGAAGATTATGGAAAGCTTGGAGATAATGATAGAAGATATTCTGAAGATATTTTATTAATTGTAATTAGCTTTTATCTTTAGTATATATATATATTATATTATTTAGAATAGGGTGAGAAGATAACTTTTGATAATTTTTGATAGAGAGAAAAACAACCTCAAGACATAGATCCTAATTCTAGAGAAGTAGAATTCGTATTGGTGAGTCTGTTCATCAATATTGAGGTTGAGTGTGTAATCTTGTAACTTCAAAGCATTAAATACAAGTTTACAGTTTGTTCTTCATATTTACTGTGTGTGATTACTGTTTCATTAAAATATCAAAGTGTTATTCCGCAAACTTCTTTGATATTAGTTTCTGAGAATTAATTATTGTTAAGAATTCGATCCTGACAGCATAGACTACGATGAGACGTATGCTCCAGTAGTGCGTATAGAAGCAATCCGCATGTTTCTAGCCTACGCAGCTCATAAGAATTTCACAGTCTTTCAGATGGATGTGAAAACAGCTTTTCTGAACGGCATTCTTAAAGAGGAAGTGTACGTGTCTCAACCAGAAGGGTTCGTCAATCCAGAAAATCCAGATCATGTCTACATCGTGGACAAAGCCCTGTATGGTTTAAAACAAGCCCCTCGAGCATGGTATGACGTCTTATCCAAATTCTTGGTCAAATCTGGTTTCTCCAAAGGTAAGATTGATACCACTTTATTCATCAAAAAGGAAAAAGTTGATATTATTCTTATTCAAATATATGTTGATGATATAATATTTGGTTCTACAAATCCTAAATTCTGCAAAAACTTTTCTAACCTCATGGTGTCACGTTTTCAAATGAGTATGATGGGAGAGATGAATTTCTTTCTCGGACTACAAGTTAAACAGTTTTCTACGGGGATTTTCATTAATCAGTCTAAGTACATTTTGGACATTCTTCGGAAGTACAAAATGGAAAATTGTAACCCTATTGGAACCCCGATGGCACCAGGTACTAAGATTAGCACTGATCCTTCGGGTAAAAGTGTTGATGTTAGGACTTATAGATGTATGATAGGATCGTTAATGTATCTTACATCTAGTACACCAGATATTACGTTTTCAACATGCTTATGTTCTAGATATCAGGTTGCTCCTAAAGAATCCCATTTGGCTACTGTCAAAAGGATTTTTAGATATCTGAAGGGGACTGCAGACCTTGGTCTGTGGTATCCTAAGGATAGTAGTTTTCAACTGATTGCATATTCAGATGCAGATCATGCATGTTGCATGTTGGATAGAAAGAGTACTTCTGGTCACGTTCAATTTCTTGGGGACAAGCTCGTTAGCTGGGCTTCAAAGAAACAATTATGCGTTTCCACTTCGACTGCTGAAGCAGAGTACGTAGTTGTTGCTAGTTGCTTCTCTCAAGTCTTGTGGATGCGAACACAGCTACGAGACTATGGATTCAAATTTGATAAAATTCCAATCTACCGTGACTCGAAGAGTGCGATTGCAATATCTGCTAATCCTGTCCAACATACGAAAACCAAACACATTGATGTAAGGTATCATTTTATAAAAGATAATGTAGAAAAAGGAACAATTGAACTTTATTTTGTAAAAACAGATTATCAACTTGCAGATTTATTTACCAAACCATTAGATGAAAAGAGATTTAATTTTCTTGTCTCTAAGCTTGGTATGTTAAATCTTAAGACATAACCGGTTGTTACCTACTAAAGTTACGAATTGTTATTTTTCATCATTTTTCTTTATCTTTATCTCTGAAGGATATCTGCACTTTAATTGTTTGCTCATGATCTCAGGGGGAGTAAGAGAAGATTTTAGATGATCTACATTCATTTGAGGGGGAGCATAACTAATTTCTGCATTATACTTAACTGACAAAATTTTTGTAATGCATGATTTTAGGGGGAGCTTATAAGTCAAAAGGAGTAAGACTTTGATTTCTGATTACTTCTGATCAGAACTCGTTCTTTAATCGTTTTACTGCTTTATATCTTTTATTTTCGAATAAATTTTGTGAATAAATTTTGACTAGGCTTTGAGACTTGTGCAGAATGAGAGGAAGCTATCAAGATCATATTTTTATGACTTCAGCTGACTTCATGAGATTAAAGACTGTACTCAAAAGGTTAATTTCTTATCTTAATCTCATAAATGTATCTGAAAGAAGGACAACTTTCAGATATAGAAAACATGTTCTTAAAATGTTTAAACCACTTCCCGATTTTTTAAACAGATTTTATAATTTGGAAGTGTGATTTTAAATGTTTTCATTTTTCATTTTGAGCTTCAATGTTTAATAAACCGTGTGTTTCCAAAGATAAAGACTTGCATATTGTCTTTTCTATATACTTTCAAGTATTCACACACACCGGTTTGATTTTTTTGTTCAAATTGTTCTTACCATGTCTCATATTGAAACATATTTTCGATGGTAAGACACCTCGCTTGTACTTCAAAGAAATTTTGAGCTATATTTCATTTAGAAACGGTCATTTCAAGAATGTCTATATTTTTTGTTTCATATAGACAATATCCATTTTTTCTTGACCTTAAGCTTTGATTGTTATATCATTCATTTCTGATCATTTTTATACAATGTCAGATTTTCAAACAAGTCTTTTGCATTCATATTCATTCATTCAATATACTTGTTTGAAAATACTTCAATGTTTAATAATGCTCAAATCTTCATGATTATATTTTGTGAGCATAAATTCATCTGACATTTGTATTTTGAGCTTTAACTGATAAAGTTAAACCATTATGAGCAACATATGCTTTGTAGGACTGGGTTCTTTGTGCTAGGATTTAATTGAAACTTCTATGATATCACGTTAACCAGTGATTTCTACCCAAGAAGTTAATCCTTTAGAGATTGAGTGTGAGGAGTCTAAAAGAAATGAGTGTGGATGTGATGAGGTAAAATGGAAAAGAGAGTTTGGTTAGATGTGAGCTTAATGATTAAAAGAAAGAGGGTGTGAGATCAGAGTAAAAGAATATCAAACTCTGCACCAACTACTTTCTGATCCGGGCAGCCACATTACTAATGTTTCACAATTCTTGGTGAACATTATTGAAACAGGCAAATAGCCCATGCCAACTCTTGCTAAAACCCCACCAACCACTCATTTTCTTCTCAAAAAGAAAATGTTTCATATTTTTTTGGGGACGCAACATATAATCTATCTGGTTTTCATTTGGAAAATCTGGATATTGAAAAAGAAGGAAGTCTGCCCCACCTTCGCACTTCAATCATGCACATTGAGTTTGTGTTTATCTATTGTTGTCTCAGTGGTTTACACTATGTTGAGCCTTATAAAAGCAATCTTTCGTGCTTAATTCTTTCTACACGTGCACGAACACACAAGGAATTTGTTTTCTTGTCATAACATTCATAGAAATTGCCTTTGTGGTATTTCGATGATTGGATGGAAGCCCTGGGGGAGTGAACATCAAAAAGCTCCTTTATATTATATATCTGTTACACACAGTGACTTCGTGTTACTGACAGGCATTCTAACTGATTCATTTGTTGATTCAAGAGTTACCTGTTCTTATTTTGTCTGGATTTGCAAAGATCTAGATGAATACTTGGTTATGGATCACAGAATCAGAGGTTCAGTTTGACATATTAGATTGGTCAAAGACATTTCTTGGAGAAAGTTTTGATGATATCGATGCTCAAATCATCAAAAAGGGGGAGATGATATCAAGAAATGATAAAGTTTTAAGAGATGATTTTCATTAATGTCCAAGTTAGAAAAGTTCAAAGCAAAGATTTGAAGATTTGATGAAGATCAAAGAATTTCTGAAGTTTTTGAAGAAATTTTCTTTGAAGATTATTTGCTTAAAGCAATTCGAGTTGACTCTGAAGATAATTTCTTTTCAAAGTCTGTAAGTATTATGTGAAAGATTTGGGGAGATTGTTAATAATTTGAAGACAGTCTTGGAAAGAATACCGTCAAAGAAAAAGGGGAGATTGTATTGACAGAGCTTAAAGTGAAGATTAAATTACTAGATCTTTCAACAGTGATCTTGAATCCAAAGGGGGAGATTGTAAGAGCATAAATATGTTGGATACAAGATCAAGAAGACTGAAGGTCAAAGTTCAAGAAGTCAAAGCTGAGAAAGTCAAATCTCATTAAAGTCAAAGTCTTTTGTAATAAAAGTTAATGTAATTTGTATTTTTGTTTCTTTGTAATTGTCAAGGGTATAAATACCTTTGTTGTCTTTGTAATCAAAAGAACGCTCATAGTTAACAAAAAGTGAGAAAACGAATTTAGTGATTCTAGAGAGAGAGTTCGTTAGAGAGATTGTAGAGAGAGAATCTTGTAATCTTGAATTTGAAAGTGAAATCAAACAGGTAATTGATTGTTAAATCTTGTTTTGTTTGATTATTCTTGAATAGGAACTAGAATCTGGGAATAACATAAGTTTTATCGGAATTTGAAAAAATTAATTTCAACTCCTGAATCTGCTTTAGAAGCACTGAATTCTGATTTTTCAGTTGATTTCGTTCAGCTTCTATTTTCGGAATCTCAGGCATGTATAAAACAGCCATATCTCTTGCAGATAAAACAATATTTCCTCTCTCGTCTGTAACAGGCATCTTGTCAGAATGTTAGCTTAAAAAAAATGATCGTCAAAAATCAGAAAATTATGATCACTATCAAAATATGTCCCCCTCCCGGTTAGCGGATGGGGTCAAGGAGCAACGCCCTTGCGGGGGTATGGGGGCAGCGCCCCTAGAGAAAATTTTTCTGACATATTTTTCTCTAGAAAGAAATGCTTGAAAAAAAAATGATCGTCCCCAAACAAATCAGAATTGTTGACTAAAAAGTCAAACTTGGATCACACAAAAAAAATTTAATTTTCAGAAGAAAAAAAATCTAAGTCTTTAAACTCGCAAGTCACTGTACTCGCAGACCACTAAACACGCTAGTCACTATTCACACTGAAACTCACAAATGGTAATGTGCGCGTTTATAGAACTTGCAGGTCATTAGTAGCGCGTTTCTATCAAACTCGCACGCCTCTTAGCGCGTTTCAACCAAACTTGCACGCCTCTTAGCGCGTTTCAGCCAAACTCGCAAGCTTCGCCCTGCGCGTTTATAGAACTCGCTCGCTTCAGTTAGCGTGTTTTAGCAAACTCACACGTTTTGCTTGCGCGTTCTTCAGACACTTGCGCGTTCTAGCCAAAACATCAAATCTCTTTGACTTGCGCGTTTGATGATGATCTTGCGCGTTTCAACACTTTTTTTCATGAAATCGATCCAATTCGACTCAAAACCTGCAAATCTAAACATGAAATTGCACCAATATGATCGAAATATCAATTATAACACAAATCTACCAAAAGATTTCCATTAAAACATCAAAAATCAACAAATTGATTCAAGAAACAGTGTTTGAGTTCGAGTTTCACAAAAAAAATAGCTATTTGATCAAATTGATCAATCTAATGTTCGAATTAGACAATGTGATCAGAACGAAAGTTGATCCAATTGATAAAACGTATACAATCAAATCAATTTCTTGATTTAATTGTACAAAAACAATAAAACCACGGATCAAACAGTAACTTTCAAGAAAACAGTTCGTGAAAATCAAGATTTCGAAAAATTTAATCAAATTTTGATGTAATGATCCTTCTGATTGGTTTGGTTTGCTCTGATACCAATTGATATTGTCCTATTCAATCAAGCAATCAAACAATCAATCAAGATATTAACAATATAAAGTTCTAGAGAGAGAGTGTAGAGAGAGAGAGAGTAATCTGATATTGATATGACAGTGAATGTTCTAGTTACATGATTTACAAAGCAACATGGTATTTATACCAAGGACTAAATCACAAGCTTAACAACTAAGTAAACTCATATTTGACTAAACTAAACATTGACTTTGTTGACTTATCTTGACTTATCTTGACTTGACTTTTCCTATTAAATCTTGGATACAATAATACACTAACAGAACATACCATAAAGAGAAGTGAGAGGAAGACTTTCCAAGTCCTTGGATGTCTTAATGCAAGTGGAAAGGTTATTCCAGAAATCTGGAAGACCATCCATAAATTTTCCTACGACTTCCTCGTTGTCATAAAGTTTTCCAACAAGTTTTAACTCATTTAAGAGACTGTTAAAACGGTTGTAGTAGGAGGGAAGAGATTCTCCCTTTTCATGAGAAAATAATTTGTATCTACGAACAAGAGAGATTTTCTTAGATTTCTTTACTTCATTTGTAGCTTCATACAAAACAAATAGGGTTGTCCACATTTCTTTTGCAGTTTTAAGGCTGACAAGAGATTGATACACTTCATCTGGAAGAGATTGAGCAATAATGGCTCGCACTTTGGAATCGAGTCCAACAGTGCGTCTATCTTCATCATTGTACTCTTTTGTCCTTTTCAGGACATATCGACCAGTGGCATAAGTTATTTCCTCCTCTGACAAGTCATCGGAAACTTGAAAAAGAGTGTCCTTTTCTTTTTCTTTATCCTTAGGGGTTTTGACAAATTTATCCCAGACTTTTGGGATTAGAGGACCTTCACTAAGAATGGTTAGAAAACGACTGTCAGCTCCTTCCAAAAAGAGCATCATCCTACTTTTCCATAAGGAGAAGTTGTTCGAATTGAACTTAGGAGGTTTGACAGTAGATCCATTGTCAGAATGGAAAGAGTTTTGAGAAGAAGACTCGGGTTTTGTAGAAGGAGAAGCCATTGCGGATCTGGTTTATTAGATTAAACCAACCGCTCTGATACCACTTGTTAGTCCCAAAGAAGTAAAACAAGTATTGTAGAAGGGGGGTTGAATACAATACACACAAAATTACTTAATTTTAATTCCTTTATTGATAATGAATATCAAGAATTACACAAAGAGAAATAAAGATTGTTGCGGAATAAGAATAGTTACGAACTACTCTAAACAATCTAACACTTAGAAGATATTTAAATAACACAAAGACTTAATCTTAGAGAGAAAAGGAAAGCTATCAACCTGCTTGAAATCTTGCAAATGTGAAATCTTGAGCTGAAAGCGTGAGTAGCAAGGTGTTACCTCCATCCTTTATATACTATCCAATGTAATGAGTAAAAAGGACATAGAGCAGTAAAGGCATGGGTGGTTGAGATATTGTCAATAAATTATAAGATATTTGATGTGACTTATCACAATACAAAAGGTAACTTTTGTACTATGAAAGTACAATATCTATATAAAATATTCATGGGAAAATCTTTTTGAGATCAATTAGAAAATAAACGTCTCAATCATAATTAGACCAAGTGTATATCTTCTCAAAGAAGGAAGCTTCCATTCCCATTGTCAGAAGATCATTGCGAATGAGGAAATATGTCAAATCAAGAGAGTTTGACATAAATGATCTTACCGATAAGAAGCAATCGGCAAGAAGGAAAACTGCCGAAGAAGTGGCAATGATGCCGAATAAAGAGTTCGGCAGATGAGGGCTGTGCCGAACAAAGGAGATTCGACAACAAAGAAAGAATGTGCCGAATAGGAAATCGGCAAGGGGATGATCTGCCGAATAGGAATCGGCAGGCCAGGCTTAGTTCACTTTGAAGTTCATCTCAATCCGCATTGTAGACTTCCTTCATGTTGATTTCATTTTGTCTTCGACTCACCGATCTGTTTAACCATAACTAAGCTATTACAAAGAACCATAGTACAGAGTACAAGCATCAATAAAGACAAAGGAGAGGTTATCTTTAAATCTAAGATGACCCAACAATACTCAATGTTGTTTGAATCAAACGTCATTTCATCATCATATGTGCTTTCATTATTAAAATGTTTATATATTGTTCATATAAACATCTTACGTCTTTGATTTCCCAAAAATACTACTCTTCATGATAATTTGATCTGATCTTAATCATTATCAGATTCTCAAAACATTTCTATTCTTTCATTATCATTCATTCATATAAAATTTTGAGAATTCTTAAATGCTTAAAATGCTCAAATTTCATTCTGATTTTTTATGAGCATATATTCACTGACATTGATTTCTTGTGCTTAAATGTCAAGAAAATCATTGAGATACGTATGTTTTTAGGAAAAATACATAGGATTCGATGTGAGTGCTTAACAGAACTTCCATGGATTCACGATAACCAGTGTTTCCTACCCAAGAAGTATTCCCTGAGTGATTGAGGGGAGAGGGGTAAAAAGATTGAGTGTTGGTGTGTGAAGAGGTAAAATGGAAATGAGAGATTGGTTAGATGTGAGCTTAAATGATTAGAAGAAAGAGGGTGAAAGATCAGAGTAAAAGAATATTAGACTTAGCACCAAACTTCTTTCTGAGTCGGGCATCCGCATAAACTGTTGTTTCACATTTCTTCATGAAAGACATTGAAAAAGGCACCTAGCCCATGGCATCTCTTGCAAACACCCCACCAGCTACTCATTCTTTTCTCAAAAAGAGAATGTTTCACATTTTCTGGGGAAGCAACACATAATCTATTGGTTCTTCACTTGGAAGATACTGATATTGAAAAAGAAGGAAAGTTGCCCCACCTTCGACCCTTCATCAAGATACTGTCTCAGTGGTTTACATACTTTGAGCCATATGAAACACAATCATTGTGATAATTCTTTCATAACACAAGCACGAACACACATAAAATATGTTTTTCTGTCAGAACATTCATAGAAAATACCTTGTGTTTTTCAATGATTGAATGGAAGTCCTGGGGAGTCAACATCAAATCAGCTCCTTATATTGTACATTCGTTGTACACAGTGGCTTTGTGCTACTGACAGGCATTCCTAACTGTTTCATATGTTGATTCAGGGTTACAATTTTTATTTTGTCATAATTTGAAAAGATTCAGATAAACACTTTCATGAATTGACGACTCATTCAGATCAAATGAACGATTCTCTTATCATTCATTGGAGGAAGATTGTTCATTTGTTGAATCAAAGGGAGAGATCATGAAGATTATGCTAAATTGTTCATTTGGGGAGATCATTCAAAGACCGAGCTGATCTTGAACAAGTTTTAATGATTTTGATTCTAACAAATCATTAAAAAGGGGGAGATGAATCAGAGTTCAAGTTCAGATTGAAAGTTTGTGTTAGAAAAAGGGAAAGATGAATTTCAGAGTCAAATTTCAGAATATGTAATGAAAGAGGGAGATAAATCAAAGTTTAAAGTCAAATGTTATATGGTTGATTGAGAAAGTGAAAGTAACGAAGGAGAATGTCAAAGTTCTGAAAAGATTCCAAAGATTTGAAGATTTTAATGCTTTTGAAGTCAAAGCTGTTTGAAAAGACAAAGTGGAAGATACAAAAAGGGGGAGATACTTTTCAAATGATATTGAAGTCTGTTTAAGATGTCAAAGCTTTCAAGATGTTAAAGTTGAAAGAGATTAAAAGTTGGAAGATTTTTCTGAAGATAAGAAGACCTGAAGATTATTGTCAAAAAAAAATTAATCTTGAATCCAAAGGGGGAGATTGTTAGACTGATATTGTATTCAAGATTAAAAGTGAGGGTCTAGTTTGTATTTGTTGTATAGTGTGAGGATTTGGTTGTAAAGTCAACACAAGTTGACTTAGTATAAATAGTTTTGGTTTCTTTGTAATCTGTAAGTACGAAAGCTTACATTGAGAGAACACAAGATTGCACATTAGAGAGAACACAGAACTCGTAGAAAGTTACATATATGACATTAGTGAGATCTGTGATTGTATTGTAATCTTGTGACATTTATACAATATTGTTCTTGATAATCTGTGTGTCTGAATATACTGCTAGAAACTGGGATAACAAATACATGTACCTTTATGAGAGTTTATATATTAATGAACATATATTTATATGTACATACGTGCAGATAGGGGTGTGCAAAACCCAAATAGTCCGAAATTCGAACCTGAACCGAAAATAAGGTGTTTGTGCAAAACCCGAAGTACCCCGAAATCCGAAATTTCGAAACCCGACTTTGGGGGGATATTTGGGTTCGGGTAAGGTTTGATCTTTGGCCACCAACCCGTCCGAAAACCCAAAATAATAGACATATATATTTTAAGGATTATATAAAATATATCTACTTATCTAATAGATATAAAATATATATAAAAATATATCTATTAATCATCACCTATGTTGTGCAATACGACAGTTCTCGTGTAGTCGGAGTTTATACGATTTGGTACCATAGAAGTTTGAAGTAATAACATGATTGTGATGTCCTTAGATGTTTTGGACCATGCATTTGCTACACTGATGTATTCAAAGAGTGTATCACCTTGATCGACAAGTTTGGGTAATCTTTCAAATTTCATATGATGTCGATGGATCATTGAATTGTTAGTTATAAATTATTCTTGAGCTAAACAAAAACATTACATCATAATCAAAGTTCAACGCATTATTTACATGATAACAGAACTAAAACTAGATACAAGGAATCATACCAAATGTAAGAAAACGACACAACCCCTAGTTTATCTTATGACTCTTGTAACTTCTTTGCCGATTCACTAACCTTACCTCGGGGGTCTCTACCTTTCGAACGCCCTTTTTTGTCATATATGCTGGCTATAGGTGTCCACCCCTAGTCTATTATCCTAGTCATGCGTCTTCAAGCATTCCTATGAGAGTTCATGTCCTTGAACATGTCTAAGACCGCCATGTCTATCCTCGGTTGCTCATCCCACATCCTCCCTCCTCAGATTGCCCTTCCTCGCACCTCGACCATCACACTTTCTACCCTCCTCACAGGAGCCACCATTTGTCTCCTGCAAACATGTCCAAACCACCACAATTCATGAATGTAAATTTGTAAATCTATGCTTCATAAACATCAACTCATGAAACTACTTGTTTAAGTGTCCTTATTTGTGATACTTGTTGATTATGTTTTATATATGCTATATCAGAAAGTGTAGAGGTCAAAATGTCAAGTTCAAAACTATAAGGAGCAAATTCTGAATACACAAAACTGTACAAATGTCTATTTTTCCCATCAGATCAAGCCTCAAAGCCTAAGTCAAAAAGGTTTCATTTGTATGACAATGGTCAAAACATGGTCAGATGCAATGAATTTTGCTTCCTTCACCATCCAGTGAAGACAACAATGATAAAAAAGAAATGGGAAAATCAGATCAAAGCAGAATTATGAAGACAAAACTTGAGCAGTCCCTCCTGCTTTAGCTACATAATATAAAAAAAGGAGAGATTGGAGCAAAAGGTTGATTACCGACAACCCCGACCAGCCCCACAAGGAACCCGCACCTTAGGAACCACATGGAATTTCAAAGCTGACTCAAGGGCTAAGGCTAGCGGAGGGATTCAATCCCATCTCCCACAGAATTTGAACTTGAACCTGTAGTGTATTTAAGCAAAGTAGCTCTTCCCCTTTGCCAACCGACTACACGCTCGAAGGGAGTTTCCCACAACAGATATTTGATGCTACAATAATATTATCATAAAGTAGTATAATATTTATAAACTACAACATAT
Source organism: Arctium lappa (assembly GCA_023525745.1). Classification (NCBI taxonomy): domain Eukaryota; kingdom Viridiplantae; phylum Streptophyta; class Magnoliopsida; order Asterales; family Asteraceae; genus Arctium; species Arctium lappa. Next base: position 155,261 of record CM042049.1, read on the forward strand.
ACATCTAGGAGATATGAAAAAGGGGCATGAAAAGATTACCTGTAGATACCTCTGGATTGACCAAAAAGCTTGCCAATATAGCACCTTCAATGACCAGAGACTATTCGGTACTTCACCAGTAATCGCTGCAAGAGCAAACCCCGTCTTCGAAGTGATGAAACCGATTTATATCTCTGATGATGATCGCACGTTGCACAATCTTTGATATAATCTTGAAGACTGAATGGCAGTCCAAACATATTCTGAGATTTTTTATGATACGAACTGGGCATCCTGATGGTGTACTAACTAAGCCAAATGCTAGAGCTAATCTCTCACTGTGCACCCACAATAGTCGCGACTTCTCATCATCTTCTACGTCAAGTAATACGACATCATGGTTAGATATATAACCTGCCTTCTTACTTTTTAAATTCAACCACTCCAACATCCCGTAGATTAATCTAATGTCAGGATGGGAAGAATCACCGACTGTAAAATAATGAACGATACCTTGATTCTCAATCCAACTGAGTCCTGGTTCCTTTTTCACTCTTTTCTTCTTCATATTTTTCCTAACCAAAGCTACACTATCCCACCTTTTGGCATTGGCATACAAGTTTGACAAAAGCACATAAGTAGATTCATCTTGGGGTTCCAACTCAAGAACACGCTGAGCAGATAACTCACCAAGTTCAACATCTTTATGGATCACACAGGCTCCAAGTAAAGCACGCCATATCATTACACTAGGTTCGCTAGAAATTTGATCAATTAGTTTCACAGCCTTGCCAAGGTGGCCTAGTTTTCCAAAAAGTGATACCATACAAGTATAATGCTCCATGCAAGGTTCAATAGAATAGTCTTGTAACATGGAAGTAAAATAAGTCTCACCTTCATCTAACAAACCTATGTTGCTGCATGCTGAAAGAACACCAACGAACGTTAATTGATCGGGTTTAACATCTGTTTTAAGCATCATTTCAAAGATACGCAAAGCCTCTGCACCAAGACCATGCATGGAATACCCTGAAAGCATTGCATTCCATGAAACCACGTCTCTTTTGTTAATGGTGTCGAAGACCAAACGAGCATTCCTAATGTTGCCACACTTGGCATACATATCTACTAAAGCATTTGCGACTACAACATCATCTTCATACAAGGTTTTGATTGTCAAGCAATGTATTTGGATGCCGGGCTCTAAGACTGTCAAGCTAGCACATGCACGAAGAATGCTGGAGTATGTCACCTCTGTTAACTGAATATGATCTTTCAGCATATCGAAGAATAAAGTTAGTGCCATATTCCAATTCCCTAAAAGCACGTAGCCAACAATTAGTGTGTTCCAAGAGACCTCATTCCTGTTTTTTGATTCTCTGAACAGTGAAACCGATTCCTCTATGAATCCACATTTAGCATAAACATCCATAAGGGCATTTGATACATATACATTCAAATCAAGACCAACTTTCTGTACATGACAATGAATCTGCTTTCCCAACCTTAAATTCTCCATTGTTGCACATGCTTGTAGCATACTAGCAAAAGTAAACTGGTTAGGAACAGCCGGTCCCTGTCTCATCCTACAAAATAGTCTCACTGCCTCTTCAGATCGGTCACTTTGAGAATATCTTGCAATCATAAAACTCCAAGGGATCACATCCTTTTTGGGTATCTCTTCGAAAGCTAGGCGTGCATCCTCAATATCACCAGACTTGGTATACATATCAAGCAATGAAACACTAACGTAAGGATCAATCTCATAGCAAGTCTTAATAGCACACCCGTGAACGCTCTTACCCACTTCAATGGCCTCAAGGCCAAGACATGCCTTAAATATACTTGCAAGTGTGAAGTTGTTGGGATTAAACCCTAGCATGCGCATTCGAGAAAACAATTCGAAAGCCTCTTTGAAATAATCATTTTCAGCATAACATGTAATCATACCTGTCCAAGATACCATGTCTTTGTTAGAAATACCATCAAAAACTTCCCTTGCATTAGCAACAAACCCACAAGATGAATAAGCATCAAGAAGTGCAGTGCCAACAAAAGCATTGGAATGATGCCCAAGTTTGTAAATTGTCCCATGAAAGTTTCTAGCCAATTCAGCACACTCCATGTTCACAAGCAGCTTCAAAAGAGTGGTGAAAACAAACGCATTAAGCTCGTGACCTTCTCTATGTAACCTGACAAACAATTTGGTAGATTCAACATGTGGAAACAACTCCGAATACCCCTGAATTAACGTAACGAAAGAAACTGTATTTCGGCTAGGCATTTCATCAAACACGTTACGAGCATCCTGCAACAGCTCCGACCTCACATACAAATTCAAGAGTATATTCCATCCAAACAGGTCCAAACCACCACCATTTTTCAAGATGTGACAATGAAGGGTCTTTCCTGAGGCTAGATTGCCGCTGATAATGCAATTTTGTAGAAAGCGAGCACATATATGAGCATCCAAATTGCGGGTTGGTGCTACATAAGTTAGTTGTTCTTGAACCAATTGCGCGGAGGTGGATAGTGATGAAAAGAGCCCACATGGTGGGCAATGATTCAGAGAAGTGGTTGATAGCAGATGGAGCGCTGCCCGTGTTCTACAATGATAGTAAGATCTTATCATGTGTTTTGACAAGGAAACGTGTATTTTCTCGGCCACTTGTATGTCAATTTTCACTCTCATGTCATGTATGTCAATTCCACAAGAAAAAAACTGCATATTCTAGTCCAATTTAACGTAATCAATTAATTAACATGTTGATTAATAATCGGAAAAAGGTATTTAAATATTTAGGTTATTTTATTTATTTTTTATTCAAAAAAGTTAGTGTAGGAATTCATCATTGCAGTAAAAAAAACCACAAAAATCTCAGAAACAAATGAAAGAAGAAGAAATTGAGTTGAGTTTGCTAAAAAAAAAACCTAATATACAAAGGTTCAGAACAAGAATTCTAAATCAAACACTCTATATCATTTTCTCTTCTTCTCATCCATATTTGAAACACTTGCTTTTTGTTGGAATATTAAAATTAGTGGAGTAACACAAAAATGAAGGATAGGGTTTGCAGCAAACCATACTAATAAACAAGGTCTATTAACTTATTTATGTAACACCCCGAAATTTACGGAATTAGTGAAATGCATATCTCTTGTTTAAGGTTTTATTTTGATTTATGGATCATATATATAAATTTAATTGTTCCTTGTGATCGAAGCTTGCATGAACGGGGAAGTAGGATGTCATTGTAGGTCTCATTTGAACCCCATGATCTCATTTGAACAATTTTCTTTTTCCAAGACCAATATGACACATTTACTATTTTACAAGTAACGAACATAAATCAAACATGACATATTCTCAAGCATCGAGTGTTTCATGTTCGACAAAATGAACAAAACCTAATTTATGTCAAAATTTCAATATAGCCTAAAAACTTTAAAGTTTATACTTCCAAAATACCCTATAGACTTCGGAAGACTCCTTTTTATAGGGTTTCAAAGAGCTTCAACATTTAGTTTTATCAAAGTGACCAAAATCCAACAAAATGTCTTAAAATCACCAAATATAGAAAATACACCATGAGGAAATTTTGGGAGATTAAAATTTTAACATTTTGACATGCATATAGTTCTAGAAAAGATAATGATGAACTCACAATGCTAGGTTGAGTTTTAAACCTAGTGACCAAGAAAAACTTCAAATCTTGGTTAAAGGAATCGTGAAGCTTTAATTCCCACTCTAAAGGCTCCAACACACTGCCCAAAAAGCTTCCCAAAATCGCCTTGATTGAGAGAGAAATGGAGGAGATGAAGAAAAATAATAAACCCTATCCACATACCAACTTTCTATGCTTCAATGCCCGTTGGCTATGGTTCCCGTGATTGTGGTAGTGTTATTATCACTATCACTATTGCCCAAACACCCTATAGGTACATCGGCGCTATAGTGCTAGATGTCACTATCGTGCGAACACTGACACACACACACACACTAGGTACATCTGGCGCCATTGTCCCCACTATTGTGACAGATGTTATTATCGTGTGAACACACACACACACTCGGTATGTTTGGTGGTATCATGCCCACTATTACGACAGATGTCATTATCACACGAACAAACACTCTTTGTACATTTGGCACTATAGTGCCGACAAATATCACTATCGCCGGCACTATAGTCGGAGTATAAATTTGATTTTTTTGGATCACTTGGTTCAACTTTTTCTTCATCTAGGACAAAAATCAGGATATTACAAGGTTAAAGTAGTTAAATGATAACCCCTATGGAATTGTACATGTACTCTTATGTGAACCAATATGTCCGTGTGAACCCTTTTTAATATAACTTTTTAAAAAAGATCAACATTACTTTATTTTTATGTTTTAAATAAAATTTATTTATTTATTATTTTTTTTTATAATTTCATTATTAATTTTTTTTCATTTGATTATATATGAAAATTTCATATAAAATCAAATGAAAAAATTAATAAAATAAAATAACTTTTTATTTATAACAGAAATTATTATAATTACAGAAAATATTGTAAGTTAATTTTATCTCTTTTATTTTTATATACACAAATTAATACCAACTTTTAATTATAATAAGTAATTTTCAACTATTATAATTTCTATTATTCTAGTTTATTATTTTATAAATCATAGACCAATTTATGATTGAGGATGAAATGTTTATAAAATATGCGTGAAAGAGAAAAGTGATGTAACAAAGTCATGAACCTATTAATAGATTCTGAATCTGAAGTTCAATATTTAATTAAAGGAATATATACTATGGCAAAGTGAAAGTCCAATAGCCCTATACATGTGGAGTTGTTTGAAAATTGAAGGAGGTTTAAATGCTATTTTGATAAGGTAGGTTGGGGGTTCGTAGGGTTGTTTTGTATCCATAATGGTAATACTGATACGAGGCACCTTCATCTTAAAAGATTCAAATGGGTTTACCTCTTTTTCATAAAACTTCCTTTAGATGTTAAAATTTGCCTTGTTATAGATTTATGCTATTTGTTGTTATTTCTTAAGATCGTGATGTGGGTTTTAAGGCGAAATACCGAAGAGAAAAGCTTCATTATCGAATCTCTGGTAGCTCATGATTGATCATATATTGTTTGATTATATACATGGCTTATAAAATCATAATAATAAGTTTGATGACAAATGCATTGTAAATTATGCCCAAATTTTATCATTGGATCCTGAAAAGGACCAAGCGGTACACATAATTAAGCATTAACCATACATTGATAAACATATATAGATACCAGAATATCATGCTTGTTATCAATTAAGATGAGATTATTATTATTACACCTCCTTGACTTGAAGTTTTTGTTCATCTTCGTCCTCGACTTGAAAGGCGGAGACAGGAAAAGTCCGAAACAAGCCGGTGGGGGACTTGAAGGTGATCTTTCCGGTGGGTGGGTCATCGACACTGATCTCACTCAGGTTGATCCACATCATTAACTCTTTTGTCTTGACACCAGTCAGCTTCTTGATCTTGGATTTCTCGACGTAGGCTGTGACCTCGTTTGCATAGCTAGCGAGGCGCCCCACCTTTTCGAACTTGTGCTCCTTCTTCTTTTTTTGCTTGAGCCAAACAAAGCCGGTGTCTTTGACGTACCCACATTCTTCAATATTCTCCAAGGGCAACAGTCCATTGGGTAACCCAACTTCTGTCAGCAATACCTTTGTTTTCTCTCTGCATATTTTGTCGCCATGGTAGAGCTCACTCGCACTGGCTCGTATCTCATCTGTCACAACCGAAGACATTTTTCAGTTTCAATTTCAATTATATGGTGCTACATGTCGATCACTATATGTATATATAGTCCAATTGTTTTGGCTTTGCCCTTGTGCTTGTTTATATTTTCACAAATACCCTTGTTAATTAATTAATATAGCTAGCTAGCTAGCTCACATGGTGAATTAAATAACACTTCCACGAAAACTGCATGTACCCAATCTAACAATACTTGGTATTTGTTTTTTTACTTTACTTGATTAATACCATTATGCAAAATACATTAAAACAAAAAAAAATACATGTGGAGTAGTTTTGAGAATTTAAGAAGGTGAAATTAATGCCATTTTGGTTTGGTAGGCACGTACAGGCCGAGTTGTTGAGGAATTGCATCCAAAATTAAAGTTATGGGTAATAATAACTAACTTGTAGTAGTACAATTACAATGCATTGCATTTGAACCTTTTTTTCATATAATAATGCTAAACATGTCACCTTCCTCTTAAAAAGTTCATATGGCTTCATCTTTGAAACGACAATTCAAATAGAAAAACAAGGTAAAAGAGATCTATAAATTAATGCATTACCAAGTTTGAATTAATTCTTATTTAGTATAACGAAGAATTTGTATTCTCAATTGGTCTACGCCAACTTTAAATTTTTCTTATATTAAGACTAAAACGACAATGTTGCTTATATAACGTGTTACATTTTGCTAAGTTGGAAATTCATTTTTATTTGAGTAAATTACATTGTTGGTCCGTGTGGTTAGGTCAGAATCTGGATATGGTTCATACTTTGAAATAAGTACATCAGTGATCCATGTGGATTACATTTCGTTTCAAGTTGGGTCCCTCTTTCAAAAATAAGTACACTTGGACATCCCTATGAAACTAACACCGTTAAATCCATTCCATTAACTCGAAGATAAATAAGTCTTTTTACTTATTAATTAAAAGAGTTTTTAGTTTGCCACTTATATGATGACACGTGTCATCCCTTTTCCTCTTTCCCTTAAACCGGTCAATTTTTTTTGGTGAAAATATATCTCGTGTGCGGGAGATATAGTAAATTATATTTACGATTTTCATTATATTGGGAAACTTATTTGGTGAAACTGGGTTTTGGAAAAAAATGAATGAATTATTGTTTGGATAGACTAAAGTTATCTCAAAAGTCTTATAAATCCCTTCTTGTGAACATATTATGTTGGAAATGTGAATGGTCATTTGTTAGACCTTTGTTTGGATTTACCTTCACATGGTGTTGTTTATGCGAGAAAAAACATTTTGTGGAAATGTTGATAATTTGAGAACTATATGTGTGATAATTTGAGAACTATATGGAACACCATCGATGTGGTAGAGAGGCCATAAATGGCTATGGGAGATGGCCGAAGATGGTTGTGGGGGAAGAAGGGAATGGGTGGCAATGGATAAATACATGGAGTGTTTTTGGTGTCTATGGATTTTTTTGAGAGAACTAGAAAAAGGGTAAAAGATTAAAACGTCTTTCACTTTTGTAGTCTTTTAGCGACATTAAGATGAGGGACCAATACCATAGTAAAATCCATACCTAACGACACAATTATGTAATTATTTTTATTTTACGCTCTGTTCTCGAGTTTAGAAAGATAGAAAGGGAAGTGAAGGAAAGGAAAAGAAAGGAAAGATAAAATTTTAACTGCGTTCTCGAGAAGGAAGGAAAAAAAATAAAATTTTGTGTTCTCGAGTATGAGAGAAAGGAAATGAAAGATAGCATTTTTACAAATATACCCTTATATTAATTTTCTCATTTTTTCTTATTTTTCTCTAAAAAAATGAAGAACACAATATCTCTTTTATACCAATAACATATTAAGATAGTAATTGTAAAGTTGTATTCATCATATCCACCAAAAATATGAATTGTTATCAAATTCCATAATTCGACCAAAAAAAAGAACAATCCAAACCAAAATCTAAGTCAAAAAAACATAAAACCAATCAGTCGTCCAACATACTGACATTCTAATAACTTGCTCCCCCTATTTTCATCAAAATACCCATTCGCTATGGAAGAGGACAACCAAATAATATACGCGTTTTTTTTTTAGTTTTTCTGCTAGAAAAATATACGCGTCTGATATCACATCAGGTTCCATACACATGAGCTCAAGTTCATCGTATATTTCTTGCTCTGAATACACATGTGGACACATTAACAAATTTTGAGTAAACCACATTAATTAACAGGGCAATGTTATTCGCACCAAATTGAATGGGTGTTGAATGTATTGTTTTTTGTCCCAATTATTTTTAATGAAACATATGTCATTTCACTTGACATATATATATATATATATATATTATTTTTGTGTATATATACACATATTATCTTTATATATATATATATATATTATATGTGTGTTTTGATTTTATAAATTTATTAAATTTGTTTATAAATTTATAAAATTAACAAATTTATAAAATTTGTAACTTTTGATTTTATTTTATTTTATAAATTTGTAACTTTTGATTTTATTATAACTTTGTAAAATGTATTTTTCTTTATGTCAATCACATTCAAATATTCTCTTTAAGACTCGATTTTAAAAACGTGTAATTATTTCTTACCCGAATTGAACCATAATTAAAAATAGCAACCAAAGATAGTTGGGGGGTTAAACCCGCCAATTAAGTAAACTCGTTATAAATATATAAAAAAAAGTAAATTATATATATATATATATATAGGGGAGCGATCAAATGGAAACCACTCTAATTTTGAAAACCGTGGAAACCCTCGATTTCATTGGTTAAGTTAATGAAACTGTTTCATTAATTTGTTTAATTTGATGAAATTGTTTCATATAATTCTTTTATTGATGAAATCGTTGCATATAATTGTGTTTTTTATGTAAAAATGAAAAAGTTTCATCAGACTGCGAAAATCAATGAAACAATTTCATCAGAATGAGAAAAATAGATGAAACTACATAAAAAACACAAAACACAAATATATGAAACAATTTCATTAACAAAAGAATTATATGAGACAACTTGATCATATTAAACAATTTTATAAACCAATTTCATTAATTTAACCAATGAAATAAACAGTTTCCAAAGTTTCCAATCTAATATGGTTTCTAATTGAAACCACCTCTCTCTCTCTCTCTCTCTCTATATATATATATATATATATATATATATATATATATATATATATATATATATATATATATATATATATATACTAGAAGTGTACTCGCGCAATGCAGGTAGATACATCACGATTTTAATGTTTCGTTTTATGATGAGATGGAATTTGAGAGAAGAGAAAGAAGAGTAGAAAAGAGAAAGAAGAACAGAGACGTACTGTTAATGTGCCTTCCTTTCATTAACAAAGTAAAAGACTATTTATAATAGTCTTACAATAAAAGAAAATAACCACCACTAAATACAAGGGAAGCCATGAACCCATTATCCCAAGACTAATTCTGCCAATTACACGTTCGTATCAAGCCTCCCCCCTTAAGGATCCTTGCCCACAAGGATAAAATCTGGATAGGTCTTTGCAAGACGCCTTTCATTTTCCCAAGTCGCGTCTTCCTTCGGGGCTCCTTTCCATTTAATTAAAACTTCGGATCTCGGACGATATTTTCCCCTTTGCGTAGTTCTTCGATCCAGAACAGCTTCAGGTTGTGGGAGAACAATAGAGTCATCAGACATCGGAGGAGGAGCAATAGAAATGGGTTTGTCCATCGGACCCAAGCATTTTCGCAACCTACTAACATGAAACACGTCATGAATTTGGGAGCCAGCAGGGAGAGCAAGTTGATATGCCACTGGACCAACTCTTCGAGTGACCTGATATGGCCCAAAAAACCGAGGTGAAAGCTTCATAGAAGCTCGAAAGGCAACATAATTCTGGCGGTAAGGTTGGAGCTTAAGGTAGACATAGTCTCCCACAACAAAAGAAACCTCTCGTCGGTGTTGATCGGCATGGGACTTCATACGTTGTTGTGCCATAGAAAGATTATGACGTAAGTCACGTAAAATTACATTCCTATCACGGAGGTATTCATCTACAGCTTGTACATTAGAGGTACCGGGAATGTAATCGAGCACACTCGGAGGTGGAATGCCATACACAACTTCAAAGGGAGTCATCTTAGTGGCGGAGTGGATGGAAGTGTTATAGCTAAATTCAGCCCAAGGAATCCACTCAACCCACTTACGAGGTTGGTCACCTGCAAAACACCGTAAGTATTACTCCAGGGTGCGGTTGACTACCTCGGTCTGCCCGTCCGACTAAGGATGGTAGCTAGAGCTCATGCAAAGCTTTGTGCCTTGTAATTTAAACAAGGTTTGCCAAAAGGAACTAATAAACACCTTGTCACGATCACTTACAATTGACGTTGGGATGCCATGGAGAAGGACCACATTAGCTACAAAGGCTTTTGCAACAATGATGGCCGTAAATGGGTGCTTCAAGGCGACAAAGTGAGCATATTTGGTGAGACGGTCGACAACGACCATGATGACGGTATGTCCATTAGAGGTTGGAAGACCTTCAATAAAGTCCATTGAAACATCTGTCCACATTCGGGTCGGAATCGGTAAAGGCTGCAATAAGCCGGCGGGCTTCATGCAATCAGTTTTGTAACGTTGGCACACTTCACATTGTTGGATAAACTTCTTGACAGTTCGGCGCATGTTCGGACACAAAAAACTAGATTTAGTTCTTGATAGAGTCTTCAAAAATCCAAAATGTCCCCCAACAGGGGTCGAGTGGCAATCGGCAACAATTTTTCCGATCAACGTTGAAGTGGGACTCAAATAAATCTTACCATCTTTGAGCCATACGCTATCTCGTCGAACCAGCTTTAGGAGAGGTTGTCTCTGATGTAGATCTGCATAAAAAGGGTCATTTTGTACCTCATTTTGGAGTGTGGACCACCATTTTGCTTGTGGCATGGAAATCGATATGAATTGGAACTCAACCATGCGAGACAGAGAATCGACAGCCTGGTTTTTAGACCCTCGCTTGTACTCAATTTCATAATCGTATCCAAGAAGTTTGGGAAGCCACCGAGCTTGGGCCGGAGTAGTGATCCGTTGCTCGAGCAAGTACTTCAAGCTTTTTTGATCGGTACGAACCGTGAATGGTTTCCCCAAGAGATAAGGACGCCATTTACGGATTGCCTTTACAATAGCTAGCATTTTCTTTTCATATGTGAACAACAGTAAGGCTGATCCTTTCAAGGCTTCACTGAAATAAGCTACAGGCCGGTTACTTTGAGACAGGACTGCCCCAATCCCCATACCGCTTGCGTCGCATTCAATGACGAATCGTTGGGTGAAGTCCGGGAGACAAAGGACCGGTGGCGATGTTAATGTTTCTTTCAATCTTAAGAAAGCCAATTCTGCTTCCTCATTCCACTTGAAGCCTTCTTTCGACAAAAGTCGGTTTAAAGGTGCCGCAATAGTTCCAAAGTGACGTATGAATTTTCGATAGTACCTGGCAAGTCCAAGGAATCCCCGAACTCCTCTTGACGAGGTTGGGGTTGGCCATTCTAGGATTGTTTGTACTTTTGTTGGATCGACCGAGACCCCTTGGTCGGAAATAATATGTCCCAAGTAGTCGACTTGGGAAACCCGGAACCTGCACTTAGATTCCTTAGCCCACAAACTGTTAGTGTCTAACACAGTAAGGACAATCTCGAGGTGTGTGAGATGATCTTCCCATGTCTGGGAGTACACCAAGATGTCATCAAAAAACACCAAAATAAACTTACGGAGATATGGCCGGAACAGATCATTCATTAAGCTTTGGAAGGTTGAAGGGGCATTGGTGAGACCAAACGGCATAACGATAAACTCGTAGTGGCCCTCATGTGTCCGAAAAGCTGTTTTCGGAATATCGTTGCCGTGTACTCTAATTTGGTGATAGCCCTCCCGTAAATCAAGTTTCGAAAAATATTTATCTCCATGGAGCTCATCAAGAAGCTTCTCAATCACCGGAATAGGATACTTGTCTTTCACCGTGATTTGGTTTAACGCCCGATAGTCGACACAAAATCGCCAATCACCATCGGCTTTCTTCACCAATAGGACAGGAGAAGAGAATGGACTATTACTGGGCCTGATCAATCCCGATTGCAGCAACTCCTTCACCATTCTTTCAATTTCAGATTTCTGGTAGTAAGGGTACCGGTAAGGCCTAACCGAAATGGGTTGTGCATTGGGCTGTAAAGGGATACGATGATCATGTGGTCGAGGTGGGGGTAAGCAATGTGGGAGTTCAAATACTTTCTTGAATTTTATTAAGAGGTCGGCCAAATCATGGGGGTACGTATTAGGTAGTGGGTGGTGACCAGAAATCTGTAGGACAAACCCCATACCTTGTAAGCAATTGAGATCTTTCTCAGTTAGAGCCTCCATAGGGTTCTGTTTTAGCCCGTGAAATACATGTGGATCCCCTCCTATGATGAACTTCATGGTCAAGTTCTTGAAGTTCGTCTCGATGGGTCCTAGAGTCGCAAGCCATTGTACTCCTAACACCAATTGACAAGCTGCGACAGAAAGAACATAGTAATCTGCCGTAATGGGCTTACCTTGAATGGTGATTGTGAGGGACGGGCACTTTCCTTCGCACTCGATCGTATCACGATTCGCCACCATGACCTTCAATTTATGGTCTTGAACCACCGGTAACCCGTACTTAGTAACAGTCATCTGATCGATGAAGTTGTGCGTGCTTCCCCCGTCTATAAGTATGGCCACATTTTTGTTTCTCAATTTACCCAATACTCGGAATGTTTGGGGATGCCCGGTTCCAGCGATAGCGTGAAAAGAGATCTCAGGGATCACTTCTTGCGTTTCTGGAATATTTTCACTAACACTAATGTCATCTGAGGCGAGTTGAGACACTTCTTCGATCATAAACAGTTGTGGTTGTTCACATCGGTGACCAGGAACAAACTTTTCGTCGCAATAGAAACACAGCCCTTTCGCACGTCGCTCTCTTGCCTCTTGGTTTGTGATCTTACGAAAGTTGGATTGGGTCGTATTTGAGGACGAATTCCCGCGTTGGTTTGGTGGAGGTCCCAACAACCCTGCAGTAGTAGTGACGTCTGTTCTAGGGCCCGTAAAGGGCAAGGATCGAGCAGGGATGAGGGGCTTTCTTTGTAATTGATTGCGTTCCTCGATGAGTCGAGCAACCCCTATCGCATCTGCCAAGTTGCGAGGCTGTTTAACTTTGACGTCTAAACGGATCTCGTCTTTCAGACCTGCAATGAAACAACCAACCAGAAAATTTTCAGGTAACCCATCAACTCTGTGAGAAAGCCTTTCAAACGCCTCCTGAAATGCCGCTACAGTCGTTGTTTGCTTCAGACGGGTTAAAGCTTCCGAAGGATCTTCGTAATCGGTTGGGCCAAAACGTAAGAGAACGGCCTTGGTGAACTCTTTCCAAGAGAAAGGTCCTCTTAATTTTGTCAACCACCGGTGCCATTGGAGAGCCACGCCTTCCAAATGGAAAGAGGCGAGTTGAACCTGCTGATCGGCTCCAATGTTTTTAAACTCAAAGTATTGTTCGGCCTTATAAATCCATCCAGATGGGTCCTCGCCACTGAATTTCGGAAAATTCAACTTGAGGTGAGGGTGAGGGTCATTTGAGGTGTTCGATTTGATGGCTTTTGAGGATGTTTCGGAATCAAAGAATGGATTAATTTCAGGATGGGGATTTGATCTTGGACGAGAGGCTCTTAATGCTTGCAACTCCGTTAAAACGGTTTGTAGGGTAGCATGAATCTGATCAAAATTAGACTGAAACCTAGCTCTGATACCAATGATGAGATGGAATTTGAGAGAAGAGAAATAAGAGTAGAAAAGAGAAAGAAGAACAGAGACGTACTGTTAATGTGCCTTCCTTTCATTAACAAAGTAAAAGACTATTTATAATAGTCTTACAATAAAAGAAAATAACCACCACTAAATACAAGGGAAAAACTACCCATGAACCCATTATCCCAAGACTAATTCTGCCAATTACACGTTCGTATCATTTTATTTTCTGTTTTTTGTCGATTTATATTACGATTTTGGATGGTTGTGAGAGAGTGATAATGATTTTTTTATATAAATTTGTTTAATTTTGACTTAATAATATAATGTAATTTATTTTGGTTTAATAATATAATTTTTTTTATAAAATATTCTGTAAGATTTTTTAATTGTATTTTAGATTTTTTATATCTAAAATATGCTGAGAGTTATTTTAGGGGAGTTAAAGTGGGAAATGATTTTAGGGAGTTAAAATGGTTAGAGATAATGATTGAAAATTAATGAATAGCATTAAATGTAGTACATACAGCTTTTATGGTTGTTTTTTAAGTAATTAGCATTAAATAGCGGTACATTAAGCCTTAAGACTTGTTTTTAAGAGTTTTTTATGACATCTTTATAATATAGTATATATATATATATATATATATATGATTAGAGTAAATTACTATATATCTTCCCTTAGTTCATAACCATCACCGCCTTCTTCTTCTTTTTTCATATCTCTATCTCTCTAAAAATCTCTCCAAATTCTCTCTAGATTTACTCTCAATCCGGTGAAGTAATCGACGAAACAATTACATATTCGGAATCTACGCTTCAAATCCTTTCTAGAGGTATAAACTTCTTCTTAAGTTATTTAAGTTGGTAAGTTAGTGTAGTTAAACCGGGTTGTTACATATACAATATGATAAAAAAAGTATAAAAAAGTGATAAAATAGTATAAAAAGTATGGCGGCTTTGTAAACCGGGTTGTTACATATACAATATGATAAAATAGTATAAAAAAGTGATAAAATCATATGATTGATATATATGCTTCATAATTGTAAAAATATATATCGAGAACATTTACAATTACTATGCACTATTCACGTCACTATGCACGTCACTATTCATGTCACCATGTACGTCACTATTCACATCACTATGCACGTCACTATTCATGTCACTATGCAGGTCGTGATATTTCAGTTTATCGATTTAAAAATGGCGAATTGGGGTGAAGATTTTCAATGACATTAAAATTCTAATAATGAGGTATTTCATCAACTACTTTATATATATATATATATATATATATATATATATATATATATATTATGTTATAATGTTTCATATTTTTATGTGTTTGTGTAGGATGATAATTTTAATTCAAACAAATCAACTGAAGCTTGTGAAATCCCTCAACCATCCCCATTTTCTACTGATATGGTATCTTTATGTTTCATTTTATCTTGTTAAATTATCTGGTAAAGTTAGTAGCTTGTAACAAAAAAAAAGTCAAATTCAGGTGTTTATTTCTCGTAAAGATCTAATTGATTGGGTACGCAATATGAGATATCCACTTGGTTTCGTTATTGTTATTAAAAGAAGCAATAGTGATGCAAGTAGGGGCAATTATAAAGTAGAATTTCAATGTAATTGTGGTGGTACGCACAGGAGTAACAAAACCTCTAGTAAACATACTGGCACAATAAAAACAAATTGTCCATTTAACTTGGTAGGGAATCATTTGGGTAATGATTGTTGGACTTTAGCTATGATATGTGATGCACATAATCATGATATTTCATTACATTTGGAGGGACATGCATATGCAAGACGATTGTCTGAAAATGAAGCTCGATTGTTGGAAGATCTGTCAACAAACAATGTGAAACCTAGAGATATTTTATCAACAATAAACCAGCAATATCCAGATAACGTGTCTACAAATAAAACTATATACAACCAATGCCAGAAAATTCGACTTCAGAAGAATGGAGGTAGAACTCCAATGATTTTTTATTTGTTTTTTTGTCTTTTTGTTGTCTTTTCTTTTTCTATTTTATTTATTTGTATTATATATTTTTATTTATTTGTATTATGCAGGTAGAACTCCAATGCAAGTTGTGATGTCATTTTTACAGGAAGACGCCTACGTTTTTTATGATCGTGCAAACAACTCGATTAATCAGTTGGAAGCTTTATTCTTTGCTCATCCAAGATCACTGGAGATATGACGTGCATTTCCACACGTGTTGTTGATGGATGTCACCTATAAAACGAACATGTTTGAGATGCCTCTTCTTGAAATTGTTGGTGTAACTTCAACTAATAAGACATTCTGTTCAAAAATTATAATGCACATTTCTTTCATGTTCAAAAAATTATAATGCACATCCATACATCAATCAATTTCCAGCATTGTTTCACCCTTACATCAAGCAGGTACATTATTTGATAGGTGATGGAAATTGCGGATTCCGAGCAATAGCTGTCTCTCTAGGTCTTCATGAAGATGCATTGTAACACTCTAAATTTCGTTTAAGGGGAATTCTACAGGAAAACAGTACCCCGCGCGGGTAGCCGCGCAACAGGCCGCGCAGAGCACTGTCCGCGTGGGAGTCCAGAGGCCGGCGTGAGTGACCGCGCGGGCCAACCTGCGCCACAACCCGCGCGGAAGGCCTGACGACTTTAAATGGGTTTTCAGCCCCCATTCTCCTTATTTTTCTCAAAACCCTTTTTCTCTCAAACACTCTCTTCATTTACTACTTCCCTAAACCGAACCATAACTCTTCCAACCGCCAATCTACCACATTTATTGCTAGGATCAAGCATCCTCAACCAAAGATTTCAACCAAGGATCTCAAGCTTCAAGATCATCTTCCTCCTCCATTCATTTATAGGGTTTCCCCCAAGTTTCTAGGGTTTTGCTATAAAACCTAGATTGTGAGTTTTCTTTACTAAAATCTTTAATATGATACATATCTTGAATGCTTACTTGTATTGTTTCATATGCATGTACAAATCTGATCACCTGATAAGTTTGACCTAACTACTACTTATATGATTATTGGGGGGTTTTGGCTATTGATTCACATGTGGAATTTTTGAGTTGATTAATATTGTTATTATTGGGTATGATGGTGTAATATCATGGAATTTGTGAAGATTATTGTTGAACCTACATGTTTGGGTGTTTTGGGCCTAACATGGGATTGAAATCATGCGTAGTCATATATATGTATCTTGTTGATGCGGGATATGTATAGAGATGGATAGTATATATATGTATGTTGAATGAACTGTGAGTATGTGCTAGGAGGATGTAGCCTTAGGTGCCACCGGGACGGTATGTACCTAAAGCCTCCACCACTGGGACGGTGTGTCGGGCCTTTGGGATGTTGTTCATGCGAACGAACATCAAGGTACATTGACTCGAGGTAAAACTCATTGGTGTGATAGATCTCCCCCATTGATTCCAGTATGGCCATGTGGATTGAGTCGTTATTAATGCTTTAACATGTCTCTTGAATATCGTGCCATGCTTATGTACAACTCACTAGGACCGTTTGGCCTAACACTTGTTTGGTTTGTTATGTATCTCAGGTTTTAGCGGCGCGACCGCCAAGAAGGTCTAGATGACTTAGATGCAAGCTTGGGGACATTTTTGGGACGCCATTTATAGAAAGCTTATTTTTTGTTTGGATCACAACTTGTATTAATCTTGTTCGTAGTTAGGATTTAGATTAAAAGGTTGTTTTCCCTCATATTGTTATTCATTACAAACTTGTAATCTTAACAAGCGTTTATTGTCTCCCCTTTTGGGAGGAGCTCATGCTATGACATCTTTTGTTACCATGTTTCCCTTTTATGGAAATTTTTGTTTATCCCAAATTTTGGGGTGTTACATGCATGGCCCACAATTCGGTATAACTTGATGGAAGAGTTAGATACATACAAGACAAAGTACATCAACGCTTTTGGAGGTGAACATTGGGATATTACTTACAACACTTTAAACTTCTTTCGATCAGATCAAAGTGCACCATTTGAACACTGGATGACAATGCCTGAAATAGGTGTCTTGATTGCTTCAAAATATAATGTGATATTACATGTGATAAGTATGACCGACAGTGGGACGTATTTGCCGCTTAGGTCCACTCCGCCAACGTGGCCTGAACATGTTGTTTTTACAATTGGGTACGTTAATGGTAACCATTATATGAAATTAGATATGACAGAAGGATACTCGTTTTCGCAAATTGTAGGACATTTTTTCCATTACAGTTATCCGTGTGCTGCTGAATGGACTACCCCGTATTCAGAGCGAATACAGAATTACATGCAGCTTTTACGTGTTAATTGTACTACGGATAATGTTATTTTAGAAAAACTGATTACAAGATAATTACAAAGGAAATATTATTCTTCAGAATCCAGTCCATAATTATCTTCATCTCCTATTCTTCCGCATCAATCCATCTTTATCTTCAGAAGCAGCATTAACTCAATAGCAGTATTAACTTTGTCCCTGGCAGTACTAACCATGCTTGCAGTATTAATCTCTTATGGCAGTAGTAATTTCCAAGCAGTATTAACTACTAGCAGTACAAATATTGCATAGCAGTATTAACATGCTAAGCAGTAGTAATCTTTCTTCACCTAGCAGTACTAACCAGACTTGGTTATTTCTGACCCAACAATCTCCCCCTAACTTAACTTTTCAGATTGATAAGTTAAGTTCTTCAAGATGTGTTCCTCCATGATGCTTTCAAAACTCCATCTTAGTTGCATAGATTAGGATCCAGATCCAAACTCTGATTGATAGTTCTTCTGACTACTATCTTGGCTATTTCAGAATCCTTTGAACATACCAGTTTAGCATTCAACATACCTTGCAATTTGGCTTTGCTGTGATCATAAATTCTATCCACCAGGTAGTACTCATGATAAGATCTGTCAATAGTGATGACATAAACTCCACACCTTTCAAATAACATCCAATTGTCTATTCTTTGGAATTTATTCTCCAGATGCAAATCTCTAACAACATGTTGAACTTTGCTAGGATCAAACATCATGCACAAGTACTCCATTTCCAGCTTCTTTATGTTCATTCCTGCTTCTTTCAGAGTATCACCATACAAGCTCATCCCAACCTTGAACATGTCTTCTAAGTCAGATCTGGAACAACTTCTGATGATTTTGCCCCAAGTAGAGTAAACCTCATACTTGTCTCCCATCCTTTTAATCCTGAAGTACTTCTTCCTTTGATCTTCCAGGATATCCCAATGGATAATTTCATGGGCTTGGACTGATATTGGGTCAGTTTCTACAGGTTCACTGTCAGTCACTGTCATATACAAACCAACATGTACCTCATATTATTCTGCACCTTGTTGACTTGATTGTTTTTCAGGGGTTGCAACAACAGGTTCAACCTCTTTTTGCACTTCTTCAATCCTTGGCCTTTTGGTCTGTTTCTTTGAAGCTAAGGTTTTCATTCTTTTGACAACTTTGACTGTTTGAGCAAGATTTTCTTCTTTCTGTTCTTCTTCCACTTCTTTTGTAGGAGAGGTTTCTTCATTCTCAGGAAAAGGTTGTTGGATATGCAGATCATGCCTTTCTTTCATTTTCCTTTCAACCTCAACCCTTTGAGAAAAGTCTCCTTGCAGCTTTGCCATTTCCTTCTTGTAAAGTTCTTCAAGCTTTCCAAAAGACATACCTGTAAACATTCCCTCAGAAACTCCAATAGCTCCTTTCAGGAAGTTTATCATCTTCCTTCTTTCTTGATTGGCTAAGTATGTCTTGGAAGGTTGTCTTTGTCTAGTCTTCAGTGGTAGCCTTTGCCTTGAAGCCTTCTTTGTGACTTTCTTAGCAGCAGCTGTAGACTTCAGACTCTTCTGATATTCTTCATTGATCTTTTTGGCCAACTCCAATGCAATCTCTCTGTCTTTGGCAGATTGAATCTCATTTTCCTTTTCAAGGTCTGCTTGCATCTTCCTTGCCAATTCTTCATCCAGAGTTATTTTACTTTGTTTCTTTGATGCTTTTACAGATTCAACCACCTTCTCTTTGCCTTTACCCTTAATCTCAGCAATACTAGCTTCTTTTCTTTTCTTTGCTGGACCACCTTCTTTGATTTCCACTCCCTTAGCCTTTTGAGTAGCCTTGGGAGTGTCAGCTTTGGCCTTCACTAGTGTTTCTGCAATCTGTATTTCCTCAATAGTCAGCCCTGTTTCTGCTGCTACTTTTTTAGTTTATACTGCAGCCTTCTCAGTTTCTGCTGCTAGACTTATTTCTGCTGCTAGCTTAAAGGTTTCTGCTGCTTTGCTACTTTCTGCTTCTGTACCCGACTCCCCCTCAAATTTAGATTCCATGCCAACATGACTTTGTTGTTCAGTTTCAGCTTCAGTTGTCTCCCCCTTTTTGGAAGCATCATGATCTATGTTCCTCTTCTTTAGCACAAATTTGGTTTTCTTCTTTTTGTGCACTAGCCGCAGAAGCATCTTCTTCAGTTTGGTGATCTGAAGTTGTTGGGAAAGTATCACCTGTTGTATATCTTTTATCTCCAGTGCTTGTTCAGTAATTTCCTGACTTAAGGTACCAAGTGTATCCATCAATTCATCATAAGTATATCTATCCTCACCTCCTTTGGGTGTGTTGACCACCTTTGAAGGATCCTTGGAAGTTTTAGTAGGAGTCTTCTGCCTAGCAGAAGCACTCTCTACCCCCTTGGTTTCTTTGCACCTGGGACCTTTGGATGATTGCTCACCTAAAGTTCCGTGGGGAAGGTCTTAAAGATGTTCACACTGTCCTGCCCTGCACTTTGTGCAAAGTCAGTAGTGTGAGCCTCACTGGCCACATGCTCATCCTTCTTCTTATAGAGCACCTTCTGAGGGTTGGGAGACACCCCTGTGGTTTCCCTTTCGATATTCTCTAATGGAGAATGCTCCATTAGAGGGCTTAAAGGCTTTGGGGGTGAAGATACAAGAAGGGAAGGAACCCTCTGTACCTTTTTCCTGATATATGTTTTGGTGATGGGGGATTTGGGATTGACAAAAGGGATCTGAGGAATATTAACAGAATTGAATGGTGTGGGTAGGTCATCAGTGGGGTGGTCAGATGTGGGCTGTGACCCTGATGCCTCACCATGGGAAAGAAACACACCCATCATTGTAGAGAACAATGGAGTGTCTTGGCCAGAAAATTCCTTGGAAGGCCTTTTCATGTTTGAGAACACTTTCCCCTTAGGGAGTTTTGGTACATATACCTCCTTGAAGGTAGGTAAATCCGTCAATTCCTTATTAAGTACTTCTTGTACAAACCTTGGATACATATAAAAGCCTTTTGATTTGGTATCCAGGTTTGACATTAAATCATTTAAGATTATTTGAGAGAAATTAAACTTTCTAGAGGTCGCTAAGCAGACCAAAGCATAGGCTATGGTGCTGCTGAACTCACTCCAGCCAGTTCTTTTTCTTGAAATGCAGTGTTGTAGGGTATGAACAAAGAATCTCCACTGAGGTGAAAATCTGTTCTTGAAGAACTTGAATACCTCTGTGGGACCTTCATACCCCATACGATTAAGAACTTGGAAGAGATCTTCCTTAGGAAGAGAGGTAATACCTGAGGCATCATCTAAGTGAAGATGAATGCGTATGTTGTCCTCTGATATGGTAATGGGTTTATCACAAACCCTTGATTGGATGACCTGCCCTCCTTCCACAGTATGAATTGAATCATTTGCCCAGAACTGTCGTAGATGTTCCACATGGATTGTGGGATTTACAGTGAGGGCATAGGCAATGTGAGACGAATTGATGAAATCCACAATCTGATGAAAACCTTCAGCCTGTTTGGGTTTTTGCAACATAACAACCTCATTGTGTTCATCAAAGATATCTAGTCCTGCCATCGTTCTGATTGATTCTAGGGTTCGAATCGCAACTGGGGTTTACACTGGTGAGCAAGAAATCGAGAGAGAGAGAGAGAGAGAGAGAGAGAGAGAGAGAGAAAGAGAAGCAATGGAAGGTCAAAGAGACGTTTGTATTTTGGCGGTCACAAAGGGGTATTTATAGGTGGAGGGTTTCAGTTAGAAGCAGTAATAAGTACCCTAGCAGTATTAACCAACTCCCAGTATTAACTCATATTAGCAGTAGTAACACATACTGGCAGTATTAACACAGACTAGCAGTATTAACACCTACCAGCAGTATTAACTCTGATTAGCAGTATAAATTAAAGCAAACAGTAGTAACTTTGCACTGGCAGTATAAACTACCTAGCAGTAGTAATCATACTCAACTCTTTTTGGACTGTTATCATGAGTAATATAGAAAGCAGAATTAACTGAACTAGAAGTACCAAGTATTCAATGTAAGCAATCTGAAACACTTAAACACACAAGGTTAGCAGCACCATGCACAATACAATATGAGAAAGTAGACAGGAAGAAGTCTATACAGAAATGGTACATAAAGAAGATCAAAGGAGGCTTATTCAGTGTTTATCATGCCCACACTTGTGACCAAGAATGTGAATCTACCCACATCAAAAGTTTTGGTGAATAGATCAGCAAATTGGTTACTTGTATGGACTTTCACAACCTGAATGAGCTTCTTTTCATTACAGTCTCTGATAAAGTGGTACCTGAGTTTGATATGCTTTGTTGTGGAGTGCTTGACTGGATTATTAACAATGCTAATAGCACTGTTATTGTCTATGAAGATTGGAGTGTGAAGAAAAGTCAGACCATAGTCCAACATTTGATTCTGAATCCAGAGTACTTGTGAACAGCAGCTTGCGGCAGCTATATACTCTGCTTCTGTTGTAGAGGTGGACAATGTGGTTTGTTTCTTGCACTACCATGACACTAGTCTTGCACCCAAAAACTGACATCCCCCTGAAGTTGACTTTCTATCCAAATTTGCACCACCCAAGTCACTGTCTGAATAAGCAAGTAGGTCAAATGATGAGTCATGAGGATACCAAAGACCTAATCTAGGTTGGCCTTTGAGATATCTGAATATCCTCTTGACTGCTTGAAAGTGTGACTGCTTAGGCCTTACTTGAAATCTTGCACACACACAAACAGGAAACATGATATCTGGTCTTGAAGCAGTGAGATACATGAGGGAGCCAATCATGGATCTATAGTGATGAACATCCACATCCTCCCCCTCAAGATCTGCAGTGATCTGTTTGTGTGTCTCCATGGGTGTGCTTGCAGGCTTTGAATCTGAGAATCCAAACTTAGTAAGAATGTCCAGCACATACTTGGATTGGCTTAGAAATATCCCATCTTTCTTCTGCTTAACTTGTAGCCCAAGGAAGAAAGTAAGTTCACCCATAGAACTCATCTTGACTCTCATGTGCATCAAATCTTCAAAATCTCTGCACATTTGATCTTTTGTGAATCCAAAGATAATATCATCCACATAGATTTGCACTATAAGGATGTCCTTCTTCTTCTGAATGAATGAATAGAGTCTTGTCTACGATTCCTCTTTGAAAACCATTTTCCAAGAGATAGGTAGACAAAGTTGTTGGGTCTTAATATGCTAAGTATGGTTTATGCTGCTGATTAATGTTGTTAAGTGATTAATCTTGCTAGACTATCAAGATTACTACTGCTAGTAGAATTAATACTGCTTGAAGAGTTAGTGTTGCTACTTGAATAGTTAGTACTGCTTGAAGAGTTAGTACTGCTGAAGATTAATGCTGCTAAAGTTGGTTAATACTTATGAAGATAATTAGTGCTGCTTATAAAGATAAAGATGCCTTGGAGATAAAGACAAGTTAGAGATAAGGCTGAAGATAATTATGGGATTGATATTGAAGATCAAGTTTATTTTGATAATTATCTTGTAATCTACTCTGTAAATATAGTCTAGATGATATAGATTATATAGTATATTCTGAGAGAATAATCCAATTAATATGTTTTGTTAGAGAGAATTAACCTCAAGACTAGTTTAGATCCTTTCTATAGAGAAGTATAGAACGTCTGTTGAGCCTGTTCAACAGATTGAGGTTTTGTGTGTAATCATCAAGTTGAATCAATATAAACTTGTGATTTGAGGTTTATATATTGTTTCATTGATTGTTAGTGTTAAAGTGTTTTTCCGCAACTTCTTTAGCATTGATTCTGAGTGTGTGTGAATTAAATTCTTGTTTGAATTTCGATCCTGACAAGTGGTATCAGAGCTTTGTTAAACTCAGAAAACAACAATCATCATGGACAGTTCAAGTGATAGTGTTCTGGTATCAAAGGTTCCAATGCTCAGATCTAATGAGTTTGATATGTGGAAGATTAGGATCAGTCAATACATCCTTCTCACAGATTACTCTATGTGGGAAATCATTGAGAATGGCCCATCTAATGAAGGAAAGATTGGAGCAGATGGAAAAAGAATCCCACCAAAGACAGATGGGGAGAGGAAGATAAGGCAGACATAGATGAAAGCCTTGAGCACACTACTCTTGGCTATTCCTAATGAGTATCAACACCAATTCTGCAACTGCACTGATGCACAGATGCTTTGGAATGCTCTAGAGAAGAGATTCTCTGGTACCAAAAGTACCAAGAGAAATCAGAAGGCAATATTGAAGCAACACTATGAAAACTTCATGTCAACTAAGAATGAGTCCATGACTCAAACTTTTGACAGGTTTAACAAGCTGATTGGTGAACTAGCTACTGTTGGAGTGCAGATTGATCAAGATGATGTAAACAGAAAGTTCTTAAGGTCCCTTGAAGATGAATGGACCATGTATACTGTCTCCTTCAGACAGGATGACAAGTTGGAGGACAAAGAACTAGATGATCTTTATAATGACTTAAGGGTGTTTGAGGCTGAAGTTGAAGACAAGAAAAGACCATCTGGATACACTCATAATACTGCCCTTTTATCATCTTCTTCTTCTACTGTTTCTGCTGCTAATACAAAATCAGTTAATACTGCTTATGTATCTAAGCAGGATGTATCTAATGACTCTGTATTAGAAGCTTTTCTTGCTAGTCATGCTAATTCTGGTTTAATTAATGATGATCTTGAACAAATTAATGCAGATGACCTTGAGGAGATGCATATAAAGTGGCAGATGGCCATGCTAACAATGAGAGTCAAGAGATTCATAAAGAGGACTGGCAGGAACAACTTTTCTTAGAGGAGAGAAGATGGTGTTGGGTTTGACAAGTCAAAGGTGGAGTGCTACAAGTGTCACAAAATGGGACACTTTGCAAGAGAATGCAGAGGAGGAATTCCTTAACAACATGGCAGCAACCATCAGCAAGCACATTCCTCAAGCTTTCAAAACAACAGAAGCTCCACTCAAGCTCTTGTTTCTTAAGAAGGAATGGGATTTGATTGGAGTGATCAAGCAGAAGAAGTTGTTCAGAATCAAGCCCTGATGGCAGAAGTCTCAGAATCTTCAAGCACAGATATTCCAACAGAGGTAAAAACTAAACTGTGTACTGAAGAGTGTCTTCAGACTGTTAAAAAGTACAGGGATCATAACCAAAGCATGTGTGACGACCTTAAAAGGTTAGAAAGAGATATAAGAGAGTATAAAGTGATTGTTGAGAAGTTTAAAGATCAAATCAAGGCTTACAAGGCCAATGAACTTTAGCATTACTATGACACAAATTACTGGAAGTGGGAGAAAGATCAATTAGAGATTCAAATAGAAAAGTCTAAAGAGGAGTGTGAGAAGATAAAGAGTGAGTATGAGAAAGCTAAGATTGACATTGAGAAGTTTTCTTATGCTTCCAAAGCAATGGACTCTTTGCTTAAAGCTCAAGTTCATGATAAGATCAAGAGTGGTATAGGATACAATGCAACACCTCCACCTTATAACAATAATTATATCCCTCCCTCTTCAGATCTCTTAGAGAACCAAAATAAGAAGGACTTACATATAGAAGCAACAAAAGTAGATCCTATAGATAGTGTGGTGGTTGAAGAAGAGAATGAGGAAGAGAATTCTGAGAATAAGAATGCAGAAGAGATTCCTGTAGAAAATCATATCCTTACCAATGAAGGGGGAAGGGGTAAACCATTCATCAAGAGTGAACAGGTGGATAGCTCAAAGAGAGAAAAGGGAAAGGTACAGGGAGTCCACTATATGCAAACCATAGTTGTGAATCCCTGTACATGTAAACAGCATCAGCCCCAAAAACATGATAAAACAAGAGGTAATCAAAGAAACTGGAATAAACAGTGGGCACAAAAACAAGGGGTTGATCTGAGTAAAATCAATAGACCAAAACCTTGTTTCATTTGTGGAAAGCTTAATCATATTGCCAAAAACTGTTATTTCAATCCCATGAACCAGAGGATAAACTTTCAAAGACATATACAAAATCCTGTTGGTTATAGGAATCAAAAAGGAATCATATGGCTGAAAATGTAAAAAGAGCACCTTTAAAAGCTCTTGCTCAAAACAAGTTTGCAAAATCAAAGAAAAATACTCCAAATAAGTCAAGGAGTAACTTAAAGAAAAATAAAGCAAACAACTTTGTTCAAGTTTGGGTTCCAATAGTAAAGAAATCTGTTAGTACTGCTACTTCAAATAGTACTGCTGACAAAAATAATGCTGCTGCAAGCAATACTACTGCTAATGAAGTTAGTACTGCTAACAAAATTAGTACTGCTAATCCAATTAGTACTGCTAATAATGTTAGTACTGCTAACAAAGTTAGTACTGCCAATCAAGTTAGTACTGCTTCCAGTAACAGACCCATTATTGTGACAAAGTATTCCAGCCATAAGATTCCCCAATCTGAAAAGCTCATCAAAACCGATTGTGAATATGTTGATGAGAATGGGAAACCCAAGACCACTTTGGCTTGGGTTCCTACTAAAAACTAATTGTTCCACTTTATGTGCAGGGCAAACAACAGCAAAAAGGGAAGAGCATTTGGCATGTTGATAGTGGTTGCTCTAGGCACATGACAGGCAACAGGTCATGCCTACAAAACTTCAAAAGAATTGATGGAGGACATGTTGCATTTGGTGATAATCCATTTGGAGGAAAGATTAGTGGAAAAGGTATTGTGTCAAAGGGTAAGATGACCTTTGAGGATGTCTACTATGTTAAGCAATTGAGATACAACCTGTTAAGTGTATCACAGGTTTGTGACAAGAAACATAGCATATTATTCAATGATACTGAATGTATTATTCTTGCTCCAGGGTTCAAGGTAGTTGATGAAAGTATGATAATACTTAGAACTCCTAGAAAGGACAATGTTTATTGCTTAGACTTGGAGAGTGTAACTTCTGATTCATCTTTAAATTGTTTATTTTCAAAAGCTTCTTTGGATGAATCATCTCTTTGGCACAGAAGGATGTGTCACATGAACTTTAAAACAATGAACAAATTTGTGAAAAACAACCTTGTAAGAGGTTTGCCACAAAAGGTATTTTCATGTGATGATCATTGTGTTGCATGTCTTAAAGGCAAACAACACAAAACTTCTCATAAGTCCAAAGAGACAAATACAATTTCTTCACTTCTTAATTTACTGCATATGGATCTGTTTGGTCCTACAAGTGTGATGAGTATTGGTAAGAAATCCTACTGCTTGGTTATTGTTGATGATTTCTCTAGATTCACTTGGGTCTATTTTCTGAGGACTAAGGATGAGACAAGTGGACTGATCAAATCCTTTGTTCTTAGAATTGAAAACCAAACAAATCAAAGAGTTAAAATCATCAGGTCTGATAATGGAACAGAATTTAAAAACAATGACCTAAACAACTTCTGTGAGGAAAAAGGTATTGAGAGACAATACAGTGCTCCTAGGACCCCTCAACAGAATGGAGTTGCTAAGAGGAGAAATAGGACACTGATTGAAGCTGCAAGATCCCTGTTGGCAGATTCAAAACTGCCAGTTACATTTTGGGCAGAAGCAGTTAATACTGATTGTTATGTTCAAAACAGGGTCCTAATAGTTAAATCTCAAGGCAAGACACCATATGAACTTTTTAACAAGAAGAAACCTTTTATTGGATTTTTCAAACCATTTGGGTGTCCTTGCACAATTCTTAATACGAAAACTCACTTAGGCAAGTTTGATAGCAAATCAGATGATGGATTTCTGGTTGGTTACTCATCCCAAACTAAGGCTTACAGAGTATTTAATACATCTTCTAGAATAATTGAGGAAAGTGACAATGTCAAATGCAATGAGAGCACACCAAATAAACCTGGTACAGGCCCTGATTGGCTTTTTGACATTGATTCACTAACTAATTATTTGGGTTTCAGTTATGAGAATAATGCAGGAACAGGGACAGAATCAGTACAAGACAAAAGACAAGAGTTTGTGCTATTCCCAATCCCTACAGCAGATTCTACTGAACTCTGTGTTCAAGAGAAGAAATATGCTTCAGATTCAAAGGATACTGAAACTGCTCAGAATGAAGAGGAGAGAGTTGAAAAGAAAGATCAGCTTTTGACTTTAGAACAGCTAGAACCTGAGATGCCTGCATTGGCAGAAGATGATACTGATGATGAGAACTCCTCAATGTTTGGTGGGAGCTCTCCTGAAAAGAATGACTCTAATCTGGATGCAGAGATTAATGAAGAGGATATTCATCAAACAAAAGTGCATAAAGATCATCCTCTTCAGTTGGTGATTGGTGACATCAATTCTCCAATCATCACAAGGAATCAGAGTAAGTTGGGAGGATTAAAAGACATACAATCAGGCTTACTATCTTGCTTTCTATCTCAGGTTGAGCCCAAAAAGGCACATGATGCAATGAAAGACCCAAGCTGGATAGAAGCAATGCAAGAGGAGCTGCTGCAGTTTGTACTGCAAAATGTATGGGATTTGGTAGAACTGCCTAAAGGACACAGAGCTATAGGGACAAAATGGATTTTCAGAAACAAGAAGGATGAGAGAGGGATAGTGATCAAGAACAAGGCTAGATTGGTAGCACAGGGGTACACTCAAGAAGAAGGAATTGATTATGAAGAGGTTTTTGCACCTGTGGCTAGGATTGAGGCAATTAGGCTGTTTTTAGCCTATGCTTCTTTCATGAAGTTCAAAGTCTACCAAATGGATGTGAAAAGTGCTTTTCTATATGGCAAAATTGAAGAAGAAGTATATGTCCGTCAGCCTCCAGAGTTTGAAAATCCCAAGTATCCTGACAGAGTATACAAATTGAAGAAAGCACTGTATGGACTACATCAAGCACCAAGAGCTTGGTATGACACCTTGTCTACCTATCTCTTGGAAAATGCTTTTGAGAGAGGAACCATTGACAAGACTCTATTCATTCAAAGGAAGAAGAAGGACATCCTGTTAGTACAAATCTATGTGGATGACATCATCTTTGGATCCACAAAAGATCAATTGTGCAGAGATTGTGAAGAATTAATGCATAAGAGATTCAAGATGAGTTCTATGGGTGAATTTACTTTCTTCCTTGGGCTACAAGTTAAGCAACAACAAGATGGAATCTTCATAAGCCAAACCAAGTATGTGCAGGACATTTTAACTAAGTTTGGGTTCTCAGATTCCAAGCCTGCAAGCACACCCATGGAGACACACAAACAGATTACTGTAGATCTTGAGGGGGAGGATGTAGATGTTCATTATTACAGATTCATGATTGGCTCTCTCATGTATCTCACAGCTTCTAGACCAGATATCATGTTCCCTATTTGTGTGTGTGCAAGATTTCAAGTTAGGCCAAAGCAATCACATTTTCAAGCAGTCAAGAGGATATTCAGATATCTCAAAGGTCAACCCAGATTAGGACTTTGGTATCCTCATGACTCACCATTTGACCTCCTTGCATATTCTGATAGTGATTTGGGTGGAGCTAACTTGGACAGAAAGTCTACAACTGAAGGATGTCAGTTTTTGGGTGCAAGACTAGTATCATGGCAATGTAAGAAGCAAACCACAGTGTCCACTTCCACAACAGAAGCAGAATACATAGCTGCTGCAAGCTGCTGCTCACACGTGCTATGGATTCAGAATCAAATGATGGACTATGGTATGACATTTCTTCACACTCCTATTTTCATAGACAACAGCAGTGCTATTAGCATTGTTAATAATCCTGTCAAGCATTCAAAAACAAAGCATATAGAAATAAGGTACCACTTTATCAGAGACTGTAATGAGAAGAAGCTCATTCAGGTTCAGAAAGTACACACAAATAATCAGTTTGCTGGTCTATTCACAAAAGCTTTTGATGTGGGTAGATTCACATTCTTGGTCACAAGTTTGGGCATGATGAACAATGAATAAGTATATTCTCATTCTCTTTATGTACCTATATAGATTCCTCCTTAGTTACTTTCATTAAATTGATGCTATTAACCCCTGTGTGTTTAAGTGTTTCAGATTGTTTTGATTAGATACTGGGCACTTCTCGTTCAGTTAATACTGCTCACTGCATTACTCATAATAAAAGTTCAAAATGGTTAAGTATGGTTACTACTGCTGGTACATTTTAATACTGCTAGTCTGTGTTAGTACTGCCAGTATGTGTTACTACTGCTATTATGAGTTAATACTGCGAGTTCGTTAATACTGCCAGGGTAATTAGTACTGTTTCTAACTGAAATCCTCCACCTATAAATACCCTGTGTGACCGCCAAAATCACAAACGGCTCTTTGAATTTCCTACTAGTATACTCTCTCTCTCTCTTGTTCTCTTGAATTCTCTCTTACCAGTGTGTAACCCTCTCTTCGACCAATCACTCAAGAAGATGGCAGAACTGATGTTTGTTGATGAACACAATGAGTTGGCAATGCTACTTAAACCGAAGCAAGCAGAAGGATATCATCAGATTGTGGATTTTCTACAATCCTCACACATCGCCCACGCTCTAACTGTCAATCTCACAATCTATGTGGAACACCAAAGGCAGTTCTGGGCCAATGCTGCTATTCATACTGAAGATGGTAATCAGGTCATCAAAACCAGGGTGTATGATAAACCCCTGACAATCACAGAAGGAGCTATTCGCATTCATCTACGACAAGATGAGGCCTCAGGTATAACCTCTTTACCCAAGGAAGATCTCTTCCAAGCTCTTAGTCAAATGGGGTATGAAGGTCCCACTGATGTATTCAAGTTCTTCAAGAACAGGTTTGCACCACAGTAGAGATTCTTTGTTCATACCTTTCAGTACTGTATTTCAAGGAAAACAACTGGCTAGAGTGAGTTCAGCAGCACCATAGCCTATGCATTGGTCTGCTTAGCTACCTCTAGAAAGTTCAATTTTGCTGAAATGATTTTAAATGATTTTATGTCAAACCTGGATACCAAAACCAAAAGCTTTTATATGTATCCCAGGTTTGTACAAGAGATGATACTGAATGAATTGACGGATATACCTCATTTCAATGAGGTATATGTATCAAAACCCCCAAAGGGGAAGGTGTTTTCTAATATGAGGAGGCCTAGTAAGGACTTCTCAGGTATTGACACACCATTGTTCTCTACAATGATGGGTGTGTCTCCTTCCCATGGTGAGGCATCAGTGTCAAAGCCCTCATCTGACAACCAAACTGATGACCTACCAACACCACTCATTGTTAAGTCTAAATATTGTATCCAAGATTTAATAGGAAAGTCAACAATGTAAAAGTCAACATTGTCTTAGTCAAAGCTAGTTTACTTTCCTTAGTCATTAAGTCTTGTATTAGTAGTGAGTATATATAGGTTTGTGTTTGTAATAATGTGGTAAGGAACTAGAGCTTATACATATATTGTAATAGTCTAGAGTGTTTGTTATTCAAGATCTACTTTCTCTCTCTAGATTCTCTATCTAGTTCTTGTGCATAATGATGATATATTGAGTAATTAGCTTGATAGATTGGGTTTTTATGCTTAACAATTGGTATCAGAGCCTTACCAAACTTTTCAGAAATGATTTGATCAGAGTTTGAATTGAAATATGTGTGATTTGCGTTGAAAATTCGTTATTTTCGAAAAAAAATTCAAGAAACTAAGTTTTCACTGCTTCATATGATTTTTGTGTGAAAAATAGATTTTAATGAAAGAAATTGGATTTATTGTGATCGATTTATGTTGGTGATTGATTGTTGTTTAGATTCCATATCAAAATTCATTCAAAATCAATTCCAATTTTTGAAGTTTGAAGTTTTCTTAAAAACGTGTTCTGTCACTATTCTTGATCAAAAATATTCAATTTGATGTTTTTAATCGAAAATTGATTGTATTTGTGCATTTAGAACTGTTTTTCGATGATGCTGATAAAGTTTTTGAGATCAATTTGCAGGTTTTGATCGATTTGAGTACGAAACTGTCAAGAACACGGTTTGCGCTTCTATCATACGACTTTGCGCGTCGATCATACTGTTTGCGTTTCAATCATACGGGTTCTTGCAACGCAAAGTTCGACAAGTGTTACTTTGCCCTTCAAGACCAACCCGCAAAGTCACACTTTGCGCTTCATACTTCACCCGCGAAGTATTAGTTTGCGATTCACTCAGGACCCGCAAACCACAGCTTTGCGTTTTGGAAAAAAAAATTGGTCTTCTTTGGAAATATTTTTTTCTACTCTGCGAAATATCAAGTAGTGTTCAAATTTCAATTTTCACGAAATATTTTTTTTTAAGATTTCAATTTGATCTGATTGTTGTTTTTCTGATATATAGTTTGGGAACGATCTTTCCTATCAAGCTTTTTCAAGATGTCAATTTACTACAGATCTGATATATCTGGTATTGAAGTTGAGCGAAATGATCTGAAATTTAAAAATTCAGAGTATCTCAGAAGGATTCAGGAGTTGGAACTGAAATTGTACAACAGTATTAAAACTCCTGAATGTATAAATTGTACTAAAAATAGTTCTAATTTTTCAGGTATCCTTTATGAGAGGGATAAAGAGATAAAGGAGAAAGAGAGAGATATTATGAATCTTCAAAGTCAACTGAAGACAACTGAACAGAAATCACCTGAGCTACAAGCAGAATCAGTTGACCTTCAAAACAAGTTGAAGGCTTTCGAAGAGAATATATATGTTTTGGAATCTGAAAACATTGAGCTTAAAAAGAATTTATTTGATTTGGAAAAACAGTTTGTTGCAAACAAAGCTGAGTTTGAAAGTGAAAAGAAAATATTTTCCAAAAAGTTCTCAGACTTTTCCAAGAAATGCTATGAAGAGAAGCAGTCGTTGGAGCTTAAATGCATAAAACTTTCTCAACAAATCTCCGATTTTGAGAAAGTACTGATTTTAGAAAGAGAGAAGTTTGAAAAAGAGAAAAAGGTCATAGAACAAAAGAATGTAGGGTTTTTTAAAGAATTATCTGGCCAGCGAACTGATTCAGAAAAAGAGTTTGAAGAAGAACGTTTAATCTTTAAGAATGAAATTAAGAAACTGACTTCAAAATTATCTGAACTGTCTGCTACAGGGATGAAAGAGCAAAAGACGAAGTCTGAATTCAAGACAAAGATTGATCTGCTTGAGAAAGAAAGAGACATCTTTGCGTCAAAGATCAAAGAGCTTGAAAAATCTGTTTCAAGTTCAAATCATAAATATGTCTCTTCAAAAAGGTCAATAAATTCATTCAATCAGATTCGTCGCACTAACCTGTTCTTTGATGAATATTTAGATGGTTCAGATTATTATCCAAGGAGAAAAAGTTTCAAGAACGAGAAACTGGTCTGGATGAAGAAATCAGTCAAAGATGACAAGACTGATGAGCTGACAGAGAAGAATTCATGTGTACATGTACACAAAGCAAAGAAGAACAAAACACCCAATGGTAACAAATATTATTGTTCTATTTGTTGTACACATGATCATTTTCATAAAACAAATGACCATTTCTGGTATGGTTCTTACTCTGTGTCCCCCACACGCACTGCAACTAACATTTCTGGACCCAAATACCAGTGGGTACCAAAACCGAAACCTGAATCTGTGTTGCAGGCACCTCAATCCAAGGGGGAGTAAGAAAGACAATGGCTCTTGAGTAAATCAGCTCAAGACCCGAACTTCAATGTCAAAATGGCTTTTGAACACAACAGTTCAAAACCCGGACTTCAAAGCTGGAAGATTATAGCTTCTAAGCACATCAGCTTAGGACCCGGTCTTCAACAGAGTTTGACTTCTAAACACAACAGTTTAGGACTCGGACCTCAATGATCAAAAAGACCTTACTTCTGTATGCTTGCATCCGATGAATATTGATGGTCTTCATCCCAAGTGAATTGATCTAATCTCTATCCTAAACTTTTTCTTTGCTAGATTTTTCTGATATTGATGGTCTAACAATTCAAAGGGAATGTTTGATCTCTATCCTGTTTTTAACTGACATATTTCAGATGCTTAATTTAAGGGGGAGTAAAGGTGATGACTTCTGATTATTTCAGATCAGAACTCATTCTAGAAAACCGTTTTACTGCTTTCTGTCTTTTATTTTTTTGAATAAATAATATTAATAAAGTGGCTTCTGATCACATGACAGATCAGGACCCGTTCATCAATGATCAAAGATGGATATTTTGCTAATATCCAGGGGGAGCTCAAAAGATCAAATCTTTATATCATGATTTGAGGGGGAGCTGGAAAAGGTAAAAATCTTCTGATCCTAGATCTCTGTTTGTTTGAAAGAAGGACAACTTTCGAACATGAAAAACCTTTTCTTAAATGTTCAAACCACTTCCTATTCTCAAACGATTTCATGAATTTAGAAGTGTGATTTTTAAATGTTTTTCAAATTTTGGGCTTATTGTTTAACTGACTGTGTGTTTCCAAAGATCAATACTTGTGTATTATCTTGTCCATATACTATTAAGTATTCACACACACCGGTTCAAATTTTCTTTGAAATTGTTATTACCATGTCTCAAATTCGAACCAATTTTTCGATGGTAATACCCCCGTTTGAAGTTCAAAGTTGATGAGCATCATTCATCTTGTTCATATTTGTTCTTTTATTGATAAATTGTTTATATTTGTTCATATAAACAAAATATCCAATTCTTTGATACCCTAACTATTTGATTTGATCTGATTGATTCATTGTCAGATTCTCAAAAACAATTCTCTTAACTTCATTTCATTCATTCAATATCCTTGTTTTGAGAAATCTTCAAAGATCAAATGCTCAAATTTCATTCATATTTTTCAATGAGCATACACACACTAACATATGATTTCTTGTGCTTTACATCTCAAGAAAAATCATTGACCAACATGTACTTTTAGGAACATGGGATTCAGTATGAGTGCTTAATAGATCT
Organism: Arctium lappa; assembly: GCA_023525745.1. Lineage (NCBI taxonomy): Eukaryota > Viridiplantae > Streptophyta > Magnoliopsida > Asterales > Asteraceae > Arctium > Arctium lappa. The sequence goes on from CM042049.1 coordinate 190,091, forward strand.
TCCATGGATTCACGATAACCAGTGTTTCCTACCCCGGAAAAAATCCTTTGAGTGAGTGAGGGGAGAGGGGTCTAAAAGAATTGAGTGTGGGAGTGCGTAGAGGTAAAATGGAAATGAGAGATTGGTTAGATGTGAGCTTATATGTTTAAAAGAAAGAGGGTGTGAGAACAGAGTTAAAAGAATATCAGAACTCTGCACCAAACATCTTTCTGAGCCGGGCAGCCACATTACTGATTGGTTCATATTTCTTTGGTGACCATCATTGAAATAGGCAAATAGCCCATGCCATCTCTTGCATACAACCCCACTAGCTACTCATTCTTTTCTTAAAAGGAGAATGTTTCACATTTTCTGGGGAAGCAGCACATAATCTATCAGATCTTCTTTTGGAAGATACTGATATTGAAAAAGAAGGAAAGTTGCCCCACCTTCGACCCTTTCTCATGCACATTGAGTCCATGTATAATCATTGCTGTCACAGTGATTTACATACTTTGAGCCTTATGAAACACAATCATTGTGCTAATTCTTTCAAAACACAAGCACAAGCACACAGAGAATATGTTTTTCTGTCAGAACATTCATAGAATTACCTTGTGTTTTTCAATGATTGAATGGAAGTCCTGGGGAGTCAACATCAAACCAGCTCCTTACATTGTACATCCGTTGTACACAGTAACTTCATGTTACTGACAGGCATTTCTAACTGTTTCATTTGTTGAATCAGGGTTACACGATTATTATGTCTGAATTTGAAAAGATTCGGATATATATTGTTCATGATTCGGCTCTTCAGATCAAAAGTACAACAATATCAAGGGGAGATTGTTTGTTGTTAACAAAGGGGGAAATCAAAGCTTGTGCTGAAATTGATGATATTTTGATGATTATGGTGCTCACATCATCAAAAAGGGGGAGAATTATACAAAGATCAATTTCAAAGTTCAAAGTTCGAAGTTCAAGTCAGACTTTCAATTTGCTTCCGCTGATTCAAAGTCAAAAGTTTCTGATAAAGAATTTCAAGTTTCAAGTAGGTTTGTTCTTCCAAAGATGATTCAGAGATCAAAGTGATGAAGATACTATTTTGTTTAAAGACGAAAGATTTTTCAGAAATGAAGTTTCAAGTTTCAAAGAAGTTTCAAGAAATTTCTGTTTCATGTTCAAGGCGTGTTGACTTTCAAAGCTTCAAAGAGAAAAAGACTTTTCATGATTCTTTAAAAGCTGCAAAAGAGAAAAGATTGTGAAAGCATCAAGAGATAAAAGATGAAGAATCAAGAGCTGAAGATCTGCATCAAATTTTTATTAAATCTTGAATACAAAGGGGGAGATTGTTAAGTCTAAATATTGTATCCAAGATTTAATAGGAAAGTCAACAATGTAAAAGTCAACATTGTCTTAGTCAAAGCTAGTTTACTTTCCTTAGTCATTAAGTCTTGTATTAGTAGTGAGTATATATAGGTTTGTGTTTGTAATAATGTGGTAAGGAACTAGAGCTTATACATACATTGTAATAGTCTAGAGTGTTTGTTATTCAAGATCTACTTTCTCTCTCTAGATTCTGTATCTAGTTCTTGTGCATAATGATGATATATTGAGTAATTAGCTTGATAGATTGGGTTTTTATGCTTAACACTCATTTCTATTACCATCCCTCAGTCCCTTCTTCAAAAGCCAACATCACCCATCACTCACACTTATATAAGGAAAAAGGTAAAGAAGGTTCCTTCCCTTCTTGTACCTTCACCCCCACAGCCTTCAAGCCCTCTAATGGAGCATTCTCCATTAGATAATATCCAAAGGGAAACCACAGGGGTGTCTCCCAACCCCAAGAAGGTGCTCAATAAGGAGAAGGAAGAGCATATGGGCTGTAAGGCTCACACTACTGACTTTGCACAAAGTGCATGGCAGGACAGTGTGAACATATCTAAGACCTTCCCCATGACAACTTTGGGTGAGCAATCATCCAAAGGTCCCAGGTGCCAAGAAACCAAAGGGGTAGAGGGTGCTTCTGCTAGGCAGAAGACCTCTACTACTAAAAGATCCAAGGATCCTTCAAGGGTGGTAAACACACCCAAAGGAGGTGAGGACAGATATAACTACCAGGAATTGATGGATACTATGGGAAACATTAATCTTGATGTCATCAAGCAAGGCTCAGATATAGAGGAGATGAAATTGGTAATTCTGTCTCAACAAGTACAGATTACCAAACTGAAAAAGATGGTGATGAAGTTGGTAGAGAAAAAGAAAAGAAAGCAGTATGTTTTGAAGAAGAGGCGAGATGCTTTCAACAAGGGGGAAAAACAAGATGAAGGGAAGAAACACAGTCCCATTGGCATGGGAACTCAATTTGAGGGGGAACTGAATACAGAAAAAGAAAATACAGAAGCAGAAAGTTCCAAAGCAGCAGAAACAGTTAAACTAGCAGCAGAAAAAGCACAAGCAGCAGTAACAGGGCTATCTGTTGAAGAGATAGAAATAGCAAAAACTCTTCTAAAGGCCAAATCAGACACTCCCAAAGCTACTCAAAAGGCCAATGGAGTGGAAATTAAAGAAGGAGGTCTTGAGCAGAAAATAAAAGAAATCAGTGAGGCAGAAATGAAAAGAAAAGGCAAGGTAAAAGTGGATGAATCTGTACAACCTCCCAACAAGCTAAAACAGATAGAGATTGATGAGGAATTGGCAAAGAGGCTGCAGGCTGAGATAGAACAAGAAGAAGAGACTCAACAGGCCAAAGATAGGCAGATTGCTCTAGATTTGTCCACTAAGATGAATGAGGAATATCAAAAGAGCCTGAAAGCTGCAGTTGAGGTAAAGAAAAGTACAGTGAAAGCATCCAAGCACAGACTGCCATCAAACACTCAGAAAAGACAACCTTCTAAGACCTATTTGGCCAATCAAGAAAGGAGGAAGATGATAAACTTCCTGAAAGGAGCTCTTGGAGTTCCTGAAGGAAAGTTTACAAATATGCCTTATGGTAGGATTGAGGAACTGTGTACAAAGGAGATGTCAAATTTGAAAGGGGATTCCACTCAAAGGGAAGAAGCTGAAAGAAGGATGAAAGAGAGGCATGATCTCAATATCCAACAACCCTTTCCTGAGAGTGAGGAAACCACTCCTTCAAAAGAAAAGACTGAAGAAAAGAAGGAAGAACATGTTGATGTGGAAGTCAAATCTGCCAAGAGAGTGAAAACTATAGCTTCCAAGAAACAGTCCAAAAAGCCAAGAGTTGAAGAAGCAGAAAAAGAGACAGAACCATCTGTTGCAAGTCAAAGTGCACAACAACCAAGTCAATCCGATATGCATTTTGGTCTTTACATGACCTTAACAAATGAAGAACCAGTACAAGTTGTTCCCATTTCTATGAAGGCACCAGAAATCATCTTTTGGGATATTCTGAAGGACAACAGAAAAGAATACTTTAGACTCAAAAGAATTGGTGATTTGTTTGAAGTATATGCAACTTGGGGCAAAGTGATCAGAAGCTGTTGAAGGGCTGACTTAGAGGAAATGCACAAGGTGGGAATAAAGTTGTATGAGTCTGTGATGCAAGGAACTGAAATGAGTTTACTTAAAGTCGCCATGGAGTACTTATGTATGATGTTTGAGCCTGAAAAAGTGGTGTACAGGATCAAGGATTTGCATCATGAATATGGGTTTAAAAAGATTGATCATTGGATGCTATTTGAAAATTGTGGTGTCTACATGATCACAATAGATAAAAGTTATCATGAGTACTTTCTGGCTGACAAGGTATATGATCATAGCAAGGAGAAGCTGGAAGGGATGCTAAAAGCCAAGCTAGTATGTGCAAAAGGATCTGAAATGGCCAGAATTGTGATCAGAAGGACAATAAATCAAAGTCTGGGACTGGATCCAAATTTGGGCAATTGAGCTGAAGTGTTGAAAGCATCATGAAGACCATATCATGAAGAACTTAACTTCTCTTTCTGAAAAGTTAAGTTAGGGGGAGATTGTTGGGTCTGAATATGCTAAGTATGGTTTATGTTGCTGATTAATGTTGCTAAGTGATTAATACTGCTAGACTATCAATATTACTACTGCTAGTAGAATTAATACTGCTTGAAGAGTTAGTGCTGCTACTTGAATAGTTAGTACTGCTTGAAGAGTTAGTACTGCTAGTAGTTAGTACTGCTGAAGATTAATGCTGCTAAAGTTGGTTAATACTTCTGAAGATAATTAATACTGCTTATAAAGATAAAGGTGCCTTGGAGATAAAGACAAGCTGGAGATAAGGCTGAAGATAATTATGGGATTGATATTGAAGATCAAGTTATATTTTGATAATTATCTTGTAATCTACTCTGTAAATATAGTCTAGATGATATAGATTATATAGTACATTCTGAGAGAATAATTCAATTAATATGTTTTGTTAGAGAGAATTAACCTCAAGACTAGTTTAGATCCTTTCTATAGAGAAGTATAGAACGTCTGTTGAGCCTGTTCAACAGATTGAGGTTTTGTGTGTAATCATCAAGTTGAATCAATATAAACTTGTGATTTGAGGTTTATATACTGTTTCATTGATTGTTAGTGTTAAAGTGTTTTTCCACAACTTCTTTAGCATTGATTCTGAGTGTGTGTGAATTAAATTCTTGTTTGAATTTCGATCCTGACAAAAGTGTCATACCATGCCTTTGATGCTTGATGTAGCCCATAGAGTGCCTTCTTCAATTTGTATACTCTGTCAGGATAATTTGGATTCTCAAACCCTGGAGGCTGACAGACATACACTTCTTCTTCAATTCTCCCATACAGGAAAGCACTCTTTACATCCATCTGATAGACCCTGAACTTCATGAAAGAAGCATAGGCTAAAAATAGCCTGATTGCCTCAATCCTGGCCACTGGTGCAAATACTTCTTCATAATCAATTCCCTCTTCTTGAGTATACCCTTGTGCCACTAGTTTGGCCTTGTTCTTTATTACTATTCCTCTCTCATCTTTCTTGTTCCTGAAGATCCATTTAGTGCCTATAGCTCTATGTCCTTTTGGAAGGTCAACCAAATCCCATACATCCTGTAGCACAAACTGCAGTAGCTCCTCTTGCATTGCTTCTATCCAGCTTGGATCCTTCATTGCATCATATGCCTTTTTGGGTTCAACCTGTGATAGAAAGCAAGATAGTAATCCTGATTGTATGTCCTTCAATCCTCCCAACTTGCTTTGATTCCTTGTGATTATAAAAGAATTGATGTCACCAATCACCAATTGAGGAGGATGATTTTTCTGAACTCTTGTTTGTTGAACAACCTCTTCATTCATGTTTGCTTCCATATTAGAGTCATTCTTTTCAGGAGTGTTGCCACCAAAAACTGAAGAGTTATCATCATCTGTATCATCTTCTTCCAAACATGGCATCTCAGGGCCTTTGATTCCTGAATCTGAGGGTTGATCTTCCTTTTCACCTCTGTCCTCTTCATTCTGAGTTGGTTCAGTGTCCTTTGAATCTGAAGTATCTTTCTTATCTTGGTCACAGAATTCAACAGGATCAACAGTAGGTGTTGGGAACAACACAAACTCTTGTCTTTGTACTGGTACCTTTTCTGTCCATGTTCCTGCATTATGATCATTACTGAAACCCAAAGAATTAGTCAGTGAATCAATGTCAAATATCCAATCCGGACCTGAACCAAGTTGATTTGGTGTGTTCTCATTGCATTTGATATTGTCACTTTCCTCAATAATCCTAGAAGAGGTGTTGAAAACTCTGTAGGCCTTACTTTGAGATGAATATCCAACAAGAAACCCATCCTTAGCTTTGCTATCAAACTTGCCTAGGTGAATTTTGGTATTAAGAATTGTGCAAGGACACCCAAATGGTTTGAAAAATCCAATAAAAGGTTTATTCTTTTTAAAAAGCTCATAAGGTGTCTTGTCTTGGGATTTCACTACTAGAACTCTGTTTTGAACATAGCAGGCAGTATTAACTGCTTCTGCCCAAAAAGTAATTGGAAGTTTTGAATCTGCCAACAGAGATCTAGCAGCTTCTATCAGTCATATTTCTCCTTTCAACAACACCATTCTGTTGAGGAGTCCTAGGAGCACTTTATTGTCTCTCAATGCCTTTTTCCTCACATAAGTTGTTTAGGTCATTGTTTTTAAATTAAGTTCCATTATCAGACCTGAGGACTTTAACTCTTAGATTTGTTTAGTTTTCAACTCTAAGTACAAAGGATTTGATCAGTCCACTTGTCTCATCCTTAGTCCTCAGAAAATAGACCCAAGTGAATCTAGAGAAATCATCAACAATAACCAAGCAGTAGGATTTCTTACCAATACTCATCACATTTGTAGGACCAAACAGATCCATATGCAGTAAATTAAGAGGTGAAGAAATTGTATTTGTCTCTTTGGACTTATGAGAAGTTTTGTGATGTTTGCCTTTAAGACATGCAATACAATGATCATCACATGAAAATACCTTTTGTGGCAAACCTCTTACAAGGTTGTTTTTCACAAGTTTGTTCATTGTTTTAAAGTTCATGTGACACATCCTTCTGTGCCAAAGAGATGATTCATCCAAAGAAGCTTTTGAAAATAAACAATTTAAAGATGAATCAGAAGTTACACTCTCCAAGTCTAAGCAATAAACATTGTCCTTTCTAGGAGTTCTAAGTAGTATCATACTTTCATCAACTACCTTGAACCCTGGAGCAAGGATAATACATTCAGTATCATTGAATAATATGCTATGTTTCTTGTCACAACCCTGTGATACACTTAACAGGTTGTATCTCAATTGCTCAACATAGTATACATCTTCAAAGGTTATCTTACCTTTTGACACATTACCTTTTCCACTTATCTTTCCACCTTCTGGATTATCGCCAAAAGCAACATGTCCTCCATCAATTCTTTTGAAGTTTTGAAGGCAGGCCATGTTACTTGTCATGTGCCTGGAACAACCACTATCAACATGCCAAGTACTCCTTCCCTTGAGCTGTTGGTTGCCCTGCACATATAATAAAGCAGTTAGTTTTTAATAGGAACCCAAGCCAAAGTGGTCTTGGGTTTCCCATTCTCATCAACATATTCATATTCAGACTTGATGAGATTATCAAACTGAGGAATCTTATTGCTTGAATACTTTGTCAGAAGAATGGGCCTGTCACTGGAAGCAGTACTAACTTGATTGGCAGTACTAACTTTGTTAGCAGTACTAACATCATTAGCAGTACTAATTTTGTTAGCAGTACTAACTGGGTTAGCAGTAGTATTGCTTGCAGCAGCACTATTTCTGTCAGCAGTACTATTTGAAGTAGCAGTATGTGTGTTCCAGATTCTAGTTTCTAATCATTAACAAGTAATCAAACAAACAATTCAAAAAATTACCTGTTTTGATTAATCTTCTCAATTCAACAATTACACTTAGGGGTGTACAGAAAATTCCCAACCCGCGAAACCCGACCAACCCAACCCGCTCCCAACCCGATTAAACCCGAACCGCCGAACCCGCGAACCGCCGAACCGCCAAACCGTCAAACCGCTAATTATAAGGGTTGAAATTGGGTTAGGAAAACTCAACCCAACCCAACCCGCCAACCCGCCGCTATTTTTTTATTTATAAAATTATATATATATATATATATATATATATATATATATATATATATATATATAAGCCCATGTTATTTGTTAGCTAACTAAATAAAGGCCCAAAACTTTACCCAAATTCAAGCCTTAATCGGTTACCACTTACCAACTTACTAGCTTTAGGCCAAATTCAAGTAGCTTGAAATTGAATTAGGTTTTGCCGTTTTGGGACTGGAGTAGTGAAATCGAACATCGAAGAAATCAAGACGACCGTTGCCGCTGCCGGGACTGGAGGAAAATACCTCTAAATCTCCAAAAATTGAAGGCACGGATGAACAAAAATTGATTAAGGATTTGAATTGGTTGCTATCATTTAGACTTTTTAAATTTAAGTCTAAGACTTATGGATTTTGATATATTATTTACCTATTTGGATGATTGTAATGTAATAACTTATAACTTTCTTGAGAATACTTTTAGTATTATTTATCTTCTTTCAATCGACAATTTTTTATAGATTACTAACCCGCCAACCCAACCCAACCCGCTCTAACCCGCAAAGGTTGGGTTGGGTTGGGTTATACTTTTGAATGGGTTGGGTTGGGTTGAGATTTTTCAAACCGCCATAATTGGGTTGGGTTGTAAAATTGCCAAAAACCGCCCAACCCAACCCGCGTACACCCCTAATTACACTTTCTCTCTCTAAAACTCTTTCTCTCTCTCTCTACAAGATATCTCTTTTTAAACGTACAACTGAACTCTACTCATTGAAATACAAAGAATACAAGGTATTTATACTCACTACTAAAATACAAGGAAAAACAAATACAAATACAATACTTTGACTTTTTTATTACAAAAAGACTTTGACTTTAATGAGAGTTGACTTTCTCAGCTTTGACTTCTTGAATCTTTGACTTTTGTCTTCTTGATCTTGTATCCAACATATTTATGCACTAACAATCTCCCCCTTTGGATTCAAGATCATTATTGAAAGATCTAGCAAATCAGTCTTCACTTTAAGTTCTGTCAGTACAATCTCCCCTTTTTCTTTGACGGTATTCTTTCCAAAACTGTCTTCAAACAATTATCAATCTCCCCAAAACATTCACAAAACACTTACAGACTTTGGAAAGAAATTATCTTCAGAATCGGCTCGAATTGCTTTAGCAAATAATCTTCAAATAAAATTTTTTCAAATCTTCATAAATTCTTTGATTATCTTCAAACCTTCCCTTTGAACTTTCTGACTTAAACATTTCAGAAAATCAATTTCACAAAACTTTATCAGATCTTGATATCATCTCTTCCAGACTTCAAAACTTTAACATTTCTTCATATCATCTCCCCCTTTTTGATGATTTGAGCATCTATATCATCAAAACTTTTCGTCCAAGAAATGTCTTTGACCATTCTGATCTGTCATACTGAGTCTCTAATTCGGTAACCATAACCAAGTATTCATCTAGATCTTTGCAAATCCAGACAAAATAAGAATAGGTAACTCCTGAATCAACAGATGAATCAGTTAAAATGCCTGTCAGTAACACAAAGTCACTGTGTGTAACGAATACACAATATAAAGGAGATTTTGTGATGTTCACTCCCCCAGGGCTTCCATCCAATCATCGAAATACCACTGAGACAACAGTAGAAACGAATTCCTTGTGTGTTCGTGCAAGTGTAGAAAGAATTAAGCACGATGATTGTTTTGCAATAAGGCTCAAAGTTGTGTAAACCACTAAGACAACAGTAGAAAAACACAGACTCAATTGTGCATGATTGAAGTGCGAAGGTGGGGCAGACTTCCTTCTTTTTCAATATCCAGATTTTCCAAATGAAAACCAGATAGATTATATGTTGCGTCCCCTTGAAAATGTGAAACATTTTCTTTTTGAGAAGAAAATGAGTGGTTGGTGGGGTTTAAGCAAGAGTTGGCATGGACTAGTTGCCTGTTTCAATAACGTTCACGAAGAAATGTGAAACATTAGTAATGTGGTTGCCCGTCTCAGAAAGTAGTTGGTGCAGAGTTTGATATTCTTTTACTCTGATCTCACACCCTCTTTCTTTTTAATCATTTAGATCACTACTAACCAATCTCTCATTTTCATTTTACCTCGTCACACCCACACTCATTTCTTTTAGACTCCTCACACTCAATCACTAAGGGATTAACTTCTTGGGTAGAAATCACTGGTAAACGTGATTCCATAGAAGTTCAGATAATTCCTAGCACAAAGAACCCATAGTTCCTAGAAAGCATGTGTTGCTCAAATGGTTTAACTATAGCAGTTAAATTTCAAATACAAATGTCAGATAAATGAATGCTCAGATGATATAATCATGAAGATTTGAGCATTTTTAAAACATGGAAGTATTTTCAAACAAGTAAATTGAATAAATGAAAATGAATACAAAAGACTTGTTTGAAAATCTGACATTGTATGAAAATGATCAGAAATGAATGATATAGCAATTAAAGCTTATGGTAAAAAATAATGGATATTGTCTATACGAAACAAAAATATAGACATTCTTGAAATGACGTTTCGGAATGAAATATCGCTCAAAATTCTTTAAAGTACAAGCAGAGTGTCTTACCATCGAAGAAAAATTGTTTCAGTTTAGAGACATGGTAAGAACGATTTGAACAAAGTCAAACCGGTGTGTGTGAATACTTGAAAGTATATAGAAAAGACAATACGCAAGTATTTATCTTTGGATACACACGGTTTGTTTATCAATTAATCACAAAAAAAAATGAAAACATTTAAAATCACACTTCCAAATTATAAAATCTGTTTTAAAAATCAGGAAGTGGTTTGAACATTTAAGAACATGTTTTCTATACCTGAAAGTTGTCCTTCTTTCAGATATATTTGAGATTAAGATAAGAAATTTACCTTTTAGCTTCGTCTTAAATCTCATGAAGTCATGCTGAAGTCATTAAGATATGATCTTGTCAGCTTCTCTCATCCTTCACAAGTCTCAAAGTCTAGTCAAAATTTATTCACAAAAATTTATTCAAATGTAAACGACATAAAGCAGTAAAACGATTAAAGTACGAGTTCTGATTTGAAGTAATCAGAAATCATAGTCTTACTCCTTTTGATATTATATGATCCCCCTAAAATCATGCATCACAAAAATTTGTCAGTTAAGTAAAATGTAGAAATTAGTTATGCTCCCCCTCAAATGAATGTAGATCATCTAAAATCTTCTCTAACTCCCCCTGAGATCATGAGCAAACAATTAAAGTGCATATATCTTTCAGAAAATAAAGATAAAGAAAATGATGAAAAATAACAATTCGTAACTTTAGTAGGTAACAACCGATTACGTCTTAAGTTTTGACATACCAAGCTTAGAGACAAGAAAATTAAATCTCTTTTCATCTAAGGGTTTGGTAAATAAATCTGCAAGTTGATAATTTGTTTTTACAAAATAAAGTTCAATTGTTCCTTTTTCTACATTATCTTTTATAAAATGATACCTGACATCATTGTGTTTGGTTTTCGTATGCTGGACAGGATTAGCAAATATGGCAATTGCACTCTTCGAGTCACAATATATTGGAATTTTGTCAAACTTGAATCCATAGTCTCGTAGCTGTGTTCGCATCCACAAGACTTGAGAGCAGCAACTGGCAGCAGCTACATACTCTGCTTCAGCAGTCGATGTGGAAACGCATAATTGTTTCTTTGATGCCCAGCTTACGAGCTTGTCTCCAAGAAATTGAACGTGACCAAAAGTACTCTTTCTGTCCAACATGCAACCTGCATGATCTGCGTCTGAATATGTACTTTTTCCATTTTGTACTTCCGAAGAATATCCAAAATGTACTTAAATTGATTTATAAAAATCCCCGTAGAAAACTGTTTAACTTGTAATCCGAGAAAGAAATTCATCTCTCCCATCATACTCATTTGAAAACGTGACACCATGAGGTTAGAAAAGTTTTTGCAATATTTTGGATTAGTAGAACCAAATATTATATCATCAACATATATCTGAATAAGAATAATATCAACTTTTTCCTTCTTGATGAATAAAGTAGTATCAATCTTACCTTAGGAGAAACCAGATTTGACCAAAAATTTGGATAAAACGTCATACCATGCTCGAGGGGCTTGTTTTAATCCATAAAAGGCTTTGTCCAAGATGTAAACATGATCTGCTTATCTGAATCGACGAACCCTTCTGGTTGAGACACGTACACTTCCTCCTTAAGAATGCCATTCAGAAAGGCTGTTTTCACATCCATCTGATAGACTATGAAATTCTTATGAGCTGCGTATGCTAGAAACATGCAGATTGCTTCTATACGAGCTACTAGATCATACGTCTCATCATAATCAATGCCTTCCTCTTGCCGGTAGCCTTTGGCAACAAGTCTAGCTTTGTTTCTTATGACGATACCATCTTCATCCTTTTTAATCTTGAATACCCATTTAGTGCCAATCACGGTTTTACCTTCTGGCTTAGGAACAAGTCTCCAAACGTTTAGGGCTTCAAACTGATTGATCTCTTCTTGCATTGCAGATACCCAGTTCGAATCAGCAAGAGCCTCAGATACTCGTGTTGGCTCAATCTTGCTGAGGAAGGAATCATGCATACACTGATTAAGTGTCGCTGACCTAGTCTGTACAGGCTTGTTGAGATCTCCAATTACTTGATGTAATGGATGCTCTTTGGTCCAGCGATGCTCATGAGGGAGTGGAGTAGATGAAGTTTGAATATGATCATCATCTAGAAATCCACTTTCAGAATCTTCAGTTTGAATAACAAGAGGGGGGTTTTCATTTGAAGTCTCAGGTGAAGAAGTATCAGTTGGAACAGCAGACTCTGACTCAACTGAAACAATTACTTCTGGCTCAGTATTAACTTGTGGAACTTCAACTGTAGGAGTAGATGTTGGAATGTTAGTTTCTGTCTGAACAGGGGATGTTTGTTCAGTTATGACATCTGAAGTGACTGGATGATTGCAAGTTGTGTCTTCAGACCTGTCAGTCACAGTAGATTTAGATACATTAGTTCCAAGAAACTCATCATAAAAGAATTCAAATAACAAATCTAAATCAGTTAAATGTGAAGTAGATGTAGAAGCGTTATCCGAATTTTTCGCTGTAGAAACAGGTTCTGGACTGATCTGCCCAGAAGCTAATACTCCTGTGATAACGGGTTCTGAACTGATTTGATCAGAAGCCATCTCTTCATCGAATGTGACATTAACGCTCTCAACAACTGTCTTTGACTTCTTCAGATAAACACGATATGCTGTCGATGTTGAAGAATAACCAATGAATATACCCTCGTCCGCCTTAGCACTTGATTTATTCAGACTCTCTCTGTCATTAAGCACGAAACATTTACACCCAAATACGTGAAAATATTTGATAGTTGGTGTTCTGTTATTGATCAACTCATATGGAGTCTTCTGAAAACGGCGGTGTATCATAGAACGATTTTGAGTATGGCATACAGTCGACACAACTTCTGCCCACAAGAATATAGGTAAGTCCGATTGGCTAAGCATAGTCCGAGCGGCCTCGACTAGCGTTCGATTTCGTCTTTCGACTACTCCATTTTGTTCAGGCGTTCTAGCAGCAGAATACTGATGTGAAATCCCAACTGATTCGAGATATTCATCAACAATCTTGTCTTGAATTCTGTGCCATTATCAGTACTAAGAAACTTGACGGGTCGCTGCATTTTCACCTGGGTCATCTTTAAGAAAGTAATGAGAACTTCCGGTGTCTCATCTTTTGAATGAAGAAATTTGACCCACGTGTATCTTGAATAATCATCCACAATAACCAGCACGTATTTCTTTCCTCCCAAACTCTGAGTTCTCATTGGACCACACAAATCCATGTGTAACAATTCCAACGGAGAACTAGTGCTTGGTTCAGGCTTCGGTTTGTGTGCGGCTCTCTTCATCTTACCCTTCTCACATGCTGCGCATAAGTGTTCTCGTTCATATTTCAGCTCAGGAAGTCCTTTGACCAATTTCCCACGAACCAGCTTGTTGATGTAACGAAAGTTCAAGTGAGATAAACGTCTATGCCAGAGCCAACTTTGTTGCGTTGAAGCTTTTGTCATCAAGCATACTTGATTGTCAATCTGAACTTTGGAAAGATTGATGGTGTAGAGGTTGGTCTTTCGATTTCCAGATAAGAGTTCTGTTCCATCTTCAGTGCGAACTGAGCAACTCTTAGACTTGAAGTTGACCTCTAACCCTTTATCGCAGAATTGACCAATGCTGAATAAGTTGTGCCCCAAGCCTTCGACATAACTCACCTTACTTATCGTTATGTTGTCTTGAATAATGTCACCATATCCTAATATAGGTGAAAGATGGTCGTTTCCAAAACTGACATTTCCACTGAATTTCTCTGTATAGTTAGACAATAAAGCTTTTTGCCCAGTCATATGCTTGGAACATCCACTGTCCAAGTACCACATATGTCGGGTCTGCAAGAGAAATCGGGAGACAATAGATTTAGGTACCCATTTAAAAACGGGCCTTAATAGTTTAACACAAGATTTTGGTATCCACTTGAAAATGGATCCTCTGTTCTTTTGAAAACTTTGAAAAACATTTGATCTCGAAGAATTAACATGATAAGATCCATACCAATCAGAAGAATTATGAGAATAAGGAAAATCATTTCTCTGATAAGGATAAGATGTAGTAGTAATAGGAGACAATTGAATCAATTGCTTTATTGAATATCTCTTGTAAGAAGTTACAAGGTTTTGATTATTAGAAGCAATTTGATCAATCACATCAGTATCACTACTCACTGATCTATTACAAGTATTATCAGAAATTGATTCCACTATCTCATCCTCCTTCCGTTTTGGTCTCCATTCGGATTGAGCTTTCAACTTTTTCTTCCTTAAATCTGAAACATAAGATATAGATTTATTAGGAAAAGCAGATTTCCGAGACTGAATATTCTTTCGTGTACCAGTGTATTTCTGTTTCTGTAATCGTTGTTTCTTATGTTTCTTACCTTGAGCATAGTAATCAGCAGTTACAGAAACTGATTCACCAACCTTAGTTGATGATTCAACAATATGAACATCAAACATATCAAATTCTTAAGACAAGTAGACTGATCAGGAATTATAGAATTGACATCAAACATATCAAATTCTTCCATGCACCCATCATCAGAATTTAGAAAATCATTTGCAGACTCAAATAAGTCATCAGAATTATCAGATGAAGATTGAGATTGAGATGCCTTAGAAACTGTAGAACACTTTGTAGATTTAGTTTGAAAAACAGTGTTCTTTATAACTGTAGAAAATACATTTTGTTGTATATCAGCCAAAAGTTTTTCATCAGATAAAACATTTTCAAGCTCAACTATTTTGTTCTCAAGAATAGATGTAGAAACATAAACCTTTGCAATTGCAGGTTTTTCCTTCATCTCAGAAGTAGAATAACTAACAAAATAATCAGTTGAAAGAACTTTTGGTGTTTTGGAAAGATAACTATCATTTAACTTTACATAGTTAAACGGTAGTTGCATTTTCTTTTTATTCTTTCTATTTTCAGTTTCTTGGTCCTCAACTTCTTCTGGTAATTTGGTAACAAATTTGGGTTTTAAATGAGTATGTTTATCAGCACAAGCAAGAAAATCATAGTTATAAAGTGTCGGCTGTTTTCTGATGGCTTTTTTTAAGATAATGGGGGTTTTCAAAACCAAGTCCCCATTTCTCTTTGACATCAGCCTCTTCATTAGGTGCATTTAGAAAAATGGTTTGATCTATTTGACCTCTCGCATAAAGTTTTGCTTCCAGACCATTTACCTTCTTATTCAAATTCTTATTTTCAACCTGCAATTTATAAACAGTTAGTGCAGATTCATTTTACTCAAACTCATATTTAGACACTTTACCTTCAAACTCAGAAATCCTCTTTTCAAAACAATCTACTTTAGATTTAGAATCAAAATCAGACTTGCGTAAAGAATCAATCAGATCTTTGTTTGAAATAACAGACGTATTAAGCTCAAAGATCTTCTTGTTCTTTTTAGCAACTTTTTCTTTTTCCTTTTTCAGATTATTTTGTAAATTTTGTAGCTCAACCACCATGGTTTTCATTTTGGTAATAAAATCTTTTTCAGATAAGTTTAATACCTCATTAACTGCCTCATCATCTGACTCGTCATCTTTTACTTCTTTGCCCATGAGACAGACATGAGCATTTTCTTCCTTTTCTTCCTTTTCATCTTCTGAGTAATCCAACCAAAACTCATCTTCAGCCATTAAAGCTACACCCGCTTCTTGTTGTCTTGCCAAAAGCAACTTGTTCTGATAGTACTGAGAGTTGCGAACTTTCGGCTTCCGACAATCTTTTGCAAAATGACCCAACTTGCCGCAATTGTAGCATTTGATTGAATCAGTTGCTGGTTTTTCAACAGCGGTGTAGTCATTCACAAACTTCTTTTTCTCATCTGGTTTCTTCTCCACATATCTATCCTCTTCATACCTTTTTTCTTCCACTTTCTGTCGATGCTCGTGGTTCTTTGAACTAGATGAAGAATATCGTTGAGAATTTGATCCCGGCTTCTTGTAAAATTTCTTCTGAAATGCACGGGTCAGCAGCAGCATGGCTTGTTTCAAATTCTCTCCATCATCACTATCTGAAACAGAATCTGACTCAGAACTGATAAGAACTTTCTTCTTTTTCTTCTCTTTCTTTTCTTTCACCTTCTCTCCAGCTACTAAGGCAATAGGATCAGGAACTTGTCCTACCTTCTTCTTCTCAGCTCTTTTCTCTTCAACCTCTTCTTCATTCTGTTTCAAAGTCTCAAATACCTCATGTAAAGGAATTTCATTCAAATCCTTCATTTGCTTCATTCTTCTTGTATGCTTTCTTCCATTCCGGGCGTAGGATACTCAGAAATTTGACATTGTTTTCCAACTGCTTCTTTTTAACTTTATTCTTTGTCAGCTCATTCAGAAGCAATACAAACCTCTCATATGTATCTTCCAGACTTTCATTCTCCTTAGCTTTGAATTCCTCATAACTATTGATGCAGTTTGCCACTTTCATTTGATTTCCAATCTTGGATCCCATCATCATCTTTTGCAACTGATCCCACATCTTCTTAGCATTGGCTTTATAGCTATCAATCTTGATGTAGATCTCGTTTGGAATGCTTTGAAGAAGTAAGGATCTTGCTTGTTTATCTGCTTTGTATCGGCTTTTCTGTTCTTCAGAATACTGAGAAATATCCACTGTCACTGTTTTCATCTTTTGCTCTCTTTCCTCAGTCCCATCTTCACTATCAGAAGAATCAACATTGGGTACTTGAACTGTTATTGGAGCCATTGGACCTTCGGTGATAGACAGAAGAATATTCTCTCCATTTGAATGTCGATCTATGAAATCCAAGAATCTGTCCTTCCATTGTTCATACTCGCCTTTGAATAGAACTGGAGGCTTTACATCGGTGCCAATTGAAAGTGCATCTTTGGAAGTCATCTTCTTTAAACCTGTTTTAAAATATATCAAATAAGAAACTAGAACTGATTGTTAGTCCAAAATATGAAATCACAAGAAAAAAAATTTGAAAAGAAATTCAGAGATTTTGAACACAGAAAGAATTTTTGTCCCCCTCCGCAGACAAAGATGTGCGCGTTTCCCAAACTCGCACGTCGAATCTTGCACGTTTGAACAAAACTCGCTAGCTTCACTTGCACGTTTCTACTATTCCTCTTCAAACTCGCACGTCGAAGAACTCGCTAATCACTATTCCTCCTGAAACTCGCTAGCTTCGATTAGCGCGTTTGGTGAACTCGCAGATCACTACGTGCGCGTTCTGGTCCTTAGAAATTTTTCCAACTTTTCCAAACTCACAGACTTCAACTAGCGCGTTTTTAAAACTCGCTAGTCGTTACTTGCGCGTTTTGACCAAAATCGATTCCTTTGACTTGTGTGTTCTAGCTGATGAACCTTGCGCGTTTCACGACAAACTAGCGCGTTTCACGAAGAACTTGCGCGTTTTAGGGATCTAGCGCGTTCTTCCTTCTGTCGACCCAAAAACGAACTTTTCATCTGAAAAACGATCCAAACGTGGTCCAAATGATCTGAAACTCTGGATTGTTGCTCGATTACAACACTAGAATGAATTACAACTCAAGAAATTTACAAACAATCACTTTACAAAACAAAAATTCGATGAAACAGTGACTAAACAACTTTTGAATAAAACTTAACAAAAACTACAGAAATTCAAGTGATTTACAGTGCAATACTGAAATTAAAGTACATAGACTCGATCTATTACACTTTTGTAACAATTCCTAATCAAAATATTCTCCAAAACACTCTCAAATTCAGAATCCGAATTTTCTTTCAAGAACAGTGACGAAACCAACAAAATCTTGAATTTCTTGATCTGATTTCACCTTTGGATCTGCTCTGATACCAATTGTGTGTTCCAGATTCTAGTTTCTAATCATTAACAAGTAATCAAACAAACAATTCAAACAATTACCTGTTTTGATTAATCTTCTCAATTCAACAGTTACACTTTCTCTCTCTAAAACTCTTTCTCTCTCTCTCTACAAGATATCTCTTTTTAAACGTACAACTGAACCTACTCATTGAAATACAAAGAATACAAGGTATTTATACTCACTACTAAAATACAAGGAAAAACAAATACAATACTTTGACTTTTTTATTACAAAAAGACTTTGACTTTAATGAGAGTTGACTTTCTCAGCTTTGACTTCTTGAATCTTTGACTTTTGTTTTCTTGATCTTGTATCCAACATATTTATGCACTAACACAATACTAACATATTTCTTTACTTTTGGAACCCAAACCTGAACAAAGTTGTTTGCTTTATTTTTCTTTAAGTTACTCCTTGGCTTATTTGGAGTATTTTTCTTTGAATTAGCAAACTTATTCTGAGCATGAGATTTTATAGGTGCCCTTCTCACATTCTCAGCCATATGATTCCTTATTTGCTTCCTATAACCAACAGAATTTTGTATATTTCTTTGAAAAGTGATCCTTTGGTTAATAGGATTTAAATAACAGTGTTTGGCTAGATGATTTAACTTGCCACAGATAAAACAAGGCTTTGGTCTGTTAATTTTTCTCAGATCAATTCTTTGTTTTAAATCCCACTGATTATTTCTGTTTCTTTGATTTCCCCTTGTTTTATCATGTTGTTGGGGTTGATTCTGTTTACAAGTACAGGGATTAACAACAGTGGTTTGCATGTAATGGACTCCCTGTACCTTTCCCTTCCCTCTCTTAGAACTTTCAGCCTTCTCACTCTTTACAAAAGGTTTATCCCCCCTTCATTAGTAAGGATATGATTTTCTAAAGGGATTTCTTTAAGTCATCCTTATTCTTACCTCTAGTGGTCTCATCTTCAGCCTCTTCCTCAATCACTACACTGTCAAGAGGATCTACATTTGTGGCTCCTGCAGGTAAGTCTATTTTCTCGTGTCTTTCTAAGAGGTCTGAAGTGGGAGGGATATAGTTATTGTTATAAGGTGGAGGGGTACTGTTGTATCCTAAACCTCTTTTCAGGTTGTCATGAACTTGAGATTTTAGAAGTGAGTCCATTGCTTTAGAGGCATTGGAAAACTTCTCAATGTCCAACTTGGCTTTCTCAAAATCACTCCTTATCTTCTCACATTCCTCTTCAGACTTTTAAAGCTTAATTTCTAACTGATTCTTTTCCCACTTCCAGTAGTTAGTATCATATGTGTGTTGAAGTTCATTGGCTTTGTATGCCTTAATCTGTTCTTCCAAATTCTCAACAATCACAACATACTCTCTTCTATCTTTTTCTAACCTTTTTAGGTCATCACACATGCTTTGATTGTGATCCCTATACTTTTTAACAGTTTCTATGCAAGATTTTGAGCAAAGGTTAGATTTTACCTCTGTGGGAATATCAGTGCTTGGTGACTCTGAAACTTTAGCCATTAAAGCTTGATACTGAACTGCTTCTTCTGCTTGGTCACTCCAATCAAATCTCATTCCTTCTTGGGAAACAAGAGCTTGAGAAGAGTTCCTGTTGTTGAAGCTAGTGGACTGTGATGGTTGATGGTTGCTAGTATGTTGTTGAGGAATTCCACTTCTGCATTCTCTTGCAAAGTGCCCCAACTTGTGACACTTGTAACATT
The DNA here is from genome assembly GCA_023525745.1 of Arctium lappa. NCBI lineage: Eukaryota > Viridiplantae > Streptophyta > Magnoliopsida > Asterales > Asteraceae > Arctium > Arctium lappa. The sequence continues at coordinate 209,826 of CM042049.1, forward strand.
CAACCTTGGATTTATCAAATCCAACCCCATCTTCTCTTTTCTGAGCAAAGTTATTCCTTCTAGTCCTTTTGATGAATCTTTTTACCCTCATTGTGAGCATAGCTATCTGCCACTTGATATCCATCTCTTCCAGATCATCAGTATTTATCTGTTCTAAATCATCATTAATTAGAGTGGAATTAGCATGACTGGCTAGAAAAGCTTCTAACACAGAGTCATTAGATCCATCTTGCTTTGATCCATAGGCAGCACTAACTGATTTTGTATTTGCAGCATAATCAGTAGAAGATGATAAAAGAGCAGCATTGTATGAGTGGCCAGAGGGCCTCTTCTTTGCTTCTACCTCTGCTTCAAACACCCTAAGGTCATTATAGAGGTCATCCAGTTCCTTGTCCTCCAGTTGGTCATTCTGTCTGAAAGAGACAGTGTACATAGTCCATTCATCACCAAGAGATCTTAGAAATTTTATGTTGACATCATCTTGATCTATTTGGACACCAACAGTAGCCAATTCACCAATTAACTTATTAAATCTATCAAAAGTTTGAGTCATGGACTTATTCTTTGTAGACATGAAGTTTTCATATTGCTGCTTCAGGATGGCCTTCTGATTTCTCTTGGTACTTTTGGTACCAGAAAATCTTTTCTCCAGTGCATTCCATAAAATTTGTACATCCGTGCAGTTGCAGAACTGGTGTTGATACTCATTAGGTATAGCCAAGAGCAGAGTGCTCAAGGCTTTCATCTCTGTCTGCCTCATCTGTCTTTCTCCATCAGTCTTTGGTGGAGGTCTCTTGCCATCTGCATCCATCTTTCCTCCATCAGAAGGACCATTCTCAATGATATCCCACATTGAGAAGTCTGTGAGAAGAATATATTGCTTGATTCTGATCTTCCACATGTCAAACTCATTGGGTTTGAGCATGGGAACCTTTGATACCAAAACGTTGTCACTTGAACTGTCCATGATTATAGGTTTCTGAGTTTTCTAGCTCTGATACCACTTGTCAAGATCGAAAAATTCTAATGAAGAATTTAATACAAACTCAGAAACAATGTTAAAGAAGTCACGAAATAACACTTTAACAATTAATCAAAACACAGAATATGAACTCAAATCATAAGTTTATATTGCATAAAACTTAATGATTACAAACACAACCTCAATCTGTTGAACAGACTCAACAGACGTTCTACACTTCTCTATAGAAAGGATCAATACTAGTCTTGAGGTTAATTCTCTAAACAAAAACAACTCTATCAATGTATCTCTCTCTATCAAGAACTTCTAGACTATATATACAAAATTGATTACAAGATAATTACAAAGGAAATATTATTCTTCAGAATCCAGTCCATAATTATCTTCATCTCCTATTCTTCCGCATCAATCCATCTTTATCTTCAGAAGCAGCATTAACTCAATAGCAGTATTAACTTTGTCCCTGGCAGTACTAACAATGCTTGCAGTATTAATCTCTTATGGCAGTAGTAATTTCCAAGCAGTATTAACTACTAGCAGTACAAATATTGCATAGCAGTATTAACATGCTAAGCAGTAGTAATCTTTCTTCACCTAGCAGTACTAACCAGACTTGGTTATTTCTGACCCAACAATAATCGAATGTAATATAGATTATTTTATGTTATATTTATATGTTAGATCGTAATATTTATGTTTATTTTTATAATTATATAATTATAAAAAATTAGTAATATTTATATTTATGTAACACCCTAAAATTTAACAGAATAAAATTTCGCAATTCTGCAATATGACGGCCATAAATAGATATAAAACCTGGGTGTGAAATCTGCTATACTCAATCCCAAAGTATCATCCCGATAGAACGGGGAAGCAATTCCATAATCATTACAGTTAATCAAATGAAGGATAGACTAACAACCTAATAATCTAACTTAAATAAGAGAGATTAGTATTGGGTGTTGCTATTCTTCCAAAAGGTATGTTCACTATTCAAAAACGTCGGTCTATACATCTCCCAAAAAGACCGCTCTTGGCCTCAAGGCCATCCACTCAGTCCCGACGAACCCCACCGGAAACCTGACCTGTTATACATGTCATTTTAAGAAAAAGTGTTAGGCTAAAGCCTAGTGATATCAAACATTTACAGTTTAAGAAATCAAACATAAAAGTGAGTAAAAGAGTTGTCCTTTTTAAACTACGACAATAATGGAAATAATGACAACAATGCTCTTTGATAGTATAATAAATACCTCTTGGGTTAACGGGGGAGACCCGCATACTAACCCGAATGACGGAACACAAAAGTAAGTCATTCGATGGGTCAGTAAAGCCAATAAACACATAAAGTACACGCAAGGGATGTCAGGCTCAGTAGCTTTAAACGTACACCCACGGAAACTCGAGTTCAACCCCGTCGGGTTCCTATGTCGAGCCCCTCATCCAATATCGTAATACTTGAGCACGAATGACTTATACCTCAATCTGGTACCTAACGTGCAGCACGAAGGACTTATACCTCAACCGGTACCTAACGTGCCTCGACGTGGAAAACTAGTCGTCCCAACGCCGAAACAATAATAAACCAAATACGGGGTCATGACTCCCACATGCATCAAATAAGCCAAATAATGCGCATAAGGCCTAACAAGTAAACCCAACTCTAATTAATATGCAATAATTGATATGAAGGTTATTTTCCACCAAAACCACTTCCATTGTTTACCAAACGACCACTAGTCAAAAATATAGATGATTCCTTTTTATTTCAAGTCCCCAAAATATGAAGTGAGTTAATATGCAAACTTATCAGCAGTTAACTACAAGACCAATATTTCCAAATTCTTAAGTTTTACATAGCCATGCCATTCCCGTAAACGTATAACCCAAGTAAAAACGAGCATAAAGAACATTCTTAAAGTTCATAAATCATCATTTCTCCAAATGTCAACACAAACCCTAATATCCCCAAAAGTTAGGTTTAGCATAAAGCTATACAATGCAAATATATGAAAGAGGAGATATTAGGTATTTAAAATCCATCTTTTGACATGTATAAGTTTTAGTAAGAAGGTAAGAACTCATCTTGTAGGGTGGTATTTGAAACCCTAAAACCATGGGCGGAGCCAACACTGGCCTAGTGTCAGCACCGACCCACCCTAAAGTTTTTATTTTCAAAATTTTTATATAGCCAAACATTTAATAATTATAAGTCTTGCTTTGCTTCCATTTAAAAACCCACTGTCAACCTCTTACACTCTGTCCAATACTAAAAGCCCACAACAAAATGTTTCACACAATCACCGTCTCAACTCTCACGTATTCACCTCTCTCTCTCTCTCATATATATATATATATATATATATATATGTATATATATATATGTATATATATATATATGTATATATATATATATGTATATATATATAGGACGATAATCAAATGAGAACCAAAAATAAGTTGAGAACCGTGAAAACCAATCTAAACCATTGATTAATTTTAATCCATGGTCATTAAAGGCAGTGGCAATTTTGAATAAATTGGAAGTGAAACAACTTTTAATTAAAATCATAGAATCAAAACCAAATTCCGGCTTAGATCGGTTCTCACAGTTCTCAATTTTTTTTAGTTCTCACATTATTTAACCCCTATATATATATACATACATATATATTAACTATTGAAATCCTCACTGATTATTGAAGGTCGGTTAAGATCTTGGATTTATATTTTCTTCACTTTAGTTATCTTATATTTCTTTTGTATAAATTTAGTTTTGATGGAGGGATTTTGAATCTCAGTTTCGATATTTATATTTAGTTGTGATTCGTTTAGAAAAATAACTTTATTTTAGTTATTTTCCTTGATTTAATTGATATGATTAAAATAAAGTTCTCGGTGATAAAACTGGTATGATTGTTTTTCAATTTGGTTTGATAATCATAAATTAACGAACCTTTAGACAAAGCCGCTTCTAAGTGTATAGAGATCAATTGATTTTTTAGAGTAGTTATCGATTGTTCAACTTCGAATTGAGAACATCCTACTTTCCTTTCTCTGTTTCTCGATGTATAAGTATTGTTTAGAGATATGCCCTTTTCGTATTGAAAAGCAATTCAATATTATGTGCACATTTTCATTTGAAGTTGTAAGTTCGATTGTCTCATTAGATATACGTTGGTACATAAAACCTTAACAATTTTCTCATTGTTTTTGGCCGGCGTCTAGGACCACCCTAAACATAAATCCTGGCTCCGCCCTTGCCTAGAACTCAAAAGCGTATGGAGGGAGATCTTCACAAAGAGAGTTATATAACCTAGATAATACCAACAACAATCTTAGGGCTTCATTTGTGGAGATTAAATGAAGAGAGAGAAGAGCTACTCACCTAGGGCACCCAAAATCGCACCAAGCTCACCTACTAGCACCACACTTGAACCAAATGAGAGAAAAGGGGGAAGAAACCCGAATTAGACGACCAGAGCAGCTCCGCGGGTTATGTCGCGACCTCAAGTCGCGGCATAAGTCGCCCGTGTCCTTGAGATGCTAGACTAACAGTAAGTTACGTGGCTAATGCCGCGACTCCAAGTCGCGATTAAGTCGCGTAGTCCACTGCTTCTTCTTAACCAAAATCCAAGTCTTGCCACACAACCAGGCTAAGGACACGCGGTACTCACCAACAAGATAACGTTCAAGACTAAAATTAAAATACGGAAGACTAGAAGGTTGAACGATAAAAGTATTACAAACGAAAATTTCGGGGTGTTACAATTTATAAATATTTATTTCCTTTTAAATCAAACCAAAAAGTTAAAAAAAAAACATTTTAAAACTATATGATACAAATAAATAAAAATATATAATAAAAATAAACAAAAGAAAAGACAACAAAAAGACAACAAAAAGACAAAAACACAATCATAATATGCAATCATGAATGTACAACTAGCAAAAAATATAGTGCAATTAGCCTCCTAACAAAAAAATGTAATTCACTCTAAAAACAATTAATAACTAAAAAGTAGTTAATAAGATTACAAGTAAACTATAGATTTGGTCCTTGTGGTTATTAAAAGTTTTTTGTTTAGGTCCCTCAAATTTTTTGCTTCTAGATTAGATCCAGGGGCGGACCTACTAAGGACCGAGAGGGGTCTTGTGCACCTGCTCAATTGATTATCGTAAAGAAAAAAAATGTAGTCGACTTGTAATTGCATCCGCTTGATTTTGAAAAATGCCTCAAATATTTTAAAACTAAATTTATAACATAAATAACAAATTGGTGGGGTGGCATTCGTTTGTGAATTAGTGCTCCTTATAAAGGAGGTTTAAGCCTTTAAGGTTCTATCCCTGACATCTATACATGTTATTTTTTAATAACTCATCTTATTGTTTTTATCTCTTTCAGTCCTAAATCATTTTCATAAATGTACTTAAATAACATTTAATTAATTTTGATCATTAGCTTTCCTCATAAATACAAGTTTTTTCTCGTTAGTATTTTCTAATTTGCTTTTAGGTATTGATTTAATTATTGTTACTTAAAATTCTAGATGTATAAGGAAGAAAAACAAGATGCATAGTTAATTTTGATTTGCGAAACATCTATTTAATACTAGGAGTTTCGGATGCATAAGAAATCGAAATTGAAAACCTAGAAAAAAAAGTACAAAACAGTCAATATTAAATACTAAAAATTGGATAATTTATGAAATTAACCAAAAAAAATAAAAGAAAAATTCCTTAATGGTGGAATTTAGCTAACAACATGTTGGCGTAAAACATGATTTTGTATTTTCCTAGGGGGGTTTGCCTATGGGTGTAAACGAGTCGAGCCGAATTGAGTTGTAGGTTAATCGAGTTGGGCTAAAAAAATTAATATTATGCTCGAGCTCGATTAACTTTTCAATGTTGGGCTCTAGAGACAGAGGGAGGGAAAAAGGAGGAGACGACGATGGGGGAAGGCCTCTGGAGAAGGGGGAATGGCCGAAGGTGAACGACGATGAAGGGGGGTCGGAGGTGGTGAGCCGGATAAGGGGAATGAGAATCATGAATGGAGGAGGAGTTTTGATATTGTTTGATTTTTTCATTTTAGGTTTCTTTTCAATGCTTTACTATATTAGAGTAAATCACAGATATCATCTATGTCGTTATATGAACATTACGAATTGGGGCACTCTCATTTTTTCTCATGGATTGGGTACATGTGGTTTTAATATCCTAAGATTATTAATAATCAAAGAGTAAATCACAAATTTTTTCCTTGTGGTTTCACCTCGATTACGGCGAAGGTCCTTGAACCGTAAAATCCTTGACTAGGGCCCCAAGGGTTTCATTTTAATTATGGACAAGGTCCTTTGACCTAACTTATGTTAAAAAAAATCTTTTGTTAATCACCCCGTGTGCCCTTTACGCGAAAGGTAATTTTGTCATTTTACTTTTTTTTTGTACAAGTTTGACTCCCAATTGTACAACTCTTTGAAGCATTGCAGTTCAGTCTAACCACCTCTCCATCTCAGGCCTATTTGCATTCCCGTCACTACACATCTCCATCTCTGACCTCTCCACCTCTCCATGTTCGTCTACTATATCCAACAACCAAGAATGAACCAAGATCACAAAGATTAACTCCCCATCCCAAATTAGTCAAATTGTAGAATATCTCTCCAAATATGATTTAGAGGAACACAAAATCAAACTCAAATTCAAGAATATACAAATTTGTTCAAATGATTTGTTTACACAAAAGTTATGTAACTGAAAAACCTAAATCTAAAGCTTTGAACAAGAAAAAAAAGTCATATTAAGCCCAGATACCGCCGGGGATGTGTGCGTGCGTGTGTTCGTGGTAGTCGTTCGTTGGTTCGAAACCGCTATGCCTTCAAAAAAAAAAATATTAAGCCCAAACTTTCAACCCATTTCATGCATCAAAAACCCAGATATAGAATTAATCGGTCATCTTTTTTTTTGGAAAAAGAATTAATCCGTCATCTTAAAAACCTTAATTATGAATTTTAGGGCTCAAATACTTTTTTTTTTTTTTTTTTTTTTTTTGTAACCGGGATACAACCACATGGAGCAGATGTGTAATCAAATGAATCAAATATATTTTGACGGACTATACATAAAAGAATATAGAATTTAAATAATATCTCCCATGGTTGATGTGGATGATATCGATGGACAAGGAAGAGTTTTGTTTTGGGACTATGAGTTGAAAATTGGTCAACGCTGATTTATATATACCTAACCAAACCAAACCATCTGCCTGCCTGCCGTACACTCTCATTTACCAGTGTAGGTATGGCAAGAAGAAGCTGCTTTAGCTTCACAGCCTCACGAGACCGGTGTTTCAGATTCTCCTTCACCTTGACCGGCCTCAAATCAACCACCATCAACCTCCATGAAGGCGCCACCCTCATCCACTGCTGGATCCCCAAAACCCACAAACCCCACAAACCCAATCTCCTCCTCATCCATGGATTCGGTGCCAACACAATGTGGCAATACAACCAATTCATCTCTCCTCTTGTCTCCAAATTCAACCTATACGTTCCGGATCTCCTCTTCTTCGGAGACTCCCACACCACCCGACCCCAACGGACGGAACACTTCCAGGCGGAGTGCCTTATGGCAGCCATGGAGGCTGTTGGTGTTGTTGGTAAGATGCAGGTGATGGGGCTCAGCTACGGTGGCTTTGTGGGGTACAGCATGGCAGCCCAGTTCCCGGAGAAGGTGGAGAAGCTCATCATTGCTTGTTCAGGTGTTTGTTTGGAGGAGAGTGATATGGATAATAAAGGGTTGGTTCGTGTCAACAGTATTCAAGATGCTACCAGTATTCTGTTGGCTCAGACACCCGATAAGTTGAGGGAACTGATGCGGATGGCTTTCTACAAGCCTCCCCAGAATGTGCCTTCTTGCTTCCTATCTGATTTTATTCATGTATGATCGATCATCTTGCCTTTTTTCTTTTTCTTTTTTCAATTTTGATTTCTTTCGATGATGATTATTAATTGAAACTTCTTGACCTTAATTGTTTGGTTCCAACACAACATTTTGCATCATCAATTTACAAAAATTAATGTTGATGATGGGAAGTTAGGTAATGAACACAGAGCATGTTCAAGAACGAGGAGAATTGATTGAAGCCTTACATAAAGGTCGAAAACTTTGTCATCTTCCCCAGATTACTCAGGTTGCTTGCTTGGTTTATATATATATATATATATTCCCATACTATATATATACATACTACTAATGGTAATGGATGTTTAAAGCTTTAATTTGGTTCATGATTTGCAGCCTACATTGATCATCTGGGGAGAGCATGATCAGATATTCCCACTGGAATTGGGTCACAGATTAAAAAGGTTCATTTCATTTCCTTTCATCAAGATTATTAATTAACTGTTACAACTGATGTATGTGTTCTGTTTTGATCAGTCATTTAGGTGAAAATGCACAACTGGTAATCTTGAAGAATTGCGGGCATGCAATCAACGCCGAGAAACCCAAAGAGCTCTACAAACACATTAAATCGTTCCTTAAGTAGACAAGACTAGCAGAAAAGAACAATTGTTGTTATCAAAACTTACAATGTTATCAAGATTGTACATTGCTTTGGATTCCTTATTGTTCCAAAGTAGAAAGATGAAAAAGGGTTGGGTTTGGCTAATAGTTACATATCCTTAAAAAACAATTGTTCCTATCAAAATTCAGTGATATATTTAATCAAGATTGTTCGTTACTTTCATCATGTATCCCTCTGTTGCTTTGATTAATGCAAATGACAGAGGTCCTGAAATGTATTATAGATAATGGTGGGTCAAAAATATCATAATTTTAATCATATCACAAAACGGAAAACAACTAAACAAACAACTACAAGATCCCTTACATTTGTTTTGACTAACCTTCACTCATCCAATTGACTGAATCATTATGTGATTATAGAAAATGTTTTCAGACAAAAATTCTTTTCAAATTCATCATCACCCCTGGCCTTACATTAACCATATAATTAAAATTTAACCGATCCATCCATCCATCCAAATATATGTTAACAATAACATAATAATCTCACAATAATCACTCCAAACAAAAAAAGCTGCACAAATTAACTAGTATGTATATGATATGCATTTTGTTATAAATAATTAAAGGTTCACAATTTGTAATAACAAGTGAACAATCGTTCTATAGGTTTTGGTGATTGATTCAATGCTTTTATTGTTTGCATAACATATCTCTCTCTGATTTGGAGGCATTCCGTTAACAAAATAGTCAACTGCTGCTCTGTTGACGCACATAGTAGAAAATAAAATGGAGGGAAAACGTGAGAATTTGTTGCAGAAGATGCGTGGTAAGTAAGATGCACCTAAATTGATCAATTCTAATACCACCACCATTTTCTCTGATGAATTTGATGCTATTCCTCAGATTTTACTCGTTCAATTGTTGAACATCTTTCCAATGGTCGTTCTCCGGTGATTTACATCCATCGTTTCCGCAATTACTGCACTGATATTTCTGGAAACTGGTTAGTTATGTTAATTTTCCCAATGTTCCAAAATACGTTGCAGTTCAAAATCACTCGGTAAATCATTTCGAACTAACCTTGTGTTATATTTTCTAAACCTAGCGATTCAGAAACCACTTTCTAGTTTTTCAACTTCAGATGATGAATATGAACTGTCCGCATACATTAAATATTCATAGGGATTTCTAAACGACGGAATATTCAAATTGCTACTGCTTTTACGCAGCTATTGCAGCCACGATTCAGTTAAGGGAGTGGAGATTCTCACGCTACAACGGGAATGCCATGCATGTAGGTTGGGTGAGTATGCTTCATTAATGGACAAATTAATTTTGCTGTTCAATTGCTATCGTTGACAAATTTCTAAATTGTTCTTTTCTCAGATATTTTATTGAGGGTGCTACTTATTGTTCAACAACTTCTACAAGAGAATAGGCATGGGTCAAAGAGAGACATTTATTATATGCATCCTTCTGTGTTTCGAGGTTAAACGGAATCTTCTGATTCTACCTCTCTACTGCTTTTTTCCAAAATACAGTTTGGAATATACAGCACGTTAGAATGTGCAAAGGTTACATGCTTAATAAGTGTGTTTCTGCTTTGATGCTTTATCACACTGTAGATGCCAGTTTTGTTGAGTAATCTGCTTAGCCAACAACACAGCAATACATCTTTCAAGTTAGGTTTCTTGGCATAATGTCACTTTTTCCCTTGTTCTAATTCTTTTTTTATTTTATCCCACACCAGAACAATCAGTTGTAGACCGCGCCATCAATGACATTTGCATCCTTCTTCAGTGCAGCCGTCACAACCTAAATGTTGTATGTATTGTCCTCATCTTCGTATTTGTAAATTAATTGCTGGTATAAGTACATATATGCAAGATCCTATGGATGAATGTCTACCTATACTGTTGTGAATCTCCATCAATGACTGATCTCCAATAAAAACTGTTAACTATTCACATTTCTGTTATGATATCTGAATTTGTTGGGGGTTGCCATATAATGGATCAATCTCACACCTTGATATGTGCTAACTTTGGTCACTTAAGATGCATTATCTTTCTTTCTATTTGATATTCAGAACAGGTATAGAATTATGATCTATTAATATGTTGCCTTCAATCAATAAGCATGTGACAGTAGCTAAATGAAACTGTTGGAAACGTTCATGAATTTTTATTGCAGCTGAATTTAAGTTACAGTAATAAAACAATCTGCAGTATCGAAAGGAAAACTTCTGGAAGATGTTAGTCTAATTACCTGTTCTGCTCCTTCCCCTGCAGGTGTCTGTCGCGAAAGGGTGTGTATCTGCTAAATATCATTAAGAATCTGAGGGGACTGTTGTTTGAAACACATTGATGCTCTTTGAATACCCGTCTCAGTAGTATCTCAAGAGCTTGTTGCATGACTTATCCTTTGATCAACTAAAAAAACCCACTTCATGATATTAGAGATAAAAAATTTGTTTGCATATATAAATCTTTAATAGTTTCATTTCATCAAGTCTGGAAACACTATTACAATATCTTTACTAAGTTGAATTGGAAGTTACTGGTAAGTAGCAATGTCATTGTGAGTGCAATTTTAAAATTTTCCCAATATCGTTATAATCAGGACATTCTTATGTCATTTCCGAAATTCAGAGGCAGGTCATCTGTTTGAAATTTGTTTCATCTTTTTAATCGTTTAGATTTGGATATATCATACACCTTTGATCAAATTGAAATGTTAATGGAGGAAAAAGAAGTTGCTTGTTTTGCCAAAATAAGGGGCCTGCTTGTTTATCTTTTTTGTCCCCTAACGTGAACATAGAGTAAAAGAATCCCTGAGAAAGGAAGCTGATAGAGTTGTTAAATGATAATAGGATGTCGACTGGTGTATAATTTCACTCATTGATCATTTCACCATCCAAACTATATTTGCTAGTTTATTTTGTTTCAGATTGGTGATGGGATGGTTGAGATTCTCAGAAGCTGATAGGATATTCAACTGCCTAAACCACCCTGATACTGTAAGGGAAAATGTCATCTTTTACAAGTTGTTGCTGGACTTAAATTGATAGATGATATCTGGTTTGCTGGCAGGCACACTCTATTCCGGTACATGTAGAAGAAGTGAAAGGTGTTCAGATAGCAACGAAGATCTGTAAATGAAAGAAATATGATTTCTATTCAATCACATAAACTGTCTAGGCTTTGAGTTTCTATGTTTCCTTTCCTTATTCATGGGCATATTACAGAGTTCCTCTGTCTTTCTGGACAAATTATTATGTGACGGGAGTTGCAGATATTAAATACAAAAACGTACATAGGCATAGGCATAGGCATAGGCAGGAAGACATAACTAATTCACGATATTTCCATATATCAACATAGATATATCTTCTATTATTCTATACATGTATGTTTGGTTAATAATACAGAACTTTATAGGTATACATTCTGTTCTTACACACAGAAAGATGATAATATTTTAGGTTACCTATATATATTATTTGGTTCTTGTGCACAGATATTATCAGCGTTGCAGACTACATATTAGTCGTGGAGAAGGAATCTGGTGAGGCCTTTCTTTAGCAATCCCTGTGGGTTCAACCTTCTTGCCATTTGAAACTGATGAAAGTGTTACATGCAGTATTCCAACGACTAGCAAACGATTGTTTTTGCAAGACTAATCGTAGCATTGTCATCACGGTAAGCGTGCCTTCAGTTGAACATCTCCTAAGGAATCAGGCATTAACTATATCTACCTACAGGGCAGAGGTTATCCCGATATTCCAACAAGGAGGTAAAGTTTTATTAATTTGTATTTTGTATCAGAACTTGGACCAAAGCAACTTCAATCTTATAATTATTATTTGTACTTGTGTTTACTTTTCAAGCAGGTTCTTGCGGCTACTCATTGAACAGCTGCACCTGCCGGCTTATTGTTTGGTTGATTGTGATCCATATGGATTTGACATCTTGACCACATACCGGTTTGGTTCAATGGTAATGGTCTTTGGGGACTCTTTAATTTCAAAATGTGGTGGTGATTTTTACTAAGAGTAGTATATGCAAGGTGATGCCAGTATAATAAGAAGTAATTAAGCTAATAGCAGTTGCAAGCAGTGTAACAATTATATATTATTTACATGTCAATAGATGATCCAAATTTTCTATCTTAACAATATTTTTGTTAAAGCAACTGGCATATGATACAAAGACAATGAGGGTTCCTGAGATACAATGGCTTGGAGTGTTTCCTTCAGATGCTGAGAGATATAATGTTCCACAACAGTGTCTCCTTCCTATGACATCTGAAGGTATAATGTTCCTCTGAAGTTGTTTGCTTCCCTTATATCGAATTAACAGTTTGTTGTTATCAGATAGGATGAAAACAGAGGCAATTTTGAATAGATGCTATTTGCAGAGGGTAGTGCCAGAGTGGAGGTTGATAATGCTCTTCATCTTTTGATTTTTCTTCTTCTGCATTACCTTAACCTACCAATAATGATATCCTTTCAAGACCTCTATCTTCTTATTTTTGTTAGGGTGGAACTAGAATTGCTGCTGCAAAGTGGAGTCAAGTTTGAGATTGAAGCATTATCTGTGCACTCACTAACCTTCTTGTCAAAAGAGTATATACCAACTAAGATTCAAGGTGATGTAGCATCCTAACTTTTACTCTATAACCATTACTCCATACCATGCAGAAAATCTGAGGTCCTTTTGTTTGTGGAAAAGATATCATAGAAACATACGTTTTCTGTCCAGGAACCTTTGATGGTGAAGGTCTGAAATAAGTAGAGAACATATTGGAGGATATGATTCATTACAAAGACGGATTTATGTGAGTGAGATGTGCTGTGAATGCTCCGATTTTGGACAAGTGGTTGGTTTGAGCAGTATTACAAGCTTCTGTTATAGGATATATTAGCATTAATAGATGACTTGGAAGACGTATCTGGTGTTTTGTGTCTGTATCAACAAGGTTCCTGTTGTAAATAAATTCATTTGCTTGCTTTTTTTCCTCTCAAAGTCAAAGTCTTGTGCTGTGTTTGAGTACAAGTCTTATTTTGTTTCTATTGAAGTTGATAGACCTTTTTGTTGCTGCAAACCCTATTCCTTGAGAAGAAAGATTATGTGTTACTCCACTGATTTTTATATTCCAACAAGTATTCCAAATATGAATGAGAGGAAGAAAACTTGGATTGGATCCACAGAGACAACCATATCGAGTTATTGTTTTATGTTTTGATTTAGGGGCCGTTTGTTTTTTTCAAATAACTCTTAATACTTCTTAAATACATCTAAAACTAGAAGTGTTGATCCTTGGACCACCTTTGAATTCTTGCTCCGAATATATTAGGGTTTCTTTTAGCACTTCTTTTTTTATCTCCATGTTCAAGATTTTTGTGGTTTTTTACTGCATGATTGGTTCCTACACTTTTAACTTTTTTAAAAATTAAAAATAAAATAACCAAAAAAATATATAAATGCCTTCCATTTGGAACAAAAAGAAAATAAGGTATATATACTACGAGACAAAAAAAAAATCGAACAACATAGATAAAACTGTTAGAAGGATTATGTGACATCATCAAAAGGAAGTGATTGACTTAATATTTTCTTATTATTAGATTACCATAATGAATGTTTCATTTTCTTTGTAAACTCCTCCCTATTTAAAGGGGCTATGATTAATGAGAATTACAGACTTCTTCTTTCTGTGTTATTGTTATTCTCTCCACATTGTTGTTCCATTTATTTTTCCCTTTTAACACGTTATTAGCACGTAAGCTCAAATTTTAGCTTCTAAGCTCTAACTGCCACTATCTACCGCTACCAAACTAAACAATTATTGTGTTTGGTGTCTACTGTCATTACCGCTACAGATCAACATCCTGTTAATCATGTTCAAGTACGCATACTTATTCTCTTTATGCATTTTGTGCTAATTGTATGCTTGATTTTTTTTACCACCATGATTCATGTTTTTTTTTTCTAAATATCCACATTGTTTGCTTAACTCTCAACCCCATAACATCATGTAACCTTGTCCTTTTTTTTTTTTACTTCGAGAGAAATAATTTTAACTTGTTTTTTTTTACCATGGAGATTGAATTCGGTATAAAAGAGAGGTTGGGGGTAGTGGAATAATAGAGAATGACGGCCAGTTAGGGTTTTTGAGAAATCCATCATTTTCTTTATATTTATTATTTATGTTATATAATATTTATTAAAAAAAATCCTCCGTTTTTTTTTACATATTAGTTTTGGTGATTAAAAGTTCTTAATCATATTGATTTAACTAATGATTTATTTTATATTGATTTGTTTCCTTTATTAATTCTTTATTATTTGACATCTATTTTAAGAAAATATATAATATATTTTCCTTTCTATATATTATCCAATAAATATAATTTTTGTTTATGGCAATACATATAAATATTTCTTGTAGTTTAAAATTCAAATCTATTATTATGTTTGCATTAACTTATTTGGTTGTTGATCTAGAATTATGGATAGATAATCATATTTGAATGCGATTGTTTGAGTATTTGATTATTTCATTTAAATGTTTATTAATCTAATCACGTATTAAATTTTGAATTGATTTATCCATATATTATTCAAATGCTTATTTTAATTATAAGTTCCTACTTATAATTTTCAATCTTACGGTACTTTTTGGAAGTTACATTTCCAACCCCATATATCTTGGTCTTTTATCAAAAGCACTCAAATACTATTAATATGTTAAAAGTTTGACGTCGATTTTATGTCAAAACCAATATTTAATTGTCTCATGACAAAATCCCTCAAAATACCATTAAGGTATTAAAACAATGAAATTGGTTTCATATGCCAAACTCATATTCATTTTTGGCCTCAGGCCAAAAACTCTATAATGTTATCTTCAAATTAAATAAATCACAATATATCGAAAGGATTTTGTCAAACGGGTGTAAATAGCCCTAAGGTTTGTAGGGACTTAAGAAATCCATGTGATTCCCCTACTACCTGGAAATCCAATAGTTTGAGTGATTTCTTTTCTCAAATTAAAATATTGATGAAGTATTATCAAATTAAAAAAAAATGTAAGCATACAAAATTCAATATTGTTATGATAATGAAATTTCATACATAAAGTAGTAATTATAACCATACTCTATTGTCTTATCAAATAGAAAATCATATATTATCCCTTATATATGTAAATGGTTGAAACAGTTCATCCTGAAATCAATGTCCTAAACTCAAAAGAGCTTGAGTACAAATATGGAATATCAAATGTAAAAACTACTTTTGTCGAAAAGGTACAAGAATATATATCTAACGTTCATCAACTCCCTATTGACCCTTAAAACCAACCTTCTGAAAATGTACAAACAACATGTTTTGAAACGACATATAAATCCTAATTTTCATAGGAATACCTTTACTAGAAACCCCCAAAGAATTGTGGGATGCCCCGAAAGGGAGAATAGGGGGTATTCATAAACATGTAATTCCCAAACTAATCGTACAACGGAATGAAACTCGCTTACTCGATCACAAAAAGGTAATTGATCTCAACAAATAAATGTTATATCCAAAATGCGTTTCAATCTCTGTGGCAAGGAACTTACAGAAGATGGCATGATTTATAATATTATTTCCACCTTTCATATATCAGTAAATATTAATGAACCAATATAGGTTGGAACGCAATATTTAGACAAACTCATCAACCTACTGCAACTGGTGGAGAGACACAACAAGGTTCTTTCAGATAACAACACCAGATATGTCGAGACAAAGAAAATTCCCGAGATCAATAATGAAAGTATTAGAGGTGGAACAACTCCAAAGAATAGTGAGTGAAAGACAATTTCTCACACGTGGCATTTATGTACCACGTGGACAAAACCGTGGAAAAATGGTCAGAGTCATGACAATAGTTGGAAGTATTTTCCATTCCTTGAAGCAGAGATGTAACTACTGCCCAGTTAATATTGGATAGTCAAAGAAGAAATACATTAATCGCTAGCTCTTTCGAAAAAAGAACAAATTGAAAATAAACTATATCATATTAATTTAAGATTAATTAAGCATATGTCTCCTTGAAATTTATGTTAAGCATGAAATTAACATACACTCTCAAACCGATAACCATTATAGATGTAAAGAAATACATCAAAGACAAATACAAAACTCTCAATATTCTCCGTTCCGTGTAGGAATGTATCGAGGAGAACTTCAGTTTTTGTCGGACATTTCATAATATAAAGAGATTGACTAACATTTTTTTTTAATTTATCAAATCAAAATACTTAGACGATGTACTGTCATTTTCTTGTTGGTACAAGATTAATAGTCATTAAAGCACTATATTAATGAAAACTTTATTAAGATATTCATATAAACTAGAAATCATATTATAAGAATGGAATTGAGTATATGTACATCAACTTTAATGATATGAAAGGAACATATATTAGAGAAATTAATGTGTCAAATTAGTGGATTATCTAGGTCACTAAATCATATTTTGTCACCAATAAAGAAGTTTTGGACAATGACACATATATGTTTCACATGGGATACCATGGTCATGACATAGTGATCCGTGTTTGCAAAATACACATAAACACATTTTCTTTCGAGTGAAAGGTAAAAATGAGGCAAATTGCAAATGTTGACTTCTGCAGCATAAGAAGCAACACCATTATCATAATATGCCCTCTCGAATACCTAAAACTTTTGTAAACTCTGATCCTTAGCCAAGACAGGAATGAGACCATCCTAAAGTCAAGGACATAATACCAAAATATTCCATTCTTACAACGAATACAAAATGATATTTATGGACATAAACATCCAGAATGCGGGTCATTAAAGCACTTTATGGTTCTTGTTTCGACATGATGAATGTATGTCATATTATTGTCCACATGAAATGTTGCACTTCTAGCACTAGTTATACGTTTAAGGGCTCACCACCCTGATTATCTCATCAAGTCTACATGACTTGGAATGCTAGAGAATTTACATTATAAGGATTTGATGATTATTGCATTTGTATTGGGATCAATATAGAGTTTCCTATACCCCATATGTATATCTAAAATGGTCTCGTAGATGTTGTCATCAAAAGAATATAGATGGTAGCCAAGACATTAGTTATGCGCACTGATTTACTTACATGTGTTTAGGGTTATGCAATACTATATGCAACTTTACTTCTTCATTTTGAGACCTATTACTAGCTAATCAGTCTCATGTGTACCAGTTGGTAATTGGATATAAGCCTGATATTTTACATTTACGCATGTTTGGTTGTGCAGTATATGTGCCAATTGCGCCCCCACAGTGTAACACCCTCAAATCTGGAAATAGCAACTTATTTAAAATTTTCTAAATACATCAATAAAGGGATTATCTACAACCACAAGTTAAGGATTGACCTCAATACAAACATTCAGGGGGTGTTTGGTTGGAGGTATTGAGGGGTTAGGAATGGGAATGAGAATGAAAATTGTTGTTTGGTTTGACATAATATAATGAGCCTATTACCCCAAACCCATTAATTTTCATTCCTGACCAATTGGGGGGAATGAAAATTTTATTCCCGCCCAGTCACCTTTTCTCATACACCCTTCATCTCTCGATGTTTAATGAAACGTATTTTTTATTTTCGTGTTGGACGACACATATTTGTATTAAAAAATATTATATAAAATAATTTTTTATTGATTATATTGGTTTAACCAAACAGCATTAATGCAATGCTTATTCCTATTCCCATTCTACTTCATTCCCATTTTCATTTTCATTCATATTCCTTAATATGAACCAAACGCCCCCTCATTCTATACAAAAGCCCATGATAAGAACGAGTGCTACTAATACCCATGCATAGTCACTATCTCCATAATGCGGAAGACTTCACCGAATACTTACTTTTGGAACTAGCTAAGGCTTTACTCTTCACAGTATTGCTAGAACCAACTCTCAACCTTGAAACCTGATGCACATGCCGACAAATAAAAAGGTTAGGCTTAACGCCTAGTGAGCTCAAGAGTTTTAACATAAGTATATATCTTTAAAAGAAAAGAATTCAATTTAAATCATGGTCCTTCGAAATATTACGCTTAAAAATGGAAACGACACATTTTCCCACAATATGCACTTTTAAAGACAAAGCTCCCAAAACACACATTTCTTATATAACGTGCAACGCATAACTCACCCAAACGGGATCATAGTTCGACACTTATTTGGTAAAAACATGAATAACCGTTTATAACCCAAAGTACCCAAAACGCGGGCGGAACAGAATGCTCGACCCATAGATCGCTATCAAAACCACATATACTATACGTCCGAAAACATGGACACTTGGTCCAATACTCACGCGACCGTAAGGAACTAATGACAATAAAATAAGACTTTCTTATATTTAACATATTGATAGCCAACAACGGGGGAAGCCCGAATCCGTTGAGGGTGGAGGGAACACAAAAGTATACCACCCAAACAACGTTAATCGTATGACACCTCCCGACATCCCAGCCCGGTGTCCCTATGACTTCTTTACAAGTGTCACCCCAAGTCAGTTGACCTTGATGGATCATTCCGAAGAACTCCATCCCGAAGGCCCGACACACTTAAAGACTACCTCCCAGGCATTACTTCAAGCGGCGGAGGTCCTAGCGCCTACTATTCCGGTAGCACTAGCCGACTCAACCCTCCTAGCGATCACTTGTAAAGTTTCCAGTCATAAAACATAGGTACCAAAGTTCAACCCCGCAATACCCAATTGACCATCCAAGACAGACTGACTCACGTGCCTATGGATTCATTACACATTGTCTAACGTTACATGACTCCAATTGAAAGACCAAAGCTCCCAAAACATGTAACTCACCAATGACATAAATTAAGTGTCATCATATCCAAAACCCACGACGGTTAAAAATCCGGACAAATGTCCACACGACTCGTTTAAGCCAATACCGAACTAAAGAGCTCAAAATCCGTTTGACCAATAATTACCGGTCTCCACAATAGTGAAATGTCTTTAAATACCGTTTATGAAGACACGTACTTCAAAGACTAGATTTACCCAAAACTCCATACGAGATGGAACTCAAGATTTCCAAAGTGTTTATGAATGCAAATAGACCAAATGCATATAACATGAATTAGACTTTACTTGTACAAAATCACCAAGAATACGTATTTCATGTTATTTAGTTGTTGGAAACGTTCAAAACCCAATAGAAGCATTTTAAGAGGTTAACATATCCCAAGTTTACCAAATATGAAAACTTATCAAAATACTCACACTTTGACAAATAACTAAGTAAAACACATTTTACTTCTAAATACTCAAAACTTATCAGCAGTTAACCATTTCATGTAAAACACTTTAAAATACACATTTTGGCATGTACACCGTTTTCACAAATCAACTTGAACTCACCTTGCTAGATTTAGGCTAAATCTAGATTTCACCCAACGAGCTCTTTTGAAGACCACTTGAATCCTCAAGCCGAAATCTTCCAAAACCTAGATCCGAACATTTCAACCCATAAATACCCATAATCAACCACAAGGAAACATTCTCCAACATAAAAATACCAAGATCCCAAACAAGATCAAAACCCTAATTTCTCCAAAACCATCAAATCCAAGATTTGAGATATTGAACCTTAAGAAACCACCATTGGAGCATTTATAACCTTATTACAAGAAAACTTACCCTTGAAGACAAAGAGGCTTTCGAGAACACCCAATCCAACACTTCAACCCGAGCTCTCAACCGTTGAACTTGACGAGGAAGATGAAGATGAAGATGAAGGTTTTGTGGGTTATCATCCCAACTAGCTAGATGATTAAGAATCAGGTGGTAGGAAGAAGAAAAGCCTCCAAAATGGGTTAGGGTTCGATTTTAGGGTTTGGGAGAGAAAAGGGAAGAAGATAGAAGTGAGAAATGAGGAGAATGGTGAGAAGTTCAGATTTAACAGCCTCTCAGCCCCGTCCGCGACATTGCCACGGCGACTATGCCCTTGGCATAGTCACGGGGCATAGTCGCCCGCTCCATATGGGCCGCGGTACCTCTCTCGCGAGAGTGATACGGCGACTATGCCATTGGCATAGTCGCGGGGCATAGTCGCCTAACTTCTTCAAGTCCCAAAACTTGACTTCTTTCATGTCAACACTCTCGAAACCCTTAGGAACTTTAAACGAAGCATTTCCCAACAAAACCCCAAGGTTTACGAGTCACAGAAACGTCCGAGTGACATTTACTTACCAAAATTACGGGTGTTACACACAGCGCACCAAAATGGGTCTTTAAAATGATTAAGTATATTTGTTGGATATGAATCTCCAAATATCATCCGCTAATTATAATCCTTGACGGATGATCTTTTTACCGCTAGATTTGCGGATTGTCACTTTGATGAGATAGTCTTCCCGTCGTTAGGGGGAGATAGGAAAAAGGATTTTCCGTAGGAACAACAGGAAGTGTCATTGAATATTCCCACTCTGTCTCATTTTGACCCCGAAACTTCATAATGTAAAGTTGAAGTCAAACGAATCAGACTCGATACCTGATAATTTTAATGTTATTCCATAAGTGACAAGATCACATATACGAGCTGCAAATATACTCACAAGGTTAAAGTCCCTAAACAAGGGCACAACGTCGCTGGAAAGTGCGTTGCAATCACACATGGTGGAGGTGTGGTTGAGGTCGTAGCTCCCAAACAGAAATGGGGGAAGCTACTTGGTTCGATAGATACTCATCTAAAGGAAGAGAAGAGTAAGGCACAACTATTTGTCATCAATACATAAACCTTTCATGAGATTGTCTCTGATTAAACTATGTCTATGAATCATTACTAAAGGACACTCCGAAGTTAATATTGATTCCAAAGATCAAAGAAATCTCAAATGAATTATGAGAGTGCATATGAGTCGATAGACAGATCATACATACTCATTGATGATATATTTCACATATATTGTTGCTTATGAGGTGATAGAGCACATTGACATCGAACCATGCTCAGTTGAAAAATATCAACAAAGAGCAAATTGGCCTAAATAAGCAATCCAGGAGAATCATATTATTTGACAAATGAACAGGTATTTGGTTTGGTAGTGCTAACCTACCAAGTGTAAAGCCTGCAAGACATAGATAAATCATTTGTCGTAAAGCGTAATGAGAATAATTAAGTCATAATGTATGTGACTCTCCTTTGGCGCAAGGTTTCTCACAACGCCCTGGATTGATCGCGAGAAGACTTACTCTCCCATGATGGACGTTATAACGTTTTAGCCTAGTAGTTTCCGAAGGACTGGAAATGCAGCTCATGGATGTGGTTAATACATATCTCTACAGGGATCTAGATTCAAAGATATAAAAGTGCTTGATGGCATTACATTACCAAAATCAAGTAACTCTAAACCACGAAGTGCGTTTGCAATAAAATTGAAACGCTCACTTTATAGATTAAAACAATCTATGCAGATGTGGTATAACCCCCTAAGTGAACACTTGATTGGGAAATGATATATAAGAACTATGAATTGTGCCCTTACGTATTTATGTAGAAAAACAAGTTCTAGATTTTCAAAGTAGCTTTATATGTCGATGTTATGAACATAATGGCACTCTTGATGAAATAAGAGAAACCACAAGCAACTTGAAATCTAAATTTGAGATAAAAATCTTGGAAAAACTTGGGTTTGTCTAGCTATTTGAGCCAGGACACCGAGTTTGTGAAATATTAATTCACCGATCGCATATGTCTAGAAAATAATCAGGCAATTTAATATGGACAAAGCGCATCCGGTTAGCACTCCCATGATTGGTTAAAGTGTTGGATATAATGAATTGTCCATTTCATCTAAAGGATGGTGATGAAAAAGTGTTGGGAGCTGGAATTCCCTATCTAAGTACAATATGTGCATTATCGTACTTAACACTATACACTTAACCGTATATTGTATTTCTCAGTGAACTTGTTAGCTAGATTTAACTCAGCGCCAACGCAACGTCATTTGGAATGATATCAAGTAAATCTTTTAGAACCATTAACATGGGCTTATACTTTTCCTGTAGAAATAGAAATGAGATTGATAATGAAAATGAAAATTCAATACCTACTTAGAATGTAAGCAGCAAAAGTACTAGCTCTTATAAAAAAAACACCAAACAACCTCTTGGTATGTCTTTACTGATATTAGGTATCTGTCTGACTCATACAAAGGTTATTCTCAAATTGGATAAGGAATTACCACTGGGAATACGCCGATTGCTTGGAAGTAAGCTAAGCAAACCCTTGTAACTACCTCCTTGAACTGATCCAATAATATTACTCTCCATGAGATAATGTATATGATTAAGGACTATCATTACATATATTAGAGGAGTTAGTAATTTTAAGTTCAACCAGTATCCTATTTGCATATATGGAAATAATGCATCATGTATCGAAGAAATGAACATAAGATACATCAAGGGTGATAACACAAAGCATATTCTGCTTAAGTCTTATACAATCAGCAATAAGAAAACTCTCGAGTTCAATTGAATCAAGTAAGATGCCAGGAGAACATGACATATTTTACCAAATTATTACCTAAATCCATATATTGGGAAACATGTAGAAAGTAAACGTAAATGTTTTCCAAACTCCCTGGATTAATGCACGAATCAGGGGGAGTAGTAGACAAAAGGGTGAGTCTACTATATTTTTGATATTGGTATGTTGTGCTCTTTCCTTAACCAAAGTTTTATTTTTCCCATTGGGTTTTGTTCTTTGGTGTAAGGTTTTAGTGAGACGACTGTTTATATACCATCATGTTTTCTTAACTCTCTCGATTAATGTACGAATCTAAGAGAAAACTAGACTGGAGAAAAAGTCTATTTATTACAAATAAGTTGGTGCGTTGTACTCTTTCTTTCGTCAGACTTTTATTTTTTTCCACTGAGTTTTTATTTTGGCGTAAGATTTTAACGAGGTAACAATTGTGCACCATCACTCATTTGACTCGGCACAAAGGGGAGTGTTGAAGGATTATGTGTCATCATCAAAAGGAAATGATTGACAAAATATTTTATTATTAGATTACCATAATGAATGTTTCATTTTCTTTGTAAACTCCTCCATACTTAAAGGTTAATGAGAATTACAACTTCTTCTCTCTGTGTTATTGTTATTCTCTCCGTATTGTTATTCCATTTGTTTTTCCCTCCGACAAAAACTGATTTATAAAATTACTCATATTAGCCAACGTCTGAAAACCTGAACTAAACCACTGCTTCTTCCCCAAATCACGACACCAATCGTTCTATCCAGACCTAGTTCACTTCTTCGATCAAAAGGTACGATTTCTTTTACCAAATCGATTTGGTTCTCTCCAGACCTCGTTCAACCATCGTTTTCCAAATCAATTTCGTTCATAGAAGTGCTTCTTCGAGTTCGATTCTTTCTGCCCTGGTGCACATAACTATTCTACTATATGTTATCTGTTGTCACGCGTCCTGGTGTTACTGCTGCTATATGGAATCTATTGTCTCTTGCTGTTGTTACTGCTATATGCCATCTGTTGTCATTAATCTGTGAATAATGATGTAAACACAACATAATATGTCCATACGATTTGTGTTTCTGATTTTGTTTCTTGATTATTTCCTGATTTTGATATTAGTTGCTGCTATCCCCTGATATTTTCTGTTATATATAATTGGCCTTTTGTTTGTTTTTATTGAAATGGGTGTTATCTAAGTGTTAATGTGGCCATTATTATACGGATTTAGCTTTAAGTCCTGCATTTGGCCTAGAATCATGATCTTTGCTGTTGAAGGATATACATTTTTGGTTTCCATGATCTTATTGGTCTAAATAAACGCACTAAGGCCATGTAACCTTAAGTTGGCCTATCTTTTGAGTTTTTCTAAAAAGCCCGGTTTATAAGCCAGAAACTAGCATATAAGCTATCTTTTTTTTAAAGCTACTTCAGGTAGCTTTTCAGTTAGTAGGAATTGGATGTATCCAACAAATATTAATTTTATTTTACTTTATTAAATTCATATGTACAATTAATAACCATCATGATTTCTTTGTATTGAAATAGGTAGAAGATGGAGGGAGTGTGGGTCATAAATTTACACAAAGCGAGCTACTTGAACTGAGTTGGCTCAATGAACGCACTCATTGTACCAACTACCCACACTTACAAAACACAAGCATCATTGAACACGATACCCTATTGCAAATTGTGCCGATACAAACCGATCGTTTTTCATTTGCGACTTTCTTTGTCTCTTCAAAATTGCGAAACTTCTTCAAAATCTTCCCCCAAAACGCGTTCTTGAAGAAAAATTCATCTCACTTTTACAGTCATGTAATACCCCAAATCATATCCAGCAAGTTCAGTCTCTGATAACCACACATGGGTTTGAGCACAATCAATATATCACACCAAGACTCGTGTCTGCGTGGGCCGAGCTCAAGAATATGGCTCACGCACGCCAGGTGTTCGACCAAATTCCTGACCCTAATATTGCCCCATGGAATGCCATGTTCAAAGGGTATATCGGAAACAAGATGTATGTGGATGCACTGATTTTGTTTGCCCACATGATGAATATTAATGTGAAACCTGATTACTTTATAATTCCCATGGTTCTGAAATCTTGTGTGAAGCTATTGGCTCTAAGAGATGGAGAAAGAGTACATTGCTTTGTCGTAAAGGTTGGATTTAAGTCGAATCCGTTTGTTGGAACGACATTGATTGATATGTATTGCAGTGGGGGTATGGTTGGTTATGCATACAAGGTTTTTAGTGAAATTGGTTCGAGGAATGTGGTTACTTGGACATCGATGATTCGTGGGTACATTTCATGTGGAGATGTAAGTTCTGCAAGGCAATTGTTTGATTTGGCGCCGGAACGTGACATTGTAATATGGAACACTATGGTTTCTGGTTATATAGAATGTGGTGATATGGGCGCAGCTAGGAAGCTCTTTGATGCCATGCCTAATCGGGATTTGATGTCATGGAATACTTTACTGAATGGGTATGCAAATAATGGGGATATGGAGGGATGTGAGAAACTATTTAAAGAGATGCCTGAGAAAAATTTCTTTTCCTGGAATGGATTGATTGGTGGATATGCTCATAATGATCGGTTGATGGAAGTTCTTGATGCCTTCAAAATGATGCTTAATGAGTCGGGCGTGCAGCCTAATGACGCTACACTAGTAAGTGTGTTGTCTGCTTGCTCAAAGCTAGGAGCTCTTGAATTGGGTAAGTGGGTGCATGTATATGCTACAAACAATGGGTATAAAGGGAATGCTTATGTAGAAAACAGTTTGATTGACATGTATGCAAAATGTGGTATGATAACAAGTGCAGTTGATGTATTCATGGCAATGGGTATAAAAGATGTGATTTCGTGGAATACCATTATTAATGGATTAGCTACGCATGGTCATGGACTTGATGCCTTGAGAATTTTCCTTGAGATGAAGAGGGCCAAACAGAAACCAGATGGTATCACGTTTATAGGTGTCATATGTGCTTGTTCTCATATGGGATTAGTTAAAGATGGATTTAACTATTTTTACTCCATGGTAGATGAATACTCGATTATGCCTCAAATCGAGCATTATGGTTGTATGGTCGATTTACTAGCCCGAGCTGGTCTCATAGAAGAAGCTGTTGAGTTCGTTAGGAAAATGCCAGTAAAACCAGATAATGTGATTTGGACCAACTTGTTAGGGGCATGCAGAAGTTACAAAAACATCAACGTAGCTGAGGTGTGCCTAGAACGCCTTATTGAGCTTGAACCAGAGAACCCGTCTAACTATGTGATGCTGTCAAATATATATGGAGATGGTGGTAGATGGAATGACGTGGCTCGGTCAAAAGTTGCAATGAGGAACACAGGGGAGAAAAAGTTGCCGGGGTGCAGCTTGATCGAGGTGGATGGTGGAGTGGTTGAGTTCTATGCCTTTGATGAGAGGCATGCCAAGACAGATGAAATATATACTGCATTGAGAGGGTTGATGGAAGTGTCAAAACTTAATGAAGAAACCCACCCCAACCGACCCCAAACATTATTAGGATTATATACCATTGAAGCTTGTTAAAATCCAGATTCTGTGGTTATGTTATGATTAGATTGCTATGGATGTGGTATCAAAAGCAACTAAAGGTGATTTTCGGCATGTTGAGAAACAAAGGTCATGATTGGTTTGTAGGAGTCATCGAGGGAGTGGCGTTAGAAAATCCAAAATATTAACATGTCACTAGTCTTTCAGGGAATCCCAGCAGGTTGGTTCTCTCACTTGATTTTAACTCCCTGCAGGTAGAGGTACAAAGATAACCATATTTTTTGGAAATTTACACCCAAGGTTAGTTTCTTTTCTTTTATGTACAAAATATTGAGTTAGTTTTGGATTTTAACTTCAAATGTTTTTATCCATGTCTGTCACTTGTAATTCGGATTAATTGTTCAGTATTTATCATCAAATACTTGAACAGTTAGTTAGTTAGTTAGTTGCATGTACTACAGGATCTGGTCTGTTTATGAACATTACGTTCTTCACCTTGAGGTAATATCTATCTGTTTTTCTGCAATTACTAGTATTAAAATTTCGAGCTGCTCATAAAACAAGTTGTGCGAGATAGGATTAACGATTAGTGATGCCAAAGAGTAACGACGGCTTGCAACAAACCATCTTCACTTAGGTGCCGTTTGTTTTTTAAGAGGTCTAAAGTCTAAAGTCTTAGGGGCTGTTTGGCAGTTGCTGAATGATTTAGTGCTGAATGATTAAGTGGTCTGAATGATTAAGAGGGCGCTTAATGGTTAAGGGAGGACCAGGATACTAAACCATTAAGAGGCAACTCTTTTTTTTTGCCAAACACGATTCACCTCTTAACGATTCAGAAATTGCCTCTTAATGGAACCATTAAGAGGTAAACAAACAGCCCCTTATTTTAGTTATGATTATAAGAGGTGGTGTGTAAAAAGGTCTGAACGATTCAGACTTAAGAGCCATTAAGAGGTTTTTTTTAAAACAAACAGACTCTCTTAAATCTGAAAAGAAAGAAGCCCTATTGTTACTTGCCCCTGGTCCATGAGTGCTGCCTAGCTTTTGAGCCACTAAAAATGATTCCTCCTTCAACTATTTCTTAATCTGTGGTTTTACTTGATTAGTTTTTCTGTATTGTTGATCTAGAATAATCGTTTTGGCTTTTGAGACATTAAAATAAACGGAAATTTGTTATGTGCATGTAATCGATTCTGTTATGGTCCTTTGCGGTCTAGTCTTTGGGTTTGAAAACTGTCCTCAATCCTTACCGGTTCAAAATCAGTTAACCGATCCTTGTGCATCTCTAGGTTAACGAAGATTTGGTTCTTGTGTAATTAATAGTTGTTACTTTCATAACAAATAACTAAATTGTTGAAATAATTTGGTTGGGATGAAATGAAACCCCTATCATTCTAGGTGGCAGTGTTCTAAATTGATTTTTAAATTAATATTTGTTTAAATTGTACTATATAGTAGTATATTAGGTATTAATATAATTTTTATATGTAAATAATGAAAAATACATTGAAGATATTCGTAAGCAACAATTTTCAATCAATCACTATTTGAGATTACAAATGGCCAAAAATGGGTCATGGGCTCAAATCGGTCCCGGTCCCGGTCCCAAACAATGTTTTTGTAACCGGTCCCGGTATAACTGGTGAGTCCCGCTCCCGACCAAAATGCTTCAGCCTGGTCATGAGAATCAGTTCCGGGCCGGGTCCAAATCGGTCCGACTTAGTTTTTTTTATTTCTTTTAAATTGATTTTTAACATATAAAAATTATTTTTTGAAGAATCTGGTCAATCGAATACACTAACAAATACGTTCTTATTATAATTGGGATAATCAAATACACTAAAAAAATATGTTTTTGTTATAAAGAATTTGGTTAATCAATATATACTTTAAAATATTTAACTGAATCAATTGAATATACTAAAAAATATACGTTTTTTATTATAATACACTTATATATTCTGGTCTTCAATCAAATACAATTAAAAGCACATTAAAAAATATACTTAAAAATACATCTTAAAATAAATTTTAAATAAAAAATCGGGCCGGTCCTATAACCGGACCTGGGCCAGGCCTTGTTTTTGGTGGAATATCGTAACTGGGTTGGGACCAGCGGTCCCAAACCAGTCTTAAACGGTCTCGTGCCAGCCAGGCCCAAGTCGGTCCCGGTCCTAGACCGGGCTAGGTCCATTTGGCCATCTCTATTTGAGAGTATAATGGTCATTTAATACAAAAATTTTGGTAAAGGACAATTTTCAATCAGCACTTGCTAGAATCAAACATATAGTCAAATCTTTTATCTTAGCCAACACCGTGGCGGATGTAGTTAAGAGGATGGTCCCCCATTAAAAGGAAAAAAAAGGGAAATTTCTTAGGTAAAAACATATTTTTTAACTTTATACCTTAAGTTTTCCCTGGTAGTTTTTTGTTAGGGAACCCGTCAATAAAAAAAGTGCATCGAAACCAACCATTGGACAACCTTACGGTGGATTTAGGCTGAAAATACATCGGATAACTTTGCGGACATTTAATCTACCTTAAAAGGTGCCCTCACTAGGAAAAAAATTTGAATCCGTCACTGACAAACACTTACCCAAATTTTTTGATAAACAACCCCTTAATTGTGATTACCACCAAAGACATTTTACACTACTAGTTGTTTAAAATGTTATAAACATGTAAGCATGTACACAAAGTGACTCATTTTTAAATAACACATAAATTTACCATACATATATTATATGTTTGCTATATTGATCACGATATAAATACGAATAAGAATTCTTAAGCATCTTAAAATAACTATAACATAAAGAATATATAGTTGATACCGAATGATTTTAATGCAAGTAATTATTATCTTGAACAACTAATTTATAAAAAAAAAAACTTAATTTACTTATTATATGCACAAGTGTATATCACCCAGATCAAGGGCTATCACATTTTTTTTTAATTTTTCATTTTTTAAGGTTTTCCCTAGAACCTTTGTCTATTAGAGAACTTTGATGTGATAACAAGCATCTTAATTTTTCACATTTGTGATTTATTTCTAACAAGGGTGTTCCCATTCGAAAGTCAAATCTTGATTTGGCAAATCAAGTCTCTCAAATTTGAGAGATTTGTCATATAGGCCCTTCATCTCCAAAAAATTAACATTCGTTGCGACTCCCTTGAATTGATATGATACAAAATGTTACTTGGGAGAATTGGAAACAGATGAATAGTTGAGGGAGAAGTTATGCAAATTACTGAAAATAAACGATGGCATGCAGTGAGTCGTCTTCAAGCTTAATTTGTTTCCCAAGAGAAAGAGAAGAGAAGGTCGTGGCCATCGTCGGAGATTAATAAATCCCAAATCGTTTCTTCGCTCAATTCTAGTAATAATAAACAACAAATTTTTGTTAGCTTTAAACAAATTGAACTAGTTTTAAGAAATCTTCCTTTAATTTCTTGATTCGTCAATATAATTAATCGTCGTCTTAATTAATTATTACTCGATCTCCTTCTTCAATTTTATTAATTGCATACATACAATAGACGACATCAGTCTGAGTCGGCAGTGAGATCAGATTTTGCGATTTGATTATTGTTGTATCCATCATCATATCATTAATTGATTAGGCAATTACTTCAGTGACATCGAGTGAGTGTGTGTCAAATGGAGAGAGACAAGAAATCTTCCCCGGTATCGGATGTTGGTGCATGGGCTATGAATATTATAAGCTCTGTTGGAATCATTATGGCCAATAAGCAACTCATGTCCGCCAACGGTTATGCTTTCACCTTTGGTCAGTCACCGATCTATCTATCTATCTCATCAATAATTCTATCTCAAATCCTCAATTCAATTGCTTGCTTGCTTGTGTAGATCTGCTTTTTTTAACACCTACCGCTATATATGTATATCAATCTTGGGTATAGGTTTTTGCTAATTCTCTATCTGCCGCATTACTACTTACTTTGCACTATCAATTTTCTAACCCTACCGTCCTTAATTACATGCTCCCATTTATCTAGCTTATTTTTTGTGCTTCAACTTATTGCCCACACTATGAAATGTCTTTTGGATTTCACAATCATATCTGTTTAAAAAATAACTACCCTACGACTGTACTGAAGATTTCCTAAATCTACAAGTTAGAGGTTTTCTGTAACAATAATTATATCTGTATTGAAAAAGTTATCCCACACACATAGTACAGATTTATGAACACAAGAACTACTAACTGGAACGTTGTTCTCTTTTTTAATCTCTGCATGAAACTTTACTTCTTCAAGTGAGATTGCACAAGCAATAACTGAGTTGCACTCACAATATTTGTCTGTGCTTCTTGTATTTCATTTTGCAGCAAGTAGTAATTGAATATGGGATTGATGGAGTTTCCCTGAGCTCACTATGGGTTGAAAATGTGGACCTTGGATGGCATTTTATTTTATTTTGCTAGTGATAAAAGATGTAACCAAAGTTTGAAGAGTTTGCCTTTCTAGTTCAGCTTATTTGATTTCTTATAACCTGATCTTCTAGAACTTTTTCATCAACCATGATTTAAAGGTAGCTTTGTTAGACCTGTTTGACGGCAATTTGACTGGCAAAGTACTTCTATAGGTTCTTATCTTTCTTCAATTTTGTTTATTTGTTTGAGTGAAAAGAGCACATCGAGGCTTTAATTCTAAACCTCTCTTCACTATTCTGTCGGACTATATAACAAAGTTCTTGTATATGATGCAACTGTTCCCATTTCATTTACGTCAAGTAAGTCTGGAAAAAGTATATATTACTGTATGTACACTAGTCTAGATTGAAGAATTTTTATCAAGGAGAGAAGAGAACAATATGCAATAGGAAGTTTAGGTGTTCGGCCTCACTAGCGTCTAGGTTGTATTGAATTTTTAAAGAACTAGCTTCAATTATGGGTGAGACATGATTTGTTTCCAAATGATGAGTACTGGATATTGGTGTAAATAACTTGATCAGTTTCAGAATGATTTGTCTTGGCTGGCAGTGGCTTGGATTTAAAGCTATTTCATCTCAAAATATATAGACGTTTTTTCTCTTAGTTTTTGTTGTTGTTGAAGGGGATGAAGTCCCTTTAAGAGGTTTGTAGACCCTTACAAGAGTAGGCAGTGAGCCAATGACTGACATCAAGCATTTAAATGGTGCATCTGGAAACTGTGTGTCTTGTCCATTCAGGAATTCAGGGAGAATTGCATCGCAAGAGTCCCAGCCATTATGTCAAATGTTTTCTTATATACAAATTGGATGTACAACAGGCAGCAATTATTACCATGAAGCTTTTATGAAAATAGATTTCCTCACAAGAGCAATGGCCGCATGCCTGTATTTCTTATGAGTTCTTTTAATAATTGGTTGATCTATCAAGCTGTTCTTAATAACTTCAAACAAGAAGTTGCACACAATGACGTAATGTTCTGTCAGGGGAGTTCATAATGCCTTAAATTTCACATCTTTCTACAGCTGTCTATTTTTAAAATGTAAGAATGAGAATGCGTTTGTTGATATTTGCCAATTATTTCCAGTTCTTGTTTCTGAACTCTATACTTCATGAAAGTGAGTTTTATCATCCAAGATGTGATTAACCGGGTTCAGTGCTGTTTTTTGCTTTCTCCAGCTACAACATTAACAGGATTCCACTTTGCTGTAACTGCACTGGTTGGGTTTGTGTCAAATTCAACGGGATACACTGCATCGATGCATGTTCCTTTGTGGGAACTTCTATGGTTCTCAATCGTTGCAAATATGTCAATTGCAGCGATGAATTTCAGCCTTATGCTAAATTCTGTTGGATTCTACCAAGTATGTATTCATTCACATATTTTATATTCAAGTTAAAATGTTCTTCTAAGCTGTGTTCTTGACTATAACTACGCTTGATTCTATGTATCTCTTTTATGTGGTAACTGTGATGTCGAACGAGTCCATGGATCCGAGTCCACCACAGCATATATTTCAACCGGGACACTCTCACCAAGAGGCTCGAACCCTGGTCCACTCTGCAGACTACAATGAAAGTACCCAAGTTGTTTTGCCAACTTGGGGTAACCACTACGTATCTGATCCATTCCATTTTGCTACTTTTTGGAGCAGCTACTGCTTACCTTTCTTGGTAGAGTGATAGTTACATGTATTTTAATTTTGTAAATGTATTTAATTAAAAATAAATTCCGCTTTATACATCTACTAAAATAAATGCCCTTTTATGTCCATTTTTGTTAAGTTAGTTACTCCAAATCTAGTTTTACTAAACACCTACAAAAACATATAAACATTTTCCATTTTCCAACAAACTTTTCAGCTACATCTTCAGCTCCCAGCTAGAGTAGTAGCTAGCTTTTGGGTTAGTTTTGTCAAACAGAGCTATATGGTGACTGTAGATTTGTTAGGATGAATTATTCGCATTTGTTCTTCTCATGTGACTGCACACACTGTTTAGTATTATGTGGCCTACACCCTTGACCTTTTTCACATTCCTTACCAAGTTTTTTTCAATCAATTAAATGGTTAACTGTCATAATTAGTTTTTCATTTATTGAGAAATGAACATTGTGCTATTCATCATTGTTATGTTTTCCTTTCGGCATTAATACTGTGTTGATGCTAGAGATAAGAGAAGATCAGAAGTATCATCGACTGGGATAGTTAGATAGGAACCAATTGCTTCGACAAATTTGTCTCGATGGAGACTCCAATAGCGGGAAAATTTCATGAAGTAAAAATCAATTGATTTGGTCGGATGTCAAGTGAGGTTAATAGTTTAGAAGTATGTGTTTCTGAACAATTTGGTATCCATCTTGAGTGCTTTTCTCTAACAAATAAGTACATCAGTCATTGGCGTCTTGTAACATAGTTGATTTCTTTTCTAATCAGAGTTTACTGGTGAAAAATGAAGGAATTAGATAGGAGGTGACAAAAGCTATGGCTTATGACAGTTAGCAAGCTATTTAGTTCAGTGTAACACAGGACAATAGTCATCCTTCTTATGGGAGCTTTTTTATGTTGCTATTATATGATTATGATCCTTCAAGTTGCAATAATCACTTTGAAAATGCACATCCAAACACCTCAAATTTGTAGAATTTTGGGTGGGAGGAAACATATAATGAAGACAACTACCTTGGCGTGTGATTGAAATATATGTTATATGTATATAAAGAGAGAGACATGCACACATGAGAGATATGGATGATGGATTGACACAGCAAATCACTGGCGCATTCGACATCAGACGATAGTAATACAGATGATGGATACACAGATGAAAAACATATGAGAGATTAAAGATCTAGATTCTTAACTTGGATGTGATGGCTGGAACGTAGGTGAGAAGTGGCTGGGCGGTACAGTTAGTGCAAGAGACTGAGTGTGAGAGATGGTCAGTGAGAGGTTTAATAAAAACCTGGATTGAATTCTGTTCAAGTGTGTTAAAAATGGTTTCTAGAACTTCTAAACACAAAGATGGTGGGGATGGTTTGTCTGGTTAACTCGCAAAGCCCAATGCCTGTATTAAATGAGAACATCAAAATTGAGATTCTTTGTGTTGCTAAACTACATTCTGGATGGAAACAAGATGGTTGTTTATCCCACCATGATCTTATTAGTCGAATCTGATGGATATCCCTCTGAAAACGAGACTTTTCCCCTCCATGCAAAGGGATGAACAAAAATGGGACCTCATTGTAGGAAGATCCTCATTTGATGAAGCCACTGTGCTGGCTGATTGGTTGTATAATCAAACTCGGATTTGAAATGTAAAACAGAAAAATGACAGCCACTCAAAGTATATATCATGGGAACACCCCTTTCATTTACAGCACCTATGACATTTTTAAGATATGTTGAACTTAAATAGAAGGGGTGGAAACAATTTTGAAACACTTCTAAAATCTGTTTCATATTCCGGCAACATTCTTAAATATGATGAAGTGAATGAGAAGAGGTGAAAAACTTAGTTGGACATTCCAGTGTTGTGTAATAGGTCTTTAGTGTTTGCCAAATTTTGCACTTGATGCTACTATGTTTGCTCTCTTAATGTTTATAGACAAAAAGACAAACTCAAAGAAGTCTCGCTTCTATTGTAGTTAATAACATATTGTTTTCTATGTTGTAGATATCCAAACTCAGCATGATTCCAGTTGTTTGTGTCATGGAATGGATCCTTCATAATAAGCATTACTCAAAAGAAGTTAAATGGTCTGTTGTGGTTGTCGTCATAGGCGTGGGTGTTTGTACTGTGACTGATGTCAAAATTAACGCCAAAGGTTTTTTATGTGCTTGTGTAGCAGTTTTGGCGACATCATTGCAACAAATTGTAAGTACATGCATTTTAGCATACTCCTTTTCGTTCATTTATTATATGGGCTGAACTTCATAGTTCTGAAACTGGACAAGGAAACTTTAAATGGTGGTGAGTTGATAGGGTAGCACCCAAAGTTAGTTTTTATGTCCACTTGTTCCTTGTTGCTATAGTATTTTTTTTTAAAAAAAAAAACTCTATCTAAATTCTAATGCATCAATTCAATCGTTTTTAAATTCATTTCCTTTTTGTTTAATGGTCTCTATGAATATTGCTTGTATCACCATAAATAGTGTCAGGTTAACCCTTATGAACACAGTTTCATACATGAACTTTGGGGTTCTCATGTTAAACTATTTCCAGTATGAACAGTTTCATGCATGAAATCGTTGTTGTATCTGCTATGTTTGCATCATCATCTTCTCGTATCTTTATCTTTATTGTTGCTACTGCATCTGAATCATCACTGCATCTGTTATCTTCATCTTATTGTTGCTTATGCAATCTGCTTCTGTTCTGATTGGTAAATGATGGGGCTGAGGAACAGAGGAAGATGGTCGGCCAGTCGGCGAGGAAGATGATATTCCTTCCAAATTTTAGTGCATGAGGATTTTTTTTCTCCAAAAGTTAGTTGTTTGAGTGAGGATATTAAGGAGAAGTTGGTTGGCAAGTGGGAGAGGATTTTGCGCAGGAATTGGTATATTCCAAATTTGAATGAGACTTGTTCCAATATTAACCTTCACCTGCCATCCTTTTCATTAGAATTTTAAATTTCTCATCGCTTCCACACTAACCGGTGATCAAAAAAGGACGGATAAGATGGGTTAGTAGGGTTTGTATGATCTTCCTGGTTTGTAAAAGAAATGGACTCTATATATGTATATCGAAATCAGAATTATACAGAAGCCTTTTCTGCATGCATATCTCAAACAGCTTCATTAACTTGATGCGTTCTTTTGTTATCCAACACAAAACTCCTCATTTTATCTTGTTCCCAGACCAACCACGGTATTCTCTTCCCCCACTTGTCTTTGGCTGTACGTATGTGTTTTTTGCCCATGCCTTCTATTGTCTGCCAAATCTACAAAGTGCATCTTCTTTGGCTATGCACAACTCCAAAAAGGTTACAAATGCTATTCTCTTAGTAGCCGCCATTGTTTCATGCATGAAGAGGTTACATTTTTTTGAGTCATCACCTATTTCTTCTCATCTTCTTTTGATAATAATGTCGCTAAGGTCTTCCAATATTCGTCAGCATTCCAACTCTTCTATGGTTCATACAGGAGTGACATGGCATGCTAGTGTACTTCCCAGGTGACTTACACGAAAATATAGTGTCATGCACCTGGCTCAGTACTTTTTCTCTTCTTCATGTGCTAACCTAGTTACCATGAACATGTTGCTAAATTAAGAAATATAATATGAGAATAAAAATATCAATTTTAAATAATAATTGAAGTATTTGTTTCTGTGGTGCATGCAGTCAATAGGGTCTTTGCAGAAAAAGTACACGGTTGGAGCTTTTGAGTTGTTGAGTAAGACAGCTCCTATTCAGGCCATCTCACTGCTTGTATTGGGTCCTTTCATCGACTATTATCTTAGTGGAAACCTTATATCGGATTACATTAGAAGCATATCTTCTGGTGCAATTGTAAGCTAGCACCTATATATATTCATACCCTGTCTCATAAATGCAAAATCTTTTTTTTTTCTTTCTACTAAAGATGGAAAATCGAAATGCAGGTGTTCATACTCCTTTCATGCTCGTTGGCAGTTTTTTGCAACATTAGCCAGTACCTGTGCATTGGACGTTTCTCAGCAGTTTCATTCCAGGTTTTAGGTCACATGAAAACTGTATGTGTGCTGACGTTGGGATGGGTGTTGTTTGATTCACAGTTGACATTGAAGAACATATTGGGGATGCTGGTTGCAATTGCAGGGATGGTAATCTATAGCTGGGCAGTGGAGGCTGAAAAGGCCTCTTCCAAGGTTACAACAACTCATACTAAACACAGCTTAACTGAAGAGGAACTAAATTTACTCAAGGAAGGATTGGAGAACATTCCCATCAAGGATTATGAACTTGGAGAATCTAAATAATATTTTATTTATGTTGCAGACAATATTTCCATCAATTAAGGAGAAGAATCTAATTAGGAGATTAATTGACATCTGTTTTAGTTTTGGACACAACTTTTTGACCTTTATAAATCCTTTTTGTTTGCCAATATTTATGTTGCAGCAAGTCATTGTATACAGTTTATAATTCCATCATCTCTTTATATTTATTTATTATTTATGGGTATAAGATAGTTGAACAAGTGGATGTCATGTTAATAAGGCTTAGGATGTATATACTTGCAAAACCTTATTTGAATAATGTGATGTAGCTAAGCTAGAGTGCATAGCATTTATCAGAATCACTCTACTTCTAAACAATATTGATTTCTTAATTTTCGACAATGCATGTTGGTTGGTATTCTTAGCTACTACTTGAAGAATGGAATTAAAATGTTGAATCCATAAAAAGCACAACCTTTTGGCAATAAATGCTTTTGGTTGTCATCATGGCCATCAACCATCAAAACCCAAAGCTCTAGGCAATAAATCCTTATTGTTTGGTTGGCTTTGTATGGATTAAACTCTTTGTTTTCTTTATAAAATATCCAATTGTATTGAATCTCAATTACCTACAACTAGATTACAGAAGAATCTCTATGAATTTGTTGAATCAAGGGGCGTCTACAAGCAAAGGGGCAAGAAATGAAGGGAGATACCAATTATGAAAATTTTGTTAAAATTAGAAAGCAAATAATGGAGAGAAGTATTGGTTTTATTCATCTCAGAACCAGTTACATAAAATTAAAAAAGACAACGTATTTATAGTCTACAAACAAGAGAAAAAAGCCAAGAAAACAAGGCACTACTCCCAATAACACTACAATCATCACTCCCCTTGAAATCTCGTCCACCCTATTAGGTCTTCCAGTTTGTTAAGTTTGAATCAAAATCTGACACTTCCCCCTTTATTCAAAATATCAGGGAGTTGAATATGAGTGCTATAATACTTGACATAAATTTCCCTTTCATTGATCAGATCACGGATGAAATAGAAGCAAGTATCAATGTGCTTTGTGCAACTATGAAGAGCAGGATTTTAAGTCAAGAAAATTGTGAACTTGTGACAATAAAAATTGTTACTTCAACTCCTCGAGAATTCTTCTCATCTAACCTAGGAGCCCCCCCCCCCCCCCCTTCTTATGGCGATCTAAGGTGATAGAGGATACATTAGTAAGCGTGTTCTCTACACCTCCTAACTCACATTTTTGCCTTATCACCTTATTGTTCTAGACTCATGACGTGACCATATGATTTCCCGAGTCAATACATATGATTACATTCTTGTTTATAACTTTCACAATTCACATATAAATTAAGGCAAAACAAATTGCTTGTAGTGTTGGGAACAAGGTTCTATCCCATAGAACAGTGAGTGTGTAGCCTGAATAAAACTTAAGATCGCATGAACACTCGCTTTCCGTAAGTTATATTTCGACCTAAATCTGCCTTGGTATCACAAAACATAGAGGTGCAATTAAATATTTCAAGTTTACATAAAAAAAACAAAAACAATTGAATGGGTATGGGTTACTTTAGTTAATCAAAGATAATTGAGTTGAAGCATCTCATGTCTAAGTAGAGAAAGATGCCATTGAAGGAACACAGTAGTAGTTGAGCCACCTTATTAAATCTATTATATAATATACACAATATATATATATATATATATTATATAAATTAATTCATGCACGCATCATCACCTCCATGTTTCAAACTTAAATTAATTAACCACAACTACCTAGCCTCCCTCCCTCCATATGGAGCAATCTCCATATTTCATTCCTGCTACTACTATACTTGCTTAATTCTTCCATCATTTTAAACCATTCTTCTTCATATCAAGTGCCTGCCGGCTAAATCTAAATGGCCCACTACATCCTCTCAAACTTAATTATCCTAATCAACAATTAATCAATACGTTAAAAATCTTAAGTTTTTCTTATATATATATAACTTGGAACGACAAAATATCAATGTCACCAACACAATGTTTGAATTCAAAAGATCCAGACAGACAGGCATGGGTAGCAGACTCAAAACGCAAACCATCAAGTCTCGTCATGTTGTTTGGCAAAGACAAAGAAGATCATGTGTTACGGGTACAACATTAATCAAGAAGCAGCAACCACTGAATTACAAAACCATCGTCTCTAATGAATCAATTAGCAGCAGCAGCAGCTCTACTACTAAATCTGAAAGAAAACCAGCAGCAGCAGGAGGTGTGATGATGAGTCACAAGTATAAGCCAAGGGTCTTCCAAGATATTGTGGGTCATAAAACTGTAGTTAAGTCCCTGTCCAATGCCATCCAACAGAAAAAGATCGCTCCACTTTATCTCTTCCACGGCCCCAATGGCACCGGGAAGACATCCACTGCTACAGTTTTTGCAATGGCTTTAAACTGCCAATCGACTCATCATACTAAACCTTGCTGCACTTGCAAACCCTGCTGCACCTCCATCAAAACCACCACAATCTGCTCTGCAAATACAATTGCACCTGCCTTCCACAAAATCAAAACCACCTCCTTCCTCACTACTACTACTACTACTACTACTACTATTTCCACTCAAATTCTCATCATTGAGGAATGTCACTAGTTAACTTCAGAGGCCTGGGATGAGCTCATGACTTTAGTGGACGCTAATTCCGCTCTTGTATTTCTCCTCATAACTACACAGTACTCCATCAATATCCCAAATAACATCTCATCAAGATGTCACAAATTTTTCTTCCCAAAGCTCAAGGATGAAGACATCACCAAAAAGCTATCAAGAATTCTTCTCCATGAAGGTATGGGGATCCAAAAACAAGCAATGAAACTCATAGTTGCCAAATCACAAGGCTCCTTGAGAGATGCCGAGAATATATTGGACCAGTTGGCCTTATTGGGGCCAAGAATCAATACCTCAGTCACCCAACACCTAGTAAGTAATTAAATCTCTATCAAAGATTAAATTATTTTGATTATCATTCATTGAATAATATTATAATTAATTCTCTTGGCAGGTAGGTCTCATCCCACAAAACAAGCTACTAGACTTTCTAGCAGTGGCAATCTCAGGAGACACCATCAACACAATCAGATATGCTAAGAAGTTGAGTGCACATGTTGAACCAGCTTCCTTTCTATCTCAACTAGCAACCCTCGTTACAAATGTCCTTTCGGAAAGTGCAGCTCTGGATTCATCACCACAACACAAGAAGCTCCTCAGTAAGACAGATCTTGTCTTAGTTTTACAGTTATTTATTATATTTACAACTATTCACGCTCAATTGTGGTGTGCAGGTAAAACTCACTCATCAAGATTGTGCTACATCCTCAAGTTACTAGTTGAAACAGAAAGGAAACTCCAGTCCTCAACCGACCAGACTTGGAATATAATTGCAGCTTTTCTAGATATCACATCCGTGAAAGCCTCGAGCATTGTATTACCTAGAACCCCAAATCCATCATCTTTCAGTGAAGTAACATTGCATTCACGTAAGTTAATTCCTCATGGTTCACAAATATAGACATCCACAGACATCACTCTAGTAATACTAGCTAGCAGCTCCTGCAGGTGAACCACACAGATCTGCCAAAGGCATAGATGAACACCAAAGACGGCAAGGGAAGGATACCATGAAAAAATCTAGCTTAAGCAACATGGAAAAACTATGGAAAGATGTATTGGAAGGAATAGAAAGCTCGCACACACGAAAATTCTTCCATGACCAAGTGAAACTAGCATTATTGTCCATCTCTAGGAGTAATGCAAATCTTCTATCCTAGATTGTTTATAATCAATGCCATTTCAAAAAGTTTCTTCTAACATGTTTTTTTAACATCACTGACAGCCAATGCTATTGTACATTTGACTTTTAAAAGACCAGAAGACAAGATGGCAGCAGGAATTTCAGAA
Source organism: Arctium lappa (assembly GCA_023525745.1). Classification (NCBI taxonomy): domain Eukaryota; kingdom Viridiplantae; phylum Streptophyta; class Magnoliopsida; order Asterales; family Asteraceae; genus Arctium; species Arctium lappa. The sequence goes on from CM042049.1 coordinate 250,802, forward strand.
GAAAGCTTAGCAAAGGCACTTGAAGTTGCAATTGGTTGTCCAGTTACTCTCCATATGAGTCTGGAACCACTAACCTTGGGACAAGATGGTAAAAGTACAATCTTGAGCGGCAGCAGGCATTCTTTGTATTCTCAACAAGAATATGCAACAACACATATTCCCGAGTCTGGCCTCAACAGGAATGATGAATCCCTCATTATAGGTCAACCATCTGTTATATTACCAGAGGGCTTAAGACTCACAAAGTCAAAATCCTGCTCAACATCTCAACGACCACACAGATATTCATCAAAAGGAAAAGACTTGAACACAGTTCAACTCGAAAACTTGACACGTGTATCTGAAAACCCAACTCCAGAATGCCATCTCACTACTAAAGACCCTCAAAGAAGAGATTTAATAAAAGCAGGAGACTCCAAAAATGCAACACAAATCACGAGGGCCAACAGGCCTAGGCATAGATGGCTGTCTTTATCTTCAATCCCACAGAGCGATGCAAGTGTTGAGCGCTACAGTCAAGATGTAATATATGAAAATTCAAACAAAGATGGAGATGACACAGCGAGAAAGATCCCCAAGTTCCAGAAAGGTTTCTCAAAGAGTTCCAAAGACAGACGTTTTCAAGAACCAGAAGATCAACTGTAAGTTTTTTTCCAAGAACATATATTTTACAGTATAATAGTAATATCTGGATCTTTCCTGAAACACAAGTTGAATTGAGGATAAGATTAGTTTGTATTTTGTGCAGACAATCAAATCCCGCATGGTGTAGCGTTGACACATGCTGTTGAAGTCGTGAAAAAGTCAGAATCATGAATCCATTTTTTGTTCTCATCATGACGAGTTACAGCTAGGAACAATACAAAGAGATCGGCTAAAGATTCCAAGCTTTGGGTTAATTTGATGTTTCCAAATTAAAAGAATGTGATGTGTTTACAGAAGGGGAGGCATAAAATATAGTAGAAAGAAAGAAAAAGAAGTGTGTTGTGAGCGTTCTTTAACGATAAAAAATATTAAAGATGAATACTCGTCTATTGACATAGAACATAATAATAATAGTAGCAAATGCATTATCGAACCATCCAAGTATTGTTATCATCTCAAAAAAACCCATATATATATATATATATATATGTAGAGAGAGAGAGAGAGAGTTAACTCTTAAGTCTCCATTCACGATTCAACATTGTCATTCAGGTCTTATTAATTATCCTTACCAAATTCGACTTTTAAGGAAATGGACAAGTAACCTCATTCACTTGTGCCATCTTTACCATTCATACACCCATTTCATCCCATTATTTTATTATTTACATTAATAATCCAACTACCAGACACAACATCAAAACTAGACATCCATCTTCCTCCCATTAATCTGCAATCACAAACAAGGGAGTTATTAAGGAACCATATATATATATATATATTGGAAGGATATTTTGCAACCCTGAAAAAGGTTGCAACCCTTGCAACCCACGTCTTAACCGTTGGATTCATGATCGACGGTTATTTTATTTTTATTTTTCTGTTTTTTTTAATTAAAAATATTGGGCCCCATATCTATTGTAACCGTCGATCATGAATCCGACGGTTAAGATGTGGGTTGCAAATGAAACAACCCCTATATATATATATATATATATATATATATATATATATGCTGCACTCACAAGGAATCAGTGACAACCCGATGACAAATATGTATATGACAAGGAAAATTATCAGGGGGCCAAATGAATTTCAAAGTGAACTTCGTACCATATATATCCCAATGCTTGCATCTTAAATTCCATTTAAGGTGACCACAACCTTACGTGCAGTAGGTGCATCACGATGCTCACACAGCCAAATGCCCTGCAACAGAGCCATAGAGAAAATGCATTTAGAAGTTTATCAACAATAAACACCCCCCCCCCTTTCTTTAACCAAGGGATATTTTTTGGTTCCATAACTCCTACACCCAAGAAAAAGGAAGCAGAAAATTATAAACAATTAAGACCACGAATCAGAGGGCAACATAAGTTCTCAGAAAAGATCCATCAGCGATCTTCAAAGCAACACTATGCGCTAGGAAAGTAAAGTAAATTCGTAATTCTTTAATGTTCATTTTGATAATCGTCTAGATGCAAAGTAAAGAAGGGTAATGTTGTATGTCACACATTATATAGAAATTTATGATCCATAAACTAAGAATGTGATGATGAATTCCTGGCTGGTTTTTGCTCCATACTTTTAGCTACATTCACAAGTTGTCACACTAACAAAAGAAAAAGTAGAAGAAAATATACACTTCAACAACTATAGTAGCTTGGATAGATCTATGCACCACCCTGGCTTACCTTGGAAAATTCAAGAAATCTCAAATATTATGAATCGAAGACATTGTCACTTACCTGCCAAGTTCCCATGTTAAGCTGTCCATCTGTAATTGGTATCCTGACAATAAACATTCGTAATCACCACTGTCAGTGGAACTGAATGTATGCATAAGAAAAAGTAATACAAACTTGAGATATCCCTACGTGAGAGCACAGCCAAACATTGATGACTTGATGTGTGCTGGCATATCATCTGGACCTGCATACGTGGAAAGGTATAAGTCCACATCAGCCAAAGCTAAAGTATGCTGAAGCAACTCAATTTTTTATCCAAGTAATAGGGTTATAAATCAAGCTCTCTATCCCAGCAACATAAATCACTATCTGAAAGAAGTAACATAATATTCAGCTAGGCAGTAACTGGAGGATGGAAAAAATCAACACATATAACTAGGAAACATCTTGAATGGATCACATGTATGTATGTATGTTTAAAACTAACCTTCCAGGGTATGTTTCCATGGTGCAGACCTTCCCTGAAAGCATACTATTAGGAACAACGCTAGGCCGTAGATCAAAAATACAAATTGTCATATAAACCAAAGAGGAAAAATAACAAACCTCTGGGACTACCCTATTAAGAAAAGTCTCGGTGTCAGCTCGAACATCTGAGTCATAATTTTCATTGATAGTCAATGACGCACTGGTATGCTGCACTGTAACATATTTTTAAAGAATGCATTATTCGTATGTAATTCAATGATCAGTTTTCAGACACTTAATCAACAGGTAAAAACTAACTTACAAAAAAGATTTGCAAGACCGCATTTAAATCCTGACAAATCTTGTCCAATTTCCTTCAAGATCTGGTGCAACACATGAGTTAATAATTTATAAGAAAGTGAAGCACAAAAAAAAAATAACACAGTAACACTTGTTGATAAGCATTTTCCTGCATTATATAGCAATTCTTTAACTTGGGTACAAGTATTCATTTGTCAAATAGTAACATGTTACTAATTAAGGCAACTAATGAGATATTAGTGTTGAGAGGAATTAACAAGGAAAGGACCAAGCAGTGACATTTCACATATGTGGTTCTGCCTTAAGGGGGCAGCAGTCCTTGATTCATATCAGAAGAAAAAAGTTTGTGGGTGGTAAGCAACTAAAATTTTACATTCACGTGTCTTCATCACTTCCATTCCTCATTAAGCAAGCAAGGAGTCCTGGAAGGGCAAGGAATGAACACCTAGCTAGGTAGGAGGATATGATATCCTCAGGTGTCACAATTTGGTTGGTGATATAATAATTGGATTTTGAAATCACAAACAACTTCATCCAATGCGTGCAGGCAGTTGTAATAAAATAAAATAAGAAGGTGTTTTGTCTTTATGTCTAATTGTGTTAAAGGATGAATCTTGTCCATCACAAAAAGAATTTTTCCCTGCATTATAACGTATTCATTTCTAGGGGAATGAGTATTCCTAGAACATGTATGATTTCAATCGGAGTAAGTTGTTTTTTTGGATGGGACAATCGGAGTAAGTTTAGAACCCTAATAAAAAATCTCCCAATTTCACATTTGGATTACGAAATCCTGAATGGTTAAAAGAAGATGGCAGAGAGAAGTTGAGATTACAGTGAGTTAATTAATAGACAAGGTTGTATATAAAATAAATAAATAAATAAAGGAGAAATGGAGTAAGTAAAGAGTGTTATGCCTTGGGAGTGATAAGATGACAACCACGGTTGTGAGGAGGGAGCGTTATTGTCTTCTGAGCCCATTTGGGGATGGGAGCCGCCATGATTGAAGGAGGATCGGTGGTTGAGGAGGTATAGATAGATTTCACCCGAAACAAACAACTCGCAGGAGGCTTACTGAATGGAACTGCTGCTGCTGCTGACGAGAATGAGACGGTGGCGGAGGACTGCATTTCCTTCGATTGCCTTTCTTTCGACACTAAATAAATAAATAAAAATGGCCTTTTGCCCTTGCCGCCTATAAATATTTACAAAATCACTCTATTTTTTATTGACCACAAAATAACATGTTTTTTTTATGGATGGTTGTAGATCGATCAAACTCTTGAAATTCAACAACATTGTTTATTATCTTTTCTACCTTATGTTTATTGTTTTTCATAAATCTTTACCTCGACTTATTTTTTTTCCTTCATTATTTTATATTTTAAATTTTGGTTTTCTTTTTACATTTTACAGATATTATAATTACATTACTGATAATTTAACAATTTTATTATATTATACAACAATTCGAAAGTTGAATGTATTGTGCCATAAATGTCTGTACGAGTCCACGATTCAAGGTTTTGATTTGCTTTAAGTGACATAGACAACTGCAACCATTCATCATGTAAGATTTTCAAGAAAAAGTACATTGTTTTCTTCTTTGGATCTTATGACCCCACACTTTCTACATTTATTTGTTGTAAATTTTCCTCAGGTAGAACTTTAAAGTCATGATACTCATTAATGCACTGTGTCCTTCTATTCTCTTGGGTTTTAATGCCTCATTCAAGTTGATTTAACAGTTGGTTCCAAATTTCTTTTGCAGTGACACAGGAGTCAAGTTCCTGAAAGATGTCATTTGGGATGGTCATGATTAAAAGTCTAACAGCTTTTGAGTCATTCTCAATTTTTGTCAATTCTTCATCAGCAAACCCAGTTGTCTTTTTTTCAAAATATGCAGGAATTTCTACAATTGTTGTTGTTGCAGGAACTCTTGGAACCAAAACAATTGGTTGGAAAGGTCTATTGTTGACAGATCTCATAAGTTCTTTGTCCATTCCTTCAAGAAAGTTAACCACCCTAATCTTCCATCGAGGATATTCATCTCTCAAAAGAGTAGGAGGCTTTGTTAAAGATCCAGCAGTGTATATGGCACTAATGTTTTGATTTGCCATATTTGAAAAGAAGAAAAAGATGATGGTTTGAGGAAGATAAAGCTTGAGATCTTTAAGCTAAAGCCAAAGTTGTTAGCTTTCAACAAGATAGAGTACTATGAGTAGTTTTCAAACCTGAAACATATGATGTTCTTGAGTAAACAACAGTTTAAATGAACATGCACAGAAATGAAAACTGGATCATAAGACAAGAATCAATCAGAGTAAACCAGATTTGTTCTTATTTGATTTAAGAAAATTAAACAAGCTCTGATACCAATTGTTGGATCCCAGATTCTTTCTTAATGATTTAAACAAACAAACATATGAAATTATAGCGGAAGCAAAGATTATTTAAACCATATTTTTGATACGTACTCAAAGTAAAGAAGATATCCAATGTGTAAAATAAAGAACAAGTCAAGTATTTACTATATAATAATGTAGATTATCAAGAACACCATAAAGATGGTTTAAATCTTACAAAATCTTCTTGTACAATTCACCGTACAAAAAAGTATTTCTTTATACAAGCGGGTAAGTGAAAGCACACTTTAGAACAATGGGTTGCACGTCTTATTTATAGGACTATAAGATGAATAGTGTACTTTCCTGACACAAAAGACATGTGTGAACAGTGTTCTACCTAAAAGGTAAATCCTATCAGTTGATGACTTGTCTTTTGAGCTTGCATCCTGACTTGTAGAATTCTTCAGCTGGAACTTCAGATAGAATGTCTTCAGAGCTCTGATGCAGTGCCTCTGATGAAGCTATCTCTGATGTCTTCTTTGCTGAAGTGTCTATCTCTGAAATGTCTTCAGAGGTAGGCTTGTTGTCTCTGGTAGCTATCTCTGGAATTCCTCTGAAAAGGACTTAGAATATTTTCAATACTTTTACATTCTGAAATGGGACTAACAATATTGATTAGTAATTCGAAAACCGTTTATAGCAAGCCATATGTCTCTTTTCAGGATGAATATTCATCATGAATAATACATTGACGACGAATATTAAAATGCAATTCATCGCAAATCACAACCATCATGATGAATATGAACATGTTATGGACGTGTTATTAATGATGAATAACACGTCCATATTTCTAATGAATATATCATGTGTCACGCTATGAGCAGTTCTCTGGTTCCTAGTCAATTTTAGGTTTTGTTAACCTTCCCCTTACTATATAATATTTCAATAGATACATTTCTTTATAAATCAAATATATGAAATATTTACAAATATATAATGCTAAATTTATTGTAACGAGTGCTAATTTTGAAATAAATAATTTTGTATTAAAATTAGAGTAAACTCTAATTTTGGTCCCCGTGGTTTACTGAAATATTTGAAAGTGGGACCTAAACTTTGATAACTTTAGAGATCTTTCCCATGGTTCTCATTTGGCTCTGAAAGTGGTCCTCCATCACTAACTCTGTAATTTTCTATGTTAGTGGCAGGGCTTATTTGTCCACTTAGATTTCCCTTTTTTAACAAGGCCCATAAAAAACTGTAGAAAATATTGCCAATCTTTTCCATTTCAATAATAAATGAACCAATGACATAAGTACATCATCTGTTAGGTCTGAAAGTCCTATGTGTTGAAAGTGGAATAAAGTATTTATAAGGGTGCATAATGTAATTAATTAATAGTTGTTTTAGTAGTTGAGCCTAAAGCCCATAAGCCCAATATGGTTGTAAGCCTAAGTATATAAAGGCAATTTTAATTCATTATTAGGTTAGACATTCATATTTCAGGTTAGAGGTTTGAAGAGTTACACAAGTCTCATAATTCCAGATTACTAGTCAATAGGTTTACTCTCTCTGATCAGAAATCCTTTCTGTAAACTTGTAACCCTTTGAGTTCATATTAATCATATGACTAGTAGTTGTGGCTTAAATCTTATTCATCTTTGATATTATTTGCTGTTGATTGCACTGTACTGGGATCTACAATTGGTATCAGAGCAAAGAGACTAAATGTTTGATCCAGAAAAAGGTTTGTCTAAAACCCTATTCGATTATCTGCTTAATCTGCTAAGTTTTTGGTTGATCTAGGTCGATTGATATTTTTTGTTTATCGATTACTGTTTATGTGCATATTATCGGTCTAAGTTGTCTATCGATCTGGGTTGATTTCTCTAAGAATTATCGGTCTATTGTTTTCTGAAAAAAGTTTATCGGTCTTTGTGTCTAATTGAAAATCGATTGTTATTGGTTTTATCGGTCCTATTGACTGCTATTCGATCTGATTGATTGACCTCGTGATTAAATCTGCCATTCGACCTGCTTATTTGTTGAATAATCGATTGATTTTTTGGGTTAAATTGATCTGTTCCTGGGTCGATTTCTCTTGAAATCCATCGTGTTCTTCGGGTTGTTCTTCGAGTTTATATGTTTATCTGCTAATTTGTTAATTATCTGTTATCGACCGATAGTATTCGACCGGTGCATTGCCATTATCGGTCCTTTGTTCGACCGGTACAGTGTCAACACCGGTCTTTTATTTGACCGGTACTTTGTCCTTATCGGACTTTTTTGGTTCGACCTGCATTGGATTCGACCGGTACCTTGTTTTCCGGTCTATTGCTTTGACTGATACTTTAAACACCCGATACTGTGTTAGACCGGTACTTAGCTTTAACCGGCATATAGCAGTTCGACCGATACTTTGTCAATACCGGTCCTTTGCTTGACCGGTACATTGTTTTACCGGTCTTTTGCTTGATTGATACCCTGTTCGACCGGACTCTTGTTCGACCGGTTCATTGTCCTATTCTGTTTTTTTTTATTATTGTATTTGGATCATCCTGCTTGTTTCACGATCGTTACAGTGCAGTTAAGAATTAAATTTCATCCCGTTCAAGGTTCATCTCTCTTCAAAGAAGGAGCGAATACATTCTATTCGAAATGATCAAAATGGTGTGCCCACCAAGTCAGCGGTACAAAAGAGATTATGAACGATGGAAAGCTAATTTTTTTGTGTTTTGTAGATGAACATGAGGTGGGTCCCTACATCAGATTATCTTTGACTGAAGGGGAGATGCAATCCCAGATTCCTACAGAAGCTTCTCCTGTGGAAAAGGAGGAAAGAGAGAGGGCTAACAATGTAGCTCGAAATTATATGACTAGTAGTATCTCTAATGATTTTTTTCGTGACATTTTGAGTGAACTCTCTAGTCAAATATATTCTAACAAATTGACAGGAAAAGAGTTGTGGGATTGCATTGAATGGTTGATGTTAGGGCCAAGGGAACTGTTGAAAGGTAGAAAATTGGAAACTGAGAACTCTGAGCAAAAAGGAAAGATTTCTATTTTGGAAGCTAAACCTCAGCAAACAGTCTCTGTTGAAAGCTATGAGGAAAAGATCTCTGATCTGAAAGATGCAAATGCAGAACTTCAAAAACGTTTATCTGATTTGGAGCAACTGCTTGCTAAACACAAATCTGATTTTGAGATAAAGAGAAATCTTTCGCAAAGAAGTTCTCAGAATTCTCGAGAAAATGTGTTGACGAGAAGAAAGAAGTTGAGATGAAATGCATAAAACTATCTCAGCAAGTTTCTGATTTTCAGAAAGTAATCATCCTTGAAAGAGAAAAGTTTGCAAAAGAAAAGAAGGCCATTGAACAAAAGAATGTGGGATTCTTCAAAGAAATATTCGGCCAAAGAAATGATGCTGAGAAGGGATTTGAAGAAGAACGAAGCATGTTTGAGACGGAGATCAAAAAGCTTACTGCCAAGTTATCTGAACTATCTGAGAAGGCACTAAAAGAGCAGAAAACGAAGTCTGAATTCACGAAGAAGATTAACCTGCTTGTTAAAGAAAGAGACAACTTTGCTTCGACAATTAAAGTGCTTGAAAAGACTGTATCAAGTTCAAATCAGAAATATGTCTCTTCACAAAGGTCAGTTAAATCTTTTGATCAGATTCGTAAGACTAACCTTTTCTATGATAGAAATATAGATGGTTCAGGTACACATCCTAGAAGAAGGAGATACAAAGAAGAGGAATTGGTCTGGAAGAAGAAACCAGTTGAAGATGAGCTGAAAGAAAGAGAATCGTGTGTACATGCGTTTAATGCCAAGAAGAACAATGCGAGTAAAGGTAAACCTGATCACATCTACTCAAGAGATCAATTACTCAAGTTGTCAGGTAAGAAATACCATTATTCTTATTGTCGTACACATGATCACATTCACAAAACCAGTGATCATTTCTGGTATGGTTCTTATTCTATATCCCCCACAAGAACTGCAACTAACATTCGAGGACCCAAATACCAGTGGGTACCAAAGCCGAAAACTGATTCTTTGTTGCAGGCACCTACTGTCAAGGGGGAGTAGAAGAACGATGACTTCTAAGTAAATCAGCTTATAACCCGTACTTCAACGAAGTATGACTTCTGATCACATGACAGATCAGGACCCGTTCTACAATGTTCAGACTTGGATATTTTGCAAATATCCAGGGGGGGCTTATCTAATCTATATCATTCTATCATGATTTGAGGGGGAGCTTAAATGTAAGTATCTTCTAATCTAGATCTCTGATTGTTTGAAAGAAGAACAACTTTCGAACATGAAAAACGTTTTCTGAAATGTTCAAACCACTTCTGGTTCTCAAAAGATTTTATGAATTTAGAAGTGTGATTTTAAATAAGCGTTAATGTTTAACTGACCGTGTATTTCCAAAGATCAATACTCGCGTATTATCTTGTCCATATACTGTCAAGTATTCACACACACCGGTTCAATATTTTGTTTGAATTTGTTATTACCATGTCTCATAACGAAACAATTTTTCGATGATAATACTCCCGTTTGATTTCAAATGTTGTTGAGCATCAATCATTATTTCTAAATTTGTGCTTTCATTGCTAAATTGTTTATATTTGTTCATATAAACAAAATATCCAATTCTTTGGTACCCTAACCATTTCATTTGTTCTGATTGATACATTGTCAGATTCTCAAAACAATTTTTTTTTATTTCATTTCTTTCATTTCAATATCTTTGTTTTGAGAAATCTTCAAAGTTCAATTGCTCAAATCTCATGAGCATACATTTTGACAATGTTATCATACATTTTGTGCTTAAGTGTACAAGTTAAACTGTTAAGCAAATATTCTTTTTAGGACTTACATGGGATTCATGTGTGAGCTTAAATAGAACTTCCATGGATTCACGTAAACCAGTGTTTCCTACCCCAGAAGTTATCCTAGAGTGCTTGAGGGGTGAGGGGTCATAAATCAAAGAGTGGGGGAGATAACTCATCTGGTTGAGTTTTTCTCATTGTGCTGAGTGGAAAAATGAAAAAGAGAGTTTGGTTATAAGTGAGCTTTAATGTTAAAAAGAAAGAGGGTATGAGAACAGAGTTAAAAGAATATCAGAACTCTGCACCAACCACTTTCTGAGCCGGGCAGCCACATTTTCTAATTGGTTCACATTCTTTGGTGACCATCATTGAAAAGGCACCTAGCCCATGCCAACTCTTGCTATAACCCCACCAGCCACTCATTTCTTTCTTAACAAAGAAATGTTTCATTTTCTTTGGGGACGCAACATATCTGCTATCTAGTCTTCAATCGAAAGATTTAGATATTGGAAAAGAAGGAAAGTTGCCCCACCTTCGCACCTCTTTCATGCACATTGAGTCCGTGTAATATATGTTGTTGTCTCAACAGTTTACACAATTTGAGCCTGATATAGCTAAGTAGCTTCAATCATTTCTACACTTTCACGAGCACACAAGGAATGAGTTTTCTTGTCATAACATTCATAGAAAATTCCTTTGTGGTTTTTCGATGATTGAATGGAAGCCTTGGGGGAGTGAACATCACAAAAACTCCTTTCCAAAGTACATCTGTTGTACAAAGTGGCTCTGTGCTACTTACAGGCATACTAACTGTTTCATCTGTTGAATCAGGGTTACATTGGTCATTATGTCTGAATTTGAAACGATTTGGATATATACATTTCATGAATTGACGGATACTCAGATCAAAGGGCGGAGAATGTCAAATTATCATAAAGGGGAGATCAAAGATTGTGTTGAAATTAAAGAGTTTTGATGATCATGATGCTCACAATCATCAAAAAGGGGGATAAATTCTTCAAAGTTCAATTTCAAAGTTTTAAAGAAAGAAAGTTCAAGTTTTTCAATATTGGTTCTGAATGAAGATGATTCGTGAAAGTTTGTTTTTCTAAAGACAGTCTAGAGATCAAAGAGATGAAGATGCTGTTTCAATGTTTCAAAGATGAGGATTTCAAAAGGTTTTATTGTAATTCTTCTATCCCGTATCATATGATGTTTGCTAAGTCATTTCCTCCTACGAGCTGATTGAAACAAGTTCTTAAGTTGAAAGTCTATTCAACTCGCGGTTCAAAGACAGATTCTTTGTTTTAAACTGAAGATGCACCGTGGAAAGTCGCGTTACTCTCACATTATCTTTCTTGTGTGCTGATCTGATGTGATTGAGTTTCTACAGTTAAAAGCTGTGTGATAGTGCATTCAGTCGAGGCTACTGTACATTGAATCTGGTTACAAAGTTGATAATATGAAGACCAAGAGCTTTATTCAAGGGGGAGCGTGGAAAGACATGAAATCAAGCAACACCAAAGTTCTTCAAAGATTCAAGAGGGAAAGAAGATCAAGGCCTGAAGTTTTTCATGTTGATAAATGCTTTATTCAACTTTAAGGGGAGATTGTTAGGACTGAAAGTCCTATGTGTTGAAAGTGGAATAAAGTATTTATAATGGTGTATAATGTAATTAATTAATAGTTGTTTTAGTAGTTGGGCCTAAAGCCCATAAGCCCAATATGGTTGTAAGCCTAAGTATATAAAGGCAATTTTAATTCATTACTAGGTTAGACATTCATATTTCAGGTTAGAGGTTAGAAGAGTTACACAAGTCTCATAATTCCAGATTACTAGTCAATATGTTTACTCTCTCTGATCAGAAATCCTTTCTGTAAACCTGTAACCCTTTGAGTTCATATTAATCATATGACTAGTAGTTGTGGCTTAAATCTTATTCATATTTGATATTATTTGCTGTTGATTGCACTGTACTGGGATCTACATCATCTCATAAATTTATAGGTAATCCCATACCCTTATATGTTGTATTGAAGATGGAGCTAGTACTCAATTGTTAAGGTACTTGCTTTTAGGATATAAGAGTTTGGTCAATATCTTGTACTCAATTGTTGTTTGTTTTGTGTGTTGAGTAATAATATGTCTTAACCAAGAAAAAACAAAGGGACTTGAGTTTGGTCAATATGTCATGTTTTGAAAGTATTTGACATATTTGGGTTACCATGCTCAATTGAAATGGATTTGGTAGTTTGTTTCTCTTTTTTTTTTGTATGTTCAATACATTTCTAAAAGAATGTACCTTTCAAAAATGAATTGGTCTTGGAAAGTGTTTTGGCATCAATTTGTTATAACTCAAATCTCTCCTTGATAAAGTATGTCATAAACTTTAGATAGATTTTTATCAACCATGGATGCTCAACATTTTCTTTTTGTTTCAATTATTTCCTTGTTGGTTCAATCCCCACTAATGCTGGTTTGGGCTTTGGTATACAATCACCTAAGTAAAATCCATTAATTGTATGTCATCCTTTTTGAAACATAATGCAAAATGTTCCCAATGTATATGTTGGTCTTTATTATTAACTTTTGGGCTTGTCTAAGTGTACAATAATTAGTAATGCAAAATGATCACAAGCTTGGGCCAGTGCTAGTCTTTTTTTTTTGAAAGGGTATCCTGGGCCTATGACCCAGACTAATCCCTGGCAAAGCAACCGACTGCGAAAACATGCAGCCCTGAGATTAAACCAGTGGCCACAAGGCGAATGCAGGGAATCGAACCCGAGTTGAGCGCTATGAACTCCCCAGGTGATTACCACTACACCACTAGCCTTGTGGTTGCCAGTGCTAGTCTTTATGATCACATTTGGGCTTCTCTAGGTGTATGATCATTGAGGAATGAAGCCTCAGATTTCTTTACCCAGTTACATTTTAGAAATCAGGTTGAAGTATATAAGTCATATGTGAGAAATTGTAATTGCAACAATTTTTTTTTGATAAAATATGAGAACGTCTAAGATCACTTTCCTTGAGCAATATTTCGATCATTTATCGTGTGTTACTTGAGATTTGTTGGAGGATAATCTCAAACCACACACTAATGATTTGATAGAAATAGGAAGCTATAAACCTAGAAAAAATCGTAAAGGTAGCATACTAAAACTGAGTAATTATTGAGTCCGTTTTTGTATCAATTATGAACAATGTTGCATGAGTGGGTTAGCCCATCAAAACTTAGAGGGAACTAATCTAATCTGATCCAATCATTTGTTTGATATATATATAGAGAGAGAGAGAGAGAAAAGATCAAACGAGAATAATAACTATTTAAGAGAATGCGAGGATGAATCTCAGTCACTCATCCGGTCAATAGTGGCGGCTTTGACCGGTCCCCCCTCTTTAATAATCTCAACCCTCCCATGAATTGCGTCAATCCTCCGTGATCGCGTCCACCGTAACCGAAGATGTGTGGTTGAGATTACTCCTTTTGTTTTCATATTTTGCTCCTCTCCTCGCATGATCCCTTCTCTATATATAGAATGTTCCTAACAATTCAATCAAATTAACTTTTGGACAACAAAATGCTATAGAAGAGAAAAAACACAACAACAAGTAAGATAAAGATAGATCCTAGAAACGAGATCTATCTATTTTTTTATTATTGCTTTTCCACTTTCCCTTTTTTCCACCTTTCCCATTCCCCAATAGTTTAGTCAGGCAGGCGGTGCATGGTAAAAAACATATTTCTTTCTTTCAGTTTTCTTCTTGTCTTCTTCTCCATCATTACAATTACAAACCAACTATAATCACAAACCCCCGTTTTCAATTTCTTGATCCTGTTCAAATATATTAAATTCAATCTTCATTCGGATCCATCCATGGCAATGCTACTGACGTCGTCGTCGGTGGTCGTGTTAGCAATATCAATAGCTTTCACTTTCAGTGCCGCTGCTCCTCAACAACCTCTCATCTCACGGATCGCATTTGGGTCTTGCGCTAATCAAACCTCTCCACAGGTAGGTACCTTTCCTTTCCTTTCTTCTCTTAATTGCCTATTCACTAAATCACTGTTTTTACTTCAACCGATAACACGAATTAGTTTTCAAATCAACGTCAATACACAAACTTTGAGTTAGTATAGGGCTTGTGTTTGATTATAATCCAAATTTAAATCGCTTCTTTGCAGCCTATATGGGATGCTATAGTAGATTTCAAACCCCAGGTTTTCATTTGGCTTGGGGATAATATATATGGAGACATCAGGCGCCCTTTTAAATTGTTTGGTAATGAGAGAACTATTGGCCCATGGAAGAATGTTCCTAGGTTTGTCTCTTCATCACAGGATGAAATGCAATCCAAATACAATATTGCTAAGACCAATCATGGTTATTCTCGTCTTCGTAAGATTTCCAAGGTGCTTGCTTTTACTTGCTCAAAAACAACATCTCACTTCACTTCCACTGGTATTTTTAATTGTTTGCACACTCATAGTGCAAGTATGTTGTAGGTGATCGGCACTTGGGATGACCATGATTATGGATTAAATGACGCTGGAAAAGAATTTAAAGAGAAAGATACCAACCAAAGGCTTATGTTGGATTTCTTGGATGAACCCCATGATAGTCCACGGTAATCTTTAGTAGCAACACTTTACACTCTCGGTCAAATACTGCTCAAACTAGTATCGTTTTGCCTGTGTATAATCGTTCGTGTTATTGTTGATGGTGTGACAAGCTCTGATGATAGGTTATGTTTACACAATGTTTAACTATACATGCATTGATAATTCCCAGTCTGTTTTTGAATGTTACCAATGACAATGTCTTTTTTAGACGCAAGCAGGCTGGTGTTTATGCATCTTACACTTTTGGTCCTGAGGGTAGACAGATCAAGGTATTATTTGTTATAATTGTTGACTTTTTTTTTTTTTTAATCAAGACAGAGACATAGCATCTCTTGTGGAGACAAATCTCATGTATTTGGAGTTTCTTGCCTTCCTAACATTAGACAACTTCGCTTTAGGTCATTCTTTTGGATACTAGATACCACAGAGACCCCCTGCGCAGTGATGGAACCATTTTGGGAACTGCGCAATGGACTTGGTTAGAAAAGGAGTTGAACGGGGGACCATCAGCAATAACCATAATTGGTTCATCTATTCAGGTATATATGGATCTACTTTCTTATTCCACAAACAATCATCATCTATTCCATAATTGATGTAGGAATTGTCATCAGCGTACACATTTTGGACCATTGACGCTTGTTAAGTAATCAAACATCTGGTTGTTAAATTAAACAAAGAGTATTTTTGTATGCAAAAGAAGGAAGTGGGTTGTACATACATTCTATACCATAAGTTCTTAATATCACTAAATCTTTCTTGAAATTATGCCAAACATGGAATGACTTGTATGAGACAGGCATATTGGTTCTCCCAAAAAAATGAAAATTCCAATTATATATTGATGTACTGAATTGTCCTGTTGCATGTAACCAAGTGCACTATCATGTCATAACAGTGAGGATTAATATGTCAGGTTTGTTAGTTTGAGGTTTAGGATTCACAATCTGAGTACAATATTTCAATGAAGTATTATGATTGTTGCCCCCTTAAAAGGAATCTTGATTGTAAATTGTCATCCTGTTTTTTCTATGTCTGAATGGCTCTGTATGTCAGACCCATGATTTGTTTATTCCAGTAATCTCATTTGATAGTTAAATCCAGAATCAGAACCATGATTCCAAAATAATAAACAAACCCAAATTCCAAAACCAGAACCCTAATTCCCAAATCATACTCAGATCTGAAGTCAAACTCAAATCCAAAATCAAAACCCTAATTCCAAAATTATAGCCAGATCCAAAATCAAACTCAAATTTAAAATAGGAATTTCTCCTGCATGTTCTAATGGTAATGGTGTAACTATAACTGTTTAGTAAAGTGATATACCAAACAAAATAATGTGAACTTTGTTATTAGGATTGGACAATAGGCCTGCAGTCTTAGACTTTAAGCTACTAACATTCAAGTATTCAACTGATCTATTTGACTTCGAGGAACTTTTAACCAATTGGGATCCCATGATGATGAAGTGATCTTACTACATCTTGATTAATGAAATGAGACATACTTCTAACAGACCTTAAGCTTTAGGTAGGGCATGATGTACTTGGAACCTTAAGTGTTTCTCTGCAAATACACCATCCTGAAATTGTTCCCTTATATTAAATTTAAAACGCGAATGGCATTTATGTCCTTCCACAATTGCCATCTGTTATATAGTTGTGTTCCACTAAATTTCAAGGGAGAGATTGACCTGGTTTTGGTTCTTCATTTTCTGTTAATGTTCTTGTTTTTTTTTTCTGTTTTCCGCATTATATATCTACTTTATCCCAATGCAGAGAGCATCATTTGCTGTATGTGTTTTTTTTTTGGAAAATGGTAGGAGTTATTTGATTGCTTCATCATGACAATAGTTTTGATATTTCTTGGTAACTTGCCGAAGAATATTATTCCTTCCTCGGTAGTTGTTGAATGCAGAGGTGATTTGTCAGATATTCGTGGCAGTATTTGCTGCTTGAACACTTCAGTCAGGGATAACTTTGTAATTGTCCCCTCATCAAACATTCAAGCTATGATGATGTATTTCATGAGTTTATGGCACATTGAGTTATCGATGATTTGGATCGAATTATGAATAAGGGTGTTATCCCATATTAAATATTGCTAATGAAGTCAATAGGGATCATAATTACTATATTGACATGCCTTCCAAGACTCTATTTTTCTGGTTTAGGCAATCTTCTAGAGAGGGTTCAGTGGTTCCTTAATTACTACTTATTCGAGTGATTGTTTTGTAAGTTGTTGACTTTTGTTGCCTCACTCAGGTTCTATCAAATCTTTCAGCCTGTACGGGTCCTTTATTCTACATGGAGAGCTGGGGACGTTTTCCAAGTGAAAGAAAACGTCTGTTTAACTTGATATCAGATAGCAAGGTAACAATCTCTGGATGTTAGTGAATTACTGCTTCCATTGGAGCAATAAGCATTATTTACTTCTAGAACCACTTATTAATGAAATAGAAACCAAGTTGCTAAATGATCTTTCCATGCCTAGAGAGATGGGGTTTTCTTCATAAGTGGAGATGTGCATTTTGGAGAAATAACACGATTCGATTGTGCCACTGGGTATCCCCTGTATGACATTACCTCAAGTGGTCTTACCCAAGCTGTTGAGAAGGTAATCCCTTCATTTTTACATTTCGTGCTGCAATTCTTGGCATGGCTGACACCTACTACTATGAGAGTTATGAACAAGAACTGCAAACACAAATCATGCACATATGGTATGATTTCCTTTGTATTTTCCTATTTCCTATTTCATTTGTCCCGTCTGAAATATGATCAGGTATTGTTGTAACTCGATTCATATGACATGCAGGACAACCTAATTTTGGGGTGATAGAAGTCAACTGGGATGCGAATCCAGTGAGCTTGAAATTTGAAGTGAGAGGTGTAAGTGGAGAGGCGGTTAATAGTGTGACTACCTCATTGTCAGAGCTTCGAGCCAGAAATTCCCACATGAAAGCAGGAGACCGCAGACACTGCTCTCTTGAAGTTGATTTACCATGGCTCGTCAGACGTCGCCTGGCTATCCTATTCTCTTTCGTTGTAGCCGGTATGTTTTCTTGGCTCTCTTCACAACCTACTTGATAGTTGATACTACAAAGGTGATTTGTTTATGATACTAGTATTTCCAAAAACATTGAATTTTGATGTTGAATGTGTTTATATAAAATCCGTGAACACTTAAAAAAAGTGTAGCAAAATTCAAAAAGTGGGTATGGAAATCTCTACTAAAGTGATTATGTTGGTCTGTAGTGGTGATTGTTGTGCAGCTAGGAGTTTTGTATGTGGTGATATCACTGATGGTTAAATGCCACCGGAAGTGCAAGCGTGACTGACCTCTTGTAGATGCTTCGTCATTCCGAAGAAGAAAGTTGCTTGCTAACCCATCATCCGATCATGGAATCACCTGCTAGCTAACTAGCTAAAGCTCACATTATTTCGTGCGAAATGTATTACAGGTTATTCCCCACATGGAGTAGTGTGTATATGTTCTGAAGGGATAATATGCAGTCTCTCTCTCTCTCTCTCTCTCTCTCTCTCTCTCTCTCTCCTTGTATAACAAAGCAAGATGTTAATAATACCAAATTACCAATGCCATTCATGGTTAAGTTGCTTGATTTCGCAGCTATGTGTTCCCCATAAACTATTGGTTACAAAGGTTTTATAATACATTGCACACCACATAAAGGAAGGTCCCATTAAAACCGAAGGACAAATTAAAGGATAACCACTAAACCATCTATGTACCATCTATGTTGTTTGGGTATGAGTGTAGGCAACAGAAAAAGCATGAAAAGGAAGTTGGAAGTGGTAGAAATGAGGATGTTAAAGATGGAGTTGTGGTCGAACAATGTTGGACAAGATACCAAAGTTGAGAGTTATGCTTATGCCTATCATGGATAAGCTAAAGAGGAAAGATTGTGGTGGTTTGGATACGTGCACAAGAGATAGATGATGATGGTGGTGGTGAGAAGGGTCAAGAGCTAACGGTCGAGGGGGTGAGGAGGAGGGGCATGCTATTCATAAGGGGGGGGGGGGGGGCTCTTTGGCGATAGTCAAGGGTGCCATAGGTGCTGATCTTTTGGCTTACTTGCATGTCTCACGGTTCTAATGCATTCCGTAGATGTAACTTGATGACTTGTATGGCAAAATGTAGTTTAATGTTAGTATCTATTATATTTCACAAAAGAAACAAACCAAATCAAGCCAATTTGATGTCAAAATTCCATTTCTATAAAATAAAATAAAAATCATTCAAAAACAGTGTCACAATCTTTACAGGAGTGGATGTGGGAGTAAGTATGAAGAACCAATTGATACCATTAAAACTAGGAACTTAGGAAGGAATACCAGAAAAATTCACTCCTCAATATCCTTAAAAAAAAATCACTATACAGCCCACTATGAGTATGTACCACATTTTAGCAATAAAAGGAAAAAGAATAAAAAAGAAAAAGGCCCAAATCAAACAGGGAGTCTTCCATCAATAGCATCTCGATGAATCACGTATCGAAATATACAACTTTGTGACAACCAACATATGTACTTGTCAGGTTTACCTTTAACATTTCTTTTGATCCCTTTCTGTTGACTTTCCGGTAGACAAGCATTGACCATCTCCAAAAGTCCAGGAACAGTCAATTCCATATCCTTTGCAAAGTAATACAAGATTTTCGGAACATAAATCTTTGATTCTTTGTGAATGTATACAGTTGATCGTATGAACTCCTGTTTAGCAACTCTCAGATCCTTAAATACATTATTTGCCTTGTAGACTCGCACCTATCATGTTCAGTAGTAGTAATTCACCATCAACACCAATCGTACATGAATGAATGTACAATTTGAAATATTAATTTGCATACCGCTGGATCAGAGAATGCCCCTAAAGAGAGTGCAAAATGGACAAGAGGCTCAGGGTATTCAATAGCATAAACATGTTGTGTAGGTACTGTCGTCAACTTCCTCCCTGGAGATAGCAGTGATTGCAGCCACTGCTCATATATATATATATATATATATATAGTAGGTGTTAGTATAGAAACATTACAAATTCAAACATATATTCAGATATAAAGATAAGAGGCAAACCGAGGCTCTGAAGTGAGATCGGATTCCTAATATAGAGCTCTGTATGATATATGCATTTATAAACTGTCCACCCACATTATAAGTTGCCTGAATTACAACCCAAAAACAAAAAGAAAAATTTCAATCTCTAGCATTTTTATGTAAAGAAATTAGAAAAGCATAAGCTTTACCTTCAAAATGGAATTAGTTCTGGTGTTATTATGAGTTCCATATGCTAAATGTGCCTGCAAGAAAGAAAATGTCACACAAACTTCTATTTTAATGTTTGCAAGCTGAGGCTAATTGACCTACATACATGCATCACCAAAGCATTATGAAGGTTGATCCAAAACGCAAGCTTCTGTTCACGCTTCATTTTCCCAGGGTCAATCTTCTCAAGTTTCTTTATCAGTGTTCTACAAGATGAAAAAATTTCAAGTAAAAAAGGGGAAGTAACCAATTGAAAGATATAAAGAATCATTTCATCAAGTAATAATAATGAAGATACCTGAAATGTTTTAGCATCTTTTCAGCATAATTGAAACCGTCATCATCTAGGCCTATTTTCAGGACTTCTATCATATCTGCATATGGTCCCCTTTCATCTTTTTTCAAGCTATCATATTTACTGTCCTGTGTGGTTTCCACATTGCAATACGGACTCCACGTGTCAGAAAGATTTCTGGTAGAAACTGTAGTGGAGGAAGACAGGGATGAAGCAGAAGAATCTGAAGGTCCCTGATTTGGGTCCCCAAGCTTGCAGTAGATAGAAGATATACATCTGACTATATCTTCAGAAAGTCTATCAGGCCCACCATCACTACAAGGAGTTCCAAGGTGATCCCCAAGGCTACGATTACCACTTCTTCTCTCCTATACTTACAACCTCATAAGTCAAAACCCACATATTTCTTGTAACATACTATCCCAAAAAGTAGAGCGGTAATACTTACTCTTCTAGGTGATGACTTTGGAATGGAAGAACCAGTTTGATCAGAAATTCCCTCCTGCTGCTGCAGAGGAGAAACTTTGCACTGATACCCACTTAACCAAGCATCAGCCTTCACTTTGTTAGATGACTCAACGGGTAGCAAATGTGATTCTACTTTACACAGTGAAGGCGTTGCGTTGGTCTCTGTACTGTGAAGATGCTGCTCAAAAGATGTGCGATAGAGTGAAAGCAGATACCGTTCCAAATGAAGTATTTCTATTTCAATGGAGGTTATCTCTTCAACCAGTTCCACAGATGACTATATATGAATACAGCAAAGAAAAAATTGGCCAATTAGAATGTTGCAAAATGAAAAATAAGATCTTAAATATGATATCTCATGCAACTGATAGAATCAAGACTATAAGAGGCACAAAAGGGGGAAAACAACCTTTGCATTTGGTGTGCCATCGGAAGAGAATGATCTAAAACGCGGTGTCATCTCTGACTCTGACCAAACAGAGGTTTGATCATGCAATATCTTCCCCAATTTAACCTGTGTCAAAGATACAAGGTTATGCTATATAGTTGTCAAGTACATAATATACTGTAACATCTAGAAGCATCAAACATAAGACAGGATATTAGAAATATATGTAGATGAAGGCCATCTTTTAAGAGGAACAAATGGCAATAAAGAAGTAGATGTGATTATATCACAGAATTTCAAAAAAAAAAGCATAAAATCCATTTGAAGGTGTTTGAACTGAAAAGTGATAGAGAGAGAGAGAGAGAGTATAAAGGAGAAGACTAACTGGGGATAAGCTGTAAGATGAATTGGAAGGCCTGGGTGACATATTTAAAACACCATGCTGATCATTGAAAATCTGCCCAGAACCACTGCAACATGAAACCAAATCTGATAAACAAAGGGCCCATTTATTTACCATAGTCAATGAGTTTCAATCAAAAACTAAAAAGAAAGATGGAATTTTGAACATCAATTCACATGAAAAGGACGGTTACCCATTGAAAACAAAACAGGGGAAACCCCACAAAACAAGCTCAGAACAGTAATTGATAAGTTCCACCAATATGAAACCTTGCATAAGAATGCTGATGTTGTTGAAAACAGAAGCAAACAGTTTTCGATGATATAAGAATAGAATAAATGCCAAAACTTTGAAGAAAGAGAAGAATATTTGTTCCTACAAAAAGTGAATGGAAAGTGAAGTTACCCTTGGAAAGTGGATGATGGAGAAATAGGTGGAGTTGAGTCGCAATTCATCCTCCTCAGCATCACCTAGTTATAATCAAACTTTGTGTTGATAGATACAGAAACAGAAAGAGAGATGGGTATAAAGAAGAAGAAGAAGAAGAAGAAGAAGATGATGATGATGACCGACAGTATATAATTGTGTATTTATATATATTTATAATAAGAGTAATGAATTGGGAATTGAGAGCATTAATTAATATATTATATATAGACAAAGCCGAAGAAGACACAAATGAGTAGTAGTAGTTAATAATAATGATAAAAGAAGGAAAGAAGGAAAGAAGGAAGGAAGGAAGAGGAAGAAAAAGTTGAATAGGAAGGGGCAGGGCAGCGAATAGATGATGAATACATACAGATGTTCCTATTAAGCATTATTTATAATAATTATATAGAGAAAGAAAGAAAGATATAAGATTTTGGAACAGGTAGGGCTAAGGAAATAAGGAATGGAGTGGTGTGGTGTGGTGTGGTGTGGTGGGTTATTCATCAACAAATACACTACTACTTTTCTTGCTTACTTTAAATTCTACCAGTAGTAGTTGCACTTGCACTTGCACTTGCAGTATATATATATATATATATATATATATAGACAGAGAGAGAGAGAGAGAGAGAGAGAGAGAGAGAGAGAGAGAGAGATGCAATGCCAATATGCCATTAATAATGGCGGATTGTGGGGGAGGGAAGGCGATGAGGAGCAAATGCTGCTGTCTCTCTTCTTTTTCTTTTTTTGAGTATTATTATTATATTTTTTTTTTGTGTATACTGACTGCTTTTCATCTACCTCTTCTACATATAAACCCTACATATTTTAGGCTTTCTTATTTGAGATTAAAAAACACACGTAATTTAATTACTACATAATCTTTTAAATTTCTATTTTAATACCATATTTGTTTTTCCTTCTTTCTTATTCTACTATCCTTTTCTTAATTAAAAAGTATAATGATTACAAATTTATAAAATTATGTATCATTTTAATTGTGAATATTTTAAGATGGAGGGAGTAGTATATGGCTTCAAAAATATTGAATTGGTACCAAATAATAATCTAAGATAGGTCAAATTTAACATGTTCTTTAAAATAGATATTTTTTAAATTATAGATTATTAAATAAAAAAATTAAACTCTATATATCATAAAATATGTCTTTTAAAAGTGGATTTTTAAAATAAATTGTAATAGAAATACATTTTAATTAACAAGGGAAAACTGAACAACACCTTAGTAGCCATTTATTTGGATGGTATGCATTTGTGTATACAAGTAAATTAAGTTATTTTTTTGGTTTTTATACATATGTACATTATGCACTTGTATATGTTACAAATTACTTGTATGCACAAAATGTACACCGTCCAGATGAATGACTATCAAAGTGTTTCTCACAATTTTTCGTTTTTTTTTTAAGTTTTCCCGTGAACCTAGTCCTACATTTTTATACAATTAATTTAATAAGGAAAGTAACATTTGTTGAAAAAATTTACAATTATGATGATGAAAACAAGTGTTTTAAAAAGATGAAACAAAATATTGATACCGTTAGATGTCTTTATTCTTGTGTTGAATAATTAATTAATTATTATAACAATAGAATATAAGGAAATTTTGAGTTTCTATGCTCATTGTGTATGTACATGGCTTATGTTTCAATCTTTCATGCTTAATTAGAAACCTATGCTTAATTAATTAGCTATCTTCTTTCCAAAATACGTCTTTATCCTTTTCAATATTTCCAAAATACCCTTCCACTCTTTAAGTCAACATTGATAAGGAGAAAGTTCTATTCAAGTCAAGATAGAGAAGAAGGCAAAATATGAGATATAGCAAGCATCTTTATTATATTATATTATACAACATTTGGTAATAACTTTTATTAAGTATTTAGTGGAGTTTATTAATACATACTCTCTTAAAATTCAAGTTTACAAATTATTATTACATACATACAACTTTTTTAAAGCTCAATATTTGAATTCGTAAAATCGATTTTTCCATATCCAAACTAATATCAATCCTATCCGCTTTCATGAATAGAATGTGACCTTTTTTTCTTATTATTAGATAGGAAATGTTGTTTGTTTTTCCATTCTATATATCCTATTTGATAAATAAATGATAACTTTAAGTCATACTATTTACTCAATCATGGCTTATGTTTTTCCATTGTGTACATGGCTTATGTTTAATTTTCTTCTAAAATTATCCTGTCATGGATTTATCATACTATATATATTATTTTGTGGCTATTGTAGGTTTGGGAGACAAATGAGAGAAGGTAAAAATAAAGAGAGAGATTTATTATAGTGGAATATTAAAACCTATTAATTTTTAACATTAAGCATAATACTAATATATACCTGGTTAAATGAATTGAAATAGAAATAAAAATTGGTGTCGGTGAGGAAGACACACCCGGCCGGCCTCTTCACTTGTCTATCGATTCTTGTATACGCAATCCTTTATTTAATATATACTCTTCTTTTCCCATTCAATGTCTCTCACAAATAAATACTACTATTTTAACATTAATAAAAATGCATGTTAATTAATACTCTATAATCTAACTAAAGTTTTTAACTAAGAATTAAATACTTCAAATATGTTTTCTTATCAACATTTTATAATGTTTATCTTTATTATTATTATTATGTAAATAAATAAATAGTTTAAAGATAAATTACTATTTTTTTTTTATCATTTTCATCCTTAAGATTATTGTCATAAAAATATTACTAAGTAAGAGATTTTTTTGGTCTTTTTATTCTTTATCCAGTTTTTCCATTAAAAATATTGTAACACCTCGAATTTTGGCTTAGACACTCGTTGCATACTTTAAATGTCATTTCTTAACCTTTGCAACTAATTATTAGAAATTATGTTAAATAAAGGGTATAAATGTTAACGTTATAGTGTTATCGTTAGCTAAGTCAAAACGGGAATGAAATCGATCAAATTTGGAACTTTGCGACTCGGGGTGGGTGGGTGGGGGGGGGGGGGGGGTTGCCAAGCGACTATGACCGGCGACAATGCCCTTGGGCATTGTTGCGAGGCACAATCACGCCCCCTACCCCAGCCTCGGTACACAGTGGGCGAGTATGCCATGGCGACATTGTCAAGGGCATATTTGTGGGGCATTGTCGTGAAGTGGCTAGAGGCCACGGTACATCTGGCGTGAGAGTGCCTAGCGAGAATGCCAATGGCACTCGCATGTCAATGTCGCCGACGGGAGCAGGGGCTTTAAATGCCTTGTTTTACATAAAATGATTGGTTCAAGTTAGACCTCATAGTTTTCATAACTTTTAAAGTTGACAGGATTAAAATAAGAAGAAAAAAAAATTAAGTGGTCAAATCACATATGATTTTACATGTGATCAAGAAACACGATTAATGTAAAGGTGAGCGGGCGACCTGGTCTGCGACCACAAGTCGGGGCCAAAGTCACGTGAATCATATGTGATTTTAGTGTAATTACATGTGATTCAGTCGTTCTCATGTTCTTTTATTTTATTACTATTTTTGTATAAACTTGACTTCCTTTATTTATATATATATATATATATATATATATATATATATATATATATATTCATTTTTGCTTGACTTTGTATCCAAAATTAAAAGGAATTTATATGATGAAAACAAATGAGTTGCAATTTCAAATAAAATAATCACTTAAAAAAGGGTCCCTTCCTTGAATGAAATTTGTTTGAAAGAAGAAAGTACGTGTCTTTTAGTAAAATGAAAAAGAAATGATGAAGATGAGAGATGATATGATGATTATGTGTGGTGGGTAGAGCCTTGAGGAATGGAATTGAACTACTCCCTTAGGCATGAATTATATTATATATATACTAGGTATATACCGTGCGATGCAACGGAATAAAAGTAAAGAACGAACAATTAATACTATTTCCTTATATACATTTCATCAATAATCAACCATTACCTAAAAATCACAACTTATGAAACCTAAACCCATAAAAATATTCAATAATTAGTTTATATTACAATTATTGACGAAAAAAATTATAATGATATTATTTATAAAAAGAATGAAACGTATTTTACGATTATGTATTTGTAACGTGCTAACAGTGGAAAAAAAATAAAACGTATGGATAGAAAAACAATTATTTCGTAGATATTCATGATATTTAATAGTACGGTTAAATTAAAAAATATTCAATATTGGGCTCGTTTTGAAGATATTGAGGAGACACTTATAATGATATAATTTGTAGAAAAATAAGCGTATTTTTTCATTGCATTTTTGTTAATATATGATTATTTGTGTTAATATGATAATGGTGTAAAATGAAAAATGAAAAAAATAAGGAATATAAAGTAAATTAAATAAGTAATTGTAAGGGTGATAAATGTAACATTGTAAGGGTGGTAAATGTAATTGTACAAAAGTTTGTATAATAATCGTTTTAGTTTTTTCATTATATAATATAGATTCTGATATTTAATAGTACGGTTAAATTAAAAAATATTCAATATTGGGCTCGTTTTGAAGGTATTGACGAGACGATTATAATGGTATAATTTGTAAAAAAAAGTAACGTATTTTTTCATTGCATTTTTGTTCATATACGATTATTTGTGTTAATATGATAACGGTGTAAAATGAAAAATAAAAAAGTAAGGGATATAAAGTAAGTTAAATAAGTAATTGTAAGGGTGGTAA
The DNA here is from genome assembly GCA_023525745.1 of Arctium lappa. Taxonomy (NCBI): domain Eukaryota; kingdom Viridiplantae; phylum Streptophyta; class Magnoliopsida; order Asterales; family Asteraceae; genus Arctium; species Arctium lappa. Next base: position 277,726 of record CM042049.1, read on the forward strand.
ATGTAACATTGTTAGGGTAGTAAATGTTATTGTACAAAAGATTAAGGGTGGTAAATGTTATTGTACAAAAGATTGTACAATAACCGTATAACCGTTTTAGAATTTTCATTATATAGCTAGGCATATACCCGTGCAATGCAACGAAATGTAAATAAAGAACGAACAATTAATACTACTTTCTTATAGATATGTCATCAACAATCAATCATAACCTAAGAATCACAATTTATAAAACCCTAAACCTATAAAGATATTCAATAATTAGTTTATATTACAATTATTGACGAAAAAAATTATAATGATATAATTTATAATAAGAATGAAACGTATTTTACGACAATGTATTTTTAATGTACTAATGGTGGAAAAATAAATAAAACGTATGGATAGAAAACAAATTAATTCGTAGATATTCATGATATTTAATAATACGGTTAAATTAAAAAATATTCAATATTGGGCTCGTTTTGAAGGTCAGACGAGACGATTATAATGGTATAATTTGTAGAAAAATGAACGTATTTTTCATCGCATTTTTGTTCATATACGATTATTTGTGTTAATATGATAATGGTGTAAAATGAAAATTGAAAAAGTAAAGTATATAAAGTAAATTAAATAAGTAATTGTAAGAGTGGTAAATGTTATTGTACAAAAGATTGTACAATAACCGTTTTAGTAGTATAGATAGTTCGTATATATTATGATATTTAATAGTATGGTTAAATTAAAAAATATTCAATATTGGGCTCGTTTTGAAGGTATTGACGAGACGATTATAATGGTATAATTTGTAAAAAAGGGAACGTATTTTTTCATTGCATTTTTGTTCATATACAATTATTTGTGTTAATATGATAACGGTGGAAAATGAAAAAGTAAGAGATATAAAATAAATTAAATAAGTAATTGTAAGGGTGGTAAATGTAACATTATAAGGGTAGTAAATGTTATTGTACAAAAGATTAAGGGTGATAAATGTTATTGTACAAAAGATTGTACAATAACCGTATAACCGTTTTAGAATTTTCATTATATAGTATAGATAAGGTTGGGTTCTCACAGTGGTGTACCCAAGATTTTGGTCGAGCGGATGCACCTTTAAATTGGATTAAATGTCGGCCAAGATTCTCCAAGTGTTTTTATCCGAATTCCGCTCTTTGAAGATTTTTTAAGATTTTTGGTTGATTTTGACGTATTTTTTTAAGTTTTTTGTTTGGTTTCAAGTGACTTTTTCGGTTTTTTGGTAGATTTCGATAGAGTTTTTCAGGTTTTTTGGTTAGTTTCGAGGAACGTTTTCAGTTTTTTTTGGTTGATTTTAATACATTCTTTTGGTGTCTTGATTGATTAGAGTTTTTTTGTTTTTTTTAGCAAGTACTAAACTACTAATCTAAAAACTCAACAAGGGCAGAAATTGTTTTTTTGCAACGTGTTAATATTACAACATAGGTCCCTCACTTCCATGCTCCATATAGTTGGATGGTTAACCAAAAAATTAATATATGTAAAGAGTTGAAATTGAAACCCAAACCTCCAATGGGATGAGCTTTATCTCAGCCACATAAACCATCCACCATTAACGGCATCTTTGTGTTATAAGTTAACTTTTAAATTATTTAAGAGCACTCTAAAAAATTAAGCGGGTGTACCTTCAAAACGTCTATATTTTTTTCCTTTATGGTAACCATGTGAGCGGGTGCACGGGACCCCGCTTGATCCTTAGTAGGTCCGTCCCTGAGTTTCAATTAGAAATTGAGTTAATGTAAGAAACGTGAGAAATTGTTATAAACCGTTTGATGCACATTAGAATGAGATGCACCAGATCAATTCCCTTATGAAGCGCGATTCATAGGTGAGTTTGAGATCGTAAGTGATCAATAGTTTAGATCCATTTTTCACGTTAACTCAACTTATCACATGATCAGACACACACATATATATAGAGAGAGAGAGAGAAAGAGAGGGAGAGGAAGGTTCAAACGAGAACGCTAATTATTTAAGAAAACAACAAATCATGTACAAAATCATATATGATTCGGTATTGACAGCAAAAAAAAATGGACATGAGCCACTTTGCCCGTGACTTTCGCGTGAATCAGTATGATTTTGTATTTACTCGGTTGTTCTCGTGTTTTCTTAAATAGATGTTGTTCCCGTATGAAACTATATATATATATATATATAGGGATAGGTTCAAATGAGAAATGCTAAGTATGTGAGAAATAGATAAACGACATTAGCCTTTCATCTAGTCAACATTTGCGGCTTTGAATGTGAATCACTGGATAATTCCTCGTATGGTCTGCAGAAAATAGAGAGGTATGTTCATAACTTTCACAAATAGATGACAAACAAGTGAACCAGTTAATTAGTTCACATGAGAATCACTTAATTAATTCATATGTGAATATGTTAATTAGTTCAACTGATTCACATATGAACCTACAGTTAATTAGTTCATATATGAATCACAAAAGTTCATATGTAAAAAAGAGTTTATAGATGAACATATAGTTCATTTGTGAATCACACAGGTTCACATATGAACTCGTCCAACGTATTTGTAAAAGTTACGAAACTGTCCTTCTATTTTTGAAATAGCCGCAATTATTGACCAATTCAAAACCGTATTTTTTGACCAGTCAAATCAAATCTTGACCGTATAAATGACTAAGATAATTTCTTTATTTTTCACACTTAACACTTCTCATTTGAACCTATGGCTATATATATATATATATATATAAAGGTTCAAACGAGGACGCTAACTATTTAAGAAAACAAGAAAAACAACAATCATGTACAAAATCACATGTGATTCGGCATTAACCCGGAAAAATGGGACACGAACGACTTTTCCCGCGGCTTCAAGTTGTGTGCGAAGTCGTGGGTTCACATGTGATTTTGTACGTGAATCACATGTGATTTTGTATGTACCAACATTTTTCTTGTTTTCTTAAATAAATATCGTTCTCGTATGAACCTACCCCTCTCTCTCTATATATATATAATATAAAACCACCAAATTAAATAATAATAAATGCGTATAAAATCGTAACAAAATAATTGAGGTTGACACAAAATATCAAAAAGGGTCCCTTCCTTAAATTCCCCCATCAATTCAATTGGAATTTGTGTGTTTGGTAGCCATAATGGCCTTAATTACTTTCTTAATATTTTATAATAGAAAATGATTTCCAATTATTTGTTTATAAACCTTAATTGACCGTCTCACATTCTTCTTCTAACTTTATTATTCACGTTTAATCAAAGTATAACAAACTAGTATTAAAGAATATATACAAAGTTATTTGGAACAATTAACGGTTAATAAACACTTTGTAAGTTATTATATGTCTACGATACATATTAAATAGAAATACTATTGAGAAATATATGTAAACCTATAGGGTCGTACATAATAAATTTAACATTTCAGGAGTTTGAATTTAGCTTTTCAGAAGTTATACAAAAAAGAAATATATATATTTTTTTTCTGTAAAACACATATAGATCTAGAGATCTTGGGATAACACCCGGTGGAAAATCTAGACGTATTCGTGTGTGGATCACTGATAGAGGAATCCTATATTGAATTCTAAAGTGTTGCACCAAATCTACATCAGATTTGCAGAAGGTACAATTCTAAGGGTGTAATTATTTAATTAAATAAATCATTGAATCCGGTTATGGATTTTAGATTTAGAAAAGTTTTCTATTTATTTTGTAACCAAAATTTTATTTCCGCTACGGTTACAAGTTTTTATTAAAACCCAACACACTACACAACCAAAATGAAATCAAACATATTTATATATATACTAGGCATATACCCGCGCGATGCAGCGGAATGTAAGTAAATAACGAACAATTAATGTTACTTTCTTATAGACATGTCATCAACAACCAACAATAACCTAAAAATCACAATTTATGAAACCCTAAACCCTAAACTCATAAAGATATTCAATAATTAGTTTATATTACAATTATTGACAAAAAAATTATAATGATATAATTTATAATAAGAATGAAACATATTTTACGATTATGTATTTTTAATGTGCTAACGGTGGAAAAAAAATACAACGTATGGATAGAAAACAAATTAGTTTGTAGATATTCATGATATTTAATAGTACGGTTAAATTAAAAAATATTCAATATTGGGCTCGTTTTGAAGGTATTGACGAGACAATTATAATGATATAATTTGTAAAAAAAAACATATTTTTTCGTTGCATTTTTGTTCATATACGATTATTTGTGTTAATATGATAATGGTTTAAAATGAAAAATGAAAAAAATAAGGGATATGAAATGAATTAAATAAGTAAGTGTAAGAGTGATAAATGTAACATTATAAGGGTGATAAGTGTTATTGTACAAAAGTTTGTACATATTAATTTTTTTATATAGTAGTAGAGATTCATGATATTTAATAGCACGTTTAAATTAAAAAAGAGTAAATTACATTTTAGGTCCTTATGGTTTTCACTTAATTTCAAGTTTGGTCCATCTTTTAAATTAATTACAAGAGTGAATTGTGGATTTAGTTCCTGTGGTTTTGTGATTTCTTTGACCATGGTCCTCATTCTATGTTTATTGTGGATATGGTCCTTGTGGTATGCAATATATTGTGGCTAGGGTCCCTAAACACTAACATCATTAACTTTGAAGGGTTAAAAGCATCATGTGTCTTGCACACTATGGGTATAATAGTCATTTTATTTTTTACTTTCAATTTATTCTATACACATTTAAAACAAACAATACTAAATTGTGGATTTGGTCCCTATGCATCATTCATCATCTTTAAAACACATTTATCATCTCTCTTAATTTTTTTTCATCCAATCTTCATTGTCAAAGTACAAGAAAAACTAATTTGTTAAAGTGCAAAAAAAATTACTTACATTTAAAAATAACAATTGTTTGAACCCAACACTACATCCTAAAAAAGACAATCTATCAAAATAACAATTGTTTGAAACCAATATTACATCCCCAAAAATACAACCCATCAAAATGACAATTGTTTTATATCAACATTTATGTAGTAGTTGTTGGCAACGGTTTTATTTATTTTCTTGATGAAATCTAAGTGACTTGAGTATGAAGTACATTAATTCTTCTCATAAAATACATAGACCATTTGAAAATGTGATATAATCATCTTCATTTTGGAGATCCAAACTTCATTATACAGTGCATTAGATATTAAAATGCTAATTGAAAGGGTATGGATCCCCAGCAAGTGTCAAGTGACTTGGTGTGTAATTCAAGTATGACTATTTAGAGCATCTCAAACCACAACACCAAATTTAACACAAAAATACCAAATTTAGTGGGTCCATCAACACCAACCCCCCCCCCCCCCCAACTCCAATCACACTCTAAAAAAACATCAAATATATATTAAATGTATATATAATTTACTTAATATAAATATGTTAATTTTAAAAACAAATTATTAATGTTAAAATGTTAATTTTGGTATAAATAAATATTGATAGGCGATTTAACGGCCGATTGAAGATGCTCTTATGACATTATTGTCTTCCCTTCAACCTCCTATGTCATAATATATTTGTGTTTACAGATGTCAACTGACATGCATATATAAGCCTTTTCTCACATCATGGTTTTCAAATGGTCTATGAGTTTTATGAAAAAGATTAATGTACTTCATACTCAAGTCACTTAGATGTCGTCAAGAAAATAAACAAAACCGTTGCCAACAATTACTACATAAATGTTGATATAAACAATTGTCATTTTGATGAGTTGTCTTTTTGGGGATGTAATATTGGTTTCAAACAATTGTTATTTTGATAGGTTGTCTTTTTTAGGATGTAGTGTTGGGTTCAAACAATTGTTATTTTTAAAGGCAAGTAATTTTTTTTGCACTTTAACAAGTTAGTTTTTCTTGTACTTTGATAATGAAGATTGGATAAAAAAAAATTTAAGAGAGATGATTGTATTTTTTTTAAGAGAGATGATAAATGTGTTTTAAAGATGATGAGTGATGCATAGGGACCAAATCCATAATTTAATATTGTTTGTTTTAAAGGTGTATAAAATAAATTGAAAGAGAAAAATAAAATGACTATTATACCCATAGTGTGCAAGACACATGATGTCTTTAACCCTTTAAAGTTAATGATGTTAGTGTTTAGGGACCCTAGCCACAATATATTGCATACCATAGTGACTATATCCACAATAAACATAGAATGAGGACCATGGTCAAAGAAATCATAAAACCACAAGGACCAAATCCACAATTCACTCTAATTACAATTTTGGTCATTATGGTTACCATTTTGTTTCAATTTTGGTCCCTTGACTAACTATGGTTAAAACAATTAGTTAATTTTTTGTTTTTTTCCCTTTTTTGTCTTATTAGACCATAGAGTAAATTATTATTTTAGTCCCTCTAGTTTGTGTTTTTTTCTATTGTATTTTCCTACAATTTCATTCATTTTATACCCCTTATTATATTAATTAATTAATGATAATTTTAACTAAAAATACATTAAACATGTGTATTTTATTTTATAAATTATATCTTTAATTATTATTTCCAGTACCTCTAAAATGAATGAAAATATTGAATATTTTTAATTTTTTATGCAATTTATTCTATATTTATTTACAAATTTGTCTACATTTAATCAAAAATTTTATTTTCTATTTTAAGTTGGGCTAAAAAAATGCATCTTTTTTCTTATACATGTATGATAAAAATCAAAATTTATTTACGTCCATTAATAAAAATGTATCGTTTTTAGGTATTTCATTTAACTAAATCTTTTTTTTAATGTTTATCAAATAAAAAACTTTATAATATGATTATTAATAGTTTACTTATAATTGTCGTAATAAAAAATAAATAACCAATTAAGAACCAATTATCGTATAATAATTTTAACTAAAAGTACATTAAAATATATATTTATATCTTGTAAGTACACCTTTAAAATGAGATAAATGTTGTATATTTTTAAACTTTTATGCAATTTACCCTAAGCTAAAAATGCAAAATGTTTTTTTTTTTGGATTAACAACCACACATTTTCACATGCTTAATCTTTAGTAACATAAAATATAGTTTTAATAATGAAAATATGTGGTTCTTAATTTGTTATTTATTTTTTATTACGATAATTATTAGTAAACTATTAATAATTATATTATAAAGTTTTTTATTTGATAAACATTTAAAAAAATATTTAGTTAAATGAAATACCAAAAAAATATACATTTTTATTAATGAACATAAATAAAATTTGATTTTTATCATACATATATAAGAAAAAGACACATTTTTTAACCCAACATACTTAAAAAAGAAAATGAATTTTTGGATTAAATGTAGACAAATTTGTAAATAAATATCGAATAAATTGCATAAAAATTTAAAAAGATTCAATATTTTCACTCATTTTAGAGGTACTGAAAAAATAATTAAAGGTATAATTTACAAAATAAAATACACATGTTTAATGTATTTTAATTAAAATTATAATTAATTAATTAATATAATAAGGGGTATAAAATGAATGAAATGGTAGGAAAAAAACTAGAAGGACTAAAATAATAATTTACTCAATGGTCTAATAAGACAAAAAAAAAGGGAAAAATCAAAGAAGTTAACTAATTGTTTTAATCGGAGTTAGTTAGAGGGACCAAAATTGAAACAAAATGGTAACCATAATGACCATTGACCAAAACTGTAATTAACTTAAAAGAGGGACCAAACTTGATATTAAATGAAAACCATAAGGACCACAAATGTAATTTACTCATTAAAAAATATTCAATATTGGGCTCGTTTTGAAGATATTGACGAGACGATTATAATGATATAATTTGTAAAAAAAGAAACATATTTTTTCGTTGCATTTTTGTTCATATACGATTATTTGTGTTAATATGATAATGGTGTAAAATGAAAAATGAAAAAATAAGGGATATAAAATGAATTAAATAAGTAATTGTAAAAGTGATAAATGTAACATTATAAGAGTGATAAGTGTTTTTATACAAAAGTTTAGGGTGATAAGTGTTATTGTACAAAAGTTTATATAACCGTATTTTATATAATAACCGTATTAGTTTTTTTATATAGTAGTAGAGATAAGACACACAAGTTTATATAGATAGTTGTAAAAAGTGGGATGATTCGTCTCTGGGCCATTATGGGCCAAATATGGCTGGGCTCTCATAGCTACTACTACTACTACTACTTGTGTAGTTGTGTTGTGTGTTGTGTGTTGTTGTGTTGTGTGGTATCTAAATTAGAGTAGAATGGAAAACGTGGTATCATCCATTTTGATTTTTGATTGATACATTAAATAATTAATGAAACAAAAATCAAGTGATATATATATATATATATATAGTTTGTGAGAAATGTTGTTTTTAAGTCGTTAGACTTCATTTTCAGTTAATTTTTAATTTTCAACATGTGAATTAAGTTAAAGACTTTAATTATAGGTTGGATTCTAATCTAGGTAGTAATTGTATGTATTATCAATACAAATTAATTAAAGAAATGAATGAATGGGTAAGGTACGTTATATTATTTGTGGAATTGGAAGACCATGCAAAAAGTAATTAAAACAATGCATGCATGCATGCATGTATAGTAATATAATGTAATGTATATATATATATATAAGTAGTTGATTTTGAAAGTGAAGGGGCTTTGAGAGCAACGACAACTAATTACGAAATCAACCCTGGAGGAGAGGGAGAAAGATGCGTGCAGCAAGACAAATTAAAATTAAAGAAAAGAAGCACCCCCCTTCAGTTTAGAAAAACTTCACTCCACTCCCTCTACTTTCAAAACTTAAATACAACCTACCTAAAGGTAATTAATACAAACCATTTTATAAAGAGTAAACTCTAATTTTGGTCCTCGAGGTTTAGTGAAATCTTTGAAAGTGGGACCTGAACTATGATATGTCTAAAAATCGTCCTCATGGTTTTCATTTTGCTCTGAAAGTGGTCCCTAATCACTAACTATGTTAACAATCTCCGTTAGAGGGAGGGGCGGTTTAGTCTTTTTACCTATTATCTTAAATATCTTTAAAAAATATAAATCATTATTTATTATATTATTATATATACAACAGATATATAATATATGTATAATATATATACAAAATCACTGAAGACACACACGACACCCTCAATGACCCTTCGAATTGAATGACCCTTCTTCTTCTCTCATCTCCTACACACACGAACACCCTCGTCCCTTTGCGTCGCAAGTAAGATTATAACCAACACCCTCATCTACATCGATGTGTTACATCGTCAATTCCATTGATCCGCTCTATACACCACGTCACCATCGTCAACTCTGTCTCCTCCGTCGTGACCAAGACCCACCTGCAAATGGTGAATAGCCTGCCGTAAAGTCGTAAACCCACAACCACGATCGAAGCAACCATCATCGACCTACCAAGGCCTTTTATATTTCCACCGTCTGGATGAATCCTCTCCTAAAACAACCGAGCTGGTGGCAAAGGTTCAAGAGCAACAAGAATATAATTTTATTATATGTATATGTAGATGTAGTGTGTGTGTGTGTGTATATATATATACATACATATGTTGTGTAAATTACACAGTTGCAGGGACAATCTCACAGGGACCTAAAATCCCCTCTCTTCATGTTCGACGGTCACCTTCTTTAGTTAACTCAAAACCACCATCACCAGTACTCCAGAAACTCCTGTTAGATCTCCACCGATACCTCCACCGCCTTGATTTCCACCATTCCTTACTAGTTAACTTTTATTACATCTTCAACGGTACCTCCAGAAACTCTCAACTTGGTACCTCCGACAATGTTTTGGATACTAGCAACTTAAACACACACACACACACACACACACACTCTTCACGATCATCATCTCCGACAGTTGCAGGAGGTTTTGGTTCATTTAACACACACAACACGAACACCCACACACAACCCATACATACACACAGACTCTCCACGGTCATCATCTTGAACACGTTTTGAAAACCTTCACTTGAACGGAAGAAGATGGAGGTCGGAGGTCCAATGATTTTGGGGGTAAGGAGTTGGTGTGATGATCGAAAGTTTGGATGACGGTCTAGTGGTTTTGTTTATATGTGTATAATGTATATATATATTGTATATAATAATATAAACGATATATAAATTATAAATTATATTTTTTTTAAAGATATTTAAGATAATAGGTAAAAATACTAAACCGCCCCTCCCTCTAACGGAGATTGTTAACGGAGTTAATGACTAAGGACCACTTTCAGAGCAAAATGAAAACCACAAGGACGATTTTTAGACTTATCAAAGTTCAAGTCCCATTTTCAAAGATTTCATTAAACCTCAAGGACCAAAATTAGAGTTTACTCTTTTATAAATCATTCACCTTTACTTTTACCCACGGGTGGATCCAAAAAATTTTCAAGTTTTTTTTGTTGATTTTAAGGGGTTTTAAGTTTTTATTTATTTATTTCAAGGACTTTTTTGGTTTTTTAATCGATTTCGAGAGTTAATTTTGGTTTTTTGTTTGACTTCGAGACATTTTTTTGGTTGATAGGGTTCCAGACAAAAAATTACGTTAGAGACATTAAGGTGTTGTTCGGTTCATTTTTCATTAAGACCTGTATGGATAAAACTGTCTGTATTGATAAAGTTGTCTGTACGATATAAGATAAATTGTTGTTCGATTATTAGGCTGAATAAACGGTCTGAATTTCAAAAATGACCATTTTACCCTCAATTCATTTATTCACAAATTACAGACAACCAAAATCTGCACCCAAAAACCCAAATCAATAGATTCAATTATTCAAAGAACATCAATTCATTTATTAAGAAATTGAGATCCAATGCCAGATATAGAACAAAGCAACAAAAAGGGGAATCAACAAAACCAAATCAGAGCCCAAAGCTTTCATCACCAAAGCGAGAGAGAAACACCAAGTAGAAAAAGAACACTGCCATGCCCTACATAGCCAAAATCTTCACCATCAAAGCCATCACCATCCCTGGATTTACCCACACAATAGGGAGAAACCGTGGGCTAGAAGAACATTGATCGAAAAAGAAAACCACAGATCGAAAAAGGAAACCACAGATCGAAAAAGGAAATCGATATAGAGAGAAATCAATAAAGAGAAATCAATATAGAGAAATCGATATTTTAAGACGATGAGAGCATGGATGAGATTGGAGGCATGAACCGGAGGACTCGATACAGAGAAAAATCGATATTTGAAGAATATGAGAGCGTGGATGGGTTGAAGGCGTTAACTGGAGTAATCGATAGAGAGAAATCGTTGGTGGTTGGAAGATCGTGACGTGATGGAGGAAGAATCAATGATGTTCACGCTTTCAACAGTGTTGGAAGCCTGGAAGGAAGAATCAATGATGTTCTAGTCGCTTTCTTTTGTTGGGGCTGAAGGGTTTTTAAGAAGAAGGGTAAATAGGGAAAAAGTAGAGTTGAAGCTAGACCAGTGCATTTCCTTGGCTGAGCGAATAAGTTGTAGGCTGTCCGATTAAGCCATAACCGAACAACTAGATATGGCTTACCGAATAAGCTATATACCCTATACAACTCATTAAGCCGTAAACGAACATACCCTAAGGTAGAAAGCTAACTACCAAATACATCCGACCCTGCTTTTACCCCTGGTTAACTAGAACGAAGAGTCTACGACCCTCACTTGAAACCAAGAAATTAGATGGTAACCTACTCCTATACCATAGATCTCACATCCAACGGACAAGACTAATTCATCTAATATCTATTTTCTTTGCATTTTATTTTTTTAATGAAATATCACCCAGTGAAGGGCAAATCTGGAAGATAAAAAAGAAGATTCAAACACCTTTTTCTAATCATGGAAACGTGTCCCCATTTTTTGGAAAGTAGGTATTTGATTTTAATTATTTAATTAATTTCACATAATCATATCAAGACCTGCGATTCTATAACACCCTTAAAATTTGAAAATAACAGACAAATTAAAACTTCCAAAAACTCTTAAATATAAAGCTTTGAAATATCAAACATCTAAAGTTACAAGGAAGAAACACCATAACAATGTATCAGAGTTCTAACGAAACTATCTAGTCCCACAAACTAGGAACAACATTAGTCGGGTGTTACTAAAACCACTAAAGCTGCTATCTTCACCAACCCGGATGACATCACTAAAGCTATCCTACCGGAACTTCTACCAAGCTCCACTCGCCACATAGAACCATCTAAGACCTGATATACATGTCGAAAAGGAAAAGTGTTAGGCTTAACGCCTAGTGAGTTAAAGCAGTTTTCATCATATAAATCATAAAACATTTAAAGCGAACGTTTTACTCCGAATAAGACCATTTTAGAAATACTTATTATAAAGAGGTTTTATTTGCTAATCAAGTTACTTCAAGTTCCCAAACACCCATTTTAACTAATTAATCGACACCCAAATTTCCCCAAAACGCACCTACACGGTATTTCGTCAAAAGATTCTTTGTGTAAATAAAATGGTACGTTTTAACACCGAAGACATGGGTAAGGGAATGCCCAAAATAACACCTTTCGGTGGCGGGGGAGACCCGATTCCATCGAATGTGGCGGGCACACAAAGTTAAGCCACTTATCAACGTTCTCGAGTTTCACATAGACCATGGATCCCCGTATCCGACTCCTCTGAGCTACAACCACAAGATACCCAAATGACCTAGCGTCTACTCGACCTCTAGATGAGTCTCACCACAAAGTCACAAGTCCCCGTATCCGGCTCACCATGGGCATCACCACAAGACTTAGCTCCGTATATGGCTCTCCAAGAGCACCACCGCAAACTTATATAACAACATGACTTGGGGACCACTCACTAGACTCAAACATGGACATCAAAACTCCATGATGAACATAACGACTCATATGCCTATGGATCCAATGCATTACAATCTAAACGTTACATGACTCACACGAATGAACTAATGCATTCTACACATGTAACTCTCACATAAGATGCAACTAAGTATACCACACGTCCAAGGCTCCTCAACGAGCTACCAAAACTGAACAAGTGTTCCAAAGACTCCATCGAGTACAAATCAAGCCCCAAGAGGCTTAATAGATGTTTGGCTAAAACACGAGAGCCATTATGGTTACATAAACCAAAATACACATTTTCCCAAAATCTTTAATTCTCAAATTACCACTGGCCTTCGGCCCAAAACTCAAAAGGTTTTCCATTTATAAAATGTTCCCCAAAGTCGGGAATGACCCAAAACCCAAAGGACTCACACATTCACACTTTTCAAAACATCTCATTTCACGAATGATGCATAAAACCCGACAAACACTTAAAAGTTCATTTTTGACCAAATACTTATTTATGCAATAATTCATCAAAACCCATTCATTTATGACACATTTATCGAAATGCCCAAAAATCACAAAGATGCGTACTATATAAGTTTATAAAGTTAAACACTTTCAAAATAACCAAATTTATCAGTAGTTAACAATTTCGTGTAAGACACAAAACACTTCATAAAATATTGTAAGCCATTTCTCAAGAGCTTGATAGCACAAAATGTGCAAGTATACAAATATTCACAAAACTTGTCAAACTAAGGTAAAACCATATATATATATATATATATTGTCCAACCCCAAAATATATGCATTTTGACATGTATATAGTTTTTCAAAGCAACTAGAACTCACATTGGTATATTTAGACTAAATCTAGGTTTTACCAACACAACTTGAGCTCCTTGAAGGAAGACTTGAAACCTTCTAGATCCTTAGATCCAAACTCTAAACAAAGATCCTTAGACATATAACATTCTCATAGCTACATTAAATCCCAACAAAATGGGAGAAGAAAGGAAATACCAAAACCCTAGCTTTTAGGTGAAGAGTGGAGGAGATTACCTTGGCTACAACACTTGAACCCACAAGCTTAAGTTCTTGATGATCCACCCTTGGTCTCAACAAACCCTAGGTTAACAAGGAAAGAGGAGAGGGGTTTATGGAGTGAAAATCGCCTAAGAGGCTCTCCAAATCGAATCTGAAATGAGTTGGGAGAGAAATGAGGTTAATTGGGGTGAAAAAGGAATTATATGTGATCAGGCCCCGGTAGGCGACAATGTCCGGCGACAGTGCCAAGGGCATTGTCGCGGGTCATAGTTGCGAGATGCCCCCCCCCCCCCGCCCACGGTACCATTTCAGCGACAGTGACACGCGATTGTGCCACTGTCACTATCGCGGGTCACGGTATCTTGACACGTACCGCAACCTTCCAGCCTTCCGCGATTGTGACAAGCGACTATGACATTTGTCATAGTCGCGTGACACTCTCGCTCCGATTTCTTCGCTTTGTCGATCCAAGTGCCCAAACCGAGTCTACAAGGTTCTTAAACGGTTTCCCAGACAAGGCTTCTCCCAAAATGGGGATTTTGAAAGTGATGCTTATTTGAATTTTCCGGGTGTTACAATCCTCCCCACCTTGAAAATGATTTCGTCCCCGAAATCTTAACCCGGAAACCCCAAAACTCACGGGACATGGGGCATTACAAGCGAATCCAGACTTATCAAATACACGCCCCACCCAAACTTGGCTCGTAAGTCGCAAAACATTTCTCTCGTCCTTACAAGCAATCCTACCATCCAGTAAGCATTGGCCAAGGGCACTACACTCCTTTTACCTCGCACACACATCCTCACACGTACCTAACAGAGGTTACGAGAAGTGGTTCCACCACCTTATTGGTAATGACAATTCTTCCCAAAGTCTTTCACCCGAAAGACTTGGGCGAATTATCTGATCTCCAACCCTTCAACTATTCCTTGACCCACGAGGGTTCATGATGAGTCGTCGACTTACCGATCCCCATATGCTCGAAAGATGCACCCTCGATTAACGCTTTCTGGTGGATTCCCTTAGAACCCCCAATTAAGAGTCCGGGTTAAGAACAACCCTATGGATGACCCTTGCCATAAGACTCTCTAACGAGGACCCAAACCTAGGGTTACCTCTCACAACTCTAAAATCATTCCTAAGACCACCACTGATCTCAACTTAGCTCTCGCCTAAACAAGCTGTAAGGAAAGTCTAGCACACCAACAAAAGATTGAATCACTATCAAATAAAGGCAAGACCCTAAACATGAGCCATCAACAAGGTCGCTAAGGTTCCCAACCTTTCTTAGAGTTAACAATCCTCCAAAGTTTCCACAATCATTATGGAATTTACAGCTTAGATCCATCCCTTGCCTAGAAGGTCCTTCTAGGCTCCTAATTGATTGCACTCCAACCTATTTACTTGGTCATACCTGACTGAGTATCGGCACCATTTGGAGGTTTATTCAACTTATCATAATAGAGGGTGTCTTACCTTACAATGCGCCAAAATTTTAAGTCTAGGATTTGGTTGGGTTTGCAATTCCGCGATATCCTCGAGTCGACCAACTCATGGATTCATTAACTTTTAAAAGTCTAGCTTAGCGGGGTCTTCCAAAACGTCACACAAATCTTCCTTGCGTTCTATGACCAAATACTATCTACCATTTATCTTATTAACTCCTATAGTCAACATCCCGAATTCTTAACGGTCGCTTGCCAACGAATCCTTCTACGGTCACGGGTGGAAACATTTTCTTGATCTTTCTAAGCAAATCGACACTCGAATCGCCTCAAGAAACCTCCTCTAACACCGATACTATTTAACTTCAATTACCAAAGTCTTCGATTTAAATCCTTATGTTGGTTCTCAATCAAAATAACCACATCAATCGGTCATTAACTGTAACACCCTAAAATACAGAGTAAATTAAAACCTGGAAAACCTGGCAACATGACATTCGTATTGATATAAACCTCCCATAAAGGGGATCAATCCTTAAGACTTTACAAAACCTGTACAGATATAGGGTTCATCAACAAACTAATCTAGACACCTATATCAAGATTACATCAGTTGACAATCCATAATTCACCAAAAGAATGGGACTTAACAAATGCCCAGATACAATACTAGTCATCTCAAAATGCCTCGAGACCAAACCCGTCTCTCAAAACCCCGACAACCCATCGCTAAGGGAAACCTGTTATACACATCATTTGAGAAAAAGTGTTAGGCTTAAAGCCTAGTGAGAACATACAGTTCATAAATCTCAAGAGACATAATCAAATACATCAAAGTAAATCTTTCCAAAGGTTTAGTTATGCAAAATACTGTTCTTTGATAATATACGGACAACCGGTCCAAAACACATCTTCCGATGACGGGGATTACCAGATTTACCAAGGATTATAGTGGAACACAAAGTAAGCCACAAATCCGAGTTATGAGCTAAATACATGGAACCATGGCCACGAACGCTTCGGTCCGTACTACGATGTGAGGGAGGCCCCCAATGAACCAGTCATACTCTTTCGTTAGACTACATTTGACCCATGGCTAGTAACCGGTCTCACATAACCGTACCAAGTGCCCCCGAAGATCAAATGTATCTAACTACAACAGAAGGGGCACAACCTTCCCAGCCATAAGCCGACTCGATACCTAGGGATCCACTAGTATAGTCATGACTTGTCACAGTATTTCATGTGACCATCAAAGCTAGATAAATAGCTTTCAATACATTTATATTTCAAAATGTCGTTTTCAAGATCAACTGCTGGTAAAAAAGATAATCATAAAACCAGTTTATATACATTCTTTCAAATAAGCCACACACTGGGCAAGTAAAACCTTCTTTTACTTCAACAAGATGGAACCCATCATTTTAGTCAAAAGTGTTCGAGAACCCTAAAATACCTCAAAAACCCCAAGTTACATTCAAAATGAAATAAACGGAAAATCCGAAATCGTAGAGATATATAGGAGTGAAAAACACAATCTTTGACATATATAACAGTTTAGAAAAGTTAGTAGGAACTCACCTCGGATTTCTTCTTCCTAACGAATGCTACCTATGACAACACCGAAAGAATCGGTAAGTCGAAACATAGATAAATCTCCCACTTCCTGACTAAAACTCAAAGATAACATAAGCTAACAACGAGTAAATCCTAGTCCGGTCGAATACCACTTCCGGTCAAACGCATACCGGTCGAGTGCATCTTCCGGTCGAATGCATACCGGTCGAGTGCAACCTCCCGGTCGAATGCATACCGGTCGAGTGCAACCTCCCGGTCGAATGCATACCGGTCGAGTGACACATCGGTCCTTAGCATGTCTGGGCGTCTTGTTCACCAAGAACACGCCGGAGATATTGAACCCAGATCCAAATCGAAAACACTAAAATCTCGAAATGGAACGGTTAAAAACCTTAACAACGAGATTCTACACGGCTAAAAACATTCAGATCAAAGCATTAAGCTAAATTCATACCTTGATTTGTCCGAATCGATCGAACACTTTTACTCCTGCTTCTCTCTCTCTCTCTCTTCAAAAACTGATAAAATTTGAATCTGAGATATTATCAAAATATCTAAACTTTGATTTGTATATATATAACCCAAGTTACATTTAACCCCCCTGAACTTTGGGTAACGGTCAAGTTTTCACCCAACCCCAAAATTCATGGTGTTACATTAACCCAGAGCTTATTACTTACACTCCTAATCTCTCTCTATTATCAATTCAAACCTTGACCACCTGACTTGACACTCAGAGCCCCCTTACCGGCCCTCTAGGCTCTTAGAAGCACTAATAACATCGATCTCTAGCATTAGGTACCAGAAATTGGCAACACTTATCCATTAAACGAGATAGCGGCAAACCATTCTAACAAAGACTCGAACACTATAGCTTAACTACCCTATGGAACGCAACAAGTGGGGAACGTACCTGTCATCATCGGCATGCCATCCCAACTTGAGCACACTGTGCCCGCTTCCCGATCCTTTACTGATCCCTGCACGAGGGCAGCCCTTCTTGACATGGTCTGACTCATTACACACAAAACAGATAGTGCCCTTGATGGAACAATCCCGGTGGGAGTGGCCTAACATGCCACACTTGAGACACGTCAAAGGGTTGGGGCTGCACCTTCCCACATGCTTGGCTCAACACTCCCGACACCACTTTGACTTCCTCATCATGCGGGAGGCAAATTTCACCTCTACCCCTCCTCACACTCGCTAGTGTCAAATGCTTGCTCCATCTCTTGGATCCAATTCAAGCACGCCACTGGACTGTCAG
The DNA here is from genome assembly GCA_023525745.1 of Arctium lappa. NCBI lineage: Eukaryota > Viridiplantae > Streptophyta > Magnoliopsida > Asterales > Asteraceae > Arctium > Arctium lappa. Next base: position 295,963 of record CM042049.1, read on the forward strand.
TCCCCGAAAACTCTGGCGGCTTGCTGCACAGAAAGTTCTTGTATGCACGAGCCCTCTCGTTATATTTCATGTTAGCAGCAACAAGATCCTCCATCCATATCACATTCCCAGTGTCACCTAGACTTCACACATCAGGCTCGTTAATTATTTCACGTTTCCGGTCATTCGCATCTCTGACCTCTAACGCCTTCATTATTCTTTCCTCTTGTTGCTCCATAGCCGACTTCATCAATTGAACCACGTTATCCAATAACTCGCTTTGAGGATTTGCCTCTTGAGTTTGTGTTTCTCTTCCTGCATCCGCCATTCTTATCTGACACCACGAGAAAGAGATTAAGAATCTTAGACCACTACTATAATCGCAACTTATGACATACAACACATCTTAAGCATCGTAATAATGGTAGAGTCAAGCACGCTTACGTAACAGTATATTCATAATAGCAGTAGTTAAGTGAAATTATGAACATAATATACATAAGAATCCTCGTCACCATAGCCACGACCCACAACTAGTGCAGTTCTGTCGACCACCGTAACCTACACTCATCTAGGAGTTCTACCCATAACGAACAAGTCATAACTTAAAATCTCAGCTTAAGTCTAGCATCTAAGATCCATACCTAGTTCACTTAAACTAGAGCTCTGATACCAACTTGTAACACCCCTAAAATTCAAAAATAACAGACAAATTAAAACTTCCAAAAACTCTTAAATACAAAGCTTTGAAATATCAAACATCTAAAGTTACAAGGAACAAACACCAGAAGAATGTATCAGAGTTCTAAGGAACTATCTAGTCCCACAAACGCAATCCAAAGCTCCACTCTCAACCCTTCCGCCACTGCCAGAACAAACTCCGGCGTCGGCACCTCCACCTCCTCCTCATCACCGGTCGCCATTAACGTCGTAACACCACTCGATATCTAAGAACTTCATAACCCCACCACATTCCAACCCCATTTCCTCCAACATCTCCTTTGAAACATCTGGCAACGAACTCCGTTCCACAAATCAATTGTTCAAACTTACTACCACACCAAACCCAACTTACGTAATATACATACACCAACTTTTGAAACCCAATATTTCCCATTTTCAGTAACATAGAACAACACATGCTTAACAGGCCATGTATGTAGGTACATTCATGAAATACTAATCACCAGTACACCTTGTCAAACATGCAACCCAATTCATGAAAAGTACTACATGATTCTTTTAACTTTCTACAAATCAAAACGCGATCCCACATCAATCATGACATAGGATTTACAATGCATGAAAACAGATTCGCTGCAAATTACCCATCTCTCTTATCATCCACAAATCAATTCACAAACAGTCGCTTGCTCACAACATGCACTTGTGCATAACATGGAATCGTGCATAAAAATATACTTGTTCATAACATCACAAGATAATCTTAAAGAACATGCACTTGTGCATAACTTGAACTTGTAACAGGATGTTTATTGAATATTATGCATTTGGTTATTTGAGTTGCAATATGCAGTAAAAAAATTGTTTGAACCGCACAATGACATGGGATTAGATTTAATCATGAATGCATACAACCTCATTCTTGAAACTTGAAACTTCATTCCTGATTCAATATTCTCCACAAACATTGTACTATCCATGGAAAGTAAACAGTTTTACAGATTGCATGAAAAACATGCAAACTCTCAATTATAGCAAACAACAAGACATTCTCCGAAATTCAAAAGTCGTAATTCATGCTCATACAATATGACTAGCTTTCATATACGGAAACAACAATGCAACCGAGTTCATTAACTGAATCGTTCACACCGATAGTACATCCACAATTCAAAACATGAAATATGATTCATGAAAATTATAGAATGAATCAAACCCATGACAAAAAACAACTCTCTAGAACAACCAAAACTTTATTGGCTACCAGGAAACAAAAAATTACAATACAAAACAGACTCAAATTAGACCCGTACACTTCAACATATCTTACATGAGAACTGATAATCACATAAATAAAAAAAACAAAAAAAAACCCAACCTTCATCAGCAACATCTTCATCCGGAACAAAACAATCTTCAACACAATAAACATCGACCGATTTGGAAGCACCATCTACTACTCCGACTGGGTTGCACTGCAGCGAATCAAAGGCCAAAACAACCTCTTTGCTCTTAGACGAAAGCACTGAAGACTGCTCTACAAGTTTGCCGTCAAGTCCGCCGGAGAAACCATCTCCTCCACTACAAACTCCGCCCTCCTCACACTCTATATCCATTGAAAACAGAAAACACAACCAAAAGCTTCACTGCATAAAAAAACCCTACGAGCGACTACTCATCTAAAATTAAAAAAAAACCATGAAAATCAAATCAAGATGGAAGGAAGATCGCATAGAGAATATATTGCTTAATTAAAAAAAAAAGATATCATCTTCATCAAAGACGGTTTCTAGAATGCATCCCAAAAATAACTGCTACATTCATGGAAAGGATAATTGCCATTAATAATTAAAAAAAATAAAAAAAATTACAAATTACATAAACACCCCTGCGGACCATAAAAAATAAAATAAAGTAAAACTATTTGAGATGGAGGCCTAGGATGTGGGTTGCAAAATATCTTTCCTTTCTCTCTCTCTCTCTCTCTCTCTCTCTCTCTCTCTCTCTATATATATATATATATATATATATATATATATATATATATTATAGTAGTTACTCTATCGTATCTCTACTCATGGATATTTCTGTACTTGTAAACAAATTAAATGGTGCGATATATTTAATATCAGGATAACTACCAATTTTTTTTTTTTATATATGGAAATATGTTTGCTGAAATATTACATGCATATGTGCACTGTAATTGAAAATGCATATGTGCACATTTGGGGAAATTCATACGTGTACTATAATCATTCATGAATATATGCACAACTATCGGATATGGATATGGACATATTTCTCAAATGCATATATGCATAGTTTTGTCTATTACCAAATTAATAAGATTTAAATCAAAATAAAATTTTAAATTAATATATTTAATATCAGGATAACTACCAAATTAAAAAAAAATTTAAATATGGAAACAAATTAAATGGGGAGATATATTTAATATCAGGATAACTATCAAATTAAAAAGCTCCTTTAAATTTGGAAACAGATTAAATGGGGCGATATTTATCAAATTCGCATATTACTCTTTCAGATTTAATAGCATTAATGGCATACCAAAAACTCTAGGAAGTTTCTGATTGGTCGAAATTTGGTTAGCACGGTTAGCACCAATGTCACGATTTAAAGTAGTTTTTTTAATTTGGTAGTTATCCTAATATTAAATATATTAATTTAAAATTTTATTTTGTTTTGCATCTTATTAATTTGGTAATAGACAGAACTATGCATATATGCATTTGGGAAATATGTCCATGTCCATATCCATATCCGATAGTCGTGCATCGAACTGTGAATATATGAATATACTATTTTATATGCATTTACATCGAACTGCATATATGCACGTTGCATATATGCACAAGTTGCATATATGCGCAAGTTGCATATATGAATATACCATTTACATTGAACTGCATATATACACATGCATATATACACAGGTTGCATATGCATATATGCACAAATTCACTATTCAACCCCACTGCACCAACTTCATCGACGGCTTCATGAACAGTAGTACAATCATCATTCATAACTTGACATAGCTGTTGGACAAAAATTTTCCCAAATCTTCAAAACTTCTAAAATAGCTTTTTTTAACAAGTGTTCATTTTTTCTTAAAATTGGGATTTCAACAAGTTTACGGTTTTCATAACTTTCCAAGATTATATAACATTCATGGAACTGTTAGAGAAAAAAAAGACTAAAACGTAGCTTGATTTGAGTTGAAAATAAACTACAAACAACAAATTTGGATACCGAAAATGGTGTTAAAAAGAATATAATCAAGAAATCATTTTTTTCTCAAGGGAATTGAAACGATCCTCCGATCTGGTTTTGCCCTTGTGGAGAATTAATCGCCACCCACAGCAGCGATATCGTGATCGCAATCAACCCCGACCACACGAACACGATCGTCGGTGTTCTTCCCCTTCTTCCCATCAACCCTTTCGTAAACGGACACAAATGCGCCAACACCCAAAAACTGAAGAACACGCCACCAAGAAGACGACTCCACTGCGGTATCGTACTGTAAATCGTTCTGCTAAACCCGACAGCAATGGCGATCAAGTTCACCATCATGATCGTTATCGGTGGGATCATGAGCGATGTCCATTTCACTATGTAAAGATCCGCGAATTCGTCATCTTCGTCGTCTCCGCCGGATTTTGACGTCAGCGTGAAGGAGATTTCGATTTCGGCGACCACTTTCAGAAGTCCTTGAAGAACAGAGACAAAATATGAATCTCAAATCAAAACAAAATCAAATAGAAAAGGATAATTGCAAATTGAAAAGATAACTTCCAAGAATAACTGCATAATTTAAATTTAAGATTCTCCTTGATTTCATGCACAATATAAAAGGAAATGTATTTTGACCGAAATACCCCTGTGCATACATGCATTTTATTTTTATAAACCGTTTTTTATATATTATTTTAATTAAAATTCTAATTAATTGTGAACCATTGATCTAAATAACCAACGGTCTAGATTGGTTAACATGGTTAACATCAATGCCGTGGTTAGTAAATGAACAGGGTGTCTCTATATATAGGTAGTGTTTAATTACAGTACTCGTATATATGTTGGCTTAATTAATTAATTGGCAATTAAATAAATATATTTGTAAGATTAGTTATTGGGTGGATGTATCTAGAAGTAATTAACTTGAACCATCCATATATATATATATATATATATATATAAGTATGGGCAGATTCAAACGAGAAGTTAAATATTTTGTGAGAAGGCAAGAAGTGTGATATTATATATGATACACAAGCTTAATCATATATGATAAAATACATATTATATTGGCAATACATGGACGTTTATGATTAAACACACCCATAGGCCGTGTAATCATATATAATATCACACTTATTGTTTTCTCCTAAAATGTTTAACTTCTCACATAATCCTTTACGCCCTTTCTCTCTATATATATGATGTGAAACCAAAATATAATCGTGGCATGCAATATTATCCATGTCTGCGCATGGACCATATATAGGTGTATATATCTTGAACCAAGATTCATTATATATATTGTTGGTAATGGTAGATATATATATATATATATATATATATATATATATATATATATATATATATATATATATATATATATATATGCATGCAGTTCATTGCTTTTGACTTTGCTTTCTTACACCATCTTCATTCTTCAATGTCAATGGATGAATGAATTGAATGAAAATGTTCATTGTGTTTGTCTGTCATCGTTAACCAACCAAAATAAGCTTTTATAAAATTTATTTACAAAATCTTAGCTAAAAAAGGCAATATATTAGTAATTAGGAATTATATTAAGTGTATTTAGTCAAAAAAAAAAGCTTTTATAAAATGTATTTACAAAATCTAGCTAGAAAAGGCAATATATATATATATATATATATATATATATATATATATATTTAGTAATTAGGAATTATATTAAGTGTATTTAGTAAAAAAAATTAAAATAAATAATATTTATATAGGACAAATAACCATATTTACTTGTATATAACCGTAGGTTAAAGGATCTTAATTTGATCAACTAGGTGCCGTTTGTTTTTTAAGAGACTAAAGTCTGAAATCTTTTTCTACTTATGATTAATAAGAGGTGGTATGTAAAAATGTCTGAACAATTCAGACTTAAAATTCATTACGAGGTTTCTTAAATAAAACAAACAACCCCTTAGTCATATTTTGTTGAATGAGTTTGTGGATGAATACAAATTAAAACTAAGAAAAGTAGTAAATGAAAAGGGTGGAGCGCGTATGTATGTATCATATGCATGTATGTGTAATGAAAACGGCTTTAATTCGATTGGCTTCTATTTTTGTTTCTAGTTGCATCCATACATACATTCACACCAAAAAGACTCTAATCTTGGACCACTAGCTATATATATATTTTCCATGTACATTACCAAAATAAATCAAATCAAATCAAATTACCAACATAAATCAAATCAAACTCAACGACTTAAATCCTTAATACAAACTGAAAAAAAAAGCTTATAGTTTAAGGAGTCGTTTATCAAACACTTACTGGATAAGTGTGTATCAGGTATCACTTTAACTTATTAGGTGACCATGACAAGAGCTAAAAAAATTATCGGGTAAAAAACATAACAAAGACAAAAAATCTTACTCAGTAAGTGAGAGAGAAGATTCTTACTTGGTTAATGTTTATAACCGAGTAAAAAAACATTTTCAATAATCTACTTTGATGGCCGAGAATGTTACACGATAAGATAATTGATATATAGTAACTCTGATAAGTAAGCGTTTGATAAGTCCTCATTAATTTATATGTGGATTTGTTTGCCGTTTCGATAAATATATATACTTAAGATGGATGTAAGATTAAAATTTTGGTGAATAATAATATTAATTATTATTATTAATGATTGAATGGCGAGCGGTTAATTAATTTGAAAACAATTAAGTTGATCCAAGTTACATGTGAACAAATATAAAAGCAAAAGAAGAAGGAAGGATTCCAACACTTTTTCCTTTTGGCTTTGGGTCAAAGTCACGTACACCAGTACTCTTTGCCCTCTTGTCCATTCTTCATGTTTTACTTTCCTTTCTACTTTTTTATATCAAATCCATTATTTTATTTTTTATTGATTTATTTTATATTATAATAATCAACCAAAACTTTAATTTATATATGATACACATAGTCCAAAAAAACTCATCTCTTTGGGGCAACATCCCAAAGCTCTATAGAATTTTGACTAGTGGAAAAACAACAAAACCTTTAATTCTAATCAATTTTAAGTTAAGATCAAAGTGAAGTGTTTTCAGACTTGGTTATGGAAAACTTGGACCAAAGGCTCTGGTTGGGTCTATCTTTGGTCGCACGTATAAAGTGCCTAAGTCGATCATATGTTCGAGAATGTCCAGAGGCTTCGGCTGGTCAGACCAGAGACTTTGGTTGACTACCTCTGGATGGTCTTGGTATCACCTCTGGTCACGTATAACTAGAGCTCTGGACCTGCACGTCCAGAACTCTGGTGTAGTTATTGTCATTGTTCTAAAAAACTTGGCGCACAGCCGCCATGGTATCAAGGCTTGTGTCTCACGCCACGTTAAGCCCGTGGCACGCCATGGCCTAATGCGCAGCTTTTGTACTGCGATATTTGGTTTTTCTTTATGTTTTTAATGTCTTATTTACAAGTTTTTAATATATATAACCTAACTTAACTTAGTTATTATTATTGACTCATTGAGTAACATACCAAAAAAATGTTTTTATATATAATATTATATATAAATTAGAAATTTAACGTCATAAATCACGTCTTGAAAACGGCAAAACGCCATGACTTCACAGTGACACCTAAGGCTTGAGGCTTGGCCTCGTCGCCACGCCACACCCCACGTCATTTAGAACCTTTGTTACTGTTCAGTTATTTCCAACCCATGATCTTAGCTAAAACGGTTGTAACCGTCCATTACTGCTAATAACTTGCCATTATTGTCATTTCAGCTACTTTTCCTTCTTTTTAGAATGGAGCTAGTGTATGACTTGGGATCACATGAGATCAACATATTTTTGTGAGACCCATGAGACCACATTTTTATACTTGAAACTTCACAGAAAAACACCATAAAGGTAAAACCCTTCACAGCAAAACACTGTGTAGGTTTTTTTTTTTACCTTCAAGTATAAAATTGTGGTCTCACTAGTCTCACGAAAATCTCACGTGAACCCAACCCGCTAGTGTATATATATATATATAATTAATTAAATATGATATAAAAAAAGATGTTTTATTAGTAAAATATTAAGAATATTTTTTCTCGGTTATTTTAATTAGTTTAGATGGAGTTGGAAAAAAACGTAGCTGTAAAACATCATCATTTTCATGATAAGGCCGGAGTTGACATTTTTCATATATATATATATAATACAATACATAAATTGTTTGTGTTTTTTATGTGTTTTTTAATTTGAAAGTAGATGTTGATGAATCAAACATAATGTTTTTTAAATTTTAAATTTCATTTTTTGACATGTTTGTGATGGTAGTAATTAATATCATGATCAATTTCACAAAGGAAACAAATAATTTTGCACCAAAAGAGATGGATTCAAACATTTCATTTTATATATACAATAAACTTGAAGAATCGTGGATCCGTTCATTCTCAATAGGATCACACTTAGCTCTGATTCAATTCTCAGTCCAGAATATATATATACATACATGAAAACAAAATGATGAGAATACAAGCTAGCTAGCTAGCTTTGATGCTATCAATAGTAGTACTTGTGAGATTGATCGGAGGATTCACTTTCGTATATGGTCGACAATCGCAGCCTAAAAGATCGAACAGCCAAACGAGCTTTCCTCGATGAATATCTCTGCATTTTCCGAATTGATCCCGATCTGGACACTCCTAAACCGGAACTCTGTTGCTTATGACTAGTAGTAGTCTCAACCAAGCGCTTATTACTTTGGGCTTCCTCATCCACAATCACATTGATCTTGCTGGTTTCCATTACCACAAACGGAGAAATCTTAGATTTGCTTTTCCTCTTCTGACTATTATTAGTTATGGATTTAGATGATCTACTAGAAGATGCGGAGCTGGTACTACGTGTTAACGTTTTGTCGGTAGTGTTGAGGGCGAGGCTGGCCTTGACTGCGAGTGCGGCCATTTCGGAAGCAGTGAGACGATGGTGAAGCTTAGAAATTGGTAGAAGGAAGTATATCTGAGCAGCATCAAGCTCGTCTTGCGCATCTAAGGGTGTAATAAGTTGATCGTAAGACAAATTGTCTGAGTTACAAAGGAAGAAAGAGGGTTGGGATTGAAGAACATCGGAAACAAAAACGGGAGTAGAATAAGGTCGTAATTCACCCGTAGGAGATATGACGAGGGCGGAATTCGTAACAACAGAATTGTGGTGAGAGGAAGAGAAACAACCACCCATATCGCCGATCTGGTTTTGATTTTGATGTCGGAGAGAGAAATAGAGAGAGTTAATTATGATCCAAGATATGGATAGAAGAGATTGAAAGTGTGTGAATGAAAATGGAGAGGAGAGTGGGGGGTGGAAGGGGTATATATAGACGAAGGATGTAGAGAATTGACCAATTATTATATTTTAATTTTAAAAATTTAAATAAAAGGATATGATGATGATGCTTAATAAGCGATGACGCGTTGAAATGGAAATTAAAAAGCTTGGAGAGCAAGTTGTCTTCCGCATCGCCATCCTACTCGTCTGCGCTTACATCATACTCATGCTCTTCCTATTTCTATTTGCTATAGGATCTAGATTCTTCAAAATCGAGAAAATAAAGATTTTGGGCATTTTTTTGATTCTCCAAGTCTTTTTCTAAAATGGAGAAAGTAGGAAATAGAGTGTATTTTTTTTTCAAATTTAGAGAACTCTCAAAAAATTATTACCATGAGAGAGAAATTGTTTTTTATTATATTTCACCAATAAGAAATCTTGAAATGAAATAATATTTGATTAGATATATACAATATTATAATAATATAAGTAATGTTCACATTTAAATTTCCATTTATTAAAACAATAACAACTTTAAACGTTTTTTATTGTGATAGTCTCCATCTATGGGATGAAATCAACACGTATACGGTACAACTTTTGTACGGTTGGCAATTATTATTTTCTTAAAATAATATTCTTTGTTTATTTAAGTATGATTTTTGACTAAGAATGGAGTAGTAAATACTATATATATATGGAGTAAATTAATTGTGGGTAAGATAAGATATTTGACAAACAGGAAAAACCATCACGGATACAGCGGCGATGTTAATGGGAAATTAATTGTGTGTTGTTTGTAGAGCCACCCACCTACCCCACAAGTGGATGAGGATCCACTACTTATTATTATGTAGAAATCACTTTTTGCGCCACCTTAACTAATATTTTCTTTTTTCTTTTTTTAACTTATTTTTACTAATATTTTTTTTGAACGGCAACGGAAATTTTATAAACACGAAAATAAACAGCAATCGTCCGATACAAGGAGCAAGAGCAACAAAACAAAAACATGTCCATCACAAGGGACCGAACCAAAGAGACACGAAAAAGCTATAAAAAAAACAAAGAAACAAAGATGACCCTCCCCCGTGAAGCCATCGAGAGAGCATAACTCAAATCCTCAGGTTTGCGAGACACAAACCCAAGTCTTCCAGCAGCCCTTCGACTCACGATGAAGCCAATAATCTTAGTCAATCGGCAGTGCCCCGAGCTGATCGACAGACCGGAACTTTAGTGAATTCGATGAATCTAAAGCTTAATTACCAGACGGGTTAGTGAGCCACGATACCAAATCTAGCGCGAGAACCGTATTTCTTCGAGAGACCCATTCCAAGGTACGTCTTTGAAAGTCAAAAAACATATCGTGTAAATCCAAATTCTTCCTGTTGAAAAGTATAAACACGATATTTTTACTAATATCGTGTTTATAAAATCTTCTAAAATTTAAAATTGTAACTTATTATTATATACATATAATTTTAAAACTTTATGTGTAATAAAACTAACTGATAAATATGTTTAATACATGATAAATGTTGAGTTTTACAAATATAACAAAAGGATTAGGTTTATTTGAGAAATGCTAAAAAGATGAAAAATGATGAGATGATCTTAGCCCTTTATCTGGTCAACATTTACGACTTTGACCATGAAACACCAGATAATTCCTTGTGTGGTCTGTAGAAGATAGAGAGGTAGTTTCGTAAAATACGCAGGAGAAGTTCATATATGAACATGTATGATTTACATATGAATTATATATTTACATATGAACTCTTTTAACTGATTCATATATAAAACTTTATAATTCATATATGAATAAGTTAATTAGTTCATATGTGAATCAGTTGAAATAATTAACAAATTCATATATGAATCTTTGTGATTCACATATGTACCTACAGTTAATTAGTTCATATATGAATCACTTAAAAGAGTTCATGTATAAAGATATAGTTTACATGTAAATTATACAGGTTCATATATGAACTCGTCCCGTATATTTGTAAATATTACGAAACTGTCATTCTATTTTTGGAATAGTCGCAACTTTTGACCAGTCAAACACGCAATATTTGACCGGTTAAAGTTGATCTTGACCGAATGAAAGGCTATAGTTACTTCTCTATTTCTTATATATTTTGCATTTCTCAAATGAACCTCTCCCTATAACAAAATACTCTACAAAACCTGTAACGGATTTTTTTTCAAGCTATTACACCATTTGAGTATAAGAAGTAAATATTAAGATATTTTTCATAAAATTATCATTGGTTTGTTGGTTAGTTCATTACTTTTCATATGCGAGGTCCTGTGTTTAAATCTTTTATTGCCAATTCTCTTCCAGAAATATAATAAATATAAAATTAAAAGCTAAAAACTAAGAAAATAACACTAACGGAATTCAAACTCGGGTTTATGGTGGAAGAAAAACCTTGCAAACCAACTTTATCAATGAAAACCTATATCCTTATTGTAGTTCAAAATATATATGGTGTCATACAACAAATTGATACAGTGTCGCTTTTCACAACCCTATATTTTTTACACTAGGATGGAGGAACAAAACACAAAGACCACCTAGGTCGGTCCTTGTATAAAATGATGACCCGTTGAAAGTTATCTAAAGCATACAAATATAAATTTCATACAATAACACTTTATATTCATTCATTAATATCATATAAATACAAAACTTATTATACTAAAAAAACATAAAAGGCTTATGCTAGTAATTTATTAGACCCCAGCCAAGAGGAGTTGAGGGTATATTTATCTTCTTGCAAACCAACAAAACATTGTTGTTTCGTGCGTGTAATTAAATCATCTTACGTAAATGTTTCCAAGAAAGATGTGTCACATACATACTGCAAATTCATCGAAATTTAAAAAAAATATGCCGATTCATGCATAATTAATTAAATTTCATTAGCAACTTATAGGAAATGAGATGAGGGTTGACTTTATTAATTAAACTAAACAACAAGAAGAGACCTATAACCACCTCTCTCAAACAAACATTTGACAAAATACTACTATATATGTGAAACTCATACCATTAATTATGAGTAAAATATGTTTTTTAAATTATGGTTTATAATTTAAAATTTATTTTATTTACATATATACCTTATACTATTCATAAATTAAAGTTATTCTCAATCAATTACAAACCACATATATTTTTAACAAAAACCATAGTTTACTCTACTATCATTATTTACATACTTCAAGAAGAAGAGATCTTTTCACACAAATATATATATATATATATATATATATATATATTTGGAATATTCACCGTACGTAGCTAATACCCATTGTGTGTATACTCAATGTTATTAATTATGCTACTTTATACGTTTCCTTGTTTTTGTTTTTGCAAGTTATAATATAAGGTAGGGAGGCCGACCATATCCAACATCTTCATTAATCAATTCATCACCTTTTTTTGTTTAATTGAATTGAATTGAATTCATGGAATCAAAACTACCTACCTGATTGATGGGTAGCTCCCTCCCTCCCTCCCATCCCATGTTTCTTTCTTTTTCTTTATTTTTTAATTTATTCAACAACATTATCTACCCACTTAATTATTCTTATGAATTAAAATATATATATATATATATATATTAATTGTCAAATCGCTACAAGACTAGAAAAGTGAGCATCTCCACTCTTATAATTCCAAAAATTATAAAAACATGACAATAAAAACGTCAAGGGATTCAAGAGTCTTGAAATTAAGCTCCATGCATTCTTAATTATAAATCATTATATATATATATATTGACTTTTTATAATTTGTTGAATCTCTTATTATGATCATGCATGTTTTATTTGGTTGTATATCGATTTTGTACATTTAACCCCAATTCCCAGACGTATATGTCAATTTTTTTTTTTAAAAACAAGTCGTGTAAATTAGTAAATCAATCGCCACATTTTTTTTGTGATCAATAACAATTGAATATGTTAAGTGGCCACTGACCAAATATGAACTTCTTTTAATATATTATCTAAAAGTTCGAAGCAGGGAAATTAACACCTAAAAATATCAATCAATAAATAACGTACCTAATTTCAAATGCATTGAATGTCGCTCCTTCTTTACTCAAAATGGTTTTAATTATTATATATGTGTATATATATATGGTAGGCATTGATTAGATTAATTGTGTTAATTTTAGTTGGTGAAGGGGTGGGTTAATGTTAAAACATGGTTTGGAAGGGTGCAGTGGATGGTAATTATGTTCATTTTCATAAAAATATATATACAAAACACTATATATATATATGAGATGATGATGATCTAATATTACTCTAAAATTAACGCATGTATTTGAAATTTTGTCACATCTTCAAACAAAAATCGTATTATAAATGGCGAATGTAACAACTCAAACCTTCCAAGGGTCAAACAAAAACATTTAAATATAAAACACGCCAAAATGGCCCGAAGTCTACATTTAAAATTCAAGGTTCGCTATAAATCAACCTAATACACAACTGAGAATAAACCGAAATAGAACTAATTAATGGAGGTCTTCTATCTCGCCTCCGGCTCACACCTTCTTCTTACCCTTGTTAGAACCTCCTACTTCACGTCGGCCTAAAAGGTTTTTAGTTTTAAAAGAGCGAGGGTTAGACCGAAGGTCTAGTGAGTCCCCTCTAACAACAATTCAACAACAGAAAAATATAGAAAAGATTTATAATACATTAACCAGTTCAGATATAAACAACTCACACTTACAACTATGCGTCTGGTACACACTACCGTCACCCGAAGGTGACAACGTGTTTGACTCATACTGCCTTAACTGGGACCCCCCCCCCCCCTAATTGGCATGAACGAGACACAACCCCCGGTATGAGTTCAGGCGGACACACAGACCGACTTGGCTGTAATCGCTCACAATAATGTATGCATACATTTAACCACCGCAACAGTATAAACCACATTTAATAAAGATCTCACACGTATAAATCTGACATAATAGGTAAATGCTTTAAAACAAACTTCTACGTCTCTTTAACCACTTTAATAGTGAAAAGCATTTAGTTAGAAAAACTCACCTCGAGTCTTGCTCACTGTTAGAGCATAAATATGTTGGATAAAAGATCATAGAAGACAGAAGGTCAAAGATGGAAAGTCAACTCTTAGTGAAAGTCAAAGTCTTTGTAATAAAAAGTCAAAGTCAAAGTTAAAGTTGTAATTTTGTTTTTCTTTGTGTTTTGCGAGTTTTAATGGTGTGCGTGTTTTACACCATGCGCGTTTCTAGCTTGTATTTAAATAGGTTTGGTTCCTTGTTGTGAGAGAAGTTCACACAGAGAGAGGAGATTGCATTGTGAGAGAACTGAAGTTAGAGAGAGAAAGTATTGTAATTGGAATCTTGTGATTAATAAAAAGTGTTTGAATTGGAAATTGTTTGTCATAATCTTGATCTATACACATTGTGGGACACACACTCACGATCGGCTCTAACGTCCACACAACCTACGATAAATTTGGTAGAATGGTGAGACATTGACACCTTCAGTTGATTACCAATCTTAGACCCTAACATCATCTTTTCAAGCCGATCCCACATCTGCTTCCCAGTAGCTTTGTAGCTATCTATTTTCAAAAATGTTTCATTGGGAATTCCTTGTAGTAGAAAAGATCGTGCAAGTCTATCAGCCTTGTGCCTCTTCTTCTGCTCTTCAGAATATTCTTCTATGAGTAAACTCCAATTTTGGTCCCTGACGTTTAGTGATTTCTTTGAAAGAGGTCCCTATGGTTTCATAATTCAAGTTTACATCCCCAGGGTATGGATTTTGCTCTAAAAAAGGTCCCTGGACACTAACACCGTTAAAAACTCCGTTAGAAGCAGGGGCATTTTCATCCAACCATGTTTTTGTCCTCCTTTTACATTCTTTTTGGTTTCTTCTTCTTATTGAATAAAATTATTAAACTTTAGGTACCAAATATGTTAATTACTCTAATATATATATATATATATATATATATATATATATATATATATATATATATACATATACATATTTTTTTGTGTGTGATTGTAAAACACAGGACCATTGTCCTCTGTGATTTGGTCCATCGCCGGCCAAAACTCCATCGCCGGTCCTGCCTCCTCTCATCTCGGTCTCTTGCTACTCCCATCTCCAACAACGAGTTTGAAGCTCTACAAAGAATCGATTTGGGTGTGCGATGATGTCTCCGGCACCACCCCTCCCCTCCTTTTTTCCTGCACCACCCCTTCGATCTCTATCTCCTACAACGACCCCCAACGATCTCCATCAAGACAATCGTGGACACACAGGGACCAACGATTTCCATCAAGACAGGTGGTATGGCTCTTTGAAATCAAAATCCATAACCACCACACCACCACCACCGGCGTGAGTATAATGTCTGCAAGAACATCTTTGATTCAAGAAGCAAGATCAACGGCTACTATCCAGTAAATTAAATTAATAACATCTCAGAGGTGCGGTTACAGATGACGAGATGAGAGCTTGAAAAGAAATCAAGAAATCGAAACGATGGGGAATCACCGGCGTCCGGCCAGCTTGCTGCTGTTGCCGCTAATCTGGACAGGGAAATCGCCGGCGGCCGACCGACTTGCTGCTGTTGCCGCTAATCTGGACAGAAATCAACAAGAACCTAACTAAATTAAAGAATGAAATATATATAAAATACCCACAAAGAATAAAAGCTTGGAAAGGAAATTAAAGAATTTAATTTCCATAAAAATCAAACAAAATCCCATGATTCCCATCTTCCTATATATACATTAACATCATAAATACAGAAATGGGTTTTTTTGCTTAAATTGTGAGAAGAAATTGGGAAACAAACAACACCCAGAAAAATCGACGTTTTCTTGTGTGGCGATGGATGTTGGTGCGATTGCTTCAAATGACGAAGAGATGGAGTTCTTTTTTTGGGAAGAAAGGAGATGGAGTTTTTTTGGGGGAAGAAAGAAGATGGATGGTGGCGTGAACAAGGAAGAAGCAGATCAATTTTGACTTTTCATTTTCATTTCATTTTCATTTTATTTTAGATTTTTTTTGTATTGTTTTGTTTTTCTAATTACATTCTTGGTCCCTTTGTTTTGAATGTTTTTGTAAAATTAAAGGAAAACAAAAGAGAAGTGCAAAAAGATGACAAAAATATTGTTGGACGAAAATGCCCCTGGCACTAACGCATCATTTTAACGTCGTTAGGGGTTAGGGACCTTTTTCAGAGCAAAATCAATACCCTGGGGATGTAAACTTGAATTATGAAACCATAGGGACCTCTTTCAAAGAAATCAATAAACCTCAGGGACCAAAGTTGGAGTTTACTCTTCTTCTATAGGAATTGGATATTCTTTGTTTACAATTTCCTCTCCATCAACTTCGGTAGAATGAATCTTTGTTGGACTTTTCATCACTCCTTCTTTCAAAGATAACCTGATGTAATCACCCAGTTCATTTCTATCTATGAAGTCCAGGAATCTGTCCTTCCACTGTTCATACTCTCCTCTGAATAAAACTGGTGGCTTGACATCAGTTCCAATTGCAAGAGCCTCCCTCGAAGTTATCTTGACAAGTAAACTTTAAAATAAGAACTTAAAATGACCGTTAGTTCAAAATAAATCAGTATACAGAAAATCTTAGAAAAATTTTCAGAAATAAAATTTCCAAAAATTTCCTTAAGGCAAGAATTCTCACACCACTCTAGTTACACAATTCGTAGAACTCCAACAATTCGCACGCTGGAGGATTCGCACACCAAACAATTTGCAAGTAACTAGATGCGAATTCTAAGAATTCACACGCAACTATATGCGAATTCTGAGGAATTCGCACAGAACTATATGCGAAATCTAGACTTAGAATTTTCAAGAACTTCTAACTTTTCGCATGAGCTTTTCGTACAACAATAGGATACGAAATCTATAATTAGAAACTATTTCAACCTCGAGCAATTCGTATCGATACGAATTCTGAACTTAGAAAAATTTTCAAATTTCATGCGAAATCTTAAAAATTCGTATGTAACTTCATGCATATTCAAGGAATTCGTATGCTCTTATCTGCGAAATCCTTACTTTTCGCACGTAGCCTTATATGAAATTTGTCCATAGAAAATTTTCCCAACTTTTCGTACACCGAAGTATGCGAAATCTACACAATTCGCACACGAGTCTTATGCGAATTCTTCCCTTAGCTTTTTCACAAAATCAGACTTATGCGAATTCTTAGGCAAACAAAGTCATCATGCGAATTCTTCCAATTATGCGAATTTTTGATACGAAATATGTAGATCTTGCAAGTTCTTCAATATCCCATGTGAGTTCTTCAGTTTTCAGTTTAAAAACACTTCAATCGATTCAAAACTTGATCAAATCTTCAATTCTGAGTCTGAAACTTTACAAGATTAACCACAAACACTTCTGGAATCGATTACAAACAATGAATTTCAACAAAATTCAATCAAACATACATTTTGAATCTGATACAGTGTAACACCCGGATTTTCTCTTAGTAGGTTTCCGTTCATCTCCAACCATCTCTTCACCTTCCGTCTATCTTTTGGGGTGAAATGAGTTGTACTTTCGAACCTTAAACCAACCCATGCGAAAATCTCGAGTTTTTGACCTTTTTGGGCTTCGGTACATGTGGCGCGAGCGTGACTCGCGATAGTGACATGTGTCACTATCGCGTGGCACAATCGCTGGAGGCGTACCACCCGCGGTACAACTCCGCGAGAGTGCCCTCGCGATAGTGACAATGTCACTATCGCGTGACAAGGTTGTCCGCGACCTCTGGTCTTCTAAATGCCCGAGTTTTCACCCATTTCCCCCATTTTCATTTTCTAATCCCTTCCCTTTTCTCTCCCAAACCATATGATTCATCATCATTTAGATAGTGGGATCTTCAACCACAAAACCTCCACCTTCATCTTCCTCCTCAAGTTCAACGATTGATAGCTCGGGTTGAAGAGTTGGATTGGGTGTCCTCGGAAAATCTCGTCATCTAGATTGGTAAGCTTTCTTGAAATAATGTTATAAATGCTCCATTGATGTTTTCCTAGTATTTGGTTGCTCAAACCTCGAAACTGATGGTTTTGGGGGAAAACTAGGGTTTTGATCTTGTTGGGGATTTTAGTAAATAAGGTTTGGGGAATTTTTCTAAATGGTTAAATATGGGTATTTATGGTTTGGAATGTATGGATCTATATTTTGGAAGATTTCGGCTTGAGGATTCAAGTGCCCTTCAAAGGAGCTCAAGTGGGGTAAAATCTAGATTTAGCCTAAATCTAGCAAGGTGAGTTCAAGTTGATTTGTGAAAACGGTGTACATGCCAAAATGCCTATTTTTAAAGTGTTAACAATGTTTTATATGGAATTTGTTAACTGCTAATCATCTGATAAGTTTTGGTTATTTGGAAATATTCAACTTTACAAACTTATAAAGCACCCACGTTTAGGATTTTGAGCATATTGATAAATAAATCATATATTTTGGATATTTAAATGATTTATTGCATAGAGCATATTTCTGAGTATAAATGCATTCTATTGGGTGTCATGGGTTGGTTTGAAAGAATAAAAGGTATAAACCCACTTTGGAAAATGTTTTGTCCCGATCTAAATCACGTTGAAGTCATTTGGGTGTGTTAGAGCATGGGTTGCATTATCTTGGGTCGTTTACGTTTGATTTCAACTTTATGGTTTTCAACGTTAGATCTTTGGGTTTGTTGAGCTTATGGCTCGTTTGGATTTTGTTGGGTTATGAGGACACTTGTCCGTTTTATTAGCTCATTGTAGAGCGTTTGGTTATGATTTGCAATTATTGCATCTTATTTGGGAATTACATGTTTTGAATGCTTTAGTTCATTCGTTTTGAGTCATGTAATGTTTCAGCCCGTCTGCTATGGATCCATTATCACTTTTGTTATTTTGACGATGTAGGACGACTAGCCTCTGCACATCGTGGCACGTTAGGCATAGGATGGGATTGTAAGTCCTTCGTGCGGCACGTTAGGCATAGGATGGGATTATAAGTCCTTCGTGCAATATCTATGGGTGTATGCTGAAAGATGCTGAGCTCGATACTTTTGTTATTTGCCCAATGGTGGAAAGCTAGTTAAACCCCCATTGAGGCGCGGTTTGGCTTCTTCGGTATGGTGTAAGTCCTCCGTGCTATTATTTATGGGTGTATTCTGAAAGATGTTGAGCCCGATACTTAATACCAGTTTAACGTAATGTGTGGCTTACTTTGTGCACGTCGCATTATGCGGAATCGGGTTTCCCCCGTCACCGAAAGGTGTTATCTTTGGGCTGTCTTTTATATATTTGTTTTCGGTGACATATTGCATACATATGTTCATTCCATGTTTTATGGGTTGAGTATTAATCCCTACCCGTGTTTTGGGGGTGTTTTGGGATATGAAGTATTATTTACATTATCATAACTTGGGAGTCAATTTATATCCACGTTTGAGTTTGAGTTATCTCTCATATGCTATAACCTTAGAAACTCGAGTTTACTCATATGTTGGTCGTTTATTTTATAAAGCTTACTCGAATTTCGTTATTCGAGCATTACCATTATTCTCGTTTTAATTAAGTGTTGGATTGCATTATTTCATGAAAGAATGTTTTGGCGTTGAGGCGACCATCTATAAATTGCATATTATTGGTAAATGAGTTGTTCCATTATTTTAAAGTAAATCATTTTAAAGGATCATGATTATAAGTTACAATATTTCCATTTTACGTTTTTCTTTATAATCATGATATAAACTCTTGATCTCACTAGGCGTTAGCCTAACCTTTTTATTTGTCGGCATGTGCACCAGGTTCCATCTCGGGATTAGTTCTAGCATTCCTGTGAAGTGATGAGTGCTAGATGTGTGCTCGAAGAGGTGATTAGCTTGATGAAGTCTTCCGCATTTATATTTGGAGATAGCGATTGTTATTGGGATATAGTAACACTCGACTTTAGTTAGTCTTTATGTAAGACTTTAATTTTGTTGATGGTTCAATCTAGAAATTGTATTTCAATTATGGACTATTAGTAAGGGATTTTATTCCCCTTTAAGGTATTGTTGAAAGTTTTTAATTAGTCGCTCTTTCCAAATTTGAGGGTGTTACATAAAGTACGTAAGAACTCGTGAATTCAAGATTACAAAAATCACCAAATTGATCAAAATTACAGTGCAATAGTAATACAAACTGAAACAATTCAATTCTAAAACATTAATCGACCAACATACAATTGAAGTTTCAAACAATTACAGTTCACAACTCAAAAACTTGATCAATCATAGTAAACCATGGTGCGAAGAAAAATCTTGATTTCGATTGAACACCTGCTCTGATACCAATTGACTCACAAGTTAGGCAAACTCTCAATTGTACCCATACTTCTTTAGTCCCATAGGTCAAACACGTACCTATCGGTTCTGATTAACGGAATAAAACTAAAGTTTCGGATTAAACTCCCCGAAATATTAATGGGTTGAAACATGGGTCAAAGAGTATTGGGTCAACTCCCAAATGAAGCAGTCTATCAACGCACGTCTTGGGACATCCCCGGGTTGGCTCACGGTTGGGCGACACCCGCCTCATGAGTGAAGCCCACACCCGGCTCTTGGCCAAAGCCCACACCTGGCTGGGCCGAGACCCACATCCAACATAGGTCGAAGCACGCGTCCCGCTTAGGCCGAAGCTCGCATCCCACATAGGTCGAAGCCCGGTTCGAGTGGAGTCCACACCCAGCTCCATGCCGTGTCCAACCCCGACACGAGGAGACTTCCAAGCCCAGATCGGGACGACTCTCACGCCCGGATCGAGGCGATCCCCATACCCGGCTCCAACGATTCCCAAGCCCAGCTCCAGGCGGTGTTCACGTCGACCGTGTCGTGACCTAGGGAACCTCCACGCCGCTAAAGCCTTTTTCGAAGGGGATATCGATTTTAATGCTTAAAAATATCAGCAATCACTAAATCAATCAATAATAACGAAGGGTTTGAAGCTTAACATAAAGGGGATTGATGCAGACCCATTTTCCCCAAAGATTTAAGTAGACCTGGCAAAAACTGACACGACACGCTAACTCGACACGAACTCGACACGAAATAAACGGGTTTGGATAATACATTTCAACCCGTTTAAGTAAACGGGTTGACACGACACGATACGACACAAAAATTAAACGGGTAAGGTCAGGGTCAAAAATTTCAACTCGAAAATGAGCCGAATAACCCGTTTATATATAATTTTTATAAGTTTTCTTTTTAATACTTTGGATTTTTAATGTTTTAGATTTGGTTAAAACTTATAAGTTTGAACTATAAAATTTAGATTTATAATACTTCTATTTGAATTTTGGATTTGTACTTTTTTGTGAATTTTTGATTTTTAATTTTTAACTTTATAAATGTTAAATGGGTTAGGCGGGTCGGGTTAGGGTTGGGATTTTCTAACCCGTTTATTAAACGGGTCGGGTTAGAGTTAGGCATTCTCAACCCGTTTAACTTTGAACCCGACACGACACGTTTGCCAGGTCTAGATTTAAGGTCTGAAAGTCCAATAATCGATTCTCGTAAAAGGATTTCACCCCAAATAGGTTTTCCCCACAAATCTCAAAACTAGAAAGGAATTAAATGGGAGAACTTACTGTAACACCCCGAATTTTGGTTTGGTTTTGAGAGGTTGTAAAGAAGAAATGAAGAGGATGCTTCTGTCTACAGGGCGCATGGGTCGTGCGCCATCCTTCAGGAAATGTGCATGGGTCGTGCGCATGAAACAGTGTGCGAGACAGTAGAAAACGCACGGGCCGTGCGCCCTTCCCTTTGGAAAACGCACGGGTCGTGCGCTGTGTTGGGTCTCGTGCAAAGACTTGGCTAAATATCTCACATGTTGAGATCTTTTAGAAAATCTCAGTTTCCTTCTCTCTCTCTCTCTTCTTTTTCTCTCTTTTCTTCTTCGATCTTCAAGGCTCGTTTGGTTGCTAGTTTTCGGTGCTTCTAGCGAGGGGTCGGTGTTTTAAGCTTCACCTCTACATCGTGATCGTTATCTGGTTTTCCGGATTTTATTCCGAAAACCTATCGGTGAGTTCCTACTATCATTTTACAAACTTTATACATGTCAAAACTCTTATTTGCGAAATCTAAAGTATTTCTACGGTATGATTTTATGTTCTCTACATTTTGTTGTAAATGAAGTTTTTGGTGATTCTCGGGGTTCCCGGTCAGTTCTGACCAAAATGACGGGTTCCGCCCTATTGAAGTAAAATGATGTTTTACTTGCACATTACGTGATTATGTAAAAAGAATGTTTATGAACTCATTTTAATGATTTTCATTCTTACCAGAAGTTGAACTAGAAGTAGCATTTTGTTTATAAAATGTACTTATTACCATATCTTTATTTATGGTTGGTCACATATGTTGTTGTGACGAGTCCTTATCATTACTAGTGGATCCCTAGGTTTTGAAGTAGACTGTTTTGTTGGGAGGCTATATTCCCCAAATATGTAGCTATGGATCACATGTTCCGTGATGAGTTTATGGTACGGTTATGTGAGGCCGGTTACTAGCCATGGTTCATGGTGATCCTAGTGAAGGAGTATACATTGGTTTCCCTTGGGAGCGCGATCTCACCTCGTAGCACGGACTCTGGGTTCATTGCTGAGGACTCCAAGTGTTTAGCTCATAACTCGGATTTGTGGTCTACTTTGTGTTACACCACTCTCCTTGGTAAAATGGTCCTTTTATCACTGTTTAAGAGTTTTGGACCGAAGAGGCCCGGTTGTGGCGAAATGTTATCTTTACGAACTAAACCTTTATGAAAAGATTCCTTTATGATACTGATGTTTTATCTTTTGAGCTTTATAAACTGTATGTTCTCACCAGGCTTTATAGTCTGACACTTTTCTCAAATGATGTGTATAACAGGTTTCCATTAGCGGTGGGTGTTGGGGTTTTTTGGAGAGACGAGTTTTGAGTCTCGGGGTTTTTGGAGATGTTTTAAGTATTATTGCTGGGCATTGTTAAGTCCCATTCTTTTGATGAAATCCTTGTATAGAGTTGTATAGTCTTAAGGACTGATCCCATTTATGGGAAGTTAATGGAATTGCTTACGTCATATTGTCAGGTTTTCCAGGTTTTAATTTACTCTGATTTTTGAGGTTGTTACACTTACCTTGAAGAAGATTAGAGTAGGCCTAAATCCCCAAGAAATTGCTTCATTCTTCTTGAATCTCCAAAATCGCCAAGTCTACTCTCTCTCTCTCTTCCTCTAGCCACCGCACATACCAACAATGAATTAGGGTAAGGGGTCTAGTCCTTTATTACTCACTTTTACACTAACCCCCTTCCAATTTGGGCTTTAAATAAAAATTTCCCCAAACTTCTCTTATTTTCAATACATGGTTATTACAACGAAAGATCGGGTGATAAGTTGAAGTTAACATGAAAAACGTTAGAAGTGGATCTGAACCATTGATCACTTTTAATCTCATGCCCTCCCATGAATTGCGCCTTAGAATGGAATTGATTTGGTGCATCTTATCTCGGTACATCTCTAACTAATGTGCATCCATTTCTTATCTAACGGTTGATAACCACTTCTCAGGTTTCTCACGTTAACCTCAACTTCTCACCGGAACCCAACCTTATATATAGGTTGGGTCGTTCCAGTGGGAATGAAAGTTATGATGAGAAAAATGGTAAAAAAAGATCTCCATCTTTGGATGCACATTAGTTAAAGATGCACCGAGATGCACCAGATCAATTCCTATATCAAGCTAGCGCTATTCATGGGATGCGTTTGAAATTAAAAGTGATCAATGGTCCAAATCCCTTCTTATCTTATCTTCTCACCTTAATTCTTCTTCTCACACGATCTTTCATCTCTCTCTCTCTCTCTCTCTATATATATATATATATATATATATTGGGTCTTTTAAAATTTAAAGATAACCTCTCCTTAGTCTTTATTGATGTTTGAACTTTGTACTTTAATTTATGCTTCTTTGTAATAGCTTAGTTATGGTTAAACAGATCGGTGAGTCGAAAACAAATCGAATTCAACATGAAGGAAATCTACTATGCGGATTGAGATGAACTTCAAAGTGAATTAAGCCTGGCCTGCCGATTCCTATTCGGCAGATCACCATTGTGCCGATTTCCTATTCGGCATAACCCTCTATGGTTGCCGAATCATCCTTATTCGGTAGATCTCTCATCTGCCGAATTATCCCTGTTCGGCATCACTGCCATCTCTTCGGCAGTTTCCCTTCTTACCGATTGCTCCTTTATCTATAAGATCATTTATGTCAAACCCTCTTGATTTGACATACTTCCTCTTTCTCAATGATCTTCTGACAATGGGAATGGAAGCTTCCTTCTATGAGAAGATATACACTTGGTCTAAATGTGATTGAGACGTTTATTTTCTAATAGATCTCAAAAAGATTTTCCCATGAATATTTTATATAGATATTGTACTTTCATAGTACAAAAGTTACCTTTTGTATTGTGATAAGTCACTTCAAATATCTTATAATTTATTGACAATATCTCAACCATCCATGCCTTTACTGCTCCTTGTCCTTTGCACTCATTACATTGGATAGTATATAAAGGATGGAGGTAGCACTTTGCTACACACGCTTTCAACTCAAGTCTTCTCATTTGCAAGATTACAAGCAGGTTAATAGTTTTCCTTTTCTCTCTAAGATTTAGTCTTTGTGTTCTTTAAAGTCTTCTAAGTGTTAGATTGTTTTGAGTAGTTCTTAGTTATTCTTATTCCACAACAATCTTTATTTCTCTTTGTGTAATTCTTGATATTTCATATCAATAAAAAAAATTAAAATTTAGTAAAATTGTGTTATTGTATTCAACCCCCCCCCCCCCCTTCTACAATACTTGTTTTGCTATCTTGGGACTAACAATATTTGGGCAGATTTAAATAAGAAGCTAAACATTTTGTGAGAAGGCAATAAGTGTGATATCATATATGATACACAAAGTTAATCATATATGATTAAACACACCCACATGTCGTGTAATCATATATGATATCACACTTCTCGTAAAATATTTAACTTCTTACATGATCATTTCCCCTCTCTCTATATATATTATAGGATTGAACACAAATTTGAATTGATGCTAAATATATATATAGTGTTTGGTTCATTTGAGAAATGGTAAATATATGAGAAATAGAGAAGTAATCCTAGTCATTCATATGGTCAAGATCGGATTTGACTAGTCAAATATTGCGGCTTTGACCGGTCAAAAGTTGCGGCTTTGACTGGTCAAAAATTGCGGCTATCCCAAAAATAAAAGGACAATTTCGTAAATTTTACAAAACACACGGGCTGTGTTCATATATTAACATGTATAATTCACATATGAACTATATGTTCATATATGAACCAGTGCAATTCACAACTGAACTCTTTTAACTGATTCATATATGAATCAGTTGAACTAACTAACAGATTCATATATGAACCTTTGTGATTCATATATGAATCTGTATGAATCAGTTGAACTAATTAACAGATTCATATATGAATCTTTGTGATTCACACAGATTTCTATATGAACTCATCCCGTGTATTTTACGTAATTACCCCTCTACCTTTTATAGACCACACAAGGAATTATCTGGTGTTTCGCGGTCAAAGCCGCAAATGTTGACTAGATGAATGACTAAGATTACTTCTCTATTTCTCATATATTTACCATTTCTCAAATGAATCTCTCCATATATATATATATATAGTCCACTTATTTTGTAAACCCATTTTATCTTGTGAACTTGTAACCAAGGGTATTTGGGTATTTTCTCCAAATTCATAATTTTAGGATAATTCATATTTTTTGGTAACAACAAACTTTCTTAATATCCTCAATTATCTTCATCTCTCTCTCCGGCGACCTCCTACTCTGACGCCCCCCCACTCCGGCGACCTATACTCCGGCGACCTCCTCACACTCCGGTGACCTCCCCTAATTCCGACAAGTTTCATAATTGTTTGGAGTTTCATATTTTTTTCGAGTTTCAAGTTTCATAGGAGAAAAAACATATGAAACTTCGAAAATATATGATTATTTCAAAAAAAAAAAACTGAATATTCATATAGGAGAAAATACATGAAACTTAAAAATCTAGTTATTCATATAAGAGAAAAAATATGAAACCGTTTTATTAAAAAATATGAAACCGTTTATGAAAATATATGAAACCGTCGCCGGTAGAGGGAGGACGTCGCCGGAGAGAGAGAAGATCCTCATAATCATCATATCTTTCATATACGGTGTGCGTGAAAACCATCGTATTGTGTGTGTGTGCATAAAACTTCAATCACTTTCGTATCCGTGAAAAACCACTGTCCACGGTGGTGCGTGTGCAGAAAATCCACCGGAGTTTTGAAGGATTCACCGGAGTTTCGCATCAAGTGTCCTTGTTCTTCATGGTAGACGTATATCTTTCGTCTCCGTGAAGAACCACCGTCCACGGTGGTGTGTGTGTAGAAAACCCACTGTGAAGAACCACCGTCCACGGTGGTATGTGTGCAGAAAACCTACCGCGAAGAACCATCGTCGTTGTTAATCATGGTGGCCGGAATTTTTTTGAGAGAGAAAGATGAGATAATTATGGAGAAAATTAGGAAGATAATGTAACCATAATTAGATAAATTCAAATTAATTAATAATTTAAAATTTAAAATACCTAAAAAGTATTTCCAAACTATCATTTCCCTCTTTTTTCAATAAATTTAAATCCATAAATTTCCCAACCGTCGATCAAGATAATTAATGACCTAGATCGGTTTACAAAGTTTACAAGAAAAAATAGGTTTATAAAAGAAGCTCCCTATATATATATATATATATATATATATATATATATATATATATGATTGATTAATATAAAACTAAAATAAGCAGTGAAAAGAGGTCCATGATTGTTTTTTGCACAAGTTAAACGTTTAAGATAAGTCTTGTAAGAGGATTTGATATAATCATATTATATTATTAAATTAAATTTGAAATCTAATTAAAAATACATATACCGTTATTATATAGAAGAAGTGGAAAAGGACGGAAGAGATGTATATATATATATATCCACACTAATTAATTAACTAACTAAAAGAAAGGGAATATATTATATATAAAGGAGCTGGTGGTATTCTCAAATCAATCACCTAATTAACAAATAAATAAACAATTAAGATAAAATTGAAAATCGGTTACATATAAACTTACAATGTCTTTATGTTTATTAGTTAATAAAAGACAAAACTTAATTTCTTTGTTACCAATTAGTTGTTGTATAGTGATTTTTTTATATAAGGCCTGTTAATTGATAATTAATTAGTGGTCAATGTAAAACTACTATTAACCTCTAAGACATGATTTATTGATATCCCTTAATTTTTAGAATTATTTGTCACTCTTTTAAAACTCATTTCACCCTTCTTTGTATCTATTTGAGCTTTTTTAATTTATTTGGTCTAAATTGTTCCAAAATGTATGAAATAGCTGAAGTGATCAAAAATCTCGATTTTGGTACACCATTGTGGCTACAGTGGTGACAACTGCACCCAAAAATATTTTCTGCAGACTTTTACGTCTAAAACGATGAAATGAGAAGCATGCCTAAACTGGGATCAACTCTGAAGTTTTTACAAAAGGAGAGACAAAGAATACAAGATAATGAAGACAAACTTGAGGAAGAGGACAAAGATGTAAGGTCCCTTCCCTCCCTCAAGTCACTTTCAATCCTTCTCCCATCTTCTACTATAAAGGGACCTTGGCATGGGATTTGAACCATCCAACAATTTGAATATTGAGCTCACTAGAGCACTTAGTATTAGGGGTGTTCAAAAAAATCGTTGGACCGCTCAAACCGATCGAACCAAGTCAAACCAGACCGTTTTTGGCGGTTTGAGCGGTCTAGCGGTCCGGTCTGGTCTGAAAAATTGCCAAACCGGATGGTCCGGTCCGGTCTGCGGTTTGGAGGTTTTTTGGGAGGTTTGGACCAAACCGACCGCCAAATTAATATATATTTTAATTTTTTTATATATGTCTTTATATTCATTATCTAGCCCAATGTTATTTTAAATATATTTGGTTAGACGCAATGTTATCTTAAATCCAACCCAAACATAAAATTTATTTTAATTTTTAAAATTTGAAACTTGAAAGCCCTAAATGACTACTATTCACTAACATCGGCGGACTCACTGTATTCACCTTTTTTGTGGACTTTGTTAACTTTTTTGTGGACTTTGATTTTTAGTGTTTTGTTGGGATATTTTGTTTACTCTTTTTGTGGACTTTGTTAATTTTTTTGTGGAATTTGTTTATTTTTTTGTGGATTTTGTTTACTTCAAATGGACTCAAGCCAATGAAGCTTTAAAATTCGATATTATATAATAAAATTTAAGTTGAAACTTTAAAGCCCATAAAAGGCCCAAACCGCCTAAACCGCGGTCTGGTTTGACCGGTCTAGGCACTTGATGTCAAACCGCTCGGTTTGAAAATGCGGTTTGGTTTGTGGTCTGAAGGGTTAAACCGTCCAAACCGGACCGCAAACACCCCTACTTAGTATTTACATTTCATTTAGTTTCTTGTAATTTTAATTCTTGCAATTTTACTTTCTGTCCACCACTATAGTAAACTTGTGCCCACAGTGGTACGTTTACTTTTAGTGCCATTTTAATTTACGTCTTTCTTCTACTACATAATGTTTTTTCTTTTAATCAGTAGCTAAACTGCCTTTTTGGGTGCGGGTGTAAGTCAAACCCGATAGGTTAAAATGTAGCACTTAAGTGTTACAACATTTGGCTAACTTCTTGGTTTGGTCATCCAAGTTGAAACTTTATCTCAACACGGACAAGCCAATCACTTGTATGTGTTAATATTAGATCTTTGACCTCGAGAGAGTGAATCCGAATACGACTTGGGTGATGCAAGAAGGTTTGAGAAAATCTTCAATAATCGCATAAAGATATGGATTTTTGCATAATTCAACTTTCTTTGCACTAATAAATTTGTGCAAAAATAAAATAAAAGACGTGCTTAATAAATTTTATATTTGAATGTGATCTTTGTTTTCTAATATCTTGTATTTTTTATATTTATAATTAATGTGATCTTTGATTCTCTAATGTATTAAATGTTTTCCAAGTATTGTAATATTTGATGATTTTCTAATGCGATGCATGCATTTACTATGAGCGCTAACATAATATTTAATTTTCATATACATTTGTTTATTAATTAATTATATTATCAGATAAGTTTACAACAATTTTAATAATTTTATATTATTAAACAATATGTTAAATTTATTGAATATAGATAAGAATGTTAAAGGGAAAAACAAATGGAACAACAATATGGAGAGAATAACAATAAGACAGAGAGAAGAAGTCTATAATTCTCATTAATCATAAACCATTTAAATAGGAAGGAGTTACAAGTAGATAGTTATGAGATATTTTAGTTCTAATCTAACTCTAATATATTTATCTCTATCTCTATCTCTATCGTCATATCCTTTAGACGATGACACACTTATTCTACACCACTCCCCCTTGTGCCGAGTTAAAGGAGTGGTGGTGCACAGTTGTTGCCTCGTTAAAACCTTACACCAAAATAAAACCCTGTGGGAAAAAATAAAAATATGACGAAGGAAAGAGTACAACGCACCAGTTTTCTTTGCAATACATAGACTTTTCCTTCAGTCTAATTTTCTCTTAGATTCGTACTTTAATCATGAGAGTTAGGAAAACATGATGGTATATGAACAGTTGACTCACTAAAACCTTACACCAAAGAACAAAACCCAATGGGAAAAATAAAACATTGGTTGAAGGAAAAAGCACAATATACCAATATCACAAATATAATAGACTCCCCCTTTTGTCTACTACTCCCCCTGATTCGTGCATTAATCAAGGGAGTTTGGAAAACATTTCCATTTACTTTCTACACGTTTCCTAATATATGGTTTTAGGTAATGACTTGGTAAAATATGTCACATTCTTTTGATACCTTACTTGATTCACTTGAATCTAAATGAGAGTTTTTTATTGCTGATTGTATAGAAACTTAAGCAGAATATGTTTTGTGTTATTACCCCTGATGTATCTTATGATCATTTCTTCGATACATGATGCATTAATATCAGCAAACACATACCAAGACATTGTTTGGTGTTTTTCTATAAGAGCTAGTACTTTTGTTGCTTACATTCTAAGTAGGTATTGAAGTTTCATTATCAATCCCATTTTTCTTTTTATAGGGAAAGTATAAACTCATGTCAATGGTTCCAAAAGATTAATTTGATATCATTCTAATGACTTTGTGTTGGTGCTGAGCTAAATCTAGCTAACAAGTTCACTGAGAAATACAATATATGGTCAAGTGTATTATGTTAAGTACGATAATACGTATATTGTACTTAGATAGGGAATTCTAACTCCCAGCATTTTTTGTCATCATCATTTAGACGAAATGGATCTTTCCTTATATCCGACACTTCGACCGATCATGGGAGTGCTAACCGGATGCGCTTTGTCCATATTAAATTGCCTGATTATTTTCTGGACATATGCGATCGGTGAATTAATATTTCACAAACTCAGTGTCCTAGCTCAAATATCTAGACAAAACCAAGTTTTCCCAAGATCTTTCCTCTCAAAATCAGATTTCAAGTAGCTTGTGGTTCCTCTCATTTCATCAAGTGTGCCTATTATGTTCATAACATTGACAAATAAAGCTACTTTGAAAATATGGAACTTGTTTTCCATAATAAATTATACGCAAGAGAACAACTCATCGTTCTTATATCATTTCCCAATAAAGTATTCCATTAGGCGGGTATACCACATCCGCTTAGATTGCTTTAATCTATAAAGTGGACGTTTCAATTTTATTGCAAACGCATTTCGTGGTTTAGAGTTACTTGATTTTGGTAATGTAATATCATCAAGCACTTTTATATATCTCTAAATCTAGATCCCCATAGAGATATGTAGTAACCACATCCATGAGCTGCATTTCCAGTCCTTCGGAAACTACTAGGCTAATTAATTAGCAGAACGTTATAACGTTCATCACGGGAGAGTAAGTCTTCTCGTGGTCAATCCAGGGCGTTGTGAGAAACCTTGCGCCAAAGGAGAGTCTCATACATTATGACTTAATTATTCTCATTACGCTTTAGGACAAATGATTTATCTATGTCTTACAGGCTTTACACTTGGTGGGTTAGCACTACCAAACCAAATACCGGTTCATTTGTCAAATAATATGATTCTCCTGGATTGCTTATTTAGGCCAATTTGCTCTTTGTTGATATTTTTCAACTGAGCATGGTTCGATGTCAATGTGCTCTATCACCTCATAAGCAACAATATATGCGAAATATATCATCAATGATTATATATTATCTGTCCATCGACTCATATGTGCTCTCATAGTTCATTTGAGATTAATATTCATCTCTAGAATCAATAT
The DNA here is from genome assembly GCA_023525745.1 of Arctium lappa. Taxonomy (NCBI): domain Eukaryota; kingdom Viridiplantae; phylum Streptophyta; class Magnoliopsida; order Asterales; family Asteraceae; genus Arctium; species Arctium lappa. Next base: position 327,743 of record CM042049.1, read on the forward strand.
TAACTTCGGAGCGTCCTCCAATGATGATTCATAGACATAGTTTAATCAGAGACAATGTCATGAGAGGTTTATGTATTGATGACAAATAGTTGTGCCTTACTCTTCTCTTCCTTTAGATGAGTATCTATCGAACCAAGTAGCTTCCCCCATTTCCGTTTGGGAGCTACGACCTCAACCACACCTCCACTATGTGTGATTGCAACACACTTTCCAGTGGCGTTGTGCCCCTGTTGGGGACTTTTTTAACCTTACAAGTATATTTGCAGCTCGTATATGTGATCTTGTCACTTCTTGAATATTAAACATATCAGGTATCGAGTCTGATTCGTTTGACTTCAACATTACGTTATGAAGTTTTGGGGATCGAAATAAGACAGAGTGAGAATATTCAATGACACTTCCTGTCGTTCCCATGGAAAATCCTTTTTCCTATCTCCCCCTAACGACGGGAAGACTGTCTCATGAAAGTGACAACCAGCAAATCTAGCGGTGAATAAATCACTAGTCAAATATTCTAATTAGCGGATAATTGTTGGGGGTTCATATCCAACATATACCAAGTCGTCTTTACGGATCCATTTCGATGCGTTGTGGGGGGGGGGGGCAATTGGCACATACACTACAGAACCATACATGCGTAAATGTAAACTATCAGACTTATATCCAATTACCAACTGGTACGCATGGGGCTGGTTAGCAAACAGTGGGTCTAAAAACGAACAAAAAAACTGCATATAATAATTGCATAACCCCAGGTAGATGTGGGTAAATTGGTGTGCATTACTAATACCCTAGATGTCATCATATTGTTTTGATAACAACTTCTATGAGACCATTTTATATATACACATGGGGTATAGGAAACTCTACATTGATCCTAATACGTATGCAATTAACATCAAATCCTTATAATGTAAATTCTCCAGCATTCCAAGTCATGTAGACTTGATGAAATAATCAGGGTGGTGAACCCTTAAACGTATAACTAGTGATAGGAGTGCAGGATTTCATGTGAACTATAATACGACATGTGTTCATCGTGTCGAAACCAGAACCATAAAGTACTTTAATGGCCCACATTCTGGATGTTTATGTCCATAAATATCACTTTGTATTCGTTGTAACAATGGAATATTTTTGTATTATGTCCTTAGCTTTAGGATGATCTCATTCCTGTCTTGGCTAAGGATTAGGGTATATACAAAAGTTTTAGTTATTCGAGAGGGCATGTTATGATGGCAATGTTGTTTCTTATGCTGCAGAAGTCAACAGTTGCAATTTGCCTCGTTTTGCCTTTCACTCGAAAGAGAATGAGTTTATGTGTATTTTGCAATACACGGATCACTATGTCATAACCATGATGTCCAACATGGTCATGTCGAAACATATGTGTCATTTCTCAAAAGTTCTTTATTGGTGACAAAAATGTTTCGATGACTCAATAATCTACTAGTTTGACACATAGTTTCAATGATATATGTTTACTTTCATATTCATTAGAACTTATGTATATATGCTCATTTCCATTATAATTTCCATTTGATACAAATATCTTTACAAGGTTCCTATTGATCTTGTACCAACAAGAAAATGGCAGTTCATCGTCTAAGTATTTCGATTGGATGAATTATAAAATAAGCATTTGTCTATCATTTTTGATTGTGTGGAATATGTCCTACAAAAAATCAAGATCTCCTCGATACATTCCTGTACAGAACGGAGAATATTGAAAGTTTTGTATTTGTTTTGATGTATTTCTTTACATCTATAATAGTTACATATTCGATTTTACTTAAGCAAAAGAAATTAATTAAAGTGCTATAAAATAAATTTTCAAAGAAACCTATGATTTATCATTCTTAAATTAATATGATATAATTCATTTTTAACATGTTCCCTTTTCGACAGGAGCGCTCTTTAGTGCATTTCTTATTTGACTGCCCATTATCACATGGGGCAGTAGTTGTATATTTACTCCAAATGTTGAAAAATCATTCCCGACTCTTACCAAGACCTTGACCCGTTCTAGGGTTTCGTCCACATAGTGCATAAATGTCACATGTGTAAAATTGTTTTTAACTCTCTGTACTTTGGAGTTGTTTCCACCTTTAATGCTTTCACTATTGATCTAGATAATTTACTTTGTCTCGACATATGTGGTGTTGTTATTCGAAAGAATTTTGTTATGTCTCTCAACCACTTGCAGTAGGTTGATGAGTTTGCTAAAGGTTACATTCCAACTTATATTAGTTCATTAATATTTTTGATATATGAAAGGTGGAAATAATGTTAAGAATCATGTCATCTTCTGTGAGTTCCTTGCCACAGAGATTGAGACGCGTTTTGGATATAACATTTCTTTGTTGAAACCAATTACCTTTTTGTAATCGAGTAAGTGGGTTTCATTTCATTATACGATTAGTTCAGGAAGTACATATTCATGAGTACTCTCGATTATCCCTTTCGGGACATCCCACATTTCTTTGGGGGTTTCTAGTAAAGGTATTACTATGAAACTTAAGATTTATATGTCGTCTCGAAACATGAGGGTATTTGTTTGTATCTTTTCAAGAGGTTGGTTTTAGAGTCAATATGAGTTGATGGACTTTATATATTTTTTTTTGTACCTTTCAAAAGGAGATTTATATATTCATTTATAATACTCAGATTCTTTTGAGTTTTGTTTCATCAATTTACATATATAAGGGATAATATATGATTTTCTGTTTGATAAGACAGTGGAGTCTGTTTATAATTATTATTTTATGTATGAAATTTCATTATCATAACCATATCGGATTTTTGTATGCTTTAATTTTATTGATAATACTTTATCAATATTTCAATTTGCAAAAAAAAATCACTCAATCTATTGGATTTCCAGGTAGTAGGGAAATCACATGGATTTCTTAAATCCCTACAAACCTTAGGGCTATTTACACCCGGTTGACAAAATCCAATCAATATTTTGTGATTTATTTAATTCTAGATAACATTGATGATTATAGGGCGTTTGGCATGAGACCAAAATGAATTGACACATGAAACCAATTTCAGTGTTTTAATACCTTAATAGTATTTTAGGAGATTTTGTCATTAGACAAATAAATATTGGTTTTGACATAAAGTCAAATTCAAACTTTTAATATCTTAATAACATTTTGGAGCTTTTGGTAGAAACCAAAATACTTAAGGGTTGGAAATGTAACTTCCAAAAACTTAATTTTATGATTGGAAGTATAAGTAAGAACTTATAATTAAGGTATCCATTGAATATAGTATGTGAGAGATCAAATTCAAATGCTAAATCCTTAAAAAAAACATTTAAATAAACATTTGAATAATATATACATAAATCAATGGAAAAAGTAATATATGATTAAAGTGATAAGCATTAGATACAATAATTAAAATACTCAAATATTCTCCTATAATAATTGTATATCTAGTTGTCAAAAGAGTTCATGTATAATAAAAACAAGGACTTCAAAAAAAATAGTTTTTTTTTAAGTATATACATATCAATTGAGATAAGAATAACAATAAATATATTAAATAATATTTAGGAGAGATAAGCGTAAAAAATATATTTTATAGTTGGTTACAATTTTAAAAATATACATACCAAAAGAAATAATCAATCAATTTAAAAGAAAAAAAAAAGAAAAATAAGTAAAGATATTTAGTTATCAATTCCTTATAATAAAGATCTTTTTTTAATTAAAAAATAACAAAATCATATTTAATAGATGACATATATTGATTTATTGATAAAATTAAAATCGTAGTTAGAAAGTGTAACATAAAATATTAAAATAACTTTATAATTATGTTTAGAGATATGAGTTGACCTTTTTCTAAAGGAAATAAAATAATAAAAAAGAACACATCGAATTTCATCCCATTTTTTTTAATAAAATAGTATCTCCTTATAAATTACTACGTAGAAAAAAAAATCCCTTTTTATATTTAAGGCTCAATCAGATGAATAAAAGAAAAAAAAATATTTTCATATATTTATAGTCATGTATATTTATCACCATATTTGATTGTCATTATACAAATATTAACCATAAATTTAAATAGAATTGCAAATAAATTTATATTCAAGTTTTGTAAGCATACAAAAGCAATACATCGGTTACGAATCATGAGTTTGACAAAGCAACATCATCAAGATACATGATTATCTATATTATATCATCAAAACATAAGAGTTGCATTATGTCGTAACTATTCTAATGAAAGCAATGACCATATTTATTTTTTATGGTATTATTTTTCAAGATTTATGTGAATTAAAGACAAATATACTAACAATATTCGAGTTAGAAGTCGAAAAATTCGTACTTGGATTGTAGAAGTATTCGAGACTGATTGATGAAGTTGGAAGCCGAACTATTCGTGAATTGACTGAGCGTACGTGCTGATAACGTGTTAAAGGGAAAAACAAATGGAACAACAATATGGAGAAAATAACAATAAGACAGAGAGAAGAAGTCTATAATTCTCATTAATCATAAGCCCTTTAAATAGGGAGGAGTTACAAGTAGATAATTAGGAGATATTTCAGTTCTAATCTAACTCTGATATATTTATCTCTATCTCTATCTCTATCGTCATATCCTTTAGACGATGACACACTTATCCTACAACAAAGAAATATATATATATATATATATAGGTGAATTATTGTGCAACTTTTTTAATGGTGCAACTAATGCAACCCACCTATCTACCATTTATTTTATTTTCATTTTTTTAATTAAAAAAGTGAAAACAAAATGAGTGGTAGATAGGTGAGTTGCATTTGAACACCCCTCTCTCTCTCTCTCTCTATATATATATATATATATATATATATATATTTCTTATTTATTTATAGATAATTATATAAATTTATTTACTTATTTATAAATAGAACTTATTAAAACAAAATAAATAAAATTGTATTAAAAAATATTCAAACAAATAATAAATGCTTCAAATTAATAAATCTTCTAATTTAATATTAATATTAATTTATATACTTTATAATTATGTTTTAGAAATTAATTAAAACAAAATATAAGAAAATGAGATTTTTTGTTAAAGACTTATGATTGGACAAATATCTGTGGATTGTGAGCACAGTAGATGTTCTTACAAAACCTTCTAAAGAAATGTATCAAGAATCTCTAATATGGATGCGCTTAATCTTATATAGTTGACTAATCAAAACCGATTGTAGATCAGCTTGTCTTTTAATTTGCATCTAATTAATCAGTATATAATTAATTAATTTCTCCTTTACCCTAATCAATTCAACGTATCATTTTTGGAAATGCACAAACTTAATTTACAGGCTTATTATACAGCTAGTGAGGTTAATACCCCTCATTAATTATGTAATACATGATAATCCAGCTTAGCTTTAATTTCTTGTATCATCATGACTCATCATCCCCTTAATTAATCTTATCATTAATTAGGAAGATTTTTTTTTTTTTTTTTTTGATTGAATTAATTAGGAAGATTTAATTATAGAGCTAAATTATAGTATTATTTATAGCTAGCTTCTCAAATTAATTTTGACTAATTCAATCAACCAAACTCAAGAAACTGTTTTCTAGAAAGTTTTGATCAAGACAAAGTCAAATTTTGTTAAAAGAATATCTGGTCCAACCATATTGAACTTCAAATTTGTTGATGTTGCTTATTTCTTTATATATATATATATATATATATATATATAACTAATTAACCAAATTGGAAGGAGAATATATATATAATCTTTTGGATATATATCAATTGAAGAAGGTTAATTAATTAAAATTTGACTACTTTTAAAAATGGCATTCCAGGAGTACATCATTCCTAATGCACAGTAAAAGGACATCATCATGAGAGGGCTAAAATGGGAAGTTTATCACCAAGAAGCAATGGATGAAGAAGCTGCCTCCATATCTCCACAAGCACAAAACCAAGTAGATAAAATTAGATAGGAAAAGTCGTACCACATTAGAGAGCCATGTGCAGAAAAGTAATTGACCACTTTGAAATTGAAAAAGTTACATTTGATGTTGACATGAATGAGGGGAAGTCAATAATAAGGGTGCACTTAAAAAGGGTGCCATTAATCTTGATCGGGAGCTCATAGACAAGAGGAAACAACGAGTAGCTACAAACGGCATACAAAAATATACTTTAAGACCTTAAGGTTTGAGCATCAATTAAAGTATATGATCGATATCAGAAAAGCATAATTAATGGATTCTCCAAACTGCATAGAAAACAAGTAAGGCATCCAAATAAAAAGCCACATGAAATATGCAACCAATCTAATAATCATCTTTGGCTGGGGATTCCTCCAAGCTTTAACAAGACAAGGAGACATGGGCAAGCAGGACAATGACAAAGGTTATTCATGGGGTGATCTGCATAATTAACAAAATTAATTTATTTATAGTTTAGCTCTTTAGAGGAAGGTTCAAATGAAAAACAATAAATATTTTGAGGACCTGGAAATCAACCATTTCAAGTATATATTATTCATGATGAATAATCATAAATATCGATATATACTTTCAGTTTACATCTCATATGCAACAAACTCCTAGCATCTTTCTCAGCTTCTCAAATGTTTCCAATTTCAGGGGGTTAGTCATTATATCAACGATTTGGACATCGGTGCTACAATGAATCAGATTCACGGCTCCATCATTTACTAGATCACGGAGGAAATGAAACCTTCCGTTTGTGTAACATGGGATTTTTGGACAACGACTTTACTATTGAAGAGTTGTCACAAAAAATAATGGTAGCACCTTCCTGAACTAGACCAATATTCTCTAAAATTCTCCTCAGCCATATAACTATGCAAGCAGATGCTGCTGATGCCACAAATTCAGCTTATGTGGTGGACAGGGTCACTACAGATTGCTTCTTTGAGGACCAGGCTATAGCTGCATCAGATAGTAGCATAGCATAGCCAGATCTGCTTCGTCGATCTCCCACATCTCTTGCATAATCTGAGTCGGAAGACGCTACAAGCTTGTTGTTCCCATTTCTCCTATACCAGATGCCAAACTCGAGAGTCCCCTTCACGTATCTGATCACCCTCTTCACTGCTTGGAAGTGAGAATCGGATGGATTCTCCATAAACCTGCACACCAAGCTGAGAACATACATCAAATCAGGGCGAGTAGCTGAAAAATACATCAGGCACCCTACCATTTGCTTATACACTACTGCATTCCCTTTTCTTTCTGTATCGTTTTTCACCAAGTTAACTCCAGGAACAATTGGATTGCGGACAACATTACATGCTCCCAACTTAAATCTTTCCAGTATTTCTCTTTCATACCTTCTCTGACATATAAAGATTCCCGAGCTGCTCTGAATGATCTCAACCCCAAGAAAATACTTCATCATCCCCAAGTCAGTCATTTCAAATTCTGACTTCATGGATAACTTAAACTCCTCGATCAAGTTAGTCTTGCTCCCGGTAACTATAAGATCATCGATACCAGAAGGGTGTTAGCCTAGTGGTAAGGCATGTGGACTAGCTAGTAGCGGTCTCATGTTCGAACCCTGGGGGACGCATCTGGAGGTACGGGGGCTTCGACCCCGGGTTGCATGCTCTAGCAGTCGGGCTTCGTCCCATATTGCCAGGGATTAGTCTGGGCCCAATGTGGTCTGGGATACCCTCTCAAAAAAAAAAAAAAAAAAAAACTATTAGATCATCGACGCATAATGAAACAATGAGAATAGTACCTTCAAGGTCTGACTTTATGAAGAGTGTATGTTCGTGTGGACATTTGACAAATCCATACTTCTTAAAGTACGCCTCAATTATGTTGTACCAAGCTCGGGGAGCTTGTTTGAGTCCGTACAACACATTTTTGAGTTTATAGACATGATCCTCCTTACCTTCTTTTAGATAGCCTTGAGGTTGCTCAACATAAACTTTGTCCATGGTCTCTCCATGCAAAACGACAGACTTGACATCAAGGTGAAACACGTTGTATCCCCTTTGAGCAACTAGACTGAGAATACACCTGATTGCGTCCCACCTTGCCACAGGAGCAAACACCTCAGTGTAATCTATTTCATACTCATGAGCATAGCCTTTGGCTACAAGGAGTGCTTTCCACTTATCGACCTTACCAGATTTATTAAGCTTTGTCTTATATAACCATTTTACACCAATCGGTTTGACTCCTTCATGTAATTTACACAGCTCCCAAATCTCGTTTCTTTCTATGGCATCCATTTCTTGACGCATGGCAGCTCTCCACCTTTCTTCCTTGTTAGCTTGTTCAAATGTGGTAGGATTAGATAGTGAAGTAAAGAGAGCAAGTTAACTTACATGTTCATCTGATTCAGCAACCTCTTCTCCGCTCACATAATCGCGTAACCAGGTCGGTGCCCTTCTCGTTCTTCCGTGGGATTTGCTTACGACGACTTCTATATCTCACAACCCACGATCTGCAATCTGGGTCTCTTGAATTGCTCTGATACCAGATGTTAAAACAGGTAGATCAAAAGACATCAGTAAATACCAAAGCTTTTAATGATCATTATTAGAAAGCAAAGAGGCTTTTTATAGCCAAATCCAAGCAAGGGAAACAAACTAAAAAAGCTAGAAAACAGGGACTTAAGACTACTAAATCAAAGCAGCTACAGCTCCTGAATTTCGGGAACTTCGTTATTCAAATATTGACTAAATCAACCAGCAATTGAAGATATGTGATGAGCTCCCTTGAATCCCAACAATTTGAACTCGACCCTAGATCTTTATACATGTTTAGAAGATGCAGGCTTGCACAAAGCATAACTTATACCGTAGGTAGTATGGCAAAAGGAGAGGAGTCCCCAACCAGCTCGCCGGTGAATGAAGCAGTTGATGTTTGATATGGAATCCCAATTTTGCAAGCACAAAAGCAAGCATCTAATTATCTGAGAGTATATAGAACACCCAGAAATTTGGAGCCCAATAAGCATGGCAGAGCCCCCCACCAAATGGAAACATACATCTCAGATGTTGTTGTTGGAATTTAAATATCAAAAACACTTATATTATTATGTGTATTTTAATTATTAAATGTGTGATAAAAGACCGCATAGGCAGTTTCAGAAGTAGTACTTTTAGAAGTAGTTAATGTGCCAATCATTGTGATGTTTCAAAGGCACAGTTTCATTGCTTTTATAAGCATGAAATCGGTTGCCATATCAATGTAGTGTGTTTTCTTCTTTAAATTAAAATTCTCCCTTATCATCTACATTTTCCCTTTAATTGTGTGAGTGTGTGTATCGTCGATTAAGACCAATGGGTTCGAATAGTTCTAAGAACTTCAATCATGGATTCCATGGTGGTGAAGTCTCTCAAACAAAACACACAAAAGAGTCGAAGATCGAATCCTCTTCTCAACAGTTGTTGTATCTGCAAATCAATACACAGAATGATAATGTGGGTGTCATGTGCATGGTATCAATTAAATATTGTAAAATGCACTTGGACTATTTCGCAGTTCAAAAGTAAAATTACTTGGTAAAAGAGAATAGGCTGGTCAAAAGAAAGTTTATATATATATACCATCCATCAGATAAAACTTAAAAAGAGAAGGTTTAATTAATCCCTTCTGGCAACATATATATATAGAGAGAGAGAGATTCAAACAAAACCGCCAATGCATTTCGGTTAGCAACTTCACGAGTAGCACGTGCAACATCAGCAATATTTTATTCGTTCTCGGCGCCAGCTTTATGCATCTCAATCATAAAATTTTGCAAATTCTCTACTCGGAGTTGAATACGAGAAATCAGATACCATCAAGTGTAATCTCATACCTACAAATCAATCATAATATTCATCTATAAGGAGTCGTTTACCAAATGCTTATCGGGTTAGCACTTACTGACCCAATCATCGTTCCCTAAGTCTTGGATCATATGGCATCAATTGTTAAGTCTTTCAAGAATTCATGAAAAAGGCAAAAGTAGCAAGAGAGATTTTTGGGAGTAGCGGCATAGAAGTGTTTGGATGTTTTTTTTTATTTTTTATGGAAAGGGTATCCTGGGCCTATGGTCCAGACTAATCCCTGGCAATTAGGGCCTTTGGTCCAGCTGTTGAGTTTATCCTCAGTGACCACAAGTGTTGCTAGTGGGGCTCGAACCCGGGTTGAGCGCTATGAACTCCCTAAGCCTTTACCACCACACCACAGCCCTTGTGGTTAAGTGTTTGGATGTTGTGTTGGAGTTTCAAGTCACGGAAAGCTTCATTTAATGCATGTGTTGTTCTTAATTAGTCATCCATGGGGAAGGTAAATATAATTCAAATATGGGTTACCTCTTCTCTTTCTGTTTCTAATATATATATTTTTTGTTTTTATAACCATGGTGTCTTTGTTAACTGATCTCATGAGACCTTAAAGCTAAAAATCAAGAAAACCTCCAATGACTCTAATTAAAAAGACTTGAACTAATGACTGTTCTAGTGCAAATTATTCAAAGTCATACCAGTTGACGTAAACCATGTCTTTGATAACCACAAGGGTTGTGGTGTGGTGGTTAGAGCTCGGGGACTTCATAGCGGTTGCCCGAGTTCGAACCCCACTAGCAGCATTTGTGGCCACTGAGGATAATCTCAGGGCTGCACGCTTTAACAGCTGGGCCGAAGGCCCAAATTACTAGGGATTAGTCTGGGCCAAAGACCCAGAATACCCTTCCAAAAAAAAAACATGTCTTTGATCAATAGGTAGAGTATCTTATTGATGTTGGAATGCACACACATATATATATATATATATACTATATAGCAACACAAATTTAATTAGGAATGAAGAACAAGATACATGTGATCGGAGGTGGACCGACACCGACCTGTAATTAGTTGTTGGCATCAAATTTAGGACTAGTTTCACAACTGGCCCTGCCCAACCCTCCATGGCTCCTCCATCATCATGATCGTGTGTGTGTTGTACCATAATATATATATATATATATATATATATATATATATGTATTCCTTTTGACATATATGTAACATCAACGTACATGATAATTAATGCAAACGACCTGAGATGCAACTGACATGAATAACACAATATTAACTAATTAAGATGCATGTCATGACATGTCGGGATTAATGGCTCATCTTTATTTCAACTTGTTTGTTTGCTTGCTTTCTTTTTCACATCATCACTACTATATATATATATATATATATATATATATATATATATATATATATATAGGGGTAGTTTAATTTACAATCCATATAAATCTTGTAACCTATGCAACCCACATCTTAACCGTTGGATACATGATCGACGGTTACAATAGATGTGGGCCCAATATTTTCAATTAAAAAAAACAAAAAAATAAAAATAAAATAACCGCTTATCATTGATCCAACGATTAAGATGTGAGTTGCATTGGTTGCAAAATTTACATTGGTTGCAAATTAGTCTTGACCTATATATATATATATATATATATATACCATGTCTCAAATTATTTCATAATTAACTGAACCAACAAACAAATTAAGATATGTGCATAATTATTTAATGGTTGGGTTAATTAAATTGGATTTAAAGTTTCTTTGAATTACTCTACATTTGTAATTGTTAAAATTAAATTAGGAATACATTTCATGCTTAAAAGAGTTAATGAAATTAAGTAGCATTATATATTGGTTAATTTGCTTTCTTAATTACCAAAATCATATCATGCAACCTCTAGCTAATTAATTAATTAATCGAGATGATGTTGGGAGAATTCGAGGGTTATCAAGGTATGTCTTCTATTTTTGGAAAAGAAGAAAACGAGATCGAAGAAGGCTCGAAAATTGGCATCGAAAAAGGAGCAAACAGACCTTACCAGTGGTTACACCGAGACTTAAGTCTCGGTACAAGTCTCGGTGACCACTGGACCGGAAACTACCGAGAGTTTTACCGAGACTTGAGTCTCGGGACAACTCTCGACAACTTATTTCCTTCTTTTAATTATTAGGATAGTTATTATTAGCTTTAATTATTAATAGGATTATTAGTTAGTTTCATTTTTTTATTAATTATTTAAATAGTTTTCTAGTTGGTTTAGGATTAGGATAGTTTTAATTTCCATAGTTATCTCTTAATTAGTTTATCTATAAATAAGTTTATTGTTTTCTTTGTTAATCAGTTCAATTGATCAATAAAGTTATCTTTTTTTAGAGTTTTATCTCTATTTTAAAAGTTCTATCTTATTTTCCGGGTTCTACGTTGATAGACTCGTTATCCCTTTGGATCCAGACGTTTGTCGATCCGTTCCGCGTATTCCCCGCTGCGTCACGAGATGAATTTAAATCAAATCAAATCATATATATATATATATATATATATATATATATATATATATATATATATATATATATATATATATATATGGGGTCAGGTTCAGGAGAAAACCTCAAAAAAACGGAAAACTAAAGAACACCCTGGTAACTCTTCATCCAGACGGTATGCACTTGTGCATACAAGTAATTTGTAAAATGCACATGTGCATATGCACAAGTGCATAATGCACTTGTGCATAAAACCAAAAAAACAACATGATTTACCTGTATGCACAAGTGCATGCATACCGTCCAAATGAAGGGTTACCAGGGTGTTCTTCAGTTTTCCTTTTTTTTAGGTTTTCCCTTGAACCTCCCTCTCTCTCTATATATATATAATTGGTGTTTTGTTGATTAATTTTTCTTAATTAATAATCTACAGGAACTTAATTAACGTGACCAAAATGCGGGGTTTAAGGCTGGATCTCTGACACTTGCATTGATAATTAATTAACTAACTATATATTATACATCACACTCAAAATCTGTACATAGATCGATCAAGGACAGGTGGGTGGTTCAGGACAAAACTCATGTCTCCCTCGATCAATTAATTCTAAAAAATATAAAAACTTGATGATCAGTTGATTTCATCAGACCCACCTTCATTTTCGTATATGGTAGACAATCGAAGCCTAAAAGATCGAACAGCCAATAATCGTTGAGCTTTCCTCGAAGAATATTTCCTGATGGATCCGGATCTCGAAACTCCTAAACTTGCATTATAATTCTTGTTTTCGATTTCCTCCTCGACTGTGACATTAATATGACTGTTGTATTCCAAAGGGGATATCCGAGACTTAAGCTTGTTGTTATTGTTGTTCTTCCTATTAAGTTTGTGGTGCTGAGTAGAGGTAGAGATTGCATTTGAATCCAGTGCAAAGCTAGCCTTGACCGCGAGTGCAGCCATATCAGAGGCACCAAGACGACGACCAAGCATTGGTTTTGGTAGAATAAAATAAATCTGACCGGCGTCAAGATCATCTTCTGGGTGCAAAGCAGTGATTTGCTGGTCGTAATACAAGTTGTCGGAGTTACAGACAAAGAAAGAAGAGACGTTGTTAATTGGGTTTTCGAATTGAAGAAGCTCGGAGACAAAGATGGGAGTTGGGTAGTTGCGTAATTCGCCTTTAACGGAGATAACGAAAGCACAAGTAGTGGATCTGTCGACGGCGTGTATGGAGTCAGCAGCGGCAGATAAACAAGCACCCATGTTTGGATTTTTGATTATGATGAATTGGAATTGGAATTGGAATTGTAATTGTAATTGAATGTGAGAGATTGATGGATAGAGAGAAATGAAAATAAAAATGATTTATAGGGAATGAAAAGGTAGGAAAGGTTGATTTATGCAGTCATGGGGGTTGTCGTCTGAGTAATAAATAAATTATGTAGTCCAGATTGGGATGTGTGCAATGACGCGGTTCAACGCAGTGAAGCTTCCAATTGTCTTTTACGTCTTTCTTTCCTCTTTCCTCTTTCTCTCTCTCTAAATAATTAATGCTTGTAAACCAAGTAAATATATATATATATATATATATATATATATATACTACTACATACATGTCAACCATTTTTGTACTTTTCGTCTTTCTACTATCTTAATTTTTTTTCATTTCTTGTCCTTTCCCTTCATTTATTATAAATTTGTACTTGAATCATAAATTTGGTTACATAAACCATCCTTGTTTTTGGCTTTACCAATATGCAAATAAGCTATCTTTTCCATCTTACTGTCATCGCCGCCACTGTCAATCTGTCATCATCTTCATAAAACAAAGAATCAAAACGTATTATATAAAACAAATAATCAATACCACCCACTTCATAAAACAATAAATCCTCTAGCCCTCTCTTTGTTTAACCTCAATGTTTTTGTTAGTACCCAACATAAATCTTTTTGTTGATATGTACTTTTGTCATCGTAGATGTATTCTTGAGCTAATCCACCACCAACCCTATGTGTACAAATCTTTGTATATGTTTTTTTGTGGCCAACCAAATATTCCCAACTATTGTCGAGTTTTGCACAAGTAGCCCCTTATAAATGGGCTTGGGTAGAACTCACTCCCAAGAGCTAGCTCAAATGAGGAGGGTGTCCAAACAATAAATATGCCTAAACCAATCTTGACAACCTTATGATCTGGGATAAATACTAATTCATTACCCTCCCTCACGTGTAGCATGCAAGCTAGGGTCCAAACAAATGAAATTCCATTTCACCTGCAAAATTCTGCTTTAATACTGTGATAAATAGGTTTGGGTAAAACTCAATCCTAAAAGCTAAATGAAATAAAAAAAATGTACCCAAACTAAATATATACATAAAGCAATCTTGACCACTTAACAACTTCAATACCCCTTTTTCCTTGTTCTAGAGAATTCTACAACTTTCTTCAGGCACCAACAAACAATCGAGTTATTGCAGCAACAACATCCTTCTTTGAGAATTTGTAAGGGTAGAAAAAACTTACAGCTAATGTTGTTCTTCGCTTCTTACATATAGATGACAGAACTGAGTTAAAGATGAAGAAACTCAAATGCAGTTTGATCAAGATGAAAATGAAATATTGATAATGGAGACTATAACGGGATTTGGGTTAAAGAAAACGGATATAGAAATTGCAAGAGACTAAGATCGAGATCTAATGGCTTCCTGACACCTTCATTCATCCTTACAGACCCTTAATTGTCTCGCTTTCTAATAACAAGTCTTTTTTTTAATCAAAATCCCTTCGTCTTTTAATATGTTGACAAATTAAGCCTAAAAAATAATAATGATGTGAAAAAGAAAAAAGATAAAACAATATACACATTTAAATCAATGGTAAATTAAGTTATTAAAATACCCTCATGTGAGATGCACGTTACATATCATAATGGACAAAAGATGGATGAAGTTAGTGTTAGAGACCAATTATGTAACAAAAAAGTATCATTCATGAATAAATTTGAAATAAATAAAGTGGAGGGTTGAGAACCAAAAAGATTGACATATCTTAGGGACTAAAACAGTAATTTACTCTAAATCTTATTGGTAATTTCGTTTTTTTGTTTGAGAAAAGGGAGGTTATTGTTTATTGTTTGTAATATGATTGCCTTGTATGATTAATGTGATGTTGTCCCTAGCTAGACATTAATTAATATAATTATTGGCATTGTCTTTGTATGATTAATGTATTGTCTTGTATTACCATCACTTTAATATTAATACTAATTAAGTTATGAATTTCATTCCTAAAATGTTTTTTTCTTTCTTTCTAGTTTGTCTTTTTCCCCTTCATAATGACATTTATGACTCTAATAAACTTTAGTTTGTCAGATAATCTAATTTCTTGTGTTTTTTTTTATTTCTGTTTAATTTGTAAGAAGACATTTATGTATATAGGGGTGTGTACACATTCTATAATTCAAAAAACTTAAATAGGACAACTCATGGAACGTTAAGAGATCAATTATTAGTAGTATTTAAATTTCAAGATTAGTTGATTAAGAAGAGTTAAGATCTGTATTTATCTTTTAAAGACTTAATACTTATTATGTCATTTTTTTTAATTAATTAAATCAAGTCT
Source organism: Arctium lappa (assembly GCA_023525745.1). NCBI lineage: Eukaryota > Viridiplantae > Streptophyta > Magnoliopsida > Asterales > Asteraceae > Arctium > Arctium lappa. The sequence continues at coordinate 343,676 of CM042049.1, forward strand.
TTAATTTGTTCTTAGTTATATACATCTAGAATAAAGACATATGAATCGATATATTTGATTGTTAGATGGAATTATTTGAACATATGAGTATAATAATAGATTAATTAGAAGTAGGGTCGGGTCAAAAGGAGTGGTCCAATTATTAGAAGTTGGAAAGAATTCCAATTTGCATGTGACTATAAAATACTTTAATTATTAATATGTATATATATATATATATATATATATATATATATATATATATATTTGGGGGTAGGGTAGGGTAGGGTAGGGTAGGGTGGGGTGGGACATCCATGAGACATGGTGTGTGGTTTCGTGGGGAAGCAGAAGGAGAAAACGAAAATGAAAACGCACGAGGGAGGGGAACATATATATATTAATTCATTTATTAGGAAACCATACAACCTATCATGTCTCCTTTCAATTCATTTTTTATACTAATATATATATATATATATATATATATATATATATATATATATATATATATAGTGTTTGATTCATTTGAGAAATGGTAAATATATGAGAAATAGAGAAGTAATCCTAGTCATTCATATGGTCAAGATCGGATTTGACTAGTCAAATATTACGGCTTTGACTGGTCAAAAATTGTTGTTATCCCAAAAATAGAAGAACAATTTCGTAAATTTTACAAAACACACGGGTTGTGTTCATATATGAACATGTATAATTCACATATGAACTATATGTTCATATATGAACCAGTGCAATTTACAACTAAACTCTTTTAACTGATTCATAAATAAACCAGTTGAACTAACTAACAGATTCATATATGAACCTTTGTGATTCATATATGAATTTGTATGAATCTGTATGAATCACAAAGATTCATATATGAATCAGTTGAACTAATTAACAGATTCATATATGAATCTTTGTGATTCATACAGATTCATATATGAACTCATCCCGTGTATTTTACGAAATTAACCCTCTACCTTCTATAGACCACACAAGGAATTATCTGGTGTTTCGCGGTCAAAGCCGCAAATGTTAACCAGATGAATGACTAAGATTATTTCTCTATTTCTCATATATTTACCAGTTCATTTGAGAAATGGTAAATATATGAGAAATAGAGAAGTAATCCTAGTCATTCATACGATCAAGATCGGATTTGACTGGTCAAATATTGCGGCTTTGACTGGTCAAGAATTGTGGCTTTGATTGGTCAAAAGTTGCGGCTATTCCAAAAATAGAAGGACAGTTTCGTAATTTTTACAAAATACACGGGCTGAGTTCATATATGAATCTGTATGATTCACAAGTTCATATGTAAACCAGTGTAATTCACAAATGAACTATTTTAACTAATTCATATATGAACCTTTGTGATTCATATATGAATTAATTAACAGATTCACATATGAACTAATTAATTGTAGGTTCATATGTGAATCAGTTGAACTAATTAACAGATTCATATATGAACTAATTAACTGATTCATATATGAACGTATAGGTCATATGTGAATTATACATGTTCATATATGAACTCATCATGCGTATTTTACGAAACTACCCCTCTATCTTCTATAGACCACGCAAAGAATTATCCAGTGCTTCACGGTCAAAGCCGCAAATGTTGACCAAATGAATGGATAGAATTACTTCTCTATTTCTCATATATTTGTCATTTCTCAAGTGAACCTCTCCCTATATATATATATATATATATATATATATATATATATATATATATATATATATATATATATTGGGTCAGGTTCAGGGGAAAACCTCAAAAAAACGAAAAACTGAGGAACACCTTGGTAGTCCTTCATCTGGATGGTATGCACTTGTGCATACAGGTAAATTGTAACATGCATTTGTGCATATGCACAAGTGCATAATGCACTTGTGCATAAAAACCAAAAAACAACATAATTTATCTGTATGCACAAGTGCATACCGTCCATATGAAGGGCTACCAGAGTGTTCTTCAGTTTTCCGTTTTTTTGAGATTTTCCCTTGAACCTCCGTCTATATATATAATCCTAATAAATTCAGTTCATTATATCTATACTACCTTAATATAGCAAAAGTCTTGAATACAAATTTTAAAGCACCATGTACTACATCTTAAAGCATCAAAATCAAAAATCTCTTAATTACTACCCTGCCCAAGCCCAACCCATGCTTTCTGATCAACCTCCATGCTCCATCCCTTGTACTGCCCAAGTCCAGCTTTCTGATCGACCAATATGTTACCTCCATCCCTTATACCTTTGGCCAATACCTAGAGTACGACCATGCTTTTTGACCTCCCCCTTCTACCTATTCACGTCGCAGGCCATACCGATTCTACCTCCTACTTGCTGGCTCTAAAAAACGTTGCATATAAACAATGTGAGACCAACGAAGCTCAGAGTAAACAATCCAAGCGGGAGGGTTTTACAAATCAATTTCCTCTGTCTCTTCATTGCTTCACTGTAACACCCTAAAAACCAGAGTGAATTTAAAAATGCGGAAACTAGACAATTTGACATCAACACTTGGTATAAACCTCCCAAAAAGGGGAAATGTACTAATCCTTTACAAAACTTGCATACTGATATGGAATTCAACATCAAACTAATCTAAACATAACTATCTAGATTACATCGGTTGTTAATCCAACATCACCAAAAGAATGGGACATAAACAATTGTCCAACATCAAATACTAGTCATCTCAAAAGCCCCCGAGACCAAGCTCGTCACTCAAGCCCTTGGCAACCCACCGCTAATTAGGGGTGTCCACGGTTCGGTTCGGCTCGGTTAGTAAGAAAAATATAAACCGAACCGCATGAGGCGGATACTTGGTTACCCGAACCGAAACCGAACCGCGGGTTGAACCAAACCGACCCGAACCGAACCGAAATTAGTCGGTTACCCGCAGTTCAGTTCACGGTTACCCGAATTTATAGAAAAATAGTATTTGCAATATAAAAATAATATCAAAATAGAAAATTTAAACCAATTACATAACAAATACATAAAAATAATCCAAGAAGAAGAGATTGAAATAAGTTTTATTGTTTAAAAATATTCACTATTTAGTTGATGATTATTTAAAAATTAAATGGTTGATATTAAATATAATATTATTAAGTGTTCTATATATACCGGTTCGGATCGGTTACCCGCGGATACCTACAATTTAAAACCAAAACCGACCCGTGAATACCCGGTTTTTCGGTTTTCGATTTTTTCGGTTTTCAGTTTTTTCGGTTTTCGGTTTTTTGGGTTTCGGATCAAACGGTTCGGCTCGGTTTCTTGGTTTTTCGGTTTTTTTGAACACCCCTACCGCTAATGGGAACCTGTTATACATATCATTTGAGAAAAAGTGTTAGGCTTAAAGCCAAGTGAGAACATACAGTTTATAAATTTCAAGAGATATAAACAATTGTATCATAAGGAAATCTTTTCAATAAGATTTAGTTTTCAAATGAAACCTTTGCCACAACCAGGCCTTTTCAATGTAAACTCATCATACGATGACAAAGATAACCAATTTTACCAAGGATTGTAGCGTAACACAAAGTAGGTCACAATCCGAGTTATGAGTCAAAACACTTGGAATCTATGGCCACGAACTACCAAGATCCGTACTACGATATGAGGGAGGGCCCCCGAGGAAACCAAGTCAAAACTCGTTCACTAGGACTACACTATGACCCATGGCTAGTAACCGGTCTCACATAACCGTACCAAATGGCCCCCGAGGATCATATGCATCCATTTTACAAAGAGGGGGAAAAGACATCCCAATTATAAGTCGACTCAATACCTAGGGATCCACTAGTAATGGTACAAACTCCTCACAATAACATATGTGCCCAACCATAGATAGTCATATGGTATAAAAACATTTTATAAACAAAATGTTTTCTTTCAAGTTTACCTACTGGTAAGAATGAAAATCATAAAAATGAACTTTAAACATTCTTTCAAGTAACCCACATAAATGTGCAAGTAAAACATCCCTTTTACTTCAAATAAGATGGAACCCATCATTTTAGTCGAAAATGATCGAGAACCCTAAAATCTCCCAAAACTCAAGTTATGTCGAAAATGTAGTAAACTTAGATCCAAAACCATGGAGATATATAGGAGTTCAAAATGTAACTTTTGACATGTATAAAGTTTATAAAAAGGTAGTTGGAACTCACCAAATAGGTTTTAAACGAAAACCCGAAAGCTAGATATCGACCACCGAGAGGAGACGAAGCTTTCTATACCGAACCATTGCTAAATGCACTTAATACTAGCAATAAACGAGGTACAAACGAGATCTAGAAAGAGAGAGAGAGACTTGAGAGAGAAAAGAGATTTGAGATTTTTAGAAAATATCTCCCAAACAAGATATTTAGGTTGAACTCCTAAGAGTCGGCCAGGGGATCTCGCGGGTTATGCCGCGACCTCAAGTCGCTGCATAACTCGCCCGCTAACACAAAACCCAACACAAACAGGGGGTTTCGCGGGTTATGCCGCGACCTCAAGTCGTGGTGCAACTCGCGCAGTTCACTGTGGTTTGTCCAAAACCACCAAAATCCAAACTCAAACTTCCAACCAAACGCGGTGCTAACGACAACACTTAAACACAAGAATACCAAGATTACATAACGAAAATTCGGGGTGTTACATTCACAAATCTTAGGTACTCCTCTGTTTTGTATGTCTTCATCAAATCACTCTCAGCTCTAGGTTTTCATCAATTTCCCTTCTATTTTGGGCGTTCTTCGTCGGTTTTGAAAGTTCATTTTGAAGGTTTGTTGTGCGAGTATGGTCGCACATGAATAGCATAACTCACAGCTAAATTTATGGATTTTGAAGGTTTATTTTTCCTTTGATGTATCATATGTCGATTCCCTGTCCGACGATTCACGATCTGCCTTGATTATCTAAATGGTCCTGCTCAATTTCACTTGTCAAAATCTCCGATACTTACCATATCTTTCTTCTTCTTACATCTTTCTATGTATACTCAATCGATAACCTTCTTCGCGTACTGCAAATTTTGAAATAATTTTTAGAATCTGGGGTTGATGTTTAATTTTTGGTGTATATTCGCAAGTTATTCGTGGGATTTCATGGGATACAAATGAAGAATGGCTAGATGAGTGTATTTGGAATATGTGATTGTGAATAATTAAGCCACTGGTTGTGCTCATGATTTTGGTTTTGTTGTCTTTGTTGGTCATCTTATTGCTGAGAGAGTAGTACAATGGTAAGCTTTTCAACAATCCGTTCTCTATTTTTGTCATTCTAACCCATCGACATTAAAAAAAAGCACTTTAGCATGACACTAAAATGCCATAGCTGAGATAAATATGAAAATTTTGACCATAATTTGACAGGTTGTAAGCATAACGTCATGTCGTAAAATCGTTTTGTTATCTCAGGTTAAGCTCAATTCTTACCATTTTCAAGGGAATTGCAAAAATGGGAGTTAGATGTGAATAAGGTACCTTATAGGACGTGCTTGTTGTGAATAAATTTCATACAGTTTTTTTGTTAATGTTTTGTTTATTTCCGCAGTTTATGATGCATCTCTTCAAAAACTTATGGAAAAAAGCTTACAATCCAATCTGGTTGATGCAATTATGTCAAAAACACTTTATCTTGGTTTCTGCCACATATAATGTTGAAATACATGCGTTGTGGTTTCTACAAGCACATATGTTGCAACATATTTATCAGTTTGTCCATGTAACACCCCTAATTTCGTTATGTAACCTTGGTATTCTAGTGTTAAGCTTTTGTCGCTAGCATCGCGTTTGTTACCAAGTTTGAGTTTGGCCTTTGGTGGTTTTGGACAAACCACAGTGAACTACGCGAGTTATGCCGCGGGTTGAGGTCGCGGCATAACCCGCGAAACCCTCTGGATGTATTGGTTTTTAGGGACACGGGCGAGTTATGCCGCGAGTGGAAGTCGCGGCATAACCCGCGAAGCTCTCCTGGCCGACTTAAGGGTTTCCACCCAAAATATCTCTCATTTCTGAATCTCGTTCTCTCTCTCTCTCTCTCTTCAAGTCTCTCTCTCTCTAAAGTTTATTTGGATATTCAAGGGTTCGTTAATCGCTAGTATTAAGTGCATTGCTCGGGGTTTCGGTGTATAAAGCTTCACCTCTTCGTCGTGGTCGATATCTGGTTTTCGGGTTTTCGTATAAACCTGTTTGGTGAGTTCCTACTACCATTTTACAAACTTTATACATGTCAAAACTCTTATTTGCGAAATCTGAAGTATTTCTACGGTATGATTTCATGTTCTCTACATTTTGATACAAATGAAGTTTTGGTGATTTTCGGGGTTCCCGATCAGTTTTGACTAAAATAACGGGTTCCACCTTTTCAGAAGTAAAAGATTGTTTTACTTGCCCATGTTGGTGGTTTATTGAAAGAATGTATATAAATTGATTTTATGACTATCTTTCTTACCAGTAGTTGGTCTGGAAATTGGCATTTTGAAATATAAATGTGTTGATAGCTATTTATCTAGCTTTGTTGGTCACATGAAATATTGTGACAAGTCCTGACTGTACTAGTGGATCCCTAGGTATCGAGTCGACTTATGGCTGGGAAGGATATGCCCCTTCCGTTGTTATGGCTGGGAAGGATATGCCCCTTCCGTTGTAGTTAGCTACATTTGATCCTCGGGGGCAACTTAGGTACGGTTATGTGAGACCCGATCCTATCCATGGTTCAGATGTAGTCTAATGAACGAGTATGACATGGTTCCTTGGGGGCCCTCCCTGACATCGTAGTACGGACTGAAGAGTTCGTGGCCATGGTTCCATGTATTTAGCTCATAACTCGGATTTGGTGGTCTACTTTGTGTTACACCACAATCCTTGGTAAAATGGTCCGTTTGTCATCGTCTAACGAGTTTTGGACCGAAGAGGCCCGGTTGTGGCGAAATGTTATCATTACGAACTAAACTTTTATGAAAAGATTTCTTTATGACACGGATGTTTATATCTTTCGAGCTTTATAAACTGTATGTTCTCACCAGGCTTTAAAGTCTGACACTTTTTCTCAAATGATATGTATAACAGGTTTCCCTTAGCGGTGGGATGCACCGGGTTTTGAAAGACGAGTTGGGTCTCGGGGATTTTTGAGAGGATCAAAGTGTTGATAGTTGGACATTGTTAAGTCCCATTCTTTTGATGATTAATGGATGTCAACTGATGTAATCTAGATAGTTATGTTTAGATTAGTCTGTCAATGTATTCTAAATCCGTATGAGTTTTGTATATTCTTAAGGACTGATCCCCTTTATGGGAAGTTAATATCATCACGGATGTCTCGTTGCCTTATTCCAAGTTTTAATTTAGTCCGAAAATTTATAGTGTTACAAGTTGGTATCAGAGCTCTAGTTTAAGCGAACTATGCATGAATGTAAGATGTCTAGACTTAGACTGAGTTTGATAGGCATTGATTGTGAGACTGGGTAGAACTTCTAAGATGGGTTAGTCTTAGAATCGACGGATGTTATGTTAATCAAGCGTTATGATGACGGTAACAAGAACCCTTATGTGTTATATGTTCATAATCTCACTTAGCTAATGTGATTATGAGGATATATTACGTGAGTGTAATTGATTTGCTAATGTTATGACAATTGGTAGACGTAGCGGTACGTTTCTTTCGTGCGTGTTTCAGTTAAACTCTTCCTTACCCTTTCGCGTGCTTGTGTTTGTCTGCTCTACCTTAGTATGTTGACCGTTAGAGTAGTGCGAAGGTTTATAAGTGAGTAAGCTAAGGAATGATTGTTGTTTGTAAGCAATGTCTCTTTGGAATTATAGTAAGTGCGTGGGACGCATTAAGTTAATCATCCTAAGCCAGATTCGTTGGTGGAGTTAGGATTATATCTTGTTAGATCGATTCCATATAGAGGAGATTTGTAAGTTAATGTAATAGGATGGTTGCCCTTTGATGCCTGAGGCATCCGGTAGATTATAGAACGTTGGGATTTTGGGAAGCGTGGGATTAAGATGTGAGTGCCGACCGAATTCATGCATTTGATTTATTTCTAAAATAAGGTTGCCTAAACTGCTGTTCATGAGCGCCAACCATGCAGTAAATTACATTATAACGTTCTGGCAAGACATTTAACACTCATCATAATTTAAACTATGAGCATAAGCATGCTTACATTGGTTTTGTTGCACCTGATTTCAAATTATTATCAAAACTCTCCTTATTCAAGTCTAGTGTTTAAATGCTATTTTTGGATGTCGAAATAATTGTGTTTTAACGCTTGTGGAGTTAATGGGCAAATAGCTGTGGAATTTTGACCTTGACATTGGAGCTCTTCCACGTATGTCAATGGTTTAAAGGAAAAGTTATCCCCATACTTTTGAGTCGGAGTTCTTGGAAATTTTGGTTTGTGTGAGTCTTGTTGAATTGCATGGAGTATTGTTTTACGAATTCTTTTAACGCGTGCGTATATTTTGAGATGCGTAAGTTAATTTTAAATTGTGTGCAATTTATGAGTTCTTTGGAAATCGTGTCTCATCAGAATTTTGTCTGAATGGTCACCTTACCTTATATTGAAAAATAGAAATTTTGACACCACTTGATTGTTAGCGTAAATGAGTTTTATAAAATCCAGTTGGATTACGGTGTCTCATCTTACGACTTTTGCGTCGCGTAAATAATTTTGAGAGGCATGTGCGTGTGCATCATTATGTGTGTTAATCTCGGGGTTTTATTATCAAGTATCATATGTCGTGTATTATGTGCATTGGATTTAAGTATAACGTTGGTGTGAATGATTGCATAAACGATTTATGTTATTTTAAAAAAAACAGGACTTTCGTTCTGATCGTATTCCATCATTAACTCTTACTATTAGAATTTCCGCAAAGCATTTAGCGAATTAGCGATATTTTGTCGTTGTAGTTTCTATTCTGTCAAATGTGTTTATCTTTTCAACGTGAAGCTTTAAACTCGATTTGAAATTTTATTTGCATCCCCGTTATTTTACCGCCCTTTGGGGAATGAATTATTGCATATGAGGTGAGTTGAAAATTCATTCGTTGCGACGTCTCTTGGTTGTATAGAGAGGAATTTTAAAGATAAAATCGTGATTTTCCTTTTGAGTTGTACAAACAATTGTTACATATGTTGAAGTAGAAGAACCTATTTTCACATTTATGATATAACTATTGCGTATGTTTTACTTGGTACTTCTCAAGGTGTGAGTCTTTTGATAAGTTTCGTATTCGGTAATTTGGATTGTTTTAACAACATAAATTGCTCAAGTCGAGCTTGGATATTTCAGCAAGGAAATAGTGTAATTTACATATTCTGGGTGATTTTGTACACATAAAATCTACATTATGATTTATGCATCCTTGATGATTTTGTGCATCTTAGTATAATTGCATTCATAAACTTTTGGAAAATCTTTTGTCTCAATACGTGTTGAGTTTTGAGAAATCATGTCCTAGTGGTGTGTGTTTTCATAAACATTGTTTAAAGACATTTTATTATCTGGGAAAACGTTAAATGTCGGTTAAATATGTTTTAAGGGTTACGAGACTTTCGTTGGAAATTTACGTAAAGTGTCGGGCCTTTGGCTCGGGTTTTGACTGAATGAGTCGTGTGGACATTTGTCCGGATTTATAACCGCAATGAAAGATTTTAGTATGATGGGGTTTATTTGTATTTTGGTGAGTTAAAGTTGATTTGTGAAAATAGTGTACATGCCAGAATGTTTATTTTAAAGTGTTTGTGTTTTACATTAAATTGTTAATTGCTGATAAGTTTTGGTTATTTTGAAATGTTTAGTTTTATGAACATGTGAGGCACCCATTTTGGGATCTTTGGTCATTTTAATAAATAAATCATGTGGAAGTATTTCTTTAATGATTTTACATATATAATTGGAATTCAATTGACGTAAGTGTCATTTGGTGTGGTTGATCTTATAAACCTTTTTCAGAAAATGCATATTAGTGTATTATGAGGCCTTTTGAAAACATAAGGATGTGAGTTTAATTAGAAAACGGTTTGTTTCAACCAACGACGAGAATTGAGTTAATCATACTTTTGGTCGTGTTTGCATAATAGTTGGTTAAACGTGTTTCAATATTTATTTCGGCTTTCATTTGGGTATTTACGTAAACCGTTGGGTCGTTGGCTCAATTTTGACTAAATGGAGTCTTGAGGGCATTTGTACGATTTAAAAACAGTTGTGGAATTTTGGTGTATGATGGCTATTATTCTATGTCATTAGGAGTCACATGTTTTGGGAGCTTTGTTTTTTTTTTCAGTTAGAGTCATGTAATGTTAGACAGTCTGTCTATTTTGTAAAGCCTGAGGTTTTGGGTTGCACTTAGTGACCGCTCGGGTTGGCTAGCGAGTAGACAATAGGTGGCACGAGCCGCTGAGTTGAAACTCGTTTAGATTGGATAGGCACCCATGTTCGTAGGACCCTGGAGTGGAACTCGACGGAGTATGGCAAGGGGCAATAATAGGTCTGAGGATTGTGATGTCTTGTATGGCATGGGAACTAGGACCGGTATGTGTGGTGAAATCCAATAACATCACGGGTGGCTCCATTCACGTGTTCTCGCCACCCAAGATGGAAACATTTAGAGGTCATGCGAGAAAGCTGTGTGGGCGGCCTACTTACGTGTTCTTCTATTCTCTTTATGTACGGGTCTCTCCGTCGTAGACCCGGGGTATTTTAAACACTAATGTTATATTTTTACCGGCTTTGGTCATATAGAGTCGACGGTAAATGATGGCTTTAATATTGGGTTTTCTCCCACGTATATTAAGGCTTGAATGAAATGTGTTATTCGTGCATGTTGATATTTAGTTTTCTTTTGTTTTTGGTCGTGTGAGTATTGGGCCTAGTGTCCATGTTTTCGGACGTACGATGTGGATAGTGTTACTAATATTTCATACTTCGAGTTATACAAATTGTGTCAATTTATAAAACGTATTTGCAATAAAGTATCCGTCTTTGGAAGTGCATGACTTTGAAGAGGAGTTGTTTCTATGTTTTAAGGTTCATTATTTGAAAGGTTCTGATTTAAAGAGAAGTTCATCAAATTTAAATGCTTTTACTTATGTAAAACTCTTGAGCTCTCTAGGCGCTAAGCTTAAACTTTTATTTATTTATTTATCTTCATGTGCATCATTTCCGGTTGGGAGTTCAGTTCTAGTAGTGCTTTGAGGAGTCAGGCCTTAGCCTTGAGCTAGAGTAAGTGGTTGGTGAAGTCTTCCACAGGTTGGAGATAGTGGCTACGCATGAGTTTCTGTAGCGCCCGTCCTTTATAGTCCGAATGTGTAGATTGGTGGTATGTTTAGAGGTAAATCTTTATAAAGTAGTTGTAGACGAAGTATTTAGGGATGTATTAAGAAATTTTAATAAGGGCTATTTCCAGATTTGGAGTCGGATTGGAGTTGAGTGATAACAGAATCTATGTTAACCGTTTGCTCGAAAGACGCATTAGTGCGCCTTGTAAGAATATCTTTATTGATAATAGGAATGGATCAGTGAAATCTGAGAGTTTTGGGAAGATTAGCGTCGACCGTTGGCTTTGAGTTCGGAACCGTGCAGTTTGAAAGAAATTGGTAGATGGAAAGTTGAGATTGTGAATTTCCTGAAGTAGTAATTGTCACCTAAGGTTGGGAGGCAACCGTAACCTTATGGGTAAAGGTTACTTTAGAGTGTTGAGTGTTCGTTCGGTTAGGAGTGAATTGTGCTCAAGAAGGGTAGCTCATGTGGATGTCGGTATTAGGATCTCGTTAATGATTCTGGCATTTGGGTTAGTGACGATCTTCTCTGCGGACAGTGTTCCATTGAGAAGAGTAGATTTCGAGGACGAAATTATTCTAAGGTTGGGAGGATTGTAACACCCCTAATTTCGTTATGTAACCTTGGTATTCTAGTGTTAAGCTTTTGTCGCTAGCATCGCGTTTGTTACCAAGTTTGAGTTTGGCCTTTGGTGGTTTTGGACAAACCACAGTGAACTACGTGAGTTATGCCGCGGGTTGAGGTCGCGGCATAACCCGCGAAACCCTCTGGATGTATTGGTTTTTAGGGACACGGGCGAGTTATGCCGCGAGTGGAAGTCGCGGCATAACCCGCGAAGCTCTCCTGGCCGACTTATGGGTTTCCACCCAAAATATCTCTCATTTCTGAATCTCATTCTCTCTCTCTAAATCGTTTCTCTCTCTCTCTCTCTCTTCAAGTCTCTCTCTCTCTAAAGTTTATTTGGATATTCAAGGGTTCGTTAATCGCTAGTATTAAGTGCATTGCTCGGGGTTTCGGTGTATAAAGCTTCACCTCTTCGTCGTGGTCGATATCTGGTTTTCGGGTTTTCGTATAAACCTGTTTGGTGAGTTCCTACTACCATTTTACAAACTTTATACATGTCAAAACTCTTATTTGCGAAATCTGAAGTATTTCTACGGTATGATTTCATGTTCTCTACATTTTGATACAAATGAAGTTTTGGTGATTTTCGGGGTTCCCGATCAGTTTTGACTAAAATAACGGGTTCCACCTTTTCAGAAGTAAAAGATTGTTTTACTTGCCCATGTTGGTGGTTTATTGAAAGAATGTATATAAATTGATTTTATGACTATCTTTCTTACCAGTAGTTGGTCTGGAAATTGGCATTTTGAAATATAAATGTGTTGATAGCTATTTATCTAGCTTTGTTGGTCACATGAAATATTGTGATAAGTCCTGACTGTACTAGTGGATCCCTAGGTATCGAGTCGACTTATGGCTGGGAAGGATATGCCCCTTCCGTTGTTATGGCTGGGAAGGATATGCCCCTTCCGTTGTAGTTAGCTACATTTGATCCTCGGGGGCAACTTAGGTACGGTTATGTGAGACCCGATCCTAGCCATGGTTCAGATGTAGTCTAATGAACGAGTATGACATGGTTTCTTGGGGGCCCTCCCTGACATCGTAGTACGGACTGAAGAGTTCGTGGCCATGGTTCCATGTATTTAGCTCATAACTCGGATTTGGTGGTCTACTTTGTGTTACACCACAATCCTTGGTAAAATGGTCCGTTTGTCATCGTCTAACGAGTTTTGGACCGAAGAGGCCCGGTTGTGGCGAAATGTTATCATTACGAACTAAACTTTTATGAAAAGATTTCTTTATGATACGGATGTTTATATCTTTCGAGCTTTATAAACTGTATGTTCTCACCAGGCTTTAAAGTCTGACACTTTTTCTCAAATGATATGTATAACAGGTTTCCCTTAGCGGTGGGATGCACCGGGTTTTGAGAGACGAGTTGGGTCTCGGGGCTTTTTGAGAGGATCAAAGTGTTGATAGTTGGACATTGTTAAGTCCCATTCTTTTGATGATTAATGGATGTCAACTGATGTAATCTAGATAGTTATGTTTAGATTAGTCTGTCGATGAATTCTAAATCCGTATGAGTTTTGTATAGTTTTAAGGACTGGTCCCCTTTATGGGAAGTTAATATCATCACGGATGTCTCGTTGCTTTAACTCATTGGAAAGTTGAAGTAAATGAAAGGAGATTGCCATGATAGAGAATTTAAAAAGTGAAGATGTGTACTAAAATATTTCATAAATAGAGGAAAATCGTTTTGAGTGTTGTCTCTACAAATATATAGTAGTTGGGTCTTTATGGGAGAGATTTTTATAAATAGAAGTGTATGTATTGTTATTTTAAAAAGATATGGGTTTCGGAGAGAGAATATATGATTGCTTTAATATAGAGGGAGACAGAGACTGTGTGGGTTGTTGATCGAGAGATGTGTGTATGTAATTATACGGTGTTTGTGCTTTTGTGAAAGGAAGAAGGAAAAATGTAATTTAATCATATCACTTTAGGAGAGAATCAAACTTTTCGATGTCATAGATGATTCAATTAAGTGTGTTTTAATGTAGGTTCAAGAGGTTGACCGGCCGAATTGATGCAATTGTCTTTGTTCGTGACTACAGTTTTGCGCTCCAAGGCATAAGTACAGGATCTGCATCAAACTCTGTTTCAAGCATTCCTGGTTTTCAGTAAGTTTGAAAACTTGGTTCTTCTTTATCCATATATTATTGAAGGTAATCCTGATTTTTGCCTTGGTTTAGACTTTTTGCGGTGTTGATAATTCTTCTCCAGTGTGTGTTGCTCAAGGATATCGATCTCTTACAGAAGTAAGATCCTATCTACAATACTGTTTTTATAACCAGAGTAGTGGGTATTAGTAGGTAGTATGGTTGTCTAACTGTTTCACATGATATAAAATATTCAGTCACAAAATGGCCAACAGACAACATCAAAACAACATACGCAAAGTCTTCCACAGTAGGGGCAATTGGATAATGAGTTCATGAGTAGTCAATATTCTCAACACAATAATCTATGTTAAATTGGGTACACACAACAGTCCTCTACCATGTCTCAACAGATGGTGTGTTTACAACCACTATGTCACCTTGGAGGGCGCTTGCATATACCGGTAATGTTTTAATGCTCTTCCTAATTTGTTTTTTTAGAACTTTTATTATGTGTACTATATATTTTTTATTTGGTCCTGATCCCATTTCATTGGAATATTGAGTCATTTGAACCTCGTTCACTGATTTTAGTTGGTTAAACGTTTGTATTATATAGCCTATAAGCTCTACAAAGTTATGTGATGAATGTGGTGCTCAATATTTGCGCAAGACTTCCAACTTCTGTTTGGAATGAGGTGTAAAGAGGTTGGCAACATGATTCTGGTTGGCCTCTTCAAGTACGTTTATGTAGAGATATGATTGTTAGTTTGATGTGTATACATTTACTCCCATGGTGAAATAACTGTGTTTTTTTTTGTTATGCATGGCAGTGTATATGACAGTAGAGTTTATACTTGCAACAGATGTGAGCAGTATATCATTTATATTTTACTGGATTCTGGAAGCAAAAGAATTCTTGATACGGTATCCATCTCAAAATCATTTGGTAGTAGTAGTCATTCTTTAAATTGAAATGCACCTTTGTTTTATTAAATTCCAAATCTGATTGGGAGCCAAAGTTGAAAAAGCATTTGCAAATGTTTGTTGAATGTATGTATTGGTAAATGTGTGTAGTTTCATTTGGATCCCTATTGACAGATAGTCGTTGTATAAATGATTTGAAATACTCATTATGTTGTAAAAATTGATTTCTCAAGGGCCAATTCCAATTTGCTTTATCCTATTTTTTATAATAGAAAATATGATAATGGTATCTAATGAAATTACTAAAATATTATCAAATAAAATTAAAAAAAAAGGAGCATGAGCATGTAAATGGATGGTTTTTGCTTAACAGTTTGTTTGATTTCCTTTTAAAAGCATGCACTGATGAACTCTTTCTTCGATCGAGTTAATAGAGTTTTCTATTATACTTGTGAAGCTTTATACAACATTGCAAATGCGAGAATGAATTCAAGCTTCAACTTTCTTGATGTAATACTAATACATTTTAGGATTATCGCTTGCCTTTTGCAGATATGACTATACGATGAGAGTTTATGCTTCACTTTAACAAGATATTCGATGCATGGTACACTACCATAGATGTTTGATTACACACCATCTCTTATATTTTATTTGCTACACACACACACACACATATATATATATATATATATATATATATATATATATTACTTGTAAATAATGAGAAGATTATATGTACATTACTTGTAAATGATACAAATTCATTGTTTCATCAAACAAATTTACTATCTCAGACATGCAATGAGATGTTTTTGTGTCACCAATTGTTATTGTTATCATGCTTTTGCCTCCATTGATGCATGTCTCGAGCTCCATAAACGAAACAGAAAAATTGATATCGTTTTTCTTCTTTAGCCTTCATTTCAGCTGTAGCCATTTGTAATCAATAAAAGTCGAATCATCGAAGTATTATTTGTTTTATTAAATAAATTGAATTCATCGTATGTATGTTCCTTTTGTTGAATTGTTGTTCGTGTGTGTATGGTACACCTTTTGTTTGTAATGTATGCGAATTTGAAATGATTGCATCAACAAAGGCCTGGTATCAGATGGTGTTTATGCATCAACCTTCTCGCTTGAGTACAAAGTGAACATGCGTGTTCATCAGTGTTCATATTTGAAGTGTTCGCCAAACAACGTTCTCAAATGAGTGACACTAAAAAAGAAAGTCTTAAAATCAGTAACCCGTGTGTTCATCTATGTAAAATTGTTCACCTCCGTGAAGGTTGATAGCAGATTTTGAATGTGTGTTCATCGATATTCAACTCTGTAAAATTATTCACCCCTTTCGTAGGTGTGTAACAGAATCTGATATCATAGTTCATCAATTTTCATCTCTGTAAAATTATTCATCCCTTGCGTAAGTGGGTCACAGAGTCTTATAGCATTGTACACAACTCGAAAATATTAAAAAAAACTAACCAATACAATTTTTGTTGTTTGCATCAAATACATCCACGATGCATATTCCGCTATTCTCATTCCCGAGTTCTTGGGTTACTGGTTGATCTTGATTTCCTTCATCTATATTTTGTGTTTCCGGAATCGACAAAATTTCACCAATCGCACTTCTATCGACGTCGTTATTGAAGGACGTTGTTGCGTTCATTGCCGGGATATTCATTTGTTTTTCTAAATTAAAATGAATATCGAATAAAAAATTTGAAATCAACGACCATACAATTTTGACAAAACATATGAAATGGAAGACTTTGATAATATTCATATAATTTTAAAAGTATGATGAAAATGGAAAAAATTATGAAATTGTAACATACGCTATAATTATGGATGTTTTTTTTAACCCCCAAGAAAATAAATGAAATATTGGTTGATTACTAAATAACTTTTATACCCTTTTGCATTAAATATATACACAATTAAAACAACAACCAAAGATGCATTTCTATTGGTTGAGCAAGGTTAATAGAATTAACAAGAATTAGGTGGTTAACAAATAATCCTTGCTCTCTCTCTCTCTCTCTCTCTCTCTCTCTCTCTCTCTCTATATATATATATATATATATATATATAGGGAGAGGTTCATTTGAGAAATGATAAATTTATGAGAAATAGAGAAGTGATCATAACACTTCATCTGGTCAACATTTACGGCTTTGACCGTGAATCATCAGATAATTCTTTGTGTGGTCTGTAGAAGATAAAAGGGTCGTTTCGTAAAATACGCAGGACGAGTTCATATGTGAACCTATGCGATTCACATATGAACTACACGTTCATATATGAATCAGTTAATTAGTTCATATGTGAATCACAAAGGTTCATATGTGAATATGTTAATTAGTTCAACTGATTCACATATATATCAACCTACAGTTAATTAGTTCATACATGAATTACACTGGTTCACGTATGAACATATTAGTTCATATGTGAATCAGTTAATCAGTTCATATATGAATCACAAAAGTGCATATATGAATCAGTTAAAAGAGTTCATATGTGAATTACACTGGTTTACATATGAACATATAGTTCATATGTGAATCATACAGGTACATATATGAATTCGTCCCGTGTATTTGTAAAAATTACGAAACTCTCCTTCTATTTTTGGAATAGCCATAACTTTTGACCAGTCAAAGCCGTAATTGTTGACCAGTCAAAGACGCAATATTTGACCAGTCAAATCCGATCTTGACTATATGAAAGGCTAGGATTATTTCTCTATTTCTTATACATTTACCATTTTTTTCAAATGAACCTAAGACTATATATATATATATATATATATATATATATATATATATATATATATATATATAGGGTCAGGTTCAGGGGAAAACCTCAAAAAAACAGAAAACTGAAGAACACTCTGATAGTCTTTCATCTGGACGGTATGCACTTGTGCATACAAGTAATTTGTAACATGCACACGTGTATATGCACAAGTGCATAATGCACTTGTGCATAAAAACCAAAAAAACAACATAATTACCTGTATGCACTAGTGCATACCGTACAAATGGAAGACTACCAGAGTGTTCTTCAGTTTTCCGTTTTTTTTTTAGGTTTTCCCTTGAACCTCCGTCTATATATATATTGGAAGGATATTTTGCAACCCTTGAAAAGGTTGCAACTCTTACAATCCACATCTTAACCGTTGGATTCATGATCGACGGTTATTTTATTTTTATTTTTATTTTTCTTTTTTTTTAATTAAAAATATTGGGCCCCATATCTATTGTAACCGCCGATCATGAATCCGACGGTTAAGATGTGGGTTGCAAGGTTTGCAACCTTTTTAAGGGTTGCAAATTAAACAACCCCTATATATATATATATATATATATATATATATATATATATATATACACACGTCCTATTGTAAATCATTCCCGAGTTTCAAGTTATTTTGTTAAATTTATTTGGAGCAAAAGTAGTTTGAAGTTATTATATATATTGTGTTCTCGTTTAGTGAATTAAAAAGTGTAATAATTAAATATTTTAAAATTCTATTTTTTATTATAAACATTTATTTTGGGATAGAGAGAATACAAAGACAAAAAAAATCGTCATCGTAACTTTTTCAAGATAGATTTCAATTAAGGGAATATATGGCTTCTGAACCCAAATATATAGTTTGAAATAAAATGTTTGTGGAACTATATATTTATATAATGTTATGCTTCTATGAACATGCATGTAGGATTCACATGGATATCTATCTATTCTGATGCATGGATGTTTCAACTTGTGTTGATGAGGCAAATGATATGAATTTACAGAGGTCGAGACATGCATCAATGGAGGTAAAAGCATGGATAACAAAAACATCTCAATGAGATAGTAAATTTGGAAAGAGTCACTGTTGAAACCAGACATCTTCTGTTTTTACCTATCAAAATTCAAAAGATGATTTTGTATGGATGATTCTCTTCTGTCCTATATATATATATGTTGTTTACAGGTATATGAATTAAAGTCTTTGTTATCTTCCTTGTTTGATGAGAATTTTGTTTATTAATTTTTAGCAAAGATAAAAAATTTAGTACTATAAATCCACAGGACCCTTACAACCTAGGAACGAAACCCATGTCAAAAGCTACAGAAGATGGGTTCTGCAATGGAATGTTGGGTGGAGGCTCATGGTAACCAAAGTAAGGTGTGGGGGATTTTACTCTAAACTCAGCAACAATAACGGAATATGTAATTTACTCTAAACCCAGATAAAAGAGAAGGAATTTAAACGTCAATCGACAATATCTTTTGTAATAATGGGGTTGCATTAAAAGTGTTGTTTAAAAAGTTGAAAGTTAAGTAAATATGCAATAAATGATGGTACATAAGGCTTAAAAATTTGTATTTAAGAAAAGCAACCAAAATACTTTATAAAGTACTAGAATTGTACTCGTGCAATGTAGTGAAATACATCATGATTTTAATGTTTTCTTTTATTTTTTATCGATTTACGGTACGATTTTAGATGGTTTTGAGAGAGTGATAATGATTTTTTTTTTATAAATTTGTTTATTTTAGGCTTAATAATATAATCCTTTTTATATATAAAAAAAATTAAGTATTTTGTTAGAATTCAATGATTATCTTATATATTTTAAATTCTTTATATTTAAATTGAGATGTTTATCCAGTTTTGATTATGTTTATTAATTAGGTATGAATTCAAATATATAACTTTAGAAAACTTGTACTCATGCATCATCACTTGTAATTTTGAATTTTAAATAATGTGTATCAATAAACAATACTTAATGCATGAAAACTTGTTTTTAAAAGTTTTTTCGATAGTTTAATAATAATGTAATTGATTTTAGATTTAATAATATAATGTTTTTTAAAATAAACATTAAATATTCTGTTATATTTTCTTAATTATATTTTAGATTTTTTATATTTAAAATTTGATTTTTATCCTGTATTTAGTTATGTAGGGAGTGATTTTAGGGAATTGAAGTGGAGAGTGATTTTTGGAAAGTTAAAGTGGTTAGAGATAACAATTGAAAGTTAATAAATAATATTAAATGTAGTACATAAAGCTTTAATGGTTGTTTTTTAAGAGATTTTAAGTAATTAACATTAAATTACGGTACATTAACCTTTAACAATTGTTTTAAATAGTTTTTATACGTGTTTTATAATATAGTATAGAAGTTTAATAATAATGTAATATATTTATATTTAATAATATAATGTTTTTTTAAAATAAACATTAAATATTCTAGTATTAGATATTTTTAATTATGTTTTAGATTTTTTATATTTAAAATTTGATTTATATTCTTTATTTAATTATGCAGGAGGTGATTTTAGGGGATTAAAATGGAAAGTGATTTTAGGGAGTTAAAGTGATTAGAGATAACGATTGAAAATTAATAAATAACATTAAATGTAGTATATAAAGTTTTAATGATTGTTTTTAAGAGATTTTAAGTAATTAACATTAAAACATCTTCAACAGATATGCTATAATTTTTTCTAAAATGGAGTATAAAAAGTTAAAATCTCTAAAACAATTTACATTCAACTCCAATAGTTATTCTATTTTAGCAATTCTATCATCAATTATATTATTAAAATATTCAATTATTTAATAAAATATTATTTCTCTCTCCTAAACACACAACTTCAATGTCTCCCATTGGTGAAAAAGAATTTAATATTGTTTTTCTTTCTTAAATATGGGGTTTTAGAGATTTCTCCAAATTTAGAGATTTTTACTTTCTCTCTTTTCTTTTCTATATTTTAGTATATGGTATATCATAGCTGTTGAAACAAAAAAATTGCTAAAAGCTCATTTTTTTTTTCTATTTTAACATAGTTGTTGGAGATACTCTTAAATAACGATATATTATGCTTTAAAAATAATTTTTAAAAGGTTTTTATTTGTGCTTTATGATATAATATAGATATGATCATAAGCATCGTATCTCATCAAATCTCAACAATCCATCGTTAGTCAATTGATTCTAATAATATCAAATAGATATCACGGGTCTTTATCACAAGTCCAAAACACCAACAACAAAAAACAATAATGTATTTAATATTTTCTTATATATATATAGCATTTAATGTTCTGTACCAAACTAATATATATATATACAACCAATATTTTATTTCATTTTCATGCCAGCAAATTATTCCATTGGTACAAAAAATCAGCTTCAACGAGTTTTCTGTAATCTAGGTCCAACAGATTCTGACATTTGTTGTCTTGAGACAAAATTATCTCTTCCGTTCTTTTCGCTTCTTTTTACTCTTTTGGCATCTGATATTAATGTTTTCTGACTCCAGAAAACATGATGAAAAACTACTAAAGTATAACAGAAAATAATCATAATGTATAAGCAATTAAACGAACGGATCAGAAAATTAGAAAACAAGATCATAAATTAAATACAAGATAACACATTTAGCAATTAGCAAACAAATTAGAAATTTAGAATCTTGAATCAAGATGAATCATTAAAGATTGAAACAATACAAATGTGAGCTTTCCAAGTCTAAAAAAAAGGTTTAATGGCAGGGACCCAAGGCCCTGTGGTCCACTTTTATGGACCCTACATACCCTAGCCCTTAGGTATGCACCGGAAAAGTCCTCCTGTCCCCCCCATGATTCGAACACTAGGTCTCTTCACATGTAGGAGGCATTTACGGAGTAGAGCTTTCCAAGTCTAAGGCAAGCCTAAACTAGTTTGTGGTTGTGAATTGTCCAAGTCCAAGCCTAATCTCGACTGGAATGCAAATGTAAATGAGAGCATACTACAACGAGAAGTAGAACAACATAGAAATTGCAGGTAAATGGTAGAATGAGTGATTGATTGCATATTTGGACGTGATTTTATAGTTGATTTTTGTGGCCGTTGTCGTCAAAATTGAACAAAAATAGTTGTTGTTTAATAACCCAATAAATAAATATTGTACATGAGATTTGAAGAGTTTGTTGCTATAATTGACATTGAAAAAAAAGTGAAGAAGATGAGAAGAAGTTGAATTGACGAAGACGATTTAGAAAGAAGTTAAGGATTTTTAATTTTTCTTGTATTAGCAAATATATCATGCGGCTGACTAAAAACTCAAGGCATTTACATTTGGACTGGGCTGTAAAAAAGTAAAACCTATGTAAAATGAATTGGATTTTTGGTGGATGGGTTGTAAAGAGCAAAATCTATATGATGCTAATTAGATTTTTGGGCCCTAATATTGGGGGCCCTGTCCAAAAGAACCTAATGGCATATGCTTTGGCACGGCCCTGCCGCTCTCACCGCCTTCCACCGGCTCCGGTCACCTCTCAGACATTCAGACTCTCACGTGCACTCGGACTTACATAGTCAATCTTTCAGTCTCTCATTCAGGTTTTGTCCCAAAACCAAACTCAAATTTATATTTTTGACTTAAAATTGATATTAGCCATTTGCCCTAAATTGATTAGTTATAATGTTATACAATTATGTTTACATGATTTATTTGTTTGTTTTGAGTTTTGGCTCTTGGCCTATATTTTTGCCCAAAATTTGATATTAGTCCTTTGACCTAATTTTGATTCAGTCTTTTTTTTCTTGCTTCCCTTGGCCTATTAATTATTGCAATTTGTTTTGTTTATCTATTACATTGTCTGTTGCTTACATCCCTTGACCTACGCTCCTAACTCAGATTTGTCAGAAATTCTATATTTTCGTTATATCTGTTAATATGATGTTAATTTTCTCAACCTTATTTGTTGTCTTGTTGATAGTTAACTTGTTTGATCGATCTAAGATTCTTTTAATTTGGTTAGTTGATTTTAATTTGCAAAATATCCTGTTTAGCACTAAAATCCTAGATGCATAAGGAAATAGAATTAGAAACCTAGTAAAAAAAACAAAGGATAACAAGAATGAAGTCCTAAAAATTGAGAAATTTTACGAAATCAAAAAAAAATAAAATAAAATAAAATTGTCACACCCCCTAAACCCCGTTAGAGATATATGACATTTTACTTGGCTTTACAAACTCACTTCAAATTCCCACCTCCTCAAGATGGTCTAACTTACAACTGAAATAAATACGAATATAGGCTCAAAAGGCCAAAATACTATGCCTCACAACATAATTTAAAGTCGTGAACATCATATGAAATAGTTAACTAACGATGTCTAGATTCCTCTAAACATGCCTTTTTCTTTTGTCGATTCCAATCCCGTGTTACACTACACTGGTAAGCTTTTATCAGGCCCAGCCCTGGCTATAGGCCAAGGGGGTGAGCCCAAAGACATCATATATATAATGTGGTTTGCGTATAAGCTTATTTGGTAGGCCCAAACTCATAAGCTTATGGGCTTGAGCAGATGATGTCTTTGGGCTCACCCCCTTGGAAGGATATTTTTACAACCCTTAAAAAAGTTGCAACTCTTTCAACTTACATCTTAACCGTTGGATTCATGATCGACGGTTATTTTATTTTTATTTTTCTGGTTTTTGTAATTAAAAACATTGGGCCTTATATCTATTGTAACCACCGATCCTGAATTCGACGGTTAAGATGTGGGTTGCAAAGGTTGCAAACAAATTAAACAACCTATATATATATATATATATATATATATATATATATGTGTGTGTGATACTCCCGCCTAATCGGCAATCGCTTCTCTCTCTCTCTCTCTTTCTCGTGTGCTCGCCTTGACGATACGAACGTCGAACTCTCATTCATTCAGTCACTCGGTTGAATTGAAGACTCTGAACCTCAAACTCTCAGCCAGTCACTCACCTTGCGATTGAAGACTCTGAACTCTCTCACTCACTCACTCTTTCGATTGAAGACTCGTACTCTCGACTATCTCTCTCGAAAGTCCAAGACTTTTCAGTTTTCACTGGTCTTTACTCTTCAGTCTTCTTCCGGTAACTCTTACTTTTTAAATTTTTTTTTTAATTCTAATAGTGTTTATATCTTTTTAGATCAACTGATTTAGGTTTATTTTTCTAGTGTTTTTATCTTTCCTGTTTAACTTTTAGATTAAGTTTTATCTACTTACTTATTTGTTTATTGTCTAAATTAATCTATATGTCACCGATTTCCTGCCCTTTAAGTATCAATCAGTGTCTCACCATCGTCCTAATCTCTGTTCTTTAATAGAGTTTTGGGTTTCTTTTCGATTTTGCACATGTTTTTGGTTTATTTCTTCTTCAATTTTGTGGTGTCTTCTACCCTTCCCATTTCAATGGTTTGTTAAAAGGACTTCTTTTTTACGCAAATATCTTCTGCACATGGTTTTCAATCGATTTTAACCAACGGGGTGAGGTTCTTTTTTAGTGAATTCCATTCATTAAATTAGTTTAAGTTATGTTAAGATGATATTTCATTCGTAATGAATTAGTAAAGAATTAATTTGAGTGGATTAAGTTTTTGCTTCATAGTACCCTTATTGATCCCATCAAATTGTGAAAAGTTGTTTTTATGTTAAAAGCATAGAGCTGTTTCAAACCCACCATACAGCTTCGAGGTTGCAGGAACTTAAATCCGATGTGGGTTGTAGGATTTCAGCTCTTGTATACTTGTGTTCAAAACTACACAACTATGGTCATGGAAACCTGCAAGAATATTGGTATTTTCTGGTTTTTAGTTGGATCATGAACTGGTCCCAATTTGTGTTTTGTTATGCCATTGTTTCAATATGCAATTTGTAGTGGCTGTTCATAGTTGCTTGTTGTTCACTAGCAAGAGCCTGCAAATGTTACTTTGGATCCTTTTTTGTTATTGATCTTTTTGGATTAAGATCTTGACTGGAATCCATTAATGTCTCAACCCTCCTTTTTTTATTTTAGTCCAAACTCTTATTTTAGTTGCTAAGAGATTCCCCCTGAAATATATTCTTGGCTCCGTCCCTATCCAGTGTACAACCCGCGTGACAATATATGTTTGATTCCACATATTTATGATCATACATTAGGGGACATTTTTTTGCCTTTCTGCCATGGGCATTCGAAATCTCAGGACCAACCCTGTTAGCAATGCTGTTGGAGATGCTGACTTTTTACTTGTAATTTTGATTGAGATTTACATGGTGACTGTACATAGAAATCAGATTTTGCCAATTATAAACAATTCCGAAAAAAGAAATGAAAGATTCCGGGAGAAACTCGTTATTAGAGAGAGACCCCAATGGGCTGGTGGCTAATGGCAGCACATGAAGGCTTTCACGTCCATGTTGCAATCAAAGACGATCCAAAATTATACCCATTATCCAAAGAATTATGAAAATCGAATCTGTAGCCAATTTCGAGATTCTTCGTGGCCATATTCAACTGTATGCTACAGAGTATGATTGAAGACCAATTCCCAATCTGCTTCCTTCTCTAAATCCAATCCGCTTCAAAACCCGGTTCCTAAAGAAACCACTCAGATTTGACCATTTGATTTTATAGAGGTTACTTGTCCATTTGCATCACTTCTTCAATCTCGTTTATCTTCAATGTCGCTATCAGGTCTTTTAAACACTCCCCTTTTCAAAATTGGATCTGGGTATCTTCAGTTTCTGTTCAATTTAGGGAAAAAATAGGTTGATCATTTGATCTGTTTATAAACCTGTTTATCTTTTTATGAGTTGTAGTATTTTGTAAGCTTATCTTTCTTGTTTGCAGGTTGGTTTCTATGATATATCAATCTATTTTCTTTAACTAATATCCTTATTTCTTCTTGCTCCATATATTTGCTACCGCGATTTATTCTAGCATAGAGGGCATTGAGGTATAATTGCGTTACGAAACTTGTGTAGTGAGCAACTTTTATGCATATCTGATGCCTAAACGGAAGGCGAAAAGGGTTACCAAGCAGTCTAATTCATCTCATGTGGATGATACTCAGTGTGATGTTGCTACAAATGGAGCTCCGGTAGAAAATACATTCATTGACCAAGAAGGTATCTGCTTTTGTTGTATTTTTCTAAACTAATGTAGTTCTGAGTTATGCTAATGTAGCAAGAACATAAATGTGTACTTGATTGGTAATGATCTGGTGGTCCGATTAAAAATTCCTTTTATAATTTGTAGGTCTTTCATGAGTAAGTTCCAGTATTTCCAACCAACAGTACCGTTTTTTGTTGAATCTACTTACAGTTTCGCTCTATCAGACACTTCAATTAGTGAGTATCTGAGGCCGTTCGCAAAACCAGATATCATATTTTGACTTCTTTGAGTGAAAAAAATTGAAATCTTTTAACAATTGGAACTTGATATGTAGTTATTTGCCTTCTGGAATCAATGAAGACAGCAGTTTGTAGAATTTTAAAGACCCTTTATGGTAGCTATTTTGGTATTAACTACTACATCGACACTATTCATGTCAAATTTGTATATAGGGATTTTCGTTGTTGACTTCAACTTATGGTTTAAATTCTTGTAGATCATGTACCATTCACTTGATGGTCTATTTCTTGTTAGCAGCACCAGCACGTCTTTCTCAATGACCTTTTGTTGTATAGAAACATGACTCATCTAGAGGTTATGAATTCAAAAGTTATAAGTAGGTGCTACTTGTAGAGCAGTAGTTTTAAGGCCTCTAACCTTGGTATTCCAAGAATGCCTATCCATTCTTCCACGTTCAGTTGTTGATCCATGGCAGCTCAATCACTGGAAACTACTTCCAAGAAAAGAGTCAGTTATGACTTGCAACTAGTTTGTTGATGATCTATTATAGTACTCTTTCCTAAGAGGAAATTAAACATGCTGCATACGTTCTCTTACTTGATGATTCAGTTGAACGCCAGAGTGCTGCAATCCAGGCCATTCGTGATATGGAGATTGAAAGACTACTAACTGCTCTGCACTTGCTAAAATCCAATATGAGCAAGGAACAGCTACAGACTCCAGTGCTTGAATTTTTTGAGAAAAATCTTCCAAACCTAACTGTGTCAAGAGCTGAGATAGATGGACGGATTGTAGTTAAACGGAAAGATAAGGATGGTGACTTATCCATGAACACTGCTGATGGAGGAAACACTATCTCTTCATTTCTACAACATATGTCTATGGCTTATCCTGACTGCTCTACTGCAATGCCATCTATTGGTGGCTTTGAGTTTTCAAGTAGAACTGGTATGTTATGCAATAAGGGTTCGAGTATTCGTTTGATGCAAAACAGTTTACCTACACCTGTGGATCACTGCTTTCATTTATCTTTAAGTTCTCGTTTGGTGGCAGAGAAAACAAGCTTCATTGGTGCTGAAAATCTTCAGATCAAAGATTTTGTATGTTCTTATGCATTTTGATATGGGTTTCTTCATTAATTCGTTTATTTGTTTTAACACACTGAATTAGTGGGTGTTCTGTTATTTGTCTCATGTTTGAGGTTCTAGAGGAGCCATCTGACACTCATATTCTTGGCATAGAAGATTCTCTGCAAACTCCTGGGGTATGTTGATCCAGATCATTTTTGTGTGTCCCTGTTACACGAGACTTCTACTGTTCAACAGTAGACATTGGGAAAGCTGCATATTTCATTTTTTTAATTGAACAATGTGAACAAGACCCAAAAGCAGATCATTAATTGCCAATAGAACTACATAGTTCTTCTGTTATATTTCTTTGATCTACAAGCTATATCTTGGTGGCCTTCTTGCTACTGCAAAAAAGAAATTTGTATAGTGAAGCTCTGGGTCATGTGTCTTTGGTTCTCAGCTGTTTGATATTTGGAATTGCAGGTGACTAGCCAGAGGTTGTCTGTTGGAATGACACCTAAAACTTTAAGGCTTCCGAAACAGGGTGAGATGCTTCTGTCGGTTCATGGTTCACCGCTTGGTGTTTTCAAAGAAAACAACATGGACGCCATACATGGTAAAGCTATTTTAAAGATTGTCGTTTTCTTCCTGTGCAAAATTATCATTTAAAGGACATGGTCATAATTTCAACTTACCAACTATGCTGGATTGTTTCTTATTCCTGCAAAATGATAATTGGTTCGTCTTTTGAAGCAAACTTCTCAGTTAAATCGATCATCATTTGATTAATTTCATTTCATTTGATGATTTCATCTGCAGAGATAGAGGAAGAATGAGCCGTTGCCTACAAATTACTGATTTCTGGAAGAGGGAACTGTTTACATCTACTTCTCCAGTTCTATTTCTATGCAGTATAGCTTTGCATCTAGTTGTTTTTCTACAGTTGCTCTTGAAGAAATTGCTTTAATGCATTAAAAATGTATGTTGCACATTGCTCTGTCAATATTGAGCTTTCAACTTCATGTTATCAGGATACTTGCTTGAGTAGTTGCTTGTTTTCATTTATTAAAGTTTTTTTTTCTTCTGCAGATGGTGAATGCCTTGGTGTAATGATGGATGTTTTTTTTAAATTTTTTATGCAACAGATGTTCAATATACACATCTTGCATGGTGATATAAATGTCAATTTTATTATGTTGTAACTATTAATTACGTAAAAGAAGCGTCACATTAAAATGAACCAATTTTATTAGGTAAAATGAGTATGAAATATGAATAATTGAAGGTTTGTTATGGTATTTGAGAGAAGAAAAATTCATTGTTACACTAAATAGGTAAAACAAACTTTGTTACATTTTTTATCCAAATTGCCTTAAATTGAATTATTAGCTGCTCCCATTCATTTCAAAAGTAGCATGCACACAATAGAGAATGAAGAATAATTGAATATGATCAAACAAGGATAAGTACATGGAAAATTGGAAAAGGAACAAGACATCATGAATCTGATAACAAGAACAACTCTAATCTGGAAATGTACTATCTGAGTCTTTGCTACACGATATGACGATTATCCTAGCCTTAAAGCATAATAACTTAGTATCATGTCCAGATCCAGATAGCTTGATCACCAGTTGCAAACATCTAACTGAAACACCACACAACTTTCAGATACAACTGTCTGATTGATGCTGAATCTGTTCCACAATACCTACAAAGTACTCAAATTCTTCCACCTATGCCTTGCTAATATCAGCTGGTATTCTCAAATCAACTTTGGTAGGAACAGAATCTTGATCAGTTGATCCGAGTGCTCCTAACGCATCTAGAAAGAACCTTTTATTGGGGACAATGCCATCTCGATCCATATACTTCATCAGTTTTTGTAACAGCTCCTTCATGTTTGCTTTTGTGTAGGATTTATACAGAAGTTTATATGTTGAAGAATCTACGTGAAACATCTCACTATTACAAGAAGTCTCAAACAACCTATCTGCTTCCATTGGTAAGCCATTCAAGTAGTAGACATTGAGCATGACATTTAAAGTTGATACCTTTACCATCTTTTCTGACTCTATATATGATCATCTTATCATATATCTCCCTTGCCCTTGAAACACAATCACAACATCCATACATCATGATCATGCATTCATACGTGATGAAGTTTGGTGCATATCCATATCCGTTATCTTCTGAAAAACCAAATCTGCTTTCTCTCTAAGCCGTGCTTTTATCCTTGAATTAAAAGTAGAAACCGTAGGTCTCTCTTTTGACCGCAACAAGCTCTTAAACACTTGTTCCATCTTTTCAAACTCTTGCTTTCTTCCATATGAATCAATGAACAAACAAATTATTATAGCTAATGATATCTGGTTTTATCTGCTTACTCTTCATACGGAAAAGTACTCTTTCCATTTCACCTATCATCCCATTCTTACCATAAGCATCCATCACACCGTTGAATGTGAAAATATCAGGGGTGGCAATCCAGATCTTTAAACAAAGATTCTACAACGTTTCGTGCTTGAGCAAATGCTCTGAGAAGAATGTTGTATGTCGCGATACTTGGTTTGCACCGTTCTGTACCTTTCATTTTATCAAAGTATCCGAGAGCCTTAGAAGAATGTTGTATATATGTGACGATACTTGGTTTGCACCAAATCAATTATCGTATCAAGTGTGATTCATAGGGTGAGTTTGAGATTTAAAATGATCAATTCAAGGATCCAGATCCCTACTTATCTTCTCACCTTTACTAGGGCCGTTCCTGGCATTTGGGAGGCCCTCTGCAAAAATCTAAATGTGATTTTATATTTTTCTAGTTATATTATTTATTAAAATTTATTATTTAATTCAAAAATAATTTTGCTTATATTAAAATTAAAATATATGTTGAAGTACAAATAATCATAAACAAGATTCAAATAGAAATCAAACTAATCTTTATATCTTAAAATTAATGATCGCAATTCTTATTTGACTAATTTGTTGATAAGAATAAATTAAAATTAATTAGTAAGAAAATTAAAAACAATCTCATAATAAGTATAATGTACAGTTTATTAGTAGTGAACATAAAAAGTTATTAATTCTTCAATAATAAACTAACACTACAATATACATATTTCGAGAAGAACACAAACAATTAGGCATTAATATTTTCTAACATAGATCTCCTAACACTTTTTGAAACAAAATCATCTAATCACACTTTCATAGATTTGTTAGAAATTTATTTTCAATCTATATCAAAGCAAAACATTTAATCTCTTTTGAGATATAATCGATTACCGATAAGATTTCAAAAATAATTAAAGAAATATAAAAATAATCAATAACGATCAATGAAAGTTTTGATATTCATTAAATAATCAAACAAAGTTAATAGAAGAAAATAATTGAAAAATAAAAAAAATAAAGAATGTCACTAAATTATAGACTGACATATATACCTTGAAAAGAAAAGAACCGAAGACAAATATTATAAATTTATGGTGACGACAATAAAATAAAAACGAAAAAAATGGGATTTTGGCCTTCTAGAGGATAATTTAGAAAATGAAGTCCAGTATAGATATGAGGTTTTGATTATAAGGTTTTAACTAGAGATTTCATATTAATAAGAAACATTATATACAAAAAATAAATGACAAAAACAAAGAAATAAGGAAGCATGATTTGACTATTTAAATATATAAAAAAAAAAACAAATAAGAAAACTTGATGTTTTGGTATCGACAAATAAAAAAGAATTAGACGAATCATTAAAAATATTCATATAGTTTAATTATTATAAAAATCACAAACTTTTTATATGATTAAGTTGTGTTTTTTTTTAATTAAAAATTTGAAAACTAAAACATACATTGTTGAATTTGAACCCAAGACTTACACTAAAGAGTAGCATGCACTTACCAGTTAGGCTGCAAGGCAACTTGTATAGTTTTTTCGCTTTTGTTTCTTATATTATAATTATTATATATATAAAAAAGATTAAAAATCGGAGGCCCCGACGAACGGAGGCCCTGTGCGCTTGGAACACCCTGTTGCACGGCCCTGACCTTAACTCTTCTTCTCACACGATATTTCGTCTTGATATGGAACACAATAATTACATAAAGTCGGTTTACAAATTACCCAAGAGATATATAAAAACTCGGAGTGTCAAATACTCTCTAGTTTCCGCAATATTTTGAAATATTTTCAGAATATACATTATAATGAAGTTAGATCTCTATTTATACTTTGAATATGATAACACTGACACGAATTTTTGCATCATGTTTATTGAATTTTTTGGTATTTACATAATTACCCCATATCTTGTATCAAAAAGTTGGATGATTCATTTTAATGTTTGTTTTAGATTTAGACAAAATTTGATGACATGGTGTATTATTTTCCTCATATTTAAATAAAAATTCAATATATATAGTTAAATATTTACACTTCAAATAGAATGTTTACTTGGTTTTTTATTAACTCCAGTAGGATGAAGTTGTATGTGGATTAGTTTATCTGGATAGATTGAGAAGATTTTTCTAAATGACAGTTTTTCTATAGATAGAGAAGAACCAGGGACAACAAGAATCAAATAAATAGGGATAATAGAACTTTACCAATTACATCTTTCATTTGTACAAGCATGCATATGTGAATAGTAGGGCAAAATAATTATTGATTTATATAAAGTAAATGAAGATCAATTATAAAATATAAATTAGTTTCAACTTCAATGATTCACATTTAGGAATTTTATATTATACCATTATTAGTCATTAAAACTCAAAGTTTTGATATGATATTATAAAATAAATCACAGTGATAACATTGTTAAGAACTGTAAATTCTTTTGCACTTGCAAGAGAGTAACCACTCTGCAGTCTGCTCCTTTTCAAATAGATCTGTCCTTGGCTGTTTATATATACATATGAATACATGTATATGATACAATTTTCAAAAAGAACTTGCATGTCAAGTAAATGAGATAATTATTTGTTGGTGCATGAAATCACAAAATAAAAAAACAATAATAATAAATGATTAAATCGAATAGAGGTGGGTGAAGTCTACAAGTTTCCAAATATTCGATATTCTTGAGTTTCTTTACAACTCATACAAAAGAAAATTACGAGCCCATATTTGATTCTTGGTCGGAAATCTAAATTATTTGAAGCAACGATTTTGCCCTCAATTTAAAATGTGTAAATTAAACGTGTTATTAACTATTCGATTTATTTATGAAATTTGGATTTGTAACTTTCACGTTAAGGACTTGAAAGTGGAACAACTTTTTGAAATCATATCAATCAAAGCCTTGATAAAGTCAAAGGAAACCCCAATAATTCTACTTCAAGACCTGGTACTTGCTTTGTTTACCCCCTCAACTAATTGATAATTGCAACTATCACCCTCCATCAATCAATTTATGTATAAGTTAACACACAAATTAAATAATCTTTTAGTTGAAATTTAAAGGAAAATTTTCTTAATAAACTTAGGTTTGGGGAAAATATTAGATAGAAGGCTCTTAATTTATTCTAGAGATTCAATCCCCTAATTTGTTGATAAAGGTTTTATTGTTTGTTATATTATATCAAATTAATGAGTTTCATTTCTATTGCCTCACCATCTTAATTAATGCAAAAAATATGTGTCATAATGAAAAAGGATTTTTATTAAAGGGGTAGAGTAGACATTATCTAAAAGGGAAAAAGAAATGAAGAAAATTTAGGTGCATGTACTTTAGCTTTATTCCAAAATAGTCCTTTACCCTTGAAAATACACACCCTCTTGGACCCCATCTCTCATCACAACTTAATAATTTCTCAAAAACATATAATTATAATTATATTAAAGGAAAAACGAAACAGAATAACAATAGAATAGAAAGACAATGAAATATGTAATTCTCATTAATCATAAGCCCTTTAAACAGGGAGGAGTTTACAAAGAAAATGAAACATTCATTATGGTAAATTATAATACTAGGAAATATTCTGTCAATCACTTTCTTTTGATAATGGCACATAATCCTTCAACACTCCCCCTTGTGCCGAGTCAAAGGAGTGATGGTGCACAATTGTTGCCTTGTTAAAACCTTACGCCAAAATGAAAACCCAGTGGGATAAAAAATAGGACGAAAGAAATAGTACAACACACCAGTTTCTTTGCAATATATAGACTTTTCCTTCAGCCTAGTTTTCTCTTAGATTCGTACATTAATCATGAGAGTTAGGAAAGCATGATGGTATATAAACATTTGCCTCACTAAAACCTTACACCAAGGAACAAATCCTAATGGAAAAAATAAAACCTTAGTTGTAGGAAAGATCACAACATACCAATATCACAAATATAGTAGACTCCCCCTTTTGTCTACTACTCCCCTGATTCGTGCATTAATCAAGGGAGTTTGGAAAACATTTGCACTTATTTTTCTACATGTTTCCCAATATATGGCTTTAGGTAATGATTTGGTAAAATGTGTCATGTTCTCCTGACATCTTACTTCATTCAATTGAATCTCGATGAGAGTTTTCTTATTGCTGATTGTATAAGACTTAAGCAGAATATGTTTTATGTTATCACCCTTTATGTATCTCTTATGTTCATTTCTTCGATACATGATGCATTATTTCCATATATGCAAGTAGGATACTCAAAATTACTAGCTCCTCTAATATATGTAATGATAGTCCTTAATCATATACATTATTTAATTATCTCATGGAGAATAATATTCTTGGATTAATTCAAGGAGGTAGTTACAAAGGATTGCTTAGTTTACTTCCAAGCAATCGGCGTGTTCCTTGTGGTAATTCTTTATCCAGTTTGGGAACAACTTTTGTATGGGTCAGACAGATACCTAATATCAGCAAAGACATACCAAGACATTGTTTGGTGTTTTTCTATAAGAGCTAATACTTTTGTTGCTTACATTCTAAGTAGGTATTGAAGTTCCATTATCAATCCAATTTTTCTTTCTATAGGGAAAGTATAAGTACATGTCAATGGTTCCAAAAGATTAACTTGATATCATTCCAATGACGTTGCGTTGGTGCTGAGCTAAATCTAGTTAACAAGTTCACTGAGAAATACAAGGTACGGTCATGTGTATTGTGCTAAGTACGATAACACGCATATTGTAGTTAGATAGGGAATTCCTGCTCCCCAACACTTTTTCGTCTCCATCCTTTAGACGAAATGGATCTTTCCTTATATCCAACACTTTGACCAATCATGGGAGTGCTAACCGGATGCGCTTTGTCCATATTAAAGTGCCTGATTATTTTATAGACATATGCGATCGGTGAATTAATATTTCACAAACTCGGTGTCCTAGATCAAATAGCTAGACAAAATCAAGTTTTCCCAATATTTTCCATCTCAAATTTAGATTTCAAGTAGCTTATGGTTTCTCTTATTTCATCAAGAGTACCGATTATGTTCATAACATGGACATATAAAGCTGCTTTGAAAATTTAGAACTTGTTTTCTTGAAATAAATACGCAAGGACACAGTTCATCATTCTTATATATCATTTCCCAATCAAGTATTCACTTAGGCGGGTATACCACATCCGCATAAATTTCTTTAATCTGTAAATTGAGTGTTTCAGTTTTATTGCAAACGTATTTCGTGGTTTAGAGTTACTTGATTTTGGTAATGTAATGCCATCAAGCAGTTTTATATATCTCTGAATCTAGATCCCCGTAGAGATATGTGGCAACAACATTCATGAGTTGCATTTCCAGTCCTTTGGAAACTACCAGGCTAATTAATTAGCCAAACGTTATAACGTCCATCACGGGAGAGTAAGTCTTCTAGTGGTCAATCTAGGGCATTGTGAGAAACCTTGCGCTAAAGGAGAGTCTCATACATTAGGACTTCATTATTCTCATTACGCTTTATGACAAAGACTCAGTTATGTCCTACGGGCTTTACACTTGGTAGGTTAGCACTACCGGACCAAATACCCGATCCTTTGTCAAAGAATATAATTCTTTTGGGATTGTTTATTTATATTTAGGCCAATATGATCTTTGTTGATATTATTCAATTGAGCCTGGTTTGATGTCGTCGTGCTCGATCATCTTATGAGCCATTGTGTATGCGAATAAATCATCAATGATTATATATGATTTGTCCATCGACTCATATGTACTCTCATAGTTCATTTGAGATTAATATTCATCTCTAGAATCATATTAACTTTGGAGCATCTTCCAGCGATGATTCATGGACATAATTATAATTAGAGACAATCTCATGAGAGTTTTGTGTATTGATGATAAATGGATGTGCCTCACTATTCTCTTCCTTTATAATCGTATATACCGAACCAATTAGCTTTCACCACTTCTATTTGGTAGCTACGAACTCAACCACACCTCTACTATGTGTGATTGCAACGCACTTTCCAATGGCGTTGTACCCTTGTTGGGGACTTTTTAACCTTGTGAGTATATTTGCAGCTCGTATATGTGATCTTGTCACTTTTGGAATAACATTAAACGTATCAGGTATCGAGTCTGATTCGTTTGACTTCAACATTACGTTGTGAAGTTTTGGGGATCAAAATGAGACAGAGTGGGAAATGGGAATATTCAATGACACTTCTTGTCGTTCCCATGGAAAATCCTTTTTCCTATCTCCCCCTAACGACGGGAAGACTGTCTTATGAAAGTGACAACCTGCAAATCTAGCGGTAAATATTCTAATTAGCGGATAATTGTTAGGGATTCATATCCAACATATACCAAATCGTCTTTAAGGACCCATTTCGATGCGCTGTGGGGACACAATTGGCACATATACTACACAACCAAACATGTGTAAATGTAAAATATCAGGCTTATATCCAGTTACCAACTGGTACGCATGAGGCTGGTTAGCTAATAGTGGGTCTAAAAACGAAAAAAACTGCATATAATAATTGCATAACCCCATGTAGATGTGGGTAAATTGGTGCGCAATACCAATACCCTAGATATCATCATATTCTTTTGATAACAACTTCTATGAGACCATTTTATATATACACATGAGGTATATGAAACTATACATTGATCCCAATACATATGCAATAAACATCAAATCCTTATGATGTAAATTCTCCAGCATTCCAAGTCATGTAGACTTGATGAAATAATCAGGGTGGTGAGCCCTTAAACGTATAACTAGTGCTAGGAGTGCAGTATTTCATGTGGACAATAATATGACATGCATTCATCGTGTCGAAACCAGAACCATAAAATATTCAATGTTCCGCATTCTTGATGTTTATGTCCATAAGTATCACCTTGTATTCGTTGTAACAATGGAATATTTTTGTATTATGTCCTTAGCTTTAGGATGGTCTCATTCATGTCTTGGATAAGGATCAGGGTATACAAAACTTTTAGGTATTCGAGAGGACATATTATGATGGCGATGTTGCTTCTCATGCTGCAGAAGTCAACAATTGCAATTTACCTCATTTTGCCTTTCGCTCGAAAGAGAATGTGTCTATGTGTATTTTGCAATACATGGATCACTATGTCATAACCATGGTGTCCCACATGGTCATGTCGAAACATATATGTGTCATTGGCCTAAAGTTCTTTATTGGTGACAAAAAAATGTTTCGATGACCCAATAATCTACTAGTTTGATACATTAGTTTCAATGATATATGTTTACTTTCATATTCATTCAAACTTATGTATATGTGCTCATTTCCATTATAATATTTATTTGATACAAATAACTTTACAAGGTTCCCATTAATTTTGTATCAACAAGAAAATGACAGTCCATCGTCTAACTATTTTGGTTGAATGAATTATAAAATAAGTATTAGTTTATCTCTTTTTTTTAGATTGTGTGAGAGGTCAAAACAATCAATTCTCCTCGATACATTCCTACACAGAACAAAGAATATTGAAAGTTTTGTATTGGTTATGCTCTATTTCTTTACATCTATAATGGTTACATATTCGATTTTACTTTAGGAAAGAAATTAATTTTACTACTTTAAAGTAAATTTCAAAGAAACCTATGCTTAATCAATCTTAAATTAATATGATATAGTTCATTTTCAACTTGTCCCCTTTTTGATAGGAGCACACTTTAGTGTAATTCTTATTTGATTGTCCGTTATCACATAGAGTAGTAGTTATATCTCTACTCTAGGTATTGAAAAAACATTCTCAACTCTTACCATGACCCTGACCCTTTCTAGGGTCTCATCCATATGGTGCGTAAATGTCAAATGTGTTAAACTGTTTTTTAACTCACAATCATTTGGAGTTGTTTCCACATCTAACACTTTCATTATTGATCTCGAAAATTTTCTTTGTTCCGACATATGTGGTATTGTCATTCGAAAGAACCTTGTTTGTATCTCAACCACTTGCAGCAAGTTGACGAATTTTTCTAAAGGTTACATTTCAACTTATATTGGTTCATTAATATTTACTGATGAAATGTGGAAATAATGTTATGAATCTTGTCATTTTCTATGAGTTCCTTGCCACAGAGATTGAGACGCATTTTGGGATACAACATTTCTTTGTTGAAATCAATTACCTTTTGTAATCGAGTAAGTGGGTTTCATTCCACTGTACGATTAGTTCGGGAAGTACATATTCATGAATACACCCGATTTTCCCTTTTGGGACATCCCACAGTTATTTGGGGGTTTCTAATAATGGTATTCCTATGAAAGTTAGGATCTATATGTCGTCTCAAAGCATGAAGGTCTTTGCTTGTACCTTTTCAAGATGATTGGTTTTAGGGTCAATAGGGAGTTGATGGACTTTAGATATTTTCTTGTACTTTTCAAAATGAGATTTATATAGTCATTTATGGTACTCATATTCTTTTGAGTTTACGACGTTGATTTCGGGATTAGTTGTTTCAACCATTTACATATATAAGGGATAATATATGATTTTCTGTTTGATAAGACAGTGAATTGTGGTTATAATTATCATTTTATGTATGAAAATTCATTATCATAACAATATTGGATTTTTGTATGCTTACATTTTGTTGATAATACTTTATCAATATTTCAATTTGCGAAAAAAAAATCACTCAATCTATTGGATTTCCAGGTAGTAGGGGAATCACATGGATTTCTTAAGTCCCTACAAACCTTAGAGTTGTTTACATCTGTTTGACAAAATACAATCGATATCTTTTGATTTATATAATTTAAATATAACATTGTTAATTTATAGCATTTGACATAAGACCAAAATGACCGAGTTTGACATATGAATCCAATTTTAATTTTTTTAATACCTTAATAGTGTTTTAAGATATTTTGCCATTAGACAAATAAATATTGGTTTTGACATAAAATCAAATTTACTTTTAACATCTTAATAGTATTTGGAGAGCTTTTGGTAAAAGACTAAATATATGGGGGTTAGAAGTGTAACTTCCGAAAATTTGTTTATAAGATTGGGGATATTTATAACTAATATAAGCATTTGAATATTATGTAGAAAGATCAATTTAAGAAACTAAATAAACATTTGAATAAATCCGTTATCATATCTAAGAGCAATATACTAATCCGATTTAAATAGTCTAAATCAAATTTGTGTATCAAATAAGTAAATAGCAATGATATAATTATATTAACCAAATAAACATGTCAATATTGTAAACTAATTAAGCATGCTAAAATAGATAATAAGCTTAATACAAATTGACTTATTTAAACAAAACTAAGAAACAATGATCCAAAATAAATAATAACTATTTGGTCCAAAAATTATTATAAGAATTATAAGTAATAGCTTATAATTAAGATAAACATTTGAATATTATTATCCAAGCTGAATTATTACACTATTATCCCATCATAATTTTATTAATAACAAAGGTGGGCTTTATTTAACTTGATAACACCAAAAAAATAAGATATCTATATTAAATTTAAATGATTTAATTGACATATTCTAACAAGAAATATATAAACTCGACTAGATAAATCCACTTGCATAATATTAAAGAACAATAACTAATTATAGTAATAAGTTTTAAAGTAAATAAATATGTATTGACCCAAATAAATAACATTCACAGTCTATAATGATGAATAATTTAATTGATATTGAAGATGCCATGATGCTTTAACGATTATAATTATTTTAAGTTTGATCAATATATTCACTTATGTCATAATAAAATAATACCAATAAAATTGTATATAGTATTTAATATATAAATAATCAACCATGCATTAAATAAACAATTTAAAGAAAAAAGATAACATATTACGGTAATAATAAAGTTACCGTCCAAGAAATAACATTTTACAAGCATGAACACATATAAAACAAATCAAGACTTGATAATCAAGATTTTAAAATTGGTAGACCGGTTTTCATCAGCTTTGTTTTTTTTTTTTTCGGTGATTCACTTTAAAAGAAATTATTTTTAATTTAAAAAGTGGATTAAAATTGCAATATCAATTAAGTTTTTATGTGAAACTACATATATGCAACAATATAGTTTTAACGATTGGGGGTACCAAATTTCATTAGGATATAAAATGTGAAAGAACCGAAAAAATACCTGATTTAATTGACAGGAGTATATCATACACGAGATCATCTCCTAACAGAAACAACGGCTTAGGTTTGGTGCCGGATTTGACGATATTCGTAGATCATACGTGCTGATAACGTGTTAAAGGAAAAACGAAACAGAATAACAATAGAATAGAGAGACAATGAAATATGTAATTATCATTAATCATAAGTCTTTTAAATATGGAGAAGTTTACAAAGACAATGAAACATTCATTTATGGTAAATTTTAATACTAGAAAAATATTCTGTCAATCACTTTCTTTTGATGATGGCACGTAATCTTTCAACAAATTATAAATTAGTAATTAAGTATCCAAACTCTAAGTTTGCCTATAATTTGACCTTAATTATACCCATCCATATATCTAAACAAAGATATATATATATATATATATATATATATATATATATAGGGGTAAGTTCAAACGAGAAGCTAACCATTTTGCGAGAAAGCGAGAAATGTTTAATCATATATGATACACAAGCTTAATCATATATGATTAAACGCATGTTATATTGGCAATACATAAACGTTTAATCATACATGATTAAACACACTTACAAGCCGTGTAATCAAATATGATTAAACACTTCTCGTCTTCTCGCAAAAAGTTTAACTTCTCGCATGATCCTGCCCTCTCTCTCTCTCTCTCTCTCTCTCTCTCTCTCTCTCTCTCTCTATATATATATATATATATATATATATATATATATATATATACTTTTTACCTAGTAGTAGGTCCATCTTCACCATCTAATCAATTAATCAAATTAGCTGCATGCATCATTTTTTGTTCAAATTAACACTCATCAACTTCGAATTTTCTCACCACCACATATATATATATATACATATTCTTCTCTCCCATTCCCTAATAATCACACAAACAAAGATGAACAAAAGAAGCTCCTTGAGAAGATATCAAACATTTCAACCTACAACCAGCTCTGATCCATTCATCACAGTTACTAATAATCATGCACCCCCAAGAAAGTCTTTGTCCATTGAGTTTCCCACTTCTCCTGATCAGTCTTTGTTTGAAGAAGAGATGCACCATTTCACTCACTCCCACCATCCCATCTCACTGGTCAACCTGCAGGAGCTTTTCACCTGCTCCGGCTGCAAAGAACGTGGCGCCGGCAAAAGGTTCGCCTGTCAGAAATGCGATTTCCAGCTGCATGATTTCTGTGCTTTATCTCCTCCTCTTCTTAAAACTCATCCCCTTCATGTCCAACATCAGCTTGTCTTTCATTCTAAGCCCAAAACAGGTACTTCATTTATAAATTGTATATATATTTTTTGAAAATTATTTAATAAAATTGTATATCTTTTGATGAAGGTGGGATTCGATGGCCAACGTGTAACGTATGTGGAAAACCCACCAGAGGGTTTACGTTCAGATGCAGCTTCTGCCATTTCCAAATGCACCCATGTTGTGCCATGCTTTCTGACCAGATCAACTACCCATCTCTTCACAACCACCCTTTGTACCTGTTGCCATCATTAGCCTCTGATGATCAACTCAACATTAACTGCAGAGACTGCAATAGGAAAAGATCTGGGCGTCTTTACGGGTGCAGGGTTTGTAACTATCATCTTCATGCAGTGTGTGCTAAGGACCTGATCAATGGGCTTAAAGTGAATGGCGTCAAAAACTCATCGGATCAGAAGGCAAGCATGCTAGGACCAGCCATGCGGTTTGCTTCACAAGCTGTTGTTGAGTTCATTGGCGGCCTGATTGATGGGATCGGAGAAGGGGTTGGAGAGGCTCTGGTTCAGAACGTGGCAAGGAGTGGTGGCCCTAGTAGTACCAGAAGAATATAACCTAGTATTAATTAATTGACGCTCATACTATTCATATTATATATCCATATATATATATATATAATGATGTTTTCTTGTTTATATATGGGTTTTCAACCTATTTGTGCGAGAAAATTAAGGTTGTATCATATGCATTACAACCATGTAAATTGAAAGAAAATTAAGAAATAAATTATTGTATTTAATTAATGTTTATATAAATTAATTAAGCAATCTATATATTATTTTGGTATCGATTTCTGTAACAGTTTAAAGAAATATGATTCATATATAAATATATGTTTGGTGCAAAAAATCTAACAAGGTTTATTTAAGAAATTATACTAGTACAACTTAACTAATTAAATTAATCTGGAAGGAAATTAATTTTTGGAAAAGGTATGGACTTTAATTAAAAGAGATGATTTCAACTCCTATTTCTACTTCATCAATCACCAATTACCAGATTGGGCAAAAGGTTGAAATACTTGTAGTTAGTATTCATCTACTATAACATAATTAATGTGGTTTGAAGGTCTAATTAAGACTAGTTGTTAAAGTATGTAGACCCAAATATAATTAATATATATAAATGTCATATTGACTGCATGGCTCACAGTTTTAATTTGTGGGTAGCTTAGCTACATACAGTCTGTAAATTAAACCCACACCTCCTTCAATTCTGTAGGCATAATAATTATACCAGATTTGAAGCTTTGTTTGAGATTTGCCTCTATTTTTTATGTCTTAATTTAAACTTAATTACCTATATATACTACTACATATATATATATATATATATATATATATATATATATATATATATATTTCTCTAGCTATAGCTAGCTAGCTGCAGGAAACAATTAATTGTCTAATGAACATGCCATGCGCTTCAACTTCAATTCCCCTTAATTAATTGGCCTCTAGTGCAATGTTGTCTTTGTTCTTGCTCTTTAAGTTCCTATTCAAACTGTCCTGACGTGCTACTTCTTTATCGTTGCTCTTTCTTATTATGTTCTTTTAGCAAATTATTGTTCACAAGGTCTCAAGTAATCTCGCGGCTATTCCTGGAACCTTCAATTCTTTTGTGCATGCATGGTATATATATATATATATATATATATATATATATATATATATATATATGATGCACAGAAGCATTGCCTGCCTAACAATATATATTCTGGCCTTTCTCTCAAAGAAAGATCGATCAGCATGTAACATTTGTTTCTAGCTAGCTAGTGCCTTTCAACTATATTTAGTATTAGCATCTTTCTTTTTTCATTTACCATTAATACCTCAGGCTGTTGGGTAAGGTACTACTTACTATAGGATGCTTTTTTGAGGCATTAATTCAGCAATGAATTTTAGTTAATAATTTTATTACTATTTAATTTTCTTCTTTTATTGCCTTTTTCTTTATATACATATATTTTCAGCTACTACCTTATACTATATAAAATTTCACAAACAACCTTTTAAATGATATACAAGGTGAAAACGGTTATTGTTCTTCATCGTAACTAAAATCTATCGCTTCATATCTTTGTACACCATTTTCATCTTGCACAGGAAATAGGCAAATAGTGTTGATCCAAACTCTCTCAGTGATTTGATAAAAACCCTCTTCTATACTTAGTGAAAAATTACGTTTTAATATGTATTAGTGTTTCACCATCAGCGATCAGACTGAGTCTGTTCAGTTATCACTGATAGTCTTTCTTATAAGCATTTCTATGTATTAGTGTTTCACTATCAGTGATTAGACTGAGTCTGTTCAGTTATCACTGATAGTTCCTGAAGTAAACAGCCATCGTAATCCCTGAAGACAAGTCTCGCGTCAACATATGTTCATAGCTGAATCGAAGACAAAGCTGCTGGACAAAGAGAAGTCTTCTAGTGACCTGATGTGGATATCAGTGAAGCAAAGACAACTCTACAAATACGCGAAGAAACATGAGGAAAAGCTTCAGCGATAGCTGAACCTCTTTATCTCTGCAAGAAGAGATACTCAGCGATCAATCGATCACAAAGCTTATGCCTCAAGTTTCCTTTTTGTCTATCCTTGCACAAACTAGTACTATGTGTCAGAACGGATATGTCTCTGCCACCATACGTACAACAACTCTGTCAACTACACTGTTCATGACCCGGCCGAAAGCATGTCTCCCAAAATCCAGACTCCCAAAGCCAATCTGTGAACGCCACGTGTAAAGTACCCTGCCATGCATTTAATGCATAGGGTATAAATAGGAAGTTCACCCCTTCATCTGAAGGTGTGCTCAATCCTTGAACTCCATATAGAAACCATTGTTTTCTATCTCTTTTAATTCCCCATTCTCTGAATTTCTTGTGCAATCATCTTAGTGTTTCTTAAGTTTGTTTAGATTAAGTCTGTCTTAATCTTATTCCGCAACAAACTTGTAAATTGTATTTTTGATTTATCAATAAACAATTTATTAAACTTTAATTTCTGTGTTTGTATTCAACCCCCCCCCCCTTCTACAAACTTGTTAAGCACCTCCGAGACCAACAAGTGGTATCAGAGCAGTTTGTTTAAACTAATAAACAAGATCTTGCTGTATACTCTTCCTTGCTATTCTAAAATGGCACTAAACACAAACACAAACTACTATGATAATGGTTCACTTTCTAAACCTCATCGATTTAGCAGAGATAACTTTTCTCTATGGAAAAATCGAATGATGCTATTTCTTGAAGGT
Organism: Arctium lappa; assembly: GCA_023525745.1. Classification (NCBI taxonomy): domain Eukaryota; kingdom Viridiplantae; phylum Streptophyta; class Magnoliopsida; order Asterales; family Asteraceae; genus Arctium; species Arctium lappa. Next base: position 387,975 of record CM042049.1, read on the forward strand.
GCGAATCCTACTATACCTGAATATATAGAAAACGGACCCTATGAACCTGTTAGAATTATAGTTGCGGTTCCCGCTACTGCCACCACTGAAGCTGTCCCTGAATGATATGTCGTTAAGGAAATAAGACAGTGGAGTGATGAAGATAAAAAGAAGGTAGGCATAGATGCAAGAGCAAAGACCATTATCTCAATGGCTCTGCCTGATGAAGTTTTCCATTCCATCATGCATCTGAAAACTTCTAAAGAAATGTGGGAAACCATATGTGTTCAATACGAGGGCACCACTGAAATCCAAGAGACTCGAAAGATTAATTTGGTAAGACAGTATGAAAGTTTTATCGCTGGTAAGAATGAATCTCTTTCTGACATTCATCAGCGGTTTAACTGCCTAATCATTGACCTAAGAACTGTTGGAAGGACCTATTCTAATTCTGAGGTCCTAACAAAATTCTTAGAAAGTCTTCCTGAAAGCTGGGACAGTTATTCAATATGTCTTAAGCTGACAAAAGACTTACATACTCTCTCTTTAAGCACTCTGTATGGAATATTGCTCAACTATGAGCAATCAAATCTTCTGAAGAAGAATCTTGTAAAAGATTTTAAAGACTCCAAAAGTACTCCTGTTGCTTTAGTCTCTTCAGAGATAATTCCATCTCAGCGATCTACTCTCACCATCACTGAGTTAGATTCTGAATCTGAGGATCTATTAGACCCTGATCTTTCAGAGTTTGATGAGTCCTTAGCACTCTTGACAAACTCTTTTAAGAGATTTGCAAGAAAGAGTAACTTCCGAAGAAGTAAACCTCTCTCTCTTACTGAAAAGCCAAAATCAACTCCGGTTGATAAGGCTACTGCCACTTGCTATAACTGCGAAAAAATTGGTCATTTTGCTAGTGAGTGCAGGTCGAAAAAGGTCTTCAAACCTTCTACCTCAAGAAGATCCAGTGATGACAAATACCATAAGCTGAAGAACAAATATCAAAAGCTGAAAAGCTATCAGCAAAAAGGTAAAGGTCTCATCGCTGAAGAACATGACTGGGCTGAATCAGAAGAATCATCTTCTGATGATGAAGAAGTCGCTAATCTTTGCCTCATGGCTGAGATTAAAGAAGAAGTGGAAGAACCATCTGAACCTTCTATGAGCTACATATCATCTCAGGTATCTATCTCTACAAATCCCTCTCTACCTGAAGCTGAGAGAAGTCGTGCTGTTGATGTGCTGACAATTGACCTTTATAATGCTCTAAACGACAAAACTCAAGCTGAGAATAAAAATGTACATTTAACTCAAGAGCTAGAGAGATGTCATGAAAAGATCAGTGAACTAAATCTTTTAGAAGAAAAGTTGAAAGATCAAGTCATTATAAATGAAATCATCAGCATTGAACGCGAACAAGCCATTGCTGCTCTAAAAGCAGAAAAGGCTCATGTTGAAAAATGGTGCAAATCATCAACAAAGATCTCTGAGATAATAAAAGCTCAAACTCCTGAAAGTGATAGAACTGGTCTTGGTTTTTGGACACCTCAGGACGATCCTAAGGAAGAAAGTTCCTCGCTTAAGTTTGGAACTTTTGTCACCTCCTTTGACACTTCTTATAATCAATTCTATCTCTGTTCTTCAAATCCCATTCCTGAAGAAAAATCCAAAGACACTAAGTCTAAGGATAAAGGAAAGTCCATTCTCCTTCCTCAGAAGGCAACCAGGAAAGCAAAGCTGAAAGTTCCTACTAAACCTTCAGCTAAGCAATCCTCTAGCTCTGTGATAGAAATCTTTGATCTCTGTCCTCCAAAGCTAAAGATTGACCTTAAACCTCTGAGATTTGAAGAAATGAAAATTCCTCCCAGATCTCAAGAGAAAAGTCTTCTTGGATCGGGCCCTGCTCATCTTAAACTTGCAAAACCTTCTACTTCTGGTCCTAAAACCATTTTCAGATACAGAAAATGTTATCACTGTGGTTTTACTGATCATATTGCAAGCAAATGTCCAACTGCCACTAAATCTGATAAAATAGCTAAAGTAAAGAAAAATGCCTCTAAAGCTGAGAAGGTCACCAAGGTTGAAAAATCAACCAAGGTGAAAAATACCACTAAGGTTAAGAAATTAACCAGAGTGAAGATTACCACTGAAGCTGAATCTTCATCTGCTAAGAAGACAGCTGAACCTTCCTTATTCACTAACTCTGAAGGACCCATTTAAAAGTGGGTAACAAACAACGCTTAATCTTCCTTATGTGTACAGGGATCAAAGGGCATCTGGTATCTCGATAGTGGATGTTCTCGTCATATGACTGGTCAAAGAAACCTGCTCACTGAATACAAGGAAGAAAGAGGTCCCTCTGTGACCTTTGGTGGAAATGGAAAAGGATTTACCCGAGGGTTTGGTGTCCTTAGCAATGGGACAACTACCTTTCGAAGAGTCGCTTATGTAGATGGACTGAAGCACAATCTTTTAAGCATCAGTCAGCTATGTGACAAAGATTACGAAGTTCGCTTTTCTAAGAAAGCGTGTTCAGTGGTAGATGAAAAAGGAAAACTTGCTCTCAGTGGTCATCGCAGAAAATGTCTATGTAATAAATATGGACTCTACTATCACTGATAACTTATGTTTTCTCTCTAAGGCCTCTTCTGATGTCAACTGGCTATGGCATAAAAGGCTCTCTCATCTAAATTTCAAAACCCTGAATTCTCTCTCATCTAAGGAACTGGTTTCTGGTCTTCCTCAGCACTCATATGTTAAAGAATCTCTCTGCTCAGCATGTGAAAAAGGAAAACAAACAAAAGCTAGTTTCAAGTCGAAACAAGTTTCCTCAGTGACAAGCCCTCTTCAGCTCTTGCATATGGATCTGTTTGGCCTTGTCAACATCCAATCAATAGCTGGAAAGAAATATACACTTGTCATTGTAGATGAATATTCTCGCTACACCTGGGTTATCTTTCTTCGCTGTAAGAGTGATACTCCAGAAGAACTGATATCTTTTGTGAAAAAGATGGAAGTGCTGAACAATCTTACTGTTCGCTCAATAAGAAGTGATCATGGAACTGAATTCAAAAACAGTTCCCTGAACAATTTCTTTGAGAACAAGGGAATCTCTCACAACTTCTCTTCAGTAAGAACACCTCAGCAAAACGGAGTCGCTGAAAAAAGAAACAGAACAATCATAGAAGCTGCTAGATCAATGCTCAGCGATTCTCATCTCCCTACTCAATTTTGGGCAGAAGCTGTAAATACTGCATGTTTCACTCAAAACAGATCGCTGATAATAAAGCGATTTGGTAAGATAGCTTATGAACTTTTTCTTGGAAGAAAGCCTTCTATCAGTTTTCTTCATATCTTTGGTTGTCAGTGCTTTATCTTAAACAACAGAGATCAACTTGGAAAGTTCGACCCAAAAACTGATGATGGAATATTTCTAGGATATTCCTCCATCTCCAAAGCCTACAGAGTTTTCAACAAGAGAAGACAAACAGTAGAAGAAACAATTCACGTCACTTTTGATGAAACTCGCTCAGCGAACTCCAAACCAATCGCTGAAAATGAAGAATTAAATGCTTGGATGCTTTCTCACTACAGAGAAACAAAACCTTTCTTCTCAAACCATCAGCATTCTGATCCTCTAGCCGCTGATGATGATCCAAACATTATACATCCTACCGCTGAAACCACCTCATGGGTTTCAGCAGAACCTCTAAACACACTACTACCATCAAATCTACCTTCGTCTGAAAACCTCTCTGATGATCCTTCTCAACAGTTAATTGCCGATGAACCTCAAACGTCATCATCAATAAACATTCCAATTGTTGATCCAACCTCTGAGTTAAGCAATCATGCTCCTGCTCAGCGATGGACCAAAGATCACCCAATAGATCAAATTCTTGGTGATCTCGAAGCAGGTATTCAGACACGACGAAACTCAGGTAATATTTGTCTCTTTGTAAATTTTCTCTCTTTAATAGAACCAAAGAAGACTGATGATGCCCTCAGAGATCCAAACTGGGTCAACGCTATGCAAGAAGAGCTGACTGAGTTTACTCGTAACAAAGTTTGGAATCTAGTTTCTAGACCATCTGACAAAACTGTTATAGGCACCAAATGGGTGTTTAGAAACAAGTTAGATGAACATGAAACTGTAACCCGCAACAAGGCTCGACTTGTTGCTCAGGGATACAGACAAGAGGAAGGCATAGACTATGATGAAACCTTTGCCCCTGTGGCTAGGCTCGAAGCAATTCGACTATTCTTAGCTTATGCGGTCTATAAAGACTTCATTGTGTATCAAATGGACGTAAAATCAGCGTTCTTAAATGGAAAGCTGAATGAAGAAGTCTATGTAGAACAACCACCAGGATTTTATGATCCTAAGTACCCAAATTATGTTTATAAATTGGATAAGGCTCTCTATGGTCTAAAACAAGCCCCTCGAGCTTGGTATGACACTCTCTCATCTTTTCTTATCTCTGAAAATTTTGAACGTGGAAAAATTGATAATACGTTATTTTTCAGAAAGATAAAAGGTCATATAATTCTTGTACAAATATATGTTGATGACATAATATTTGGTTCTACTAACCCATCTCTGTGTACTCGCTTCGCTGAAAGAATGAAGAAAGAATATAAAATGAGTATGATGGGTGAGCTGACATATTTTCTTGGTCTTCAGATTAAACAATCTGACAAAGGTACTTTTATCTGCCAAGGTAAGTATGTTAAAGATATGCTGAAAAAGTTTGATCTCACACAAACTTCAGCGATGAAGACTCCTATGGCACCACCCCTGACACTTAACAAAGATCCTTCTGGTAAACCCGTTAATGTCACTGCCTATAGAGGAATGATAGGCTCCCTGCTGTATCTAACAGTAAGCCGACCTGACATTATGTACTCTACTTGTTTATGTGCACGCTATCAATCTGAACCCAAGGAATCCCATCTGATCGCTGTAAAGCGAATTTTCAGATATCTGAAAGGAACTCCTAACCTCGGTCTTTGGTATCCCAAAGACTCAGGGTTCGATCTAACTGATTATTCTGATAGTGATTTTGCAGGCTGTAAACTTGACAGAAAGAGTACCACTGGTGGATGTCAACTCCTGGGAGGAAAGCTGGTAAGGTGGACAAGCAAGAAGCAAAATTATGTGTCCACTTCCACAGCTGAAGTTGAATACGTAGCCGCTGGAAGCTGTTGTTCTCAAATCTTGTGGATGAGAAATCAACTATTAGATTATGACCTTCAGCTGTCAAAAATTCCCATCTATTGCGACAGCACAAGTGCTATAGTCATAGCAAATAATCCAGTGCTACATTCAAAGACAAAACACATAGAGATCAGATATCACTTTATCAGAGATCATGTGATGAATGGTGATATTGAACTTCATTTTATTCCTACTGACTTTCAGCTTGCTGATTTATTTACCAAACCTCTTGATGAGACAAGGTTCAACTTTCTCATCAGTGAGCTTGGAATGCTGAACCTAGAAGAGTAAATCTTCAGCGTTCATGTATTATGTCAGTAATCAAAAGTTCCCCTCTCATTGTTCTCTCTGATAAACATTCTGACTCTCAGGTATGTTCTCTCAACTGAATCTTAACTCAGTTAAGATGTTTTTCTTCAAAATATAAACTTTAATCACTGAACTTTCTTCAAATGATTAAAAGCTTTTAAAAAAAATACATTAATCACTGATATTTCTAGTCAGTGATCCTTTAAAAGAAAAATCTATCCCTATCTTTACCATCAGGGATACTTTCAAAAAGGAAAATCTATCGCTGACTTTTCTTCAGTGAAAATTTCAAAACGGAAAAATGAAACGTCTCTCTCTCCTATGACGTCATTTGAGCGGATAATTCACGACACGCCTTTTCTGACACGTTCGTCCGTTGCTCTTCTATCCAATCAACTTTGTGGAACGTGTCAATGTCATGATGATTTTTCTTCCCGCTTCATTCCTTCTCTCTCCTCTATCTCTTTGTATAAAAGGAATTCTTCTCTCCTTTATACGGTTTACGCTTTCAAAACTTTCATAGCAAGAAACACTCTTTCTCAAGAACATTCAAGCAAGTAAACCCAGAACATTGAATCTGCAACTCCTTTTCTTCAAGATAAACAGGTTTTGCATTGTTCTTCTTATTCTTTTAAAAATCCTACTCGTTTTCTATGGATTTTATAAAACGTTTTTTTCTAAAAACCAAAGATCACTCTTTCATGCTATAATTTTTTTATTAATACTCAAAAGTACCATGCAAACTCACATAACAATCATGCTTCTCATTTTTGTATCAAAAAGTTTCTATTTTTAGTAATTCCTAGTATAGCCAATTCATGTCCCCTTTATACACACTTAAATTAAACAAAGGTGATCAAGCTTTGTTTAAGTTAAAATATGATAATGTGAAACACATTTTAGTTATACTACAGCGTACCTTAATTTTGAAAACTTTATTTGTAAAAAGGTTATAGTGTGTGGTTTTAAAAATAAAACCGGTATTCCCTATAACCTATGGCTCTGATACCAAATCTGTCACACCCCGCTAAAGCGGAAACACGAGGCGTAACAGCTCCGATGCCACAACACAAGATTATAAACATACAACATTTATTTAACAACCAAAATACATTACATTTTAGAGAACATAATATCGTTAACGTTTACAAATTCCAAGTCTTTTAAACATAAGATACGCTTAACACGAAAATAGTCTTGTGCTTGAAATACGAGTACGCTGATAAGGCATCATGGGATTACCTTCTAGATTCCTGAAAAGCATGAATAAAAACCAAGGTCAACTACAAAGAGTTGGTGAGTTCACAGGTTTGAATATGCACAAATCATTTTTATATGCAAGTTGTCATTCGTAGAGCGTACGTAAAAACCAACTTCAATTCTTTGATTCATGAGTACCACAACTTAAATTTCTTTATGATGAGTGTAAGCAAAGACGTATTATTACGTTGAGCCACTACTAAGCCGTCCCTGACCAATTACAACGCCCCCGATGGACTAACTCAGCGGTGGTTCATGCCACATGTTTAGCCATCTTCTCTAGTATAGTGCACCCCTGCTCGTCAGCATTAAAGTGGGCTTGTCACACCAAATAGCGCTACCCACTAATACTATAGGCCCGATTTTCTTCGAGTTAATAGTAGTGTCACGGGGTCTTAACATTAAAAACTCAACACATCAATTGCATACTCATCATAAGCTTAATTTTGCAAACGCTTTTAACAAAGCCTTATAAATTGCCAATTCGCAATTCTTTCAACCAATTCTCATGAATATTTAAATACGAAATTTAAACATGCTTTTCACCCCAAAATTAATTAAAACGATAAAAATGGGCCTGTGAATACTCACCTTGATGCAAGCAACGAGTGAAGCTTTACTTTAAACTTAATGAGTTTTGTCACGCCTTAACTTTCCCTATATAAGAGTTGCCATAAGAAACACATTAATACCCTATTCCGATGTCCAACCAATATGTCCAATTGTCCCATGAAATGCCATCCAATAAGTTTCTTATCCATAATTATTTTGTCTAGACAAAGTTCCAATTATAAGACATTACTTAAGCTTGATAACACAACTTTTCTGGATTCAGCACATGCTGTCCAGAAAGTTCTCCGGTAATTTCAACACGGAAACTTAACTTTTCAAGAGAATTATTTAATCAAAATTTTTGGGTTGGAACTATGATGTGTTTAGATCAAATCTGCACTTTTTCATAATTTTTGAATAACTTTTGGTACATCAAATCATTTTTGTAAAATAAAGTGTCACTGATTTTCGGATCAGTGACATACCTCACTTATAACAGGTTTTTGAGGTATCAATTCTTGGAATTTGCTAGTGATCCATATATGGATGCAAACCTAACTCAAAATCCTAACATTTGGAAAAAGATTCACTTAATTTGGATGAGTAGTGAGGGAGTTATGGCCTCTACAAAATAGGTATATGAATCTGTCTTCACTGGACAGATTGCACCATTTTCTTATAAAATCCATTTAAGTGCTTAAATCATCTCCAAATTCTATGTTTTTGGACTTTTTAGAAAGCTAACACTCTAAACTGAAGTTTAGAAGCAAAAACCCCAAATTTGGACATGTGGTTTGTGAGTTGTGTAAGCTAGAAGTGAGGTCCATTTTCTGGACAGATTCTAGAAAGATGTGAATGCTAATTTAACTCACAAATAATGATCATTAGACATGGTTTTTGGTTAAAACCATGTCTTCACCTTTCAACACATGAAAACTAACACATGCATCATGGATTCATGGCAATCTAAATGCTCATCCAAATGCATGCATGAACACAAATAAAGAAGATAAGACATTAATATTGATACAATGTTCTTAATCATGTAGAACTTAGAAACTTCCTTCATAAGAACATTTTTATGCTAATACTCAATGTGTCAAGAGTCAAAAACTCATATTATATAAATATCAAAGGTAAACCATCTTATTAACAAGTTTTCACCCACATGCAAGATAACATAAACACTATATTAGTGATTTAACATTATATAGAACTCTTAATCATATGAGATTGAACAATCTCATCCTAAGAGTTTATTTATACACAAAATTGATATAAATGCATAAATTTCAATCCAACCTTAATAAAATTTTGTGGACCAAAAACCACATTTCATAAAATCATCATCTCTTTGACAAAATCTCAAAGTAACACACATGGAAACCCTAGTTTCATTGGAAGATCATTAAATGGTTCATTAGCAAATGTATAGGTACTAATGCATCCCATTTCACTTCTAAAACTTGGATTGTACATCATTTACATAAAAGATATGAAAATAGAAGCTTTTTGATTATGAACTTGAAGGAAAATGGAGGGTTAAATGATTACCTTTAACAAAAGAGATGAAGACTTGGATTCCAACTTCAAAATGGGGATAGATGCTTGGTTGGATTCTTGAATCTTAGCAATGGAAGGAGAAAGTGAAGAAAGAAAAATGAAAATGGTGGTGGTGGTGGTGAAGTTCGGCCGAAAATGAGAGAGAGAGGAGAGAGAGAGGAGGTGAGGAGTTAATCTTGAAAAATGAGAAGTGTGGATAGTTTTTAGTTTGATTTTCAAATAAAGATAATGATTAAAATGAGTTGGTTTAGGACAAGTGTCCTAGTGACTCATTAATACAAAAAAAAAAAAATTAATCTAATACCATTAATTGAATTACTAGCTTTAAACTATACAATGTCAGATATATTTGAGAACCGAAATACCCGATTCTCAATTTTTGCTAAATAATTGACAAATTTGAAAATTTTGTAGTGTAAGAGAAATTAATATTTTAATTTTTATAATCTAAGAATTTTGGACTTTTATTCACTTATTTGGCATTTCTGGACAGTGACGGTCAGATGCGGAACTGTTCCGGGTCTTTAACGCAACTTCTAAATTTTTCGGGGAAACTTTTTATCTTAAAGGCTTTCAATAAAATTTAAAAAGTGACAAAACTTATAAAATTATTCTGAGGGTGCTGACCTCTTTACTCAAAATTTGACAGTTGTCACAGTCTCCCCTCCTTCAAGGAATTTCGTCCCAAAATTTATGACTGATATTTCTGGACAGCTTATCATCAAACAACTTAGGATACTTGCGCTTCATTAAGTCTTCTCTTTCCCAAGTATATTCAGGTCCATGACGTGAATTCCAACGAACCTTAATGATTGGGATTTTGATGCGCCTAAGACGTTTAATTTCGCGCTCAAGAATTTCGATAGGTTCCTCTCTAAAGCAAAGGCGCCCATCAACCTTTACTTCATCAGGGGACACAAGCATTGCTTTGTCTACCAGACATTTCTTTAAATTTGACACATGAAAAGTGTCATGAATAGCACTTAACTCTTGAGGTAGACTCAGCTTATAGGCTACTGGTCCAATTCTATCTAGAATCTCAAATGGACCAATATATCTCGGACCTAACTTACCTCTTTTCCCAAATCTGATTAATCCCTTCCATGGTGATACTTTCAAAAGAACTTTGTCACCTTTTTGGAATTCTAACGGCTTTCTGCGGTTATCCGCATAACTCTTTTGACGATCTCTTGCAGCTTTGAGTCTTTCCTTGATGATTGATATTTTACCGGTTGTTTCTTGAATAATGTCAGGCCCAAACAGTTGGCTATCACCAATTTCTATCCAACTAAGTGGAGATCTACACTTGCGTCCATAGAGAGCTTCGTATGGCGCACATTGAATGCTGGTGTGATAGCTGTTATTGTAAGAAAATTCAACTAACGACAGATGCTTATCCCAGCTTCCTCCAAAATCTATAGCACATGCGCGTAGCATATCTTCCAAGGTTTGAATGGTCCTTTCCGTTTGTCCGTCTGTCTGTGGATGATATGCAGTACTCAGATCCAACCTGGTACCCAGCGCTTTCTGAAATGCTTGCCAAAATCGGGATGTGAAACGACTATCTCTATCAGAAATGATAGATAGAGGTACTCCATGCCGAGAGACAATTTCGTCTATGTACAACTGCGCCAACCTTTCTATTTTGAAGTCCTCTCTGATAGGGAGAAAATGCGCAGATTTCGTAAGTCGATCCACAATGACCCAAATTGCGTCGTTCCCTTTTCCAGTCCTGGGTAGTTTGGTGATAAAATCCATAGATACCTGATCCCATTTCCATTGTGGTATCTCAGGTTGTTGAAGAAGTCCAGAAGGCTTTTGATGCTCTGCTTTGACTTTCGCACAAGTCAAACATTTACTCACAAATTCAGCAATGTCCTTCTTCATTCCCGGCCACCAATAACATTCCTTCAATCCTTTGTACATTTTATCGGCTCCTGGGTGGACCGAGTACTTTGATTTGTGAGCTTCTTCCAAAATAATTGTTCGCAGATCATCAACCTTTGGTATCCAAACTTTATTCTTGAAATAACGAACTCCATCTGATCGTGATTCAAACTCTTTTTCCAGGTTATGCAAAGCTTCACAAGAAAGATTTTCTGTCTTCAATGCTTTTTCTTGAGCTTCACGAACTTGCGTCTTAATGCTTGATTGGACCAACATTCCCAAAGCACGTGTCCTTATTGGTTTTACTCTTTCTTTCCTGCTTAATGCATCAGCTACCACATTAGCTTTACCAGGATGATACTTTATTTCGCATTCATAATCATTAAGTAGATCAACCCATCTTCGTTGTCTCATGTTCAACATTTTCTGATCAAAAATATGTTGGAGACTTTTGTGATCAGTATAGATTGTACATTTGGTGCCATAAAGGTAATGCCTCCAAATTTTTAACGCGAACACTACTGCTCCCAACTCCAAGTCATGAGTGGTGTAGTTCTTTTCATGAACCTTGAGTTGTCTTGACGCATAGGCTATAACCTTATTCCTCTGCATTAATACACACCCCAAGCCTTGATGTGATGCGTCGCAATACACCACAAAGTCATCCGTTCCCTCCGGTAACGCAAGAATTGGTGCGTCACATAACTTGTGCTTGAGTGTTTGAAATGCTTCCTCCTGTTTTTCTTCCCAGACAAATTTCTTATCCTTCTGTGTCAGTGCTGTCAGAGGTTGAGCGATTTTTGAAAAATTCGCTATGAACCTTCGGTAGTAGCCCGCCAGACCAAGAAATTGACGAATTTCTGTTGGTGTCTTTGGGGTTTCCCATTTCTTGATGGCTTCAACTTTTGCCGGGTCAACATGAATTCCCTTTTCATTAACCACATGACCCAGAAAGTGTACCTCTCGAAGCCAAAATTCACATTTGGATAACTTAGCATACAACTTCTGATCTTTGAGAAGTTCTAAGATTAACTCCAAATGTTTCTTATGGTCTTCCTTACTTCGCGAATAAATCAGAATGTCGTCTATGAAAACAATCACGAACTTATCTAAATACGGCCGACAGACTCTATTCATCAAGTCCATGAAAACTGCCGGTGCGTTCGTTAATCCAAAGGGCATAACTAGAAACTCATAATGTCCATAACGAGTTCTAAATGCCGTCTTATCAATATCCTCTTCGCGAACTCTCATTTGATGATATCCAGATCGTAAGTCAATCTTTGAGAAGTACGTTGCGCCTTGCAGTTGATCAAACAGATCATCAATTCGAGGGAGTGGGTATCGATTCTTGAGGGTTAACTTATTGAGCTCTCTGTAATCGATACACATTCAGAATGTTCCATCTTTCTTCCTAACAAAAAGAACTGGAGCTCCCCATGGCGAAGAACTGGGTCTGATGAATCCTTTGTCAAGCAGTTCTTGGAGTTGTTCAGACAGTTCTTGCATCTCGGGTGGCGCCAAACGGTATGGTGACTTGGCCACTGGTGCAGCTCCCGGAATCAAATCAATACGGAATTCGACTTGTCTCGGTGGAGGTAACCCAGGTAGATCTTCAGGAAATACTTCAGGAAAGTCGCGAACCACAGGAATATCTTGTAAACACTTCTCCTTGATCTCTTTATTGACTACATGAGCTAAATACGCAACACATTCCCTCCTTAAATACTTCTGCATCTTCATGCAGGATACTATTCTTAATTTCCCTTTGGATTTTTCTCCGGGTACTATAAGTACTTCTCCTTGAGGTAACGGAATTCGAAGAGTCTTTTCGGAGCAACATAATTCCGCTTGGTTATTAGACAACCAGTCCATACCCACAACTACATCAAAGCTTCCTAACTTTATTGGAATTAGATCTATCTTAAATTCCTTTTCAGCTAGCCTCAAGGTACAATTCGAAAATACATCATCAACCCTAACCTCTTGTCCGTTAGCGAACTCAATGACATACGTTTCTTTTAGCTTTTGGGGCATTTGATTAATTTTTGATCTAAAACTTAATGACACAAAGCTTCTATCTGCTCCGGAATCAAATAGTACAGATGCACGATGATTATTTAAGAGAAACGTACCTGTGATCACATCCGGATCTTGTCTCGCTTCTTCCGCTCCAATTTCAAATACTCGGCCTCGTGCTTGCCCTTTTTGGTTCCTCTGGTTTGTCGGTCGAGTCCGGTTTGCGTTCATCCTTCTGACAAACTTCGGACAGGCATTCCTAAAGTGGTCCTGACTCCCACATTCAAAACAAGCTCTCTTTCCCCCATACTTACAATCTTTCGCGTAATGACCTCCTTTGCTACATTTGACACAAATAACACAATTTCCGAAATGTCGATTGTTGCACTTGTCGCATCTCGGGCATACTTCCTTTCCTTTATCAGCTGTTTGAGTTTGAATTCCATAATTACCCATCGTTCTCTGTTCCTTCCCCCTTCTTCTGTCATGCGGTCTCCTTGAAGTTTCCTCGACCTTCCTTTTTCCTTTCACTGAATCGCGAGAGAAAAGCCCCGATCGATTGGCATTATTGGTGAGCTTGGTTGCCAGACTTACCGCCTCCTGAATGGTTTTTGGATTACCCGAGGTCACATCACCTCGGATTTCTGGAGCTAACCCCCAGACATATCGGTCTACCCGATTCTCTTCTGGCGTAACCAAATGTGGCACCATCTTTGCCAGCTCATGAAATCGTGCCGTGTACGCTTCAATGTCATTCCCTTTCATTTCATGCTCCCATAATTCTGCGTGTAGTTTCTGCATTTCACTTCTTGAACAGTATTCTTCCCTAAGCATTTCCTTAAATTCCTCCCAAGTGAGTTTATTAGCTGCTTCTCTTCCTCTAGACTGCACTTGAGTGTTCCACCACGTCAGTGCTCTCCCTTGTAGTAAGCAAGCTGCGAATTCTACCTTATTTGCTTCCGAACATTTACTTATGTGAAGGACGGATTCCATTCCTTCAATCCAAGATAATAATCCAACCGCTCCTTCAGTACCGTGAAATTCCTTTGGATTACAAGACCTAAAAGTCTTATAGGTACATTCTTTTTCTATATTTGCACCGACTCCTGGTTGATTAGGTTGGTTAGCATTTAAACCTGCTGCTATCTGACTGACTATGTTAGGAAGTGAAGCTAAGATTTGCTCGGATACGAGTCGTGCAATCTCAGGATCTTCTCTTCTTGGCGGCATAATTCTATTGCACAATTTATTTTAACGTCACGTCAATAATTAATTCCAAATTCTTATTTCCCTTATTCCTATCCCTTAATCTTAATACAATAATAATTGTATTTAATTGATCATACATCTAATATAACAAGAATCAACCTTATGGAATTGAAATTCACAATTCTTAAACATACATAAACAATATAACATAACATAATCATGATCATTACAAAACTATGCCATACATTTAATCATTCGCCCAAAAATAATAGTCAAGCTATTTAATAATGTACCAATATGACGAGTTACATATCAAAAGAAAATTAGTTGCCCAAATATCCATAAGCAAACCACGCTACTAATGTCCGAAAAATGACACCATCAACCACGCTATCACAACCACTAAGAGTCCCATCACCACTGATAAGCAAGAGTGCAACCAGGCTACCATCGCCCTAGTTTCCACTAATTCTCTCATAATTGCACTCATAGCTTGATCGTCCGCACTCACCATTGATATCAGTCCATTTAGGATCTGGTCACTTGAATTCATTATCATCATGAGTGCATCGAGGGAATGCCCATGATGGTCTACTTCCAACCTAACCCTCTCTACTTCTCGAGCCATCCCTGAAACCCAATAGTTTTCTAGTGTCGTCATGCCAGTTGGTTGGGATATTGGTATATCGGCGCATGGCGGTGGCGATACCCTCCGACTCCGAAGTCGAGAAGGCCCCGCCTCGTCCCTACGTGGAACGGGTGAAGTCGGCTCCAAGGTGGGGGTGATCGATCTCTCCGGTGATCGCTCAGAATCAGTGTATTCGTGCTCGGATGGGTCATAATCGTCAAGTGACTGATCTTGGTGTGAGGGTGATCGAGACATGATGACTGCGATAATTAATAAAGTTTAATTGTCAATCATGCTATAATTTTTTTATTAATACTCAAAAGTACCATGCAAACTCACATAACAATCATGCTTCTCATTTTTGTATCAAAAAGTTTCTATTTTTAGTAATTCCTAGTATAGCCAATTCATGTCCCCTTTATACACACTTAAATTAAACAAAGGTGATCAAGCTTTGTTTAAGTTAAAATATGATAATGTGAAACACATTTTAGTTATACTACAGCGTACCTTAATTTTGAAAACTTTATTTGTAAAAAGGTTATAGTGTGTGGTTTTAAAAATAAAACCGGTATTCCCTATAACCTATGACTCTGATACCAAATCTGTCACACCCCGCTAAAGCGGAAACACGAGGCGTAACAGCTCCGATGCCACAGCACAAGATTATAAACATACCAACATTTATTTAACAACCAAAATACATTACATTTTAGAGAACATAATATCGTTAACGTTTACAAATTCCAAGTCTTTTAAACATAAGATACGCTTAACACGAAAATAGTCTTGTGCTTGAAATACGAGTACGCTGATAAGGCATCATGGGATTACCTTCTAGATTCCTGAAAAGCATGAATAAAAACCAAGGTCAACTACAAAGAGTTGGTGAGTTCACAGGTTTGAATATGCACAAATCATTTTTATATGCAAGTTGTCATTCGTAGAGCGTACGTAAAAACCAACTTCAATTCTTTGATTCATGAGTACCACAACTTAAATTTCTTTATGATGAGTGTAAACAAAGACGTATTATTACGTTGAGCCACTACTAAGCCGTCCCTGACCAATTACAACGCCCCCGATGGACTAACTCAGCGGTGGTTCATGCCACATGTTTAGCCATCTTCTCTAGTATAGTGCACCCCTGCTCGTCAGCATTAAAGTGGGCTTGTCACACCAAATAGCGCTACCCACTAATACTATAGGCCCGATTTTCTTCGAGTTAATAGTAGTGTCATGGGGTCTTAACATTAAAAACTCAACACATCAATTGCATACTCATCATAAGCTTAATTTTGCAAACGCTTTTAACAAAGCCTTATAAATTGCCAATTCGCAATTCTTTCAACCAATTCTCATGAATATTTAAATACGCAATTTAAACATGCTTTTCACCCCAAAATTAATTAAAACGATAAAAATGGGCCTGTGAATACTCACCTTGATGCAAGCAACGAGTGAAGCTTTACTTTAAACTTAATGAGTTTTGTCACGCCTTAACTTTCCCTATATAAGAGTTGCCATAAGAAACACATTAATACCCTATTCCGATGTCCAACCAATATGTCCAATTGTCCCATGAAATGCCATCCAATAAGTTTCTTATCCATAATTATTTTGTCTAGACAAAGTTCCAATTATAAGACATTACTTAAGCTTGATAACACAACTTTTCTGGATTCAGCACATGCTGTCCAGAAAGTTCTCCGGTAATTTCAACACGGAAACTTAACTTTTCAAGAGAATTATTTAATCAAAATTTTTGGGTTGGAACTATGATGTGTTTAGATCAAATCTGCACTTTTTCATAATTTTTGAATAACTTTTGGTACATCAAATCATTTTTGTAAAATAAAGTGTCACTGATTTTCGGATCAGTGACATACCTCACTTATAACAGGTTTTTGAGGTATCAATTCTTGGAATTTGCTAGTGATCCATATATGGATGCAAACCTAACTCAAAATCCTAACATTTGGAAAAAGATTCACTTAATTTGGATGAGTAGTGAGGGAGTTATGGCCTCTACAAAATAGGTGTATGAATCTGTCTTCACTGGACAGATTGCACCATTTTCTTATAAAATCCATTTAAGTGCTTAAATCATCTCCAAATTCTATGTTTTTGGACTTTTTAGAAAGCTAACACTCTAAACTGAAGTTTAGAAGCAAAAACCCCAAATTTGGACATGTGGTTTGTGAGTTGTGTAAGCTAGAAGTGAGGTCCATTTTCTGGACAGATTCTAGAAAGATGTGAATGCTAATTTAACTCACAAATAATGATCATTAGACATGGTTTTTGGTTAAAACCATGTCTTCACCTTTCAACACATGAAAACTAACACATGCATCATGGATTCATGGCAATCTAAATGCTCATCCAAATGCATGCATGAACACAAATAAAGAAGATAAGACATTAATATTGATACAATGTTCTTAATCATGTAGAACTTAGAAACTTCCTTCATAAGAACATTTTTATGCTAATACTCAATGTGTCAAGAGTCAAAAACTCATATTATATAAATATCAAAGGTAAACCATCTTATTAACAAGTTTTCACCCACATGCAAGATAACATAAACACTATATTAGTGATTTAACATTATATAGAACTCTTAATCATATGAGATTGAACAATCTCATCCTAAGAGTTTATTTATACACAAAATTGATATAAATGCATAAATTTCAATCCAACCTTAATAAAATTTTGTGGACCAAAAACCACATTTCATAAAATCATCATCTCTTTGACAAAATCTCAAAGTAACACACATGGAAACCCTAGTTTCATTGGAAGATCATTAAATGGTTCATTAGCAAATGTATAGGTACTAATGCATCCCATTTCACTTCTAAAACTTGGATTGTACATCATTTACATAAAAGATATGAAAATAGAAGCTTTTTGATTATGAACTTGAAGGAAAATGGAGGGTTAAATGATTACCTTTAACAAAAGAGATGAAGACTTGGATTCCAACTTCAAAATGGGGATAGATGCTTGGTTGGATTCTTGAATCTTAGCAATGGAAGGAGAAAGTGAAGAAAGAAAAATGAAAATGGTGGTGGTGGTGGTGAAGTTCGGCCGAAAATGAGAGAGAGAGGAGAGAGAGAGGAGGTGAGGAGTTAATCTTGAAAAATGAGAAGTGTGGATAGTTTTTAGTTTGATTTTCAAATAAAGATAATGATTAAAATGAGTTGGTTTAGGACAAGTGTCCTAGTGACTCATTAATACAAAAAAAAAAAAATTAATCTAATACCATTAATTGAATTACTAGCTTTAAACTATACAATGTCAGATATATTTGAGAACCGAAATACCCGATTCTCAATTTTTGCTAAATAATTGACAAATTTGAAAATTTTGTAGTGTAAGAGAAATTAATATTTTAATTTTTATAATCTAAGAATTTTGGACTTTTATTCACTTATTTGGCATTTCTGGACAGTGACGGTCAGATGCGGAACTGTTCCGGGTCTTTAACGCAACTTCTAAATTTTTCGGGGAAACTTTTTATCTTAAAGGCTTTCAATAAAATTTAAAAAGTGACAAAACTTATAAAATTATTCTGAGGGTGCTGACCTCTTTACTCAAAATTTGACAGTTGTCACAGTCTCCCCTCCTTCAAGGAATTTCGTCCCAAAATTTATGACTGATATTTCTGGACAGCTTATCATCAAACAACTTAGGATACTTGCGCTTCATTAAGTCTTCTCTTTCCCAAGTATATTCAGGTCCATGACGTGAATTCCAACGAACCTTAATGATTGGGATTTTGATGCGCCTAAGACGTTTAATTTCGCGCTCAAGAATTTCGATAGGTTCCTCTCTAAAGCAAAGGCGCCCATCAACCTTTACTTCATCAGGGGACACAAGCATTGCTTTGTCTACCAGACATTTCTTTAAATTTGACACATGAAAAGTGTCATGAATAGCACTTAACTCTTGAGGTAGACTCAGCTTATAGGCTACTGGTCCAATTCTATCTAGAATCTCAAATGGACCAATATATCTCGGACCTAACTTACCTCTTTTCCCAAATCTGATTAATCCCTTCCATGGTGATACTTTCAAAAGAACTTTGTCACCTTTTTGGAATTCTAACGGCTTTCTGCGGTTATCCGCATAACTCTTTTGACGATCTCTTGCAGCTTTGAGTCTTTCCTTGATGATTGATATTTTACCGGTTGTTTCTTGAATAATGTCAGGCCCAAACAGTTGGCTATCACCAATTTCTATCCAACTAAGTGGAGATCTACACTTGCGTCCATAGAGAGCTTCGTATGGCGCACATTGAATGCTGGTGTGATAGCTGTTATTGTAAGAAAATTCAACTAACGACAGATGCTTATCCCAGCTTCCTCCAAAATCTATAGCACATGCGCGTAGCATATCTTCCAAGGTTTGAATGGTCCTTTCCGTTTGTCCGTCTGTCTGTGGATGATATGCAGTACTCAGATCCAACCTGGTACCCAGCGCTTTCTGAAATGCTTGCCAAAATCGGGATGTGAAACGACTATCTCTATCAGAAATGATAGATAGAGGTACTCCATGCCGAGAGACAATTTCGTCTATGTACAACTGCGCCAACCTTTCTATTTTGAAGTCCTCTCTGATAGGGAGAAAATGCGCAGATTTCGTAAGTCGATCCACAATGACCCAAATTGCGTCGTTCCCTTTTCCAGTCCTGGGTAGTTTGGTGATAAAATCCATAGATACCTGATCCCATTTCCATTGTGGTATCTCAGGTTGTTGAAGAAGTCCAGAAGGCTTTTGATGCTCTGCTTTGACTTTCGCACAAGTCAAACATTTACTCACAAATTCAGCAATGTCCTTCTTCATTCCCGGCCACCAATAACATTCCTTCAATCCTTTGTACATTTTATCGGCTCCTGGGTGGACCGAGTACTTTGATTTGTGAGCTTCTTCCAAAATAATTGTTCGCAGATCATCAACCTTTGGTATCCAAACTTTATTCTTGAAATAACGAACTCCATCTGATCGTGATTCAAACTCTTTTTCCAGGTTATGCAAAGCTTCACAAGAAAGATTTTCTGTCTTCAATGCTTTTTCTTGAGCTTCACGAACTTGCGTCTTAATGCTTGATTGGACCAACATTCCCAAAGCACGTGTCCTTATTGGTTTTACTCTTTCTTTCCTGCTTAATGCATCAGCTACCACATTAGCTTTACCAGGATGATACTTTATTTCGCATTCATAATCATTAAGTAGATCAACCCATCTTCGTTGTCTCATGTTCAACATTTTCTGATCAAAAATATGTTGGAGACTTTTGTGATCAGTATAGATTGTACATTTGGTGCCATAAAGGTAATGCCTCCAAATTTTTAACGCGAACACTACTGCTCCCAACTCCAAGTCATGAGTGGTGTAGTTCTTTTCATGAACCTTGAGTTGTCTTGACGCATAGGCTATAACCTTATTCCTCTGCATTAATACACACCCCAAGCCTTGATGTGATGCGTCGCAATACACCACAAAGTCATCCGTTCCCTCCGGTAACGCAAGAATTGGTGCGTCACATAACTTGTGCTTGAGTGTTTGAAATGCTTCCTCCTGTTTTTCTTCCCAGACAAATTTCTTATCCTTCTGTGTCAGTGCTGTCAGAGGTTGAGCGATTTTTGAAAAATTCGCTATGAACCTTCGGTAGTAGCCCGCCAGACCAAGAAATTGACGAATTTCTGTTGGTGTCTTTGGGGTTTCCCATTTCTTGATGGCTTCAACTTTTGCCGGGTCAACATGAATTCCCTTTTCATTAACCACATGACCCAGAAAGTGTACCTCTCGAAGCCAAAATTCACATTTGGATAACTTAGCATACAACTTCTGATCTTTGAGAAGTTCTAAGATTAACTCCAAATGTTTCTTATGGTCTTCCTTACTTCGCGAATAAATCAGAATGTCGTCTATGAAAACAATCACGAACTTATCTAAATACGGCCGACAGACTCTATTCATCAAGTCCATGAAAACTGCCGGTGCGTTCGTTAATCCAAAGGGCATAACTAGAAACTCATAATGTCCATAACGAGTTCTAAATGCCGTCTTATCAATATCCTCTTCGCGAACTCTCATTTGATGATATCCAGATCGTAAGTCAATCTTTGAGAAGTACGTTGCGCCTTGCAGTTGATCAAACAGATCATCAATTCGAGGGAGTGGGTATCGATTCTTGAGGGTTAACTTATTGAGCTCTCTGTAATCGATACACATTCGGAATGTTCCATCTTTCTTCCTAACAAAAAGAACTGGAGCTCCCCATGGCGAAGAACTGGGTCTGATGAATCCTTTGTCAAGCAGTTCTTGGAGTTGTTCAGACAGTTCTTGCATCTCGGGTGGCGCCAAACGGTATGGTGACTTGGCCACTGGTGCAGCTCCCGGAATCAAATCAATACGGAATTCGACTTGTCTCGGTGGAGGTAACCCAGGTAGATCTTCAGGAAATACTTCAGGAAAGTCGCGAACCACAGGAATATCTTGTAAACACTTCTCCTTGATCTCTTTATTGACTACATGAGCTAAATACGCAACACATTCCCTCCTTAAATACTTCTGCATCTTCATGCAGGATACTATTCTTAATTTCCCTTTGGATTTTTCTCCGGGTACTATAAGTACTTCTCCTTGAGGTAACGGAATTCGAAGAGTCTTTTCGGAGCAACATAATTCCGCTTGGTTATTAGACAACCAGTCCATACCCACAACTACATCAAAGCTTCCTAACTTTATTGGAATTAGATCTATCTTAAATTCCTTTTCAGCTAGCCTCAAGGTACAATTCGAAAATACATCATCAACCCTAACCTCTTGTCCGTTAGCGAACTCAATGACATACGTTTCTTTTAGCTTTTGGGGCATTTGATTAATTTTTGATCTAAAACTTAATGACACAAAGCTTCTATCTGCTCCGGAATCAAATAGTACAGATGCACGATGATTATTTAAGAGAAACGTACCTGTGATCACATCCGGATCTTGTCTCGCTTCTTCCGCTCCAATTTCAAATACTCGGCCTCGTGCTTGCCCTTTTTGGTTCCTCTGGTTTGTCGGTCGAGTCCGGTTTGCGTTCATCCTTCTGACAAACTTCGGACAGGCATTCCTAAAGTGGTCCTGACTCCCACATTCAAAACAAGCTCTCTTTCCCCCATACTTACAATCTTTCGCGTAATGACCTCCTTTGCTACATTTGACACAAATAACACAATTTCCGAAATGTCGATTGTTGCACTTGTCGCATCTCGGGCATACTTCCTTTCCTTTATCAGCTGTTTGAGTTTGAATTCCATAATTACCCATCGTTCTCTGTTCCTTCCCCCTTCTTCTGTCATGCGGTCTCCTTGAAGTTTCCTCGACCTTCCTTTTTCCTTTCACTGAATCGCGAGAGAAAAGCCCCGATCGATTGGCATTATTGGTGAGCTTGGTTGCCAGACTTACCGCCTCCTGAATGGTTTTTGGATTACCCGAGGTCACATCACCTCGGATTTCTGGAGCTAACCCCCAGACATATCGGTCTACCCGATTCTCTTCTGGCGTAACCAAATGTGGCACCATCTTTGCCAGCTCATGAAATCGTGCCGTGTACGCTTCAATGTCATTCCCTTTCATTTCATGCTCCCATAATTCTGCGTGTAGTTTCTGCATTTCACTTCTTGAACAGTATTCTTCCCTAAGCATTTCCTTAAATTCCTCCCAAGTGAGTTTATTAGCTGCTTCTCTTCCTCTAGACTGCACTTGAGTGTTCCACCACGTCAGTGCTCTCCCTTGTAGTAAGCAAGCTGCGAATTCTACCTTATTTGCTTCCGAACATTTACTTATGTGAAGGACGGATTCCATTCCTTCAATCCAAGATAATAATCCAACCGCTCCTTCAGTACCGTGAAATTCCTTTGGATTACAAGACCTAAAAGTCTTATAGGTACATTCTTTTTCTATATTTGCACCGACTCCTGGTTGATTAGGTTGGTTAGCATTTAAACCTGCTGCTATCTGACTGACTATGTTAGGAAGTGAAGCTAAGATTTGCTCGGATACGAGTCGTGCAATCTCAGGATCTTCTCTTCTTGGCGGCATAATTCTATTGCACAATTTATTTTAACGTCACGTCAATAATTAATTCCAAATTCTTATTTCCCTTATTCCTATCCCTTAATCTTAATACAATAATAATTGTATTTAATTGATCATACATCTAATATAACAAGAATCAACCTTATGGAATTGAAATTCACAATTCTTAAACATACATAAACAATATAACATAACATAATCATGATCATTACAAAACTATGCCATACATTTAATCATTCGCCCAAAAATAATAGTCAAGCTATTTAATAATGTACCAATATGACGAGTTACATATCAAAAGAAAATTAGTTGCCCAAATATCCATAAGCAAACCACGCTACTAATGTCCGAAAAATGACACCATCAACCACGCTATCACAACCACTAAGAGTCCCATCACCACTGATAAGCAAGAGTGCAACCAGGCTACCATCGCCCTAGTTTCCACTAATTCTCTCATAATTGCACTCATAGCTTGATCGTCCGCACTCACCATTGATATCAGTCCATTTAGGATCTGGTCACTTGAATTCATTATCATCATGAGTGCATCGAGGGAATGCCCATGATGGTCTACTTCCAACCTAACCCTCTCTACTTCTCGAGCCATCCCTGAAACCCAATAGTTTTCTAGTGTCGTCATGCCAGTTGGTTGGGATATTGGTATATCGGCGCATGGCGGTGGCGATACCCTCCGACTCCGAAGTCGAGAAGGCCCCGCCTCGTCCCTACGTGGAACGGGTGAAGTCGGCTCCAAGGTGGGGGTGATCGATCTCTCCGGTGATCGCTCAGAATCAGTGTATTCGTGCTCGGATGGGTCATAATCGTCAAGTGACTGATCTTGGTGTGAGGGTGATCGAGACATGATGACTGCGATAATTAATAAAGTTTAATTGTCAATCATGCTATAATTTTTTTATTAATACTCAAAAGTACCATGCAAACTCACATAACAATCATGCTTCTCATTTTTGTATCAAAAAGTTTCTATTTTTAGTAATTCCTAGTATAGCCAATTCATGTCCCCTTTATACACACTTAAATTAAACAAAGGTGATCAAGCTTTGTTTAAGTTAAAATATGATAATGTGAAACACATTTTAGTTATACTACAGCGTACCTTAATTTTGAAAACTTTATTTGTAAAAAGGTTATAGTGTGTGGTTTTAAAAATAAAACCGGTATTCCCTATAACCTATGACTCTGATACCAAATCTGTCACACCCCGCTAAAGCGGAAACACGAGGCGTAACAGCTCCGATGCCACAGCACAAGATTATAAACATACCAACATTTATTTAACAACCAAAATACATTACATTTTAGAGAACATAATATCGTTAACGTTTACAAATTCCAAGTCTTTTAAACATAAGATACGCTTAACACGAAAATAGTCTTGTGCTTGAAATACGAGTACGCTGATAAGGCATCATGGGATTACCTTCTAGATTCCTGAAAAGCATGAATAAAAACCAAGGTCAACTACAAAGAGTTGGTGAGTTCACAGGTTTGAATATGCACAAATCATTTTTATATGCAAGTTGTCATTCGTAGAGCGTACGTAAAAACCAACTTCAATTCTTTGATTCATGAGTACCACAACTTAAATTTCTTTATGATGAGTGTAAACAAAGACGTATTATTACGTTGAGCCACTACTAAGCCGTCCCTGACCAATTACAACGCCCCCGATGGACTAACTCAGCGGTGGTTCATGCCACATGTTTAGCCATCTTCTCTAGTATAGTGCACCCCTGCTCGTCAGCATTAAAGTGGGCTTGTCACACCAAATAGCGCTACCCACTAATACTATAGGCCCGATTTTCTTCGAGTTAATAGTAGTGTCACGGGGTCTTAACATTAAAAACTCAACACATCAATTGCATACTCATCATAAGCTTAATTTTGCAAACGCTTTTAACAAAGCCTTATAAATTGCCAATTCGCAATTCTTTCAACCAATTCTCATGAATATTTAAATACGCAATTTAAACATGCTTTTCACCCCAAAATTAATTAAAACGATAAAAATGGGCCTGTGAATACTCACCTTGATGCAAGCAACGAGTGAAGCTTTACTTTAAACTTAATGAGTTTTGTCACGCCTTAACTTTCCCTATATAAGAGTTGCCATAAGAAACACATTAATACCCTATTCCGATGTCCAACCAATATGTCCAATTGTCCCATGAAATGCCATCCAATAAGTTTCTTATCCATAATTATTTTGTCTAGACAAAGTTCCAATTATAAGACATTACTTAAGCTTGATAACACAACTTTTCTGGATTCAGCACATGCTGTCCAGAAAGTTCTCCGGTAATTTCAACACGGAAACTTAACTTTTCAAGAGAATTATTTAATCAAAATTTTTGGGTTGGAACTATGATGTGTTTAGATCAAATCTGCACTTTTTCATAATTTTTGAATAACTTTTGGTACATCAAATCATTTTTGTAAAATAAAGTGTCACTGATTTTCGGATCAGTGACATACCTCACTTATAACAGGTTTTTGAGGTATCAATTCTTGGAATTTGCTAGTGATCCATATATGGATGCAAACCTAACTCAAAATCCTAACATTTGGAAAAAGATTCACTTAATTTGGATGAGTAGTGAGGGAGTTATGGCCTCTACAAAATAGGTGTATGAATCTGTCTTCACTGGACAGATTGCACCATTTTCTTATAAAATCCATTTAAGTGCTTAAATCATCTCCAAATTCTATGTTTTTGGACTTTTTAGAAAGCTAACACTCTAAACTGAAGTTTAGAAGCAAAAACCCCAAATTTGGACATGTGGTTTGTGAGTTGTGTAAGCTAGAAGTGAGGTCCATTTTCTGGACAGATTCTAGAAAGATGTGAATGCTAATTTAACTCACAAATAATGATCATTAGACATGGTTTTTGGTTAAAACCATGTCTTCACCTTTCAACACATGAAAACTAACACATGCATCATGGATTCATGGCAATCTAAATGCTCATCCAAATGCATGCATGAACACAAATAAAGAAGATAAGACATTAATATTGATACAATGTTCTTAATCATGTAGAACTTAGAAACTTCCTTCATAAGAACATTTTTATGCTAATACTCAATGTGTCAAGAGTCAAAAACTCATATTATATAAATATCAAAGGTAAACCATCTTATTAACAAGTTTTCACCCACATGCAAGATAACATAAACACTATATTAGTGATTTAACATTATATAGAACTCTTAATCATATGAGATTGAACAATCTCATCCTAAGAGTTTATTTATACACAAAATTGATATAAATGCATAAATTTCAATCCAACCTTAATAAAATTTTGTGGACCAAAAACCACATTTCATAAAATCATCATCTCTTTGACAAAATCTCAAAGTAACACACATGGAAACCCTAGTTTCATTGGAAGATCATTAAATGGTTCATTAGCAAATGTATAGGTACTAATGCATCCCATTTCACTTCTAAAACTTGGATTGTACATCATTTACATAAAAGATATGAAAATAGAAGCTTTTTGATTATGAACTTGAAGGAAAATGGAGGGTTAAATGATTACCTTTAACAAAAGAGATGAAGACTTGGATTCCAACTTCAAAATGGGGATAGATGCTTGGTTGGATTCTTGAATCTTAGCAATGGAAGGAGAAAGTGAAGAAAGAAAAATGAAAATGGTGGTGGTGGTGGTGAAGTTCGGCCGAAAATGAGAGAGAGAGGAGAGAGAGAGGAGGTGAGGAGTTAATCTTGAAAAATGAGAAGTGTGGATAGTTTTTAGTTTGATTTTCAAATAAAGATAATGATTAAAATGAGTTGGTTTAGGACAAGTGTCCTAGTGACTCATTAATACAAAAAAAAAAAAATTAATCTAATACCATTAATTGAATTACTAGCTTTAAACTATACAATGTCAGATATATTTGAGAACCGAAATACCCGATTCTCAATTTTTGCTAAATAATTGACAAATTTGAAAATTTTGTAGTGTAAGAGAAATTAATATTTTAATTTTTATAATCTAAGAATTTTGGACTTTTATTCACTTATTTGGCATTTCTGGACAGTGACGGTCAGATGCGGAACTGTTCCGGGTCTTTAACGCAACTTCTAAATTTTTCGGGGAAACTTTTTATCTTAAAGGCTTTCAATAAAATTTAAAAAGTGACAAAACTTATAAAATTATTCTGAGGGTGCTGACCTCTTTACTCAAAATTTGACAGTTGTCACAGTCTCCCCTCCTTCAAGGAATTTCGTCCCAAAATTTATGACTGATATTTCTGGACAGCTTATCATCAAACAACTTAGGATACTTGCGCTTCATTAAGTCTTCTCTTTCCCAAGTATATTCAGGTCCATGACGTGAATTCCAACGAACCTTAATGATTGGGATTTTGATGCGCCTAAGACGTTTAATTTCGCGCTCAAGAATTTCGATAGGTTCCTCTCTAAAGCAAAGGCGCCCATCAACCTTTACTTCATCAGGGGACACAAGCATTGCTTTGTCTACCAGACATTTCTTTAAATTTGACACATGAAAAGTGTCATGAATAGCACTTAACTCTTGAGGTAGACTCAGCTTATAGGCTACTGGTCCAATTCTATCTAGAATCTCAAATGGACCAATATATCTCGGACCTAACTTACCTCTTTTCCCAAATCTGATTAATCCCTTCCATGGTGATACTTTCAAAAGAACTTTGTCACCTTTTTGGAATTCTAACGGCTTTCTGCGGTTATCCGCATAACTCTTTTGACGATCTCTTGCAGCTTTGAGTCTTTCCTTGATGATTGATATTTTACCGGTTGTTTCTTGAATAATGTCAGGCCCAAACAGTTGGCTATCACCAATTTCTATCCAACTAAGTGGAGATCTACACTTGCGTCCATAGAGAGCTTCGTATGGCGCACATTGAATGCTGGTGTGATAGCTGTTATTGTAAGAAAATTCAACTAACGACAGATGCTTATCCCAGCTTCCTCCAAAATCTATAGCACATGCGCGTAGCATATCTTCCAAGGTTTGAATGGTCCTTTCCGTTTGTCCGTCTGTCTGTGGATGATATGCAGTACTCAGATCCAACCTGGTACCCAGCGCTTTCTGAAATGCTTGCCAAAATCGGGATGTGAAACGACTATCTCTATCAGAAATGATAGATAGAGGTACTCCATGCCGAGAGACAATTTCGTCTATGTACAACTGCGCCAACCTTTCTATTTTGAAGTCCTCTCTGATAGGGAGAAAATGCGCAGATTTCGTAAGTCGATCCACAATGACCCAAATTGCGTCGTTCCCTTTTCCAGTCCTGGGTAGTTTGGTGATAAAATCCATAGATACCTGATCCCATTTCCATTGTGGTATCTCAGGTTGTTGAAGAAGTCCAGAAGGCTTTTGATGCTCTGCTTTGACTTTCGCACAAGTCAAACATTTACTCACAAATTCAGCAATGTCCTTCTTCATTCCCGGCCACCAATAACATTCCTTCAATCCTTTGTACATTTTATCGGCTCCTGGGTGGACCGAGTACTTTGATTTGTGAGCTTCTTCCAAAATAATTGTTCGCAGATCATCAACCTTTGGTATCCAAACTTTATTCTTGAAATAACGAACTCCATCTGATCGTGATTCAAACTCTTTTTCCAGGTTATGCAAAGCTTCACAAGAAAGATTTTCTGTCTTCAATGCTTTTTCTTGAGCTTCACGAACTTGCGTCTTAATGCTTGATTGGACCAACATTCCCAAAGCACGTGTCCTTATTGGTTTTACTCTTTCTTTCCTGCTTAATGCATCAGCTACCACATTAGCTTTACCAGGATGATACTTTATTTCGCATTCATAATCATTAAGTAGATCAACCCATCTTCGTTGTCTCATGTTCAACATTTTCTGATCAAAAATATGTTGGAGACTTTTGTGATCAGTATAGATTGTACATTTGGTGCCATAAAGGTAATGCCTCCAAATTTTTAACGCGAACACTACTGCTCCCAACTCCAAGTCATGAGTGGTGTAGTTCTTTTCATGAACCTTGAGTTGTCTTGACGCATAGGCTATAACCTTATTCCTCTGCATTAATACACACCCCAAGCCTTGATGTGATGCGTCGCAATACACCACAAAGTCATCCGTTCCCTCCGGTAACGCAAGAATTGGTGCGTCACATAACTTGTGCTTGAGTGTTTGAAATGCTTCCTCCTGTTTTTCTTCCCAGACAAATTTCTTATCCTTCTGTGTCAGTGCTGTCAGAGGTTGAGCGATTTTTGAAAAATTCGCTATGAACCTTCGGTAGTAGCCCGCCAGACCAAGAAATTGACGAATTTCTGTTGGTGTCTTTGGGGTTTCCCATTTCTTGATGGCTTCAACTTTTGCCGGGTCAACATGAATTCCCTTTTCATTAACCACATGACCCAGAAAGTGTACCTCTCGAAGCCAAAATTCACATTTGGATAACTTAGCATACAACTTCTGATCTTTGAGAAGTTCTAAGATTAACTCCAAATGTTTCTTATGGTCTTCCTTACTTCGCGAATAAATCAGAATGTCGTCTATGAAAACAATCACGAACTTATCTAAATACGGCCGACAGACTCTATTCATCAAGTCCATGAAAACTGCCGGTGCGTTCGTTAATCCAAAGGGCATAACTAGAAACTCATAATGTCCATAACGAGTTCTAAATGCCGTCTTATCAATATCCTCTTCGCGAACTCTCATTTGATGATATCCAGATCGTAAGTCAATCTTTGAGAAGTACGTTGCGCCTTGCAGTTGATCAAACAGATCATCAATTCGAGGGAGTGGGTATCGATTCTTGAGGGTTAACTTATTGAGCTCTCTGTAATCGATACACATTCGGAATGTTCCATCTTTCTTCCTAACAAAAAGAACTGGAGCTCCCCATGGCGAAGAACTGGGTCTGATGAATCCTTTGTCAAGCAGTTCTTGGAGTTGTTCAGACAGTTCTTGCATCTCGGGTGGCGCCAAACGGTATGGTGACTTGGCCACTGGTGCAGCTCCCGGAATCAAATCAATACGGAATTCGACTTGTCTCGGTGGAGGTAACCCAGGTAGATCTTCAGGAAATACTTCAGGAAAGTCGCGAACCACAGGAATATCTTGTAAACACTTCTCCTTGATCTCTTTATTGACTACATGAGCTAAATACGCAACACATTCCCTCCTTAAATACTTCTGCATCTTCATGCAGGATACTATTCTTAATTTCCCTTTGGATTTTTCTCCGGGTACTATAAGTACTTCTCCTTGAGGTAACGGAATTCGAAGAGTCTTTTCGGAGCAACATAATTCCGCTTGGTTATTAGACAACCAGTCCATACCCACAACTACATCAAAGCTTCCTAACTTTATTGGAATTAGATCTATCTTAAATTCCTTTTCAGCTAGCCTCAAGGTACAATTCGAAAATACATCATCAACCCTAACCTCTTGTCCGTTAGCGAACTCAATGACATACGTTTCTTTTAGCTTTTGGGGCATTTGATTAATTTTTGATCTAAAACTTAATGACACAAAGCTTCTATCTGCTCCGGAATCAAATAGTACAGATGCACGATGATTATTTAAGAGAAACGTACCTGTGATCACATCCGGATCTTGTCTCGCTTCTTCCGCTCCAATTTCAAATACTCGGCCTCGTGCTTGCCCTTTTTGGTTCCTCTGGTTTGTCGGTCGAGTCCGGTTTGCGTTCATCCTTCTGACAAACTTCGGACAGGCATTCCTAAAGTGGTCCTGACTCCCACATTCAAAACAAGCTCTCTTTCCCCCATACTTACAATCTTTCGCGTAATGACCTCCTTTGCTACATTTGACACAAATAACACAATTTCCGAAATGTCGATTGTTGCACTTGTCGCATCTCGGGCATACTTCCTTTCCTTTATCAGCTGTTTGAGTTTGAATTCCATAATTACCCATCGTTCTCTGTTCCTTCCCCCTTCTTCTGTCATGCGGTCTCCTTGAAGTTTCCTCGACCTTCCTTTTTCCTTTCACTGAATCGCGAGAGAAAAGCCCCGATCGATTGGCATTATTGGTGAGCTTGGTTGCCAGACTTACCGCCTCCTGAATGGTTTTTGGATTACCCGAGGTCACATCACCTCGGATTTCTGGAGCTAACCCCCAGACATATCGGTCTACCCGATTCTCTTCTGGCGTAACCAAATGTGGCACCATCTTTGCCAGCTCATGAAATCGTGCCGTGTACGCTTCAATGTCATTCCCTTTCATTTCATGCTCCCATAATTCTGCGTGTAGTTTCTGCATTTCACTTCTTGAACAGTATTCTTCCCTAAGCATTTCCTTAAATTCCTCCCAAGTGAGTTTATTAGCTGCTTCTCTTCCTCTAGACTGCACTTGAGTGTTCCACCACGTCAGTGCTCTCCCTTGTAGTAAGCAAGCTGCGAATTCTACCTTATTTGCTTCCGAACATTTACTTATGTGAAGGACGGATTCCATTCCTTCAATCCAAGATAATAATCCAACCGCTCCTTCAGTACCGTGAAATTCCTTTGGATTACAAGACCTAAAAGTCTTATAGGTACATTCTTTTTCTATATTTGCACCGACTCCTGGTTGATTAGGTTGGTTAGCATTTAAACCTGCTGCTATCTGACTGACTATGTTAGGAAGTGAAGCTAAGATTTGCTCGGATACGAGTCGTGCAATCTCAGGATCTTCTCTTCTTGGCGGCATAATTCTATTGCACAATTTATTTTAACGTCACGTCAATAATTAATTCCAAATTCTTATTTCCCTTATTCCTATCCCTTAATCTTAATACAATAATAATTGTATTTAATTGATCATACATCTAATATAACAAGAATCAACCTTATGGAATTGAAATTCACAATTCTTAAACATACATAAACAATATAACATAACATAATCATGATCATTACAAAACTATGCCATACATTTAATCATTCGCCCAAAAATAATAGTCAAGCTATTTAATAATGTACCAATATGACGAGTTACATATCAAAAGAAAATTAGTTGCCCAAATATCCATAAGCAAACCACGCTACTAATGTCCGAAAAATGACACCATCAACCACGCTATCACAACCACTAAGAGTCTCATCACCACTGATAAGCAAGAGTGCAACCAGGCTACCATCGCCCTAGTTTCCACTAATTCTCTCATAATTGCACTCATAGCTTGATCGTCCGCACTCACCATTGATATCAGTCCATTTAGGATCTGGTCACTTGAATTCATTATCATCATGAGTGCATCGAGGGAATGCCCATGATGGTCTACTTCCAACCTAACCCTCTCTACTTCTCGAGCCATCCCTGAAACCCAATAGTTTTCTAGTGTCGTCATGCCAGTTGGTTGGGATATTGGTATATCGGCGCATGGCGGTGGCGATACCCTCCGACTCCGAAGTCGAGAAGGCCCCGCCTCGTCCCTACGTGGAACGGGTGAAGTCGGCTCCAAGGTGGGGGTGATCGATCTCTCCGGTGATCGCTCAGAATCAGTGTATTCGTGCTCGGATGGGTCATAATCGTCAAGTGACTGATCTTGGTGTGAGGGTGATCGAGACATGATGACTGCGATAATTAATAAAGTTTAATTGTCAATCATGCTATAATTTTTTTATTAATACTCAAAAGTACCATGCAAACTCACATAACAATCATGCTTCTCATTTTTGTATCAAAAAGTTTCTATTTTTAGTAATTCCTAGTATAGCCAATTCATGTCCCCTTTATACACACTTAAATTAAACAAAGGTGATCAAGCTTTGTTTAAGTTAAAATATGATAATGTGAAACACATTTTAGTTATACTACAGCGTACCTTAATTTTGAAAACTTTATTTGTAAAAAGGTTATAGTGTGTGGTTTTAAAAATAAAACCGGTATTCCCTATAACCTATGACTCTGATACCAAATCTGTCACACCCCGCTAAAGCGGAAACACGAGGCGTAACAGCTCCGATGCCACAGCACAAGATTATAAACATACCAACATTTATTTAACAACCAAAATACATTACATTTTAGAGAACATAATATCGTTAACGTTTACAAATTCCAAGTCTTTTAAACATAAGATACGCTTAACACGAAAATAGTCTTGTGCTTGAAATACGACTACGCTGATAAGGCATCATGGGATTACCTTCTAGATTCCTGAAAAGCATGAATAAAAACCAAGGTCAACTACAAAGAGTTGGTGAGTTCACAGGTTTGAATATGCACAAATCATTTTTATATGCAAGTTGTCATTCGTAGAGCGTACGTAAAAACCAACTTCAATTCTTTGATTCATGAGTACCACAACTTAAATTTCTTTATGATGAGTGTAAACAAAGACGTATTATTACGTTGAGCCACTACTAAGCCGTCCCTGACCAATTACAACGCCCCCGATGGACTAACTCAGCGGTGGTTCATGCCACATGTTTAGCCATCTTCTCTAGTATAGTGCACCCCTGCTCGTCAGCATTAAAGTGGGCTTGTCACACCAAATAGCGCTACCCACTAATACTATAGGCCCGATTTTCTTCGAGTTAATAGTAGTGTCACGGGGTCTTAACATTAAAAACTCAACACATCAATTGCATACTCATCATAAGCTTAATTTTGCAAACGCTTTTAACAAAGCCTTATAAATTGCCAATTCGCAATTCTTTCAACCAATTCTCATGAATATTTAAATACGCAATTTAAACATGCTTTTCACCCCAAAATTAATTAAAACGATAAAAATGGGCCTGTGAATACTCACCTTGATGCAAGCAACGAGTGAAGCTTTACTTTAAACTTAATGAGTTTTGTCACGCCTTAACTTTCCCTATATAAGAGTTGCCATAAGAAACACATTAATACCCTATTCCGATGTCCAACCAATATGTCCAATTGTCCCATGAAATGCCATCCAATAAGTTTCTTATCCATAATTATTTTGTCTAGACAAAGTTCCAATTATAAGACATTACTTAAGCTTGATAACACAACTTTTCTGGATTCAGCACATGCTGTCCAGAAAGTTCTCCGGTAATTTCAACACGGAAACTTAACTTTTCAAGAGAATTATTTAATCAAAATTTTTGGGTTGGAACTATGATGTGTTTAGATCAAATCTGCACTTTTTCATAATTTTTGAATAACTTTTGGTACATCAAATCATTTTTGTAAAATAAAGTGTCACTGATTTTCGGATCAGTGACATACCTCACTTATAACAGGTTTTTGAGGTATCAATTCTTGGAATTTGCTAGTGATCCATATATGGATGCAAACCTAACTCAAAATCCTAACATTTGGAAAAAGATTCACTTAATTTGGATGAGTAGTGAGGGAGTTATGGCCTCTACAAAATAGGTGTATGAATCTGTCTTCACTGGACAGATTGCACCATTTTCTTATAAAATCCATTTAAGTGCTTAAATCATCTCCAAATTCTATGTTTTTGGACTTTTTAGAAAGCTAACACTCTAAACTGAAGTTTAGAAGCAAAAACCCCAAATTTGGACATGTGGTTTGTGAGTTGTGTAAGCTAGAAGTGAGGTCCATTTTCTGGACAGATTCTAGAAAGATGTGAATGCTAATTTAACTCACAAATAATGATCATTAGACATGGTTTTTGGTTAAAACCATGTCTTCACCTTTCAACACATGAAAACTAACACATGCATCATGGATTCATGGCAATCTAAATGCTCATCCAAATGCATGCATGAACACAAATAAAGAAGATAAGACATTAATATTGATACAATGTTCTTAATCATGTAGAACTTAGAAACTTCCTTCATAAGAACATTTTTATGCTAATACTCAATGTGTCAAGAGTCAAAAACTCATATTATATAAATATCAAAGGTAAACCATCTTATTAACAAGTTTTCACCCACATGCAAGATAACATAAACACTATATTAGTGATTTAACATTATATAGAACTCTTAATCATATGAGATTGAACAATCTCATCCTAAGAGTTTATTTATACACAAAATTGATATAAATGCATAAATTTCAATCCAACCTTAATAAAATTTTGTGGACCAAAAACCACATTTCATAAAATCATCATCTCTTTGACAAAATCTCAAAGTAACACACATGGAAACCCTAGTTTCATTGGAAGATCATTAAATGGTTCATTAGCAAATGTATAGGTACTAATGCATCCCATTTCACTTCTAAAACTTGGATTGTACATCATTTACATAAAAGATATGAAAATAGAAGCTTTTTGATTATGAACTTGAAGGAAAATGGAGGGTTAAATGATTACCTTTAACAAAAGAGATGAAGACTTGGATTCCAACTTCAAAATGGGGATAGATGCTTGGTTGGATTCTTGAATCTTAGCAATGGAAGGAGAAAGTGAAGAAAGAAAAATGAAAATGGTGGTGGTGGTGGTGAAGTTCGGCCGAAAATGAGAGAGAGAGGAGAGAGAGAGGAGGTGAGGAGTTAATCTTGAAAAATGAGAAGTGTGGATAGTTTTTAGTTTGATTTTCAAATAAAGATAATGATTAAAATGAGTAGGTTTAGGACAAGTGTCCTAGTGACTCATTAATACAAAAAAAAAATTTAATCTAATACCATTAATTGAATTACTAGCTTTAAACTATACAATGTCAGATATATTTGAGAACCGAAATACCCGATTCTCAATTTTTGCTAAATAATTGACAAATTTGAAAATTTTGCAGTGTAAGAGAAATTAATATTTTAATTTTTATAATCTAAGAATTTTGGACTTTTATTCACTTATTTGGCATTTCTGGACAGTGACGGTCAGATGCGGAACTGTTCCGGGTCTTTAACGCAACTTCTAAATTTTTCGGGGAAACTTTTTATCTTAAAGGCTTTCAATAAAATTTAAAAAGTGACAAAACTTATAAAATTATTCTGAGGGTGCTGACCTCTTTACTCAAAATTTGACAGTTGTCACAGAGCATGACCGCTCTTAGCCTCAGGAAATCTTTAAGATTCCCTGACAAACCAAAGAGTGGGTTCGATGCACTCCCCACTGATGCTGAGCTGATATCCTTTCTGGATGCAATGGGCTATTGTTGGGAAAACAAACCGAGATCTTCTATTCCCAACAAGAAGCTCACCAAGATTCTCAAAGCTCAGATGCCTTCACAACTGAACCTTATCTTCTCGCACATAATTCAGTGCATGAGCGGGAAGAGTGGTTCGCTGGATCAAGCCAGCAAAACACAACTGCAGATGGCCTACTCCGTTATCGCTGGTCAAAACTTTGACTACGCCACTGCAATCTTCGAAGACCTGAGGTCGAGATTAGAGAAGCCTGAACGAGATCCCAAGATCTCGTACGTACGTTTCATATGTACGTACATCAAGTTCCTCTATCCCAACACCTATCCCACCAAAGATGATGGCACTTTTGCCAGGATAGGTCAACGATCACTGGAGGTAAAGCCACTCGCCAACGAGGTAAGTATCTTTCTCCTTCGCTCTCGTCTCTCTCTCTCCATTCTTCTTCTTTTTCAGCGACCACGCAGACGGTTCCTTCGTCTGCTATCCCTGTCGCTACCACTACTTCCAAACGACCTTCAGCTAGTCCGATTGGTCCTTCTAAAAAGGCCAAAAAGACTAAGGAAAGTACACCCTCTAGTACTATACCTGAGGGAGCTTCTCAACAAGCTACCTTAGATGCATTTGTGGGTCTTTCCTCCACAATTCAAGAAGTCACTCAACCTGCCGTGTCAGCGATTTCAATCGTTGTCACATCATCAGTGACCCCACCTACTATCTCATTCGCTGAGATTAACCCCAACCCCACTTCTATCCCCATAACTCTTCCTTTCTCTTCTCATTTGGTCTCTGAACCCGCTACCTCTTTACCTATAGGACCTGAACATCAAACGTTTGAGGAATCTTTGCAGTTCTACAAAATGTTTGATACGCCAGGTAAACCTATAATCCTAAACACTTCTTTCCCCACCTCTCCAAATAAGCCCGTATCTGAACTAATATTATTTTCAGGTCCTAGTTTGGCGTCTGTTGACACACATGTCAACAGTCTGGGAGAAAAGGTGGACGCTCTCACCAACACCATTAACGACACCACCAGCGTCGTCAATCAGGCTGGTGAGGAGCTGAAGAGGTTGACAGCGACATGCTCATCCAAAGCTGAGAATGTCTGAACAGCTGTTGAAGAACAAATCGTCCAACTCAAAGAGTCCTCTCAACTCTTTCAGGGGCGATTTGAGTCTCTTACCACTGAAGTTCGAGATCTCTCTTCAAAGGTTGATCTCTGCACGTCCCTTCTTCAGCAACTTCTCCAAAAGGTGACTGCACCAGCTCCAGCGCTGCCTCCCTCCTTCACTGAAGATGATCGGGCAAATCTCAACATCGCTGTGGAATTCATCCATGATGCCACATGCGACATCCCTGCAGTTGAAGAACGGGTCAAGCGTCTGGAGGCTGACGTTCAAGTGCTAAAAGCTTCAACAGCTACTCCAGAAGCTGAGCAACCTCCTGCCGATGATAATGACAAAGAGGGGGAGAAGGCAAAAGAACCCTCATCTATTCATTCTCTTCTCTTTGAAGATGATGAGGAAGAAGACGATGAAGAGGAAGATGATCTAGATCTTAATGATCAAGAAAAGGATCAACCCTCCAATGATGACGACGACGATGAAGAAGACCAATCTATGTGGTTCTTCAAGCCGAACGTAGCATCAGGGACAACTTCGCAAGAGGTTGTCAAAGCAGGGGTGAGAGGTGATACATCTTCAAGCGCTCCTTCGCAAAGCAAAGACAAGCAACCAATCGCTGAAGGATGCTTGAGGACTGGATCACAATCTGAGGGGGAGCATCCTTCTCAGGTATGTCTTTCAATTATACCACTCTCCTACTCTTTCCAAACCCCTATTTCCTTCTAGCCTTTATCTCTCTTTTTTTTTCTAAAAATATACACTTATCCCTTCTTTCCTTCATTTTCTATCCAGACAGTTCTCACCCCTGCTTAAGGGTTCTGAACTACAAATAATTCCAGCTACTATCGCTGAAAAAATAATCCCAATCTCTATCGCTGAGATTGATGAAGAAGAAGAAGAAGATTCCCTGTTCCATCCAGGAAGGCCCTCTCAACCATCTCATTGGTCAGAGGAAGTGGTGAAGAAAAGAGTTGAAATGATCGCTCAACTAGAAAGTCAACGGCTGAAAATCCCTCTTCAAACATCCTTCTCAGAGCTCGACTTCCTCACTGAAGCTGAACGAGAAGAATCTGCCAAAGCTGAGAAACTGATCGCTGAATGCAGACGAGACGCCCAACTCGCTTTAAAGATTCAATCTTCTCAAGTCAAGGACAAAAAGCTGAAAAGCAAACCTGTGGAAGTTCAAGCTGCACTGCTGAAAGAAATTGAAGAGGAACGCTCCAAAGAACAAGAGATCAACGATAGGTCTATCGAATGGTGTAAATAGAAGATGGATTATCGTTCTGATCTTCTTCCAATATCAGCCGTGACTATCTCTGGTCGCCAGAAGAAGGATCAACTCTCAGTGACCATGGAGAATACCAGAGAGGATGGAACCCAAAAAGCTATGTATGTATCCAAACTTGAGAGCTTCGGATTTACGGAATGGATAGAGTTCTGGGATGCGCTGAAGAAATCCAAATCTACATACAGAGGCTACGTTGAAGGACTTCTTGAAGCCCTCATAAATAGAGTCACTTCTGTACTGAAGCTGCCATCTCCTCTTCCTCCTAAATCTCTGAAACTTAAAAGAAGAATTGGGTCCTCCTCCTCTGAAGACGTCGCCATCATCAGGAATGAAACTTCTATCAAATTTTCAAGAGATGCACTGTTTGGTCCTCCTCCTGATCTTTCAGTTCTGAATTTATCTCTGCCTCCTGGTGGTCCTTTTCAAGCTGGTCAAGTAATTGACAATCCTTATGGAATATTCTTCAGAGATGATGATGAGGAACTCAGATTTCAAAGAGTCTCTGAGATTCCTATCTGTCCTCTAAATCATCTCAAGGATCTCTTATGCTTATGGTGTGACTTCTTCCCTGCTGCTGAGAAAATTAAAGAAATTATCAGCCAAGAATCTTTGGAACGAAGACAGAAAGAAGAAGAAATACCTGAGTATATGATAAATCCTCCTAAGTCTTCTTATAGCTGATAGATTAGTTTTCTTTTATGTAATCTATTAGTTGTACTTACAGTAGTTAGTTATTCACTTGTACTTGTAATTTTCATTCCTTGTAATTCTCTTCTTGGATTAATGAAATTTCAGTAAAGTACTTAACTCCATCAGTGCTGTAAAAGATCCCTCAAAATAGTAATTGGGACATGTATGTTACGAGTCCTGATTATTCCATCCTTTTGAATTATAAAGTAATTTTCTCCTGTTACTTTGTCATTATCAAATAGGGGGAGATTGTTGATCCAAACTCTCTCAGTGATTTGATAAAGACCCTCTTCTATACTTAGTGAAAAATTACGTTTTAATATGTATTAGTGTTTCACCATCAGCGATCAGACTGAGTCTGTTCAGTTATCACTGATAGTCTTTCTTATAAGCATTTCTATGTATTAGTGTTTCACTATCAGTGATTAGACTGAGTCTGTTCAGTTATCACTGATAGTTCCTGAAGTAAACAGCCATCGTAATCCCTGAAGACAAGTCTCGTGTCAACATATGTTCATAGCTGAATCGAAGACAAAGCTGCTGGACAAAGAGAAGTCTTCTAGTGACCTGATGCGGATATCAGTGAAACAAAGACAACTCTACAAATACGCGAAGGAATATGAGGAAAAGCTTCAGCGATAGTTGAACCTCTTTATCTCTGCAAGAAGAGATACTCAGCGATCAATCGATCACAAAGCTTATGCCTCAAGTTTCCTTTTTGTCTATCCTTGCACAAACTAGTACTATGTGTCAGAACGGACATGTCTCTGCCACCATACGTACAACAACTCTGTCAACTACACTGTTCATGACCCGGCCGAAAGCATGTCTCCCAAAATTCAGACTCCCAAAGCCAATCTGTGAACGCCACGTGTAAAGTACCCTGCCATGCATTTAATGCATAGGGTATAAATAGGAAGTTCACCCCTTCATCTGAAGGTGTGCTCAATCCTTGAACTCCATATAGAAACCATTGTTTTCTATCTCTTTTAATTCCCCATTCTCTGAATTTCTTGTGCAATCATCTTAGTGTTTCTTATGTTTGTTTAGATTAAGTCTGTCTTAATCTTATTCCGCAACAAACTTGTAAATTGTATTTTTGATTTATCAATAAACAATTTATTAAACTTTAATTTCTGTGTTTGTATTCACCCCCCCCCCCTTCTACAAACTTGTTAAGCACCTCCGGGACCAACAAATAGCCACCTTGTTTTTTGAAATTCTCATTTGCACTTAATGAAAACAGCACTACAAGTCTGTCCCTTTGTGAAGGAAATATATAACTTATGTACAAAACTTTACAACATAATATATTAATAATGGCTACCTTGTTCTTGTGTAAATAATGCATTGGTTACTTATACAGAGATCCAAGCATAGATATAATGTTATTATGCAAGGGATCTGAAATGTGGTCAACAAGGTTCTCCACAGGTCCTTTACCAGTCAAAGCCGCTTGACCGTAGAAGCCTAGCCAGGCAATCATCGCGAGACGCCCATTTTTGATCTCTTTCACCTTCAATTCCTGAAAAGCAACTGGATCTCCAGAAAGATTCAATGGATCGAAGAGTGCACCTCCTGGATAATTAATGTCACCAGGCAGATATATTCCTAAAGGCTCAAGAGCCTCTATCCCACAGTATCTTGCATATTCAGGCCCAACCTGCACACGTACGATTAGATTTCAACCTAAATATAGCTAATAAGCTGTGAATTTGTGCATATCATATCATCTAGTATATATGTGCCTATTATCCATGGTAATAAATCACTTGTTATTTTGATCTCAAGTTTTTAGAGAATGACAAAGGGTATATAAAGGATAATTTCATACACAAGACTCCCTTCAGTCTAGTCTCTTTAGAAAGGTCTTCATCAAAACCCGTGTCTCTAAAGAGTCTCAAATATGAAACTAAGGTGTCAACATATTCTAATAGATGCCATATGCTAACATCATACACCTTGGAAGATTTAAAAGTGTAACTCAAAAAAGTAAAATAGAAAATTCGATTGATAAGAGACATCATGGAATAGGGAAAGTTATACATGGTTGACTGAAAGATGAAGGGGCTTACCATGAGAAGAGCTTGGCAGATAGCTATGACAATCACTCCTTGACTTCCAGCAAAATGGAGTCCTGGGATACCAAGATAATCCAGTGTCTCACCCTACCAAGATATGAAAAATGGCTTAGTGAGAAAATGGCAAATAACAACATATTAGTCTCCAAAACATACTTTGTTACTCTGTTTCATCATTCATGCCAGAAATCTTCTGTGGCAGAGATCATATGTTCTATTTGGGATTATAATAAGGGTGTTAATCAGAGCTCAGAGATAAAAGGATCCTGTAACAGAATATATATATATATATGGCTGCAATACCTTATGATATGGAATTATGGATCCCTAACTGCATCCGGAAGTTAGATATGACATAGGATGTTTCACAAGGGATGTGACATACTACCTGAAGCTTTGAGTATCCAACTCGCCACCAAACAGGTTCCACGAAATGGAAAGCACCTAGAAGGTCTAATAACTCTGGAATTAGGGCACCAAATGCGCCAAGCATAGCCCAACGTGCATGCAATATTTCAAAACTGCAAAAAACACATGAAATAGAGGTGAATATTACATGTTTGATGTCATAACATGATATGCTACCAACATTGTATTTGGTCATATGTGTTGCAATACCCACCCTCATATGAACCTTATAGATAGATCAGGACAATCCAGTCACAGATAGATTGCCATCGCAAATGACTATTACTCAAGCATAGATTGATACAACACAAAAGCAAGGAGAATTTACTTACTTGTAATATCTCTTGAAAGAACCAGGATCTTGGCTGAGACCTGCAATATCAAAGCCATAATCACCGGGTAGTTCACCATCAAGATAGGTAGGATAATCAAATGGGATGGGGCCAAGCCAGCGAGGCCTCTCTTCTCCATACCAAAAGCTGAAAAATTCAGATGAAGTATTTTAAAACTGTGCCAGCTTATATCAAATATATGGTAATAGTTTTCTGATGCCTGGATGGCAGAATTTGTACTAAGAATTAGATATATCCTTGCTAAGAATCCTATTTCGGAGTGCTATGATCGTGTCAAACTTTTTCATGGATGGCTGAAGAACTTGGTTTTGCATATAACTTTTTATGCTTGCTTAGGTTGTATGGTAGGAAATATGGAGAGTAGTACACTTATAAGAGAGTATAATACAGTGGTCCTTGAAGAATTGTGATTATGTTTGAAAAAACCGGAATCACAACAGAAATTTCACTGGAGTTTCTTCTGTTGAATTACATGATTGAAGTTATATGTGAATATGTTACATTCTAGTTTAAAGCAGAAAGCAAACAGCTTTTTGGTTTCTGAATGAAGACATACAACAAGCTGTAACATGATGGTATGAATTCAGGTAGCAATAATAAGTGCAATTTGAAGCACATTAAAGGTGAAAAGAAGGTATTATAGTGATTTGATTGGCTTACCCAAGTGATATATTACCTATCCTTTTTTGCCTTTTGTGCCAATGTATTATACATTGAAGCCTTCTTAACAGCAATTTTCTTTTTCTCCTCCATTCTCCTCTGCAGTGTCTCCCCAAGGGGGCTGTTGGCAATAGCTTTAACCGCAGTGAAAGGAATAGCTGAGAAAACTAACACCCCAGCAAGCTATTTGACAAAAAACCAAACAAAAATTCAGGATTTTTTTTTCTTTGTTAATTAAACTCAAGAGCAATAAGTAAAAATATTGGAACCCTGCAACATCTTTCCTTGTAAAATAAGGTTAGGTTATAATTTGATATCTGCAATTAATAAACACAAAAGAAACATCTAACAGCATTATTATACTATACAAAAAGGTATGATTGAAAATAAATCCAAGAATAGAGTAGAGAAAAAAGGGACCTCTTGCCATGAAGCTCGGCAGCGAGAAAATTGATAATCGGTTGATTTGGCAGGGCGAGGGCGGAGTGGGGGTCCGGCGTGGAGGAGAGTTGAGGTTGAGGTGGAGAGGTGAAGAATCATCATATTTTTGGAGTGGAGTGGAGTGGAGTTTGCCACAGTACCCATCTGGATGGATACCGAGGTGCGATGCATATTTTGTGGTGCGTAAGATGAACCAATTTTTACAACAATTAATGGTTTCTTCGGGCCTATTTGAGAAAAAATAGTTTTATAAGGTCGTTTATTTAATTAAAATCTTATTTAAGGGTTCGAAGTGATAATTTCGATTTCACATATTTTTGATTTTAAATTGTTAACACGACAATCGAAAATGTATAAATTTTGTAAAAGTAATTGGATATACAAAGAATGAACCACATGTATTTCACATGAAATTGAAGTACCTACAATGATAGAATAATTGGACGGAAATAAGAAGAGATTTAAGAGTTAGCATTATCATTTTTTTTGTCCAAACCATAATAAGAGATAAGAGACTCTGAAAATAATAAAAAAACAAACGTTATGTATTATAAACATATGACCGAATCAGATTATTAAAATAAAAAACAAACAAGGCCTAAGTGTCGAATTAGTTCTATAAAATAAAAAGATTTTGATCCTCGTTACTTACAAGCGTTGGGGTTATCTGTTAAGTCTTGTTAAATGAGAGGACCAAAACCAGTCAATTTTGCATACGCCAGGAACAAGTTTGTAATAAATGAAGATTTAAGGATGATTTTGCTAATATTGACATAGTTTAGGGGCTAAAACATAAATTCACTCTTTTAAAAATAAAAATAAAAATAAAAATAAATTATGAAAAATAAATTAGGGTGTTGCCACCATTTCAAAAATTTGAACGGTCATTTCCTCACTCGCACTCGGACTCAGAGGTGAAAATCTAGGGTTTCCAATTATCAGCCATGGAGGAAAATGTTCCCACCATGCCGGTGTTTATGGATCCAGAGACGGGGTTCTTAGCTTCTAAACAAGAAACGGGCAACGAATGGGAACTCTTCAAAGAAAATGTAAGACCATTGAAGAGAGGCCGCAACGTAAAACTCCTCAATGATTCCCTCAAATCCCATGCGGATATTCAAATCCGAAACTCTCTGATTGACACCCGAAGGTATCGATTCTTTCTAATCCAATCTTTTTTATGCAACATTTGATTTCTTTTACTCATATGAGCAGGCTATAAGACCGTTAAGAAACTGCGATGTTTGAAGACGAAATTGGTATAAAACCAAGTACAATACGGTTCCTGCTCTGATATGAGAAAACGAGTTATTTGTTGCTTTATTTATCGTTAAATCAAGTTATTGATTATCTTCTTGTTTTTTTTTTTTTTTTTAAATTTTATCAGAAAGCTCATTAAAGCCATTGATGAGTATGAAGGTGAAGATCCTCTAAAACCATGGCTTGAGTAAGTTCTATATACTCTGATTTCCCTTTAACAACTCCAAAATCATGGCTTACAACCTACCATGAGTTATTTGTCTTGTGTCATGAACTCTTGCATCATTGGTACCCCTTCCTTTGGCCTCCTGGGTGTGAAACAAATTGTAGCGATTGCGTTTTCCTGCAATGAATTCAATACCAGTTAGGAAGGGGAATTTTTTTTACCAACTTCTTCTAAAGCATTTGTTTTGCCATTTTTTGGATAACCAAGAGTTCCTCAAAAGAGGGAGCTAGAGGGTGCAGATGACATAAAGTCAGTCAGATAAATTAATCCTCTATGGTTGGGAAGTCCGCCTCAGTTGCTTGGAATTGAATTCAGAGTTCTTTACACCTGCATCTTTTGTTGGGATGTGGAAGTTGCCCAACTCCCACTAAAAACCATAACTTTTCTCTTACTATGTATAGCTGTATCAAGTGGGTTCAAGATGCTTTTCCTC
Organism: Arctium lappa; assembly: GCA_023525745.1. Taxonomy (NCBI): domain Eukaryota; kingdom Viridiplantae; phylum Streptophyta; class Magnoliopsida; order Asterales; family Asteraceae; genus Arctium; species Arctium lappa. The sequence goes on from CM042049.1 coordinate 432,714, forward strand.
CTGGTGGAGACTGCTCCGGATTGGTGGTCATCTTCGAACAATGTGTGCGTACCTTTTGGCATGAGGAGCGCTATAAGAACGATCTTCGTTATCTTAAAGTGTGGTTGGAGTATGTGAGTTCTTATATAACTTAATTGTGTTACCCTATCGTTGTAAAGTGCCTTTCACTTCTTGCTAATTCAGTTCATACATCAACTGTTCTCTGTCTTGGCTTTTGTGTATGTTAATAACTCAAAATTGCATTGCAGGCTGAAAACTGCGATGATGCTGAAGTTGTTTATAGTTTTCTTGACACAAATAAAATCGGTGAGAGACATTCTATCTTTTACATAGCATATGCTTCCCACTTGGAGTCAAAGAATAAGATCAGAACTGCGAATGACATATACGAGCTTGGGATATCTAGGTATGCTTTTCTGCCTCTGGAGTCTTTTACATGTTATCTTTTACACATTCTATCATTTACATGCCATATGCTTTTTACATGTCATACGCTTTAATGCTTGTTTGCTTTTACATACTTGTCCAGCATGGGTCTAACTTCTATTTTTTTATGTTATTTAGATATTTAAGGACAACAAAAACATACAAGTGGGCTGCACGACATATTGCAATATATAAGGCATAACTTAGACATATAGATATCATTAGTCTAAGGGGACATTCATACATAGATTTCTGTTACCATTATACTTGCTCCTTTTTTTTTTAACCATGGGTTTCCGGGCCAGCTTACGTGCACCGACTAATCCCCGGGCGACCACGAATGGCCTGGAGTCATCGCAGGTGATCCTCCATGGCCACAAGGGCTTTGGCAGCGCCTGGATTTGAACCTTGGGTAGATGAGATCTTCCACTACATCCCCCAAACGGTTTACCAGTGTGCCACAACTCCTTCCATCCATGGTCCCTTGTTTACCAAATTAATGTCATTTTACCTTTTGGTATGGTGTGAAATGAGTGTCCATGCTGTCAAATGGGTTCCTTTAGGTTGCTCTTGTAAAATAGTTCTCAATGTAGACCATGTGTTGAAATTATATGAAAGTTCCATTTACACTATGCTTAAAAGTAGTTTCTTTTGTTTTTTCTATTCTTTGCTTTGCTTTGTCTTGTTATTTGGTTTTTGCATTTCCATTTGATGAAAAAAATATTTGCTAGTTGCTGTTTTAATCAAATGATATGTATTGAAATTAGTGCAATATATATATATATATATATATATATAGATAGATAGATAGATAGATAGATGATATCATATGATTCATATTTGATATAGAAAAGAAGTATCAATTCTGTTGCAGCGTAATTATGACAATGCAATATGACCCCTTTACAGTTTGTCAGTTTTATAAACTTTATAATCCTACCCTAATCTCATGAGAGAAATGACCAAGTTCTAAACATTTTTTTTTGTAATAGGAATGCTCAACCTATTGAGAAGCTAAAATCAGCTTACAAGAGTTTTTTTGCTCGGACGATGAATAGACCAAAAGCCAGTGAAGTATGTAAATGAATCTTGTTTCTTCTGTTTTTCTTGTTCTTTGAACTATTGTACGAATTGTTTGTATTGATGTTAAAATTTCAAAATCCCTAGGAGGAATTGATGGAGACTCGTCAACCCGTGCGAAGCTTTGGAACCATCTTGGCACGAGGAGACAGTGGTGAGCTTCATATCTTCTGTTCTGTCTGGAAAATATCCCTCAAATTCTGTTAATTTTACTCATATTTTCTTAACTTGCCAGGAAACCGTACTCTTGAAAGTTCTGACATATCTAGGAAAAGACCAAAGCAAGATGGGTGAGTAAATCAGGTTATGAGTCATGACTCATGATAAATAAGTACATCTGATCCCGGCCAAGTCTACTCATAGGCAATGGTACCCAATTGGAACCTGAGCGGTTTAATATGGTATTAGAGCAGATCATTCATGATGCTTATATGTATGGTCATTCCTGATGCTGGCACATTTTGAACCTTGTTAGCATACTTGCCGATATAACCTCTCTTTGTTGATTAAAATCTTTTTCTTTTAATTATAGCTAAACGTCATAAATACAAGGTGGGAACCGATACAGTGGTATTTTTCTTGGTAATCTAACTTGACTTGATTTCATTTTGGTAGACCTACTGGGGCTTCACTCAAGGTTTTTAAAGAGACGAGCACCATGGCTAGGAGCTCACTGCACCAGTCAGAACCACCAAAGACGGACCTGAAACCGTGGCCCACTCTAGGAGCACGAGCTGAGAGAAATAAAGAGAACAATGCCATCCCTGCCAAGTGGACATCAAATAAGGTACATTCAATATAACAACTCTTCGTTGCAATTATCAAATTATAGCCATATGCCAAACAGTTGATCATGTTACTTACTTGACACATGCCAAACATTTCCCTGAAATTTCAGATTCCCCAGAGACCTGTTCATAGAATCGGTGGAGCCGCTGCCCCTCCCTGCATTGAGGTTTTTGTAGATGAAGAATGCTCAGAGTGAGTATGATAAACTAGTTACTCTTCTTATGCTATAGCTAGCTAATGATGGTTAGCCATCGTACCACACTCACCCACAAACAAGACTAAATACCAAAAAAACAAAAAACCATAGTTGAAAGAATGAGCATGCTCTAGTAAAATTCTGAAGACAAGAAAAACACATCATTGCTGGCACTCTCATCAAATCACTCATTCTTGCAAAGTCTACTGTTCTTTTTTCACTAAAATGATGATTTGTTTGCTACGAAAAGCCAAGACGATGCTTTGAGAACTCGTTAGCTTGTCAGTTGTCACAGTGTGCATGCACACATACACACACACATATATATAACGTTGTTATATATTGACCAAGTACACACATACACACACATGCACATAAATACCAAGATATGCATATCTTGGCAAATCTGCCATAATACTGATCGCTGTATGTAGTGATCCTGTTTTTTACCAAGTCAATAGTTTTGAGTGGACAACCTAAGCTTAAGCCTTAAAGTTGTTTCAAACAAATATGGAATTAGACTTTGAGCATTATACTTGACTTGATGTTTTCTTGCAGAAATGTAAAAATAACAGTACATTTTTTATTTATTTACGAGTGATCTTCTATAAAATGTGTCATCTGTCCAAAATTGCTCATGATTGCAAAGACTAGAGTCCTTTTGGAATTTTTAGTTTTTACAAGTACAACAATAAGTTTGCAATGGAATGCCGAATGCTATGGGGGAAAAGTCAAATCTCTTTGTTGACCGTCTTTTTATCCATGTTTCAGACCTCATAATTTGAGCAGCGAGGGTGGACGCTCCTCAGCTCTGCAGCTCAGGAACAAGGATGGCAACGACCTTAAAAAGTAAGTAATAACAAGTATCATTTGCAGTTTGTGCATCATGGTTTTGGATTGATCGGCAAGTTTAAGTGGATTCTTGTTTTGAAACAGGGAAACAGAACTACTGAAGGAAAACCCATTACGCCATTTTCCTCCTAGCAGTCTCAGATGATTACAATGTATGTTAATCCACATTTGGGTCAGCTTTTTTTCTGTAAAGCTTGATTCAACTTGTCACATTCTTGTTCATTGAACCATGCTAAAAACAAGAGTTTGAACATGGAGTGTATTGTTGATGCAATCTCACTTTGTTTAGGAAACACATTCCTCAACAATTTGTTGAGATGGTGTATGTATGTTATCTTTTAACCCTTTGGTTTCATTTATCATAGTGTAAGGACTGATTCTGTCTTTTTTCTTACTTGTTATGTGTCAAAATTATGGGCAAATTGCATTAAAAGGTAATGTACTTTGCCTTAATTCCTATTTTGGGTAATGTACTTTCAAAACATTCATTTTGGTACCTAAGATGTGAAGTTTTAAACATTTAAGTACCTGCGTAACCGGTTTAAGCATTAACCGGCTACCATGCTGATGTGGCGAGTGATTTGACATCCAACTCTATATTATTTGGTGACGTGGCTAGTGACATAGATTTTTAATCTAAAATTAGTTTTAAATTTATCCTCAGTCTTGATATTTCAATTATATATATATATATATATATATATATATAAATAAATTAATTTATTACTAATTTGAGATTAAAAATCTATATCAGTAGCCACGTTAGCAAATAATATTGAGTTGAATGCCACATCACTCCCCACATCTGCATGGTAACTAGTTAATGTTTAAACTGGTTACTTAGGTACTCAAATGTTTGAAACTTCACATCATAGGTACCAAAACAGACATTTTGAAAGTACGTTACCCAAAATAGGAATTGAGGCAAAGTACGTTACCTGCAATTTGTCCCAAAATTATAGGTATGCTTTTTCATATACATTCCAACTCCTAAAATACATTCCCTCCTGGGGTTGAAATCATCACTGTTCATCATCTGTTGAACATAAAATGAAAAATAAGCAATAAAAAGAAAGCAAATGAAAAAAACAGAGAATAAACTACAATTTTGGTCCTCGTGGTTTGTAAAAAACTATGAAAGTGTAACCCTAAATCCGTTAGTTGGAGCGTCAGTAGCTAAAAGACATTTTGGTCATTTAGTTAGTGTACAAGTTGGAGCGTGATTAGTTAAAAGACATTTTGGTCATTTGGTATATGTTTCATCATCTTGAATAGTGATGGCCAAAAATCGGGCTCGGGCCTCTACAGTGAAAACAAAAACCGGGCCCAAACGGGCTTCGGGCCGGGTTGGGTTTCACCCGAAAAGGCATGGCCCGGTTAGGCTTGAGTTAAATCGGTTCACCCAAAACCGGGCTGGGCCGGGCCTTCGATTTTTTTTAATAATTTCCTTTATATAATAATTAATCACTAAACTTTAAAAAATAAAAATTGGAATGGATCACTAAAATACACTTTAAAAATACGTTTTATTTATAATAAATCTCTAAAATACACTTTAAAAATACATTTTATTTATAATTTTAAGTTACAAACTTACAATACATAAATTCTAATAACCCGAGAGTAGAACTTGTGAGAAACGAATATAGCGAGAGCTGATAAATGAGAATTGTATGCATTTTTTGCGTTTTGTAAGTTGGTGCCACTATCCATAACCAACACAAGTATTTATTAGGGTTTGGAGGGGTAAAAAACACAAAAAAACGGTCAAAAAATGCATACAAACGGCTATATTTTTTGAAATGCGAAAATTGGGCTGGGTCGGGCCGGGCCAAAAACCGGGCCGTGAATCGGTTTCAGGCCGGGCCGCCAAATACTCCAAAAACCCAAACCGGTCTAGGTTTTCGGGCTACAAACCGGTTTGACACCGGGCCGGGTCGGGTTTTCAGTCGGGTCGGGCTCGGTTAATCGATTGGGCCGGGTCGGGCCGGGCCCATTTGGCCATCACTAATCTTGAAAGATTTGAAAGCACATTAGTCAAAATTGTATCTTTTAAATCATGAAATCAAAATTTTATGTGCTTCTTTTTGGTGTTTTGATGAATTCAAAAAATGAAAAGAAAGAATCACTTGGTATCCACACATATAGAGTGTTTTTGCATCATCGCCTAGGAGTGTGTAATGTGGAGATATGGTTGAGACCATTAGTATTTGCATCTCAAGTTGATTAGTTATTTATGTCATTCAAAATATGTTGTTATTTTTAGAATGCTTAATCTAGACATGAGGTGAAATAGTTAACTATGTCATTCAAACTGTTTATTGAGCATAAACAAAATAAAACAACAATTATCTAATTCTATGCAGATAGTTTAATTCATTCAAACAATATAACTTTTATATGACTTAATGGGAAAAAAAAGCTCCTAAGTTATGTTCGTCATTTACATTCGATAATTAAATAAAATTACACACATTTAATCTAATTATAGAAGTTAAAGAGAAAGTCATTAAGAAGAAATGTGACTAAAAACCTTAAAATATTCATGCATTCATTCACATAGGTACATTCGATAATTAGTTGATCTATTTATTCGCATACCTACTTCTATCACCATAATTGAAACCTTCACATATTTATGCATTTGAAAGTAACTAAAGGTATGTAAAAGTAAGTGAAGGGAACTAAGGCATTGTTTGGCAAACTAGCTTATAAGTTAGCTGGTAGCTGATAAGCTAGTTTTTTAAAACGTTACTATGAGTAGCTTTTCAATAAGCTAGCTTATGGTCATCTACACATATACCAGGAAAAAAGGCTAGTTTATCGGCTAGCTTTTTTTTGTCAAACATAACCTAAAAGTGAAAGTGAAAGTAGATGAATGTGTGATCTTACACTGAAGTGCCATTTGTTTACAGAAAAGATACTAAAAAAAACTTCATCCAAAAAGGCAAAAACTCACCTGTTTTTACCAAAACATGATACAAACTCTATTTTATCTGTACATATTTAATCCAATTTTGAAAAAAGAGAACTACATCATAATAAAATAAAGAGTTAACTATGATTTTGGTCCTTACAGTTTAGTGATATATCGGAAAATGGTACCAAACCTTTAATAATTCTAGAAATCATTGTGGTTTGCCTATTACTCTGATAATGGTCCCTACACTAACCTTGTTAAAAATCACCCATTAAGGTGAGGGGTATTTTGCTCCTTTTACCCATTTCCATAATTTCCAGTTAAAGAAGGTCTGGTGGCCAACCACAATGGGTCCATTTCCCTCTGTTCATCATTGTTAGACGGAAATGTAGGAGACTAGGACACATTTGGGGGATTTGTTTTGTTTCTACAACTCCCTCCTTATCGAATTTTGTTTCTTCTTCTAGAATCAAGAAGATACATATCAAAATTTGTAATAAATATGTATTATTTTCCTCTCTTTCTTCAATCATGATTTTCCTCGCCTATCATTTCACTTCAAATTGAAAGCCTCTTCTCTACGAATAGTTAATTTGGTTTTCAGACTTGATTATTGGTTAGGCTTTAATTGGTACATTTGGGGGTTTTGGTTATGGATTAGTTATTCCAGGGACTTCAAATCACTCACTTTAGCTAAATGTTTGACATCTCCATTATGTGATTCTATTTCTTATGTAATTGAAAAATGACACCCACACAAAGGCAAAGGAAACCTTACCATACCCACATGGACAAAGAAACCTAAACTCCCTTTTATGGAGGCTTAAGAATTCAATGTTGGCCTTCTTGGTATCTAGAGTGTTTAATTCTATCTCAAGTCTTCATCATCAATCATCATTCATTAATTCAGGTGCCGTTTGTTTTTTAAGAGGTTTAAAATCTGAAATCTTAATTTAGTTATGATTAATAAAATGTGGTGTGTAAAAATGTCTGAACAGTTTAGACTTAAGAGAGATTAAGAGATTTAAAAAAAAACAAACAACCCCTAATTGTGATCAAATTAGGGGGTGGTAGCCTGGTAGGCATGGACGGAACTAGTATGTTGGGTATGGTGGCATGTACCACCGTATTATTTCTCTAGCGAAGGCTAAAAAATTTTAGATTCATGAAAGGTGCAACCATATCGTTTTGGAAGGTGATACTGTATTATTTTGGAAGCTTCAAGAAGGTGCAACCATACCTCGTAATCAACAAAAAACAAAAAAACTCTTGAAATCAACCAAAAAACCCGAAAGAAATCCCTCGAAATCGAAAAAAAAACTAAAAAATCCGTCGAAATCAAACAAAAAAATTTAAAAACCCCTCGAAATGGTGGAATTAGGCTTAAAAACACATCATACAATATTGAACGTCGGTAAAAATATGAAGACACGTCAATAAAAACCGTGCCTTTTGTAACTATTTTTTGTCTATATTATACGGTGCCACCTTATGAAAAAATTTCTGGGTCCGTCACTGGTAGGGAGTGTCAAGTATCTTAATCTTTATCAGAGAATACAAGGATGATTTCTGAATTTATTAAAAGTTAGGTACAATATTCAGATTTCATTAAACTTGAGGGACCAACATTGTAGTTTATTCTATAAACAACATGAAATGGTGAAATCTGATTGGGCGAATGACGAAGCACATACACGTTTCCTTCGTCAATAAGATTGAAACATATTTCCGCCATTGCTGCTTTCCTAGAACCTTCCGCCCCTTTTTCATATACATAATCTTGAATCTTCTCCTTAATGCTGAAACCACCGATCTCTAAATCTTTGTATGGAAGAGCAAATCGATTGGGACGATCTTTTTGATGATACTTTCTTCGATCCTTCCTCTATCCTTCCAACTTCATCATCCGATCATGGGGACAACCACTTTCCGCTTTCGATCCATGATGTCGAGCAGTTGCTTTTGAAAGATAACGACGAAATTCCTACCGGAGATGATGCCTTTAATTCCGCTCAGGAGACGGCCGATGGCTTTTTTCATGATATTTTGCTCGATTCGCCTTTAGACGGGGAAAAATCAGGTGAAGTTGTCGATGCTTCTGATGGTGATAATTCCATCGATGAGCATAAGAATAAAGCCGTTGATGATCAGAAAAGTGAAGCTGTTGACGATCACAAGGAAGAAAAAAAGAATTCCGATGACGACCCTAACGATCCCCTTGCCAAAAAGAGGAAAAGGTATGTATTCGAATTACAGGTTAAATTTCAAGTCTTCTTTATTGAATTATTTGATATGTTTATCTGTAGTTGACATTTTTTTGTTTCAAATATATGTTTACTATATTCCTTTCTGATACTTGCAACGCCCTGCTCAATCTAGGTTAAATTGCAAGTCTTTACCCATAAAAATAGCTTGAATTTTGAGTTGTCATGCTTGATTGGATTCTGAGCCGCATGTTATTACAAATATGTCTGCAAATTACAGTTTAGCAATGTTATTTTTTTAATTTTGTTGCCTCAATTGGTGTAGTTATTCTATTCAAATCATTAAATTATTCGATTTGGGTTAATAGTTTCCAAAAGAAGGTAGAGAAGGCACACATCAATTAGCATTTGATGTTATTGTTTCCACTTATTTTGTTGGATTCTTGGCTCTTGATTTCTTTTGGACAGTAATGGCTATGTTTATGAATAATGATTTCTTTTGGTACATGTTTCATTCAGTTTCTTTGAGTGAAGCATCTTACTGTCTATACTGAATTAAAAAGCCTATTATAATAAATCTGAATTGAGAAACTTGTCAAGGTTCGTTAGTCAGTACCATTGCAGATTGTAGGATGATTTGCAAGGGTTCTTTAAGCAATAAATAATTGCAAGTTTGCAACTAATAATATCTTTCAGGCAACTGAGGAATAAAGACGCGGCTCTAAAATCTCGAGAGAGGAAAAAGATGTATGTAAAAGATCTTGAGATGAAAAGTAGGTACTATGAAGGCGAATGCAGGAGACTGGGGTCACTACTCCAGTGCTTTATGGCGGAGAATCAAGCACTGCGCTTTTCGTTGCATAGTAATAAGGCATACAATGCTTCCATGACCAAGCAGGAGTCTGCTGTGCTCTTCTTGGGTATGTATCACACCTATATGTTATCTGCTCTTTGGTTATTGTTTAAAACTTTCATGCTTCAATCTTGAAATGTGTGAGTGGTGTTGTCATATGTTGTATTGTTGCATAGTAATGAGAAGGTTGATTGTGATTTTGTGTGTTGCAGAATCCCTGCTGTTGGGTTCCCTGCTTTGGTTGATAGGCAATGTTTGTCAGCTCGTCCTTCACCAGCCAAGTCGACTACTACAAGTGGTAGGAGAAGAAGTACCAAGTCCAAATCTGGTTCTGGTAGCAAGGAAGGTGGGAAGTAAAATGTGTAGAAAGTCCTCCCTTTTGGTGGGCAAAGGATACAAATCATCGCGGTCAAGAATGAGGAGGCCAATTAACATGATAGGGGTGGTTTTTTGATTGATTTTGTTTTTGTCATACTCTTCTTGGATAATAAGTAATAATAGACCATGATAGCTTTTATGTTTAATCTTCTACTCATTTTCTTGTTTCTGGATGGTGGTTACTTGTAACATTTCAGACATTCATTAGTTAAAACAATGGTTTGTCAAATCTAAGGTGACCAACCTTAGATTTATGGATTTATTTCTCTCGACAGAAGATCTCAACAACTTGGAATGACCGATTCATGTTTTTGTTTTTCAAACGGTAACATCATTTGAATACAAGAAAATAAATCTATAGAATTTTATTGGAAAAACATTAACAGATTTGTTGATCGGTTCCTTACCGACTCTTTCTTACCACCTTTTCTACCAAATTATTTAAATTAGAAGGTAAAAGTTTAAAAAGTTGCCACCACAAGCTGCGTCTTTATTTTAGTTTCATAAAGTGTAACGGCACACAAAAAATAAATCAAGTGTACATTTTTAGGCCTCCTACAGATTCTTCCACTGTCGAGACGATGGAGCCGAGAGCATGTGCACCCCCTCCTTAGAGCAATTCATGGATGAGACGACAAGCTAAGTCCAACCTATCCGACTTGCTAATAAAGCAGACTCTACAAACCATTCTTAAGCCTGACTTGGTAAAATTAATGAGTGGACATGTACAATGTAAATTTTTTCTCTGTTCGTCCATTAATATTTTATTAAACTTTATAATTAAATTTTACAAATAATAGACACTTCCTAATTCCCACTTAATTGGGATGATTCCTTTTTAGATCCTAAAAACATAACTACTTCAATAGATTAATTAATTCTGGCTGGTGATTTTATAAGATTTTTAGGTCCGTTAAACCATGAACAAGCCTCACTCCTTTATAGGATGGTAAAAGCAATTGATCATGTCATAAAGAAAAAAAATCTCGAGTTTGCTATAAGTAGATCCGTTTGACAAAAAAATAGGTTAGGCCCTATGGACGGACCTGTGCTTGTGACTACGGTGGCATGTGCCACTGTATTCTTTCTCCGGCAAAGGGTAAAAATTTTAGGTTCATGAAAGGTGCAACCGTATCGTTCTGGAAGGTGCTATCATATTATTTTGGAAACTTCAAGAAGGTGCAACCGTATCTCGTAATCAACCAAAAAACTAAAAAAACTATTGAAATCAACAAAAAACTGAATAAAACCCCTTAATCAACCAAAAAAACTAAAAAAATCCCACGAAATCGATAAAAAAAACTTAAAAATATCTAGAAATCAAGCAAAAAAACTTTAAAAATTCCTCGAAATAGTGGAATTATGCTAAAACACATAAGACAATATTGAACATCTGAAAATGATGAAGACGCCTCGATAAAAGTCGTTTTTTATAATTATTTTTTGTCTATATTATATGGTGGCACCGTATGAATTATTGGTGTTAGGCCCAATACCCAAACACACAAACGACCATCTCTATCCCTCGACTCTTTAATACTTTGTACTTAGTTTGAGCTTTGAGGTATATTTTGGGAGGGTTTAAAATCCAAACACGCTTGGAGAAATGAACAAGATTGAGCACATTTTTCCTATGTGGAACAACATTAGACATAAAAATAAAAATATTTCTAAATACAAAAAGGTAGGTTGGTTGGTGATATCGCCCATTTGCGTCTCTTTCTTGACATTTACTTCTTTTTAAACCCACCAACTCTCTCTATCTCTCTGTGTGTTTTGTGTTGTAGGTGAAGAAAACAGTGTGTGTGAGTGTAAGTTACTACAGAGAGTGAAGAAATGGAATCAGATTACGGAGTTCCCAGAGAGCTTTCTCATCTCCAGAAAAATCGATCTCTTTACCAACCACAACTTCCCCCTTGCCTCCAGGTACGTCCGCTATTCTTTTCTTTACATTTCACTTGTTTTTTATATATTAATATATATCTAATGTAGTTTCTATGAATTTAAGTGTCGTCGATCCAATCAAGGATCGGTGTGTGAGGTTGTTTGAATGTTCATTGTTTCCACCAACCTGCTGCGTTTGTTGCTAGAAGAATGAAATACATCTCACATGTATATCACGTTTTTCATGATTTATGCCTTCATGTTGAATCATGTTTCTGGTGGTTTTCTGACTATTCTGGGATTCAATGTCACAGCTTTATGTTGTTAAAGTAGCTTTCGGATCATACACCATTTTTGCAGTAGTTGGAAGTTTTCAATTTCAGAGATTTAGTGACAAATTCAGAATGCTTATATCCCCTCCTTCCCAAGAACACATGTACCCTTTGTAAACACATTTTTTTGCCCCCACAAGCAGAATCTTGTTTTGCACTTGTTATTTAACAAGCTTCATTTTCTTATTATTGTCTGCTGGAATCTCTTTTTCTCTTTTAAGGGGATCTTTTTTAGAGTAATTTAATGGGTTCCGTGTATTCTCACATATGTTATTTGAGTCAAAGGTCTACCACTCTAAGGACTCCACAATTTGGGACTGTCTGCATCCGTTAACCTCCGTTGGAGTCCCACATCTAGCACTTGGACTTTCTCTCCTCAATATATGATGGAACCTCTTTTCTCCACTTAAAGAGGGAGTAATCTAATGAGTGACCCAAGTTTGACTTTGTGGCATCACATTGTATACTGTAGTAAATGGTGATTTCTGTATAGTTTTAAGTTCTTTTTCCAAGTTAGAAATGCCTTCTTAAAGCATGTGGAGCATGCAATGAGCAGAGGCTAATCCCAACATGGAAGTACTGAAAAAACTCATATAAGCAAAAAATCGGGATCCATAACAAGAAATAATATGTTCTGTTAAAGAGAGTCCTCCGCGTAAATTGCTTTGAATGGGTAAATCCATCATTTGCTATGAGTTGGGACTGTAATTGACTTATGGGTCTAGATATTGATTCAGGCTTAAAACAGATTATATATATGTAGTGGGATGGTACTTCTGTAATCCAGTTACTTTCTGATATATCATATTTCATCATGGTATTTAGGTCTCATTTGGGCTGGTGTTTTGTTAAACAATATTTCTCCCCCCGATCCAATTGTTGCCTGCCAACTTTATCCTTTTTGTTTATTTTTCTTTTACTCCCACCTCGTTGCTTCTACTGGTATGGCTTCATTTTGCATCAAGGTGCAAACTTGTGTGGTTACTGAATTTCCTCAACCTCTCAGGGTGATTGCAATCCCTTGTTTGTCATCTTGTGCCATTTTCTTATCCAAAAATCCAGTTAGCCAGTACACTGATTCCTGTAGGTCATGAATAAATCCATCCAAAGGTTTGCATGCAACATCTTTTTTTCCCAATCTCTTGCTTCTGCTACCTTATTCCCTAAACAACAAGCGTATCCTCTCTTTTCTCTCACTGGATTGCCTCGGTGATGCTACAGATTACCTGTGATAAGAAAAAATACAAGCGAAACTATGGTTGAATAGGTGGTGAACTATGCCACTGCTCAACATTCGAGTTATCTTCAAGCAGCTGTTTGCTTCCGTTTCAACCGAAAGTATCTGCTTGCCAATATTTGCATGTTTAATCAGCAGCCTAATTTCCTTTTCTGGCATTTGATATGTGAATAAATATCTTAGAAGTTAGAACATAAGGCTTATGAACCATTTTTATGGGCTTCTGTTCAGGGAACTACTGTCCGAGTAGAATTTGGAGATGCGACTACTGTGGCAGATTCCTCTGGTGCTCACGCTATCAGTCAATCGTTTCCTCACACATATGGTCAGCGTTTGGTTCATTTTCTTAGGCCAGCAGCCAAAGTCCCTGGTGCTCAGATTATTAGTGAGCATCCCGCAATGAGGTATGGCTTTCTCCTTTTCAATTTCTTTTAGTTACTGCCATTTTTACAGTTGAAGTCGAGTTCTTAAAGACAGGTTTTTATGGGGTTATACTTTGAAGGCTTTTTTTTTCTGTATTTTTTCTTCTTCATCTTCTCTTATTTATTTTTAAGCTTGTTTGATATCAATTACATCAAAACATGGGAGCTAATATCTATGGGTTAGTGTAGGACCAGGGTAAATACTTTATTGCTTATCATGTATATGTATATCTAGAAATAAGCTCATATCTTTACTAATTTTCATTTCAGGGTTGGACTGGTTTTCTGTGGTAGACAGTCTCCTGGAGGGCACAATGTTGTTTGGGGTCTTTGTGAAGCTCTTAAAGTTCACAACCCTAAAAGTACTTTGCTCGGGTTTCTGGGTAAGTATTTTGTAGGAGAGAACTTATAGCAACAGATTCAAGAACACAAAGTGACCTTTAATGTACTTGTATCTATCTAATTTAGTCCATCAATGCTACAAACACAGATATTTATCACATGTTATTGTTGGTGTTTCCTTTTTTGTCCATTTTGATACTTGATTTGATGTTCAGTGTTAGAAAGTAGAAACCATTTCTCTAATGTGAGCTGGGCAACAAGCAATTATGTTTTATTTTTCTCTAGGGTGACTGGGAATTTCTCTTTTTGAGTTAACGTGATGTTGACTTGAAAGAATTTGCTTATGAATGTGACCAGGTGGTTCTGAAGGTTTATTTGCTCAAAGAACTCTTGAGATCACAGATGATGTTCTTGCAACCTACAAAAATCAAGGTACTTCTTAGCAAGACAATTCTTTTTCTTAAGTTTTCGATTCCATTCATGTGGTAACTAAATTCTGACTGTTCGATCTTTTGAAGGTGGTTATGATCTGCTGGGACGGACAAAGGATCAAATAAGAACAACAGAACAAGTCAATGCTGCAATGGCTGCGTGTAAGGCTTTGAAGTTGGATGGACTTGTCATCATTGGAGGTATATATGAACTGTTGTTTAAAATAATTGTAGACATGGGACTTTCTGTTTGTTTATTAATGTACCTGATTTATTTTGTTTGAAGGGATAACATCAAACACAGATGCTGCTCAGCTTGCCGAGACTTTTGCTGAAGCAAAATGCTCTACGAAGGTATTCATGTCCTATCTATACCACATAGTCTGTCATATACAAAATTCATTGTATCTAGCGTATATGTTATTCTTGATACTGGTTGCAATTTATTAGGTTGTTGGAGTACCTGTGACTTTGAATGGAGATCTCAAGAACCAGTTTGTTGAAGCAAATGTTGGTTTTGATACAATTTGTAAGGTATAGATCTTGTGATCTAATTGTTTTCTTGACAACCTGAATTGAAGTGTTACATGATGAAATTAGAAAATGTTTATCAAGTCAAGACCTGGTTTTTAGACGGCATGCACGTCACTCATCTGATAGGAAATATTATGAACTTGTTTGTATTTTGTTCAGGTTAACTCTCAGCTCATCAGCAACGTCTGCACAGATGCTCTTTCAGCAGAGAAGGTAATCCACTTGATTAAAATGATCCCTGTAGTGGTGGAGACAGTGTGGTTTTAGATGTTTGTATGCAATATACTTGTCCTTTTTCGTGTTACTTAAATATTGACCCCTTTATCAATGTCTAAATGATTTTCATCCATTCCAGTACTACTATTTTATCCGACTCATGGGTCGGAAGGCATCTCATGTGGCCTTGGAATGCACTCTTCAGTCACATCCAAACATGGTACGAGTTACTTTCTTTCCATGCCAAATTTTGATATGAATTTGTAGGCATTCTTGTTCCTGATTCAACCTTGTGAATCTTCTTTGTAGGTTATTATTGGTGAAGAAGTTGCTGCTTCAAAACTTACTATCTTTGACTTAACGAAACAGATTTGTGATGCCATCCAAGCAAGGGCAGAACAAGGTTTGTTGTGGTCAATTTTGTTGTCATTATGGTGGTGGATTTTAATTATATCAGCTTATCTTTTAAAATTTGTTTATTGAGCCAGAAAAGTACCATGGTGTTATCCTACTTCCAGAAGGGCTTATAGAAAGCATCCCTGAGATTTATGCACTTTTGCAGGTTAGTAAAAGGGTACCATTCTTGTTGTTATCCATATTTCAGTTCTAAAGTTTGAGCTTATTCTTTTATATACCATCTCCTTCCAGGAAATCCATAGTCTTCTCCGACAAGGTGTTTCTGTTGACAAAATATCGACACAACTGTCACCATGGGCATCTGCCTTATTTGAATTTTTACCACCCTTTATTAGAAAACAGGTTCGTTCTATTATATCTCTGCACATGTAAATATTTCTGTTTTTGAAATCCTATATATATATATATATATATAGGGGTAGGTTCAAACGAGAAGCTAAACATTTTGCGAGAAGGCGAGAAGTGTTTAATCATATATGATACACAAGCTTAATCATATATGATTAAACACATGTTATATTGGCAATACATAGACGTTTAATCATACACGATTAAACACACTTAGGGGTTGTTTGGTTGGTTTTCCATTAAGTTCTGTATGGATAAAGTTGTATGTGTGGATTAATCTGTCTGTATAGATTTAGAAGATTTTTATTTGAGAGAGTTTTTTCATAGATGGAAGGAACGTGTTTTTTAATGAGAGAGACTGGTTTGGAAAAAACTTGACTTTCTGCATAAAGCTCCCCCTTGAAATCTTACTGAATAAGCCACTTTCTATATCATTAAGCCACTACCAAACAGTCATATATAGTTGACTGAATAAGATGTGAGTCTCGTTAAGCTCATTAAGCTGCTAACAAATATATGATTAAACACTTCTCGCCTTTTCGCAAAATGTTTAACTTCTCGCATGATCCTCCCTCTATATATATATTAGTGCTCATATAAAATACCTTTCCATGCTGCAGCTTCTCCTTTATCCTGAATCTGATGATTCAGCCCAGTTGTCTCAGGTACTTGGTTCATTGACTCCTGTAAACATCATGGAAAGTTCAAATAATACTGTAGTTCACATGCATTGATTCTTGAACATTTCATGGCTCAGATTGAAACAGAGAAGCTTCTTGCTGAACTTGTGGAGGCAGAAATGAACAAGCGACAGGTAGGTTTTGGAGTGGTTTAGGTGCCGTTTGGTCTTCCATCATAATGGTTTATAATATAGTCTATTGAATGTGAATGTTTATACAGAAAGAAGGATCATACAAGGGGAAGAAATTTAATGCCATCTGCCACTTTTTTGGTTATCAAGCTCGAGGTTCTTTGCCATCAAAATTTGATTGTGACTATGCCTACGTAAGTTTTTCTCATTGAATTACATATCCATTTTAAATCTTGGGTACTCTTTATCTAACCATGAAGCAATGGTAATGTAGGTTCTTGGACATATTTGTTACCATATTCTGGCAGCTGGTCTGAATGGTTATATGGCCACTGTAACTAACCTCAAGAATCTGTCTAACAAGTGGCGCTGTGGTGCTGCTCCAATAACGGTAGGGTTTCAGCCTCTTGCAGATCATACATATTGACATTTGACAGATTTATTACCTTTGATCTCTATGCAATTTTCAGGCTATGTTGAGTGTGAAGCACGATGGTGGTGGTTATCGGGCAATGACAATTGGAAAACCTCTTGTCCATCCTGCTACTGTGGATTTGAGAGGCAAAGCATACGAGTATGTCACCTCATGATCCCAATGATGCTTATTTGAAATTAGGGTCTCCTATCAAGTTTGAAATTAAAATAATTAATTTCATTTTTATGCTATATAAATATAATTCTCTCCCTACTCTTATCTGTTTGATTTGACCAAATTTACTTAAATACCAGATCAGTCTGTTTAGCTTCATACAAAAGGTTCTAAGGTGCATATAATTAGTCTTTATGATTAAGGTGATACTACGGCCATGTTTGCATACCATAAGCTACTTATTTTTTGAGCTTATTGAAAAAACCCGTTTGGTTAGCCATTAGCTAGCTTTTTGAAAAGTTATGTCAACTTTGACACAATCATGCCCATTATATTTTTCCAATTAACTTTTCAACATGTTTTAAAGTCATTTTACATTGTTATCTAGTTCATAAGCAAGTTTTTACCAAACCTGACTAGTTTATCAACTAGCTTATTGACTAACAACTAAGTTTTGAGATAGTTTGCCAAACAAACTAATTTTTTTGTTGGGAATTGGTGCAGGCTACTGAGACAAAATGCCAGAAAATTCTTGTTGGATGATGTTTACAGAAACCCCGGACCCCTTCAATTTGAAGGTCCAGGTGCTGATTCTCGGGCTGTCAGTTTGTGCGTTGAGGACCTTGATTATATGGGGCGTATTAAAGAATTGAATGAATATCTTGAGAAGGTGCTTTTCATTCTTATCTATATATATCCACTATACATATAATTGCTTTGTTAAGTTTTCTCATGTGTTTATGGGTTATGTTGTTTATCAGGTACGAACTATTGTGAAACCAGGTTGTAGTCAGGATGTTCTGAAAGCAGCTCTGAGCGCCATGTCTTCTGTCACGGATATTCTGTCGGTCATGTCCTCCCCTTCTAAAGGCGCTGCTTAATTATATAAAGTAGCTGCTAATCTGCTGCTACTGCATTTAAAATCCCAAAAAAACACCTTCCTTAATTTTTGCTTAGTTATGTTTGGGGTTTTGTTGTTTCCTGTTGGTCATATCATAGGTGGTTGTGGTTGTTTACACAGGGAAATACTCAGATTTCTTGCTCATTGTTTGAAAATGCACGCAATGCATGCATCAATCGTTGTTTTTGGCAACTCCCATTCCTGTTCATCATCTCAATTGCATTCTATCTTTTCATTATGTATGTATAACATAAACTTATACCCAAGACCATGTCGATAATGCTACAATAAAGTTAACATAAACTTATACCCAAGACCATGTCGATAATGCTACAATAAATTAACCACTTGGGTTGTAACGCACTGGTAAAGCCTTTGGGGATGTAGTGAAAAATCTCATCTACCCAGAGTTCAAATACAGGCGCTGCCAAAACCCTTGTGGTCATGGAGGTTCCCCAGCGATGACTCCAGGCCATTCGTGGTCGCCCGGGGATTAGTCAAGTGCGCGTAAGCTGGCCCGGAAACCCACGGTTACCAAAAAAAAATGCTACAATAAATTTACTTGCTTTTGGAAGGTTTATGCATATATCATCACTTTTTACAGTAGAAGAAAATCATGATGAATTTGAAGGTAACCGAAAGTTATAACAAATTTACAGCACGTCTATGATAACCCATCAATGTTGTAAACAAACTCATCACATATACTTTTCAAATACCTGATCCATTTCTAAAGAAATCTTGAAATGCACCAATTCAATATATATATATATTATCAAAATCCAAAATTGTCATTTTGTCTTCATCATCAACAAATGTTAAATAGCATCGAGTTTTAAATCTTTAAAAGGATATAAATTTGGGCCAGTAATTTAAGCCCAAGCCGAGTCTGGCCCAATACTAAGTTCGACAATGCTAAATAATGCTAATGGCAATCACGCCTCCCAAGTCCCAAGTCAGAAGTCACATCTGCGGGAGACATTACAGACTGAAGAAGAAAGAGCATAGCAGATTGTATTCCTTTGAATTTCTCTGTATAAAGGTTTGAGTTTCTATGGGGTATACCAAGGGCCTATTTTCCGCCATAACCCGAGATGGAGAGCCGCTCGTCAAGAAACTTGCAGCGGTCTCTGTATTCGGGGTCTTGCCAGCAGCCATGATCGCCTCTCTTATCTATTCTCCTCCTGATTTCATCTACAACGACAAAAACAAATCTCCCAAATAGACATCTTTTCAGGTCACTACCTCTCTTTTACCTTCTACTTTGTAACCGGGTATTAGGGTTTCCCTTTACTATTATTCTGTTTTTGCTTGATCTATTTGGATCTTAAATTGTGATTATTTGCTCCCTATATATGGTGATATTTGTGTCAAATCAGATGGTTTGTTGATTAGGTATTCTTTTTCTTTTTAGATTTTAAAAATTGACTTATTATACCAAGTAGTTCTTGAATTGCTGAACTGTATGATGTTAATCCTGAATTGCTGCTGTTGTATGAACTCAAGTAGTTCTCACTTGTAAATGGTTGATTCTTTTCTTAATTAACACATCCTTGTTAGTCATTAAAGCCTGATGCTTCTTTATATGCTTCTCTCTGTGCATTTCTTCCACTTCTATGTGATGATGCTTTTCCTGCCCCTTTCACTCCATAAATCCTTTTTCATTAACCACTTCATTCTCTTCATCAACCAAGATGAATACTTTTCTGAAACATAACCTTTTCGTTCTTTTCTCTTGTAGCTCAACCTTGGTTTCTTCGTTAATGCTAATTGAATTGGTTCATTCCCTTGTCCCCAACAATTTGGCTTGGATGTAATAATTGCAAAAGTCAGCATTTCTGCCTTTTGGAACATCACTATGGTGCCGTTTGTTTTTTAAGTGGTCTAAAGTCTGAAATCTTAATTTAGTTATGATTAATAAGAGGTGATGTGTAAAAATGTCTGAACGATTTAGACTTAAGAAAGATTAAGAGATTTTTTAAAAAAAACAAACACCCCCTATGATTGTTTTAATTTGATGTTTAGTTGTTAATTGAATCAGTGGGGATGCTTAATATCTGGGTGGCTGATCAAATGAGACTAGATTTTGAAGCGGTTTCGTAATGCCTATACAACATTACAGGATGGGATGGGTGGGGATAGGAGAATTAATTGGAAGCATGCATTATAGTTTGTTCAATTAAACTTCTAAAATCAAAATATAGTCTTACTATAACTGAACTTAGTTAGATTGTACCCTATGCAATTCTACTTGACAATCTAAAATCAACACTTTGGCGGACGTAAAACTATCAAGGGTCAATTGGTCAAGTTACGTCATGGATAATTGTTAAAAGCCTATGACATGAGCCTATCCTGTAGATATTTGTCCACCTTAAAGGTTCGATAGTTGATGTTTTTAAAAAAGCCATCTTCTATAAAGTTTGTAGGCCAAATAGTGTCATTGTAATTTGATATTTTTACAAGTCTGTTTCTTGATTTTCGAAACAAATCAAATTTAACAAAACAATGGTTGTGGTTCATGAAACTTCAGGTGTTATATTGTTTAGGTGTACCTTACAACCTATGCTGTTAATATCGTATATCGGTGGTGTATCGGTTAGGGATCGATATATCGGAAATATCGGTGATATATCGGTTCATATAAACTGAGCACGAGCAATTGTTTGACATAATTAATCAAGCCGTTACTGATTTAAATTAAAGGCAGAAGTCGAAAAAAACAGAGAAGAAGAAGTCGAAGTCTGATGTGATGAAAGAAAGAAGTAGTCGTATATGCTTAAATTGGTAATTTAAAAACCTAAATTAGATTAAAATAACAAAAACATAGGCCCATATAACTAACAAAAATATATAACTAACAAAAAAATAAAAAAAGCCCCGCCCAGGATACAAAAATATCGGTATTATCGGCCGATATTTTGGCCAAAATATCGGCGATATATCGGTCCATATCGCTGATATATCGCCGGCCGATATATATACCGATATTTTGAGAAGGAACGATACACGATATATCGGCGCGATTTTAACAGCCCAGCTTACAACTAACGATATATTGAATAGTTGTATGTATGGTTCAGCCAACCACACATTTACTATTGTACTGTATGAATCCCTATGTTAATGCTGTCAAATATTTTGGTAAAGTAGCCATGTTTCAGTTGATATGCTTGTAGTACAATTTAGCAATGCAATGTTCCCATAATCGTATCTTACTATTTGCAACATGTTATAACTTCATGGTTGGAACTCATAACTAAGCAAGGACTGAGCCATGATGATGATCATGTGAGGATATAATACAATCACAAGCATATATAACTAGAATTCATATAAAATGATCCATGAGTTATTGTGGTTGATGGATTGGTTAAAACAAATGAATACAACACAAAAACTGTGTTAACCAAATTAGGGTGACAGATTATTTACTAATAAGATTGTTTGTTGTTGAGCAGGGTATGTTTGGACTTGGTGGAAAAGCTCATGCTGGATGGATGTGCTGATTACAATAATTTCAACCGTCAATGTGTTGTCTTAGAAAATGGTTTTGCTGTTTTGAATAGACTATTTCAATGAATGAGTTTAACATTCTAGCATTTAATATTTCTATTTTGTGCATTCTATTTATATCGATTATGATATGTAGAGAACTTAATGAAGAAGAAAAAAGTTTTCTGGGCTAAAAATAAAACCAATCATGGTCTAAAGCTTATCACAGTCGCATAATATATAGTGTTCCGGTTTAACAAAAAAGAGCTACTTTTCATGGCATTAATTTGCTGAAAAAAGGAATTAAGGACCACATGGAAAGGATGATGTTTGGTTAATCTTAGATTTAATCTGTTCGAACCATAGACCTTTATATATTGATGATATAGGCACTTGGTGGATAACTACAAGCCTTCTTAGTTTAGACGAACTTCATTAGTAGTGATTCGATGGAACATGCGAGTATTTCACAAGATCGGGGATTGATTACGAGTACACACATATGATATGACCTCAAATTGAGCGTGTATAACAAAATTGAGGAGCACTTCGTACGTAAAGGGTTTGTCAACCAGTGAGTCTATATGTGGAAGATCTAATTTCTATAGGAGATGATTCTAATATGTGTTAAAGTTTTAAGAGGTCGATGAAGCAAGAGTTCGAGGTCATTGATTTGTGCAGAATGCACAAGTTTTTTAGTGTTGAGGTTCAACAAACAAAAGATAGCATGTTTTCGTGCCAAAAGTAGATGTACTTGCTAGGTTTTAGATGATACAACGTAGTCCTGTTAACAACACGAACCAAACTATCTAAAGAGGAAGGCAGAGAAGAAGTTGATGCTTCTCTTTATAAGCAGCTGATTGCCGACTTAATTAATATAAGTTACTGCCACAAGATCAGACATCATGTTTTCTCTTTTTTTCTTAAGCAGATTTAGGGCATGCCGAGAGAAGCTCATTTCATGGGAGCAAGAGAATTCTTCGTTATAGTAAGGGTTCGGTCAACATGGGAATATTTTACAAATGAAGTGATGCCAATAGTAGACTGGCCAGGGCTTTACAGATAGTGAGGAGTTGAAGTACATAAGACTACTTTTTACATGATGAGGGGAGTAGTGGTGGCTTGGAGTTTGAAAAAACAACATATTGACATGTTACCCTATTAACTACTGAAGCAATTGCAGAGTAGGTAGCAACTTCAACTTGTGCATGAGTATCTGGATGAAATAAATTTTTTAGAGGGTTCAACTAGGATTGTGATGTTGTAACAATCAAATGTGACAATAGCTCTTTGATAAAGCTCTCAAAAATTAGTCTCATCTTTCATGGTAGGACAAAGCATATTAAGGTAAGTTTTCATTTTCTGCGCAAGTTAGCCAGGAAAGGCGAGATCGAGCTAATTCACTGTGGAACACGAGATCATATCATGACAAATTAAGCCGGTGAAACTTGACTCGGAAGCTGTATAGAATGCTTGGAGCTACCTATGACAATGTGATCAGTTTGGGGAAGGATATGATACGAATAGCTAAGCCAGCCTTCATGACCAATTCAAAGTACCCATATGGCTGCTTATATATGCAAGGTTTCAACTTGCTTTAGTTTGTTTATGTTTTCCCTATACAACTCTATCTATATACAGAGTACACAATCATCATGAATAAAATATCAAATCAATTTTGGTCGATTAAAGGAGAATGTAAAAGTGTGATTTTTAGAACCATGTTAAACAACATATATATAGCTTCCAATTTGAAGAACACAACAGGCTATTCAGGCCCTTTTTTGATCGATGGTTGACTTTTGTGTGCTTGATTAGTCTGACTACATACGTAGCATACTTTTGTACGAGTTGATGCAGTTTTGTTTTTCGTATTCTAATATGAACTTAGCTTGGGTTTTTGGTCACTGAAAGGCTTCCAATGTGATCAAACCAACAAGGTTTCCAGGTCATTAATTGCTCACCCATTTTTGACATTTATCCAGTTAATTGCTTCGACCACATTGTGCCTAAGTCGGCCCAGTTTTCTTCTATCGTATTCTACTTGTAAGCTTTAATTAGATGAACATTCCTCCGTTTTAATTCCCTTAGTTATTATTTTGGTTTTATCCTTGAGGTTGATATATCGTATAGAATTAATGCCATTCTGGCCAGCCAAAAGAGGGTTTTGCGAAAGACGAATCTCTGTTTCTGTGTGTAATATTGCTGGAAAGGTCGCATCACATAACTAATGCATGAAACACCATTTTTTGTTACATATATGGCTGTGCTACTAACTTCCCACCATTTTCATCCATATCTTCCATTTTTAGAGATGTTTGTGTGATAAGAATCTAAAAATCTATGAAAGATTTTGCTGAATTTCAAACATGTTGTAGAAGTAACTTTATAAGGCACCACAACGAGATTGGTCTTTTAATTTAGGACGAGCAACTGTTGGCTTTAAGTTTAAAGGACCAAAAATTAAGGATGTATCATATCTAAAAATATTATGATAAATTAGTAAATTACTAGGACAAAGTTGGTCAATCTAATCAGTCTTTTTATAAGACACTTGTGAAAAATGTAATTTTAAACACTAATAGGACGATTTAGTTTTTGTGTCCTATTAACTAGGTTGTCCAACTCTATTGATAAAACTTGCTATGTCGTCTAACTTCGTTCTAATGAATTATTATAATGCCTTTTAAATGTGATGTGCAATTTAGTCTATACTTATAGTCCCATGAAGTACTTTATTAGGATCATAGGATGCATGCACATCCTAAAAAACCCATTTTTTTTGTAGCGAGGGTGAATTTGTTTTGTTATCTTAATTGCACCGGTCAACAAGTAAAAAAGATCTCCGTAGACGGCTTATTTACCTTGATACCGGTCACAGAAGGACTAGCTTTTACTACAAGTTAAAAAATTAAAAATCACCAGATAAGCGTCTTCTCCATCCAATGGTTGTAATCAATTTATAAAATTCTCCCACACACTTATAGGTTGAAAACCATCAATACCTACACACTTTTCACCTGCTCCAGGCTTAAATATATAATCCTAGGAGACATGCTTGGATCTAAAGATTGGCAAAAAGAAGCAAACTTTAAGACTTAGATATATGGAAACAACTTAACTTGAAAGCAACATATGCCAAAAAAAACCCTATATAAACCCCATTCATCCTTCATCATCTTCATTCCATCTCTTCTCATCAATCTACCAATATGGCTTCTTCCCAACAGTCATCCCTTTTCTTGTTTTTCCTGGCACTTTTTGCTGCTTCTGCTTTTGCCCGTGAATTCTCAATCGTTGGGTATGCACCTGAGGATTTGACATGCATCGATAAGGTCATTAACCTCTTCGAATCATGGCTTCTAAAACACGGAAAGTTGTACGAGAGTTTGGAAGAAAAACTACATAGGTTTGAGATCTTTAAGGACAACTTGAAGCACATTGACGAGACGAATAAGAAAGTCGAAAATTATTGGCTTGGGCTTAATGAGTTTGCTGACTTGAGTCATGAGGAGTTCAAAAACATGTTCTTGGGACTCAAGGGTGAGTTGCCAGAAAGGAGAGAGCAGTCTCCTGAAGAATTCACTTATCGAGATTTCGTGGATCTGCCCAAGTCCGTGGATTGGAGAAAGAAAGGCGCCGTTGCACGCGTCAAGAACCAGGGTTCCTGCGGTATAACGAATAATATAATGCTTTTAATTAAGTACATATTAATTATGTTGTGTTGTTATGGTGGATGAATGTATATATATACAGGTAGTTGTTGGGCGTTTTCAACAGTGGCGGCAGTAGAGGGTATAAACCAAATTGTGACGGGAAATCTAACAGAGTTGTCGGAACAGGAGTTAATCGATTGTGACACAAGCTTTAATAATGGTTGCAATGGAGGTCTAATGGACTATGCATTCTCCTTCATAGTCAGAAATGGTGGGCTTCATAAGGAAGAAGAATACCCTTATATCATGAGTGAAGGCACTTGTGATGAAAAGAAGGTAAAGTTGGTTTCAAATTATTTAACAAATGAAAAGAATAAAAGTTAAACTTTCAGAAGCTTGATTTTTAAAGCACGCGTTATCATTGGATTGCTAGAAACAATTCACCAACAATACATAAAATAAAGTAAATATTGGTCTTCAATTTTAAGTAGTTACAAATGATTGCGATCTTTCTTTGTAGTGAGAACATTTCTTAACAGGTCCAAATCTTTTTTTTTTTTTTTTTTTATCTCTTTAGGATGTATCAGAAACGGTGACGATAAGTGGGTATCACGATGTACCTCAAAACAACGAAGATAGCTTCTTGAAAGCACTTGCAAACCAGCCTATTAGCGTGGCTATCGATGCTTCAGGACGTGACTTCCAATTTTACAGCGGGGTAAGTCTCATACATAATAAATATAATCTCTTGTGGGAATCATATATGATGATGCAATATATATAAAAAAATTTGTTTCATATATATGCAGGGTGTGTTTGATGGACATTGTGGAACTGATTTGGATCATGGAGTTGCAGCAGTTGGATATGGAACAAACAAGGGAGTAGATTATATCATTGTGAGGAATTCTTGGGGACCCAAATGGGGAGAGAAAGGTTACATCAGGATGAAGAGGAAGACTGGTAAATCTGAAGGGATGTGTGGTCTCTATAAGATGGCTTCATATCCTACTAAAACTAAACAACACTGATCCACATGCATTAATTAATCAAGACAAGTGTTGTTTGTAACCTTTTCTTAATTTCCATGCATGTCTTGGTTCTTGTTTCTGGATTTTTAATCATGTCAAACACATCATTTCAATAAAATAACATACTTTGTTGTTTAAATGTTAATTGCAGTCAAATGTAAGTGTATTTTCTGTTTATTTTCATTTTCAATTCTGAAGGGATGTTTGATTGTTTTTCTATCACGTCATATATGAATTAAGCTAAATTGTTGTTTGTTTGTTATGCCGAATAAGTAGTCTGTATGATATAAATGACTATTTTATCCCTTAGTTTAGAAAAGATATATACAAAGATAAAATCTTATATAAAATAAAAGAATTGCCTAATGTTACCCATTAGCAATCATCTACCAAAATACGTTCACATACGATCACTTCCAAAACCAATGTTTATTAAGTAGATTGTGTGAAATCAACGGTTTCAAATGTTCATACCTCTATTTAAGATAATCAATCTCATTTAATTCTAAGTTTTTGAATTTTGAAATCTTGGTTGACCAACCAAAATTAGTTTCGCCTATAAAAGGTTTCTTTGTAATCCTTCGAGGTTCATCAAATAATATTGAAGTTTTCTCTCTTATTTGAGCTTTATTTCACTTACATTCCATGTCTTTTGTTTACAGATGTCTTATTTATTTGATGTTTTACATGATTAATTAATAATGTATATTTGAAATCAAAGAATATTGAAAAATGCCATCATCTTTTGACAAAAGCCATTAATTTATTATATGTTATGGGAATTTATAATATTATGTCATGTGAATAATCCTTTTATCTTTCTATATATAGAATAACAAGAATATGGATATTCTATTTCAAAAAAAAAAAAAAATAAAGAAAGAAAGAATATGGATATTCATCCAACTCATCTCATTATTTTCTAAAAGAATAATACTTCAGTAGTTTTTGATTTATTTAGAATTTAGTTTACTTTTGGTTTAGGTTTATTCTATAGACGGAAATTTCATCAAATAAGAATTGACAATTAAATGACCGATTAAGTCCTTGATTTAGTGAGTAAGTAGCAAACAAACACCCATGTATGACTTACCGAATAAGTAAGTCATACATGACACTAAACCCCGCAAGTCAAAACAAATACCCCTTATAGTCACTACTAGATATTATAGCATCATCGATATATATTACCAATAGTTTGAGAACGTCTATCACTTCCGAATAATCACCGAGAGGGAAGAATGGCAACTTTGTGGGCCAAAAAATACTGACAATTTATTTATAGATTGACAGTAAACAAACATCTATTGGTTCTTCATTGATTATAGCAAAGCATTAGCTTCGACATATTGCTTTTACTTTGTTAATGTGTTGATGGCTTGTAATGGATTCTAGTGAGTATTGATGAGTTGTAATGAGCTCTAATGGTCCTTGATAGGTTGTACTTGAATTTGATAGGTTTTAATGGGTTAGAGTGAGTCTTAATGAGTTATCAGTTACCGTATGCATGTATTAATACATATAATGTATGTGTATGTTTGGGTTCACGTGAGACCAACATGTTTTCGTGAGACCCGTTAGACCACAATTTTGCACTTGAAACTTCACAGTGTTTTATTGTGAAGTTTCAAGTGTAAAATCGTGGTCTCACCGTTCTCACGAAAACATGATGGTCTCACGTGAGCCCAACCCTTGGGTTATATTTGGTTTTATGTATAGTATATATGTATGTGTATTGTATAATTAGTCATACATTTAGTGTGTAGTTTATACGTATTATTATCATGTATAGTGTATATTTGAGAGTGTATATACATACACACATAAATATACACTAGCTACTTATACATACATATATTGAGTAGCAATATATTCGTTCATAGTAAGCAAAAAGACATATACACATAAATATGTACACTGTAACACCCCGAAAATTACGGTTAAGAATCTAATGATAAAACTTCTAGCCTTGTGTACCGTTTATTGTTGTACTATCGTGTTTAACGGTTATCATTAGTCTTATGTTATGATCTAGTTTGAGTACTTGGATTTTGGTGGTTTTTGGCACAAACAGGGGATTTCGCGAGTTACTTGCGGGTTGCAAGTCGCGCATAACCCGCGTAACTCACTGTTGGATTTTGGGTTCAGGCACACGGGCGACTTGTGCCGCGACTTGGAGTCGCGGCATAACCCGCGGAAGCCCCCTGGTCTCTTGAATACGACTTTCTTCCCCATTTCACCTCATTACTCCTCTCATCTACCTATTTTCTCCTCTCTCAACCCTCATAACTTCTCCCATACGAAATTAGGGTTTCAACCACCACCACTCTTCTCATTTATTGCTAAGAGATTTGGGATTAGCATTTAAGGATTCAAGTTGGGTTTGAAGTCATCACCTCCATTGTCATCTTCCCCAAAGTTCTAACCTAGGGTTTGGGTTTCCCAAAAATCCACTTGGTGAGTTATTCCTTCTTAAATGCTCTAGTATTTGATTATTTCCATGACTTTATCTCACACTACTTCTATGTGCTACTTGGTTGAGTTTTATAACCTAATAGCTGATATTCTTGACTTTATGAACCCAAAGGGGGCAAGTATGTTTAGTAGACCTTGATAATCTCTTTAGTAGTAACTATGTAGATTATATGTTCTAGATTTCATGCTTATATGTTGAGTTCATGAGGAAACTACTAATGTCATGATTTAATCCAACTGCTGATAACTTTATGAAGGAATGAGGTAATGATAATGGGTGGATGTATTTACATGTATGAAATTATGAGGACCATGATTTATGAGGAATATGGAAGTAAATATTTTATATGTGGAAGAGAGGTGTATATAATGTGTTATTTATTTAACAAATGTGGATCACCTGATAAGTATGTGACACTACTCCTTGTGCACGAGGAGGTAGTAGCTTAATGTATGAATTTTGCATTAACCACGGTGTGTTACTAGCGAGTAGGCAATAAGGGATCTCGTATCCTTGAGGTGTAACTCATCTAGAATATGGATAGGCAATAATGACCGTAAGACCTTGAGGTGTAACTCGACGGAGTAGGCAATATGGGCAGTAAATACGGTCTGAGGTTGTGATGTCGTTATGGCATGGGAACTAAGATCGGGGCATGAGGTGTAATCCATTACCATCGCGGGCGATCCCACTTTCGAGTAAATATCGCCCCGATGGAAGCGGGTCTCCCCCGTAAATCAAGAGGTA
Source organism: Arctium lappa (assembly GCA_023525745.1). Taxonomy (NCBI): domain Eukaryota; kingdom Viridiplantae; phylum Streptophyta; class Magnoliopsida; order Asterales; family Asteraceae; genus Arctium; species Arctium lappa. The sequence goes on from CM042049.1 coordinate 462,281, forward strand.
TTTCTTGTATGTTTATATTCAGGTTTGAGAAACTGATGGCGGAGAATTGTTCCGCGTGAGCCAGAGGAGTTCGGTAACGCGGTTATCGTTTTATAAATACCATGTTTATTATCTGCATATTTATGGGATTTCACTAGGCTTCGTCCTAACACTTGTTGTGGTTGTTGTTTCCTCACAGATCCTAACCGTGGAGGAATTTAGGATGTCGGCTTGGCTACCGGGCACGTAGGAGATCTTGTAGTGCCGGTCTTTTGGGGGATTTTTGTGAAGAGCGTTAATAGTAATTTTGGCGACGCCCATTTTAATCTAGATTGAAATTGATCTTAGATTAAGTAGGTCGTTGTATTATTAGCATCACATTTCTTATGACAACCCTTTTTACACAAACTAACCCGAATTCTCGAGGTTGTGGTTGTATTGAATATTGGGTTGATATTCTTTTGGAATATTATTTACAGGATATTTGGATCTTTGATTTTGATGTCATGTTGTCAAATTTATGAAATTTTTATAAGATGAATTTTTAGAGTGTTACAAGTTGGTATCAGAGCTCTAGTTTAAGCGAACTAGGTATAGAATCTAGATACCTAGACTTAAACTGAGGCTTTTTAGACGATTAAGTGTGAGGTTGGGGTAGAAATTCTAAGACGAGATACTCCTAGAGTCAACGGAAACTACTTTGTTGAGAGTTATAAATGTGGTAACAAGACTTTTTATGTATTATATATTCATAATTTCAATTAGCTACTGCTATTATGAATGTATGTCTATGTGAACATGCTTGCATAACTATGATTATAACGATTGATGAGTTGTAGTATTACGTTTCGTGTGTATAATCTTGCGTAGCCCCTCTCACCCTCTTTCGATTTGATGACAGACGAAAATGGTAAATACTCGGAGTCATCTCCAATCATCGCCAGAAGGTCAAGCGGTAAACGAATCCATGACCGACAGACCCAATGCAACCGTAACGGATGGACCCCCGATTCCACCTATGCTCGTCGGAAGGGTGGAACAAATTCCGAGGACCGTCATTGCCACTGCCGATCCGATTCTGACTAAGGTAACTCCTCAGACTTAAATGATGGACATGATGAAAGCCATGAGCAAGACTATGGAAAAACAACAAGAGTTGTTCGTAAAGCTTCTAGAGGACCGTGAAGGGAATCAACGTCGGCATGAAACAATTGAGGAGAACATTGTCATAACTGGTTCCGGAGGTACCGGGGGAGAGATTCGCACGGATGGGTTAGCAACTTTAGAAACAAGGCAACCAGAGAAAGGGTGTTCCTACAAGTCGTTCCTTTGTTGTAAACCACTGAAGTTCGCCGGGTCCGATGACCCTGCAAAGTGCATGAGTTGGCTTAAAGAGATTGAACAAGCTTTCTGATCTAACGACTATGAGGAACGCCAAAAGGTGAAGTATGGGTCTCAATTGCTTCGAGGCACGACTTTAACTTGGTGGAATGTCTTCACCTCAACCATTGAAGAATCGGTGTTGGCCAAAATGTCATGGGCCGAGTTCAAGAAGAAAATTTTAGAGGAGTATTGTACTGAGGAGGAGTTGGATGCAATAGAAGAAGAATTCAGGTCTATTAAGAAATGTGACTTATCGGTGAAAGAGTATACTCGACTCTTTATGGAAAAACTCTACCTAGTGGGGCACGTGGCCCCGACTGAGAAAGAGAAAGTGAAGGCTTATCTAAAAGGCTTACCAACGGACATGATACAAATAGTTCGCAATTCAAAGGCCTCTAACCTCTGAGAGACAATTGAGGAAGCTAAGGTGACAGAGAGACTTTTTGCTAAAGACAAAGCCGAGAAGGCAAAGACTGTGGAGAAGAGGAGGTGGGAAAACCCGCCAAGTTCGCACAAGAAGCCGAAGTTTCAACCTCCCAATAAGAGTTTTGACAATCGACGGGAAGCTAAATGGTGTCCCAAGTGTAGGAATAGGCATTTTGGGTTTTGCAAGACCAACCCTAACCCAAATCCGGGCCCACCCTCATGTTTCAAGTGTGGCCAGTCGGGTCACACTAGTTTCTTGTGTCCTATTCAAGGGACGACTGTTTTGAATGCAAGGAGATTGGTCACGTACGAAGAGAGTGCCCCAAGATGAGAGGTGGGACTAGAGGGGAAAATTCTGGAAGTCAAGCGAAAAGAGAGGCCATCCCCAAGGCTCAAGGGAGGGCATTTCAAATGACGAGGGAGGAAGCAAAGAAAACCGCCGAGGTGGTGTCGGGTACGTTCTTACTCAACTCCACGCCTGCTAGAGTATTATTTGATTCTGGTGCAAACTTCTCTTTTGTGTCCGATGTGTTTTGCAAATATTTAAACTTGTCAGTTCGTGCCCTTAGAGACGCCTTGGTTATAGAAGTAGCTAATGGGGAACGGGTGGTTTTGAGTGATATTTTGAGAGATTGTCGACTCGAAATCAGTGGTGAAACCTTTATGGTGGACTTGCTCCCTATGACCATCGGGAGTTTCGATGTGGTGATTGGTATGGATTGGCTAGCAAAGCATCAAGTGGAGATCTTTTGTTCAAAGAAACTCATACGGATTCCCATTCGGGATGGCGACTCCTAGTTTGTGTATGGCGAGAAACGAAAAGGCGAGGTAGCAATCATCTCGTCCATCAAGGCAAGGAAATGTCTGGCAAAGAAGTACCCATCGTACTTAGCCTTCGTGGTGGACGCCAAAGTAGAAAAGCGGAGGGTGGAGGACGTGAAGATTGTTAACGAATTCCCGGACGTGTTTCCCGACGATCTACCTGGCTTACCTCCTATGGACAGGTGGACTTTAGGATCGACCTAATTCCGGGAGCAACACCTATTGCACGAGCACCGTACCGTTTGGCGCCAACTGAAATGCAAGAGATGATGTCTCAACTTCAAGAGTTGCTTGATAAGGGATTTGTGAGACCGAGCTCATCCCCGTGGGGAGCTCCAGTGCTATTTGTGAAGAAGAAGGACGGATCGATGCGTATGTGCATCGATTACCGAGAGTTGAACAAGGTGACCATCAATAATAAATATCCACTACCCCAGATAGACGATCTCTTTGACCAACTGCAAGGGGCCGTATGTTTTTCCAAGATTGACCTTCGTTCAGGATATCATCAAGTGAAGGTTCGAGAAGAAGACATTCCAAAGACGGCATTCAGGACTCGGTATGGGCATTATTAGTTCTTAGTCATGCCTTTTGGATTGATGAACGCACCAACAATATTCATGGACTTGATGAACCGAGTGTGCCGACCATTTCTGGATCGGTCAATCATAGTGTTCATCGACGACATATTAGTGTACTCCAAGGATGAAGAAGAGCACGAGCAACATTTGAGGGAAGTGTTAGAAGTGCTAAGGAAGAAGAAGTTGTATGCTAAATTCTCTAAGTGTGAATTCTGGTTACGGGAAGTGCAATTTTTGGGTCATGTGGTGACTCGAGAAGAAGTAAAAGTAGATCCCGCCAAGATCGAAGCGATGACGAACTGGGAGCCTCCGAAAAGCCCGATCGAGATCCGAAGCTCTTTGGGACTCGCCGGTTATTACCTAAGGTTCATTCAAGACTTCTCCAAGATCGCCTCATCGTTGACCGCATTGACCCGAAAGAACCCGAAGTTTGTTTGGACCGAGACTCAAGAGAAAGCTTTCCGTACCTTGCAACGGAAATTGTGCGAAGCCCCAATTTTGTCCCTACCGGAGGGAACAAAAGACTTTGTCGTTTATAGTGATGCATCCAAGATGGGGTTGGGTTGCGTTCTCATGCAAAGAGGTAGAGTGATAGCTTACGCGTCAAGACAGTTGAAGGAACACGAGAAGAATTACCCAACTCATGACCTTGAGTTAGCGGCAGTAGTGTTCGCCTTGAAGTTGTGGCGACACTACTTGTATGGTACAAAATGTACACACTCTACATCGACCACAAAATCCTGAGATACGTTTTCGACCAAAAAGAGCTAAATATGCGTCAACGAAGATGGTTAGAATTGTTGAAGGATTACGACTGCGAGCTTCAATATCACCCGGGCAAAGCAAACGTGGTGGCGGACGCGTTAAGTCGGAAGGAGTATAGCGGAACGGTGAAAACCACGTTGGCAAGGATTGAGATTATCTCAAACCTTATAGAAATGATAAAAGCCGCGCAAGCCGAGGCACTACTTGAGGCGAATCTCAAAGATGAGGCAATGACGAAGCAACACCTTAGCCTAACGGAGGATGGTAGATGATTGAAACTTTTCCAAGGACGAGTTTGGGTACCCAAGTTGGGAGGGTGTCGGAAATTACTTTTGGAAGAGGCACATAAGTCGAGATATTCTATTCACCTTGGGAGCACCAAAATGTATAGAGACCTAAAGTTGAACTTCTGGTGGCCCATGATGAAATTGGATGTGGCAAACTATGTGGAGAAGTGCCTTACTTGCTCGTTCGTAAAGGCTGAACACCAGTGACCATATGGAAGTTTGCAATCGTTGGAAGTGCCGGAGTGGAAGTGGGATCACATTACAATGGATTTCGTAATGAAATTACCAAAGACGTTGAAGAGCCACGACACCATTTGGGTGATAGTGGATCGGTTGACGAAGAGTGCCCATTTTCTGGCCATGAGGGAAACGTTACCATTAGACAAGCTAGCGAGACTCTACATCAATGAGGTAGTGTCAAGGCATGGGGTGCCGCTGTTCATTGTGTCGGACCGGGACAGTCGTTTCACTTCCTATTTCTGGAGCGCCTTTCAAAGAGAATTGGGAACAAAGGTAAAGTTGAGCACGGCGTATCATCCTCAAACGGATGGGCAAAGCAAGCGGGCAATTCAAACGTTGGAGGACATGTTGCGATCGTGTGTGATCGACTTTGGGGGAAATTGGGACTCTCATCTTCCATTGGTGGAATTTGCCTACAATAATAGTTATCACACAAGTTTGGGAATGGCACCGTACGAGGCATTATACGGGCGAAAATGTAGAACCCCAACTTGCTGGCTCGAAGCGGGTGAGAAACAGTTCGCTGGACCGTAGATAGTACAAGAAACGACAGACAAGGTTAAGGGGATACGAGAGCATTTGAAGGCAGCTCAAGACCGTCAAAAGAGCTACGCAGATAAGAAACGGCGTCCGATGGAATTCCAAGTAGGCGACCGAGTTATGTTGAAAGTGTCGCCTTGGAAAGGGATTATAAGGTTTGGGAAACGAGGGAAGCTTAGCCCCCATTTCCTCGGGCCTTTTCCTATCATTGAAAGAGGGGACTCCAAGATTATAAGCTTGATTTACCACCCGAGATGAGTGGGATCCACCCCACTTTCCACATTTGCTATCTACGGAAGTGTTTAGCGGAAGAAGAAAATGTCATACCGTTGTCTGAAATCCGGGTGGACAACAACCATTGTGTTGAGGAGCCGGAAGCCATCCTAGAGAGAGAGAGAGAGACGAAGAAACTTCTCCATAAAGAGGTGGTAATGGTGAAAGTTCAATGGAAACATCATCGAGGCGCGAATGTCACGTGGGAAGCGGAGGAGGATATGAAGGGTCGGTACCCTCATCTTTTTATCTAGAGTGGAGATTTTGGGGACGAAATCTATTCCTAGTGGGGGAGGATTGTAACACCCCAAAATTTACGTTATAAGAATCTAATGATAAAACTTCTAGCCTTGTGTACCGTTTATTATTGTACTCTCGTGTTTAACGGTTATCATTAGTCTTATGTTATGATCTAGTTTGAGTACTTGGATTTTGGTGGTTTTTGGCACAAATAGGGGATTTCGCGAGTTACTCGCGGGTTGCAAGTCGCGCATAACCCGCGTAAATCACTGTTGGATTTTGGGTTCAGGCACACGGGCGACTTGTGTCGCGACTTGGATTCGAGACATAACCCGCAGAAGCCCCCTGGTCTCTTGAATACGACTTTCTACCCCATTTCACCTCATTACTCCTCTCATCTACCTATTTTCTCCTCTCTCAACCCTCATAACTTCTCCCATACGAAATTAGGGTTTCAACCACCACCACTCTTCTCATTTATTGCTAAGAGATTTGGGATTAGCATTTAAGGATTCAAGTTGGGTTTGAAGTCATCACCTCCATTGTCATCTTCCCCAAAGTTCTAACCTAGGGTTTGGGTTTCCCAAAAACCCACTTGGTGAGTTATTCCTTCTTAAATGCTCTAGTATTTGATTATTTCCATGGCTTTATCTCACACTACTTCTATGTGCTACTTGGTTGAGTTTTATAACCTAATAGCTGATATTCTTGACTTTATGAACCCAAAGGGGGCAAGTATGTTTAGTAGACCTTGATAATCTCTTTAGTAGTAACTATGTGGATTATATGTTCTAGATTTCATTCTTATATGTTGAGTTCATGAGGAAACTACTAATGTCATGATTTAATCCAACCGTTGATAACTTTATGAAGGAATGCGATAATGATAATGGGTGGATGCATTTACATGTATGAAATTATGAGGACCATGATTTATGAGGAATATGGAAGTAAATATTTTATATGTGGAAGAGAGGTGCATATAATGTGTTATTTATTTAACAAATGTGGATCACCTGATAAGTATGTGACACTACTCCTTGTGCACGAGGAGGTAGTAGCTTAATGTATGAATTTTGCATTAACCACGGTGTGTTACTAGCGAGTAGGCAATAAGGGATCTCGTATCCTTGAGGTGTAACTCGTCTAGAATATGGATAGGCAATAATGTCCGTAAGACCTTGAGATGTAACTCGACGGAGTAGGCAATATGGGCAGTAAATACGGTCTGAGGTTGTGATGTCGTTATGGCATGGGAACTAAGATCGGGGCATGAGGTGTAATCCATTACCATTGCGGGCGATCCCACTTTTGAGTAAATATCGCCCCGATGGAAGCGGGTCTCCCCCGTAAATCAAGAGGTATTTCTTGTATGTTTATATTCAGGTTTGAGAAACTGATGGCGGAGAATTGTTCTGCGTGAGCCAGAGGAGTTCGGTAACGCGGTTATCGTTTTATAAATACCATGTTTATTATCTGCATATTTATGGGATTTCACTTGGCTTCGTCCTAACACTTGTTGTGGTTGTTGTTTCCTCACAAATCCTAACCGTGGAGGAATTTAGGATGTCGGCTTGGCTACCGGGCACGTAGGAGATCTTGTAGTGCCGGTCTTTTGGGGGATTTTTGTGAAGAGCGTTAATAGTAATTTTGGCAACGCCCATTTTAATCTAGATTGGAATTGATCTTAGATTAAGTAGGTCGTTGTATTATTAGCATCCCATTTCTTATGACAACCCTTTTTACACAAACTAACCCGACTTCTCGAGGTTGTGGTTGTATTGAATATTGGGTTGATATTCTTTTGGAATATTATTTACAGGATATTTGGATCTTTGATTTTGATGTCATGTTGTCAAATTTATGAAATTTTTATAAGTTGAATTTTTAGAGTGTTACATACACATACACGTGTAAGCAAATAGACATATAAATAATTTTTATATTTTTTTTACATTTACCATCAATAAAATCATATATTATCGAAGAAAGTTGCATAAACGAATATCTAAAAAAACGGTATAAGACTTGGTCAAGTGGATCATAATGGGTGTTACTAGACAAAACAGGAGGGGACAAAATTCACTGTCCCACGTTTGGCGTGACATGGGACAGGACAAAAGTTCTCTATCCCATGTTTGGCGCGACATGAGACTAGGATAAGGATTGGACATGGTGGGACAAGATGGAACAAAAAATGGTATTTTCTTGTTCCACCAAAATAGGTGGAACATCATGGGACAAAAGTGAGACAAACTAAAAATTACTGATCTACCACCATTTGATATATAATCCTAATATGATATTAGTCTTAAGGTCACCACTACCCATCACCGCCACCACTACCATCGGAAGCCACCAGTAGCCACCGCCAACTACCGTCGGTCACCTCTACCTATTCCTCCACTATAACAAATTACTCCACCACCTCCACAACCATTGGCCATCGCCACCACCACTACCAACGTCGACCCCTCCACTAACACCGATCACCATTACCCATGGCTGTCACCGCCATCGACGGCCATCGGTAGCCACCGCCAACCATCGTCGACCACTTCCATCTCTTCCTCCACTTCAACAACTTCCTCCCCCAACTCTACAACCACTGTCCATTGCCAACTCCACCAATCACCACCACCCATTGCCGCCACCACCACCGACGCTCACTGCCAATGACCGTCAACCACCTCCGCCTCTTCCTCCACTACAACAACCTCTTTTACCACTGTCCACTATCGCCACCACACCATCGTCGACCACTTATACCTCCGCCACATCAACCACAACTACCTCCTACACCACCATTATCCACTATCTTTCACGTCCTTCATAGCTACCGTTTTTCACTAGCCACCCATAGCTTTTATCTTACCTGTTGCTGCAACTATGACTCCGCCAATTCATAAAGATTTTTCAATTAAATCAAATATTATATTTTCTTTGTATGAAAAAGGAAAAGTAGAACTACCATCATTTATTTCAGATTATTCATTAAAATTTTGTACCATTATTTTAAATGTATTTATATGTATGAAAATTGCATAAAAAAAATAAAAATGCTTTTTAATTAAATTATTTAAAGATATACTTTATTTGTGGTATTTATAACTAATATGTAATATAAAATCAACAAAAAACTTTTAGGGAAACTTGTCCAGTCCAGTCCTTTCCTATCCTATCCGGTCCTAGTCGTACCAAACATAAGACAAACATTTGTCTTGTCCAGTCCTGTCCAGTCCTAGCCTCTTGTCCTGTCATGTCCAATACTATCAAGTCCAGTCCCGTCCAATCATGTCTGCGTACCAAATGCCACCTCAATGAGTCATGATATTTGTTCTAAGTAAGTCATAATGGGTCTTATTAGGTCTTATATAATAAAACATATTTGCTCTAAGTGGGTCATAATGGACCTTAATGAGTCATACTATGTCTTAATATTTGACCTAAGTGGGTCATAATGGTTCTTAGTGGGCCTTAATTAGTTTAAGTCCTAATAATTGGTCTTAATGGGTTACAATAGGTCTTAATGGATCATATTCGATCTAAGTGGGTCATAGTTAGGTCATACTTGATCTAAGGGGATCATAATGGGCCTTAGTGGGTAATGATGGGTCTTAATGGGTCATATACGGTCTAAGTGGCTCATAAGGCATGCCATATTGTGCCTAGGGGTGGAAACGAGCCGAGTCGAGTCGAGTAGTAGGTTAATCGAGCCAGGATCAAAAATTAATACTGGACTCGAGCTCGATTAACTTTTTCAATGTAGGGCTCGAGCTCGAGCTCGAATATTTTTTGAGTTATCGAGCTCGAGCTCGATGCTCGTTTATGGGTTCGAACTCGTGATCGATTAAATCGTTTATCGGCTTGAGCTCGATAATTTTTATATTTTTATTGTATGATTGATAAATATATGAGCATGTTTGGCTCGAAAAAGGGTATGCTCGATTGGCTCGGCTCGACTCGAAAAATTGAATCGAGTTTTTGAACGAGCCGAGTTGAACATTGGTGTTATAAAGCTCAACTCGTTAAGTTAAACGAGTTCTATTTTGTGTTCGAGAATAATTAAGCTCGAGCTCGAGTAGCTTGTTAAAAGTTCGACTCGTTTACACCCCTATGTGCCTTAGTGAACATTGATGGTTCATATTGAGTTTAAGTGGGTCATATTTGGTCTAAGTAGGTCATACATGATCTTCTTAAGGCATCTCAAATGTAAAACACCAAATGTTCTACTAATTTTGTGCAAAAAATGGTGTAGACCGTAAATCATTTCCAATGTATTAAACTATTTTTCATACCAAAAGAGAATATTCAAAGTTAAATTTTTATCTTGATTATATAGATTTTCAATACTACCCACATATATATTTATTATCATTTACAAATTATATCTATATTTTATATTTTCACGATAATTTTATCCCTCCATTCTAAAATAAACGATCACAATGGACAATTTTACATGTAACTATTATACACTTTTTTTTCAGTAACAAAATTATATTTTTACCTTTAATAATAGAGATAATTTTTCTGCATCACATATTTAAGGGTAGAATAGGAAAATACGACACTTAATTTTTGAAAGTGGACACTTATTTTGAACAAACTAAAATATAAATGTGGACGAAGAGAATATCATATTATTTGAACCAAATTACAATTCATAATAAATTTTGAATTAAAATATCCAAAACAAAATTAATTTCATCAAAAAAAGGTTACCATTTCAACACACGTCTAAAAACAAAATACACACACATTTAACCAGAATTAACATACCCCATAAATGATCAGTTAACACATTATGAATTACGGGCTGAGTTTCTTTAATTATCCTAATTGATTGTTTATACCGGATCAAAATATCGTTGGAATAAGTCATTATGATCATATGTCATCGTTCAGACTCCTATCCATGACACTTCTCGCAACAGATCACGTTTGTGATTGATTATCATATTTTCCAACATACTACATGTAGTATATTTTTTCTCAAAAATGGGCCGATTGTACCACAATTGCGGTTATTTATGTTTTTTCTTTTCTTTTATGATTGTCATTATTTCTTTCTTTCTTTTATTACTAAAATGCATATTAGTGGCATGTTTTAATCAAAATTGTTATTGATTGTAAATAAAAATTAATATTTTTTTAAAATAAGTTGACACATAAAAGATAAGGCTAAAGCTTAGAGGTTAATCTAGTTCTAATTACTAAAATGTTATTAGACGATGAAATAAAGTAAACAAAAAAATCTTAAAATTTTGGGACCATTTTGTAAGTATTAAAACCTTAAAAAATAGTTTTGATGATAGTGTTGCATTGGTTTAATGTTTTACAATTTATAATATTATCTTAATGCATTTATAGAAAATATTTGTTGCAAAAATAGGTGATGACCAACAAAAATAACTCAATGTTATAGACATTTAGTTTGATCTCATACATGCACGATCCTGATCACGTACAACCCGTGCGATCGAACAGACATCATAAGCTCAAGGGGCATCGAACTTCTATGTGTTACTAGCTTTGGTTTAATCATCGGGTCTATAAACAACAAACACAAGTCATCCAGGGCATTAACTAAATGCCTAATCTAATTAAAGAAAGACAACATGAATAGGTCATCAAACAAGTGAACAATCAAATTGATTCCTACTGTTTTGATTCCTTCAGCGTCGGGATGAGCCACCTACCTTGACTAGGTCCCAAACCCTCTAGAAAATAGTACGTTTCATTCGCTTAAAATATCGACATAGGAACATTTTCTAGCATTCTCGATCGTACAAGCATCGAGAACCCTAGGACCGACGTTGATTTCATACCATATATGATGATATTTTATAATAACGTTTTTCTTTCCGAACAAAAACCGACTTGATAATTTGAAGAAACTTTGTTTACCAAGTTGATAATAAATTTTAGTTCAGGGATTAAGGTTAGAAGAAACTAAAACTTGAGTGACCAATTTGGCATCTTTTTGCATGTAAATTGCAAACACCATTTTTTCTCTCTTTTTTCATACTGAAAATACGGGGGAAAGTTTTGGCGCGCGCAACCAAACGAGTCAAGTCAAGGTGGAAGCGGTGCAACGGTGGTAACTCCTGCTACGTGGCAGTCACAACTTTCACGATGAATGACCCACCGCCATTGTATAAAACATGAGCATTGCCCTCTTTCATCCACTAGAATAATTAAGCTCACATCGGTCGCTAACAAATTTCGGTATCTTATATCTCCCCAATCGCCTTAATTCACCTTTCTCGTGCTGTTTTATGTTAATTTTAATCTTTTTGAATTGCTTAAATGACTTTCGTTTGGGTTTTGCTTAATTTTCTTATTTGCCCTAATTTCACTGTATATATGAATTGATCGTAGGATAACAGTTAATTTGTTCTATTCTTCACCCTTTCTTTCTGTTCACAAGATCGTCTTCCCCAATTGAAATGGTAGTGAAAAACGCAAAGAACTGCAGCATAGTTAACTTTTTTTTGATAATTGGATATTCTGAAGAGTGTAGGTCTTCTGAAGCATTCAGTACTTCACTGTAATCTGATCACCTTGCGGCATATCTAATTGAGAAGTAGCTAGCTAGACAAGAATGTTAGATCGTTCCTTCCTTAAATTTGATCTGTGTTCCATTTTAATCTGGATCATCTTTTCGGATTCCATCAATCTATATATATATATATGCGGATGGATATATCATATGTTTACTGATTACAATGTGTGCACATGGGGAAACAAATCTAATCCCAAATTGGACAATACCAACCAAAATAAAAAAAGATATTTAGCATCATCTTATACTAATACAAAACAAGAGTTATATCACCATGGACAAATTTGTAACTTTCTAATGCTTAGAAAAAACTGACATGATGTGATCATGACTGCATAAATTGCTGATTGACGATGCTAGTCTTGTTCATGATCGTCATATGAAATCATAGAATCTTATCCTGAGGGGTTACTCTGGATTTGGTTTCTGTTACTCAAGTCTGATATATATGATTAGAAGGTGTCTCCCTTCTTTATACGTACGCTTGCTTGCTACTATATCTCCTGCTTGATCAGCATAGATAAGATATTTAGATGTTGATCATGAATGTACTAGTTTTATTTGTATCCAGAGATTTCACCATATATACTTCATTTTTAGTTGGTTTTCTGATGGAATGGGCAGTTATGTTATTAGGCTGTGTTCTCTAGGTAACCTTAAGGGAAGTACATGAACTGTGACAAAAGCAAGGATTTGGAAAGACCCAAAATATAAGACGTGTTTGCGTAAATCATGGCACACGAATAATAATTGGAAGTTGTCTGAAATTAAGTCACATGAAAGAATAAGTATCCAGTTTCTGAAGTCCATCTATTCTTCGCATAATATTCATTTATTGTTTTCTTAATGTCAGTAACGTATAAGTGGATACAAGAATCTCACGAGTAGAGTCCGACCTCCTAGCTTTGGAGGTCAAGGGTTCAAATTAACTACCAAAGGCGAAAAGTGTGCATGAGTATTTGCCATATATTAATATTTATATACCGCAAAAAAATTAAAAGAAACCGAGTGGAAAAACTAACGAGACAGAAGAAGAACAATAGAAGGCATTCTAGTATCGAAATGAGTATCACCTTGTTGACCCCTAGATGCATGTACAATAATAATTGGATGATCCTTTGTCGAACTATTCATAGGGGCTCTGATGTAGCAGGTACGATTGTTACTCCAATAGGTAAAAGAAAACGGTTTATAGTTATAAGAACAAAAGTCTCGATTTAGTGAAGTTTTTTCTGTTTTAATGGTTTTTGTCTCGTGATCAGGCATTTTCGCTTTTTTTTTGTATGTAGGTCCAAAATGATGTTTTTTCATCCCCTTTAGTGTTATATGTCCCTCTGAAACATATATAGAGGAATATGGGATACATGATTTATTGTGATATGTTACCTCTTTTGTCTTTTCATGTGACAGCTTCATTTAATTGCATTGTTAGCATCTGAACACCAATCTGTATATATAGTCTGTCTCTCATTTTTGCTTTACAATTGATTAGCGCTGCAAAAGGGAATAAGAAACTCATGCCTATTTGCTACTATTACCATATACAATTTTCCATGTAAATGCTTGCAAGCGATATTCCATGCTAGTATAAAAGACACACTAGTCCCACACAAAATTCGTCGTGCTTCCAAAATTTTGCAATTGTATGCACTGCATCAGTTACCGCCACCATGAAATGGCCTGTTTTATTAATAGAAGAAGGAAGAAACACTAGAGGAAAAGAAAAAGGAACTTCCACTATTAAATCATATGATGGCATCTGCCACAGCCCACAGTAGGGGATGATGTTATAATAACTTACACCAAGCAATTAAAAGAACTTAAAATGCGAGTATATTTACGACAAGATACAAAGTTTCATTGGAATGTTACGTCTTTATAGCTATTAATATTACTATATACAAGTATATTTAGGTGGGTATTAGGGAAGTTTTTTCTGTTACTCATTAGCACCTAGCAATCATTAATTTGTCCCATGGCTGAATAAATTACCATGTTTTCTCCTTTTCAGATTGTTTGTACTGAGAGCAGGTTATTTATATATATCTATTTTTGCGAAAAAGAGTATTTTCAACTAATTATGTTTAAATACTAACTTCAGAATATTGTAACCCATAGTTAACAATGGAAGAATTTCGTCCCTTGCCAAGACCAGCAGATGTGGTGTTTATTGGAGCAGAAGCACAAGGTCGACCACTTATCGACATTGTTGAGCTAAGTGCCAATGCTTCACACTACCTAATTATTGCTCGTGTGCCTTTGGCTCAGTCTCTTCCTGGTGAGTTTACATATTGTGCAAAATATAAGAAGCAATACAAAATTGTGATACACCTAATTGGAAAATTGAAAAGCCATGTGCTGAAAAAATAAAATTAAGGTGCTAGTGTAAGATGCTCATTGAGTTGCTCATCTTTGCAACATTCTTGATTTTATCCACCGGGGAAAATTAAGGTGATTGACAAATATTTTGATAATATATATAAACCGTTTGATGATCGAGTGCTCATTTCTTATATTCTATAATTAAAACTGTAACTTAATTAGCTAACTTACAATTGTTAAAATGCACACACGTAGTCTTTGAATAAACTTTTCTATTTTAAAGCAAGTCAAAGAAAAATGCTGCATTGAAAGAAATTATATAAGGAATGAAATTGGGCTGAAACATATGCTTATATCACTTCATCCAGATGGTCGCCATCATATGTTATGTGCTGTGACTCCTGCCGGCGCTGTATTTATGAAAGGGAAAACACCACCTGGCTCCATCTTGGTGAATCTATCAATGGTGCATAAGAAAAGAAGGATCCAACTATGCCATGATGAACCTTGGGGAATTGCATTTTCATTACCCGGGTCTGTTGATGCAGCTACAACTCAAGTCTCTTATTTTCCAGGAAGGATCGAACTCAGAATACAGAAACACCAACCGTAAGTAAGTTGTTTGTTAGATTTTATGGTTCTTGTGGTCATGTATATATATATATACATATCAAGCTATATAGCATGCAATAGGTTTCTAGTATTCATGTGAAAGTGGATTATATATATCATGATTAATTTCGATGATGAGGTGATCACGTGATTATCATGTGAAATGATTAGCTTTTAGTACTCATTTGGATTATCATTTTCTGATTGCCTTGTTAGTCTTCAATATCTATTATCTTCCTCTTCAACCTCTACTATCTTCATCGAGCTACGAATCGAAATTCAGAAACACTTGTACATACCAAAATCAACTAATTAAAAAACTCAACATCAAATGAAAACATAACACAAATAATAAAATAATTGCAAATCAATAATCAAAAACACAAATTAATTTCTTACGCTCAGCATATTTTTCAATCATATCCACTAAATTTTAGAGTAAATTAAAATTACAAATATCATCCATTTTCCTTAATTCAAGTTGTTGATATTTGAATTTTGCTTTGATTTGATTTAAATATTAGACTATATACATAGCAAATTAAGGTTCTTGGTGTAGGTTGCTTTGTTTTAAATATTTGAGATGTTCTGATCTAGAAGCTACTATATATTTTGGTTTCTCAATTACTAAAGATTGGTATAATTGTCTTGCCTTCCCATTGAAAATTAACCAGAATAAATACAAGAGATCCCTCCGATAAATGAGATAAGGATATATGAGATCCCGATAATTAAGGGATGGATATACAAAGAATCAAAACAATATATATATATATATATATAGACTTAAGTTCGCGTGAGACCAAACAGTTTCCGTGAGACCGGTGAGACCAAACCTTAAAACATGAAACTTCACACCAAAAAATTGTGAAGGTAAAAAAAATCGAACTTTTCATAGGGAAAACACCGTAAATGTTACGTTCACGGTGTTTTTCGCTGTCAATGTTCGTTTTTTTTACCTTCACAGTGTCTTCACTGTGAAGGTTCGGATATACCTTCACAGCCTTTTATCTGTGAAGGTTTGATTTTTTTTAACTTGGATTAAGTTTTTCTACCTTCATAGTGTGATTACATTATGAAGGTTTGAATGTTTTTTACCTTCACAGTGTTTCAGTGTGAAGTTTCATGTTTTAAGGCTTGATCTCACGGAAACAACTTGGTCTCACGTGAACCTGACCATATATATATCACAAAATATATTCCGTTTATAATTACTATGTTTGAGACTTTTTAATTTGGTATTTGGCAAAAAAGATCTGAAAGATGAAGAAGAAAATGTTAAAAATAATAGTTGTCGACAACTGAAGGGCAAAATACGAATTTTGTCACTAAATTAACTATTGCTCAAGCTGCAGGCTTGGTTCAAAAATTGCAGTTGCTTCAATCTCAATTTAAAAAAAAGTTTATTTATAATTATATGGCAATTAAATGTTAAAACTAACAAGTTTATGTTCATACATCACAAGTACATTCCACATTGAGAATTTTTGTAATTATTGAAGTTGAGTGACGACAACCAAAATTTATGTAAACCACATGGACGAGGTTATTCTTATTTACTATTTAGATTTATAAAATATACTTAGGGGTTTTTTTTTTTTTTATTTTAAAAACCCTCTTAATGGCTCTTAATTAAGTCTGAATCGTTCAAACCTTTTACACACTACCTCTTATTAATCATAATTAAAATAAGACTTCAGACTTTAGACCTCTTAAAAAACAAATGGCACCTTAGAAAACTAAAAAAATATAAAGTTTGCCAATGCCATTCTTTGTAAGTTAACTTAAAATACACGTTTCTCATCTCCATCCCGAAAATACGGGGAAAAGTTTTTTGGCGCACACAAGAAAACGACAACAGTCAAGGTGGCACAGACTGGCATCATATCGGAGGGAAGCTGCCACGTTTCACAGTTTTTTTTTTTTTTGGAAACGGCAATGCATTAAGAGCTAGCCGGAAGCTAGTGGAAAAAAATAAGGATTACAATATAAAGCAGCGTAACGGAGAGGTTCTCCAAGTAAGGACGTATTTCAGACTTGATTTATGCCTATACATCATCTATCTAAAAGAGTTATCGATAATCGAATAAAAAAGATCTTCCCTCTTAGGCGCAGGTTTCTGTTTCTCGAAAGCTTTCTAATTCTAAAGCTCCATATAGAGTAGCATGTGACGAACATAATAGCCTCCAAGCACTTACGATTTCTCAGAGAGAGATGTGGGCCAATTCTAGTCCTTCTAAAGCTGCTCCAAAGGAATGGAATGAGGAGAAAGGGAACTGCCACCAACTATCCATTCTGCTCCAGATGGCGGCATATATTGTAAGGGTCGGTGGCAGTTACAAAATCGTATTTCAAGTGATTTACGGTCCCAAAAATGATAACAATAAATCACGTGCAACTGACCCGTTACAACAAATGCGGAATAACGAGATCTAAATATTGTATATTTTGGTCTATTGATTCATACCGATCCACAAACGTAAATATAACAGTTATCGAATATACGATAAAATATAACGAAACAATAAATAAATCGAGACAACAATATTTAACGTGGTTCCACTATCAGTGTGATAGTGTACATCCACAGGGAGAGAGAGATCTTTATATTACCAACCGGGAGAAATTACAACGTGTTTACGAGATCCTTGGATCAACAAATCAGCTAACCAAATGTTCCCCCAAAACAAGATATATAAATATATATCAATGATATATATATATATATATATATATATATATCAACAAAGAGGAACAAGGAAGAAGAAGAAAAATAGAAAGAATACTTCTATTTCTTGTTGGTGTGTTTTGGGATGGAAATGATGCATGTATTTATAGGGATAGAATGGTGCAAGAAGACAAATAGGTATGGGTTGGCAAATGGATGCAAGTTCTAGTTGGCATCCAAGATATTTTCCATATTTCCCATGCAAAAAGAAAATTCAAGTCAAGTAAACTTCCAAAAAATATGTGGCTTAAATTAATCCACATATCCAAGCTTTAAACACTTGTACATTGTGTTTGGTGAGTTTCACAACACCAACAAAAAACTTATCTGATTTAAGTTTTTCAACACTCCACCATGATGTGCAAATCACCCGACGAAACCAAAGCACGAACCAATCCCCCGACTACGGACAAATAGCTGATAGAGATTGACACGAGGTAACATAATGCATTTTGACCGTGACGAGCTTCGGCTCGGCCATCACCCGTCAAAATCAAAAGCTAAAAATCCTCAAGTGAGCAATCTCAATAAACGAACGAGTTAAGCAACCTAAAAACATGTACCAAGTAATATCTCCCCAAAGATGTCGCTATGTCATCTATAACAATATTCTTATCTCCCCCACAAGGTGCCAAACGACACTAACACAATCTGAGCTGGATCAAATTCGAGCAGTGCTCGAATGCGGCTGGCGGTAACGACTTGGTGAACATATCGGCAACATTATCTTCAGATAATATTTTCTTCAAGTACACAACCTTTGCGTCGTGCAAAGCTACCAGAAATGCATCACGCACATTAATGTGCTTCGTTCGAGAGCTGAATGCCAAGTTTGTTGCCAAGTGAATAGCACCCTGGCTGTCACAATTAATACGGACAGTAGTCTGCTTCAGGCCCAAACCAATTAAGAGTTCCTGTAAATTAACTGCTTCTTTAGCAGACTCGACCGCTGCAATAAGTTCAACTTCGGTAGTCGATAATGCAACAACAGACTGTAATCGAGATCTCCAACTGACAGTTGTTCCATCTAATATAAAAACATAACTAGAAGTGGATTTCCAACTGACACGATCACCTGCGTAATCTGAATCGCAGTAACCAAGAATATCACAGTTATTTTGCATACCATAAATCAGGCCGTGAGTTTCTGTACCTTTTAAGTAACGGAATACAGTTTTCACTGTATTCCAATGTGACTTACCCGGGTTTGATAGAAACCGACTAATCACACCAACGGAATGTGCAAGATCGGGACGGATGCATACCATAGCATACATGAGGCTCCCGACTGCACTGGCATACGGAATCTTTGCCATCTCAGCCTTTCCAATATCGTCTACCGGACAATCGTCTTTTGTAATCTTGATGTGTCTTAGAAGTGGCGTAGACACCGACTTTGCTCCATCAAGATTAAACCGCTTCAGAATCTTCTGAATATAGCCCTTCTGTGTTAACCTGAGAGTACGAGACTTTCTGTCCCGAACAATTTCCATGCCGAGAATAACACGAGCTTCACCGAGATCCTTCATTTCAAATTCTGATTTCAACCTATCTTTCAAACGGTTGATTTCAGAACGATCCCTGAAAGCTATCAGCATGTCATCAACATAAAGAAGTAGATAAATAAAAATGCCACCGCTTGGTCTATGATAGACACATG
Source organism: Arctium lappa (assembly GCA_023525745.1). Classification (NCBI taxonomy): domain Eukaryota; kingdom Viridiplantae; phylum Streptophyta; class Magnoliopsida; order Asterales; family Asteraceae; genus Arctium; species Arctium lappa. The sequence goes on from CM042049.1 coordinate 481,707, forward strand.
CGTCTTTCTCACTACGCTTAAAACCCAACAAGAGCATAAACAAATCAAACTTCTTGTACCACTGTCGAGGGGACTGTTTAAGTCCATAAAGGGACTTTTTCAATCTACAGACCCAATCAGGTTTGTTGTCGGAGATGAAACCTTCTGGTTGCTTCATATAGATGGTTTCTTCAAGATCTCCGTGCAGAAAAGCTGTTTTCACATCTAACTGTTCGAGTTCCATATCAAGAATCGCCACAAGGGCCAGAAGGACCCGGATAGATGTGTGTCGAACCACAGACACGAAGATATCGTCATACTCGATACCCTTCCGCTGTGCAAAGCCTTTCGCAACCAGGCGAGCTTTATAACGCTTATCGTCTTTGACTTTATAGACCCATTTACAGCCAATTGCACGACTGACTTTCGGTAATGGACAAAGCTCCCAAGTGTTATTTTTAGATAGATCTTCCATTTCCTCATGCATAGCTCCTAACCACTTATCACAGTGGCTCGAAGCTAGGGCCTCCGAATAGTCAAACGACTCATCCTGTACAACATGCAAAGCATACTCTAGTTGGTCAGTAAAACTCATATTTGCAAAATCCAAATCACCATACCTATTAGGAGGACGAATAGTTCTCTGGCTCTGTCTCGCAGGTACTGATACTGGAATTGTATCGCCTTGACCTCCACCATCATTCGGAATTTCTTCCTGAACTGAACTAATTGGATCAAAAGTAGATGTATCTGGTGGACTACATCTTCTTCAGATTCTGATCCCAAAGTAAACCCACGAGCAGATGAGCTGGGTACAATAGGACTGACAATTATCTTATATCCATCGGCTGTTGGAGAAACAGAAGAGATAATTTCCGGTTTTGGAGCGGGCTGTCGATTATGATTAGACTTGAACATAATCGACTCATCGAAGGTCACATGTCGAGAATGAATCACCTTTCGGGTGACCGGGTTCCAGATTCGGTAACCCTTGATTCCATCTGTATAGCCGAGTAGGAATCCCTTGGTGGCTCTGGGATCCAACTTGTCCTGACCTGTCACATGAATATACACAGGACATCCAAATACACGTATGTATTTCAAACAGATACAACCCTTACCCCTCCAAATTTCTTCCAGAATTTTCCCCCCAATGGCTGAACACGGTAACCGATTCACAATGTGTACAACAGTGTGAAGTGCTTCAGCCCAAAACATTTTAGGGAAACCAGATGTAACTAACATACATCGGACTTTTTCTAACAAGGTCCTATTCATCCGCTCGACAACTCCGTTTGATTGCGGATCGCCAGGTGTGGTGTAGTGTCGGTGAATACCTCTACATGAGCAAAAGTCTTTAAAGTTACCACTAGTGTATTCACCACCGTTGTCAGATCTAAGCACTTTTATTTTTCTACCAGTCTCGACTTCGACTAGTGCTAACCAAGTTTTGAATATTTCAAAAACATCTGACTTTAACTTAATCACATACACTCAAAGTTTGTGCGAGAAATCATCAATAAAAGTAACATAGTACTTACTTCCACTGAGGGATTGTGTCGAAGATGGTCCCCAGACGTCTGTATGAACGTAATCGAGGATCCCTTTGGTGTTGTGTTTTCCAACACCAAAAGAAACACGCGTCTGTTTACCCGAGACACATTCTGAACAAAAGTCCAGACTCGTAGGCGTGTCAACTGCAATGAGTTTCCGCTTGCGCAGAATCTCCAAATTCTTCTCTGAAGTGTGTCCCAACCTAAGATGCCACAAATGAGTAGCATCTAAGTTTTTCGAACTATCCGCGACACACGCATCAGAACTGATTGTTTCGCCTACCAGATGAGTTTCATTATTTTCTGCCTGCTCACCCTTCTATTTCTTGTTGGTGTGTTTTGGGATGGAAATGATGCATGTATTTACAGGGGATAGAATGGTGCAAGAAGACAAATAGGTATGGGTTGGCAAATGGATGCAAGTTGGCATCTAGTTGGCATCCAAGATATCTTCCATATTTCCCATGCAAAAAGAAAATCCAAGTCAAGTAAACTTCCAAAAAATATGTGGCTTAAATTAATCCACATATCCAAGCTTTAAACACTTGTACATTGTGTTTGGTGAGTTGCACAGCACCAACAAAAAACTTATCTGATTTAAGTTTTTCAACAGATATATCACACGAGAAATTAAAAGAGTATGATCTACCGTTTCAACAACTTGTTTGCATAACGGGCATAGCGTACTATCGAGGTCTATACCCATGTCAGCCAACTTTGATTTAACAGGAATGTGACCTTGTAACGGCCTCTAGCAGAAAATGTTGATTTTGGATGGGATCAACTAGCATCATTTCAGGGATGTGGTTTAGTTAGAAGCTTTCATACATCTGAAAATTGTTGGAATTAATGATAAAATCGCTTCTTATTGTTAGTTTATTTAATAGTTAAGTCATTTGTATGTATGTATAAACTAGAAGGGTTGCCTTGTAAATATCAAATAAATGACAGTTAGGGAAACTGTCTAGGCAACAGTTAGATGAAACGATGTGTCCTTTGGATGGCATCGATTCATGTCTATAAATACTGATGTATGTGTGTCAATTTAAGTGAGTTGAATATCAGTTATTGTGTAATTATCTGTTCCTTGTTTTCTCTCTTGAAAAACACACGCACACACCATACTCAAAACTGCCGATTACGAAGACCGCCAACAGGAAGAAGAAGCATCGATCTTCTAGGCTGTCTAATTTCAAGGAATTCGATTCCAACATATATATATATATATATATATATATATATATATATATATATATGAGAGCAGCTAGCAATGCTCAGTATCTTTACATCCCAAATGCTTCAAATTCAATCTTTTGCTGCTGTTTTATGTTGATTTTAATCTTCTCATGCTTAAAGTTTTATTGGAAATAAGTGAACTTTGTTTGCATTTTGCTTAATTTTCTATTTTGACCTAATTTCATGAATTGGTATTAATCATAGGATTTACGTCAACAGTCTTTTCCGTGTACATTAGGAGAACAACTTGTTCCATTCCACAAATTCTTTCTTTCTGTTCATACCTGCATAATAAACGAATCAACATGATAGTGAGAAATTCTTGGAGCTGCAGCATAGCTAAAAATTCTTATAATTGGATTTTCTGAAGATCTGCATAGTTCTTCCAAAGCAAACAGTTCCACCAAAAACTGTTTATCACCAAGGACAGCGGTAAAGGCTATATAGCTCCTTTCTTGAAATTTATCTTCTTTCCATTTTAGTCTCTGGCTCATCCATTCAAATCTGATTCCATGTATATATATATATATTATGCTGATGGATATATTATATGTTTAATGGATTACAATGTGTGCACCTCACCTGGAGAAACAAATCTATAGAAGATACCAACCAAAATAGGAACCGTTTTAGCGTTATTTATAATACACAGACAAACTTATACCCAGACACATTTCTAACTTTCCAATTCATAGAAAAATCAAACACCTAGAACACCTTTTTCCGACGTTATAAAGCAACTTTCAGGTTAAAAACACCCTCTGGAGCGCCACCACTGCACCGACCCCACAGTCATCATGGTGGAGGGAAGTCACACATGCACTCATTGGCAGAGGGCAGTGCCCGGGCTCGAACCCGGAACCTCACACATATAGATTACACCCACACCTCTACCACTAGGATAAATTTGTAGTTTTAAGTGTTGTTGATCTAAAATAGTTAATTTACTCCGACTTAAATAACAATGCTCCCTGGTGCTGAATTTAACCATGTCCAATCAATTTAACACAAGAAATTTCAACGATGCTCTTTAGGAGTTCAATAACCTTGACACTTATCAGGTAATGGTGGTCGTGAAACTTGTTGTGGATGTTGTGCGTTTCCATATTCATCGTACAAAACAATATAACTTTATCCAGAGTCTGAGATGATAACAAGGTGTCTAAAGTTAACCAATTAGTCATTATGGTGTAAATGGTTTTGGTTTCAGAATGATCACCTAATTTTGTACATGTAGGTCACACATGATATTTCCTTCCCCTTAATTATGTGCTTAGTCTCTCTACACGATATACTTTATAGGAGTCAATTATATTGTTCCCCTTGTGCTTTATTTATGGATAGATCAGAATCAGGGATTTTTGTAGTGTCAACCATTTTCCTTTTCATGTGATGGTTTCATATTAGTTTTCGCCTGCTATACCAATCTAGATAGGCTGTTACTCTTCTTTTGAAGTTGCAAATGATTGGTGCTACCAATGAAATAGGAGACTCATTTCCTTCCGAACAAATATTACCATAATATTCCAGCTTTCTATATAAGTACTGATCCATATAAAGTTATATTATCTTTCATGTTTATGTTTGACTGCTACCTAGAAATAATGCAACAAACATGGTGGTTCTTTTGTGTGAAAAGATGAAACTTATTGAATTTTAATATGAGCCTTTGATTGTTGGTGAATAGTATGCAATACATCTAATGATCATAGTTCTACCTGCAAATGCCAAGAACATTTGCTACTATAACTACCAGAAAAAAACAGGAACACTGGCTTGCCATATCCCGCTACCTTTGCCCACCAAAAAGACTTAAAATTGTAGTTTGATGTCACCTTATCCGAGCTGAATACTGATTCTTTAGAGAAAGTTCCTCCAGTGAAGCTTCCTGAGTGTTGGGGAAATTTTCAAAATAAGTTAGAGTCTAAAATATTTTGGGTTAAGTCTTAGGAAGATGAGAAAGTCTCATTTTGGTTGGTCCTTATAATTAACGGTCCGTTAATTTTTTCTTTAAGTCCATTAGTTAATTCGGTTATTTTTGGAGGGAAATTGAATCATTGCACCTCTTCATGAAAGGTTGCACCTCTTCAAGAAAGGTTGCACCTCTTCATGAAAGGTTGCACCTTTTCATTTTTTCCTCTATATATATCCTCCTCTAGACACCGAAATGAAACATCTTTTTTTCAATACTCCAGATTGCTAGAATTTGTGTTGCTATAGAAACACAATATTCTAGTTTCTCGAAATCCTTGAAACTCAATAGTTTAATCGGGATTATCATCACTTGTGCGGTGTTGATAATCAATCTACATACGTTGCTTCATTGTATCTTGAGAAGCAATTCGCTAAATCCCAAAGCACCTACGGTGGGGGCGAAATTGCTTTAAGGATAGAGAGATCACTCGCCTTGAAAGCAACAAATAGTAGAATTCCTTGTTATTCTATTCCTTAGTTTTAGACCCCCAAATCTAACAATCTTAAAGCAATTTCCGAAGAAAGATGGAAACCAAGAATCTTCAACAAATGTCTTGTGACATCGTCAAGTTGGAACGCTTTGACGGTGGAGGCTTCAAAAGGTGGCAAAAGAAAATGCAATTCTTGTTGGCCACTCTAAACGTCTCCTACGTCCTCACCAAACCATACCCGGAACAACACGATGACGAGACACTTGCATCGGCACGAGAAAGGCTCAAGTTTGGGAACGACGATTTCATATGTCGTGGTCACATCCTCAACGCTATGTCTGACCCTCTATTCGATGTTTATCAAAACATCAAAACGGCGAAAGAACTTTGGAACGCTCTCGAACAAAAGTACTTTACGGAAGACGCAACAAGTAAGAAATTTATCGTTTCCAAATTTAATTCTTACAAAATGATAGATTCACGTCCTATTATGGATCAAATGTATGAAATTGAGCACATTCTTAGTATGTTCACACAACACGACATGAAAATGGATGAATCGATTCAAGTGGCATCGATCATCGACAAACTCCCTCCTTCTTGGAAAGATGTTAAGAAAAATCTTAAACATCGTAAGGACGATATGTCCTTAAAAGAACTTGGAAAGCATCTTCTCATTGAAGAACAATATCGATTGGAAAATAAATCCAACGAAGATGCATCCAAAGTTCATGTGGTCGAGGAAAAGGGAGAGACTTCCAAAGCCGGTGGTAAGAAAAGGAAACGCCACGAGGAATATGGTAAAAAGAATAGGAATATGAAGCACGTGGTTTGTTTCAATTGCAACAAGCCTGGACATTACAAACGTAATTGTCGACTTCTCAAAAGAAGAAGAGAAAATGGTAGTGACAACACCAAAGATGGAAACTTCAAGAACAACAACTAATACCCGGTAGGGTATTAGCTCAAAATGAATATGCTAAAGTTATTGGTAGTTTAATGTATGCTATGATTTGTACTAGACCTGATATCGCCTATGATGGAGGAAGATTAAGTAGACATACTAGTAAGCCTAGAAAAGCATATTGGGATGCTGTAAATCGGGTACTCAAGTATTTGAAGAAAACCATGGATTATGGTTTGGAGTATAATGGATATCTTTCAGTATTGGAAGGATACACCGATGCAAGTTGGATAAATGATCAAGAAGACTATGCATCTACAAGTGGATGGATTTTCACACTTGGTGGAGGTGCAGTGTCTTGGGGATCAAAGAAAAAAGTTGTATATATAACAGATTCTACCATGGCATCAGAATTTGTTGCTTTAGCTTCTTGTTATAAAGAAGCAGAATGGTTAAGGGACTTGTTGATTAACATACCCTTATGGCCAAAGCCAATGCCGCCAATTTCTATACACTATGATAGTGTGGCTACACTATCAAGGGCATACAATCAAGTGCATAATGGTAAGTCCAAACATATTGGACTTAGACATAGGCAAGTAAATCAATTAATAAATGATGGGGTGATCACCATTAGTTTCTTACGATCAAGTAAGAACTTAGCAGATCCTTTCACAAAAGGATTACCAAGAAAATTGATTGAAAGCACTTCAAAAGGGATGGGTCTTAAGCCCACCTATAAATAGTCACCCATGATGGAACCTTGTCTTGACACTTGGTATTTCACCAAGTCTCAAGATTAAGTTAAAGTACATCATTTGAATGTGACTGAAAGTTCTGCAATGTTTCAAAACCATCCCAAGGTCAGGAGAACTTGGAACCGTAATGAGAAGAAAGGTTGAATATAGTTCTTAATGGACTTGTAACATAATATGTGTTGGAGTGTTCAAGTTACGGGAACACTCTTGACAAGGTCCACCCATCTGAATGTGGAGGTGAGGCCGCTTCCTATGAGCTAAAGGGCTTGGCTCTAGAGCATTCTGAGAAATCAAGATATAGACCCATGGCCAAATTAACGGGTCGACTTATAGTGGTTGAATAAATGAGAGGAAGGATATGCGTGAGGTGTTTCCGTCTAACATATGAAGGAAGATAGTTCAATGACTTTGGTTCAACCATTCTTACCCTAGTTAGATTTGAGCACTTTCACTAAGTAAAGGTTCAAGGTGCAAGACTCCACCTTTACTTATGCATAACACCCCCAAGGATTTCGGAATCTGGTTAGGTCATGTCAAGTCAGTCTTTTCAAATTCGAGTCTATTTTGAAAATGGTGGGGGTTTGTTAGGGAAATTTTCAAAATAAGTTAGAGTCTAAAATATTTTGGGTTAACTCTTAGGAAGATGAGAAAGTCTCATTTTGGTTGGTCCTTATAATTAACGGTCCGTTAATTTTTTCGTTAACTCCGTTAGTTAATTCAGTTATTTTTGGAGGTAACCGTTAGTTAGTTAATTCGGTTATTTTTGGAGGGAAATTGAATCATTGCACCTCTTCATGAAAGGTTGCACATCTTCAAGAAAGGTCGCACCTCTTAAAGAAAGGTCGCACCTCTTTATGAAAGGTTGCACATTTTCATTTTTTCCTCTATATATATCCTCCTCTAGACACCGAAATAAAACATCTTTTTTTCAATACTCCAGATTGTTAGAATTTGTGTTGCTATAGAAACACAATATTCTAGTTTCTCAAAATCCTTGAAACTCAATAGTTTAACCGGGATTATCACCACTTGCGCGGTGTTGATAATCAATCTACATACGTTGCTTCATTGTATTTTGAGAAGCAATTCGCCAAATCCCAAAGCACCTACGGTGGGGGCGAAATTGCTTTAAGGATAGAGAGATCACTCGCCTTGAAAGCAACAAGTAGTAGAATTCCTTGTTATTCTATTCATTAGTTTTAGAACCCCAAATCTAACACTGAGTAGTATACAACTCCTTGATGTCTAAATGCTTCCCATCTATATATTGGTGTTACCTCCTGCTCTTTCACTATGTTCCTTTCATTCATCACAGTCAACATTTCAATGTAACTCCAGAAGGTTATTTACTTGCACCTTCCATATATTTGTCTGTCTTCAAGGGGGATCAGTTGTGAAATATTTGAGCTCATATGAGAAGAATCATAGTATCCTGCTGTCGGTCACCTCTTCTCCTGCTTGTTGGTTTGCTTAATTGTCTTTCCCAGATAGGGCTTCAATCAGCATTCCGGAACATATACATACACACACATCTCTCATTTAGAAACTCCCCAATCTGGATGGTTAGAAGTTTTGCTGTAATATAATAAAGACTTGTATTGTTGACCATGATTTGTGCGTACTTATCACAAAAGTGACATAAATCATTTCTGAAATCTCCCCTTCTTAATTTTGCGTGTTCTTACTACTGTATCACATTAATAATCAAATTGGAAAGAAACTTCTCTGTTGGTGAATGTACTAATTATATCTTGTGGCCACACTTCACCATATATACTTTTTAGTTGGTTGGCTGTACATGGGGATGGGCTGGCAGTTACATATATTATTAAGCTGTTCTCGAGGATAACATTAAGGGAAATACACAAACTGATCATGTCACTTCCATATACCCTCTAAGCTCAGATAACTGGAAGTTGGCTGAAAATCAGGGAAAAACTGATGTCCCAACTGATCACTTACATATCTCTTCAGTACTTTTCTTCATTGTTGGTGTCCTTGCACAACATATGTGGATAGAAGAATCTATTATCTATCGAGTGCAAAAGAAACTAGATCGAAGTAGAACAATAGAAAGGAAATATATGTTGTTGATCATTCATGAAAGTGAAGAGAAATCTGAGTAAATGAAATATGGTTTTTATTTCACTTTGGGATTTGGCACTACAATCTCTCTACTAAAGCTCCTATCGGTACTAATCATAGACATATGAAACATCAGACATTGAATTAGACTATTGAAACTTTTCTTTCACATACTAAATTAATGACTTTTAAATAAAAGGACTCTTGAAATATAACTCTTTGAAAGACATTGAAAATACTAAAGACTTGGAAGTTAAATTCAATGTATTCCAACAATTCCCCTGGTAAATTGAATTTACTCTTATGGAAATGATTTCTTGACTCATAGCTTGGATCCTTTTTCTTTTCTTCTCTTGAAGCTTCATTATACGAAACTGAGTCTTCGCTAGCAAAAGAACGCAAAAAAATATTTGATTTTGTGGCATCGATCTCTTCAGTTAATTTCATTATAAAGTTGTCTCATGTTTTTTGTTTTTCTCTCCAACGGCGATGATATCATAACAAAAGCTTTTCCTCCAACAAAAGCTTGCATTTGTTGATCATAACAAAATATTTGATCTCATGTTTTTTGTTTTCCTCCAACAAAAGCTTGCATTTGTTGATCATAACAAGGTTCATTTTGTCACATCTAATTTTCTTTTTCTTTTTCATGGTGAAAGATATCAGGAAAAATATCAAAACCTTTCTTCATTAATTTTCCACTACTTGGAAAATTAATTACTTTGCAAAGCTCGAACATCTTTATATGACTTTCCCTTGTTCATTCTAAAAGCCTTTTCTCCAACACCTTGAATATTGTCGGTCTTGGCATCTCCTAACCTGTCCATTATTAGCTTCAAGAGATGAAAACATATTTTTGTTTCCAGTCATATGCAAGCTTGCTCTACTGTCCAAACATTGCCAAAATTTCAGGTAGATTTCATAATTTTCTACACTACTAGAAAAAGGTCATTTCCGACGGATTTTTTCCGTCGGAAAATGTAATTACCTGCGGATTTCCGACGGATTACGCTGTCGAAAAGTCTCCCGCCAGAAAATGACATTTGCGACGGATTTATCATTTCCGACGGACTTTTTCGTCGAAAATCCGTCAAAAATTATTTTTCATTTTTTTAAGAAAGTTAGATTAATCAACAATTTCTTAATCTGACTAATTAGTTTCCGACGGATAAAATAATTTATTATTTAATTTATTTTTTATAGTTTATTTATTAAAAAAATTATAAAGACAATAAAAAAATTCCGACGGAAAATCCGTCGGAAATCTGCCAGATATTTGTCTTTTTTTTTTTTTAAATTGTTATTAGAAAATTAATCAATGATCCGTCAGAAATCCGCCGGAAGTTTTTTTTAAAATTATAATTGAAATATTATAAAATTATTTTTGTTTATTTTCAGTGACGGAATATCCGCCGAAAATCCGTCGGAAATTAACTAAATATATATAAAAAAATAAAAAATTGATGTAAGAACAAAGGTATTAAAACGTTTTTTGTCCCAATTTGTGACAATAGAGACATTCAATAATTAAAACGTTTATTACCTTCGTAAGTACCCCACCCTCTTTGAGAATTATGAAAAGAAAATCCTTGTTTCTTCATCGTTTTTTTACCTCTTCAGATTTTGCGTGATTGTGAGAAAACCTTCCATTTTTTTCTTTTTGGACCACATCCATATATGGTTACCACAACATCCCGTGAAGGTAACTTAAAATTTCAAAGGTCGATTGTGAGAATTAATTTGACAATTTCTTCGAAGTATTCTAACTTCTTGAACTTCCAATCTTCCTAGTAAGCTTTCCAACGCCGTGAGGAAAGATCTTGAGATTCTTTAATAAGTTTATTTTATTGCAATGAACAGACTGCAAACATCTGGTTGCTGCAACTATAAAACTGTTGGAAATTTGAATGTGAGTTTGGAATGTTTCCATCCCACATTGGTAGAAATACAAAAGAAACTTGAGTTTATAAGTCTAGACTCTCAAGTGGGTCTTGAGTAAAATGATGGACTTATGGTGGGGGTCTCAAAGAAGTGCAACGCAGGCGCGCTTGGCCGAGGCCGCGGGCGCGGGCCTCGCGAAATGACAGATATAATTATTTACAGCAGCTTAATGATCAGTTTTATTCACAATTAAAATATTGGTTTTTTCCAGATAATTATCGAAAATGTGCATTTAAAAAAACGTGATTAATGGAGATAGAAATCAGTTGGAGACTTAGTCTCCAACTCTAACTCCCAATCCCGATTCTTGGGGAAGAATTAGAGAATATTCTATCTTTATTCTCTCTGAGTTTCGACTATAAATTGAAGCCTTCTCCTATGGGTTTTAAACACTGAAAAATAACGAAGCTCTCTGTGATCTCTCGCTGCTGCACTCTCTCTCGATCTCTGCCAATTTCTGTCTCAACTTTGTGTTATAATTAAGCACTATTGCTGTTAGTGTTTAAGAAAACTGTATCAAATCCTGGGGTTTAACGAGTGGTAGTCTCACAGCATTTTAAAGAGAGTCGTTAAAACCTTTAAGGACAGGTTTAGAATAAACCGTACAGTTTTGTTCGTTGCTGTTGAAGGTCTTCTACACAGGTTGGTTATTCTTTTACGATTTCTGCAATGTTCTTACTTTCGTCCACTAGAGTGGACAGTCTGATTCTTCTCCTTCTTCTATAGTATCTATCGCGAAGGGTAGATACGTTCTTAGGATCACTTTGTAAATCTGCTTTGCTTGATAATTGTCGAAATTTAATTATAAGGATTTTAACTTTATAAATAAAGCTTGAATCTTTATAAAGTTCGGATCTTTATTATATTTGTGATCTTTATAAATAAAGTTGTGTTTCTTTATTTATAAAACTGATTTTCTGTTTACAACTGTTTTTTCTGATTATTAAAAATTCAACAAAAACTATATATGCTTTTCATTAATTAGTTTTGCAAGCATCACAATTGATCCAACAATTACCATGGGATGATTTCAGATTTCAGCTCTGACAACAATTTAATAAAGATTTAGTGCCTGTTCCGGCCAACTCTTCCTCTGTACTTGTACTTTAGGAGCACACCTTGTTGTAGTTCCTGCAGTCCTTTTTCTGTGCGAACATTCGTTTTTCGGGATCAAATATATGATAAAAGAAGAGTAATGCGCTGCTACAAAGATCATTATTGTGATAATCATTTGAAGCAAAGTGTTTGGCAAAAAAATATGAGTTTCTCTCATTGTTGTCTTGATCAGGCCACCTATATGGTGATAACAGGTTCAGGCATTTACGTCTCGTTGTTAAGCTGGTCATGATGAATTTTATAATGCCTTACACCTTTCAGGCTCTTTGGGCACTATAAAATTATATAGAATGTTCCTTTTTATTGAATTATTATGCATGCATAAGGGCCCTGATTTAGCACAGATGTTCCAACGGGTAAAAGAACGAAGTTCATAGATGTAAGAACAAAGGTAACTCACGTTGGTGAAGTTAATTTTAACTTGTTTTAATGCTTTCCATTTGGTTTTCCATTTTTGTCATATCATGTCATATGCCACAAGTAAAGCCGGGTGATGTTGTTACCATTGGAGAAAAAGAACTTTAAATGTGGGGTTATTTACGGGATACTAAATTCAGTTGGAATTTTATATATGTAATAGCTATTTCTCTAAGTTACATAAATGTGTCTTGTGTGTTGTGATGTTTAAATGTACATGCATGGATGATAAGTAGGTATAACGATGTGCACAGGGACAGATTAACTTATGCTAGGAATAATCCAAAAGAGACCTCGTTTTTGTTTTTTAATTTTCCGGTGAATTGGGAGGTAAGCGACCTATGGAAAGTCTTCAAAAAATATGGAAGGATCTCGGATATTTTCATGCCAAAGAAGAGATTGAAAAACGGAGAAAGTTTCGGTTTCGCTCGGTTCAATAACGTAGAGAACGAAAAGTACTTCGAAGCAAAACTTAATCAAATTTGGATAGGCTCTTATCGGCTAAGAGTTTTTTTAGCTAGGAAGAAAGGAGAAGGGATTGTTACTGATCAGAAATCCCGAGGGGTAAGAACCGTAGACGGGAGGAAAAGCCTAATCAACGGAACAGATGTTAGGATGAATAGATCTTACGTAGAGGTGGTCACGGGACGTCATGAACAGCCGGCGGCGGGAGACATGGGGGCTGGAAGTCGAGAACGAGCGGTAACGGGATCTTGGGTAGCGGAACCAAAGAAGTTGGAGATGCTTACAAAGTGCGCGGTAGGCACATTACCATCGTTGGATAATCTTCAAGCCGTTCAAGCTATATGCAATCCACATATAGAGGGGGCTGTTGGAGCGAGATTAATAGGTGGTAGGAGTATTCTAGTGGAATTCGAATCGAAAAGTAAAATGGAGTCGGTAATCGGCAATAAAGCACACGGTATTCATCGTTGGATAAAGGATCTTAGAAGATGGACGGTGGGGTTCAGAGCAGCGGACAGGATAATGTGGGTAAGAATTGAAGGAGTTCCTTTACACGTATGGAGTGAAGAGACGTTTACGGGTATAGCGAGCAAATGGGGGAGAGTCCTAAAAACTAAGAACTGTAGCATAGAAGATAGTGGAAACTTGTTGTGGGGAAAAGTCCTAATAAGCACGGGATTTGTTGATCGGTTAAGCGAAATCTCTAGCATTAAAGTAGGGGATTTATTTTACGTAATTAAGGTAGAGGAAGAAGACAATGGCTTTCTTGAGATCCAAATAGAAGAGGATGGTTCTAAGGCCAAATGGGACAGCTGCGAGGAAGATGAAAACTCAACCATCCCGTCGGAATGGTCGGAGGGAGGAGATGACAGTAAAGAAGAATGGATGGTGGAAGAAAGTAAATTCGATTCCGTAGATCAGAATGTTGGCCGAAAAGAACAAGAGGTTGATGGTAATCGGATTTTGACGACGGAGGGGGACGAAATCTTACCGGAGAAATTTACCAAACGGAACCTGGAGGTCGGAACATCGACAGAAGGTGCAGAGCAGATGACGGAATCCAAAGAACAGAAGGATGAAGATATACGAACGAAGGAGGCTGAAAACACGCCGTTGATATTTATTGACGGGAAGCCGGAGACCGGAACATCGCCGGAGACCCCAAAGCCGGCGACAAAAGCTAAGGAGGCACAAATAATGATTGAAGACCTAGTAGAGGTGGAAGTTCCAAGGGAAAAGGGGGGAATCTCTCGAGGACAGCCGCTGATGGGATTTACAAGGGTGTCAGATCCACAAATTTCTAAAATTGTAGTGGGAGATATGGATGAAATAGAATCTCAAGCAGACTTTGGGATGGGCTCAAATATAGGCAAGGTTGATGGTGGGCCCAGAAGCAAGTTGGGCCAAATGATGAATAAAAGTGGGACAAGTTTTAAGCACGATGGGCCTGTAAAGCCGCAACCCAACCTGGTGGAAATGGCAGCCCAGGTAACTGCAGCTCCACAAGATCTGAGCGACCAAGAAGGAATACAGAGTTCCAGGAATGATAGCAATGAACTTCGAATGAATAATCCCATGGATGATAGCAGTGAGATTCGAAATAAAAACTCTAAAGCCAGTCATGGTGAGTCCTCAAAAATAAAAATAAAAGATGTATTCTTTTTCGGCAGGAGTAAAGCTAGCTTCCATCACCTCAAAAAATTGGCAAGGGAAAAACTCAACATAATGGAAGTCAAAAGAAGACAACAAATGGTAGAAGCCTCAAGAAAAAAAGTAAATCGAGGGATAATAGCGGAGGGTCGATCTCAATGGCTACAAAATTAACCTTATCAAACGAATTAAAGAGCGTCGATAGTCAAGAAGGGCTGGAAGATTTTGGGAAATTAATTGGGATCGGTTGGAAGCAGAGAAACAAAAAGGCAGCACCACAAGAGCCCGGGAGCAAGAAGGGTTAATTGATGTCGGGTATGTGTCGCTTCCCAATATTTTTTCATGAAAATAATATCTTTAAATATAAGGGGACTTGGGTCAAACAATAAGAAACAGTGGGTCAATGAGTTGTGTAAAAAAGAGAGGCCATGTATGCTAATGTTGCAAGAGACGAAAAAGAAAAAAATGGAGAAAAGAGAGGTTGAGAGCATGTGGGGGAATAGCGATGGGGACTTCGTTCAAGAATTGGCTATCGGGAATTCGGGGGGTCTATTAACGGTTTGGAACAAAAGAACTTTTCAATGTGAATTCGTCATCCAAGAGGAAAACTTCATTGCAGTCGTGGGACGGTGGGATAATACGGGCGGATTGGTGGGATGCGTGAATATTTATGACCGAGGGAACAAAAAGATAGAGCCTCTTTGTGGTCTAAATTGGAAACTTTATGCGCCAAAGAGGAGGTGCGGTGGATCTTAGGTGGGGACTTCAATGAAGTACGTAACGAAAAAGAAAGAGTAAATTCGATCACCAACCGCAAAGGTTCGGAGGACTTTAATGCCTTTATTCAAAAAGCAAAGCTTATGGAAATCCTGATGGGAGGAATAAATTTCACCCGTGTGAGTGACGATGGGCAAAAATGGAGTAATCTAGACCGTTTTCTTGCAACACACGAATATGTTTCAAATTGGAAGACCTTGGGTGTGAAAGTGTTAGAAAGAAAATGGTCGGATCACTTCCCGATTATGATTAGTGATATTTAGGTTGATTTTGGACCGAAACCTTTCAAGTTTTTTGATGTGTGGTTAAAGGACGAACGACTAAACGATATTATAAAGGACGCATGGAATAAAAGTGTAACTTCAAGAAGGCCGGATTGCATTTTTCGTGACAAATTGAAGAATGTCAAAGCGGTCCTAAAAGAGTGGAGTAGAACCGAATTGGGCGCCATAGATGAGGAATTGAAAGCGAAAAATTATGAGGCTAGAAAATGGGAAGAGGAAGTCACCAAAGCAAGCTTGGGCGAAGATGATCGACAAAAATGGATAGTGACAAGAACAAAGTGGTTGGAACTGGAGATGAAAAAAATGGAGATGTTGAAACAAAAGGCAAAGGTGCGATGGGCTCGAGACGGGGACGAAAATTCCAAACTCTTCCATGCGGCCATAAAAAGTAGAGAAAGAAGAAATGCCATCCGCGGTATGAACATAGACTCCAAATGGACGGAAGAACCGGCAAAAATCAAGGAGTTTGTATACGAGTTCTACAAAGCAAAATTCTCAAATATAAAGAAAGACGGGCCATCTCTAAATATGGACAACATACAGAAATTGAGGGAGGAGGAAGTTCGACAACTAGAGAGAAAATTTACGGAGGATGAAGTGTGGTTCGCAATCAAAGAATGTGGAAGTAATAAGGCACCGGGCCCGGATGGATTCACGATTGGTTTCATAAAGGCATTTTGGGGGATTATAAAACCGGACCTATTGGCGGCGATTGATTGGTTCATGGAAGGAGGGGAGCTAAGTGAGGGTGCAACACTTCATTCATAACCTTGATACCAAAGAATGAAAACCCAAGCGGCCTAAACGAATATAGGCCAATTAGTCTCATCGGTATATTTTATAAAATTTTGTATAAGATTTTGGCGGAAAGATTGAAATCGGTAATGGGTAATATTATTAGCAAAGAACAAAGTGCGTTTGTGAAATGTAGGTCTATTCTTGATGGTATCCTAATTGCAAACGAGACGGTGACTTACATTAGGAAGATGAAGAAAAGGGGCATGATTTTCAAAGTCGACTGCGAAAAAGCGTATGATACAGTGGAATGGGCATTCCTTATGGAGATTATGGAAGCGATGGGATTTTCGGAAAAATGGAGACGGTGGATAAAAAATTGTCTTAGTACCTCCAAGGTGTCTATACTTGTTAATGGGTCGCCGACTAGGGAATTTAAAATGGAAAGAGGACTCCAGCAAGGTGATCCACTTGCACCATTTCTATTTTTGTTGGTTGCCGAAAGTCTTCACCTTTTGATGGAAGAGACCGTGGGTAAAGGGTTATTCAAAGGTATTAGAGTGGGGCAGGACGAAATCCAAATCTCACATCTCCAATATGCCGACGACGCGATATTTTTTGGGGAATGGAATTTGGATAATTTAAAAAATTTGATGAAGATCCTTAAGGTAGCGTTTGGTACGCAGACAGGACAGGACAGGACAGGACAAGAGGCTAGGACAGGACTGGACGGGACTGGACATGACAAGACAAATGTCTGTCTTGTGTTTGGTACGGCTAGGACCGGATAGGACAAGGCTGGACAAATTTCCCTAAAAGTTGTTTGATGATTTTATATGTCATATAGTAGTTAAAAATAACACAAATAAAGTATATCTTTAAATAATTTAATTAAAAAACATTATTATTTTTTTAAACGATTTTCATACATATAAATACATACAAAAACAATGGTAGGAAATTTGAATGAAGAATCTGAAATAACTGATGGTAGTTCGAAAAAATCCGATTCATATAAAGAAAATATAATATTTGATTCAATTTGGAAAATCTTAATGAATTGGCGGATGCATAGTTGCAGCGATAAGTAAAGATAAATGCGGTGGGTGGTCCGTGAAGGACGGTAGTTGTGAAGAACGTGAAAGATAGTGGATGGTGGTGGTGCAGGAGGTTGTTATGGTTGATGTGGTGGAGGTATAGGTGGCCGACAATGGTTGGCGGTGGACAGAGGTAATAGAGGTTATTGTTGTGGAGGAAGAGGTGGGGGTCACCGACGGTGGTTGGCGGTGAGCGTCGGTTGTGGCGGCGACAATGGGTGGTGGTGATCGATGGAGGTGGCGATAAGCGGTGGTTGTGGATGTGGTGGAGGAAGTTGTAGTAGTAGAGGAAGAGGTGGAAGTGGTCGACGATGGTTGGTGGTGGCTACCGATGGCTATTGATGGAGGTGACGACCAAAGGTGGTGGTGATCGGCGTTAGTAGAGGTGGTCGACGATGGTAGTGGTGGTGGCGATGCACGATGGTTGTGGAGGTGGTGGAGGAGGTTGTTATGGTGGAGAAATAGGTAGAGGTGGCCGATGGTGGTTGGCGGTGGCTACTGGTGGCTGCCGACGATTGGTAGTGGCGGCGATGGGTAGTGGTGACCCTTAAAACTAATACCATGTTAGAATTATACATCAAATGGCGGTTGATCAATGATTTTAGTTTATGTCTCACTTTTGTCCCATGTTGTTCCACCTATTTTGGTGGAACAAGAAAATACCATTTTTTTGTCCCATCTTGTCCCACCTTGTCCAGTTTTTCTCCCTGTCCCATGTCCGCCAAACGTGGGACAGTGAATTTTTGTCCTGTCCCATGTCACGCCAAACATGGGACAGTGAGTTTTTGTCCTGTCCCGTCCCATCCAGTCTGCAAACCAAACGCACCCTAAGTGTTTTCATATGGTTTCGGGGCTAAAAATAAATATGAGCAAAAGCAAAATCTTCGGTGTGGGAATACTGGAAGTGGAAGTACAAACTTGGGCTAACACATTGGGGTGTGGGTACGGCATGATACCGTTTACTTACCTTGGCCTACCGGTCGGGGCATCTATGCGAAGGCAAGAGAATTGGAAGCCGGTAATCGAGAAGATGGGAAAAAAGCTTGAGTCATGGAAAGCGAAGACGATCTCTTTTGGAGGACGACTAACATTGGTAAAATCGGTTCTTGGGAGCACATCGTTATACTTTTTTTCTTTTCGGGCACCGCATGGAGTGATACACATTCTTGAGCGTTTGAGAGAACATTTCTTTTGGGGGGGAAGGGGGGGACGATGGTGAGGGTTGGGGGGAAAAAAGAGACCTATTGCGTGGGTGAAATGGGATTCGATTTTGGGTGGGTTTAAAAAAGGGGGCCTTGAAGTAGGGGGGTTAATTGATATGAATTGGGCACTCTTATGCAAATGGTGGTGGAGATTTAAATTGGAGAGGGAATCTTTGTGGGTAAGGATAATTCAAAGCATTTACGGGCGGGACGGGGGGTTAGTAGTGTATAATCAAAGAGGGATGGAGAGCAAGGGGGTTTGGGGTGACATCGTTAGGATAGGGAGAGAGTTAGATAGGCTTGGAATAAATTTTTCGGGGTCTTGGGTAAAGGATATAGGAGATGGTGCGGATACAAGTTTTTGGGAGGAAAAGTGGGCGTCAAATCGACCGTTAAAAGATGAGTTCCCGAGACTTTTCCAATTGGAGACAAATAAAGGGGTGTTGGTAAAGGGTAGAGGGGAGTGGGTGGGAGAAGAGTGGGTGTGGAAATGGGAGTGGAGACGGGATCCGAGAGGGAGGGAGGTAGGAGAGTTAGAGCCTTTATTGGGTGTAATTCAATCCAAAATGCCAGGAAGGGACGGTAAAGACAGAGTAGTATGGTCATTGGATCCACAAAATGGGTTCTCGGTCAAGAAAATGTGAAGCATTGTGGAGGAGAAAAGAGGGAGGGAACAACCAATTTGGTGGAAACATTGTGGGATGCATCGATTCCAAAAAAGATTTGCGTGTTCTTGTGGAGAGTAAGTCTTGGGAGGATACCAACTAGGGAGGTTTTGGTTAAAATGGGGATCGAGTTGGATTCCACTCTTTGCCCAAGATGTAAGAAAGCGGTTGAGACGATAGATCACGCCTTGGTTAATTGCGAGGAAGTAAAATCATTATGGCTTCAAACGGGACGTTGGTGGAATTGTGTCCTACCGTCGATCAATTCGGTCATGGATTTTTTGGATGCGGGCGTTCAAGTTTGTTCGAGCACCGTAGCCGTGAAACGGTGGAAAGCGATGGTGGGCTGTTTTCTTTACTTCATATGGTCAAATCGAAATAGAGTGGTGTTTGAGAAGGAGCAAAGGAATATCTCGAGAAAATATTTTCATGGCGCAAATAAAGACCTTCGAGTGGATCAAGTGGAGAAACAGTGCTTCACTTACCGACATGGCTAGCTGGCTGTCGAATCCCGTGCTACCCTAATCTAGTTTTGATGTAAATTGTCTTGATCGCAATCGGTTTGGTCGTCACCGGGGCGGCGTTTGCCTCTCGCGAACCCCTCTGGTTGATCTTTCTGTTTTGGTCATTTGGGTGTTTCGCTTTATGACCGTGTTCTTTTACGTGTACCAGTTACATTTTTGGTGTTTTAATAAATATCTTTTGCCGTTCAAAAAAATATGCATGGATGATAAGTTCCATGCAAAAAATCTTGTATTTTATTGTATGTAATTTAAAACCCATACTTGTATATTTTATGTGTTGTGTTTTGTAAGTATACATATATGCATGAGAAGTTACATGCAAGACATCTTGTGGTTTATTGCATGCGAGTTTTATGTCATATTTGTATATGTTTGTTTTTGAGTCTTTAATTTGCATGTGTTTGCATGCTTTTTCAATGGGAAGATAGGTCCTAGTTTTAGACATTATGTTGTGGACGACCCTCTAAGGAGAGTACCGAGTAGGATTTAAGTTTATATATCTTCGTGTTTAACCACCCTTACATCCGGTACCCCTCCCCCCTTCCATTTGGTTTCAGAGCTCTTTTAATTCCGTCCAGATAATATTTATATTTGTGTTGTAGTTAATTAATCTCCTTATATATTCTAGAAAAGAAATTTTTTCAAAAAATATTTTATTTTCGTTTGTCGGTTTTAAATAAAAACTAAAACTAAAATATATTTGTTTTTAACATTTTTTTTGTACGGCAACTTGGGCTATGCCCCCCCACACACACATCCGCGGTATCCGGGCATCCAATTGGGCAGCACCGACTAATCCGTGGCGACCCGGCCCAGCCAAATCAATTGGACCCGCCCAGGTACGACTAAGCCCGGTCAAGACTGAACCCGCATACCCATAGACTGATATGCCCGTAAACCTGGACCCGAACCGACCCGAAGACCGACCCAAGGTCTGGGTATCGCCGAAGTGCATCCCCCAGGATTCGAACCCTGGTAGATAGGCATACCATGCACTATCCCCCCAGGGCCTTACCACTAGGCTAGCACCTCTTTGTTTTTAAAATTTTGTCTAGAAATATATTGTGGTTATTATCGTGTTTATTATTGTGTTGGAAATATTTTGTTATTGTGTTAGTATCTTGTTATTTTTATTGTGTTTATTATTGTCTTGTGTCAATAATTATTGTTTCTTCGTCTTGGCCTCTTGGGAAAGCAAACAATAAACAAGACTTGTCTTGTTTATTATCTTTTCCATCATTTGTCTCCTTTGTTACCTGTTACCTGTTACCTGTTACCTGTTACCTGTTACCTGTTACCTGTTATGTAAACAAGGTAGCTAGAAATCCTTTAGGAATGTGTATTATGTCATAGCTTAATTCAAGGAATGGTTTGCTATATAGATGGTAGGATACGATTGTTTAAGATATGTTGTACTTACTACCTTGTATACAATTGTCTTTATAAAGAGAATGGAACCCACAGAGAAAAGTGTAGAAAAATTCTTCCCTTTTTTCTTGGTATCAGAGCCAGATCCTACGAGCTCCGGTTCCACCGTCAAGCTACCCTCTCAAACCTCCGACTTTCTGGTCTCTTTCAAGAGCACCTCAATAATGTCTACCCTCGTCAATTCTTCCACCATTGCCACCGCTATCACATGCAAACTGACCCGCACCAACTTCTTGCTATGGAAGGCACAAGTTGTTCTGTAACACCCCGATTTTTCGAAAGGTATCATTTCATGTTAATACAGAAACCGATATATTAAGGAAAAATAAGATATTTGATTTTGGGCTTGAATCCTTGGTTTTATAGTCTTGATGGATAAAGGATTCAATTACGAGACCAACGGTTCTTTCCGGAGCGAAAACGGAGCTATAACGAAGAAGTTATGGCCAAAACAGTTTCAGTACACGCGAGGCTATAGTGCCCGGCGATTGTGACAGTGTCACAATCGCCTGTCAAGGTCGCCGGAGCCCGAGAACTCTCGGTACAATCTCAGCGATTGTGCCCGGCGATTGTGACATGGTCACTATAGCCTGGCACAATCGCCCGGGTGTTTCAGGGTGTTAAAATCGCGATTTTCAGCCCCAAACTTCATTTCTTCATATCTTTCTCATCGTAGCTCCGATTTGGGTGATTCAAGTTGCTACGGTTTCGTTTTTGAGAGCTTTTCAAGGTTATGGAAAGAGATTGGAAGTCTATTGAAGTATACTAGAGTATTTGGTGGTGGTAAGCTTATCATCTCTCCCTATTCATCTTCTTCACCAAAGTTTTCTAGGGTTTCATCCACCCTTTGTTCTCCCTTTCATAGATTGAAGGTTTGTAATCATGTTGGTGAACTAGAGGTGTTTTGATTGGTGGATTCAAGTTTGGGTTAAGGTAATATTCTATTCTTTTCGGTTATGGAAGTTAGGGTTTCGGTATTAGTTGAGGTATTCATGTATATGGTTTGGGAAATGATTCTTTGTGTTTGATTATGTATATTTATGGTTGGAATCTTGTGGATCTAGGTTTTGGAAGATTTGGTTTGAAAAACCAAGTTTCTTCAAGGAAATCTCTAAGTGGGTAAAATCTAGATTTAGTCTAAATCTAGCAAGGTGAGTTTACTAAACTTTTGTTAAAACTGGATACACATCATAATTGTTTATTTGTTGTTATTATCACATATTTGCTCAAAATGTTCATCCTTACGGGTTTAAGTATTTGATGGTGTTTTCATGAGACTATATGAGAAATATGTTTTAACAAGTATCATACCATGATTTACTTTATTTTGTGAAAGTATTTGGGGTCTTCATTATGTACACCAACAATGGGTATTTTGGGTTATCTTTTATGAGTATTTACCATGATTTGCTCTATTGGTCGGATATTTGGGACTTGTTCCATGAATGTACATTGTTGGCATTTTGGCATGATATGGATTATATGTGGTATAGTAGATGATAAATTCTACTTGGAATGCCTTCTTGGCGATTTAATTATTGAACATTGAATATGTTGGAATTTGAGTCTCACATTGGACTTATGTGAGGATGGTAGCATAGTACCCATGGTTGGTATCGAAATGCATTGGTAGATATATACCTAAAGACCTCCTATATATATTATGTTGGACGAACCAAGTCGGTAGACACTAGGAGGATGTAGTCTTGGGCGCCACCGTGTGGGTATGTGCCTAGACCTCCGCCATTCGGGGTAATGCCATGGTTGTAGTCCTCGGGTGTGCCGGGCCTTTGGGTGTCACTCTTAGTAGTTGGCACTAAGGTACATTGTCTCTTTGGGTGGAACTGATTGGTGCTATGGGTCTCCCCTATTGACTCCACATTGTTGAACTCTGGTTAACTGCTGATAAGAATTGTAACTGCTCATGCATGCTTATTATTGTTCAACTCACTAGGCTTTTTGGCCTAACACTTGCTTGGTGTCGATATGTATCTCAGGTTATAGCGGCGCTGGTTCTAAGATGGCATAGATGCTTGGGTGAGAGATTGAGGGATATTGCATTTGGACTTACTTTTGGTAGGAGAACCTTTGGGTTTATAAATGACACCCTTATTTGTAATCTCTTTTCTAGTTATGGAAATT
Source organism: Arctium lappa (assembly GCA_023525745.1). Lineage (NCBI taxonomy): Eukaryota > Viridiplantae > Streptophyta > Magnoliopsida > Asterales > Asteraceae > Arctium > Arctium lappa. Next base: position 505,070 of record CM042049.1, read on the forward strand.
AGATTAGTTGGTTGTTATTTATCGTCCGTTTAATTACAACTGTATTTAAACAGGTTTGTGTATTTTTTTTCTCCATTTAAGGAGGCTCTTGCTTTGGCAATTTTTAGTATACCTCATGTCCGTTGTTTTCGGATTTTTGTTATCCCTATTTTTAGGGTGTTACAAGTTGGTATCAGAGCTCTAGTTTAAGTGAACTAGGCATGAATGTAAGATGTCTAGACTTAGACTGAGTATGTTAGACAATGATTGTGAGATGGGTAGAATTTCTAAGATGGGTTAGTCTTAGAGTCGACGGAAACTATGGTTATCAAGCGTTGGGGCGATGGTAACGAGAACCTTTATGTATTATGTGTTCATAATTTCACCTAGCTAATGTTATTATGAGGATATTTATACGTGATGGTGCTCGAAGTGCCGTTACTGTGACAATTGGTAAGGTAGTAGTACGTTCTGTTGTGCTTGGTTTACTAATGTTATGATATTTAGTAGACGTGGTAGTACGTTTTCTTCGTGTTCAATTTTGTTAATCTCTTTCTTATTCATCCTCGTGCTTGTATGAACGGCCTTGGTATGTCGACCGTTGGGGTGGTAAGAAAGTTTCTCAATTGGTAACCATTAGAAAAGGTTAATGTTTTATTATTCGTTACTTGGAGTGACGGTAAGTATGGTGATTGCATTATGTGGACAGTTTCGAGTGGGATTGATTGGTTGGATTAGAACCATTGACTTTTGAATCGATGTATTCGAGGAGAAATTGTAAGGTGAACCTATGAAGTCCGTGGCTTTGCCTTAAGATGTTGAGCATCTGGATGACGATAGTGTAACTATAGAAATCGAGGAGCGTGAGTTCAAGTGGATTTGTTAAAACGGTGTACATGCCAAAATGGTTATTTTAAAGTGTTGTACATTAAATGGTTAACTATTGATAAGTTTTGAGTATTTTGAAGTAAAAATGTATTTTAGTTAGTATTTGTCAAAGTGTGAGTATTTTAATGAGTTTTCATATTTGATATACTTGGCTTATTTTAGTTCCATAAAATACTCATATTTGGAATTTGGACATCTTGATAAATAATAGCATGATTATAGCATTTTGGATTTTGTACAAATATAGTCCATTTCATGACTTAAGCATCTTGGTAATCTTGGTACAAATGAAGTCTATTACATGTTGTATGCATTTTTGTGTATTTGCATTCATAAACCCTTTTGAAACTCTTTGGTCCCAATACGTGTTGAGTTTTAGGTTAATCACGTCTTTGAGGCATGTGTCTTTATAAACGTCGCTTAAAGACATTTCATTATTTGGGGGACCGATAATTATTGGTCAAATGGATTTTGAGCATTTTAGCTCAGTGTTGGCTTAAAAGAGTCTTGTGGACATTTGTCCGGTTTTAATGGCTCGATGTGGAATCCAATTTATGACGTACATCTTAATGCATTTCATTGCATATGCATAATCATTACACGCTCGAGTGCTTTTGTCATTCATGTGTAGTCGCGTATTTTTTTTGGCTGTGTTGCATTGGATCCATAGGCACGTGAGTCAGTCTTATTGGATGGTCAATTGGGTAGTACGGAGTTGGACCCCGGGACTCATGTTTTATGACCAAAACTTGACAAGTAGGCACTAGGATGAGGTAGTCTTGGGCGACACTGTGTGGGTGTGCGCCTAGATCTCCGCCGTAGGGGAACTTTCTCAGTTGTAGTCCTCGGACGTGTCGGGCCTTTCGGGTGTCCTTTGTGGCATCAAGGTATCTCGTCTCTTGGGTGAAACTTGTCAAGGATTCGTAGGGACACTTGGGCTTTCATGTCGTTAGGTGTCATACGATGAACGTTGTAGGAGTAGCATACTTCGTGATCTTCCGCTCTCAACGGATACGGGTATCCCCGTTATTGGTCGTTGTATTTTGTTATTTAATTGTCCATTTGGTGCATACGATTTTATAAACCGTTGGAAAATTCATGTCATTGAATTAGGAGTCGTTTTGGAAACATGAAGAGAAATAGTTCATTTGGAAAACATTTTGTTGCAACCAATGAGAAGTTTTGTTTATTTTAAAATGTTTAGTTTTATGAACATGTCGAGTCATCCATTTTGGAATCTTTGGGTATTTTGGTAAATAAATCATGTTGAGATGTTTCCTCGATGATTTTACATATATAATTGGAGTTCAATTGACGTAAGTGTCATTTCGTGTATTTGATCTTATAAACCTTTTTCAGAAAATACATATTATTGTGTTATGAGGCATTTTAAAAACATAAGAATATGAGTTCCTTTGAAAAAATGGTTCGTCTCAACTAGCAATGAGATTTTAGTTAATTATACTTTGGGTCATGTATGCATATCTTATTGGAAATTTCCGTCATGGTATTTTAGCCAATGTTTTAGAACGATGAGAGCATGTTTATATTTGGCTTTGAACTCGAAAATGACATAAATTATTTTATGTTTTAACCGGGTGCATACGCATGTCAATCTACTAGCTTTGTGAAATAAACGGTCACATGCAAGTTTTGTTGTGAAATCTTATTTCGTGCCGCATTGTGACTAAAAGAGAGAAAACTTTAAGAGTTTGATATTGAGCATGTGGTCTTGGGTTTTGCAAACATTTTATTTATACAGTTTTGAATTAAACTAAATTACTCTTACAATTGCTCAAATCGCATGCATATGTCTTTACTAAATTTTGGGGAATAAACCGATGTATGCGAGTCACAATGGGAAGTTTTATTTAACGATATTTCATGGTTCATTTGCAGAAATTTTGGGGTTCGATTTCGTGAATTTCCTTTCTGTAGTTTTGTATGAAAGTCTTGTCATACACTGTTTTAGTACATGAAACTATTTCTCGTTCTTTACATAAATTATACTGTTTGTGTGAGTAATCGTATAAAAGATTTATGTTATTTCGGATGGAACTTTTGCCCATAACATATTTCAGTTATTGATTTTACTGATAGGAGTTTTCTGTAATGCATGAAATGAATTTTCGGTTGCACGTTGTTGTAATTACAATTTTGGGTATATATGTTTTATTGGTGCGGCCCAAATTTGAAACGCGTATAATATATATATATATATATATATATATATTTATTTATTTATTTACATTCCTATTATGTTGTTACATTTGGGAAATGATTGGACGTATATAGGCCTTGTTGGAAATTTTATCTTCCGATGTTTTGTGTTAAAGTAAAAGATTTTAAAGTTGAAGTGGTGAAATCCTCTTTTGGGGAGTTGTACAAACTTTTATTGCACATGTTATGGAACGGAAAGTTATTTTCATACGCATCGCATAAATTGATGCACACTAAGACCCTGGTAGTCCATTTTAAAATTTTTCTACGCATCTTTCGTTATCGTTGTATTAGTGTAAGTAATGATCAAATAAGTTTTGAAAATGATTATATGTGTGGCATTGGTGATCAATTTTGAAACCTATCGAATGCACGATAGTATATTTTCACCGCACGTTTAATTGTTATAAAACTTATGTATTTGAGAGTTTTATAAATATCAAATTGACATAGTAGTGTGAAAAACCTTGAACTCATTGGGCTATAGGTGTAAGCCCCCTCGTGTTAGAAGTCTATATTAAGGAATAAAAGAGTCCTCAGAGTTTGAGGCGTTAGGCATGTGCTTTCTCCCAGTTAGTTAAGTAACGACCTTTATGCTTCGTTAAACCTACGAACTAAAATCGTGTTAGGTTGTTTGGGAATGGTTGGTTTTGGAATTGTGGGAACTTGGTACGACGGCATGCTATGTGTCGGTGGTGTACTATATTGTTGGGTAATTGTGAATAATGATGATGTTATGGTTGGCTGGTAAAGAAATTAGATGTTGATAATTAAGAATCAATCATTGAAGAGACCTTGATGCGTCATATTTAGAGGTATCGAAGGGAATTGTTTGCCTTGGAGTATTCTTGGTGGAAATGACTAGATAAGGTCGTAAGTTGCTTTCGGGATAATATGTTCAATCTAAGGTTGGGAGGCAACCGAAAATTTATTGATGGGGAAAATGAATTGATAAAGACTCGATGCTCTTTACGTCGTCGGAAAGGTGCATTGAACCTTATAATTTGAGTTCATGGCAACTTGTTATGTGGAATTCAGTGGCAACGTCAACGGGATATAATTGGGATCGAATATGAGGTCAAGCTTAGTGAAAGCATTCCTTTTGAATAGGAAATCAATAGATCTTTCCAAGTGCTATGTTGGGTTCTTGGTTAGTGTCAGATTTCGAGGACGAAATCTCTTTTAAGGTTGGGAGGATTGTAACACCCCGATTTTTCGAAAGGTATCATTTCATGTTAATACAGAAACCGATATATTAAGGAAAAATAAGATATTTGATTTTGGGCTTGAATCCTTGGTTTTATAGTCTTGATGGATAAAGGATTCAATTACGAGACCAACGGTTCTTTCCGGAGCGAAAACGGAGCTATAACGAAGAAGTTATGACCAAAACAGTTTCAGTACACGCGAGGCTATAGTGCCCGGCGATTGTGACAGTGTCACAATCGCCTGTCAAGGTCGCCGGAGCCCGAGAACTCTCGGTACAATCTCAGCGATTGTGCCCGGCGATTGTGACATGGTCACTATAGCCTGGCACAATCGCCCGGGTGTTTCAGGGTGTTAAAATCGCGATTTTCAGCCCCAAACTTCATTTCTTCATATCTTTCTCATCGTAGCTCCGATTTGGGTGATTCAAGTTGCTACGGTTTCGTTTTTGAGAGATTTTCAAGGTTATGGAAAGAGATTGGAAGTCTATTGAAGTATACTAGAGTATTTGGTGGTGGTAAGCTTATCATCTCTCCCTATTCATCTTCTTCACCAAAGTTTTCTAGGGTTTCATCCACCCTTTGTTCTCCCTTTCATAGATTGAAGGTTTGTAATCATGTTGGTGAACTAGAGGTGTTTTGATTGGTGGATTCAAGTTTGGGTTAAGGTAATATTCTATTCTTTTCGGTTATGGAAGTTAGGGTTTCGGTATTAGTTGAGGTATTCATGTATATGGTTTGGGAAATGATTCTTTGTGTTTGATTATGTATATTTATGGTTGGAATCTTGTGGATCTAGGTTTTGGAAGATTTTGTTTGAAAAACCAAGTTTCTTCAAGGAAATCTCTAAGTGGGTAAAATCTAGATTTAGTCTAAATCTAGCAAGGTGAGTTTACTAAACTTTTGTTAAAACTGGATACACATCATAATTGTTTATTTGTTGTTATTATCACATATTTGCTCAAAATGTTCATCCTTACGGGTTTAAGTATTTGATGGTGTTTTCATGAGACTATATGAGAAATATGTTTTAACAAGTATCATACCATGATTTACTTTATTTTGTGAAAGTATTTGGGGTCTTCATTATGTACACCAACAATGGGTATTTTGGGTTATCTTTTATGAGTATTTACCATGATTTGCTCTATTGGTCGGATATTTGGGACTTGTTCCATGAATGTACATTGTTGGCATTTTGGCATGATATGGATTATATGTGGTATAGTAGATGATAAATTCTACTTGGAATGCCTTCTTGGCGATTTAATTATTGAACATTGAATATGTTGGAATTTGAGTCTCACATTGGACTTATGTGAGGATGGTAGCATAGTACCCATGGTTGGTATCGAAATGCATTGGTAGATATATACCTAAAGACCTCCTATATATATTATGTTGGACGAACCAAGTCGGTAGACACTAGGAGGATGTAGTCTTGGGCGCCACCGTGTGGGTATGTGCCTAGACCTCCGCCATTCGGGGTAATGCCATGGTTGTAGTCCTCGGGTGTGCCGGGCCTTTGGGTGTCACTCTTAGTAGTTGGCACTAAGGTACATTGTCTCTTTGGGTGGAACTGATTGGTGCTATGGGTCTCCCCTATTGACTCCACATTGTTGAACTCTGGTTAACTGCTGATAAGAATTGTAACTGCTCATGCATGCTTATTATTGTTCAACTCACTAGGCTTTTTGGCCTAACACTTGCTTGGTGTCGATATGTATCTCAGGTTATAGCGGCGCTGGTTCTAAGATGGCATAGATGCTTGGGTGAGAGATTGAGGGATATTGCATTTGGACTTACTTTTGGTAGGAGAACCTTTGGGTTTATAAATGACACCCTTATTTGTAATCTCTTTTCTAGTTATGAAAATTAGATTAGTTGGTTGTTATTTATCGTCCGTTTAATTACAACTGTATTTAAACAGGTTTGTGTATTTTTTTTCTCCATTTAAGGAGGCTCTTGCTTTGGCAATTTTTAGTATACCTCATGTCCGTTGTTTTCGGATTTTTGTTATCCCTATTTTTAGGGTGTTACATGTTCCCATCTTACGAGGTGTCCAGCTCTTCGGGTATCTCGACGGCACCACACCAATCCCTGCTGCCACAGTGACGGTGGGAGCCGGCACTGATGCAAGGCAGCTTCCTAACCCTGCCCGCGATACATGGGTCATACAAGATCAGACCATCATTGGTGGTATCCTGTCCTCCATGACGGAGGATGTTCTTTCTCAACTCACCCGTTGCATCGACACGTACAACCAGTTGTGGACATCCCTCCACACCATGTTCTTCGCTCAGCATCGTCGTAACTCCATCCAGATATGCACATAGCTCTCAACCACGAGGAAGGGTGACATGAGCGTGTCGGAGTACTATAGCAAATATTGGCCATCCCATGTCCGTTGAAGAAGTAATCGACTATATAGTAGCTGGTCTAGGGCCGGGCCACGGTGATATCTTCACCGCCATCACCGTGCTATGCAATCAGCGCGCGGTAACCCTTTAGGAGTTCTACTCCTACTTGATTTCCCATGAAGCCCAAGCCGCCTCGATGAGCGGCAAGGCGGAGTTCATCTCGTCTGCCAACAATGTCACGCGCCAGGACTCCAATGCTCCTCGTCATAACCATGGCAACCCCTCTAACAACAACCAGCGAAATAACTATCGCAACGGTGGTGCTGGTAGTCGTGGACGTGGTCGCGGTCGCGGCAGGAACAACGGCGGATCACACTACAAAGTGTGTGGCATTCCGGGCCACATCGAATTAAATTTCCGCAACAGGTTCAATCACGCGTACCAGGCAGAGGCAGAGGAGTATCGTGGTGGCAATAGCGTGACCACGAGAGGCTACAACACCGACACAAACTATTATATTGATACTGGTGCAACAGATCATCTCACAAGTGATCTTGATCGATTGTCCATCCAAGAGCACTATCATGGTAAAGATCAGGTGCAAGTGGCCAATGGACCAGGTTTGCATATTTCCCATATTGGTCATTCTACAATTCCCGGTTTAGATCGACCCCTTGCCCTTAAAAATGTCTTGCATGTTCCCAATATCAACAAGCATCTTCTTTCCGCTTATAAACTTGTCTCCGATAACAATGTCTTCATTGAATTTCATGCTAATGCTTTCTTTGTTAAGGACAAGGCTACGAAGAAAACTCTTCTGCTCGGTACAAGCAAAGGAGGTCTCTATCCAGTGTCGCTCAATTGCTTCTCATCCACCACTCCTCATCATGCTTCATCTGGTGTTAAGGTGTCTTCATCGCAAATGCATCGACGCCTTGGTCATCCTACTTCAACAATTGTTAGGTCTATTTCGAAGTCAAATAAATTAGGTTTCTTTTTTGATAATGAGTCATCTGTTTGTGATGCATGTCAGCGTGCAAAGAGTCATCAACTTCCCTATAATAGTTTTGTTCGTGTTACTTCATCTTTACTTGAGCTTGTTCACACCGATGTTTGGGGACCTACTCAAGTGTCTAGTGGAGGGTTTAAATATTATGTCAGTTTTTTGGATGATTATAGTCGCTATACATGGGATCCACCTTATCAAAAATAAATATGATGTTGAACAAATCTTTTACAATTTCCAAAATCATGTTGAGCATATTTTAAATGCTAAAATTCGCACTCTACAATCTGATTGGGGAGGTGAGTACCATCGACTTCATAAATATTTTCAACGCTCGGGTATTTCTCACCGTGTGTCATGTCCTCATACATCGCAACAAAATGGAATGCCCGAACGGAAACATCGTCATATCGTTGAAACAGGCTTGGCACTCCTGGCACATTCCTCTCTTCCTCTTCGATTTTGGGATGAGGCCTTCTTAACAGCTTGTTATCTCATAAATCGCATGCCTAGTCGTACCCTAAGTAACTCTACACCTATCACACGTCTCCTCACCATAACCCCTGATTATTCTTTTCTTCGTACCTTCGGATGTGCATGCTGGCCAAGCCTTCGCAAATACAACTCCCATAAACTTGACTTTCGGTCCAAACTATGCGTCTTCCTAGGATACAGTTCCATGCACTAGGGGTATAAGTGTCTGAATAAAAGTATCCGTCGGATATCATATCCCGGGATGTGATATTTGATGAAACCCGATTCCCTTATGCGACTACATCCTTCTCCACCACACCATCTTCTATGTCTAAAGTCGTTTACTTTCCCCAATCTGAACCGACGGTCGTAAATGATCATATGCGGAATTATGACTTATCGTTTTTGTTGTCTAACACCTCTAATGCATCTGCAGCACCACTGCAATATCTGTCGATACCCGTGCCGGTGATCGACGTTCCGAGACCATGCACGATCGGAGACACATGCATACATGGGCCTGCACCAGCGCCTCTTGTGACGGGTGCGCAGAAACCAGCCTTGACGGGTGCGTAAGAACCAGCCTCGACGGGTATCATGTTCCCGTTACAAGCTCCTGTCGTCGGTGACTTTGGTCCTGCACCTGCAGAAGCTCTGGCTATTTATACTTCGCCTCCGCCACCGCCTGGTGTCACTACCCGTGGGCGTGCCGGGAAATCTTGTCCCCAGAAGTTCACCGACGGGATAATTCAGTATGATCCGAACAAACATGCCTTCTTCGCCGAGCCTACCTCTCATCGACTGGCCCTCTCTGAGCCGACATGGTGCAACGCCATGGAGGCCGAGTTCGACGCACTCCAGAAAAACAACACATGGGCTCTTGTCCCACGGCTGACTGGTGTTAACGTGGTCGGCTGTAAGTGGGTCTTCAAGCTTAAACAGCACCCGGACGGATCCATTGATAAGCACAAGGCGCGCTTGGTCGCTAGTGGTTTTACTCAACAATATGGCGTGGATTATCAGGACACTTTCAGCCCGGTTGTGAAGCCAACAACTCGTAACATGCTCGATCGTCTACGATATAATCTAAACCTTGTCACGGTTAAGATTGAGGGGGAATGTAAACAAGGTAGCTAGCAATCCTTTAGGAATGTTTATTATGGCATAGCTTAATTCAAGGAATGATTTGCTATATAGATGGTAGGATACGATTGTTTAAGATCTATTGTAATCACTACCTTGTATATAATTGTCTTTATAAAGAGAATGGAACCCACAGGGAAAAGTGCGGAAAAATTCTTCCCTTGTTACCTGTTACCCGTGTACCTGTTACCCGTGTACCTGTTTGTAACACCCTCAAATCTGGAAATAACAACCGATTTAAAATTTTCTAAATACATCGATAAATGATACATCTCCATTCACCATTTATTATTTCACCTCAATGCACACATTTCATTCTAAATATACAATCTACAATAAGACCGGGTGCTACTAAAACCCAATAATAGTCACTATCTCCAAGTTGCGGAAGACTTCACTAACTTACACTTGGGAGAATTAAGCACATCTCTTCTTAGAACAGCTAGGACCAAACCCCCCATCTGGAACCTGATGCACATGCCGACAAATAAAAAGGTTAGGCTAACGCCTAGTGAATTCAAGAGTTTTATATCATGATTATAAAGGAAAACGTAAATGGAAGTATTGTAACTTATAATCATGATCCTTTAAAATGATTTACTAAAAAGAATAAGAGAACAACTCGTTTACAAATAATATACATTTTACAAACGGATGCCTCAACGCTAAAACATTCTTTCATGAAATAATGAAATCAACACTTATTCAAAACGTGAATAATGGTAATGCTCGAATAATGAAATTTGAGTAAACTTTATAAAATCAACGACCAAAATATGAGTAAACTCAAGTCTCTAAAATTATAGCATAAGGGAGATAACTCAAACTCAAAACGTGAATATAAATCGACTACCAAATTATGATAATGTAAATAACGCTTCATATTCCAAATACCCCAAAACACGGGAGGGGATTAATACTCAACCCATAAAACATGGAATAAATTCATGTATGCAAAATGTCACCGAAAACAAATATATAAAAGACTCAACCCAAAGACAACACCTTTCGGTGACGGGGGAAACCCGATTCCGCATAATGCGACGTGCATAAATTAAGCCACACATTACGTTAAACTGATATTAAGTATCGGGCTCAACATCTTTCAGAGTACACCCATAGATACTTGCACGGAGGACTTACACCATACTGAAGATGCCTAACCGCAATGAGGGAGAACTAGCATACCACCATTGGACAAATAATAAAAGTATCGAGCTCAGCATCTTTCAGCATACACCCATAGATACTTGCACGAAGGACTTATAACCCAATCTGATGCCTAACGTACCACGATGTGGGAGGCTAGTCGTCCCAACACCGACAAAATAACAAAAGTGCTAATGGATCCATAACAGACGGGGCTAAAACATTACATGACTCAAAATGAATGAACTAACACATTCAAAACATGTAATTCCCAAATAAGATGCAATAAATGCAGATCATAACCAAGCTCTCTACATTGAGCTATTAAAACCGGACAAGTGTCCCCAAGACCCAATAAAATCCAAGTCGAGCCATAAACTCAACAAATCCAAAGACCCAACATTCAAAATCATAAAATGAAATCAAACGTAAAGGACCCGAAATAATGCAACCCATGCTTCAACACACACAAATAACTCCAACATGATTTAGATTGGGATAAAACATTTTCCAAGTGGGTTTATACCTTTTATCCTTTCAAATCATCCCATGACACCCAATAGAAAGCATTTATACTAAAAATATGCTCCATGCAATAAATAATTTAGACACCCAAAATATATGATTTATTTATCAAAATGCCCAAAATCCTAGATGTGGGTGTTGTATAAATTCATAAAGTTGAATAATTCTAAATAACCAAAACTTATCAGATGATTAGCAGTTAACAATTCCATATAAAACATGTAAACACTTTAAAATAGACATTTTGGCATGTACACCGTTTTCACAAATCAACTTGAACTCACCTTGCTAGGTTAAGTTAAACCTAGGTTTCAATCCCCAACCATTGGTCTCCAAAAGCATAGATCTCACCCAAAGCTTTCCGAAGACATCCATTCCGACTCTTCAACTCAGCTTCCAAAACCTAGATCCACACATTACCGACCATAAATAACCATATTCAACCATAAATATACTTATTCCACCATAAATAATTGTTCCCCAAACATTTTACACAAGATCTCATCATATAACCAAAACCCTAATTTCCATAAATGAAGAAAACAAGAGGTTACCTTAACCATAACTTCAATCCACCAACCAAAACATCACTAGAACACCAAGATGAGCCATGCACTCCCAATATTCAAGAACAAAGAAAAGGGTTGGGTGAAAACCCTAGAAATTGATGAAGGTGATGAAGATGGAGATGGTGAATAAGTGCTCAACTCGAATCCCTTTGGTGAAGTACTCAACAATTAGCAATGAATGGGGTAGGGGAGGGTAAATGGAACCCTAGGTTTAGTTTCTATGAAAGGGAGAAGTTGAGAGGAAATAACAAAAGAAAGGATTGAGTTAGAATGAGAAATGAGGCTAAAATCAGATTTTAACCCGTCTGTACCTCTCTCGCGATTGTGCCCGGCGATAGTGACATTGTCACTATAACGAGTCACTCTCGTGCAGAATGTACCACGGGCGGTACACCCCCGGCGATTGTACCACGCGATAGTGACACATGTCACTATCGCAAGTCACTCTTGCGCCACCTATACCGAAGCCCAAAAATGTCCAAAACTCGCGATTCTCGCATGGGTCGATTTAAGGCACAAAAGCACAACCATTTTCACCCAAAAAGATTGACGGGAGGAGGAGGGATTACCAACGAAGGGCATAAACTTACTTTCCGAAAATCCAGGTGTTACACTGTTACCTGTGTACCTGTTACCTGTGTACCGTGTACCGTGTACCGTGTACCCGTGTACCCTGTACCCCTTACCTGTTACCCCTTATCTCCGTTACCCCTTACCTGTTACCTGTTTGTTTTTCGTTGCAAATTATTTCTATTTTCGTAAAAAATAAAATATAAAAAACTGGAAAACAAAATTTAGATTATCTCGGTCTTGAACTGTCTGTCCATAATAAAAGATCTGTCACAAAGCAAACTCAAGTGTAATTTCGAAAAAGACCACCAACACGGTTTTTACTCTGCAGAACCGATTTAAAATACAATTTTAGAAATGTCTCAAAATAGATTTTCTAGAGATATTTTAGATGATAATCCAAAAGACGTTCTTGTGTTTAAAAAATACTTTAATTTTATACATCTTGATTTAGCCAGTAAAATTAGTTTTCCAAAAGAATTAAATATGCTTTTAGATGACGAAGAACTTTTAGAATTAGAAGATCAGTTGTATTTGTCTAAACATATTTCTGGTCATGAATACATTTTTTATGATAAAGACAAAAATATTAGAGTTGGTTTATTGCTGGAAAGTTTAGAGTTGATTTCTAAAAAAGCAAAAACCTTAGACCAATATTCTGACTTTAACCATGATTTAGACTTTGTTAACATAGAAGAAATTACTTGTGATCATAACTGACAAAAATATGTAGGAACTGATAATTTTCCTTGTATTATTAGCAAACTTTTTCCACATAAGAGCAAAATGTTTAAATTGTCATCATGAAGCCTGCATAAGATGTTTAGAAAAGAAAAGTTTGATAAAAGTAGAACCAGATTTTATAAACACAACTAGAGATCTTGATAAACAAGAAATTAGAGTTTAAAAAAAAATAATTGAAAGCGTTGAAGACTCTGTAATTTTTTTTCAAAAGAAATTAGACTTTTCTGAAAAACAGATAAAAGGAAAAGATGTTTTAGATGAAAATAAAGACTTGTGTTAGCTAGTAATTTTGTACATATTTTCTCTATTAATATAATATGTTTTTCATCTTAGTTCAGTTAATTTGTGTATATTAGTTTAATTCGCATTACATCCATCATTCGTTCCGTGTTCAGATCATATTCGGAAAACTTATGACTTTATTCAAATTTCAGGATGATTTGATATCACTCGGTTCGGTTACAATGGATTCCAAGAAATACAACGGAAGCAAAGCAGAAAGCGGATAAGGTTGAATATAAGACGCACGGCCCGTGCGGTATTCAAGCCAAAAGCACGCACGGCCCGTGCGCAGTACTCTCGGGCAGAAGCAAACGCACGACTCATGAGTTCCTATGAAGGAAAAACGCATGGCCCGTGCGCCCTCTCCAGCAACCTTTTTGCTTTATCCTCTGCAGGCCTTTTTGCCTTATCTCTTAAGAAGACTGATATTTTGGGGAGATATTTTTTGGACTGATATTTTTGCTCTCTCTCCAGGGGTTTAAAAAGATTTTATTTTTTTGGATGTTTAAAAAAATCTAACTTTCTTAGCAACTACTTTTAGCTTTTATCTTAACTTTTTGTTTCTCTTCAAGAACCTTTTCATCTTCCATGGATGCTTCTGCAGATTATGCTTGAAGATAGATAACCATAGTTGAATATTTCTTTTTGATATTATCTAGCAAGGATTGAAGTTGTATTGGGATTCTAAGTTCATCAAGTTCTAATCTTTGGGTTCTCCTATTGAGTATTGTATCCCTTTCTTAATCTTTGATTTATGTTCTTAATATTGTCTTATAAATCAGTGTTATCTTATGATTGTTGGTATTCACCTTGATTTATCTTTGTTTTATGATTCAATGGGTATGAATGATACTTTTGTCATTAGATTATAAACATCAAAGTTAGGTTGAATGTTATTACATATTGTTCATGTTTAGGTATTTCATACATATATGTAGGAGTATTGTCGATGATTTCCTTTTATCTTTTCTATTATGTATCAGTAGCTAATATAATTTTATATTTTGTTTAGCTTCTTAATAGATAAAAGACGTTTTTAGTTCTTTTCACATATAAGATTGTGTGGTGATAATCAGCAGTTATATTGAGAAATTGGTTAACTCAAAGTATAACATTACGATTGTTGAATGTTGGTTTTACGATTCAATCGCCAACGGAAGTTGGTTTGAGATCGGAGACCAACTATTCGATAACCTTTATTCAACAAATCAAATTATAAACGGAAGTTTGAATTTTTCTTTTAGTCGATTAATCAACGATTCTAAAATTATCATAGAAATAGATAAAATTAGGAATCGGGGTAATTGTTTTATCAAAACTTAATGCTTCTAGTTAAGTCGGATGTCACGGAAGTAGTCAAACTGCTTAACTAGGAAGGTTTGTTTCACCTCGGAAGAGGGGCTCAAACGTTTTTAGAAAGATAAACCTCTACCTCGATATAACTATTGAGTGTCACCACTTTCATCTCGTCTTTATGTCTTAGTTCGATACATGTCGAAATAAATATTCTACTATAATTTTGATAGTTTTTGTTATAAATAGTTAAAGTTTCTTTTATGTTTTTATGTTTTATTCTTGTATTTTGATTTATAGGTTAATCCTTAGTTTATAAAAATCTCCATAAATTGTGTTCACATGGCTAGTTCATGATTTATAGCAGAATTAGTACTTAAACCATTACTCCCTGTGATCGACCTGTATGCTACACAACCCGTACGCTTGCGGTTAATATAAGACACATCAAGTTTTTGGCGCCGTTGCCGGGGAGCAATCGGTTTAATATGGATTTAGCTATAGATTTACTAGACTATGTTTCTATCTATTCTTTTTTCTTGTTTACTTTGTTTTACTGTCTTCTCACATTGATTAATCTTGGATCCCTCCTTAGGTGTGGTACTTTTCGTGCATGATACGGAGATCGCAAAGCGCTGATAGATCACTCTTTTACGACCCGGAGATCGAGGCAACGACACGAAGAAGGAACGCTGAGAGGAGATTAAGACAGAGACTAAGACAAGCGAGAATGGCAGACATTCCACCACCACCTAGATCTTTGATGGACTTTGCCACACCCAAGCATGAGGCTACATCAAGCGTCACCAGGCCGCTTGTTCAAGCAACTAGTTTTGAATTAAAGACTAACCTCATTTCATTCGTTCAGCAATATCAATTCAGAGGAAACCCCATGGAGAACCCAAACAATCATCTAAATGCTTTTGAGGAAAAATGTGATACCATCAAGATAAACAGGGCCTCTGAAGATGCTATCCGACTTCGGTTATTTGGTTTTTCTTTAAGAGACAAAGCGAAGAAATGGTTGACCATCCATGACGCCAATACATTCACTACTTGGGCAGCTTTGTCCGAAGCCTTTCTAACCAAGTTCTTCCCACCGGGAAAGACAGTCAAGCTCCGTAATGAGATCACCTCTTTTTATCAAGCTGACCAGGAGTCTTTATACGAAGCATGGGAGCGTTTCAAAGAGCTTCAGTGTCAATGTCCGCATCATGCCATTCCGCAATGGCTCCTGATCCAAACGTTTTACAATGGTTTGAAAAATAAGGTGAAGATTTCAATTTATGCAGCAGCAGGAGGTGCTATAATGGCTAAAACTCCCGATGAAGCAAAAACTTTGTTAGAAGAAATAGCTTCTAACAACTATCATTGGAGAAACGATCGAGCCATGCCTAACAAATTGGTGCGGTTTGAATCGGATGTTCTAACAACGCTTTCTGAGAAGGTTGATGCCTTGAAGACCCAAATCTCTAAAATCAATGGGAAACAAGCTGGATCAAGCTCATCGGTTAGTTTTTGTGAAGCTTGTGGAGTTCAAGGCCACGATTCAGACGGGTGTTCAATTTTCATGCAAGTTCCACAAGGCACGACACTCGAGCAAGCGAATGCCTTATACAATCAGCCAAGGCCTCAGGGGGGTTTCAACTCAGGCAATAATCCTTATTCTCAAACTTACAACCCGGGATGGAAGAAACACCCGAATTTCTCATATCGTTTAAACCCCGGTCAGCAGCCTCCTCAACAGATATCGCAAGGTTTTCAGCCTCCCGGTTTTCAGCCGCGCCCTCAAGCACCATCTTCTCAACCACCGCCATTCCAACACCCTCCACAAAAGTCTAATCTTGAAGCTTTGATGGAGAACTTCGTTATTAGCCAAGGGCAGAAGAATGATCAATTCCACAACTCTATTCAGCAGGTAAATTCAAACTTCGACTTCGTGGCATCTCATAATAAAATGATCGAGACTCAAATTGCCCAGCTAGCCCAACAAGTTGCCAACCTCTCCAAACCTGGTACCCAGCTCCCCGACCAGTCTGAGCAAAACCCAAGGGCCCAACTTCATGCCGTTACACTTCGTAGTGGTAAGGTCCTTGATGAGGTAGTTGCGGAAAAGGTAGCAAAAGAGAGTATTAAAGACCAAGTGGTGACAGATAATGTGGTGATAGACGATGTGGTTATGGACGATGTGACCGTTGAGGAAACCCCTAAGGCGAAGGAACCGGAAGTCAATGCCACACCTCCGCCAGTCCACCTCCCCCATATTCCATATCCTCAACGTCTAGCTAAAGCAAGGTTGGAGACCAAGTATGCTAAAATAATGGAGACACTGAAACAGTTGCACATCACTATACCATTCTTGGATGCAATTTCTGACATCCCTTCGTATGCCAAGTTTCTGAAAGACCTTCTTTCTCAAAAGAAGAAGATGACAGTCATTCTCTCTGAAGAATGTAGCGCTCTTTTCTCTGCTCCACTTCCTAAAAAGCTGAAGGATCCCGGTAGTTTCTCAATTCCATGCTCTATTGGAGGTATGTCTATTCATCGAGCCTTGTGTGACTTAGGTGCAATCATGAGCCTTATGCCTTTATCCATTGTCCTCAAGGCCAAGTTGGGTGAACTTAAACCCACCAGAGTTTCTCTTCAGCGAGCCGATCGTTCAGTCAAATATCCGGTCGGAGTGTTAGAAGATGTACCATTACAAGTGGGTGGATTACTCATCCCTTGTGATTTTGTGGTAATGGACATGGCTGAAGACGTGAAAGTTCCCATTATACTTGGTCGTCCATTTCTAGCCATCGCTGGTGCAATGATTGATGTGAAGAACGACAAGTTATCACTGAATGTTGGAATGGAAAAAGTGAACTTTGAGCTGCAAAAGTCTCTCGGCTTGCCAAGGATGTTTGACGATTGTAACTACACAAATCTTGTTGTAAATCTGGCTGATAATGATGAGGCCATGAAGTCAACTTTGGATCCACTGCAGAATTACCTTTGTGGCTTATTGGACGAAACGAGCGAAGATGCTATGACGTTTGGCAAGCTATTTGATGGCAGCCCGTGCTACAAGGGGAGCCAGACGATCCTTGATGTGATGGAGGCAACCGCAACAGAAGGGGAAGATGTCACTCCAAAAAAGGTAGATCTAAAACCTCTCCCTTCTACTTTAACATATGCATTTCTAGGTAACAATAGCTCATATCCAGTTATAATAAATGCATCCCTATCTCACATTGAACTTGACAAATTCCTACATGTGTTAAAAAAAGTTTAAGAGTGTCTTAGGGTATTCCGTAGATGACCTGCAAGGGATTAGTCCCTCTTTTTGTACTCATCGCATCTTGTTAGATAATGAGAATGCCA
Source organism: Arctium lappa (assembly GCA_023525745.1). Classification (NCBI taxonomy): domain Eukaryota; kingdom Viridiplantae; phylum Streptophyta; class Magnoliopsida; order Asterales; family Asteraceae; genus Arctium; species Arctium lappa. The sequence goes on from CM042049.1 coordinate 522,840, forward strand.
CCTCCATTGAGCATCAAAGGCGTTTAAATCCAAATATGAAGGAGGTTGTAAAGACAGAAGTCTTGAAGTTGCTTAAAGCGGGTATAATCTATCCCATTTCAGATAGTAGGTGGGTTAGCCCCGTTCAAGTAGTACCCAAAAAGGGTGGCATAACCGTTGTTAAAAATAACAAGAATGAGCTAATCCCGACTAAAATGGTTACCGGGTGGCATATGTGCATAGATTACAGAAAACTGAATCTAGCCACCCGGAAGGATCACTTTCCTCTCCCTTTTATTGACCAAATGCTAGAAAGGTTGGCACATCATGCATATTTTTGTTATCTAGATGGATACTCGTGGTTTTTCCAAATCCCAATTCATCTAGATGATTAAGAAAAAACCACGTTTACAAGCCCGTTTGGTACTTTCGCGTACCGACGAATGCCTTTTGGGTTATGTAACGCTCCAGCCACCTTTCAAAGATGTATGATGGCAATATTTTCTGACTTTATCGAGCACACGATGGAGGTTTTCATGGACGATTTCTCGGTCCATGGCACTAACTTTGATAGTTGCCTTTCGAATTTGACAAAAGTCCTCCATAGGTGTCAAGAAGTCCATTTGGTTCTAAATTGGGAAAAATGCCATTTTATGGTCAATGAAGGTATTTTCTTAGGCCATGTTATTTCAAATCGAGGAATAGAAGTAGATAGAGCTAAGGTAGAAGTGATTGAACAATTACCACCTCCGGTAAATGTCAAAGGAGTGCGTAGTTTCCTAGGTCACGCCAGATTTTACAGGCGCTTCATCAAATACTTTTCCAAAATTGCAAGGCCTTTGACCGAATTACTAGCAAAGGACACTCCTTTCATCTTCACTAGTTCATGTCTCGAAGAATTTGACGCTTTGAAAAGAGCCCTTATCTCGGCACCAATAATCCAACCGCCAGATTGGGCTCTTCCTTTTGAACTTATGTGTGACGCTAGTGATTTTGCTGTAGGAGTCGTCCTTGGCCAAAAACGAGGTACCAAGTTGCATGCCATATACTACGCCAGTAAGACCTTAGATCCCACTCAAAGTAACTACACTACGACCGAAAAGGAGCTGTTTGCGGTAGTATTTTCCATTGAAAAGTTTAGATCGTATCTTGTAGGCTCAAAAGTAATTGTCCACACCGATCACGCAACTCTCAAATACCTTTTGAGTAAAAAAGATGCAAAATCGCGTTTGATTCGGTGGATTCTGTTGCTCCAAGAATTTGATCTTGAAATCAAGGATAAAAAGGGCGTAGATAACTCTGTAGTTGATCACCTTTCACGTCTTTACGTTGATAATGATTTTCGTTCTCTTCCTATTGACGATTCCATTCCAGATGATCAGTTGTTCGCTCTAGCCTATAGTGTCACGCCTTGGTTCGCAGATATCGTGAATTTCTTAGCTTGTGGTGTCAAACCGCATGATCTTTCTTCTTATCAACGTAAGAAATTCTTCCACGATGTCAAGCTATTCTTTTGGGATGACCCTTACTTGTACAAGTCATGTTCTGACAGCATCATCCGACGATGTATCCTAGAAGAAGAAGTTGAATCTGTGATATCTCATTGTCATACCTTGCCATATGATTGCCATGCTGGTACGAGTAAAACATCAGCGAAAATCCTTCAAAGTGGCTTCTGGTGGCCTTCATTGTTCAAAGATATGGATATCTATGTCAAGAGTTGTGATCGTTGCCAAAGAACAGGCAACATCTAGCTTCAAAATGAAATGCCCTTAAATTCTATTCTTGAGGTAGAAATTTTTGATGTTTGGGGCATTGATTTCATGGGACCATTTCCGTCTAGCTACTCAAATAAATACATTCTTGTAGCAGTGGATTACGTGTCCAAATGGGTTGAAGCTTTAGCTTCCCCCACCAATGATGCCCGTGTAGTCTCCAAGTTCTTTAAACGAATAATCTTCCCTCGGTTTGGTGTACCGAGAGTTGTTATAAGCGATGGGGGACGACACTTCATTGAAAATAAGTTTGAGGCCCTCCTTAAAAAGTATGGAGTTCATCATCGAGTTGGACTCGCTTACCACCCCCAAACGAGTGGGCAAGTTGAGATCTCAAACCGATAATTGAAAACAATCCTTGAAAAGACTGTAGCAATTTCAAGAAATGATTGGTCTATAAAACTCGATGATGCTCTTTGGGCTTACCGGACAACTTTTAAAACCCCTATTGGAATGTCGCCTTACCGACTAGTCTATGGGAAAGCATGTCACCTCCCGGTGGAGCTCGAGCATAAAGCAATCTGGGCCGTCAAGTGCCTAAATTTCAATTTTAAGGACGCCAAGGACCGACGACTTCTTCAGCTATCCAAGTTAGATTAAATTCGTCTCAACGCGTATGAAAGTCCGCGCATCTACAAAGAAAAAACGAAAAAGTGGCACGACAGACGACTTATACGTAGGGAGTTTAATGAAGGGGATCTGGTACTTTTGTTTAATTCCAGACTCAAACTCTTTCCTGGAAAACTCCGTTCGCGTTGGTCTGGCCCATTCACTGTAGTACGTGTCTTTCCGTACGGCGCAGTCGAGGTTTCATGTGAGTCCCACACTTTCAAAGTCAACGGGCAGCGATTAAAGCATTACATTGCGGGTGAACCAATCACTAGACTCGTATCCCATGCGCTTGCGCCGCCCACTGCGACTCAGTGACGAGTAGCGCGCTCGTCCGAAATCCTCGACACCGCATCTCTTCTTCCCCTTATTCAATTCTTCCGTCAAGCTCATGACGTAAAACGAGCGCTCTTGAAATTTTATTAAGTTAATTTTTCTCTCCTATAAATATATATATATATATATATATATATATATTTTGGTCACTGTTCAAAACGCACGACCCGTGCGCTGGGCAAAGAATAAAAACGCACGACCCGTGCATATAAAGGATTTTGGCTTCTGTTTGATGCGCACGACCCGTGCGTTCGGCATGCCTAAAGGGCGCACGACCCGTGCACCGGGTCAGAGAGTCCAGTGGGGTGCGGGTTTTATCCCCTTTTCTCCTCATTTTCTCCCTATTCTTCTTCTTCTTCACGATTCACTCTCTAAAACCCTAATCCCCAACTTCTTTTTCTCTCCAAATCACACACAAATCCTACATACAAACCCAATTTCTTCACCAAATTTCATCATCTTCTCCACCATTTCAACCCCAAAACCTCCATTTTTACCCAAAAATCTCAAAATCATCCTCCACACCACACCCACTGAAAACCATCTTCTAATCCCAAAATTTCTTACCTTCTTCTTCTTTTCTACACTCTTTTACCCTAACCCTCTCTTATTTTACTTCCTTTCATCAATTTTGTTCCAATTTCACCCAATTGGAACCTAAAAAAAAATTTGGATTTTGGTTTGTTTGGTGCAATCTCTCTTTTCAGGTTGCAATTCTGGAAAAAGACTTGGGGCTCACATGTTTAAAAGTCCGAAACTCACCATTCTTCATCACGGTAACCTCGTTCCTTTCTTTACTTTTTGCGTAACTTAATGATTTTTAGGCTTGTTCTTAATTGTGAGTTCTTCTTAAGTTTTAGTTTCATTCCAGTTTCTTCCAGTCTATTCTTAATTTTAGTTCGCTTTAGTTTACATTATTTGTTTAGATTGGGCTGTCAAGTTTATTGGGACATACATAGGCTTGGTTTTTGTTTATTTTGTCAATCGTACGTGTGTTTTCCAGTTTACATGGCATCATCCAGTAGGTCAAAACAGGCCCAGAATGACTCTTCTGAGCCACAAGCATCGACTAGAAATGCCAATCCGCCTACACCTTCTAGCTTGGGCATCGTATTCACCAACTCTAGTGACAAAGCTAGGTTCAAAGATTTAGCGAAAAGGGTTATCTCAACAACGAGATTCCTTAAGGGCAATGACTTAGTCACATTAGGAGTCTCCAGGGGTGTATTCCAACTGCTAAAAAATACTGGGATCCCAAAAATCCTTGTACAGCGGGCGGATACATTCCCTAGGATCACCCTAGAATTCCTAAGCACCCTTAGGACTCCAACAAGGGATACCATCACTTTTCGAATTTTTAATCAAGAACGCCACCTAAATTTTGAACAAATCTATGAGGCGTTTGAGTTTCATAGTGATGGAACACTAGGACCCGACGATGGCCATCATACGGACTTCATTCCCCTAGGATTCTAGATGCACATTACCAACGAACAAACATGGGAGGCACACACTGCCAAATCTTCTTCTATTCGCCATCCATGTTTTCGAATAGCCCACAAGATTATTGCTTGTGTTATTTTTTCTCGCCTAGAAATGGGAACTGTGACACTTGATGAGCTATATTTTCTATGGGCTATGACAAAGCATCCAGCGAATCCTGACCATGACCCGCCAGTTATTCCAATCAATGGAGCCGCTTGGCTTGTTAGGCGACTGGTACGAATTAGTGAGCAAAAGTCGGGAGACATTTGTTGCGGCGGAGTAATCACATGGTTGATTACAAAGTCTTGTCTGTCAATCAACATTCCCAACAATACTCCTAAGATCGAGGGATTAGTTCGATTAGATCTAGATTCAATGGAGCGGATGAGCATGCTTAGGATTAAGAGGGAGGGCCATTTCACTTGGTTGCATGGTAGACACCACGAGTCGCTTTGTACACTACCCGATGAAAATCTAACGGAAGTGTCTCGCCATACGGATTGGTCTTTTCCCGTCCAACAAGCACCTGTGCAACCTCCTGCCCCACAAGTTTACCAGCCTGAACCTCCTCATGACCAAATCCTTAACCGATTAGATGCCATTGAAGAACATAACTGGCATATGCGACGGATGATGGAACACATGTACGATTGGCATATTGGCCAAAACCATTTTACGGACCGCCGAAATGACCCATGGCCTTGAACGCCGCGACATCCCTCTAAGCATTGAGGACAATGCTTAATTCTAGTTTGGGGGTGTAATTTTATCTTCGTGCATTTTTGTTTCTTGTTTTTTAGTATCTAAAAAAATTCTGTGGATAAACCTTTTTAGCTTCAAAGATGTAGATAACCTGTTCACAATTGGTATAATCAACATTTAGGTTCATTGCTTGTACATCACCCCATTCACTACCAGTTAAGATCTAAGTTGTATAGAAAGCATTGTTTCACTATTAGGAAGATACTTACACGCACTTCTCACTACATCACCACACGTAACCTTTAGGATTAGTCCACATGCCGTAATCTCCCTACATTACATATGTGACTGCTTGGATGGACCCTACCCAATGAGAATTTGGGTTGTTTTGGATTGAATCATCTATAATCAATCCCAATATATTCTTTCTTGTGAGGTACCTTCCACCAAAACGTAGCTCTAGGTTTTTGACTTGATTCTCGTTTAGAATAACTATGAATCTACATTAATGTCATCTTTTCTTTTCTTTGAACTCACCAAGAGCACCCCCTATCATCCCCTTCGCCACAAAGCTAAAAAAAATGCAAAAGAAGATAGATTGGGGGAAATGCAGTAGAAGAGGTTCACAAAGGGAACCGAAAGAATCTTGAATCAGATTATCCCTTCAAGGCTATTTTTATTACCAAGATAAGCCAAGATTAAAAGAAAGGTAAAAGGATGAAGCTAATTGTGTAAAGGCACCATCTAATCCAAAACTTTCCTTTAAACCCAAAAATCCCTTTGAGCCTAAAAAGTCCTCTGTACATGTAGTTTTGTGGAAACTTCTAGACTTTCAGAACCATTTCAAAAACATCAAGAGTAAAATACATTCTTGGTTAGGAAGGCTATTTGAGCGTATACACCTTGCCTTATACACATAAGAGAAATTGAGTGGATTTTGCGAGTATCCGTCCAGCAAGATCACTTGCCCCATTCCCTTAGTGATTACGGTATGTATACGAACTCCCTTTAGGTCGTGTGTGTGTGATTTGTTGAGCTAGGTGTCATGTTAGTATTAACCTTTGTGCAAAACAATCGTATTTTCTTACGTTTAGTAATTGACATGCAGGTATTAGTTGCGTTTGTGCATTAATGAACTTAAATATTGATTATCTCTTTTGGAAATATGGTTAGCTTATCTTGTTGTTTTTAAAGTTTGTCTCCTTTGTGGTCTTTCTCCCCTTGTTGTGTCTTAATGAGCAACTTGCTTCCTTGGGGACAAGGAAGAGTTTAGCTTGGGGGATTTTGTTAGCTAGTAATTTTGTACATATTTTCTCTATTAATATAATATGTTTTGCATCTTAGTTTAGTTCATTTGTGCATATTAGTTTAATTCACATTACATCCATCATTCGTTCCGTGTTCGGATCATATTCGGAAAACTTACGACTTTATTCAAATTTCAGGATGATTTGATATCACTCGGTTCGGTTACAATGGATGCCAAGAAATACAACGGAAGCGAAGCAGAAAGCGGAAAAGGCTGAATATGAGACGCACGACCCGTGCGGTATTCAAGCCAAAAGCACGCACGGCCCGTGCGCAGTACTCTCGGGCAGAAGCAAACGCACGACCCGTGCGTTCCTATGAAGGAAAAACGCATGGCCCATGCGCCCTCTCCAGCAACCTTTTTGCTTTATCCTCTGCAGCCCTTTTTGCCTTATCTCTTCAGAAGACTGATATTTTGGGGAGATATTTTTTGGACTGATATTTTTGCTCTCTCTCCAGGGGTTTAAAAAGCTTTTATTTTTTTGGATGTTTAAAAAAAATCTAACTTTCTTAGCAACTACTTTTAGCTTTTATCTTAACTTTTTGTTTCTCTTCAAGAACCTTTTCATCTTTCATGGATGCTTCTGCAGATTATGCTTGAAGATAGATAACCATAGTTCAGTATTTCTTTTTGATATTATCTAGCAAGGATTGAAGTTGTATTGGGATTCTACGTTCATCAAGTTCAAATCTTTGGGTTCTCCTATTGAGTATTGTATCCCTTTCTTAATCTTCGATTTATGTTCTTAATATTGTCTTATAAATCAGTGTTAACTTATGATTGTTGGTATTCACCTTGATTTATCTTTGTTTTATGATTCAATGGGTATGAATGATACTTTTGTCATTAGATTATAAACATCAAAGTTAGGTTGAATGTTATTACATATTGTTCATGACTTCATGTTTAGGTATTTCATACATATATGTAGGAGTGTTGTCGATGATTTCCTTTTATCTTTTCTATTATGTATCAGTAGCTAATATAATTTTATATTTTGTTTAGCTTCTTAATAGATAAAAGTCGTTTTTAGTTCTTTTCACATATAAGATTGTGTGGTGATAATCAACAGTTATATTGAGAAATTGGTTAACTCAAAGTATAACATTATGGTTGTTGAATGTTGGTTTTACGATTCAATCACCAACGGAAGTTGGTTTGAGATCGGAGACTGACTATTTGATAACCTTTATTCAACAAATCAAATTATAAACGGAAGTTTGAATTTGGCTTTTAGTCGATTAATCAACGATTCTAAAATTATCATGGAAATAGATAAAAGTAGGAATCGGGGGAATTGTTTTATCAAAACTTAATGCTTCTAGTTAAGTCGGATGTCACGGAAGTAGTCAAACTGCTTAACTAGGAAGGTTTGTTTCCCCTCGGAAGAGGGTCTCAAACATTTTTAGAAATATAAACCTCTACCTCGATATAACTATTGAGTGTCACCACTTTCATCTCGTCTTTATGTCTTAGTTCGATACATGTCGAAATAAATCTTCTACTATAATTTTGATAGTTTTTGTTGTAAATAGTTAAAGTCTCTTTTATGTTTTTATGTTTTATTCTTGTATTTTGATTTATAGGTTAATCCTTAGTTTATAAAAATCTCCATAAATTGTGTTCACATAGCTAGTTCATGATTTATAGCAGAATTAGTACTTAAACCATTACTCCCTGTGATCGACCTGTATGCTACACAACCCGTACGCTTGCGGTTAATATAAGACACATCAACTTGATTCAACAAGACTATGTGCAAGTGGTTTCCAATTATGATAATCTAAAATAATTGAAAGTAAAATTTGGACAAACAAATAATTTTGTTAAATGTAAAATGCAAAGTTCGAATAGATGATTTTGTTATCAATTGCCTTGCATTAGTTGATTCCGGTTGTTCTAACTATATTTTAAACAAATCTTTAGTTCCCTCTAGATACATAGTTAAAACAAACTCTCCGATAGAAGCCCAACAAGTGAAGTTTATTCTTATAAATAAATATTGAGGCCTAACAGTAAAATTAGTTTTGAGACCAACTGTGGCTTTAGCAAAGAGTATACTTTACCTAATAAAAATACTTTTGTTAGAGAGCTAAACCTTACAAATATTGATTTTATCCCATGATTAATTTTTTACTTAAAGATGATGGTAGTGCGACTTTAACCAAAGACTATTTACATTTTCACAAGCATAATTTTTTCACTCTTGCTATCACTAATCATTTTCCTTCAAACACTGATAAACTTAGTAACCCGATTTTAGAAAAACCTTGTCCATGTAAAAAGGAAAGAGAGTGTCAGCTTAAGGATGAAGAATTAGATGAGTTTTTAGATAAAATAATTGATTATGAAGAAGACGATCTTATAGATTATGACATAGACTATGTTAATAACGAGAAATTATGCACTGCTTTAGTTACTTAATCTGATATAGACAATTTAGTCTCTAAGTTAGAAAAGGTAGGAATAATTGGAGAAGACATCATTAGATATTGGGATAAAGACAAAGTTTTGTGCGAGTTAAAAATCAAAAATCCAGAATATATAATAAAGACTAGGAATACAGAGCCAACTAATTAAGACCGAGAAGACTTCAAAATGCATATTTCAGAATTAATCAAATTGGATGTTATAAGGTGTAAGTTATTATATGACCACGACACATGTCACACAGAGATACTGCTGAGGAGTATGTAAACCTATAGGGTCGCACACAAAGAATGCGTTTGTTTCCATCTTTAGAAACCCGAATAAATCAAGTTGATTAAGAAAATAATTATTCTTATAGGATAATTATGAAAATATGTGTTAAACTGTAATTATGATAATTATAGGGTGAAAACATAATTATGTTAATTACAGGGAATTATCTGTAATTATATATATAATTATAATTTAAAGTTTAAAAGACAATTATATATATATATATATTTGAATTTGAATATTGTAAATAATTACTAAACCTTATTTAATCCTTAGTTGAATTATAGTCTAACTATAATTCTTCTGGTATAAATAAGGGGTTATGCTAAATCATTTGATATACGATTGAATTAGAATAACCTTTCAGAGAAATACAGAAAAAAAAACCTTTTTTCTGTAAAAGTGTTATACACATATACATACATCTATACACATACATACATACATACATACATACATACATACATACATACATACATACATACATACATACATACATACATACATACATACATACATACATACATACATACATACATACATACATATACACTTGAACTAACTGGACTTAACGAAAACAGTTAACGACCGTTATCTTTTTCCGTTAACGAAAACATGTACATGACATCAGGCATTTATATGCATACGACATATACATATACATACAAGCAATACATATGTATATAATACATCTATAGGCATACATGCATATATACATACACACATACATAAACATGCATGATATAGACGTATATGTGATATATACATACAAGCAATACATATGTATACAATACATCTATAGACATACATACATACATACACACATACATACATAGACATGCAAGATATAGATGTATATGTGTTATATACATACAAGCAATACATATGTATACAATACATCTATAGACATACATACATACTCACGTACATACATAGACATGATCTATAGACATACATACATACATAAACACATGACGTAGACATGATCTATAGACATGCATACTACATACAATACATGATCTAGACATACACACAAACACACACTTATATGCATACGACACGTATTTACATGATATACATATATATGTACTTTATACATGCATACAAGCAATACATGTATACATACATACTATACATATATATACACTATATATATACATACGTTAATGATCATATACACACATACATAAATAAATACATACATTCATACATACATACATACATACATACATATACAGACATGATCTTGGAAAAAATAAGTAAAGTATTTTCCGACGGATTACAGACGGAATTCTTTAGGGTCGTCGGTAATTTGCGACGGATTACCGAGTGACTTCAGAAAAAAATAATTATTAATTATATTAGTAAATTTACCGACGTATTGGAATATTTAAAAAAATCAAAAATAAAATAATTTTTCGGCCCGCCGGTGATCCGTCAGAAATGTCTATATTTATCGACGGATTACCGACAGATAGTGTATCCGTCGTAAATGCTTCATATCCGTCGGTGTTCCGTCGGAAATTACCGACGGATATTGTCCGTCAGAAATCCGTGGTCGGAAATAAGCAATTTTCCAGTAGTGTAAGTCCCTGAACTATGTTTTTGAATGAAAAAACCATTAAACTTTCTCGTTTTTAATGATTAAGTCCCTGAACTATGTTTTTGAATGAAAAAACCATTAAACATTTTCATTTTGAATGAAAAAATTATTAAATTTTTATGTTTTGAATGATTAAGTTACTGAATTTTTTTTCTTCAATAAACTAAATCATCAAACTTCTAAAAATTGGTTACTTCCATCATTTTAAACCAAAAAAAAACTACTGGTAACCGGTTATCTTTTGATTATTCCTTTTTTGATAGATAAAAAATAGATCAAAGAGAGGGAGATCAATGGTAGGAGACAACACCGTGTTAGGCGATATAGAGAAAAGACAACGTTCGAGCAATGGGGAGTGGCGAGGTGGAGCGATACGATTGTTTTTGAGGGGTTTTAATGACGTAGAGTTTGAGAACACTGATTTATATTTGTTTTTTATTTTAAAACTTTCATAGTCAGTTTCAGATATCTTTAAAAAAAAGGTAACCAATTTTTAGAACTTCGATGGTTTTTTTATTAAAAAAAATATTTAGGAACTTATTCATTTAAAATTAAAAAGTTTAATGGTTTTGCATTTGAAAAAATAATTAAGTGACTTAACCATTTAAAATAAAAAAATTAATATATTTTTCATTATGAGATTTAATAATTAAAAAAATTGCATAGTTTATTGACTTTTTTTTTAAAATTTCCCATATATATACTTAGATACTCAGAGCTTATTAATTCCCCATTTCTATCTCCCTGCTTCTCAAATTTCCCGGTAAGTTCTTGAGTTTGGCCATTTCCGTTCGCAGCCGTCATCATCTCCTCTTCCTTCTTCTTTCCAGGTGACTATCTTCCCCCTTCCCTTAATATCCTAGTAACGAATTTCCATTTACTTAGTTCTTCTTCTTCTTTTTTGATAGGGTTTAGATTCAAGCGATACTATATATCCAATCTTCCCAGCATTCATCATCTTCCCCATTCCTTCTTTCCAGGTGACCTCCCCTTTCCCTTAATATTTCCATTTACTTAGTTCTTCTTCTTCTTCTTCTTCTTCTTTTTTTAATGGGTTTTATATTTTCAAGTGATACGTACTGTCCAATCCAAGATTGAAGACACAGACCGATTGGAGACTGGATATGGATATCGGAACAGTTCCACTACCTTCTTGTAACACCCTTGGATCTAGAAATAGCAACTAATTTAAAATTTTATAAATACACCAATAAATGATTCATACACAAACATGATTTATGGTTCAACCACAACACACACCATTTACTCTCTACAAACAGTATAACAGGGACGGGTGCTACTAAAACCCAATAATAGCCACTATCTCCAAACTGCGGAAGACTTCACCAACTACTTACTCTTGCACAAGCTAAGTCTCAACTCTTCATATCTGCTAGAACCAAACCCCCAACTGGAACCTGATGCACATGTCGACAAATAAAAAGGTTAGGCTTAACGCCTAGTGAGCTCAAGAGTTTTCAACATAATAAAATTAACTGTTCAAAAGAAAGGATGCGGTTAAAATCATAATTTTTATATTCGATAAGTCTTACATATGAAATGACTCATTTTCCAATAATATGCATGTTAGACAAAGAACACCAATTTAAACGTTTTCCAATCTATACTACTTCAAGGACGAAGATACGAAAATAAACCGCCCATTCATAAATTTGGTTTAACACAAAACCCACTCAAAACGTGGACAGAAATTTAACTCATCGTTTATGAAAATACGGTTAAAACTTTACATCCCGAAAACAGCCAAAGCACGGGTGGGGAATAATACTCAACCCATAAACTAAGGATAAAAATCCAATTATATAAACGCCACCGAAAACTTGGATAATAAGACTCAATACCCAAAAACAACACCTTTCGGTGACGGGGGATAGCCGAATTCCATCGAAAGTGACGGGCACACAGAGTTAAGCGACTTATCAATGTTATATGAGCATCACTTAGGGATAAAACACTCGTTAACATCAACCTTTCCGGGTCTATAGCTAACAAACCAACAAGCTCAACAACTTCATGTCTATTGCTTGGATAATCGTCAAGTTCAACCCCTCTAGGTCTGTACCTTGGAAATCTTCGTGCACTCATCAAGTTCAACCCCTCCAGGTCTATACCTTGGAATTCCAAAACATCCCAATTAAGCTCGTTCACAAGAAAGTTCAATTATTGATCATAAGACCCCATGCATATTTCAAGTTACAATACGGGGATAAAGTCCCCAACTAAACCAACCGACTGACTCATATGCCTATGGATCCAATGCATTACAGTCTAAAACGTTGCAGGACTCAAACGAATGAACTAACACATTCAAACTAGCAACTCTCAAATAAGATGCAACTAAGTACACCATACGTCCAAGGCTCCTCAACGAGCTACCCAAATCCGAAAAATGTTCCAAAGAGGCTAAATAGACGCTTGGCTAAAACACACGAGCCAAAATAGTTATATATAGGGATAGTAATGGGGCGGGGACCCTAATCCCCGTCCCCGTCCCCAATCCCAATTTCCATCCCCATCCCCGTCCCTATCCCCGCTGGGGAATATGATCACATCCCCATCCCCGTCCCCAATGGGGAACGGGGATCCCCAACGGGTAATCGGGGAATTTCCCCATTTATGTGATATATTTTTAAATGAAATGTGTTGAATATACTCGTTCGATAATGATCCATGTATAAATCTCACATATTTCCAAAATTTGTTTTTACGGACTATTAAATATTCATGTGAACAAGATTATAACATCATACGTAATTGTTTGATCAAACGCTTTCGACTCTCCGTGGTTTTTATCTAAAAAATTAAGACAAATACAAAAATGTAATAAGAAAGATCAAAAATACCATTTCTAAATTTAAAAGATGTTACGTCTAAATCTTTATAAATAATATATTTAAAAATAGATATACAATGTATGTAGTAATAAATATACATAATATTTAGTAATAATTATATAATATATTTAATATACGGGGACGGGGCGGGGCGCAGATCACGTTACCCGTCCCCGTCCCCATCCCCGGTTTTTAGAATTCGGGGATCCCCGTCCCCATCCCCGATCCCCGATTTTGCGGGGAATCCTCGTCCCCGTCGGGGCGGGTACACCGGGTTCCTATGGGGCGGGTCTCATTTCCATCCCTAGTTATATAAACCAAAATACACATTTTCCCAAAATCTTTAATTCTCAAATTACCATTGGCCTTCGGCCTCAAACCCCAAAAAGGTTTTCCATTTCTAAAATGTTCCCCATAGCCGGGAATGACCCAAACCCAAAGGACTCACGTATTCGTGCCTTTCAAAACATCCCATTTCATGAACGATGCATAAAACCCGACATACACTTAAAAGTGCATTTTTGACCAAATACTTATTTAGGTAATAATTTATCAAAACCCGATCATTTATGACACATTTAACGGAATGCCCAAAAATCACAAAGATATGTACTATATAAGTTTATAAAGTTGATACATTCAAAATAATCAAACTTATCAGCAGTTAACAATTTCATGAAAGATGCAAAACACTTTAGAATAAACATTTTGGCATGTACAACGTTTTCGCAAGTCAACTTGAACTCACCTTGCTAGGTTAAGTTAAACCTAGGTTTCAATCCCCAACCATTGACCTCCAAAAGCATAGATCTCACCCAAAGCTTTTCGAAGACATCCATTCTAACTCTTCAACTCAAGCTTCCAAAACCTAGATCCGCATGTTTCTAACCGTAAATATACATATTTCACCATATATAATTATTCCCCAAACATTCTACACAAGATCTCATCATATATCGAAAACCCTAATTTCCATAATGAAGAAAATAGGAGGTTACCTTAATCACCACTTCGATCCACCAACCAAAATACTTCTAGGTCACCCCGATGAGCCATAAACTCCCAAACTCTAAGTGATGAAAAGGGTTGGGTGAAAACCCTAGAAAATTGATGAAGGTGATGAAGAAGATGAATATGGGGATGGTGAATAATTGCTGAACTTGAACCCTTTGATGAAGCACCAAACAACAAGAAATAAATGAGGGGGTTGGGGAGTTCAAGAACCCTAGGTTCGGTTTTTATGACAGGGAGAGGTTGAGAGAGAATAACAAAAGAAAAGGTTGAGTTTAGAATGAGAAATGAGGCTAAAATCAGATTTTAACCCGTCTGACCCTCGCTCGCGACCTTGCCAAGCGATAGTGACAGTGTCACTATCGAGAGGCACTCTCGCATGGATTGTACCGTGAGTTGGTACCTCCCTGGCGATTGTGCCACGCGATAGTGACACATTGTCTACTATCGCGAGTCACTCTCGTGCCGTTTGTACCAAAACCCAAAAAGTCCAAAAACTCGCGATTCTCACATGGGTCGATTTAAGGCTCGAAAAAACAACATAATTCACCCGAAAAGATAAACGGAAGACGGAGCAACTACCAACGAAAGATGGAAACTTACTTTGCGAAAAACAGGGTGTTACACTTCCCTACCATTTTCTACCTATTGCAACTTCCTAACAAACCTTCTAGACGTCTTTAATTGATAGGTAATTCCTGCAGTTTTGGTGATGTTCTTTAAAAACCATAAAGAATCAAGAAAAACAAGAAACTCACAACCAAGAATCAAGAAAAAGAAAAAGATTCTTTTGTTATTAATTAGGCTTATTTATTATTTACTTACGCTTAAAATGCAGATTTGTATCCCACGATGGAACTATTGCCTAAGCCCCATGTGCGGTTTTATGGAGCCGCCAAAGTCGAACTAGGCCAACAACCACTTATGGACCTCGTGGAGGTCAGAGCCGATGTTGCACGATACGTCATTGAACTTAGAGCATCCACAGTCATGGACCTCATAAGAGGTTCATGATTTTGCCACATCAGTTTTCTCTTTCTGCCACATCAGTTTTCTCTTTCCTATACATTTTATAAACCTTTTACTCTTAAACATGAACCGATCCATTGTTTATATAATAAAAACAATAATAATAAAAAGTAATGCATAACTTTTACTTATTATATTTAGAAAACAATATTTAAAAACTAAACGTAATTAAAATTTACAATATTGAAATTCATAATAATTAGAAACTCAAAATTATTTATATAGTAAAAATAATTAAAATTTGATAAAAAAAAATTAATTAATTAATTTAATTAACTTCTTTTTGAAGATTGTATATTAAAAATAAAAAATAGAAAACTATTTTGGTTTAAATATAATTGATTAAATAAGATAAAAAAAAATAGAAATGTTAGCTTTTTTAATGTAGTTTTATTAGTGGGACTCATACTTTTAAACTTAAGGAGCGGTTCCTCTGTGAGGATCGCTCCATTGACATGGCACCTCCAGCTCATTTCCACAATAGCATCTCAAAAGCATGGACCAATGAGGTGGCAAAAAAAACTTACCACTGTAGATGCTCTTAGACCACCTACATCCCTGCAATTCATTTACACGTTCAATTGGGTCACGTCAGTTTTTGCAATTATCCTTTACACACATGCAATCCACCTACACTTTCAAAAGTGGTCCCCACTACAACAATTATTAATTATTTTATAAATTATTATATACATTTATATTTATTCAGATAATAATATGATATATAATTATTTATTTTAATTTAAAAAATAACATATATATATATATTTTTTTTAAAAACAAAAATGATTAATTTAATTAAAAAACATTTTATTAAAAAACATTTTATTAAAAAACAAACATATATTACATATATATATATAGAATATTTTTTAAAAAGGAATAAATTATTTTATTAAAAAATAAATTAATAGTACTAATTTATAAATTTCGTTGCTTTACATAAAAGTTAGTTTATTTAAGTAATTTTAAAAAGGGAAAAATAGGTTGTTAGCCACGTAGCTTGCAAAAGGAGTTGCAAATTTTGCAATTGATTTCTTATGTGGCATTTTATTTTCTGACAACACATGCCTTGCAATTGGAATAGCAAGGCCTCTGTGGATGGTCTTAGCATCCCTGACGAGCAATTCCTTCCTGATAAGTCAAACAATATTATTAATATAAAAATCAATGGTAGAGAGATGGCTCATGAGTATTTCTCGTTTTCCCACGGGGTTCCCACGACATACACACTGATGTGTATCGCGATGGTCTTGTACGTATAAGTGGAAAGGCAACACCAGGACCTGTTGTGGAATCCACAAACGGTGCCCAAGAGAACACGGGTCCAACTTTTTCCGAACAATGCCTGGGGCATATCCTTTTCAGTATCGGGCCTGTTGAAGAAGCGGTGACTCATATCGTTGAATTACCAGGCAGGATTCTAATCTACCTAAGGAGACAACAACCATAACTTGGTTGTTTTCATCAAATTCGCACTACTATTTACAATATTTTAGTTTTATGAAGTTAGTGCAACACTATTTCCATCACTAGTTTTTTCATTAAGTTTCTGATACATAGAAAATCATCTTTCAATTGTAGGTTTTTTGTATTTTTGTTTTAATTTCATTGTCTGATTACACTAGTTTGTTCAAATAATACATATGATTTCGGACAAATATCTAAGTGGCACCGAGCTCTCCTGGATGCAGCGTCTTAAATAAGTGTACGTTGGTGCGACCCGTGGTTTTAATTACCTTTATAATGATGTCGGACCCTAACATGGAGTAATGTATTGTGGTATAAAGGGCTCAAATGTGTTCCTAGATGAGAATTGGAAGCCAAAATAGTTGATTTTGGATTATCAAAAATAGGTCCGTTAAATACTCAAATGTTGAGTAAACCTTTCTTTTCACAAATGTTTGTAACAACTACGGCTATGTTGATCGCAATATGTAAGAACTGACATTCTTACAAAGGTATCTGACGTCTATTCATTTGGAGTGTTGTTGTTCTAAATCTTGTAAGGAAGGTTGGCACTTATTAACCAATATCAAGACGAGCGTCGGTTTCTTGCTTCACTCGGCACACGGTAAATGTGAAAAAAAGCATATTAGATGAGTTTATTCATTCCAATCTCATTAACAAATTAAGTGAAGGTAGATCCATTTATTGTGTTGTGGACCCTAACATAGAGTTCGCATGACTAACAATGTTTTTAACAAAAACAAGAAGAAATGTTGCAAGATTATGTCATGCATCTCATTTCTCACCCTATTCATAAAAAGAAGTGAATCAAGTTAAATAGCAATATAGCATATCCAGTAGATATCTCAACAAATCACTTTTGAAATGACTCCTGCATCCACTGTGCATCCTCCCTCCCTCCGTTATTAAAACACTTGTACCAATATCTAATAAAAGAAACAGAAAATTTCAGAAGGAAAAACAAACCACAAGACAAAGCACAGAGGTGACAGGTACATATTTCAAGGTTCAAGCATGATTCATCCTTTGGTTAATCGATATAACGACGCACAACAATTTGTCCTTGAAACCAAAACAATCCCGTTAGGTAGTAAAAGTATAATATATATATAGCAACTTACCGATTAACAAACCAAAAAAGTTCCACTTGCCACAATAAAAATGGAAGTTACATAAAGAAACAACCAGAATGAAGTATCCGTTTCCTACCTAGTTTGTAGCAGTTTCACAAAAAGGTTTGATCTCGAATGAAACGCTAGACTGGATGATAGATCTATGTCGTTAAGGACTATTGAAGAATCTCGAGTCGAACTCTTCACGATTTATATCTTCCATTTCATATGCTGAAACAAGAAAAATAGAAGATCTTTCAACTCTAAACTGGAAACCCTCTTCAAGGGTCTTCCTCCCGATAGCGAGGGTCATTTCATCTTTCGTTTGAAAAACATCCCCTACATTCACTCTTCTACTACGGGTATAATGTACAGGTGCTTCGTTTGGTGTGATGACGGGTTCTCGGTCTTCTAGAAGGGAGGGGGTCATACCAAAGAAATCATTTATCCCACCATATGATTTAACAGGACTAGATTCAGACGTTTCTTCTTCTTCTTCTTCTTCATCCGTATGAACATCAAAAAGACCCAGGTCATAAACATGAAATTCATCAAGGTCTTGATGAAATTCTTCATCGGCATCGTCTTCCTCATCTTCTCGTTCGTCTACCAGTTCTTCTGTCTCATGAACAACATCGGGGTTATAGTCACTCATACCATAACCATGTTCATGAAGAAAAGCGGAATCAAACTGAGGCCTGTAAGATGTTTGATTCTGCTCAGGGAACTGAGGCATGTAAGATGTTTGATTCTGCTCGGGGAACTGAGGCATGTAAGATGTTTGATTTTACTCGGCATACACATCAGGAGCGCCTCCGGTGTTCGAACCACCACCAACGTTGTTGCCGCCCGCCATCGTGTAATCGTCGTAAACGTAAAGTGTAGGCGGATTTGTTAAAGCCATAGCATTTTGCAGGAAACACGAAACATCGACATTGTCTCTTAACTCAATGATTTGCCCAGAATATTTGTAAATAATTTTGGTGGTACCAACAATAGAGTCCATACCACATTTCTCTTGAACATAATTAACCAACCTTTGATGAGTGATAGTTGTCGGAACCATGGCGCTAACCATCGGTCGATCAGTAAAATAATCTCACTATTGACCATTCTATTGAAAGTAACCTCCATCACTACACCAAATGTTGTCTTAGACAACAAATGCTAATTGCCTATGTTGCTTAAGATAAACTTAGGCAACAAAGGCTAATATATGTTGCCTAAGTTTTCTCTTAGGCAACATGTAATTCTATGTTGCCTAAGTCCGACCTTATGCAACATATGAATAATCATATGTTGCCTCAACTATTTTAAGCAACATCTTCCCTTATGTTGCCTTAGTTTTATAATGTTTTTTTAATAAATGAAAGTTATCTTATGCAACATATTTTCTTGTTTCTAAGTTGCATAAGATCAAAAATATAAATAAATGTAGTTATTTGAAAGTGTAATAACTTGTTGAAGGATTATTTAATTTCACACCCACTTTTACTTAGGCAATATATAATCATTTAAATTATTATTTTGTCCTAATAATTATTATTTTATTTTGTTTAATTTTGTAGTTATTTCATGTTTATATCATTTAAATTTGGAACGTGATTTGGAGCGATTTTGGATTCCAACAAACGTTTACGTCATCAAAAAACATTTAGATTTTCTTAGGTAATCATAATTTTGTTGTTATTTCATTTTTATCTCGTCTAAAATTGGATTGTTACGTGTCTACAAATACGTTTAGCTCTTACTTTATTTTATTTTGTATGATTTTGCAGTTAATTCATGTTTATATCATGTAAAATTGGAACGTTTTATAATGTTTTTTTTAATAAATGAAAGTTATCTTAGGCAACATATTTTCTTGTTTCTATGTTGCCTAAGGTCAAAAATATGAATAAATAAAGGTAGTTGAAAGTGTAATAACTATGTTGACGGATGATTTAAAGATCACACATACTTTTACTTAGGCAACATATAATATATTATGTTTGTTGCCTAAGATCTAGCTTAGCCAACATATTTTTTTGTTTCTATGTTGCCTAAGATCACAGTTATTGTTATAAAATGATAGTTCCCTCAGTTCCAACATTTCATCTTCATTCCAACATTTCTTCACTATTTCAAAAAAAATCGTTTCTAAGGAATTGGGACGCGATTTTGTTGACTTTTGGCTTCCAACAAACATCGTTTTCATCATCAAATGACGTTTAAAGATTCTTAGGTAATTATTATTTTATTTGCCTAATTTTGTAGTTATTTTATGTTTATATCATTTAAATTTGGAACGTGATTTGGAGCGATTTTGGCTTCCAACAAACGTTTTCATCATCAAAATGCATTTAGATTTTCTTTGGTAATTATAATTTTGTTGTTATTTCATGTTTATCTCATCTAAATTAGGATTATTACATGTCTAAAATACGTTTAGCTCTTACTTTATTTTATTTTGTATAATTTTGTAGTTATTTCATGTTTATATCATCTAAATTTGGAAGTGTTCCTTAGGGTGTTCCAAGTGGTGCTATCGTACAGGGCCCCCGACGATCGGGGGGCCTCCGAATATTTTTTAATTTTTACTTGTAACTAATTTACTATATAAATTTATTAAGAAAAGCATTGAGACAAAATCTCTCTTAGCGTAGTGGCAAGGTTGTGTTGCTGTAAGTGAATTTCTTATTTTACGCTGGTTCGAATCCCGCAACTCATGATTTTAGATTTTTGTGTGTTTAACTTGATGTACAAGTCTTTTTAGGATTAATTAAGTATACGAAATGTTAACATTTTTTTAAAAGTTATTAGGCATATACCCGCGCGATGCAGCGGAATGTAAGTAAAGAACGAACAATTAATACTATTTCCTTATATACATTTCATCAATAATCAACCATAACCTAAGAATCACAACTTATGAAACCTAAACCCATAAAGATATTCAATAATTAGTTTATATTACAATTATTGATGAAAAAAATTATAATGATATTATTTATAATAAGAATGAAACGTATTTTACGATTATGTATTTTTAACGTGCTAACGGTGGAAAAAAAATAAAACGTATGAATAGAAAAACAAATTATTTCATAGATATTCATGATATTTAATAGTACGGTTAAATTAAAAAATATTCAATATTGGGCTCGTTTTGAAGATATTGAGGAGACGCTTATAATGATATAATTTGTAGAAAAATGAACGTATTTTTTCATTGCATTTTTGTTAATATATGATTATTTGTGTTAATATGATAATGATGTAAAATGAAAAATGAAAAAAATAAGGGATATAAAGTAAATTAAATAAGTAATTGTAAGGGTGATAAATGTAACATTGTAAGGGTGGTAAATGTAATTGTACAAAAGTTTGTACAATAACCGTTTTAGTTTTTCCATTATATAGTATAGATTCTGATATTTAATAGTACTGTTAAATTAAAAAAAAAGTATTTTTTCATTGCATTTTTGTTCATATACGATTATTTGTGTTAATATGATAACGGCGTAAAATGAAAAATGAAAAAGTAAGGATATAAAGTAAATTAAATAAGTAATTGTAAAGGTGGTAAATGTAACATTGTAAGGGTGGTAAATGTTATTGTACAAAAGATTAAGGGTGGTAAATGTTATTGTACAAAAGATTGTACAATAACCGTATAACCGTTTTAGAATTTTCATTATATAGCTAGGCATATACCCGCGCAATGCAGCAGAATGTAAGTAAAGAACGAACAATTAATGTTACTTTCTTATAGATATGTCATCAACAATCAATCATAACCTAAGAATCACAATTTATAAAACCCTAAACCTATAAAGATATTCAATAATTAGTTTATATTACAATTATTGACGAAAAAAATTATAATGATATAATTTATAATAAGAATGAAACGTATTTTATGATTATGTATTTTTAATGTGCTAATGGTGGAAAAATAAATAAAACGTATGGATAGAAAACAAATTAATTCGTAGATATTCATGATATTTAATAGTACGGTTAAATTAAAAAAAATCAATATTGGGCTCGTTTTGAAGGTCAAACGAGACGATTATAATGATATAATTTGTAGAAAAATGAACGTATTTTTCATCGTATTTTTGTTCATATACGATTATTTGTGTTAATATGATAATGGTGTAAAATGAAAAATGAAAAAGTAAGAGATATAAAGTAAATTAAATAAGTAATTGTAAGGGTGGTAAATGTTATTGTACAAAAGATTGTACAATAACCGTTTTAGTAGTATAGATAATTCGTATATATTCTGATATTTAATAGTATGGTTAAATTAAAAAATATTCAATATTGGGCTCGTTTTGAAGGTATTGACGAGACGATTATAATGGTATAATTTGTAAAAAAAATGAACGTATTTTTTCATTGCATTTTTGTTCATATACAATTACTTGTGTTAATATGATAACGGTGTAAAATGAAAAATGAAAAGGTAAGAGATATAAAATAAATTAAAAAAGTATTTGTAAGGGTGGTAAATGTAACATTATAAGGGTAGTAAATGTTATTGTACAAAAGATTAAGGGTGGTAAATGTTATTGTACAAAAGATTGTACAATAACTGTATAACCGTTTTAGAATTTTCATTATATAGTATAGATATAGATTATTTTTGGATGGCTTACAATTTTAATTATTTTTTTCTAACTTTTATTAATTGGATAATTATATTATATAACTACTTTTTGTAAATTATGTTTATAATTTATTCTTCAAGTTCAAATCTAATAATTTTTTATTTGACTTTTTTTTAAGAGTTCTAATTATAAGGATTCAGACAATCTTCAACAATTATGCTTTAGTGTATATTAAAATAGAAGAAGAAAATAGGAAAGATAGAAATTCTGAAAACTTAATTTTTAGTAGAGAGAGATTTTGTTTTAATTGTTTACACTAATAAACGTGTTATGATTTTAATAATATAATTAATATCGACTTTGTTAAAATAAAGTAAATGTTGAAGTTGAATGCAATTTTTCTTATAGATTTTATATTCTCCATTTTAGAAATATTATGTAATAGTTGTTAGAGATGTTCTCAATAACTTTGGTTGCTTAATGTTTTTGTAATGATTTATTTTATACTTTTCTTTGAATATTTTATAGAATTTAGATTTTTTTTAATATTTATTGATTTCTCCTATATATGTTTTTTTCAAACGTTTTTAATTTTTAATATAGTGCTTTTTACTGACTATAGATTAATAAAGGTTGATCAATTCTATATAAAGGGAGTTCCTATTTATATCCCTCTATACTCATATACATGTTATTTCTTACATATACCTCACTTACATACTCTATATAAAATAAAAAAAGCTATGAATTTTGAATCCACACTAATATAATAACATTAAAAATTAAAATTTAATGTTGAAAAAGAAGAAAAGGATGAACAATTTGTTACAAGACAAAGATGAATATTCATCAATTTGTTATCAAATAAACGTTGAAATGTAATAAAAATAATTTAATAAATTAAAAAAATATTAAAGGCACATCTAATTTTTTACACAGGGCCTCCATAATGTCAGGAACGGTCCTGTTTGGAACGTTTTATAATGGTTTTTTGTTAATAAATGAAAGTTATCTTAGACAACATATTTTCTTTTTTTTATGTTGCCTAAGGTCAAAAATATGAATAAATATAGGTAGTTGAAAGTGTAATAACTTGTTGACGGGAGATTTAAATTTTACACCCACTTTTACTTAGGCAACATATAAGCTATTGTGTTTTTTGCGTAAGAACTAGCTTAGGCAACATATTTTCTTGTTTCTATGTTGCCTAAGGTCAAAAATAAAAATAAATATAGGTAGTTGAAAATGTAATCACTTTAGATTATCTTAGGTAAATATAATTTTGTTGTTATTTCATGTTTATCTCGTCTAAATTTGGATTATTACGTGTCTAAAAATACGTTTGGCTCTTACTTTATTTTATTTTGTATGATTTTGTAGTTATTTCATGTTTATATCATGTAAAATTGGAACGTATTTTGGAGGAATTTTGGTGATTTTGTAGTTATTTCTTGTTTATTTATGTATTTATTTTTCACATACAGAATGACAAAAAATGTGGATAAAATTTGGATGATTTAAGAAGATACGAGGAAAAATACATTTTGGGAATTTATATATTTTTGGAATTTGCTAAAAATAATTCAGTGAGTTGAAATGGTTATTACAAATGCCCCTGTATAGACTGTGGCAACATGTTATTTCAAAACAAGACAGATATAATTTTTCATTTGAAAGATGTTGGTATAATGAAAACTTATACCGTGTGGGATCAACACGGTGAGGTTACAGATATAGCTATTGCATCGCACCGAAGACTGAATATGATACGCGATCGAGCATCCTCGAGTCTCAATGTCAATCCTGTTGTACAATTTCTGGAAGATGCATTTCCATCCCGTGAGCGATACAATGATAATGAATCAATCGCTGAGGAGGGTGCTCATGTTTGTGATGTGAACAATGTTGCTTTCAAAGTGACTGATGCCTATTCACGACTGATAGCGGAAACGAATACTCCATTGTACGAGAGTTGTACAGAAACTTCCTTGGGTGCCCTTCTAAGAGCAATTTCTCTTAAAGATGAAACTGGAATATCTATCAAGGCATTTGATAAGTATTTGGGGTTTCAAAAATCTTTATTGCCCACTCCAAACAAGCTTCCTAAATCATACGCAGAGGCGAAAAAAATCCTCAAGGGCGTTGGGATGGGGTATGAGCTTATCCATGCATGTTTAAATGGTTCTTTCTTATACTACAAATAAGGTGACATGCATGACCAGTGCCCTGTATGTGGATTGCCAAGATATGAAGATGTCGGTAACAAAGTACCAATGAAGATTGTTCGTTATTTTCCTCTGACACCGAGGTTGCAGCGTTTGTACATGTCAAAATATACTGCATAAATCGGGACCGACTTTGTTCCGGTATAGGGCTAATAAACTTGAAGCTAACAGACACGTGGCTCCTTATCTCGGTACAATTGTCGAGACCACTAAAAGCGAAGACCGTAAAGTAAGTACTTGTAGCATGATGGTTTATAAAAAATGATTAATGCACTTTTTATCCATATTTAGTTTATACACTTGCAATAATTGTAATTAAAAACAATGTCATTTATAGTCACTAGTACAAAAATGATTTTTTGTGACGGTTTTGAAAAGTAGGTTTGTAACGGTTTGATAAAAAACCGTTACAAAAAGTCATCTAAAAAGTTAGAGAATTGTTTTAGTAACAGTTTTTATAAAGAACCATTACTATTACAAAAGAATGTAGAAATATAAAGCAACGTTTTAGATAAAAACGTTACTTAAGGTTCCCTAAGGTAACGGTTTAGGACGATTATGAAAAACCGTTGCTTTTTATTGTGACGGTTTTTAAAAACCGTTGACATATAAGACCTTTTAGTAACGGTCTTATTCTAAATCGTTGCTTTATGTCGTGACGGTTTTAAAAAACCATTACTGAAAACTAAAATATGTATAGCAACGCTTATTTGAAAACCATTTCGAAAAGTCACCAAGTTCTATGGCAACGAAATTCCAAAATTTGCGTCACCAAAAGCTAGTGTATGGCAAGGTTTTTGAAAAAATTACCTCACTATATGTCATTCTCTAGTAACGACGTTAAAACATTTACATTACAATATCTCTAGCTACATTGATGGTTTTGAATATTTATGTCACCATATGTCATGTTATGGTGACGTTTTTTGAGTATGTTACCATATGTCATTCTACGGTAACCATTTTGAAGATAAATGTCACCATAGGTTATGTTATGGTGACGGTTTTAAAAAATTATATGTCACAATGGTGACAATTTTGTATAATAAATGTCATTATATATCATGCTAAGGTGATGGTTAGAATAATAAACGTCCACGTAAGTCATGCTACGATGACGATTTTGTATAATAAACATGACCATATGTAATGTTATGGTGATAACTTTAAATAATAAACATCAACATTTGTCATGCTACAGTGACGGTTTTGAACAATAAATGTCATTGTACATCATGTTACAATGACGGTTATGAAAGATAAACATCAAGGTACCTCATGCTATGGTGACGGTTTTGAAAAATAAACGTCACCGCATGTGATGCTAAAATGACGGTTTTGAAAATTTTACGTCACCTAATATCATGTTACTGTGACGATTTAGAAAAATTAATGTCACCGTACGTCATGATATGTGACAGTTTTGAAACATAAAATAAAATTGTTAGTAACAAAAAATAATTGTCACTAAAATGAAAGTGGTAGTGACAAAAAATAGTGATCACTAATTTCAAAGAGGTAATGACTAAAAATAGTTGTGACTAAATAGTATTTAGTAGTTCATGTTAAGTGAATAGATTAGTGACAAAAAAAATTAGTGGTCATTGTTTGGGTAAAAATTCACAAGTATTGACTGGTTCGGAACACTTTGGAGCGAAATAGAACAAAAAGACAATTTTTGACAAATTTGCGCGATTGTGGAGTTTTGAGCATAACTCACTCGTTCGAGCTCGGATTTAAGTGATTCAAGATGATCTGGAAACCTAACACACAGATCTACAATGTTCGTGTTTTGAGTTTTTTGAAATTTGGAGTAAATTTGGGCCAAAACTGATGTTGAAGTTCGGAGTACAAAGCTGACAGAAAATTAATAAAAGAATTAAAGATGCATTGATGACCAAAAGTGAAGTAGTAGTAGAGTGGTAAGGGTGTCGTGTTTGGTTGCTCAAGGTAGCGGGTTCTAGACCCACATGTACTAGCTTTCTGTTATTTTTTTATTTGAAATAACTTCAATACGGGCCCAACTCACAAGCTAGCCCAACTTCCAATTCTTAAACCCAATTCGGTGAAAAGCAATGTCCCAAGCCCACCTCTTAATTAGGGCATAATTATGGTATAAATTAGAGAAGAAATCATTATGGAGAAGACTAAGAATTTTAAATATTTATTAGAAAAAATTTAAAAAAAAATTGATTCCGCCGAAAAATACTAAGTTAGGATTTGACGTACCCTATTGTTATTTAACGGATCCAGTTAGTCTTTAATTAATGGATCTAGTCAAGCTTTAACAGATCAAGTTGGGTTTTAACGTACCTAGTTGGGCTTTAACGTACATAGTTGGGCTTTAATGTACCTATTTGGGCTTTAACAGATCCACTTGAGCTTTAATGGATCCAGTTGGTCTTTAACGTACCCACATGGGCTTTAACGTACCTAGTTGGGCTTCAATGGATCCAGTTGAGCTTTAGCGTACCCAGTTGGTCTTTAATGGATCCGGTTGGGCTTTAACGTACCCAGTGGGGCTTTAATGGGTATAGTTGAGCTTTAATGGATATGGTTGGACTTTAATGGATCCGGTTGGGCTTTAACATACCAAGTGGGGCTTTAATGGGTACAACTGAGCTTTAACGGATACGGTTGGGCTTTAATGGATCTAGTAGGGCTTTAACGTACCTAGTTGGGTTTTAATGGATCCAGTGAACTTTAATGGATCCGGTTGGGCTTTAACGTACCTAGTGGGGCTTTAATGGGTACAGTTGAGCTTTAATGGATACAATTGGGCTTTAACGTTCCTAGTTGGGCTTCAATGGAACCAGTTGAGCTTTAACTTACACAGTTGGTCTTTAATTGATCCGTTTGGGCTTTAATGTACCCAGTGGGGCTTTAACGGGTATAGTTGAGCTTTAATCGATCTGGTTGGGCTCTAACGGTTCCGGTTGGGCTTTAACGTTCCCAGTTGGGCTTCAATTGATCCAGTTGAGCTTTAACGGATACAGTTGGGCTTTAACGTACCCAGTTGGATTTTAACGTACCTAGTTGGGCTTTAACGTACCTAGTTGGGCTTTAACGGATCCAGTTGGACTTTAATGGATCCGGTTGGGCTTTAACGTACCCGGTTGAGCTTTAATGGATCCAGTTGGGTTTTAACGTAACCCGTTGGGCTTTAACGTACCCAGTTGGTCTTTAACGGATCCAATTGGGTTATAATGGATCCGGTTGGGCTTTAACGTACCTAGTGGGTCTTTAATGGGTACAGTTGAGCTTTAATGGATACGGTTGGGCTTTAACGTACCCGGTTGGGTTTAATGGATCCAATAGGGTTTTAACGCACCCCGTTGGGCTTTAATGGATCTACTGACCTTCATTCAGCTCTATTGGACTTAAACCCAAGAAGACTAATAGCTCATGAAGAACACTCTTATGAATTGCGACTTAGAATGGAATTGATCAGGTACATCTCATCCTAATGTGCCTCCATGGTTGATAACCAAATTATCACGTTGCTCACTGTTAACTCAATTTCTCATCGGAACCCAACCCTATATCCACTAAACAACAGCAGGTCTCGCCTCCTTTACACATACACATATATCCACTACATATTTACACATACAAAAACTATCTATCACAAACATATATACATACATATATATATATACACGCACCCATACTTACATATGCATACGTTCATCACATACACATACAGGCGAAGGATCTTGTGAGAAGTTGAGTTAACAGTGAGAAACGTGAGAAGTAGATCTGAACCGTTGATCTCTTTTAATCTCAAACCCTCCCATGAATTGCGGCTTAAAAGGGAATTGATCTGGTGCATCTCGATGCATCTTATTTAGGTGCATCTCATTCTAATGTGCGTCTATTTCTCATCCAACGGTTGATAACCACTTATCACACTTCTCACCATTAACTCAACTTCTCACCGAAATCCAACCCTACACATACATATATGTATATATATATACATGTAAATAAAATTTTAATATTAGATAAAATTTTAACAAACACCTAAATAAAATATTTATTATGTGAATGCTATTATTTTAAATTAAACTTTAATAAAAAAATATTAAATTCCGAAGTTCAAATTTTAAAAAGTAAAAATCGGCGGCGTCACATTCAAGATTTGAAAATTTTCTACTTTTGGATATTTTTTTTTTGAAAATTGAGACAACACTTCCAGTTCCCACAAATATATGCCCTAGTCTCCTCCATTCTCCCCCCTTTCTTTATCTCTAGCATCGACTAAAATTCTGTGATACCAGCCCTTCGATTGAAAATCTTCTACTCTTGCCCTTTTGCACTCGCCATTGTCGTCTCAATCTGCTCGTATTCACATATGTGTCTCTCGATATGTATCAGGTATGTCAAACCCATCATATTTCTCTACCTATTTGTGCTTTATGTTATCTAGTAGAAATGTCGATTTCTAGGGTTTTAGAAATAACAATTTCCCTATGTTTTTTAGTGGCTAAGAGTATGATTTGGTTATTTGGGTTTCTAATTAACTTCACCACCGAATATCGACATCTCTTAGGTAATACACATCGATTTTTATTCTGTGATTTTTGTGTTGTTCCTAAGCTTTATGATCTGTAATATCTTGTTGTTCCTAAATAATTCGATTTTTTTTTGTTGTTCCTACATAAATCGATTTTTTTTGTTGTTCCTAATATTCTATCATGTTGTCCCAGATCTGTGATTTTTTTTTCTTGTCATTACTTAATTGTTTAAATGGATTTAGTTGTATTTTGTACTGTTAGCATTGTAGTTGAAACGGGTAAGTAAGCTTAGGGACCGTTTACCAAATGCAAAGAATTCACCTTCATTTACCTTATCTTGTAACATCATTGGCCATGAAAATGGATTGTTGGTAAACATTTTAAAACCCAGTAAGCGCTTCCCACACTTACCGGGTAAGACTCTCGACCCTTCCCTTGTTTCTTACCTGATCTTTAACCAAGCCTAAACCCTTATGATTTATTGGATGAAGAAAACCTATTGTACTTGTTACTTCAATTCTATAAGCAAAGAAACCATTAAAATTCTATCCAAATTGAATCTTGAACATGAATACTAAGATTGATGAACTTGGCATGGATTGAAATCCACTTGATCTTGCTTGGTCCAAAAATCTGCTTTAAAACCAAAAATGTTACTGTTGTGTACCCACAAAGAACAGAAATTCAGATATGAAAGTCTTTAACAACATTAGGCCGAATTATTCATTCATGTAGATGAACTAAAGTACCAAAACTGCATGTGTGATTTATTTACAAATTATATAGTCGAAGATTTTGTTATTGTAATAACACAGTAAGTTTTATATGTTTAAAAATCCAAGGGAGTACTATGTTAATTTTTTTATTTTGAAGAGCTTAGGTTGTCATTTATGATTTCACATAAAGTGAGTCATCACCTTTCTTCTTTAGTGGGACTAGTCATTTATTGATTTGGAAAGAAAGTGTTGTGTGTGTTTGTGTTTCCTGCAGGAGAAATTGATCAAGTGAAGAAGAAAGAAAATTGTGGATTTTATAGTTTTAAATCTCATCTTATATCCTTAAGGTAAGTTTTATTCTTTCATCTCATCTCTAAGTTTTAGTTAGTTAAATATTGGATATAAGTTTTGGGTGAAGTAAATTTAGGGTTAAGTTTCGGTTTCGGTTGGGAAAATCTCATAGCTTGTTTTTTTTTTAAATGGGATTTTGATCTTGAGTTTTGGTGTGAGTTGTAGAAGTTATTTATGGAAAGTTTTGAGTATTGAGTTTGCTTATCCTTGAAAATTTGATTGGGATGAATTCATGGAAATTGATCAAAGTATTTTCAAGCATCATTTTAGTGTGTTCTTGAGATTTTTCCCATAGATTTTGATAGTGTATGGTTGAAAAGTTGCTTATGTTCAAAAAGATTGTGTTATGTCAATTTTTATGGAGGTTTATGCATATTTTGAGATGGGGTTTTGAGTTTATGTTGAATTCTGGGCAAAATAGAATTGTGCAAGGAAAGAAAGTCGCATCCAGTGATGAATAGTGATGAATGCGAGTTTCATGTGACTTTACCTGCATGAAAGTGGCATTCTCCTTTATGATGTGATTTTTCGTTTTTCTTCCGTATCATCTTGGGGTCTTTCGAGTTATCTTTTAGGCTCCTTAAAGTTAGAGTATTAAAGTGGGTTAAATCCTTTAGATTGTAACCATGCTTCGATACAGATTTGCATTTAGTTTTGAGTTTCGTTACCGGTTAAACTTTGAATTATCGTATATTGTAATCGAAGTGAGTTTTCTTTAACAAATTTCAAATGAAATGCATACATTATCAAATATTTAACATATCGATGTCATATATTATATTATTGATATGTTTGGGTATGAATTGATAAACGTGAAATGTTAATTGTTACACGTTTTATTATTAATTCAAGTAACGTTTTATTATCCATCCAAACTTGTATTTTTAACGGGTAACTTGCAATCTCTGTTTCGGCACCACTAGCAATGATCTAATGGTTGTGCATTGACAATATTTCAACCTTCAATCGCAAATTGCTTTTTCCTTGCCCATATTCAACTTCCAGTTTAACTATAGTTAAGATTGTGTATGTATTTTGTTTATTTGGATGATGGAGTCACTGTAGGTGCCATTTAGAAGGCCTTTTATTTGTATTTTTGTATGTTTAACTTTTCACCAATTTAGGTGCCATTTGTTTGGTTTATTCATCTGTTGTGTAAACAAGACATAATTTTTAATTTTAGATGATTTCTCATCCAAATCCAATACTTATGTATTATAGGATTAAACATTGTTGGGCCAATTAGACCAAAAAATCAGACCCACACCTGTTATACACATGTTGAACATGTCTCATACAGGTGAATGTGGACCTGCTATTTTTATAATCTTTTGATGGCTCTTGGATCTTGACTAAACTGATCTCAATAAACTGGTATGTTTTTATAATCTTTCGATATATGTTGTTTTTGATTCTCAAATGGGATTCATTAATGATTATTTGTTGCTTAAGATTTTGGTTAAATGGTTGCAACAAAATAATATTCACGTTTTTGTAGGTTGGAGATGTTCATCTTAAGAGTATTATAAATTCCATGGAGACTGTGGCAAGAGGACGCAAAAGCTTAGGTCCAGATGATGAAGAGGTCAAAGCAAACAAGGAGTATATCTTAAATAAGAAAAAATGATTCAAATATTAAGTACTTGTTATTGTTGTTTTTGTACATAATTCATACACTGTATAATACTACTTTAATGTTATTATATATAATGTTAATCATTTGATTCATATTTTGAGTTTTTTGTATTTATTTTATATTACCAAAAAATGATAAAAAAAACGTCATCAATAGGTAGTTTATGACAGTGGTTTTGATAATCTAACGTCATCGTATGTCACGGCAGATAATGTGATGGTTTTTATGCTCACGAAAACCGTTACCATATATCTAAGGTGACGGTTTTTAACGGTTTGATAAAAACAAATGGCACCTTACGTCGTACTACAATGACGGGTCTGAAAAATAAGCGTCATTGTATGTCATGCTACGGTAACGGTTCGAATAAATAAATGTCACCATATGTCTGTTACTGTGACGGTTTTAAATAATAAATGTCACCATATCTCGTGTTGCATTGACGATTTTTAAAAATAAACGTCACCTTATGTCATCCTATAGTCATGTTTCTTAAATGTAAACGTCAACGTAGGTCATGCTATAGTGACTATTTTAAAAAATAAACGTCACTGTACATCATGTTAGAGTTACGGTTTTTAAATAGAAACCTCAGCGTATGTCATGTTACGGTGACTATTTCGAGAATTTAACGTCACCTTACGTTATGTTATGGTGACGATTTTAAATAATGAAGATCATTATATGTCATGCTTTGGTAACTTTTATGACAAATAACTGTCACTGTATGTCATGCTACGGTCACGATTTTGAAAAAATAAAACGTCACCATATGTACTGCTATGATGACGGTTTTTAATATAAACGTCAAAGCATGTCATGCTACGATGACAATTTTAATAAAATAGTGTCACCGTATATTACACTATGGTGACGGTTTTTGATAATTAATGTCATTGTATGTTATGCTATGGTAACGGTTTTAGAAAAAAAACAACTTTCTTTTGTATATTTAAGATGACGGTTTTTAGCGTATGGTAACGATTTTTTATATGATTTGGTAACATTTTTTAAACGTAACCAAAAGTGTACCAAAAGTGACGGCAGGTACGGTGACTATTTTTATGTCCATGAAAACCGTTACCGAACACCTATGGTAACGGTTTTTAACCGTCACTAAAGACTTTTTTTGTACTAGTGAGTTTTAAATATGTTAATAGTTGTTTGAATCATATTTACAAAAACTTGTTGAGGAAGCGATTGAGAAGATAAAGAATGACTCCGACGATATTTTAGATTCCGTTGTTCCTCTAATGTGTTGCCCAATTGAAAAAGAAATATCAATAATTGAGCAAATAGTTGGTCTGTCGGTAGGGATGGTTGTTCGAGGTATGGGTAGCTTACCGATTCGAGCCTCGAGAATGAGAGGTCCAGCGAAGGGAACCTCTATGTCGGTATCTACGGTTAATGAGGATGATTTGCGGCGATAACTTGCGGAGCGTGATGAGGAGATTCACTTACTAAAAGAGGGACATGATGAGGCAAAAAGGGAAGCCACCGAACAAAGAAAGATGATAAAATCTTTGACGCGTATGTGCGGTGGTATTAGTGATGCAAACTCCAACTCAACAACCCCGACGAACAATGCTTTAGGTTAATTTTTTATTTTACGTTTTCGAACTCATTGCCTACTTTTGTACTTATTTAGGAAAAACATTATCTTTCAATTATTGAATTTATTAGTTTTGTTTGGTTATTGGAGTTTTTTGCCGATTCATACGAGTTTCTTTGTTTATGAGAGTTTGTAGCATCATGGCTCACAAAATGAGCACTATTATCTTTTTTTATATAAAACATCTTAGGCAACTTATCTATAAGTGTTGCCTAAAAGAAATATTATATTACTTTAATTAAGTTGAAAGGCAACATACGTCAATAGAGTATGTTGTCTAAGTTAATAACTTAGGCAAGACATGCATAAATCTAATTTTGCCTTAGTGTTTGTTTGGTGCAACATATGTTTTTTTTCATAGGCAACATAACATGTTGTGTGTTGCTTAAGGAGTTTGCTTAGGCAACATGTTTGCATATGTTGCCTAGGATCTTATGCAACATTGAGAAGGCAACACTGATTAGGCAACATAAGCATGTTGCCTAAGCCTTAAGCAACACATAAACCCCTCTTAGGCAACATTTTTCATTTGTTGCCTAAGTGACATTTGGTGTAGTGCACCCAAAATACGTAACTTTATTTTTTGAGAAACAGAACTCATCTTTAAGAAAACAAAGATTAAACAGATAAAAGAAAATCAAGAAAACACAATATTTTCTCAGATTGCAAAACTGTTTACCTTCCCTTTTCAAGGTTCCTAATCTTATAGTCCCCTTCACGGTTTCAAAATTGTTCAAAAGTATTCAATAGGTACACCCACTCAACTATACAACTCACAATTATTGAGGGAAAAAATAATGCAAATCCGCAACGAAAAAGTACGTCAAAAGTGGGAAAAACACAAAAAAAATAAGGAAAACTTGCGGACCTAGCCAAAGTCCGCAATGGCAGATCTAAATTAGGGTTTCCCCTGAGCGTGCCTCATGTCTGTATTCCGGATGGCGGGCCTACCCGACCCGACCCATTAATTGCGGACCTGAGTAGAGCCGCCATTATTTTTGTCGTTTAGGGGGGGTTGCGGACCTGCAGGTCTGCCATTGCGGACCTAGGTCTATTTTCGTAAACCGGGGAGAGAAATGGCTAGGAGGTGCAACACGTCTTGTAATATGGCTATTTTAGCCAATTTCCCTTTTAAAATTGTACGGATCAAAAGTGTTATAAACAACAAACGATATGGACCAAATTTGCAGTTTATTAATAAGCACACATAATGTTGAAAAATTAAAATTAAGAGGTTAAAATTCTGATGTTAATATATACAAGCTAATTCTATCCCGACGTGCCTCTCTCTCCCCATGCATGCATGTTAATATATACAAGCTCTTTTTTCCCCACGTCCGGCTCCTCTCTCTCCCCATGCATGCATGCTGCCCCTGAGTTTATCTCCCACGTCCAGCTCCTCAACCCCCCCCCCCCCCCCCCCTCCGAGTTATCTCCCACGCTCCCCTTCTCTCATCGCAACTGATCATTCACAAACACGAATCCAACAAGACTCTGGCGATTCAAGCTCACAATTCATAATCTCTACCTCTTCTATTTTTCTTGTTTCAGCATTTGAAATGGAAGATATAAATCGTGAAGAGTTCGGCTAGAGATTCTTCAACAGTCCTTAACAACATAGATCTAACGTACAGTCTATCATTTCATTCAGGATCAGACCTTTTTGGTGAAACTGCTGCAAACCAGGTAGGAAACGAATACTTTATTCTGGTTGTTTCTTTATGTAACTTCCATTTTTATTGTGGCAAATGTAACTTTTTTGGTTTGTTAATCGGTAAGTTGCTATATATATATATATATATATATATATATATATATATATATATATATATATATATATATATTATACTTTTACTGCCTAACGGGATTGTTTTGGTTTCAAGGACAAATTGTTGTGCGTCGTTATACCGAGTAACCAAACGATGAATCGTGCTTAAACCTTGAAATATGTACCTGTCACCTCTGTGCTTTGTCTTGTGGTTTGTTTTTCCTTCTGAAATTTTCTGTTTCTTTTATTAGATCTTGGTACAAGTGTTTTAAGAACGGAGGGAGGGAGGCTGCACAGTGGATGCAGGAGTCGTTTCAAAAGTGATTTGTTGAGATATCTACTGGATATGCTATATTGCTATTTAACTTGATTCGCTTCTTTTTATGAATAGGGTGAGAAATGAGATGCATGACATAATCTTGCGACATTTCTTCTTGTTTTTGTTAAAAACATTGTTAGTCATGCGAACTCTATGTTACGGTCCACAACACAATAAATGGATCTACCTTCACTTAATTTGTTAATGAGATTGGAATGAATAAGCTCATCTAATATGCTTTCTTCACATTTACCGTGTGCTGAGTGAAGCAAGAAACCGACGCTCGTCTTGATATTGGTTAATAAGTGCCAACCTTCCTTACAATATTTAGAACAACACTCCAAATGAATAGACGTTAGATACCTTTGTAAGAATGTCAGTTCTTACATATTGTGATCAACATAGCCGTAGTTGTTACAAACATTTGTGAAAAGAAAGGTTTACTCAACATTTGAGTATTTGACGGGCCTATTTTTTATAATCCAAAATCAACAATTTTGGCTTCCAATTCTCATCTAGGAACACAGTTGAGCTCTTTATACCACAACACATTACTCTATGTTAGGGTCTGACATCATTATAAAGGTAATTAAAACCACGGGTCGCACCAACGTACGCTTATTTAAGACGCTGCATCCAGGAGAGGTCGGTGCCACTTAGATATTTGTCTGAAATCATATGTATTATTTGAACAAACTAGTGTTATCAGACAATGAAATTAAAACAAAAATACAAAAAACCTACAATTGAAAGATGATTTTCTATGTATCAGAAACTTAATGAAAAAACTAGTGATGGAAATAGTGTTGCACTAACTTCATAAGACTAAAATATTGTAAATAGTAGTGCGAATTTGATGCAAACAACCAAGTTATGGTTGTTGTCTCCTTAGGTAGATTATAATCTTGCCTGGTAATTCAACGATATGAGTCACCGCTTCTTCAACAGGCCCCGGTAGTGAAAAGGATATGCCCCAGGCATTGTTCGGAAAAAGTTGGACCCGTGTTCTCTTGGGCACCGTTTGTGGATTCCACAACAGGTCGTGGTGTTGCCTTTCCACTTATACGTACAAGACCATCGCGATACACATCAGTGTGTATGTCATGCATGGGAACCCCCTGGAAAACGAGAAATACTCGTGAGCCATCTCTCTACCATTGATTTTTATATTAATAATATTGTTTGACTTACCGGGAAGGAATTGTTCGTCAGGGATGCTAAGTTCACTGACGTGTCGTGCAGCATCGGCCCTGACCTCCACGAGGTCCATAAGTGGTTGTTGGCCTGGTTCGACTTTGGCGGCTCCATAAAACCGCACATGGGGCTTAGAAAATAGTTCCATCATGGGATACAAATCTGCATTTTAAGCGTAAGCAAATAATAAATAAGTCTAATTAATAACAAAAGAATCTTTTTCTTTTTCTTGATTCTTGGTTGTGAGTTTCTTGTTTTTCTTGATTCTTTATGGTTTTTAAAGAACATCACCAAAACTGCAGGAATTACCTATCAATTAAAGACGTCTAGAAGGTTTGTTAGGAAGTTGTGATAGGTAGAAAATGGTAGGGAAGGTAGTGGAACTGTTCCGATATCCATATCCGGTCTCCAATCGGTCTGTGTCTTCAATCTTGGATTGGACAGTACGTATCACTTGAAAATATAAAACCCATTAAAAAAGAAGAAGGGAAGGTAGTGGAACTAAGTAAATGGAAATATTAAGGGAAGGGGGAGGTCACCTGGAAAGAAGGAATGGGGAAGATGATGAATGCTGGGAAGATTGGATATATAGTATCGCTTGAATCTAAACCCCATCAAAAATGAAGAAGAAGAAGAACTAAGTAAATGAAAATTCGTTACTAGGATATTAAGGGAAGGGGGAAGATAGTCACCTGAAAGGAAAGAAGGAAGAGGAGATGATGAATGTTGTGAACGGAGATGGCCAAACTCAAGAACTTACCGGGAAAATTGAGAAGCGGGGAGATAGAAATGGGGAATTAATAACTTATACCCTCAAAAACAATCGTATCGCTTCGCCATATCGCCTAACACGGTGTTGGCTCCTGCCATTGATCTCCCTCTCTTTAATGGTTATTTCATTCAAAAACATAGTTCAGGGACCTAATCATTAAAAATGAGAATGTTTAATGGTTTTTTCATTCAAAAACATAGTTCAGGGACTTACACTACTGGAAAATTGCTTATTTCCTACCACGGTGTGTGTGTGTGTATGTCTAGATCATGTATTGTATAGTATGTATGTCTATAGATCATGTCTACGTCATGTGTTTATGTATGTATGTCTATAGATCATGTCTATGTATGTACGTGTGTATGTATGTATGTCTATAGATGTATTGTATACATATGTATTGCTTGTATGTATATAACACATGCATATACGTCTATATCATGCATGTCTATGTATGTATGTATGTCTATAGATATATTGTATACATATGTATTGCTTGTATGTATATAACACATACGTCTATATCATGCATGTCTATGTATGTGTGTATGTATATATGTATGTATGCCTATAGATATATTGTATACATATGTATTGCTTGTATGTATATAGCACATGTATGTCTATATATATGTGTATGTATGGTGCTGTTTGGTTCATTTTCTGTTAAGACCTGTATGGATATAGTTGTTTGTGTGTGTAACATCTGTAATTTCGGGTAAGTATAAGGTTTTGTTAATCTTATGATTTTGTGTTTAACGAAGTAGAACTTATATACTTAATTGTCGTTTTGTTTAAATGTGGTTATTTGGTTTGGGTTGGATGCTTTAGAACCACCCTTGGGAAACAGTGAGTCACGCGACTTACGTCGCGGGTTGAAGTCGCGGTACAAGCCGCGTAACCCACTGGAATGCATGCCTCTGATGAAGCGCACGACTTACACCGCGGGTGGAAGTCGCGGCACAAGCCGCATAAACCATTGGAGTTCACGTAGTTGAGCAAGCGGGCGACTTATGTCGCGGGTGCAAGTCGCGACACAAGTCGCGGGTCGACCTGTAGTCCTCAAAACCCCTTTTCATCCGAAATTCTTTAATAATTTTCATACCTCTTTTCTCTTTGGCGATTTTGGAGCTCCCAAATCAGTATCCCCTTTCCCAAAACCCTAACTCTCATAAATGCAAACCGTGGTTGAAATTGTTGGTGTAGCATTTACTCTTCTCAAGGAAGCATTTTCTAAGGGTTCTCAAGTCTTCAACACTTCTCATCTTCAAGTCTCATCTCTTCAAGCTAGGGTTCCACATTTTCTAGGTTTTGGTCCCAAAAACCTAGATAGTGAGTTTACTAAACCTTTGTTAAAACTAGATACACATCATAATCTTTTACTTGTTATGCTTGCCTATTTACTCAAAATGTTCATCTTTAAATATTCAAGTATTGGGGGTTTTTCTTGTAGATATATATTATGTATATCTTGCCATGATTAAATGTATGTATACCATGATATCATGATGATTTTTTATTTGGAATACTTGTTGGTGATATTATATCTACATGATGAATATGATTATCATTTGGGTCTTATGTTGGACTTTATATGGCATAGGATGGTAATATTGTACCCAGGGTTGGTATCGAAATATGTTTGATTGAAATATACCTCAAGACCTCCTATATACATTATGTTGGACGAACCAAGTCAGTAGACACTAGGAGGATGTAGTATTGGGTTCCACCATGACGGTATGTGCCTAGACCTCCGCCATTAGGGGAATTTCCTTAGTTGTAGTCCTCGGATGTGTCGAGCCTTTCGGGTGCCTCTTGTTAGTTGGCATCAAGGTATATCGACTATTTGGGTGGAACTTGATTGGTGCTATGGGTCTCCCCTATTGACTCCACATTTGTTGAACTTTGGTTAACTACTGATAAGAATTATAACTGATCATGTATGCTTATTATTGTTCAACTCACTAGGCTTTTTGGCCTAACACTTGTTTGGTGTTGATGTGTATCTCAGGTTCTAGCGGCACCGGTTCTAACCTGGCGTAGTTGCTTGGGTGAGAGCTTGGGGAAACTTTGCATTTGGATATACTTCTTGTAGAAGAATTTTTGGGTTTATAGATGACAACCCTTTTGTAATCTTTTTTCTAGTTATAGAAACTAGATTAGTTGGCTGTTATTTATTGTTCGTTAGATTACAACTGTAATTAAATAGCTTTGAATTATTTCCCCATTTTTTGGAGGCTCTTGCTTTGGCAATTTTATATACCACTTTCCCTCTTTGGAAAGTTTTTGTTATACCTGTTTTTAGGGTGTTACAAGTTGGTATCAGAGCTTTAGTTTAAGTGAACTAGGTATTGTTTTAGCATATCTAGACTTAAGTTTTAGACTTTATAGCTTCACTGTCCACTTGGGGTAGAAATCCTAGGTGGGAAGAGCGTTAGGATTTACGGAATTACTTTAATTAAAAGTTGTGATGATGGTGACAAGAATTTTTGTGTATGGTTCGTTCATAATTTCACTTAGCTACTGCTATTATGAATGCATTGATACGTGAGCATACTTGGTTTACTATTGTTATGATAATTGATGAAGGTGCTAGTACGTACAATGAGTTCAACTCGCTTAGTCCTTCTCAATCCCTTTTCTCGTACATGCATGGCAGATTTCAATGGTAAACACTCGGAGCAGGTTATCGAATACGCCAGAGGGCCACTTGGAGGTGGAATCTTCAGCTGACCGACCTCCCTTGGTCGAAACCTCCATGGGACCTCTCGTACCCAATATCTTGGCAGGAGGACCCGAACAGATTCCGTGTGTGTACCTCACAGCTAACAATGCCATCATGGAGGAAGTAACTATGGAGACCAGAATCAGAGATAGTATAATGCTGGACATGAACTCGGCCATGGCCCAACAACAAGAATTTTTCAGGAAGCTTCTGGAAGATCAAGACGCCAATCACCGGCAACCAGAGACGATGGCGAAGAACGTCGTTATGGGGTCGGGTGGACCGGTTGTTGTGTCTGTTGAAGACCCGGCGGGTAACGGGAACAAGGTAAAGACCAAGGGGTGCACCTACAAGGCGTTTCTGGTGTGCAACCCGAAAGAGTTTGCAGGTTCCGATAACCCGGTTGCTTGCATGTATTGTCTCAAAGAGGTAAAGATGGCCTTCGAGTCCAGTGAATGTGACATCTCTCAACGGGTCAAGTTTGCTTCTCAACTACTTCGAGGAGAGGCTTTGATTTGGTGGAATCTCACTCGATCCGCCCTCACTCCCGAGGTTTTTGCCAAGTTAACTTGGCCGGTTTTCAAGGAGAAGATCATGGATAAATACTGCAGTGAAAGATCGTTGGATAAACTGGAACGGGAGTTCAGAGAATTGAAGAAGGGTACTCTGTCCATTGTCGGCTACTCCAAGCTCTTTTTGGAGAATTTGAATTTGGTGGGACATCTGGTCCCCGATGAGAAGTCAAAGATTAAAGCTTATCAGCAAGGTTTACCGGCCGAGATGAGGACGGCGGTGAGAAATGCTAGAGGGTCGACATTGCAAGAGGTCATTGAAGAGTCCTTGCTTATTGAGGACGACATGCTTGTGGAGAAGGAAAAGAAGAGGCAGTTTGGGGAGAAACGAAAGTGGGAAGGGTCATCTGGGTCAGTTCGTCAATCAAGACCGTTTGTAAGCGGGAGAGCGGGTGACAATCGCCGAGAGGATCGGTGGTGCCACAAATGCAAGACCAAACACTCGAGCCCATGTGTTACAAGAACCTACTCGGATCCGGTAGGATGTGTCAAGTGTGGCAAGAAGGGTCACACAACTCGAGAGTGCCCCATTCGGGGGCCGGTGTGCTTTGAGTGCCGAGATCCGGGGCACATGAGGAAGGATTGCCCGAAGTTAGTAGAAGGCAATAGTAGAAATTCTGTGGGTGCGACGGCTAGAGCCGATCAACTGCCGAGGGTGCCAAGCAGAGCTTTTGGGATGACTACCGAGGAGGCAAAGGAGACCGCCGATGTTGTTTCGGGTACGTTCCTAGTAAACTCCTTGCCCACTCGTGTTTTGTTTGATTCGGGTGCTACATGTTCCTTTGTATCAGATATTTTCTGTAAACAGTTCGTCACTCCCATTAGTGTCCTTCCCGATGCGCTAGTAGTAGAAATAGCTAATGGAGATCAAGTGATCATCCGAACCGCTTTCGTGATTGCACTATAGAGATTGATGGGAATCCTTTTGGGGTAGACTTGCTACCTATGGCCATAGGAGGGTTCGACGTGGTCATAGACATGGATTGGTTGGCGTGGCATAAGGCTGACATCTTTTGCTCCAAAAAGATGATCCAAGTGCCTTTTCCGGAAAATGGTGTGGTCACCGTCTATGGGGAGAAAGGGAAGAGGAGTAATCCTATCATCTCCTCTCTTAAAGCTCGCAAATTCCTAGCGAAGGGTTACCCTTCGTATCTGGCTTACGTGGTAGACGCGAAGAAAGAGAAGAAGTCGGTGGAAGATGTGAAGGTCGTTCAAGATTATCCGGACGTCTTTTTGGAAGACTTACCCGGGTTACCGTCGGAACGGCAAGTGGAATTTCAAATCGACCTCACTCCGGGAGCGACTCCGATAGCTCGTGCTCCCTATCGATTGGCCCCGACAGAGATGGAAGAGACAATGACGCAACTTCAAGAGTTATTGGAAAAGGGCTTCATCCGACCGAGCTCGTCACCTTGGGGAGCACCGGTATTGTTCGTGAAGAAAAAGGATGGATCCATGCGGATGTGTATCGACTACCGAGAGTTAAACAAGGTCATAGTGAAGAACAAGTATCCTCTACCACGCATCGACGATCTTTTTTATCAACTCCAAGGCGCGGGATGCTTCTCAAAGATTGATCTTCGGTCTGAATACCGTCAAGTGAGAGTGAAGAAGGAAGACATCCAGAAGACGTCTTTCCGAACGCGATACGGTCACTATGAGTTCTTGGTGATGCCTTTCGGCTTAACCAACGCTCTGGCCGTATTCATGGACTTGATGAACCGTGTGTGTCACCCATTCTTGGAAAAATCTGTGATCGTCTTCATTGACGATATTTTAATCTACTCAAAGGATGAGTCCGAGCATGGGAAACATTTGTGTGAAATGTTAGAAGTCCTAAGAAGGGAGAAGTTGTTTGCAAAGTTCTCGAAGTGCGAATTCTGGCTCCAAGAGGTGCAATTCTTGGGGAATGTGGTGTCTAAAGACGGAGTAAAGGTGGACCCGACAAAGATCGAGGCGATGATAAGTTGGGAGTCTCCAACGAGTCCGACAGATATTCGAAGTTTCTTGGGTTTGGCGGGCTATTATAGAAGTTTCATTCAGGATTTCTCCAAGATAGCCACGCCACTCACCTCGCTCACAAGAAAGAATGTCAAGTTTCTTTGGATCGCTGAGCAAGAGCAAGAGCAAGCCTTTCAGACGGTCAAGAAGAAGTTGTGCGAAGCCCCTATCCTATCCCTACCCGAGGGGTCGGATGACTTCGTGGTGTATAGTTATTCTTCCAAGATGGGTCTCGGGTATGTGTTGATGCAACGGGGAAAGGTGATAGCTTATGCGTCACGGCAACTAAAGGATCACGAGAAGAACTACCTGACTCATGACTTGGAATTGACGGCGGTGGTCTTTGCGTTGAAGTTGTGGCGGCATTATTTGTACGGAACCAAATGTACTCTTTTTACTGATCACAAGAGTCTCAAGTACATCTTCGATCAAAAGGAACTCAATATGCGGCAACTGAGGTGGCTTGAGTTACAAGAGGACTATGATTGTGATTTGCTTTACCATCCCGTAAAAACCAATGTAGTGGCAGATGCGTTTAGTCGAAGAAGTTATTAAGGTGGTATTAAGTTATCCCTCACGAGAATCGATGTAGTATCGAGTCTCTTGGGAAACATCAAGGCAAGTCAGGTGGAAGCGCTCAAAGAAGAGAATCTTAAATCTTAAGTCATGGTGAAGCAAAGTGGACTTTTGACGGAAGATGGTTGAGGACTTAAACTCTTCCAAGGTCGTATTTGGGTGCCAAAGTTTGGTGGAAATAGAGATACTTCTCGAAGAAGCGCATAAGTCGAAATATTCTGTACATCCCGGTAGTACTAAGATGTATAGGGATCTAAAGTTGAACTATTGGTGGCCGGTGATGAAGCTGGACGTGGCAAATTATGTGGAGAGGTGTGTCACGTGTCTTCAAGTCAAGGCAGATCACCAAAGGTCGTACGGGAGCTTGCAACCGTTGTCCATTCCCGAGTGGAAGTGGGACAACATCACCATAGATTTTGTGACAAAGCTACCGAAGACCTTGCGAGGTCATGATACTATATGGGTGATCGTGGATCGTCTAACCAAGAGTGCGCATTTCCTTGCTATGCGAGAGACCTTGCCAATGGAGAAATTGGCCAAGATTTATATTGACGAGGTGGTGTCAAGGCACGGAGTTCCACAATCTATCGTATCGGATCGGGATAGTCACTTCACATCGAACTTTTGGGAAAGCTTACAGAAAGAGTTGGGCACTAAACTGAATTTGAGCACGACGTATCATCCACAAACGGATGGTCAAAGTGAGAGGATGATCCAGACGCTAGAGGATATGTTGAGATCGTGTGTAATAGATTTCGGAGGAAGTTGGGACTCACATCTACCTTTGGTAGAATTCGCGTACAACAACAGTTACCATTCTAGTATCGGGATGGCACCGTTCGAGGCTTTGTATGGACGGAAGTGTAGAACCTCGGTCTGCTGGTTAGA
Source organism: Arctium lappa (assembly GCA_023525745.1). Classification (NCBI taxonomy): domain Eukaryota; kingdom Viridiplantae; phylum Streptophyta; class Magnoliopsida; order Asterales; family Asteraceae; genus Arctium; species Arctium lappa. Next base: position 567,291 of record CM042049.1, read on the forward strand.
AGCGGGCGAAAAGCAATTCGCCGGACCGTAAATAGTTCAAGAGACGGCGGATAAAGTGAAGGAGATCCGAGAAAGATTGAAGGCGGCTCAAGACCGACAGGAGAGCTATGCGGACAAAAAGAGAAGACCGGTCGAGTTTCAAGTGGGCGACCGTGTCATGTTGAAGGTATCTCCATGGAAGGAGATTATTCGTTTTGGGAAGCGCGGGAAGCTTAGCCCTCGTTTCCTTGGACCCTTTGTCATTTTGGAGAGAATTGGTTTACAAGCCTACCAGTTGGACTTACCACCGGAAATGGATGTAATACATCCTACGTTCCACGTGTGTTACCTTCGGAAGTGTCTACCTGAGGAGGAAAGTGTGATTCCTTTGATGGAAATCCGGGTAGATAATGGGAATCGTTGTGTGGAAGAACCGGAGGCGATCTTAGAATCAAAAGTGAAGAAGTTACAGCATAAGGACGTGGATATGGTTAAAGTCCAATGGAAGCACCATCGGGGTGCTAACATTACTTGGGAGTCTGAGGATGACATGAAGAAGCATTATCCCCATTTGTTCGTATAAATGTGATTTCGGGAACAAAATCCTATTTACGTGGGGAGGATTGTAACATCCGTAATTTCGGGTAAGTATAAGGTTTTGTTAAGATTATGATTTTGTGTTTAACGAAGTAGAACTTATATGATTAATTGTCGTTTTGTTTAAATGTGGTTATTTGGTTTGGGTTGGAAGCTTTAGAACCACCCTTGGGAAACAGTGAGTCACACGACTTACGTCGTGGGTTGAAGTCGTGGTACAAGCTGCGTAACCCACTAGAATGCATGCCTCTGATGAATCGCACGACTTACACCGCGGGTGGAAGTCGCGGCACAAGCCGTGTAAACCACTAGAGTTCACGTAGTTGATCAAGCGGGCGACTTATGGGGCGAGTGCAAGTCGCGGGTCGACCTGCCGTCCCCAAAACCCCTTTTTCATCCGAATTTCTTTAATAATTTTCATACCTCTCTTCTCTTTGGCGATTTTGGAGCTCCCAACTCAGTATCCCCTTTCCCAAAACCCTAACTCTCATAAATGCAAACCCTTTGGTGGTTGAAATTATTGGTGTAGCATTTACTCTTCTCAATGAAGCATTTTCTAGGGTTTCTCAAGTCTTCAACACTTCTCATCTTCAAGTCTCATCTCTTCAAGTTAGGGTTCCACATTTTCTAGGTTTTGGTCCCAAAAACCTAGATAGTGAGTTTACTAAGCCTTTGTTAAAACTAGATACACATCATAATCTTTTACTTGTTATGCTTGCCTATTTACTCAAAATGTTCATCTTTAAATATTCAAGTATTGGGGTTTTTTCTTGTAGATATATATTATGTATATCTTGCCATGATTAAATGTATGTATACCATGATATCATGATGATTTCTATTTGGAATACTTGTTGGTGATATTATATCTACATGATGAATATGATTATCATTTGGGTCTTATGTTGGACTTTATATGGCATAGGATGGTAATATTGTACCTAGGGTTGGTATCAAAATATGTTTGGTTGAAATATACCTCAAGACCTCCTATATACATTATGTTAGATGAACCAAGTCAGTAGACACTAGGAGGATGTAGTCTTGGGTGCCACCATGACGGTATGTGCCTAGACCTCCGCCATTCGGGGAATTTCCTTAGTTGTAGTCATCGGATGTGTCGGGCCTTTCGGGTGCCTCTTGTTAGTTGCCATCAAGGTATATCAACTCTTTGGGTGGAACTTGATTAGTGTTATGGGTCTCTCATATTGACTCCACATTTGTTGAACTTTGGTTAACTGCTGATAAGAATTATAACTGATCATGTATGCTTATTAGTGTTCAACTCACTAGGCTTTTTGGCCTAACACTTTTTTGGTGTCGATGTGTATCTCAGGTTCTAGCGGCGCCGGTTCTAACCTGGCGTAGTTGCTTGGGTGAGAGCTTGGGGAAACTTTGCATTTGGACATACTTCTTGTAGAAGAATTTTTGGGTTTATAGATGACAACCGTTTTGTAATCTCTTTTATAGTTATAGAAACTAGATTAGTTGGTTGTTATTTATTATCCGTTAGATTACAACTGTAATTAAACAGGTTTGAATTATTTCCCCATTTTTGGGAGGCTCTTGCTTTGGCAATTTTATATATCACTTTCCCTCTTTGGAAAGTTTTTGTTATACCTGTTTTTAGGGTGTTACAAGTTGGTATCAGAACTTTAGTTTAAGTGAACTAGGTATTGTTTTAGCATATCTAGACTTAAGTTTTAGACTTTATAGCTTCACTATCCACTTGGGGTAGAAATCCTAGGTGGGAAGAGCGTTAGGATTTACGGAAAGTTTTTGTTATACCTGTTTTTAGACTTTTAGGGTGTTACAGTGTGTTAACAGCTAAGTTGTTGTTCGGTTGTTATGCTGAATAAACAATCTGAATGTCAGAAATGACCATTTTACTCTTTTGTTTTACATTAAACATTTGTTGATGAAATTTTACAAAACAAGAGCAAAATGTAGATTAAACAATTACAAACAGATAGTAAAGCAGTTATTTTACAACAAGTTTCTATAGACCAATCTTATTACATAATACAATAATAAAATTAAATAAAACCCCAAATAATAAAACCCAAATTTATGAACCACAAATAAAAAAGCCAAAATCGATAACCCTAAAATGATAAACCATTGATACAAAAGGGCAAACTGCAGGATAAAAAATAATTAAAAAAACCTCAATCAAACCTGCTTCTTTTATCTCCATCATCTGTACCTACGCGTTTTCAAATAACAACCGACTGGTCCACCACTAACAATTTCAATTCCACCATGAACCAGTAGAGAAATATATGAACCAATAGAGAAAATATACCTATGAGAAGCTTTGAACTAATAGATCGATGCAGTACTGTTGAAAGAGAGCAACTATGGAAATGAGAGGAGCAATGGAGTTTTAACAGTAGGGTTTGTGAAATGAGAGGAGCGATGCAGTACTCTTTAAGGGTGACTTGGTGAGTAGTTGGAGAAATGGTTTAAAGGTGGGTAGTTAGGAGAAGGGTACATAGGGAAAATTAATGGTTGAGCACAAAGGACTTGTATTTTTTAGCTGACCGATTCAGCCATGGGCTGACCGAATAAGCCGTTACCGAACACTTGGATATAGTTGTGCGAATAAGCCATATCCTTTATTCAACCCATTAAGTCACAAACGAACAACCCCTATATGTCATATATATGCATATGTATGTATGTCTATAGGTGTATTATATACATATGTATTTCTTGTATGAATATGTATATGTCGTATGCATATAAATGTTTGAATGTCATGTACATGTTTCCGTTAACGGGAAAAGATAACGGCCGTTAACTGTTTCCATTAAGTCCAGTTAGTTCAGGGGTATATATATATATATATATATATATATATGTGTGTGTGTGTGTGTGTGTGTGTGTGTGGATAGATGTATGTATGTGTGTATAACACTTTTGGTCCCTGATCTAATTGGAATTAATGGAAAAAGATAACGGTCGTTAACTGTTTTTGTTAAGTCCGGTTACTTCAGGGGTATATATATATATATAGGGGCCTAATCAAATAAGAACTAGGTAGTCTGTGGTAACTGTGAGATCCAATATGAGCCACTCATTTCATATAATTAATGTTATTTTTAAAATGAAGTAAAAGGATAATTTGGTAATTTAACAAATTTTATTTTTTACTATAAATAAAATCATTAATTACTCAATCCATAATTACCTAATTGATTACAATTTACCCTACTTATCATTTTGAAACGGATAATAACCCGCGCTTCTCCATAATGGTATTACAATGTATCACAATGTATCACAATGGGTATCACATGTAGTATCACAGTGCATCTTGTATGTATTTTGAGTATCACGCTCATGATTGTTTGAATGTATATTTTTTTAACATTGTCGATGGTTTTAGGTATCACATTGTGTATTATAGTTGTATCACAGTGCGTCTAATATTTACTTTGGGTATCACACTGATGAATGTTTGTATGTGGGCTCGGAGGTCATATTTGAGAGAGAGAGAGAGAGAGAGAGAGAGGTAGAAAGAGAGAGAATCATATTACCTAAAATGCCCTTTAATTAAAATTTAAAGTCAAATTACCAAATATATTAATTTCCTAATTTTTCTTTGATGTGTGGATGAAATTGGATCTCACAGTTATCACAAAATATACAGTTTTCCCTTGAATGACCCCCTATATATATATATATGTATATGTATGTGTGTATGTATGTATGTATGTATGTGTGTATAACACTTTTGGTCCCTGATCTAACTGGAATTAACGGGAAAATATAACGGTCGTTAACTGTTTCTGTTAAGTCCAGTCACTTCAGGGGTATTTTAGTCAATTTAAATATAACTTGATAAATTAATAATTTATTTAAAAATTTTAATACTAAATAATATATAATAATTTATTTAATAATTTTAATATTACATTATCGATGGATTACCGACGAGCATAAGGAAATCCGTCGGTAATCCGTCGAAAAATTTATTTAATAATTTAAAAATAATTATTTAATTTTAAAAATTGCCGACGGATAATTTCCTTCGGTAATCTGTCGAAAATTTCCCGAATTTTCTAAAACAAAATAGCGGGAATAAACCCTAAATTCATTCACTCTCTGTATCTTTCCCTCTCACTCGATCGCAGCCCTCACGAACTCGATCGTACCATCTCCTCCTCACGAACTCATCGACCAGACACTGACCACCCTCATCATCTCTGGTGCTCCACTTCGACGACTACAACTCACGCCCTCGATTCTTTCACTGGCGACCTCTCACTCACCATCTCGTCACTCTCCTCTCATCACTGATCTCTCCGCCATCGGCCACCATCGTCCTCCCCTCCAAAGGTAACGATTCTGTTGGTTGGTTTTTAACTTAGGGCTGTGCACATTTCAGTCTCCCATTCCATGAATTTATAATATCATCTTTGAACTACATATAATTAGTTGATAATCATTCTAGTGAACCAAGTGAGCTATTGGGTTAGTATCTCTTCAAAGGCAAGTGGCCTGGCCCTGGTGCATAATTTAAAGTTGTTTTAGGTAGTCACAAACATAATGGACTGTGTTATCTTATTTTAAGTATAAAATTAATTGTTGAAATTTTACTACTGGTAATCTATTTTAACTGAACTTTACATAATATAAACTCTATTGCTCAACTGTAAGTTAGAAATTTGGGTGAAGATGGAATAATTGGTTCCTAAACATCCAATTGTTGTCTTAAAATCATGTTCAAATGGAGCGACGGGTACTGCATGTGTGTTTTGGTATGCAAATGAGATCAGACATGACTAAGGGGTAAAAGAATTGGACAATGTTTTAGGATTTTAATTTGACATGGGTAGTTAGTAGTTTATCAATCTTGTTTAGTTTCTTTGATTTTTTGTTCCACGAGAGGAAAAAATGCATTTTTGTTCTACTTGGTATAAATGTAGCACCAAACTGGGGACACGTTCTCATTATGTCTTGTTCCATCATGTCTTGCTTGCTAAACGCACCATGTGGGAACTGAAAGCTATTGGTGGGATTGGATGTCCAAAAGCTAATGGTGTATTGGTCCTTAGAACATCTCTACTCCTATTTTAGAAATTTTGGAGATTAAAGAAAAGTTTGTTCCATCTCTACTGTTTTATGTTGTTTTCACTTTTCCCTGCTCGATTTAGTTGTTGTTGTGTTTTGTTTATTCACCAAACAAAGTGAACTCCAAACTTTGGTTGTTTTGCATTCATAAGTTTATTTTGTTTACAGTGTATCTATGTTTATAGTGACTTCAGTGTATCTATGTTTACAGTGCATGTAATTTTTTCAGACGGTTTGTAGGAAAATTTGGTTGCTCAATCAGTGCTCTGCCCTGCTCTGCTGTTCTGCTGTTCCAGTGACTTACAAATGACGAAGCTAGCGAGAAAGATGCATCAGATCACAAAGCTAGCGACGAGGAAGAAGAATTTGAAGACGTGGACGATGATGAAGATAACGAAGACGAACTTATGTTATCTGATCACTCGTCTGATAACTAGTGTGCCTTTCTTATATAGACATTTTTGGGTCTTATGATTTATGTACACTTATATCATTTTGTGTTAACCATTCTCTATTTTTAGAAGTCGGGACGCCCTTCTAGGGGTAGTAGGCAGTAGTAGCTCCGCCGGGTGTGGTGACCCCCACGTCGATGAGTTCACGGATGACGGACAAGATCAGATCCAGTCTGATGACGGACTAGCAGCGGGCTCGAGGGTTAGAGGCCCAAATGTGGCATCACAGACGCCCCAGCCGAGTTAGCGACCGCCACTTTTGTTGTCTGAAGCGGGCGGGTAAGTAGATGTGATATATTATTTATTCTAGTACATAATAAACCGATCCTAATGATTTTTATGTTGTATATTTTGCAATTGTGAAGGTTTAGGGACAAGTCGGCAGTCCGGAGGGTCGTTGCCGTCTTTAAGTCCATGTTCGATGGTTTGTAGGCTCATTTTAGGGATGTCCCTGATGAGCACTATCCACGGATGTTGGATCGATTACGGGTATGTATTTTACTCTATTTAACTAATTGAATTGATTTATTTTTACTTAATCCAAACAATGTGTTTGCAGTTATATTATAGTTGGCCTCCTGAGATGGATGCCGACGTAGTAGCTGCATTCCGGCGTATCCTAAATAATAGGTACACGAACGTGACTACACGATTCTTGCCGCACACCCTCCAGAGTGGATCCGGAGTGAGTTTTGGGTACAGATGATTGAGCAGATTTGTTTTGTTTTGAATATTTGTATCTGGTTGTACTAGGATTTATATTGATTTACATCTTCTTTTTAACAGGTATGGAACACCAATGCGTTCCGACGTGTATATGCGGCCAATACGGCCAATTGGGCCACCGAGTATGAGGGGATGACATCCAGATACTGTATCGGATCTATTAGTACCGTTATGCATTGGGACCGCATGGTAATTTATCATACTCTAGACTAAATGTATATAATTGATGAATATATGTATATACGTTATTTTATTACCTACTAACAATTTAAGTTGTCTATTGTAGAGAGATGCATGGGACCGTGAGCCTACCAGCGACGAGGTTTGGGAGGCTACACACTGCACCAACAGGAAGCTTGTTCCGGGTGCGACTGGTCCATCCACGGATCCTCCGATCTACGTTTACCCAAAAGCAGCTCATATGGCGGTAAGTTCAATTATGCATGGCTAGATATTTGTTTGTTTTATAAGATAGATATAAATTATAGCAAACTTAGTTTGGGTTGCCATTGTTGGGCAGACGATAGGATTGTTTTGATAAAAGCAGGTCATGGATATATATGTTCAAATTACAGTTGAAATGTTGTCGAATTTTCTATAGGTTAGTTGACTTGACAATGTCTAATTTGGTAAACTATAGAATAACTACCATCGGATTAGGAGGGATGAGTACCCGGACTTACCTGTCGGCATTGTACCTCCCAATGACGCTGAGTTGTGGGAGTGTAGTGTCGGAGGACGGCGTAAGGGCCATATTTTTGGATGGGGGACCAGTCAGGATCTCTATTATGTTATGACCGGTGATTCAGGTGCCAGTTCGAGCGGGAGCACGAGCGTTCGTCACGATGAGGAGGTATGTTTGTCAAATGTTGTTTAACATTGTAAATCATATGTTTGTTAATTGTTTTTTTTTTGGAAAGGGTATCCTAGGCCTATGGCCGAGACTAATCCCTGGCAATTAGGGCCTTTGGCCCAGCTGCTAAAGCGTGCAGCCCTGAGTTTATCCTCAGTGGCCACAAGTGCTGCTAGTGGGGCTCGAACCCGGGTTGAGCGCTATGAACTCCCCAAGCCTTTACCACCACACCACAACCCTTGTTCTATATATGTTTGTCAAATGTTGAATTTCAGTTGAATAGGCTGAGACAGAGGGTAGAGAGAGGAACAATAGAGGAGGCGGATGCAGGAGCGAATAGAGAGAGATGAAGATCGAAGAGAGGAGGCGGATGCAGGAGCGAATAGATCAGTTTGAGGCGTTCATGAGGAAGTTTACAGATCAGCACCCCTTCCCCCCCCCCCCCCCCCCGGTAGGATTACGTTTTTGTACTACATTTATGCATTTATAGATATTAAACGACGGTTTTGTAAAGTTTAAAACTTAGTATTAATTAAAAATTGGCAGGTTTTGTACAGGTTAAAAACTGGAATTTTTTAATTTTTAATTATTTTTTTAAAAATTAAAATTACTGACGGATTACCGACGGATTATCCGTCGGTAAATATTTTTTAATTTAATTTTTATTTATTAAATATCCATCGGAAATCCGTCGCTAAATCCGTCGGAAATAATCCGTCGGTAATCTGTCGGTAAATGGAGACCGTCAGTGATCCGTCGGAAATAACCCACACCGTCGGTGACCGTCGGTGATCTGTCGGAAAAATGAGTCGTCGGTGATCCGTCGGTAATATCCGTCGGTAATCTGAACGCCGACCACATCTATGCCGACGTCCATTTACCGACGGATCACCGACGAATTTGTCCGTCGGTGATAAGCATCTGTTTTGTAGTGTAGATATCATATCATGAATTAATGAACTTTGCATAACAAAAATCGAAACTGGTATACCTTCTCACTTTCGGATATTTTCTCCAAAGTTTAGGATACGTTCTCTGTTGGGTTGCTCACTTTTCCAACCTTGACTTGTATTGGATTTGTCAAATATTCCTGAAGTTCGTATAATATAAGGGAGTTAGGGAGGTTTAGTTGAGCAAAACAGCTTCACATAATATTAGGATCTTGCACGTAAATCCATGACTGACATAGTCATGAAGTCGATCATCACGGAGATAACAGCCGGCGGAAACTACCGGAGAGAGCAGCCAGCGGCGGCGCTGCCGGAGAGAACAACAGCAGTTTCGATGCGATGGAGTGATGAATGCTAGGGTTGCAGTGATGGAGGAAACGATGATTACGTTTGGAAGTCGAGAGCGGGAGGAAGGAAGGAGGAAACAGCGATCATGTTCCATAATTGATTTTTTAATGTTTTTTTTAATAATAACAATGATGTGGCAAAAACAATATTCCACCTAATATATTTTAAGTTAATAATTTTCCATGTCATATAAAATATTACCGGTTACCTGTTGAACAGTTAACCAGACCCTTAAATAAACATAAAGTTTGAAACAAACCCCTAAATGATGATTTTGAAAGTTGGTTCTCCAAAATAGGAATCAGGTGAAAGTTTGTTCCATTTTCATACAATTTTGCCTTTAGAGAATTCTCTAAACTTGAAATTTTTCAAGTTTTCTCTATTATAGAGAACAAAATAACAAGGTTGTTGGAGAAGCTTAGAGAACAAAAACTCTTTTTTTTTACTTTAGAAAAACTTATGGAGATGCTCTAACATAGAGGTGCATTTAATGATATATATAGGAATATAAAATTAGCCTCCTTAATATTTAATTAGATTAGAGCATCTCCAACAACTATGTTTAAATAGGAAAAGGAAAAAAAAGATTTTAGCATTTTTTTTTTTTGCTCCAACGTCTATGATATTTTGTATGCTAAAATAAATAAAAGAATAGAAAGAAGATAAAAATTTTCAAATTTAAAGAAATCTCTAAAACTCAATTTTTAAGAAAGAAAATAATATTCTAATCTTTCCATCGAGGCATTGGAGTAAAATATTTAGGAGGAAGAGAAATAAATTTTATTAATGTGTTAACTATTTTAATAATATAATCAATACTATAATTTTTAAAATAGAATAGTTGTTAAAGTTTTAAGTATTTTTGTAGAGATTGCAAATCATGTCTTGCCTGAGTGGTAACCTGAAACTCAGTAACACCCCGGGGGGACTGTGGATGGTATCCCAGTCTACCCGGGTTCGAGCCTAGGGGGAAGCTTTGGGCGCATGAGGAGCATCCCAGACTCTGGGTCAGCCTTCGGGTCGGCTCGGGTTCAGGTTTCCGGGCAACCAGTCTATGGGTTGCGGGTTCGTTCCTTGGGTCGGGCTTAGTCGGGGCCTGGACGGGTCCAGTCCAAAGAGCTGGGTCGGGTCGTCGGGGATTAGTCGGTGTTGCTCTCGGATGTCCGGATACCGCGGGAACGTATGTGTTATCTGTCGTTCAAAAAAAAATTGTAGAGATTGTAAATTTTAATACTATTATATTTATAAAAAAATAGCATAGGTATTGAAGTTACTTTTGTAAATTATATCCAATTTTCTATTGAAGAGAAGTAAAATTTGACCGGTCAAAGGGAGCTCCTTTCTTTAAAGCCTATACGACATCCACAAATTTACTTATAGGCTTCTTTGATGGAGATTCTTGTAAAACTTCCTTTTTGTGTTTTTCTGGTATCTCACTTCCAACTTATTAAAATTAGATACCGTATAAATGTCTATAATGGTAGTTCTTATAAGAAACTTTTTTTTACGGCTCTTATACATTTTTTCAACTTTAATAATTAGAGTAAATTACGTTTTTAGTCCCTGTGGTTTGATGAAATTTTCTATTTTCATCATTGTGGCTTTTAAATTATGATTTTCATCCCTATGGTTATATTTCATTCCCTTTTTTGTCCTTATGATTTAAAACCTTTTGCTTTTTTCATCCCTATGGTTCATAGTTCATTTATATTTTAGTCATTTATATTTAAAAGTAGTGTTTTGGCTTCAGGGACGGAAATAGAAATAAGTTACAAACCACAGGGATGAAATCCACAAGTTTTAAAAACCATAGGGACAAAAAATGTAATTTACTCTAATAATTATTATAAATTCAAGAAATTAAATAAAGAATAAGCATATCTCACAAACTTCATGGTAAGAACCAATATTCTTAGACTATCTTCAACAGTTTTTCTATAATTTCTTTAAAATAGAGAACTAAAAGTGAAAATCTCTAAAAAAATATTACATTCAACTCTAACAGATTTGCTATTTTAGAAGTTTTAAAGCTATTTATATTATTATAATATTCTCTAATTTATCATCCCAATACATTTAAAAAAAACTTAATATGAAATGATAAAAGTTGAATCTCATTTGTGGGAATGAATAAAATAATCATTTATCTCTCCTACCATCAAGTTTTAGAAAGTTCTTTATATTTAGAGATTTTTTCATGATTATCTATTTTAGCAAATAAGATAACAATGATGTTGGAGAGATAGAGAAAACAAAAACTCGTTTTTTTCTATTTTAGCAATGTTGTTGGAGATGCTCTTATAAGAACTTTCTATAATGCTAATTTCTACAAGTCATTACACTTTTTGCTTATAAGAACATTACATTGAAGATGCATAAATACACTTGTATCGTGTGCATCAATACATGTACATACCTTTCAAATTGAACCCAAGGAAACGGACAAGTCTCTCGATCCAAGTAACCCAACCGTTTTAACCCAAAGAAAGCAAAGTGACAATCATAAGTTAATAAGATCTACTTTAATTCTCATTATTCCCATCATCCCAACCCCACACCCACCTTTTCCACTACCTATATATATATATATATATATATATATATAGGATAATAGGAATACAATCTCTCTCATGCATGTTACTATGCAATATTCTTCTTTCCCTTCAACTCACTTTTCGTATTTATTCAAACCCACAATCTTTCTCTTCATCAAGTCCCAAACTCGCAATGGAGGTATGCTTCATCTCTTTTAATATTCCAATTTCATCAATTATGCACTATTTTTTATAATAATATTTTTGTTTTGCAGGTTATTGAATTGAAGGTAGACATGGTAGGTATACATGAGAAAAGACTAAGAAAATGTCTGTCCAAATTAAGAGGTAATCACCCATCAAGATTTCTTGATTTAATATCAAAGCCTAATATCAAGATTTCTTGATTTAACTTCGACATCAAACCTAATATCAAGATTTCTTGATAAATTCAAATTGTCTTCTTTGATGTTGTGATTGCAGGAATAGAGAGGGTGGAAGTGGATGGGAATAGCCAGAAGGTGGTTGTAAAAGGGTATGCACATAGAAACAAGATCTTAAAAGCAGTGAAGAGAAGTGGTCTTAAAGCAGACTTGTGGACACCCCAAAATGAACTCCTACATGCCTATGCCAATGTTTCTTCCTTCAGATTCAACAACTTTAGCTTCTTCTAATCAACACAATTCCATTGCATTCCATCTCTTTGTTCGAGTTCATAAAGATATACAACTTTTATTGCATGAGATACAAGTCATTGTAACGTTAATATTCTTCTTCTTAGATTTGACCCATACATTTACCTTTTTTCCCATTTTGTTGTTATTCACTTCCTTCACTAATTTATATGTTCATTCATACACAAAGATTGAATATGAAATTTACTATTTTCTTAAATTCACATTAATGGTTGATCGAGTAAACTACATCTTTTTGGTTCTTGTGGTCGTCTCTCACTATCAAGTTTGATCTTTATTTTAAACAATTATAGTTTTAGTAATTGTGGTTGCCTTTTTGTTTCATTATTGGTTTCTCTGACTAACCCCAGTTTAAAAAGTTATTAGCTTAAGGATATTTTAGTCATTTTACTCTTGTTTTGTCTTTTTCCTTTTTTATGTTTTATTATATTGCGTGTAAACGAGAACGCTCTATTTAAGAAAACACAAATCATCTATACAAAATCATGTGTGATTTTACAGTAACGGCAAAAAATGGACGTGGACGACTTTGGCCTCGACTTAAGTCGGCCGCAACCATATATGATTTTGTACATGAATCATATATAATTTTGTATGTGATTCATTGTTTTCTTAAATATATATTATTCTCGTATGAATTCATCTCTACTATACATATTAGATTATGTTATATATATATATATATATATATAATTTATTTTATCATTAAAAAATTAAAATTTGTTTTTCAAGTTTTACTATAAAAATATAATTTTTGATATTTTTTTGATAAATCATCAAGTTAATATTTTTTTAATCAATTTTCAATAGTTGGTATTTTAGTTTTAGTTATTACTTTTTGTTTTCAAATAGATTTTTAAATATCTGATCAATATGTGTCAACTATTTACAAATCAACATGTATACTAAAAACAAATAAATTGGTAAATTTTATTTTATAAACAACAAATTAAAAATCTAAAATTAATAAATTAATATATGTACTAGAAAAGGTAAAAAGAACTTGTATTTTTGAAACTTTTTTAGAAGAGAAAAGAAAGTAAAAAGAAGGAAAATAATGATAAGTTTCTTTCAAAAACTTTCCTCCTCCTCACACTTTGTTCTTGAATTTTGGAAGGAAAGAAAATTAATGAAAGGAATTTTTTTATTTGTATTCATGAGAGTGAAGGGAAATGAAGAATGATGGCGCTAATTTAGGTGGCGTTTGTTTTTTAAGAGGTGCTGAAGTCTGAAGTCTGAAGTCTGATTTCACTTCTGATTTTTAAGAGGTGGTACTGAAGTCTGAAATCTGAAACAATAAGACTGTTTGTTTTTTTAAACTGATAAACGTCTGAAATCTGAATCAATTATTTTCAATTAAATTATATTACCATTTGATGGTTTCTTTGGATTTTCCTTGACACCATCTCAGGGAAGACGACAAAAACCAAACATGAAAATATGTATGGAGAAGACGACCGAACGAGGAAATCGATTTTATCATGAAACAGGGAAGACGACCAAACATGAAACAGGGAAGACACGATACATGTAACAGGGAAGACGACCGAATGAGGAAATCGATTTTATCACCTATAGACGTACGATATAGTGTTTGATCGGATGCTTTTCCGGTGACCGTATAACGGTATGGAGAATATCAGAATACAATAATACAAGACTAGAAGTATTGTTTATCAGTATGTAAATATGTATATACGTACAGACATATATCATGTATAGGTTGAGAGATACCTGTTCGATGATTTGCTGTTGTGTGAGATTATCAAATCCAGCGACGAGTGCATAGGCGCCGGCAACGACGAGGACGGTTGCTCCGGCGTCCTAAGGAAAATGACCTGAAACATCCACGGCGAAAGCAGCAGAACGAACGTTACGTGGTGGAAGAATAAGAAGAAGGCGTCGTTTGAGAAGTACTCTAAATTCGATTCGAAGTGAGAAGCAATCCAACAGGACAGAAATCACGTCTCGGAGGGCATAATTGAGAACGGAGCAAAGAGAGTTTGAGATTGGTGGCGATGGCGGTGCTGATGGTAGTGGTGGTGGTGACGGCGGAACGTTTCGGGGAAGCTCAGAATCAACCCTCCTTTTCCGTTTCTCAAGTAAGGAGGTTTTTAATGAAAATAAGTGGAAATAAGTGGAGTACCCATCACTTTTTCGGTAAGATGTAAATAAGTGAAAAGTGGATCTGAAATAATAAAAAAAAACAGTCTTAATTGACTTAAGTCTGACCGAAAAAGTGAAAAGTGATAAATAAGTACTTAATTTAAAAAAACAAACACACCCTTAGTGTTTTAAATGGGTTTAAAAACCCAATTTTCTATATCATTTTTTGTCCCTAAAATAGGCCTACTTAAGCCCTTTTTGTTCTTTTATGTTCAGGCCCAAAAAGGCAAGAAAAAGGCCCAAAAGCAAAGGAAAAGATAAGCCCATATTTTCTAACATCAGTTTTCGATCGAGAGCAAGAGAGAAAGGAGGAGGCAGACGTGAAGAAACGGGAAGGAGATCGATCAGAGACGCGCACGACTTTCTGCGCGGGCGAAGCCGCGCCACCAACCGCGCCAAACACTGTTGTCGAGCGTTCCAGATCTCCGCGCAAGTCTTGACGCGACCCGAGCCGCGCCAGCAGCAGCGCCGACCCAAAATCGTGGGTCTATCGTTCTTTGGAGCGGTTTTCAATGGGGTTTGTACAAAAACGTTGGAAATTGCCATTTGAGAGAGGGAATCGCACGATTGGGAAGAAATTAGAAGAAGGAAGCAGATTTCTTAAAGGGAAAACAACAACAACAACAACTCATCCAATTTCTATTTGATTTAGGTAATTTCATATTGTTGCAATTGTAGCTTAGGTTTTTCTTTTTGTTCCAATCATTTGTTTGCTTTGATTATGATGGGTTGATACCTTGAGATTCCGTTGTAAACATTTGGGACAAACTTATTTGCTTGAATTCTACTTTTACACTACTAAATAAAAGACTATTTTCGGCGGATTTTTCCGCCGGAAATTTTCGGCGGATTTCCGACGGAAGTCAAACGGGTCAACCCACTTTGACTTTCGCCGGAAATCCGCCGAAAATCCGCCGGAATTTTTTTTTAATTTTATTTTATTAAAAAAATCAATTATTTTCGGCGGATTTCCAACGGGATATAATTTTTTTTAATTTGTTCTTATTAATAATAATTAATTAAGTTTTTTCGGCGGATTTTAATTAATTAATTAATTTAATTATTATTTAAATGAATTTAAAAAAATAAAAAATAAAAATCCGTCGGAAATCCGCCGAAAAGTTTAAAATATTTTCGGCGGATTTTCGGCGAATATTCTATATTTTTTTTAAAAAATAAAAATAAATAAAATCCGCCGAAAATCCGCCGAAAATATTTAATTAATTATTATATTTAAATGAATTAAAAATAATAAAAAATAAAAACTGTCGGAAATCTGCCGAAAATTTAAAACATTTCCGGCGGATTTTCGACGGATATTCTATATTTTTTTTAAAAAATAAAATCCGCCGAAAATATTTAATTAATTATTATATTTAAATGAATTAAAAATAATAAAAAATAAAAATAAAAATCCGTCGGAAATCCGCCGAAAAATTTAAAACATTTCCGGCGGATTTTCGGCTGATATTCTATATTTTTTTAAAAAAATAAAAAAATAAAATCCGCCGAAAATAGTTAATTAATTATTATATTTAAATGAATTAAAAAAAATAAAAATCCGTCGGAAATCCGCCGAAAAATTTAAAACATTTTCGGCGGATTTTCGACGGATATTCTATATTTTTTAAAAAAAAATAAAAAAATAACATACTCATTTGGGCTTTAACCCACCTAGTTGGGCTTTAATGGATACAAATGAGCTTTAAGGGATTTAGTTGGGCTTTAACTACATAGTTGGGCTTTAATGGATCCGGTTAGGCTTTAACGTATCCAGTTGAGATTTAACAGGTCTAGATGGGATTTAACAGGTCTAGATGGACTTTAATGGATCCGGTTGGGCTTCAACATATCCAGTTGGCTTTAACGGATCTAGATGAGCTTTAACGTACCCAGTTGGGCTTTAACATACACAATTGAGTTTTAACGTACATAGTTGGGCCTTAATGGATCCAGTTGTGCTTTAACGTACCCAGTTTGGCTTTAATGTATACAGTTGATCATTAAGGGATTTAGTTGGGCTTTAACTACACAGTTGGGCTTTAAAGTACCTCGTTGGGCTTTAATGGATTCGGTTGAGCTTTAATGGATCGAGTTGGCTTTAACGTATCCAGTTGGCTTTAACGGATCCAGTTGGGCTTTAACGTTCCTAGTTGGGCTTCAACCCACCTAGTTGGGCTTTAATGGATACAAATGAGGTTTAAGGGATTTAGTTGGGCTTTAATGGATCCAGTTGTGCTTTAACGTACCCAGTTTGACTTTAATGGATACATTTGATCATTAAGGGATTTAGTTGGGCTTTAACTACACAGTTGGGCTTTAATGTACCTCGTTGGGCTTTAATGGATCCGACTGAGTTTTAATGGATCGAGTTGGCTTTAACATATTCAGTTGGCTTTAACGGATCCGGTTGGGCTTTAACGTTCCTAGTTGGGCTTCAACGGATCCAGTTGGACTTTAATGTACCCGGTTGGGCTTTAATTGATCCAATATGGCTTTAATGGATACAGTTGGGCTTTAACGTATCCAGCTGGGTTTTAACGAATCCAATTGGGCTTTAATGGATCCGGTTGGGCTTTAACGTTTCTAGTTAGACTTTAATAGATCAAGTTGGGCTTTAACGTACAAAGGGATTAAAACGTCTTTAAAAGATCCAATCCGTCTTCAAAAGATCCAATCAGTCAGTTAGTATTTAAAGAATCCAGTTAGTCTTTAAAAGATCCAATCAGTCTTTAAATGATCCAGTTGAGCTTTAATGGATACGGTTGGGCTTTAACGTTTTCCAATTGGGCTTTAACGAATCAAGTTTGGCTTTAATGGGTACAGTTGGGCTTTAACTGATCCAGTATGGCTTTAATGGATATTGTTGGGCTTTAACGTATCCAGGTGGGCTTTAATTGGTACAGTTGGGCTTTAACTGTTTCCGGTGGGCTTTAACGGATATAGTTGGGTTTTAACATACCTAGTTGGGCTTTGACGTACCCTGTTGGACTTTAACAGATCCAGTTAGTATTTAAAGGATCCAGTTAGTCTTTAAAAGATCCAATCAATCTTTAAGGGATCCAGTCGAGCTTTAATGGATACGGTTGGGCTTTAACGTACACAGTTGGGCTTTAACGTACCCAGTTGGCCTTTAATGGATCCAGTTGTGCTTTAACGTACCCAGTTTGGCTTTAATGGATACAGTTGATCATTAAGGGATTTAGTTGGGCTTTAACTACACAGTTGGGCTTTATCGTACCCAGTTGGCCTTTAACGGATCTGTCTACGAGACCACGTCGAATAAAATCGTACAAATCTAACATTCAAGTCTTCAAAAATATTCAACATTCAAGTTGGGTTTAATGGATCAAGTTGGGTTTTTAAACGACCGCCGAATCCACTTGAGCTTTAACGGTAGTCAAACGGGTCAACCCACTTTGACTTTCCGTCGAAAATTTATTTTTATTATATTCTTTAAAAAAAACAAATTATTCTTATTTTTAAATTAAAACCCGTTGAAATAATTAATTATTTAATTTTTTAAAAGAATTAAAAAAAATCCATCGGAAATCCGCCGAAATCCGAATTTAAATTTTTTCATAATTCTTCTAAAAAAAGGCGGAAATTTTAAAAAAATGGTTTTCGGCCCACTATGCATGGTTTGTGTTTCAAATAGCCCAATATGTGCATTTAGGGCCTTTATGCGCACAAACCCAACCTTATATGTTCTATATGCATGGTTTGGGTTTCAAATAGCCCAAAATATGCATTTAGGGCCTTTATGCGCACAAACCCAACCTTATATGTTCTGTATGCATGGTTTGTGTTTCAAATAGCCCAATATGTGCATTTAGGGCCTTTATGCGCACAAACCCAACCTTATATGTTCTATATGCATGGTTTGGGTTTTAAATAGCCCAAAATATGCATTTAGGGCCTTTATGCGCACAAACCCAACCTTATATGTTCTATATGCATGGTTTGGGTTTCAAATAGCCTAATATGTGCATTTAGGGCCTTTATGCGCACAAACCCAACCTTATATGTTCTGTATGCATGGTTTGTGTTTCAAATAGCCCAATATGTGCATTTAGGGCCTTTATGCGCACAAACCCAACCTTATATGTCCTATATGCATGGTTTGGGTTTCAAATAGCCCAATATGTGCATTTAGGGCCTTTATGCGCACAAACCCAACCTTATATGTTCTATATGTATGGTTTGTGTTTCAAATAGCCCAATATGTGCATTTAAGGCATTTATGCGCACAAACCCAACCTTATATGTTCTATATGCATGGTTTGGGTTTCAAATAGCCCAAAATATGCATTTAGGGCCTTTATGCGCACAAACCCAACCTTATATGTTCTGTATGCATGGTTTGTATTTCAAATAGCCCAATATGTGCATTTAGGGCCTTTATGCGTACAAACCCAACCTTATATGTTCTATATGCATGGTTTGTGTTTCAAATAGCCCAAAATGTGCATTTAGGGCCTTTATGCGCACAAACCCAACCTTATATGTTCTATATGCATGGTTTGGGTTTCAAATAGCCCAATATGTGCATTTAGGGCCTTTATGTATATATCTATCTAGTTTGGGTTGCCATTTGTTGGGCAAACATTAGGATTGTTTAACATAGTTGGGTATGTCCCCATTACAGTCGTTATGCTGTCGAAATTGACTTGTGTGTATTTTGTAAACCACAGAATGGGTATTCGACCTGTGTCACCCAGAGGTACGGCGAGGACCCCAGCCAACATCCGACTTTTGATACCGACTTGTGGCAGGAGGTTTCTGGAGGAGTGAAGAAAGGTCGTACGTTTGGGTTCGGGTACCACACAGATCCCAACGCGATCTTGGTTGGGACATCCTCGGGTGGTGGTGCTTCTTCTTCCCGACAGGTGCGTACCACATTTCATTACATGAGTTTTATCAATTTATTTTATAATTCATGTTAAACTTCTTCTAACGTCCTTTTTTATTTTATTTTTTAGGAAATTGAGGATCTAAAGACCCAACTTCAGGAGTTGAAGGAGCGGGAAGAGAGACGTGCGGTGGAGGAAGAGGCACGTCGGGCGGAGGAATTGGCACGTCAGCGGGAACGTGATGCCCAGTACGAGCATATGTGTGAATTGGTAAAGCAATTCTATTCTTCACAGTCGTCAGGGGCACCGCCACCGCCACCACCCATGTGATGATATTTGCTTAAGATTTCGCAACCCATTATGTATTTAGGAATAGTACTTTGACAATTGAACAATATATGTTATGTTTACGTTAGTTGTATTTTATGTTTTATTTATGTTAGTTGTATTTTATGTTTTATTTAATGTTAGTTGTATTTTATGTTTTATTTATGTTAGTTGTATTTTATGGTTTTTATAGTTTTGGCAGTTTTTACAACTTTCAACAGGTTTTTACTGTTTTTAGCAGGTTTTATAGAAAGATTTTTAATGAAAAAACAGGGGTTTTCTGGTTTTCATTTTTAAGATTTTCGGCGGATTTTCCGCCGAAAACAAAATAAATAAATAAATAAATAAATATTTTCGGCGGAATATTCCGCCGCAAATCCGCCGCAAACTTTCGACGATTTTTTTAAAGGAAAATAAAATAATAAGTTAATTTATTAATAAAAAAAATAAAATAAAAACAATTTTCGGCGGAATATTCCGCCGAAAATCCGCCAAAACTACTAAATTAATTTTATGGATTAAACAAATCGTTTAAACTTTAAAAAAAATTCGAATTGTTTTTGGCGGATTATTCCGCCGAAAACGACGCCGAAAACAAAGGTTTGCGGCGCCCCCGTTTCCGACTAACCAAATCCGCCGAAAACCACTGTTTCCGGCGGATTTCCGGCGGATTTGGCCGTCGGAAAAGGTCATAAATCTTGTAGTGTTAATGTCAATTTCATTTGGGTTTTCAATTAATCTGATCAGTTGATTGAATTTCTTATGAATGCTCATTAATCAAAACCTAGATACGTAATCGTCTAGGGATTTTGATAAAGTAACGAATAAAATCATTTGGTCTCAATAAGGTTTTCAATTCGGTTTCATGAATTCTTGCAATCGAAGCTCTAATAAGTCGAGCTTGTGTGCTTATTGCTTCGGGTTGGTGATTTTTCTAACTCGTTAATGTTAATCACGCCTAGGAACTTAAGAGCTTATTTAATTTCTTATTCGTGATTAAGATCCGGTTGAAGAGCTTGTTTTAACCGGTATGAATCTAAGGAAAAATCGAAGTTATCAGAGCTTATTGATAACTATAGCCAACATGGGTTCGTACTTTGTGTTTACGTTTTTGGAATCAATGATAGGTGTTACCGCCTTAATCGAAGTTAAACTAATGTTGGATTTTCTTTTTATCGCGTATGTTTAGTTTTTAATCGCATGTTTAATTTAGTTAATCAAATCCATACCCCCCCCTTTTGTATTGAAAGTATAGAAGTTGAATAGTAGTCACGACCAATCCCTATGGATTCGACCCGACTTACCACTATTACAATCTTTATTATGATTTGGGACAGTTGGAAATTATAAATACTTATTATTTGACGGTCTCGACACCCGTCAAATTTTTGGCACCGTTGCCGGGGATTGGTTTCGGTGATCATTATTTAACTTTTGTACTTTATTTTTCTTGATTTAATTTTTATCTTATAGTTTTGGTGTTTATCTGATTTAATAGTGTACCTAACGCCAACAATTTTTAAGTGTTTTTGCATCTTTCATGGCGGATTATCCATATAATTATGGTTCACGATATACCACCAACACACGGGACCCGAACGAGGTAAATATCTCTTCCCTTGAGACTCAACTTTCAGATTTAACATCTCTAGTGATATAGTTGGTTTGTAAAGAACCGCAACGGGTGAGAAGATGTGGGTTATACACTACCAATGCTTTTCTGACCAACCGGTACCCCACATCACAATATCACACCGAGCAAGCTTACTCCTATGGGGGAATTTCAAGCCAAAACGGTCCGTCTGAATCATACTCTAGCACATACACACTAGGATGGCAACCTCGTCCATACTTAAACGAGTATGACTATAACCGGTACGACCCTTCTTATCCTAGTTATGAATCAACGCCACCGACAACACAAAGCTATTATGGGGATTCATGTATGTCTCTTGAAGAAATAGTTAAATCATTAGCATTTAGTACATTAGAATTTCAACAGGAGACAAGGGCAAGCCTTCAGAACTTGGAAAACCAAATTAGCCGTAACGAATCTACAATACGTCGGTTGGAAGCCCAATTTGAAGAAAAGCTAGGATCGATGAATAAGAAGAGGCCAGAAATCTCCCTAGAAGAAGAAGATGAAGAAGAAGACACAAACCTATCTAATCCACAAGATGTCGACAAAAAGGGAGAATATGTGAATATTTTGGAACCGGTGGTGGTACCCCCTCCTTTTCCTACACCGTTGGTTGATCTAATAAAGGAGGAGGAATTTGTTGACACTGGGAGATCTTTCACCATACTAGAAACACCGAAGGTAGACGATGAGAAGGGGAGCCCGAATGACGATTCCTTTGCGAAGCAGAATCGTCTTATTATATTATAGGGAAAAGGACCCACGCTTGAAATCCTGACAGATTTCAAGGCACCCCAACATCGCGTGAAAATGCATGTATGGGGTATTGACTTGTTAGATACCGGATAGCGTTGGAAGTGTCTAGCCAAAGACGTTAAAGAAAGGCGCTGATTGGGAGGCAACCCAATTTTATTGCTTTATTTCCATTCTAGTTTAGTTTTATGCATTTTTAGTTGTCTTTTAAGTTGATGAGTTTTGTTTCCAGGTTTAACCTTCCTTGAAGTCGGACTTTACCCCCCACCCCCCACCCCCCCCACCCCGCGTGTAAAGAGGCTCTCACCACAAGCTTGGATCATATATTGGGCACGCGTCATCAAATCAGAGGAGATTTCTTGTTCCCTTTGTGCTTTATTGTTTTCAGACTGTGCCAAAAACATGCATATATTGAGGACAATATATGATTTAAGTGTGGGGATATTGCTTGATTAAGGGCTAAATTTTTCGAATTTTGACTTGTTTTTGGGCTATTATTACGTGAATTGCATGAGTTGACAAGTTTTTTATTTCTAATGTCATAGCATGAATGATTGTGTGGTTTGCTTGTGTAGTCGTGATTAACACGTTCGAGATAAACTTTGTGAGTCTTGTTAATTTTATAGACTAAAAATGCACCTGTGAGCTTTTGAGCCATGATTGAACATTGTATTCAATCTTATTTCATTTCCGTGTGCATTGCATCTTCCATGTCTATGTCATTCTAGAACTTGCATTTTGGCTCTTCGATATTGCATTTAGGTAATGCTAGTGTGAAAATGAAAAAGGCTATCTTTGTTGCTATTTTAATCCATTTAGCCTAAAAGTCAACCCTTACGTATGTATTCCGTTTTGATCACCCCTTTAAGCCTAATTACCAATTTTTGTCATTACACCACAACTTAACCCTTAGCCAAACACTTCACTTACCGGACTTTGGGAATGAGACTTTATGCTTTTAATTAGACTCCCTCAAATTGTAGTCCCTCTACATGATCCAAAATGCCGATATAATGATCGGTAGAGGTTTAAAAAAGAAAAAAAAATGAAAATAAAAGAGTATAAAAGAAGAAAAAGTATGAAAATAAAGAAAAAAACATGAATAAGTGGAGACCAAGCTCAAGAAGAATACAATTGTCTCCATAGAATGCTTAGCAAAATAAGAGCTCGAAAGTCGAGAAATTTTATGATTTCTTTGTTGTGCAATGTGTGGGAGTAGACAAATTGATTCATGGTTTCTTTTCCGAAGTCCAAAACTTAGTCACTTAACCAAATATTTTCTTACCTTGACCCTTGGCCAAATTACAACCCCTATTTAAAGTCCTTTTGATTCACACTTAGTTTTTACCGTTAGTAATGGAGAATTGAGACTTGATGCAAGCTTATGGTAGTGCATTTTCATGTGAATTGATGATTTGAGTGAAAAACACCTACACCTTAATTTGTGCGATTAAGCGATTAGAATAGGTTTATATCTTTTGTGAGGTGTTTGTGAAATTAGCATGTATTCATCTTCGAGTTGTCTTGTGTGTTGATTATGGCTATACCGGTTAAGCTACACCTTCATGCAATGCTATGTCTATTTTCTCAATTCTTAAAAGTCGACTTGTGAGATTACATCGTGCTAAAACCTTAGTGTTTGCCCGAGGACGGTCAAAGTTCTAAGTGTGGGGATATTTTGATGGCGCTAATTTAGTGTTTTAAATGGGTTTAAAAACCCAAATTTCTATATCATTTTTTGTCCCTAAAATAGGCCTACTTAAGCCCTTTTTGTTCTTTTATGTTCAGGCCCAAAAAGGCAAGAAAAAGGCCCAAAAGCAAAGGAAAAGATAAGCCCATATTTCCTTACATCGGTTTTCGATCGAGAGCAAGAGAGAAAGGAGGAGGTAGACGTGAAGAAACGGGAAAGAGATCGATCAGAGACGTGCGCGACTTTCTGCGCGGGCGAAGCTGCACCACCAACCGCGCCAAACACTGTTGTCGAGCGTTCCAGATCTCCGCACAAGTCTTGGCGCGCCCCGAGTCGCTCCAGCAGCAGCGCCGACCCAAAATCGTGGGTTTGTCGTTCTTTGGAGCGGTTTTCAATAGGGTTTGTATAAAAACGTTGGAAACTGCCATTTGAGAGAGGGAATCGCACGATTGGGAAGAAATTAGAAGAACGAAGTAGATTTCTTAAAGGGAAAACAACAACAACTCATCCAATTTCTATTTGATTTAGGTAATTTCATATTGTTGCAATTGTAGCTTAGGTTTTTCTTTTTGTTCCAATCATTTGTTTGCTTTGATTATGATGGGTTGATACCTTGAGATTCCATTGTAAACATTTGGGACAAACTTATTTGCTTGAATTCTACTTTTAATGTCAATTTCATTTGGGTTTTCAATTAATCTGATCAGTTGATTGAATTTCTTATGAATGCTTGTTAATCAATACCTAGATACGTAATCATCTAGGGATTTTGATAAAGTAATGAATGAAATCGTTTGGTCTCAATAAGGTTTTCAATTCGATTTCATGAATTCTTGCAATCGAAGCTCTAATAAGCCGAGCTTGTGTGCTTATTGCTTCGGGTTGGTGATTTTTCTAACTCATTAATGCTAATCACGCCTAGGAACTTAAGAGCTTATTTAATTTCTTAATCGTGATTAAGATCCGGTTGAAGAGCTTTTTTAACCTGTGTGAATCTAAGGAAAAATCGAAGTTATCAGAGCTTATTGATAACTATAGCCAACTTGGGTTCGTACTTTGTGTTTACGTTTTTGGAATCAATGATAGGTGTTACCGTCTTAATCGAAGTTAAACTAATGCTAGATTTTCTTTTTATCGCGTCTGTTTAGTTTTTAATCGCATGTTTAGTTTAGTTAATCAAATCCAAACCCCCCCCCTTTGTATTGAAAGTATAGAAGTTGAATAGTAGTCACAACCAATCCATGTGGATTCGACCCGACTTACCACTATTACAATCTTTATTGTGATTTGGGACAGTTGGAAATTATAAATACTTATTATTTGACGGTCTCGACACCCATCAAAGAAAAAGAAAGGAAAGAAATAAATCTGCAGAACGAGCGGTAAACTTAAGGAAATTAGATGTTGATCATTAAGAAATCAATCATTGTTGTTTTGATAATTGTCAAGACTTTCGCTGATTTGGAAATCGATACTTGAGTGCATGGTGGGAGAGTAGTGGTAATGTTTATTGGAGACATTTGGTGAGAATGTTGAGGTAGACTTTAAGTACAAATCGATTATTGAAGAGACTTTGATGCGTCGTATTTAGAGGTATCTAAGGGAAAGGTTTGCTTTGAGGTATTCTTGGTGGTAATGACTGAAGAAGGTCGTAACTTACCCTTGAGGTAATATGAGCAACATAAGGTTGGGAGGCGACCGAGTATTAATGGTTAAGAAAATGATCAAGCGAGGACTTGATGTCCATTCCGTCATCGGTGAGTTATGTCGAACCTTGGGATTGAATTGTGATGACTCTTTGCGAGAAGTGCAGTAACAACCTCGACCGGGATGTAATTGTGTTCGTATACGAGGTAAGGTTTCGTGGATGCATTTTTTTATGGGAATTCAATCGATCTTGCCAAATGCTATGTTGGGTTCTCGGTTGGTACCATATTTCGAGGACGAAATCTCTTTTAAGGTTGGGAGGATTGTAACACCCCAATTTTCGAAGGGTATCATTTCAAGTTAATACCGAAAGCGATATATTAAGGAAAAATAAGATATTTTATTTTGGGTTTGAATCCTTGATTTTATAGTTTAGATGGATGAAGGATTCAATTACGAGTCCAACGGTTCTTTCCGGAGCGAAAACGGAGCTATAACGAAGAAGTTACGGCCGAAATAGTGTTTAGGACTTTCAGTACATTTCGCGCGACCCTGCCTCGCGATTGTGACAGGGCACTCTCGCGAGTCACTATCGCGACGGACCTGCAGTGCATAAATCGGGTTTTTCTTCATTTGGTCATAACTTTCTCATCGTAGCTCCGATTTGGGCGATTCAAGTTGCTACGGTTTCCTTTTTAAGAGCTTTTCAAGGTTATGGCAAGAGATTGGAAGTCTATTGAAGTATACTAGAGTATTTGGTGGTGGTAAGCTTCTCATCTCTCCCTATTCATCTTCTTCCCCAAAGTTTTCTAGGGTTTCATCCACCCTTTGTTCTCCCTTTCATAGATTGAAGGTTTGTAACCATTTTGGTGAACTATAAGTGTTTTGGTTGGTGAATTCAAGATTGGGTTAAGGTAATCTTCTATCCCCTTCGGTTATGGAAGTTAGGGTTTCACTATTAGTTGAGGTATCCATGTATATGGTTTGGGAAATGATTGTTTATGGTAGAATATGTATATTTATGGTTGGAACCTTGTGGATCTAGGTTTTGGAAGATTTTTTTTGAAGAATCAAGTTCTTCAAGGAAAGTTCTAAGTGGGTAAAATCTAGATTTAGTCTAAATCTAGCAAGGTGAGTTTACTAAACTTTTGTTAAAACTGGATACACATCATATTTGCTTATTTGTTGTTATTATCACATATTTGCTCAAAATGGTCATCTTTACGGGTTTAAGTATTTGATGGTATTTCTATGAGATTATGTGAGATATATGTATATGAAGTATCATCCCATGATTTACTCTATGTTGTGTAATTATTTGGGGATTTCCACTATGTGTGCCACAATGGGTATTTGACATGAAAAAGGAATATATGTTTGGTATATTATGATGATTTCATTTGGAATATACTCTTGGTGATATTGTATCTACAACGTGGCTATGTGGATATTTAAGTCTTATGTTGGACTCATGCTATGAGGAGGGTGATATTGTACCCACGGTTGGTATTGAATTATATTTGGTTGAAATATACCTAAGGACCTCCTATATGCGTTATGTGGACGAACCAAGTCAGTACACTAGGAGGATGTAGTCTTGGGTGCCACTGTGATGGTATGTGCCTAGACCTCCGCCACTCGGGGAATTTTCTTAGCGATAGTCTTCGGGTGGGTCGGGCCTTTGGGGTGTTCCTTGTTAAGGGCATCAAGGTATATCAACTCTTGGGTGGGACTTGATTGGTGTTTTGGGTCTCCCCTAATGACTCCACATATATTGAACACTGGTTAACTGCTGATAAGAATTGTATTTGTTCATGCATGCTTATAATTATTGTTCAACTCACTAGGCTTTTTGGCGTAACACTTGTTTGGTGTCGATGTGTATCTCAGGTTTTAGCGGCACCGGTTCTATGTTGGCTTGGTACTTGGGTGAGAGATTTGGGAATACTGCTTTTGGTAGGAGAATCCCTTGGGTTTATAAATGACACCCTTATTTGTAATTTCTTTTCTGGTTATAGAAATTAGATTAGTTGGTTGTTATTTATTGACCGTTTATTTACGATTGTATTTAAGCAGGTTTGTGTATTTTCCCCATTTTTGGGAGGCTCTTGCTTTGGCAATTTTAAATACCGCATGTCCGTTTTTTGGATTTTGTTATCCCTATTTTTAGGGTGTTACAAAATAAAACCCTTATTTATAGGTGCCGCTTACCAGTTTAACAATTTACAAAGTAAGAATAAAGGAGCGCATACAGTCTTCATATCTTGGACATTTATTATCATAGAAACGGTCCTAGCTATTAGATTAATTTGTGATAACAAATTCTTACAAAGAACCAACAAACTCCAGAGACATGCACATGTACAAGAAACATCATAAAACCTTATAGTTTGAAGGAAGATAAAAATGTAATTTACTTCCATCTAAAATAGTTGGTGACTTGTGTTAGGGCTATTTTGAGTGTTAAATAGAAGTTCAGGGTAGTTTATGACAAGTTGTTAAAGTTGTAAGCTTGTTGGGCCTTAAAGCCCATAAGCCCATTAGGCCTGCGAGCCTGAGTATTTAAAGTTATTTCTATTTCATTTGTTAGTTTTTTAGAAATTCATTATTCAGTTTACTAGTCATTAAGTTTACATATCCTTATTAAAAATTATCTCTGTAAACCTTAACCCTTTGAAGTATTATCAATCATATGACTAGTTGCTGTGGCCAATATTCTGTTCATCATTATTCATATTACTTGTGATGGCACTGCATTGGGATCTACAATTGGTATCAGAGCAGATAGGCAAAAAGGTTTGATCCAGTAAAAAGGTTTGTCTGAAACCCTAAAATCAATTATTTGTGTTAATTGCTTTACTTGCATTAATTGATTGTTAGTTATCTGTTAGTTAGTCGAACGATTTTTTTTAAATCTGTAAGTGTTATACAGTTCGGTCGAATTTTTTCTTGAAATTTTTTTTGTTCGGTCGAATTTTTTCTGGAAATCCTTAGTCCGGTCATTTGTTCTTTGAGTTATTTTCTGTTCGATCGAAGAATTTCTTGGTGGATTTTGGTTTTTTTCTTTCGATCGAAGGAGAAAATCTGGGTTTTTGATTCGGTCGAATCCCAGATAATCTTCGTGTTCTTCGGTCGAACTCTTCGAGTTCTTCGGTCGAACTCATCGTGTTCTTCGGTGTTAATCGACCTTATCGTTTGTTTTGTGGTTATCTGTTTTAAGGCTTTCGACCTGAGTATTAGACCGGACACTTGTGCTCCGGTCTTGTCCCTTCGATCGAATAAGGGTGCTCCGGTTTTGTCCTTTCGACCGAATAAGGGTGCTCCGGTCTTGTCCCTCCGACCGAATAAGGGTGCTCCGGTCTTGTCCATTCGACCGAATAAGGGTGATCCGGTCTTGTCCCTTCGACCGAATAAGGGTCCTCCGGTCTTGTCCTTCGACCGGATTCGTGTGTCCCCGGTCGTATCATTCGACCGGATAAGTGTATCCCTGGACGTGTCCTTCGACCGGATACCTGCTTCCTCCGGGCATACCTTCGACCGGATATTGTTTGACCTGATTTTCTGTTTAGACCAAGTGGTTCTGTGTCTCTTCTATTTTATTGTATTTGGATCATTCTGCTTGCCTAACGATCATTACAGTGCTCTTAAGTTAAGAAGTAAAGATGAACTCAAGGGATGCTCTAGCCATCGGTTCTGACCAAAATCCCCCGGTGCTCTTTCGGGGAGAGTACCCTCAGTGGCATGACCGATTTATGAACTTCATAGAAGCAAAATCCAACTATGAAGATATATACAAATGCCTGACTGAGGGTCCACAAGATTGGCCAATGAAAGTGGTACCGGGAAACCCAGCTGAAGGAAGGCCAGAGCGTCAGATTCGGAAATCTGTTGGTGATTTTACTAAGGAGGAAAAGGAAATGTACGAGGCAGAAAAGCTGGCAAAATCGTACCTTCTTCAAAGTCTACCGAATGACATCTATGCTTGTATAGATAGCTTCAAGGACTCATCGAAAAAGATGTGGGACCAAATAGAGAAGATGATGATGGGAAGCCACATCAATAACCAGCTAAAGGTGACCAACTGTATCACCAGATATGATGGGTTTAAAGCATGAAAGGGTGAAACGCTAACGGAAACCTACGAAAGGTTTAATATGCTTCTAAATGATCTTCAGAAAAATAAGATCACAAAGACGAACACAGAAAACAACATAAAGTTTATGAACAACTTACAGCCTGAGTGGAAACCGTTCGTCTCCCATATTCGCCACACTCAAACCTTGGAGAAGCTGTACCTTCACGAACTCTATGAAATGTTGCTCCAAGACGAAGAAGAAGTGATGGAACTTATTGGGAAAGCAGAGGAAAAGCCAGCAACTGATCAAATAGCTCTCGTTTCTGAGAGAAGAGGCAAGTCCGTCAGCCGATCATCTGGAAAAGAGCCCGTGCTGAGTGATTCTGAACCTGAAGATCCCGATAGCGACTCGGATCCAGAACTTGCCAAGATGAAAGAAGCAATGGTTTTTCTCACTCAAGCATTTCAAAATAGGAAGTTTTTTACCAAGACTTCCAACAAGCAAAGAGTGTCTACTCGACGTGATCATCGAGAAAAGTCTGAAGGTAATAGTCGCTTTGAAGCTGGTAAGAAGCCTGACAAGAGAAATGAAGAAAAGCCGAAAGACGAACCGATCAAATGTTACAATTGTGGTCGGTTAGGTCATTTCGCCAAAGATTGTCGCAAGCCAGTTGTGCGCAACGCCGACTACTACCGAGCCAAGCTGCTTCTTGCCAAAGAAAAGGAAGCCGGTAAAGCTCTAATGGCTGAAGACAATTACTGGTTACAAGTGTCGGATGAAGAACCTGAGGATGCTGAAGCTCATTTGTGTTTCATGGGCAACCATTCATCACCATCCGATACTGATGAAGAAGATCACAATGCTCCTTGCCAGGTATGTGCCCCTTTTCATGAAGCTTTACTTGATCAGATGCAACTTTCAATGAACAAACTTGACTCTTACAAGCGTTTGTTAAAAGAAAAAGAACAACTTCTCTCATCTCTGGAACACCGTGTCACTAAACAGTCTGACTTTATGGAAAAACAAAGCTTAGAAATTTCTAGCTACCTGTGCACGATTTCTAATTTAAGAGAAGAGAATGTGAGTTGTTCAACAGAGTCACAAAAACTAATGACCGAAATAGATGACCTGACCGCTAAGCTACGTACGTCTGAGACCGAGAAAATTGATTTGTTAAATCAAAACGTGGCTTACAAAAATGAGAACATAAGGTTATCAAATCAGTTAGAAGAGCTTGAAAAGAAACTCTATAAATTTGGTCAATCTGATCAAACGCTAAAGCTAATCGCACCAAAAGAACCAAAGTACGGAAATGCGGGTATCGGGTACGATAACCCTAATTATTTAAACAAGGCTTTATCCAAAGTTCCTACTTTATATGCATCTGAATTTTTTGGGTTAGACAAAATCTTTCCTGAATATAAGATACATTGGACCACACCCACTGCGGAGGAAGAATTGGAAGATAAGTTGAGAAGAGAAAACTTTGTTCTTTCTAAAAGGACAGTTCCTTTTGTGTATGACTCATTAAATGCTACTTATAATACTGACAAACCCCGTTTCCTGTCATCCGATTTTTTTCATAGTTACTCTCAAGCTGAACTAGATACTAAAACAGTTAAAACTGAGAAGGAACCTCTAGCTCCCAAAGTTTATGTTCCAACTCTGATTTTAGAAAAGAAACTTGTTCAGCTAAAAGAATCGTATGCACTAGAAAGGGAAAATTTTCAAAAGGAAAAGCAAAGTCTTTTATCTAAAATTGAGTGTCTCAGTTCCAACAAAAAGGAGACTATGTCGGATGAGGAAAAAGAATATTACCAGACGGAAATAAAGAAGTTTCACTCACAACTGGCCGCTATGGCAGCAGATCATCTGAAAGTGCAACTTCACAAGGTTGACCCTCAAGCTCAGCCTTCCATTCTCCAAAGAGAGATATCCCATCTGTCTGAAAACTCTTATCCTTCTTCTGACACATCTTCCTGCAAAGCTTTTATGGGTGACTCGTCACAAATCATTTCAAATAAAGGAAAAGAGCCTCAAAGTTTTGAATCAGACCAATGTTCTGATTGTAAAAATGCTTCCGCATATGATCTGCTCTCAACAAACTCTTCCACTGTTCTGAAGTCCTCATGTGATAAGGTCCTCTCTGATGAGGAACTCGAATTTTCCGCATTCTTGAATTCTGAGGTGTGTTTAGATAGCAAGTTGAGCCAATTTGATTTTAATCCTTCTCTACCTAGCCATGTTGATTTTTTAAATGAGTCATGTGAGCCTCCGGTTAAATTTTATAAGGGTGAATGTTCTGCATCTGCCCCGCAAAAACCTTCTGTGAACAATTCTTCAAAATCTTCCAAGTCTAAATCTAAAAGGCGTTCACAGAAGAAGAAAAAGACCGGTCGCTCTCAAAGGTCACAATCGTCAATTTTCAAATCCTCTGACTATGGGTTTAACGGCATTTCAGATACGTATGGTCGGCGGGAAGAAGTGAAATATGCTTGGGTAGCTAAGAAGTCAAAAGAGAGCTCGGCAACATCAGAATTAGTTGATCCTGTTTTAAAGTCTAGAAAGAACAATAACAATCATGATGTTTTTATTTCTAAATCTCTAGTTGATTGTAATGGAAACCTTCCTTTAAAAGTTTATTCCATTCCGCAATTACTTCAACTGTCTCATGATTGTTTGTGTTGTTCTTATTGTGGATCAAATGATTTTGTTGATAGTCGTTATGCATTTGATTGGTTTGGCTCATATCATATTGCTCATAATCATTCTCATCGTGATGTTTCCCGTGAAAGACAAAGACCCAACTCTAAACGGGTCTCTAAGTCGGGTGTTAAATCTAACCCCAAAGGACCCATTTACGAATGGGTACCTAAAAAGAAATAACCTGTTTTGCAGGACGGTCATGTGTGGTATCTAGATTCAGGTTGCTCCAAGCACATGACCGGAAGAAGGGAGCTTCTCACAAACTTCACCGAGAGGTTTTGTGGAAATGTACGGTTCGGGAATGATCACTCCTCTCCCATCAGGGGTTACGGAGATATTGTCAAAGATAATATCACGATCAAGAAAGTCTCTTATGTCGAAGGTCTCGGTCACAATCTTTTCAGTATCGGTCAATTCTGCGACAAGAATCTCGAGGTTACTTTCAAGGCTAAAAGGTGTAGCGTTCGAACTGAGGATGGTAAAGAAATACTTGCTGGAACGTGACGCACCAACCTCTATACGATCGACCTCTCATCCTTGAAACCCGATAAGGAAGTCTGTTTGTTGTCCAAAGCATCTGCTGAACAAAGCTGGTTATGGCACCGTCGTCTCTCGCACTTGAACTTCAAGAATATCAACAAGTTGGTGCTCGATGGACATGTCAAAGGTATGCCAGACCTCAAGTTTGCAAAAGATCATCTGTGCGCTGCCTGCGAAAAGGGCAAGATGAAAAAGGCGTCTCACAAGCCCAAAGCCGTTCCGAGTACTTCTCGGTCCCTTGAGCTAATCCACATGGACTTATGTGGACCGATGCGCGTTCAAAGCATAAATCACAAGAAGTATGTCCTGGTGATGGTTGATGATTTCTCTCGTTACACTTGGGTCCGATTTCTCCGTTCAAAGGACGAAACTCCCGAGTTGATAATCTCTCTTCTGAAGAGCATTCAAGTCAGTCTCAACCAAGTAGTTCAGACCATCAGGACGGACAACGGCACTGAGTTCAAAAATCAAATACTCAACGGTTATCTCACTTCAGTGGGTATCTCGCATACTTTCTCCGCCGCTCGTACTCCTCAGCAGAATGGGGTGGTAGAGCGTCGAAACAGAACTCTAGTTGAAGCAGCACGCACGATGTTATCTCATTCCAAGCTACCACTATTTCTTTGGGCAGAAACTGTTGCTACCGCTTGCTATACTCAAAATCGGTCTATCATCAACAAGCGTTTCAACAAGACTCCGTACGAGATCATCAACAAACGTATTCCGAACATCAACTACTTTCATGCTTTCGGATGCACCTGCTTTGTCTTAAATGATAAGGATGATCTTGGTAAATTCAGTCCCAAAGCGGATGAAGGAGTGTTCATCGGCTACTCTCAGCACGCAAAAGCCTATCGTGTCTACAACAAACGGACGAAGACCGTCGTTGAGAGTGTAAATGTGACATTTGACGAGGCCCCTGAAATGGTTTCTGAACTTCTCAGTTCAGAACCCGCGCTTACTGGTGTGTTAGCTTCTGGACAATTCCGTTCGGAAGCTACACAATCTCCAGTGGATCCAAATCATGCGTCTACGTCAAGAGCACATCTTTCTGATTTGGATTTATTGTTTGAATTCTTTTATACTGACTTGTTTAATGTTAAGTCTAATACTACGTCATGTGACAGGAATACTGCTCAAGCACCAGAAGTGACACAAGTCACTGGCCCTACCAACTCCGGTGGTCCATCCTCGCCTGGTGCTCCATCCTCTACTGCCAATGATCAAGCTTCCCCGAGCTCAAGTGAAAGACAGACTCTAGCTCAAGTTCTTGATGACGGTGCTACTGAACCGACTCCTGTTTCCGTTCAACTTCCTGCACCGACTCCTGTTGAAGGTGCTCTCGAAGCTTCCTCTCCGGCAATCCCGGAACCTCCCATCGTTTCATCTCCAGCTGAGTCGTCCTCGACTCCTAGTTCGACTCCCACTACGAAGCTTCTACCTCACAGGCCATCATCCCTCGAGGCAGTTCAGGACTTACCCCCAGGTGGTCATGTGGATTCCGATACCTCCCATCAGACATATCAACCTCATCCACACACCACCAAGTGGACTCGAGCACACCCCCTTCATCAGATCATCGGAGACCCCTCCACACCAGTTCAAACTAGATCCACCAGCGCGAATGACTGCTTATTTACCTCATTCCTCAACCGTATCGAACCTTCCACTGTCTCTGAAGCGCTGAATGATCCGGACTGGGTAATTGCTATGCAAGAGGAACTCAACCAATTTGAGACCCTCAAAGTATGGCGCCTAGTTCCCCGACCTAAGAACAAGACGGTGATAGGGATTAAATGGATTTTTAAGAACAAGAAGGACGAAAACGACATCATTGTTCGGAACAAAGCGCGTCTAGTGGCTAAAGGATATCGCCAGCAAGAAGGAATTGATTACGATGAGACGTTTGCACCGGTTGCCCGCATTGAAGCAATCCGCATGTTCCTCGCCTACGCCGCTCACAAGAATTTCATCGTTTTTCAAATGGACGTGAAATCCGCGTTTCTCAACGGCGTGCTCAAGGAGGAAGTTTATGTCTCGCAAGCCGAAGGCTTCGTGAGTACTGAAAATCCGCATTACGTTTACTTTCTTGACAAGGCCCTCTACGGTCTTAAGCAAGCGCCACGAGCCTGGTATGATGCACTCTCATCCTTCTTAGTCAAGTCTGGCTTCTCTAAAGGTAAAATTGATACTACTTTATTTATTAAAAGAGAGAAGAAAGATATCATTATTGTACAAATTTATGTTGATGATATAATCTTTGGCTCCACGAACCCCAAGTATTGTCAGAACTTTTCTGCCTTAATGAGTAAACATTTTCAAATGAGCATGATGGGGCAAATGAACTTTTTCCTGGGTCTTCAAGTAAAACAATTACAAACAGGAATTTTCATTAATCAATCTAAGTACATCTCGGATATTCTTCGGAAATACCAGATGGAACAATCTTCATCTATGAAAACCCCCATGTCCACTTCTCTAAAACTTCACTCCGATCCTGACGGTAAGGATGTGAATGCTACTATTTATAGAGGTATGATTGGCTCTCTGATGTACTTGACGGCTAGTCGGCCTGACATTATGTTTTCGACATTCTTGTGTGCAAGATTTCAGTCGAAACCTAAAGAGTCTCACTTAGCTGCGGTTAAGCGAATTTTTCGATATTTAAAAGGTACTGCTGATCTTGGTTTGTGGTACCCAAAAGAGACAGGTTTTGAATTGACAGCCTACTCGGACGCTGACCACGCTGGAAACATGCTGGACCGGAAGAGCACGTCGGGTCATGTTCAGTTCTTGGGCGATCGTCTTGACAGCTGGGCTTCCAAGAAGCAAAACTGCGTGTCCACCTCCACCGCCGAGGCGGAGTATGTAGCAGCCGCCAGTTGCTGCTCGCAAGTCATCTGGATGCGCACCCAGCTCAAAGATTATGGATTTAATTACTCCAGGATTCCCATCTACTGCGACTCGAAGAGCGCTATAGCCATATCAAGCAATCCCGTCCAGCACACGAAGACGAAGCACATTGATGTGCGCTATCACTTTATAAAAGATCACGTGGAAAAAGGTACTATCGAACTCTATTTTGTTAATTCAGAGCATCAGTTAGCAGACCTATTTACCAAAGCCTTGGACGAAAAACAATTTAATTACCTTGTGTCCAAGCTAGGTATGCTAAATCTGAAAGTTTGATCCGTTCGCAGCTCTCTACGAGTTTCATTCAATAACGAATGACTGTGACAAATGCACCAGTGCCTTGTCACTGGTTGCTATTATCCACACTCCTTGGTTATTGCATTTTACTCGTTCAGCTCTGTGTCCGTTACGAACTTCTGTATCAACAAAGTAGATTTCGTGTTTTCCCGCTTCTTTTGTGTTCGTGTGTCTGTTTCTGTGATTATGTGTGCAGTTTATCTCTTGTTCGCTGAAAAGTGCAAGGTGGTTTGGGTGGATCCACAACCCGGTAATGTGTTTAGGGGGAGCAATAGCTTCAGATGGTCGCTAAGTCTCACGGGTCCTCCATTCGAGGGGGAGCAGGTAAGAGGGTTCTGTGTTTGGACCTCCTCATGGTAATCATTCGAGGGGGAGCTAGGTCTCGTGTTTTTTTTTAAGCCTTTTAATTTTTTTTTCTTCTCTCCTTAGGTTTATTTTGTTTTTTTTGTTTCCTTTAAGTTTTTTTAAGTTGTGTTTTATATCTCCGAAAACTCCAAAAAGATTTTTTTCAAGGTTTGGTTTATGTTTTTTTTTTTTTGGTTTGTTTGTTTTGCTTCGGCCCATAGCCTACCCGGCCCACCCCCGCGACCCAAGCCCAACACCCTCCGGGGGTATAAGAACCCCGGTCGAGGGGTTTTTCATCCTCATTCGATCGATCCTTTCAAAATACTCATCTTCTTCATCTCACTCTCTCGCCCGGACTCCATTCGACCGAAACCTGTTTTCGACCGAACATCTTCGATTTTTTCAACCTTCCATCGATCAGGTAGTGTTTCTTAGGTTGATTAGATGCTCAATCTGATTATCGATCGATGTTTCCATTTTTTTTTAGAGTTTGGGTGTTCGTCGGCGTCATCTCCGACGGCTGTAAGTCGACGTTTCGACTCTCCGGGGGTTTTACTCCGATCTAGGTTACGCCCCGGTCGAAGGCACCCCCGGTCATATGGCTCCTCCGGTCGACTAACCTCCGGTCTTAAAAGACCTCCGGCCGAATGACCCCCGGTCTTAACAGACCCCCGGTCTTAACATATCTCCGGTCTTAGTGACCTCCGGTCATAGACCTTATCCGGTCGAAGACCCTATCCGGTCTTAGTGACCCCGGTCGTAGACCTCATCCGGTCGAAGACCCTATCCGGTCTTAGTGACCTTCGGTCGAATACCTCATCCGATCGAACATTGATCCGGTCTAAGTGACCTCCGGTCGAATGCCTTATTCGTTCATGCACCTATCCGGTCTTAGTCGAACCCCGGTTGAATCTTATCCGGTCGAATCAAATTTCTTTGGTGCTTATAGCTATATCTTTTAATATGTTGTCTGAGGAAATTTTGTTGGTTATATGTGCTGGTGCAAGTCTGCGCGCCTTGGTGACTGACCCTAATTCACGAGTAGGGTTTGCTCTTCCAATTTTTGGAGTTACTATCCGGCGTGATCTAAATCATGGATGTATAACTCCAACGGCTAGTATCTTTTTTCAAACCTGCGTACTAATCGATTAATTCTTCACAGGTACAATGGCTCAAAACCAGCCACCAGCGATAGATCCAATCGCAGATGCGGAACTGATTCCCGAGGATCAGTTCCTTCCTCTTACAGCAAATAACTACCATCTCGATGTAACCCACCCTGCTATTCAACATCAGGTCATCATCGAGATACTCAGGGGCCATCCGATCTCCTATGCTCTAACGGAAACTGCAACCGTTCCAATCATATACTTACAGCAGTTCTGGCATTCTCTTCATGCGTTAGAAGCCGATGGCGGATTCCATCTTGAAGGTCGGATAGATCACACACCAGTGCTTCTCACTAGTGATCTCTTCCGACAATTTCTTCGGTTACCGACCGCCGGATCCGTAGCAGGCCGAGAAGACTTCGACCCGCTTGTCACTGATGCTACATTGTGCACCGATCTTCTCTCTTTGGGTTACAGCGCAGAACTTCGCATTCCATCAACCTTCAACCGCAAACATCTATCGACGATATGGTACACGTTGTTCACCTACATCAATCGGTGCCTTTCTTCTATAACGAAGGGCATTGATCAGACCAGCGCTCCGATTCTACGCATCTTTCACGCGGTGGCATTCAATCGCCACGTGGACTTTGCAGACCTTCTCTGGTTTGAACTCATTCAGAGAGTTCGTTCTACTGCATCTCGCCGGTCAAACTTCATTCCATTTATGCGGTTCCTACAGATCATTATCCAGAACTACATGAACCTGTATCCCGAGATACAGCGCCGCTCTACTCACCCGACGTGCCCACAACATCCAACTCGCAAGATTCCCTCCTGTGCTGATCCGGAAGGTGTTGTCGCCCGACAAATCCCAGTCGGGGTACTAGACCATGCTCGTCCCACGGCACTGAGTGTGATAGCTTATAGGCACACACACAACATCCCAGCTCCTATGGTCCGGCCAGGA
This sequence comes from Arctium lappa, assembly GCA_023525745.1. Taxonomy (NCBI): domain Eukaryota; kingdom Viridiplantae; phylum Streptophyta; class Magnoliopsida; order Asterales; family Asteraceae; genus Arctium; species Arctium lappa. The sequence goes on from CM042049.1 coordinate 605,535, forward strand.
CCGGCAGGACCTGCCCAGAGAGCGAGACCTGAGCGACGTGAGGGTCCGCGTCCACGAACGAGAGGTGGGAGCGTCCGGATAGCTGGGGCTTCCGGACAAGGTGTGTCGAGAGCTATTATCGTGAGGGGATCTGGCGTGGGCAGTGCCGTTGGAACGAGCCAGCCTAGCTCTTCAAGACAACCATCTTCGCCACCACCAACAGAGACTCCAATGACAGAAGAGGCAACAGATTCTGAAGCCATTCAAGTTCAGTCCTCCTCTGTCGCTGCTACTGAAGAAACAACAGCCATTTCCGACTCAGAGGAAACCCAAACCGCAGCATCGGCATTAAATGAAGAGTCTTCTGACTCCGATGGTGACGATAATCAGCCCTCATCTGGAGCGATAAGGAGAGCGGAGGGAGTATTAGTTGAACATCAAGAAGTGAGCTGTGTGAGGGAAAGGCGGAGTAAACTACATTCTGAGAGTACACGAGTGACGGGACAACCATCTTCGGTTGTATCCCCCCTAGCCACGTCTAGCCAGGTAGCCACATCTGCTACCCAGTCTCATGTGTTGGGACAGGGTATTGAAGAAGCCGTCGTGGACCTAGCGGTGCATTTGCACACCCCACCAAGCCACTCCACCATCTCTCAACAGATGGTGGTTTTACAAACTCACGGGGATTTAGCACATACGCTATCGGCCTCTCACTTGGAGGGTGCCGATATTGAAACAAGAGAACAGCTGCCCCCGTTCTCGCCTTCTTTGATTGCACGGAGTCTAGAGCCATTTGTGATTCATGCCATTCCTAGGACACAGATTCCTTTTTCGGCTATCGCCGGGAACCTAAGTGGCCCGGCCGGAACATCCATAGTAAACCCACCTTCGGGTAGTTTACGAGGATTGGGTGGAAGTCCTACCACGGCTATCATCACGCCAACCGTGAACGTAGGCGGCTCGACTTCAACAGTCGTAGCTACAACGGGAAGTCTAAGTGACCCCGGAGTTACCCCAACTGAGTTTGTCTCAAGGGAATACATGGACGGCGCCCTAAAGGTTGTCCAATCTATGATGAGGGAGGAGTTGGACAACATCAAACGCATGGTCAAAGGCAAAGGTCCAGCGACTGAGCCGGAAACCACATCTATTCCATCTTCTCTATCAGCCGCAGATCTGTCCATACCTGAACTCAAATCTATCCTTCTCGCCAAACTTATAGCCCAATCTCAAACCGAACCCACCCAGGATGCCGATTTGTTATCCCTACTTCGTTCTCAAGCATCCACACCTACCCCACCTACACCCCAGCCTATCGTCTCTGCCGAAGCCTTCCAGATTCAGCAAGCTATGCTTCAGTCACTTCAGCAAACCGTAGCTATTTTGACTGAACGCCTTTCAGCAGTGGAAGATACCTGCCGTATCCAGGCAGAACGGCTCAAGCACCGACATGATGATCAGGATGATCCTGATCACCATGAGGGGGAGAAGCGCCAACGTCTATCTGAGCCAGAGACACATGTAGTGGAGTCAGAACAGGGTGAACAGGGTATGGGTTCCGGTACTCGATCAGAAGGTCAGGGACAAGAACGGGAACAATGTATGGAGTTAGTGTCGTTTGACATTCCAAGGGTTGAAAAGCCTGAGGAACTTGATGAAGGTTCTCCGATAGTCCCTGAAGACTGGGCATTGATACTTGATCCGTATGAAGTTTATGAACCGACGGAAGAATGTTCTAACACTGAACGAGCGCTGGTAGTCATGCAAGCCGAAATAGATGAGATCATTCATTCGGACTATCAGCCAGACGATCAGACTTCTGTAGCGGTTCCTCTTTTGATCTATTTTGTTGCTAATCCTGAACTTCCTGAAACAGATTTTCCCTTCAGATCTCCTCCAGCATCTCCAGTTATGGGAACAGAAAGTACTACTCCAGTTCATCCATTCAAGTGGGAAAGAGTCCGAATAAAAGTTCCTTTCCTTGAAGAAAGCCAAAAGAAGATCTTTGCCCACTGGATACGTAAGTATGATGAAGTTGTATTGCATGGTTTACAGTCAATGAAAAGCAAGGAACAGCAGCGTGAACTCATATTTGTGTACAAGAAGTTTCAAGTCAAAAACAACAAGACAAAGCTGAAGATTACATCGGTTGATCAGATATTATCTAGTTTCTTCATGAAAGTAAAGTATTCAGATTTCATGGTGACTAGAGAAGATGGTCAGAAGTATTGTTTCTCTGAAGCTGACTTTCCGTTTCTTGAACCACAAGATCTGTTGTTCATTCTTCGAGACTTAAAGACCAGAACTAACAGACCCGGGGAAGTCATTGATGCACTTGAGACAGTAAAGAGATATATGAAGTGTGCAATGAAGCTTGCCTCGGTGGAAGATTTTCAGATCGGGTTAGAAAGCAACCAGCCAAAGATTAATCTGCTCAAGCCTGATTTGAAGATTCCGTCTGATACCTAGAATGTACCTGCATTTACTGTGATAAAGCTTCCAGAGTTTGGCATGACCTACGTGAATGACAAAGGAATTATGCGGTTCATTCGTTTTAATCAGATTGCCAGATTCTGTGACGGTACGTTGATGTTGCTGAAAGAAAAGTTGAAGCGTGTACTTGATAAAGATGAAAAAGGGGTTCAGCTTTTGGATCCTAAATACAAGTCACTTGTTCTTGAAGCACTGGGTGTAATTGAAGAGCGACTGGAGTACAGGACTCAGATTTGATATTTCGAGATCAGCTTTGGTTTCCGAAAAATCTATGTTCCTAACTGGCGTGACTATCAACTTCTATTTAAAGGGGGAGATTGTTAGGGCTATTTTGAGTGTTAAATAGAAGTTCAGGGTAGTTTATGACAAGTTGTTAAAGTTGTAAGCTTGTTAGGCCTTAAAGCCCATAAGCCCATTAGGCCTGCGAGCCTGAGTATTTAAAGTTATTTCTATTTCATTTGTTAGTTTTTTAGAAATTCATTATTCAGTTTACTAGTCATTAGGTTTACATATCCTTATTAAAAATTCTCTCTGTAAACCTTAACCCTTTGAAGTATTATCAATCATATGACTAGTTGTTGTGGCCAATATTCTGTTCATCATTATTCATATTACTTGTGATTGCACTACATTGGGATCTACAACTTGCCTTGAAATTGTCCCCGTCTTCCAGCAGCCCTCAAATCATTTACCAAGCTAACCATTTTCCTAACTCCAAAATCATCAAATAACTCTTCATACATTTTCATTCCATCAACAACATTAACCTATACAAAGAAACCCGTTAAATTGAAAGACGGAGAGAAAGTAATTACCAGATTTACAACATTTCTTCCACAAGTAGATGGAGCTATAATAGAACATCAGAATGTTACCGCTTTGCCATCTAATATATCGGTACCAACAAAAGTTTTTGCAGTTGCTACCATCTCCAGCTTCTATTGTGCAGTATGCATAGAAGATAAGCCATTCTCCGAATGTGCATCGGTACATCCTTAACAAGATAAATGCCAAATCAGACAGTCCATTTATTAAACTCCATTTCCGTAGCAAAGGCTGCAGATGGGCAGAAAGGAGATTGGACAAAGTTGTGTGCTTATTCTCTCTTAAGGCTTAATGTATGAGTTTAAAAATATCATTTCTATGCCCAGGAATTATTATTATGTTAAAACAAACAAATATATAGTTACAGACCCCAAATAAATTATGAACATGTTCTTGGTAGAGCATTAGAGTGTGACTGAAACTTGGTTGAAAGCCACAAAGTACAAGTACCTAGCAACCAGAACCTGATTACTAAAAGTTTAAAGCACATATCAAACAGAAGCGAAAAGAAAATGATAACAAATAAACCAGAAAGGATAATAAATGAAAGAATAGTAAGTTCAATGAAAGAAAGTTCAGTACCTTTCAAGTTTGGATTATCCTCCGCCTCCTTTGTCTCATATTCTAAACTCTCAGACAATGTTGAATGTGAGTCCAGGCTCTTACCATTGTCTTCTACTTGAGATTTTGTGCTTAAACCTGCTCCAAATAAAATGGTATAGTTGTTATCGAGTTATCGAGTTATTTCACAACATATTATTTCACAACAAGGTAACCGTAAAGAACAAGTATCCATTACCCCGAATCGACGATCTCTTCTATCAACTGCAAGGAGTCGGATGTTTCTCAAAGATCGACCTTCGATCGGGTTATCATCAAGTTAGAGTTCGAGGAGAAGACATTTCCAAGACCGCCTCACCGTTGACATCTCTGACAAGGAAGAACGTGAAGTTCCTTTGGACCGAGAAGCAAGAGCAAGCCTTTCGGGCCCTCCAAGGGAAATTGTGTGAAGCGCCAATCTTATCTCTACCCGAGGGGACAGAAGACTTTGTAGTCTACAGCGATGCGTCCAAGATGGGTTTGGGGTGTGTCTTGATGCAAAGGGGCAAGGTAATAGCTTATGCATCCTGGCAATTAAAGGATCATGAAAAGAACTACCCAACTCACGATCTCGAGCTAGAGGCAGTGGTGTTCGCCTTGAAGTTATGGCGACACTACCTTTACGGGACGAGGTGTACCCTTTTTATGTACCACAAAAGCCTGAAGTATGTCTTCGATCAGAAAGAGTTGAATATGCGACAAAGGAGATGGCTCGAACTACTCAAGGATTATGATTGTGAACTTCAATACCATCCCAGAAAAGCAAATGTGGTCGCAGATGCCTTGAGCCGGAAGGAATACAGTCGTGGAGTTCAAGCCACCTTTGCAAGGGTAGATGTAGTCTCAAGCCTAATCGATAAAATCAAAGCATCACAGTCGGAAGCCCTTCTTGAAGTCAACCTCAAAAGTGAAATTATGGTGAAGCAACATCTCCAATTGACTGAGGATGGAAGAGGTTTGAAGTTATATCAAGGTCGAATTTGGGTGCCAAAGATTGGAGGATGTCGGGAACTATTATTAGAGGACGCGTACAAGTCCAAGTACTCGATACATCCGGGAAGAACTAAGATGTATCGTGATTTAAAGCTCAATTATTGGTGGCCAGTGATGAAACTAGACGTGGCTAGTTATGTGGAGCAATGCATAACTTGCCTACAAGTGAAGGCGGAGCACCAACGACCATACGGTAGTCTCCAATCCTTGGAAATACCGGAGTGGAAATGGGAGAACATCACCATGGACTTTGTAACCAAGCTACCGAGGACTTTAAAGAACCACGATACCATTTGGGTAATAGTGGATCGTTTGACCAAGAGCGCGCATTTCTTGTCCATGCGAGAGACCCTACCGATGGACAAGCTGGCCAAATTGTACATTGATGAGGTAGTCTCGAGGCATGGAGTGCCACTTTCTATTGTGTCCGACCGCGATAGCCGCTTTACATCACACTTTTGGGATATCTTACAGAAGGAGCTGGGCACAAGAGTTAAGTTGAGTACCGCCTATCACCCACAGACAGACGGACAGAGCAAGAGGACCATCCAGACCCTCGAAGACATGTTGAGGTCGTGTGTTATCGATTTCGGGGGAAATTGGGATGCACACCTTCCACTAGTGGAATTCGCCTACAACAACAGTTATCACTCAAGTATTGGTATGGCGCCATTCGAGGCATTGTATGGAAGGAAGTGTAGGACACCCGTGTGTTGGTTGGAAGCGGGTGAGAAACAGTTTGCCGGACCGGAGATCGTTCAAGAGACGGCCGACAAAGTGAAGGTCATCAGGGAGCGTTTGAAAGCGGCACAAGATAGGCAGAAGAGCTACGCGGACAAGAAGAGAATACCGGTCAAGTTCCAAGTGGGAGAGCGGGTAATGTTGAAAGTGTCACCGTGGAAAGGATTGATAAGGTTCGGAAAGCGTGGGAAGCTCAGCCCCCGTTTCCTTGGGCCTTTCACGATCCTTGAACGTATTGGTCTACAAGCTTACAAGTTGGATCTTCCGCCAGAGATGGACGTAATTCACCCCACTTTTCATGTGTGCTATTTGCGAAAATGCCTAGCCGAAGAAGATAGTGTCATCCCACTTTCGGAAATCAGAGTGGACAACAATCGATGTATAGAGGAACCCGAATCTATCCTCGAAAGGAATACGAAGAGGCTACGGCACAAAGAAGTGGTCATGGTAAAGATTCAATGGAAACACCATCGCGGAACCAACGTAACTTGGGAATCGGAAGAAGATATGAGAAGGCGATACCCTCATTTGTTTGGTTAGTTGGGATTTCGAGGACGAAATCCATTCTAAGGGTTGGAGGATTGTAACACCCCGAATTTTAGACCTCTTTGTAAAATAATTACTTTAAGTTTTTGTTTAAGAATTCTCTTTCATGGTATTTGAATCTGGGTGAAAACGGGTCGAATCGTCGGATTTCAGAGTTAGAAGGGGTCTCGGCGACTGTGCCCACGATTGTGCCAAGGGCACTATCGCATGGGCATCGCGAGGGAGTTTGAGTCCACGGTACATATGACGCGATTGTGACCGGCGATAGTGCCATGGTCACAATCGCAATGTCAAGGTCGCGAGAGGGGGAGAGGTCTCGGTACAGTTGCCGCGACTGTGCCCGCGATTGTGCCAAGGGCACTATCGCGTGGGCACTATCGCGCGCGGTGTTCAGACGACCAAACTCTCATTTAATGTCATTTTTAGGGTTTAGTTCATTATTTGAAGTTGCAGCTCCTTGAAGACGTTTTCACACACTAGAGGTGCGATTTTCACACACTCATCCCTTCCTCTCTCTTCATTAATTGTTAGGTGGGTAAATCATTAATGGTTAATGATCCTTAGGGTTTTGAGTTCATAGGAGTTACTCTTTCAAGATCAAAGGGTGGAAGTCTCAATTCCATTCATTCCTCACTTCTAGGGTTTGTTCATTTAACTTCTAAGTAAGTTTTCTTCACTTATGTACCTGCATACTTGCACTATTACTTGTTTACATGAAATATATGAAATGCATGATGTTGACCTAAAAACTAGGGTTTTGATTATCTTCAATAAATAAGATTTTTGGGGTTGGTGGAAGTGTTTAAACATGTGGAAGAGTGTTATTTGCAAGTGTTATAGAAAAGGGACAAATCATGGTGTAGGTCTACATCTCTACATAATGAAACGTCAAATGCCTAAATTCTTATCAGCAGTTGGGGTCACTATACTAGTTGGGGATTTGTATGTGGTTAAATGAGTTGTAGTTCCTTATGGTGAATATGTATCAAGCATGATCACACTATTTGGGCCAATAATATGTTTGCATGAAGATTGTCATCTTTAATTGTTCATAACTCTTGTTGGGAGTCTTATATCTACTTCCTTGTGCACGAGGATTTAGATGGTATGCATGAGTATTGCATAGTTATTGTCGTTGGGCATTTTGAGTAGACAATAGGGGGCGAAAGTCCCTTAGTTGTACACTCGGCTAGATTGGATAGGCACCCTTGCCTGTAAGACCTTGAGGTGTAACCCGACGGGGTAAGCGCTAGAGGCAGAGAGGGTTTGAGGATTGTGATGTCCGGCGTGGCATGGGAACTAGAACCGGGCTAGACGGTGAAATCCAATCTAGATCGCGGGTTACCCCACTATACATGGAAGATATTTGTGTATTAATTGTACAAGAATTTACAATGTCCCGATTTGGGAGGTTGGGCATTGACCTCAATGCATTGGGAGCCGGTAACGTTTAATTATTGTTCTTGTTTACATTATATTTTGGTATCAGCATAACAACCAATAGGCTTCATTCTAACACTTGTGTTCATGTTTAAATGGTTCACAGGTTCCGTTAGCGGTGCGAGTAGGATGTCTTGATCTGTCGGTATCGCACCTAGGATTCCTCCTTGGACCGAGCATTATTTTTGGGATTTGAGAAAGAGCGCTTTTGAAGTCATAGTGACACCCATTTTAATTTAGTTGTTAATTGTTCTAGATTGAATAGGTTGTCATGTATATGTCTTATTTATTCCACTACTTAATTTTTGAACTACCCCGACTTTGTTGGGTTTTAGTCAGTACATTTACAGGTTTTGGATTCGCCTTATTTTAGGTGTTATATTGCAGAAATTTTAAGTTTTATTTTACCCAAATTTTTAGCGTGTTAAAAAATGTATATAACATACCAAAGGGGATTCACTGGTCGTACTCTACTTCTCAAAGAGCGTTGAATCTGAGAAGTCCGGATCTGTAACCTGGTATTTTATATGAAAGATTCGTATCAAACATCAACAGTTCAAATTATTCACTCATAAGAATCCATTTCATGATTAACCACCAAATTTCTTTATACCTTCTTAGTGACCTCAACAAGAATATCATCTAGCTGAGGTGTCGCACCAACGAAGAATCCAGGCACTTGAACCGCACAATCCACATTGAGACATGCTACAGCCATGGACCCCAAATTTGCAAGATTTTGCTTAACCCATTCAGTAGATCCAATTTGAAACCCACCAAATACACCATCTTTTTTTCCTTCAATTTTTGTATGGGCTGAAATGTTTTAGTTATGAGTTAACTTGAAATGAAAACTTGAAATCTTTTCCTATTTATTCATTATCTCTAACAAGTTTAACTCCCCTAAAATATTTTCCTATTTAATCATTTTCCTAAAAGCTTAATGTACCGCTATTTAATGTTAATTACTTAAAACTTAAATAAAGAATAAAAACTTGAATTCTTTTTCTATTTAATCATTATCTCTAACAAGTTTAACTTGAAATCTTTTCCTATTTAATCATTTTCCTATGTATTTAACAAAAATACCTTGCTGGAATACGAGATCACTGCACAGTTTGGTTTGGAAGGGTATTTTTGGGTAACCCTCACCATGTATTAGGATTGGTCCACATGTTCAACAGACTTTTGGCCACTTCAATTATTATTGCAAGAAAATAAAAAATAAAATAAAAAAAGAACATACAGGAAGTAGAGTAAAGCCCCAGAAATACTAACATCTTCTTCATTGGCATTTCCTGCACTTGTTTCCCAAAAGCCTGGAATGGTCACAAACGGAGAACAGTAAGAGAATCCAAGTAGAAAAAAAGAACCAATGACAAAATAAATAGACAGTAAAATAAGATAAATCAAAGCAATGAAAAAACAACTCAAAACTATCATAAACCTGTAAGCCTATTGCATCAAAACTATCATAAACCTCGTCATAAGTGAAAAAATCTTGCCCATGAGATGAAAATCAACATACAATAGTTTCAATTAGCTTGTGCACTATATATGTTTCTGGCAGAAGATTTGCACCCAATGTAGATCAAATATATGTCAATTCACAGTTACAAAAATCGTCGGCAGGACTATACACAAAAAATGTAAACCAAAATGTTATCAATTCAACAAAATCCATAAAAACCCATTCAACATGACAACATCCAACATCAAAAACCCATATCAGATATAAAAGAAATATAAAGTGAAATCAATATAGAAATTGTAAGACATCTGATGATTGAAATTGACCTTGAATCATAAACTATTCAAATATGGTGGCAGGTGACAAACGGCAGCAACAGCAGCAGCATAGCAAAGTTTTGAATTTTGGGTTGATGGTTATAAAAGAGGGATTTGTGCCCGTCTGATTTCGGAGAAAAAAAGTACAACGATGGGAGATTTAGGGAAGAACTAAAAGTTAATAGGAGCTTATTTAGTGTCTGAAAAAGTTTAAGAATGGAAAATTAAGCAATATGCATACATTCAACAATGTCCTGATTCTTGATTTGGGTATCTTTGCACACAGGTTGTAGAACAAAACTACAAAGGAAGCAGGTTTAGAAAGAAAAAGAAAAGAAGAAGAGAGGGATAGTAGAGGAAGCGCTTAACACGGTCAAACAGCAGCGAGGTAGGTTGGGTATAGAAGAGAGGTGGTGGTCGGATGTGAGGGACGGGGCGGTGGTAGGGTTAGGGTTTAGAAGAAGAACGATTAGCGAGAGGGGTTTAGATTTGGATTAGAAATATAGATGTGAGATAATGTGCTTGAATAAGTTGTACCAAAGCATTATGAAGTTGTAAATTAAGTAATTGGCTTTAATTAGTTGTATTTTGTGTTTTAGATATTGTAATTAAGAGATTTTTATGTCTCTTTTATAATATAGTATAGATTATATATGGAAACTCATTTATTTTTATATAGATTATGTAATAAATTTAATTAAAGTATTTTTGTCATGATTTTTTTATAATTTTCTGATTTAAGTATGATTATTTATTTATTTATTATTTTTACAACATTAAAATAAGCGTGGTTTAGTTTTACATTTTAAATATTTATTTTATTGAATTAGTTTATATAAGAATTTTTTACAGTATTTCTCAAAAATCACATGTGATATCCACAATTAATCAACTTTCCTAAAAAAGACTCGCTAACTTTCGTTAATGTATCATTATGTGATCTTATATATTTTAAATGTGTTTTGCTATAGACCACATATGATTCTATTTTCATTATTTTTTTTCAATGTTTAATTTGAATCATTGTTTTTCAAATTTTAAATCCCATATGATTAGGAAAACATTTTGAAAAAAAATTAATTTTTTGTGAATCACATATGATTTTGATGAGAGATTATAAATTAAGTTGTGAAATACATGTGATCTTATACATTAATTTTAATTGTGTTTTGCTGCACATCACATATAATTATGTTTTCATTATTTTTTTCTTTTTAATGTTTAATTTAAATTATTTTTTTTTTAATTTTAAATCACATATAATTAGGAAAACACCTTTTAAAAAAAATAATTCATTATAAATTATATGTGAAATTAAATATGCTTATTTTAAATGAATTAAATAAAGAAATTTATTTAATAAAAAAATAAATTATATTAAATTCACAAATATAGTAAAAGTAGAATTTTAAATACATACCTAAAATAGCTTTTAGAGTGAATTGTGGATTTGGTCCTCGTGTTTTGTTAATTTCTTTGACTACGGTCCATATAGTATGTTTATTGTGGATTTGGTCCCTGTGGTATTCAATTTATCTTGGTCATGGTCCCTCTAACTAACGCATCTGTTAACTCCATTAAATCAAGGATCATTTTAGTCATTTTACCTAATTTGTGTCTTTTTATGATAAGAAAAATAAAAAATATATTTTTAACACACACACACACACACATATATATATATATAGATAGATAGATAGATATATATATATATAGATAGATAGATAGATATATAGATATCAAAATAAATAAAATAGAATGTTATTGTATGACTTGATTCTTTAAATTTTAAAAAAAATAATTATATTAAATATGATTTAATTTTATTATTTTATTGTAATGGTGGAAAAAATATGGATTTATTGTTTTAATGTAATTAAATTTTTAATTTAAACAAACTAGATAATAAAATTATATCTTATTTTATTTAGAACGAATAAAATAAGATATGTTTTTATGATTTGATTTATTAAATTAAAACTTTAATTATGTTAAAGGCGATATAATTTTATTGTTCTTTTACTATCATTACAACAAACAAGCTTATTATCGATATTTTGACACCAAAATCATTGAAAACCTAAGAAATGAACTCTAATTTTATCATCTTAAAATTCGAGGTTCCAATTTTCATATTGTTTTTCACTCAAAAATTAAAAATCAACTGTTTAGATTTTAACGAAATAAAATATTTAAGTTACGAATATTTTAACCCACAATAAAATTAACAAGTGTAAACTAATAATACACACTTCTAAAACCGTGTGTTTTTTTTATTATGAACATTTATTTTGGGACCGAAGGAGTACCGAATAATGATAAGACCATGTTGTATCTTTCTATTGATGGATGTTGTAGCTGATCTTCGCTAGTTTCTAAATGCTAACATGTTTTCATGTTGGTGTTACCTGACATATGATGCTCTATGTTTTGCCTTGTGGTTGTGAGTTAAAATATTTGTAACTTAAATATTTTATTTCGTTAAAATCTAAACAGTTTGTTTTGAGTTTTTTTATTGAAAAACAATATGAAAATTGGAACCTCTAATTTTAAGATGATAAAATTAGAGTTCATTTCTCAATGGTTTTCAATGATTTTGGTGTCAAAATATCGATAATAAGCTTGTTTGTTGCAATGATAGTAAAAACAATAAAATTGTATCGCCTTTAACATAATTAAAGTTTTAATTTAATAAATTAAATCATAAAAACATATCTTATTTTATTCGCTCTAAATAAAATAAAATATAATTTTATGATCTAGTTTGTTTAAATTAAAATTTAATTACATTAAAACCATAACTTTTTCCACCATTACATAAAATAATAAAATTAAATCATATTTAATATAATTAATTTTTTTTTAAAATTTAAAGAATCAAGTCATACAATAACATCCTATTTTATTTATTTTGATATATATATATATATATATGTGTGTGTGTGTGTGTGTTAAAAATATATTTTTTATTTTTCTTATCATAAAAAGACACAAATTAGGCAAAATGACTAAAATGGTCCTTAATTTAATGAAGTTAACGGATGCGTTAGTCAGAGGGACCATGACCAAGATAAATTAAATACCACATGGACCAAATCCACAATAAAGACCGTAGTTAAAGAAAGTAACAAAGCACGGGGACCAAATCCACAATTCACTCTAACTTTTATATAACTAAATTATTTGTATACCCTTATTCATTTATTTTTAGAGTTAATTATTTAAGATATTATTTAATGAAATAATTGATCTAAAATTATTATTTTAAATAGTTAGTATTATCGTTCAATCATCCTTTTATAATTTTTTTTATTTGCTTTCCTTCCATATTTTAGAGGAAAATCAATATAATTTTTCTTCTCTTCCCTTTTCTTTCTCTTCTTGAAAATACTTGAAAATACAAGTTTTTTTTTTCTTTCCTTCTATTTTCCTTCATTTCCTTTATAAAGCGTTCAAGAACACAATGTAAAAAGTGGAGGAAATCAAATCATGTCTTGCCTGAGTGGTAACTTGAAACTCGGTAACACTCGAGGGGACTGTGGATGGCATCCCAGTCTACCCGGGTTCGAGCCTAGGGGGAAGCTTTGGGCGCATGAGAAACATCCCAGACTCTGGGACGGCCTTCGGGTCGGCTCGGGTCCAGGTTTCCGGGCAACCAGTCTGTGGGTTGCGGGTTCGGTCATTGGGTCGGGCTTAGTCGGCGCCTGGACGGGTCCAGACCAAAGGGCTGGACCGGGTCGCCACGGATTAGTCGGTACTGCCCTCGGATGCCCGGATATCGCGAGAACGTGTGTGCCGTTAAAAAAAAATGGAGAAAAAGAGAAAGAAATAAATTAAAAACATAAAAATTCTTTTGTTTCTTTTTCGGTCTTTCATTTTTCCCTTCTTTCACCAATGAACGTTTGTTGGGTATGAAGATGATCGACGGCCAAAATTTGTAACGAAAGCTTCGGTTTTGTCGCCAAAAATCCGTCAGGCCTGTTGGTCAACACGTGGTAGACTGAGGCAGTCGGCGTCAAAGTCAAAATCACAAGTGCTTCTTCTATATTACTAACTTGTACTTTCATTTTTGCTCCCATCAATTTCAAATTTCATTTCCAATTTGCAGAGATGCATTTGAGTGAGAATGAAGGTATAGAGGGGAAGGCATTCGTAGTTACAGGTGGATTGGGTTTTGTTGGTTCAGCACTGTGTTTGGAGCTGGTTCGTAGAGGTTCTCGTCTTGTTCGAGCCTTTGATCTAAGATTAAATTCTCCTTGGTCCGATCATCTTCTCAAAAATGGAGTCCACTTTGTTAAAGGTATCTCCCGCCCTTCTCTTTTTAAATCTGTTATCTTAAAATCAGAGACTGTTCATTTGTTCTTGTTTGTTGATTTGCTTGCAGGATTAATTAGGTTTTGTAGCTTTATTAGATGACCTTTTGAATTATATGCTATTTTTATGAATTTTGGTACAGACCTATAATTAATTGGGGTTTACTGGGAATTAGATTAATCTTCAAGCTCCTATAAGGACTTACAATTGTCATTTCTCTTCCATAATCCTGATAAGTTATTAATTGCAAATCAGGATTTGGGTTTGAATTTACTTGATAATTGCCTTTTGAGTCCACAGATTTTTGGCTTTCTGCGTTCCTGAGAGGAAGTGAAAGAAAAGTAGACCTGTGTGTATCTATGTAGGTGTGTATATATGTATGCACATATATATACACACATGCAAGGGGGAGATAGAATCTTAGGTGGGTGGATCTCTTGTTGGCTGTTTAGATAGAGGTAAAAAACTGAGGTGTTACCATTGTAGTGTTCTCAATTTCTCATTATGTGCTGAATTCAATGATCAAGGTAAGATAGTGTATAAGAATAAAACCATGAATTTGTATTCCTTCCATCCAAGGAAAATTGCAAAATTTCCCTTTTTTTGCACGAATTGTTCATCTTTCTTTTTTCTTTGGGCAAATTGTGGTTTTCTAGCTTTGTTTTCCAGATTTTTCCACGAGCTGGGGTCTCTCTGGAAACAAGCTCTCTGTAAAGAGACAAAGGAAACATCTGCATAGATCTTATCCTCCCAAGACCTACTTTTGGGTGGAATATATTGGGTTTGTTTGGTTTGATTTGGTTTAAATGTTTAATCATCTTTTTTGTACAAAAGTAGGGTAACATTTATGAAATAATGTGGCATGGTCGTCTTCATCAAATGTACAAAGCTTGTATATCTTTTAGTGATGGAGCACTGCAGAGCCAAGGTGGACTTTGGCCCCTCCGTTTAGTGTAACGACATGAATCGGTTTAAATTTATTAAGATTTATGACTTGGTCCACTTCGAATTTTGAAACTAATGAACACTCTTACATAATACCTTGTTTATCGTGTAATGTTCAAATTGACTCAATGAAAATGGTTTTATGAAAAGAAAAAGGAACCTGTATAAAGATTTTTATAACATAAACGGCCATAACAAATATGCAAGGGTAATATTTGTTAAAGCAAAATTTATCTAATTTAGACTTGATTCCTGATGTACATTTGATTGTTTTCTTTTCTTTTTGTTTCTCAATTGTCATCTCTATGGGCATGATGCAATAGCATAACTCAATAGATGAAATTATGAAAGATTCTCCATGGTTTATGATTCATTTTTTCCCTATATTGGCTATATAATTTTGCCTTGGCCCACCCTAATTTTCTTTTCTAGCTTCATCCCTCATGTCATGTTCCAAATGCCATTTCATGTGGTATTCTTTTGATAGTTTTCTATTAGTGGCATGGTTTAATAAAATTGTTTCTAGGTAACTCAATTATGAATTTTGTTGTATTATATGCAACTCACTTGGTGGAAATTAATGTTTTTAGGGGACATCAGTCATAGAAAAGATGTGGAGAAGGCATTGCGCGGAGTAGATTGTGTTTTTCACCTAGCTTCATTTGGCATGTCTGGCAAAGAAATGCTTCAATATGGTCGAGTTGATGATGTGAATATAAATGGAACCTGCCATGTTCTGGAAGCTTGCCATGAGCATGGTGTCAAGAGACTTGTATATGTGAGTACATCCAATGTTGTGTTTGCTGGAAATGAAATTGTTAACGGAAATGAACGGCTGCCTTATATCCCCTTGGACAACTATGTCGATCCATATAGCCGAAGCAAATCTATTGCTGAGCAGCTTGTTCTAAAAAGCAACGGTCGCCCTTCTAAGTACGTATAATATATTATTCCTTATTCTTACTCCAATTGTCCCATGTTTGACTTGGCCTATGATTTAAGATTATCTTTTTTTTTTACTATTTGTTAAATATCTGAACTACCCTTCAAGAAAGACAAAATGAAGGAACTTTCTGGGCCTAAATCAATACCATCATTATACTTGATGATAATGAGCAAATAGGTAATTTCAACTTGAAAACTTCCCATAAAAGGTAATTTGGCAACTTTTGTGGGACAGCTCAATATGGATATTGTTGTGTTTTCGTGGATGGAACATATGGTTTGAATTTTATGTAGTTAGATATGTTGATTCCAATTTGATGCATCTTGTAGTGCTTTTTGTATAGTACTCTCGAAACATAAAGAACCCTTTAGCTTTTCGAAGCCAAATCTGGCCTTCTATATTCATACTGCATAGTGTATTAGATGCAAGTGTCTAAGATCCCCTGTTTCACAAGCAATTTTTTCCTGGTTATTGTTTTTTAGGAAAAAGGATGGGGAATTTTTATATACATGTGCAATCCGTCCTGCTGCTATATATGGACCTGGTGAAGAAAGACACTTCCCTAGGATTATCAATCTCGCGAAGTTAGGCCTGCTTCTTTTCAAAATTGGTGAACCAAATGTCAGAAGTGACTGGGTTTATGTTGATAACTTGGTTCTGGCATTGATTCTGGCTAGTATGGGACTTTTGGATGACATCCCTGGAAGAGGAAAACAGCCGGTTGCCGCTGGTCAGCCATACTTCATATCGGATGGTAATTTTCATTTGACTGCCAAAACTTATTCCTTCAAGCATCCTACTCTCTAAATTGTTAAACAATTCGTTTATTTCGTTTAACATTTTCATTTTATGGGTCCATTTTATGATGAGAACCCATGTGATGAAATAAAGGTAGAATCCACAAATGAAGAATGAAAAATGGAGGAACATGGAATAAACTAATTGGGATTTGGTTTCCAAACAAAAGTAGATATTTTTGGATCAAACTTCCTAATATCACAATTAGTTTTGTAATGACAACTATGAGGGCATGTATGAAATTGATCTTAAAAGTTTCAAATAAAGGAAACGTCTACTATGAGGGCATGTACCAAACTTCAAGTCAGGGGTCTTCATAGAAACAACCACTCTAACTTTTGGGGTGGAGAACAGGTTTGAGTATATATATCCTATCCCCTAGACCCTACTTTTTAATGGAATATACCGGTTTGTTTGGTATTGTTTGTACAATGATACACTTTGATAAACAGGTTCTCCTGTCAACACTTTTGAATTTCTCCGTCCGCTGCTCAGAAGTCTAGAGTACGATATGCCAAAGGCGTCATTACCTGTTTCAACAGCTCTACGTGTGGGAAAAGCATTTTCGATTATCTACACGATCATGTATCCTTGGTTGAACCGTGGCTGGCTTCCTGAACCATTATTGCTTCCTGCTGAAGTTTACAAGGTCCGTATACCAATACTCTCTTGGCTAATAAATCAAGATCGACTCCAATATCGTATATCATACAATCTTCTCTTCTCTATATATAGGTCGGTGTCACCCATTATTTTAGTTACCTTAAAGCGAAAGAGGAGCTGGGCTACACCCCAATCACGACTCCTCAAGAGGGTATGGCTGCGACCATCTCATTCTACCAGGAGCGAAAACGAAAAAGTGTGGATGGGCCCACGATCTACGAATGGTTTTTCTGCATCTTGGGAATGTCTGGTGTGATTGCTGCTGCATTCTTCCCTGATATTGGACCTGTACCACTCGTTAGATCTGCATATCTTTTCGTTCTTCGTTCCATGTGGGTGTTAAGGCTGCTTGCGATTTGGGCCACAGCGATGCACGTTGGTGAAGCTATATATGCATGGAGATTAGCCAAGAGAGTGGATCCAGCAAATTCAAGAGGGTGGTTTTGGCAGACTTTTCTTCTTGGGATTTTCTCATTGAAATTTCTGCTAAAGAGAGGAGCCAAGAAGTAGGCAAGCGGACATCCTTTGTTGTGTGGTACAAGAGTTCATAAAACATTTTGATTTGGGCATTGTCCTTTTAGCCCTCTAAACATTCCTAGTGTCGAGTTTTAGAATAAAATTAATGCCTTTTAAATTCATGACTTTTTAAAAAAAATTTGCTTGAAGCTGTCAAATATGAATATCCTACTCCCATAATCACTCTATTTTAAATATTCCACTATTAATTATATTATTAAAATATTTTATAAATTCATTATCTTCATACTTTTAAAAAAAATTATTATAATTAATATTACATTCAACCTCATGGAAACAATAAAAGTAATATTTATCTCCTATCGCTATTGAGTAGAGATACTTCTCATATTTGAAGATTTATACTTCCTTTGTCCTGAAATAAATGTCCACAATGAAAATGACACACAACTTTAGGATTATGTAATTATTACACTTTTTAAATAATTAAATAACACTTTTACCCTTCCTCTTAAGAATAGAGAGAGATACTTTCTCCATCTCAATATTAAGGACATAATAGAAAAGTAGAAACATACTTTTAAAATAGAAATGGGGAGACTTAGTTTTACAATAGTTGTTGCAAGAGACTTGATTTATATATAATTATTATAAGTAAAAGGACCAAATTTGTAATTTAATCTACATACATACATCTGAAAATTACAATTTTCTTGAAGATGAGCCACTCACAAATACATGATAGTTTTCATTTCTGTTATTTAATAAAGTAAAAAGATCCTGAACTTCCACCCTTTGGAATTCAGGCCATTAATACAAATGGAGGACACAACCGGCTTTTGCAACTTAAACAAGAATCATATGTTGATTCTTCTAATTATTAATGTTTACACCGGCATATGATTCTTCTAATTATTAATGTTTACACCGGTTTCTTCTTTATTATTATATAGTAGGATAGGATACGATAGGATAGGAGGAGGGACCGTGGAGCTAGAAAACGATTCCAGCTTCCGGTGGCCATGTCCATTCACATGGCCACCGGTGTCTACCAGTCATCCATAACACTGGTAGAGCAAGCCAAGGTGGTGGTTTAACAAGAGGTAATTCGCATGCTATTGGAATTTCTCCACCCATCAGGAGCAACTCGGACAATGACTTTGACTTTTCTCGAGTATCACCTGCATTCATTATACAAATGTCAAAACACATTCGGTTTAATCCAACATCTTACTACATACTACATCAAAACTTTCTTAAAAAGTTCAAAACTTCATATAACACCATCATCATCTCAATCTTCAAAAAGTCATTGTCTTTTTCTTATACCAATGCGAATTGATATCTATAAATAACACAATCCTCGTGTCAATCTTGGATTCATACTACCTATTCAGGCCATGTTCGGCAACAATACGCTAGCTTATCTTTTGAGCTTATTGAAAAAGCCCGTTTGGTCACCCATAAGTTGGCTTATTGAAACGTCACTTGAAATAGCTTTCCAATAGGGGATTCTTTTTTTCACATTTTTCCAATTATGCCATTTATAATTTTCCAATTAATTTTCAGGTCATTTTACATTGTAATGCAGCTTATCAATTAGTTTTTTTTTTTAAAACATGACAAATTTATAAGCCAACTTATGAGCTAGTTTGCCAAACTTAGCCTTAAATGCAAAAGTGGAAAGTCAAAATGTATCCTTACTTTCATAAACAAAGCAATAAGTACAAAGATCCTTAAATCAGAATACCAAGATTCCTATCAGTTAAGTTGTATTTAATCCAAGAAACAATTTTGGTATTTCAGTTTGAAATTATTGGCTTATCTATCTTTACAAACCTGGTGCTTTTGTCTAAGCTTCAGGGTTCCAATGATATTATTTCAAATGGGCTATTACTTCTTTAATCACCATAGTGTAGACACAGATGTTCAATCAAAGCTTAATCAACAAACCTCCCTTTGTCGTTAAGATTCAGCAACTTATGACCAAAAATACAAAACTGTGGGAGTTGATGGTAGAAGAGGTGAAAAGATGAGTGTTTGCGTACCTCTAGAATGCAAAACAAGTAACTTGCAAGGCTAGATCCAAGCCCGCCACTCAAGTAGCAGTACTGCTGCTCTAAGTCCTGCTGCAATCTACGGATACCTGCAAAACAAGAATCTACATCTTACAAATTTACGGAGATTTCAAGTTATTTGATTTTTCTTCTTTTAACTGTTTATCAGCAGACCAAATGAATGAATGATGCAGACTTCAGATATCATTAGTCTCATTCACCTTAATCAAGATGTTTACCCGGCATTTTGTCCAGAACCGCCGCCTTGAATGAACTGAGGTGGAGCAGGAACCATAAAATGTTGTCCTGGAATAGGTGCCACAACACCTGATCATGACAAAAGCTTATGGAAATGTCACAATCTTTTCAAAACTGTTGCAATTTTCATGGGATTGCCCAGATGACACTATTATATCTAGATCATAATCCTATGCAAGTAAAAACATAATGATAAAAATAAAGACGACTTTTAGAAAGAAAACCCGCCTGTTGGATATGGTGCTTGAATTGTCTGAATGGAAGGATTAGTTATTCCATTTACACCGGGCCCGCCATATTGGATAATCGGTTGACCAGGCAATGGATAACTCTGCAAAGCTGTATAACCACCACTTGGAGCAGTTTGACCCATTTGATTGTATGGATATACTTGTGTGTTAACTGCACCAGGTACTCCATATATCTGAAGATACTGTTGACCCACATACGGGTTGTACATGCCCTATCAAAAGGTAAATAATTCTTTGAAAATTATTATGAAAGTATACGATGTTAAACTGGGATTAAAAGGTAATAAAATTTTGTGTTTGAAGGTCAGTTCAATTTGGAGCAATATTGACCTGTGGATAGATGTATTCCGGACCATAAGTTGCATACCTGCACAAATAAAATAGCAGTACCAAATAACCAAATGTACATAAGAATTACATAGAAGTCAGAAAATGTCACGTATCTTGATGATGCAAATTATAAACCAAAAGCTTGGGCTGAAACTACTTGCTTCTTGGTAGCTAAATTTGATAGCTAGTGCAACACAACATACAAGATTGCCATGAATTTCAGAGATATATTCATGAAGAACATAGTGGGAATATCAACAAACATAAACATTGATGACGTTGTTCTCGTTTGAACCTCTCTCTCTCTCTCTCTCTCTCTCTCTATATATATATATATATATGTATATATATATACACACACATAAATGTTTTGGTGTTTCTAGTACACAAGCATGCAAATATAATTGTGCAATTAAGCACATAGAAAAATGAAGAGAACGGTTGGGGAGACACCGAAAAACCATAAGTATCAAGCATAGCTAATGAGATGACATAATAATTTACTATGGTAACTGGTCCCATTTTTTTATCTTGTTAAATTAAAACCAAACCAAACCAAACATAACCAATATATCCACGCAGTGGTACGGTGTGGGAGGTAAGATGTAAGCAGACCTTACCTTTTGTCCCAAAAAGACAAAGAGGTTGCAAAAAAGAATATGAAACATAACTATGTCTATAATGCACAAATAAAGGTCATAAATGTGCAAAAAAAAGGTTCTTTTTTCTTTGAAGACAGTTTTTCTATTTTGTTTAATTGATTTATCATATTATCATGCCACATAATCGCGTCATGTCATCCAAATAGTAAGTTTGATGTTATCTTTATTCTTTAAATGACCACCATAATCATATATTAATCGAAAAGGTAGAATGAATACTTCTTAGTTAACTCCTTAATCCATCTACACCTTCAATTCGAGGTGCACCTGTCTTAAATATTGTTGAGAAGGAGAGAAAAAGACGCTTACAACACTTCAATACCATAAAGAAAATTTGACAAATCAAACTAGACAAGAGAATGCACAAATATACATGCAACTTACGTGTATGAGGGATACGCTAATCCTGGTTGGTAGCTGAAAGGAACCGGTTGTTGGTAGCCATAGTTTCCGAAATAAGGCCCACGAACAGCTGGCATACCTCCAGCAAAAGGCGTTGGTGATCTGATATGTCCTATAACAAACAATCAAAGGCTTCTATCAACTTAAAAAAGACAGTATGCAATCATCTATATATTTGGATAGCTCTTCTATATGTTCAGCAAGTTAAGTCTTAAAAAAGAGACAGGTTGAATAACAGTAGTAATATTACATACCAAACGGCAACGAATGCCGAGGCCTTCCAAGTGAGGCCAAGTTACAATTCGCTCGTCTACCATCAATAACTGGAGCTGGATCAACACATGCTCGCTTCGCAGATTCAGGGTCACGGAAAGTCACCTAAACCCTCCATACAAATACATTACAGATATCAAATCACTTTACTATAATACACTTATCATAACAAAAACTATTAAAAGGAAAACATGTGATGCCAGCCAGAACAAGTTTGATATGCAAAAAGCCTCAAATCATAGCCATTTTCTGAATTCTTGACAGCAAACTTTCTATTTCTACCATATCAAGGTTTTCTACTAACAAATACATCAAACAAAAGTTCAATAGTTTATCTTGATCAATAGGAATTATGAATAAAAAGGGAATTGAGATGAAGGCAATACTCACGAAACCGTAACCCTTGGATCGACCGGTGTTCTTATCAGTGATCACAACAGCTTCCATAATCTCACCAAACTGCTCAAAGTATTGACGCATAGTCTCACTCTGAGTCTCCCAAGCAAGCCCTCCAACAAAAACCTTTGTCAAAGTAGTATCCCCAAAAGGGGAACTCATAAGTTGAAACCCAGAACTCGAACTTGATCCTGAGCTCGGACCTGGTCGATCTGACGGCTGAAACGCCATGAATAAGACCCCCTCTTTTCTACTTTATTTTATTTATATATATATCAAATTTGATAAGGACAAAAGGTAAGAAATCCACACAGAGAAAGGAGATTCTAAAGGGAACAAACAGGTACCAAAGATAGATACTAATACTAGGCGATCAAGAAGCAAAAAGAGAGATGCAGAAACCCTGTACGAAAGTTGGGGGAATTCATTTGAATGATGATAAAAGAAGGAAATTAAAAATTAGATGGATTGAAATGAGGAACGAACGAAAACCCTAGAAGAATTCAGCTGAAAAAGGGGGTGGGTGGAGCAATCAGCTGCACAATAATCAAGAAAACTGGTATCAAGTAGTGATGGTGGTGGGGTTATGCAGAAGAAATTAAACGACTTTTTTGAGTATGAAGAAGCCTTTTACTTTCAAAGGGTATCAAAAGAACGAGAATCTTCCTCCATATCTTCTAAAAATTGAAATTATTTACACCAATATGAAAGAAAAAAAAAGGGGGTTTTCAAGAAAATCGAATACTACATATATACAGAAAGAAGCTAATGATTAGTATTTACATACAGAAATTAGTATAAAAATCGAAAGAAATGAAGAAGATGATGATGATTTGACAGTGAAGAGAGAGAAGAGGAGTTGAAACGGAAGCTTGGGATGAAGGATTTACACAACAGTTGAGAGAGAGAGAAAGAAAGAAAGATGAAATTCGAAATCGGCTTTTTTATACTCGTACCTAATCTTCTAACGTGATTCGTTGAAAAGCTTCGTTGATTCTTGATACTTCCATTCATATTCCTCAATGTTCTTCAACTTATCCCAAAACCACCCCTCAACTACCCATTAACACCCTTTCACCAACCCTCTTATTTATGGTATCTTCATTAAACCGATCAAGTTTAAAAAGAATTGTGTCATGATTATGGTTTTTATTTTCGTCAAACCGCATTATGTGGTTCGGTTAGTGGTTTTGAATTATAAACCCACGATTCAACCTGCACAGCCCTACATAAGTTATATGTATACGAAAAATGATTACACTCGTTTATGTGTCATTCTTGATTCCTCTCCAATCATGTAACTTTTAATTATAATATTTAATGGGAAGAATAAAAACAAAAATATTAAATGATGAAAAACAAATTGGATAGGAATGTAAGAATTATAATAATATATTGAAGGTTGGATAAGTAGTAATCAATAGATGAGGGGTTAGGATTGAGTGAATTGGGATAGTGAAGGTGGGTTTAATGAAAATAAGGGATGGTTGGTAATTCTTACTACAAAGAAGATGAATACAGCTTGGACAGGGTCTAAAGTTGTGGCCCACCTTCTTAAATCCATGTGTTGCTCAACCAAATTCTCTCTCACATGGGGCTTCATATGTTTATTAGTTAAGCTTTTATTAAATATGTTAATTAGGTCATTTTAAATATGATTAACTTATTTATAAACAGTTAATATATTATTAAACATAATCATAAAAAAGATTCATTTGGTCTCACCCATAATTATATTCATTGTTTTCCCACAATTCAATTTTTTTATGGAGTAAATTATAAATTTTGTCCTTATGGTTTGATATTGATTACGATGCGGGTTCTTGAACCCTAAAATTCATAGATAGGATCTTTGTGGTTCTATTTTGTTATGGAGGAGGTCCTTGAAGTTAACTTATGTTAAAAGACTTCGTTAAAATATGGGTATTTTGGTGTTTTTACTTATTATTTAAAAACATTTTTTACCATCCATTTAATTTATGTCACATGCCCCCACCTCAAACCAACCCTTTCCATTCTTGGCGAACTTCATCTCTGCTTTCCGGTCATCTTCTCTGACGTTCCTCTCCCATCATCTTCTCCGGCCATTACAAATCTCACACACATACATCAAAACACACCCATACACACCAAATCAACCCAAATCTAACCTAAACTAGAGGTGTGCAGAAAATCATCCGATTCAATTTAAACCGATCAATCCAATTAGAACCGACCGACCATAAGCGGATATCCAATTATAATCGAATCGGATTCAAAATTTTCAACATCCAATTTGGATCGGCCGTTCTTGGATGGCAGTCCTGAATCAAATAAAGTTGCACTGATCCAATCTAATGATTATCCAATTATCATCTAACTACCATTTAACTAATAATTATATATAATTATTAACATCTTACAATATTGTTTTCTAGTTAATATTTATAAGTAGTGTTTTTTAATAAATTAAGAAAATATATGAATAATTATTTGAAAGGGTAGATTAATTGTTTGATTAGACCTAGCAAAAACTGACACGACACGCTAACCCGACACGAAATAAACGGGTTTAGGTAATACATTTCAACCCGTTTAAGTAAACGGATTGACACAACACGACACAAAAATTAAACGGGTAAGGTCAGTGTAACACCTGTATTTTCGCTTAGAACTTGCCTATATATATATATATATATATATATGTGTGTGTGTGTGTGTGTGTGTGTGTATCCGTGCGTAGATGTGTGGGTAATCTCTTATCTTACAAGCCATGATTAGCACCTTGAAACAGAGAGTTGTGCGGGCTGCTACGCGGGTTCCAAACCGCGGCCCAAGCCGCGTAACTCGCTGGAGTTCAAGCCTTAGAACGCACGTGTGGCCTATGGCGCGGCCTCCTAGCCGCGGCCAAAGCCGTGGGGTCACCTGCAGGTCCCCAAAACCCTTTCATTGCTCGATTTTGAACCACAACACACCTCTACTCGTTTTCACCCACGATTTTTAGGGTTCTTGGGTGATTTTCTCCTTGTTCTCACCTTCCACCATTTATTGCAAGCCTTGGGTAGTTAAAGAACATTTATTACACTTCAACCTACCTTGAGGACCATTTATTGGAGTGGTTTCATCAAGATTCAAGATCAAGCTACTCACATCCAACTATCTAAGGTTTCTACTTTTCTAGGTTTTTGGCCAAAACCTAGATTGTGAGTTCCTAAACTTTGTTAAAACTAGATACACATCATATCTTGCTATTTATTATGGTCATTCATCTTTATTGAACTATTTATTCATAAAACTTGGTTTCTTGTGGGTTTTATTATGTGTAAGTCTAAGTCCTCATATCCTATGTGGGTGGGTTACCCTAAAGTGGTATTGGGACTCTTTGACCTTAAATAGATGGGAAATATACTTGTATGGGTTAACTTTGATCAATGGTCTATATGGGTGGTTGGACCTAATCTTGGGAAAATGGAGTATTTGGTAGGTACATGACAATAGTTGCTTGTTATTGTTTGATGAAGTATATGTACCATGGTATTGGGGTGATTTATCACTTGAGTCCCCATGAGGTGGGGTTATAACTACATTGTTAATAATACATTCATACTAGCCTGTTATAGACTATGTGCAATGTGTGAATTGTATGGTCTAATATTGTACCCGTGGTTGGTATTGTGATGATTCGTGTGCATTATGTGGCTTGAAACCTACTAATGATATTGTTGGACGAACCAAGTCAGTAGACACTAGGAGGATATAGTCTTGGGTGCCACCGTTAAGGTATGTACCTAGACCTTCGCCACTCGGGGTAATGCCATGGTTGTAGTCCTCGGGTGTGTCAGGCCTTTTGGATGTCACTCATGGTAGTTGGCATCAAGGTATATCGACTATTTGGGTGGAACTTGATTGGTGCTATGGGTCTCCCCCATTGACTCCACATATGAGAAACTTCTTGTTAACTGTTGATAAGTATTATGTTCTTGATTCATTATATTATTGTTTGTGCAAACTCACTAGGCTTATTGGCCTAACACTTGTTTGGTGTTGATGTGTATCTCAGGTTCTAGAGGTGTCGGTGATAAGAAGGCTTAGACGACTTAGAGTGAGCTTGGGGAAAACTTTTGGGACACCATTTCTTTTAGAAGACGTCATTTTGGGGAAATTCGGATAACACCCGAATAGTAATCTTATTTCGAACGAAATTAGATTATTAGGTTGTTATTTTCCCGTTATTAGAATTTGTAACTTGTACTTAAAACATGTGAATATTATTTCCCCATTTTTGGGAGGCTCAATTGCTTTGGCAAATTTATATACCATATTTCCATTTCTGGAAATTTTGTTATCCCTATTTTAGGATGTTACAAGTTGGTATCAGAACTTTAGTTTAAGTGAACTAGGTATTAACTTAGCATATCTAGACTTAAGCTTTAAGCGTATCATTAAGTTGTCCACCTTGGGGTAAAATTCATAGGTGGGGAGAGCGTTAGGATATACGCGGAACAGACTGCAAAACCATGGTAAACACGCGGAACATAATGCAAAACCCGCGGGAGGGTCAAATTGAAGACGAATCTACCGCCGACCAACCTCTCTTGGTCGTGGCTACTGAAGGGCCACCCACAACCAATGTCTTGGGCGGGGGACCCGAACAGGTACCGCAGACCAATATTGCCTCCGCTAAACCGATCATGGAGGAAGTGACCATGGAAACGAGAATCAGAAATAGTATGATGCTAGCCATGAATTCTGCTATGGCGCAACAACAAGAGTTCTTCATGAAACTTTTGGAAGATTGTGACGCCAGTCACCAGCGGCCCGAGACAGTGGCGGAGAATGCCTTGAATGGGTCGGGGGTGGACCGGTCGTCGTGGGAACGGAAGAACATGTTATTGTTTGAGATAAACGAAAGGAGACAGGGTGTACTTATAAGACTTTTCTAGGGTGTAGGCCACCCGAATTTGCAGGAACCGTAGATCCCATCAGTTGCATCTATCGGATCCAAGAGGTAGAGATGGGCGTTCGAGGCAAGCGAATGTGATGAATCTCATAAGGTCAAGTTTGCTTCTCATCTACTTAAGGGCGAGGCCCTAACTTGGTGGAATCTCACCCGGTCGTCTCTTACTCCGGAAGTGTTGGCCAAACTCTCGTGGTCAACATTTAAGAAGAAAATCTTGAACAAGTACTGTAGTGAAAGAGCATTGGAAAGAATCGAGCAAGAATTCCGTAATCTCAAGAAGGGTAGTATGTCAATTTCTGACTACTTAAAACAGTTTATGGAGAAGTTGAGCTTAGTGGAGCATCTGGTTCCCGACGATAAGACAAAGATTAAGGCCTATTTGTTGGGGTTACCGGTAGAGATGAAGACGGCGGTAAGGAATGCCAAGGTGTCGACGATAGAAGAGGTTATTGAAGATTCATTCCTTGTAGAGGATGATATCGCTCAAGGAAGGGAAGAAAAGGGACAAGCTGGGGAAAAGAGAAAGTGGGAAGGGTCGTCGGGGCCCGTTCGTCTAAATAAACCATTTGTGGGCGGAATATTTGGGGACAACCGCCGAGAGGCGAGATGGTACCACAAATGCAAAACTAAGCACTTTGGCCCATGCAATCCAAAGTTGTACTCGGGTTCTGCCGAGTGTGCCAAGTGCGGGAAGAAGGGTCATGCCATCCGAGATTGCCCTATCCGGGGGCCGGTGTGTTTTGAATGTCGGGAACCGGGTCACATGAAGAAGGATTTCCCGAAGCTAGTAGGTGGCAACCGTGGAAGTTCTTTTGGGTAGACGACAAGAGTCAAACAACCGTCGAGAACGCCAAGCCGAGCATTCCGGATAACCACCGAAGAGGCAAATGAGACCGTCGATGTCGTTTCGGGTACGTTCCTAGTAAACTCCTTGCCCACTCGTGTGTTGTTTGATTCGGGTGCTACGTGTTCTTTTGTGTCGAATACTTTCTATAAGCAATTTTGTCACTCCTAGAAGCATTCTTCCCAATGCTTTAGTGGTAGAGGTGGCTAATGGCAACCAAATAATCATTCGTGAGTGTTTCTTTGACTGCACCCTAGAGATCGATGGGCACTCATTTGGAATAGATTTGTTACCTATGACTATAGGCGGTTTCGATGTAGTCACAGGCATGGACTGGTTGTCAAGACACAAGGCCGACATCCTCTATTCCAAGAAGATGATTCAAGTGCATCTGGCGGGAATTGGTGTAGTCACCATCTATGGAGAGAAAGGGAAGAGGTGCAATCCTATCATCTCCTCTCTTAAGGCCCGCAAATTTCTAGTGAAGGGTTACCCTTCGTATTTGGCTTATGTGGTGGACTCGAAGAAAGAGAAGAAGTTTGTAGAGGACGTGAAGGTCGTGCAAGACTACCCGGACGTCTTTCCGAAGGACTTACCCGGGCTACCGCTGAAATGTCAAATGGAGTTTCAAATTGACCTTACTCTGGGAGCGGCTCCGATAGCCCGTACTCCCTACCGCTTGACTCCGATAGAAATGCAAGAGATGATGACGCAACTTCAAGAGCTATTAGAGAAGGGTCAAAAATTTCAACTCGAAAATGACCCGAATAACCCGTTTATATATATATATATATATATATATATATATATATATATATATATATAGAGAGAGAGAGAGAGAGAGAGAGAGAGAGAGAGAGAGGTGGTTTCAATTGGAAACCATATTATATTGGAAACTTTGGAAACCGTCAATTTCATTGGTTAAATTAATGAAATTAGTTCATAAAATTTGTTTAATATGATCAAGTTGTTTTATATAATTCTTTTGTTAATGAAATTGTTTCCTATATTTGTGTTTTTTATGTAGTTTCATCTATTTTTCTTATTATAATGAAATTGTTTCATGTATTTTCGCAGTCTGATGAAACTTTTTCATTTTTACATAAAAAACACAAATATATGCAACGATTTCATCAATAAAAGAATTAGATGAAACAATTTCATCAAATTAAACAATTTCATGAAACAATTTCATTAACTTAACCAATGAAATCGAGGGTTTCCACAGTTTTCAAAATTAGAGTGGCTTCCATTTGATTGTTCCCCTATATATATATATAGGATTAAGTTCATTTGAGAAATGCTAAAAATATGATAAATAAAGAAATGATTCTAGCCCTTTATTTGGTCAACATTTGCGGCTTGACCGTGAAGCATCGGATAATTCCTTGTGTGATCTGTAGAAGATAGAAGGGTAATTTCATAAAATACGCAGGACGATTTCATATATGAACCTGTATGATTCACATATGAATTATATATTCATATATGAACCAGTATAATTCACATATGAACTCTTTTAAGTGATTCATATATGAACTATGCGTTCATATATGAATCACTTAATTAGTTCATATATGAATCACAAAGATTCATATATGAATCTGTTAATTAGTTCAACTAATTCGTTCATATATGAATCAGTTAATTAGTTCATATGTGAATCACAAAGATTCATATATGAATCTGTTAATTAGTTCAACTAATTCACATATGAATCTACAGTTAATTAGTTCATATGTGAATAGTTAATTGGTTCATATATGAATCAATTAAAAGAGTTCACATGTGAATTACACTGGTTCACATATGAACATATAGTTCATATGTGAATCATGCAGGTTCATATATGAACTCGTCCCATGTATTTGTAAAAATTACGAAATTGTCCTTCTATTTTTGGAATAGTCACAACTTTTGACCAGTCAAAGCCGATCTTGACCGAATGAAATGTTAGAATTATTTCTCTATTTCTCATATATTTAACATTTTCTCAAATGAACATCTCCCTATAAATATATATATATATATATATATATATATATATATATATATTATATAAGTTTTCTTTTTAATGCTTTGGATTTTTAATGTTTTAGATTTGGTTAGAACTTATAAGTTAGAACTATAGAATTTTGGATTTCTTTAGGGTTAGACAATTTCAATCCGTTTAACTTTGAACCCGACCCGACCCGACACGTTTGTCAGGTCTATGTTTGATAATTGACTCAAAATATTGGATGAGACCAATCTGATCCAGTGGATAACCAATAATGATATTCAATGGATGGAACCAATCTAATCAAATAATCCATTGGATTTGATTGGATCAGATCTCAAATATTAATTGGATGGTTGGATTGAATCAGATGACAAAATCCAACATCCAATGGATGATTGGATCAGATCAGATCTACTTAAATCTATTGGATTTCAACCGATAAAGACCCCTAACCTAAACCACTAAACTTAAAACCCATCAAAATGAATATAAAAGGTGACCTCAAAATTTATATCAAACCCAAACTTGTTCATGCTCCTCTTTTTTTTCATTAGTGTTTTTTAGGTTAGAACCATGTGTAATGGTTTACAATAATTCTCAAAACAGAAAGTATGGATAAATCGGTTTGGTTTGATTCAGATCTGCAACCATCGCTCAAACAAGGGAGGAAGAAGGTTGCTGGAAAAATGAGGAGGTCTGTTCAAGATTTGGTTATCGTAGACACCTGAAGATGAGGGGGGAGGAGATGACGAAGATGAAATGTGAGGAGGCTGGAGATGCATTTTAGGAGGAGAAGGGGGAAGGGGTAGGGGGTTGTTCGGGGTGGAGGGGATTGGAAGAGGCTTTTAAACTAGATCACATATGCAAACCCAAAAAAGGGTGCCGAAAAAAGACGAAGGTTGTGATGGCCGATGTTGCAGGGTTATCACCTCTTTCTTCCCTCAGTTTCAAATCACCAATGTCTCCACCACCATATTCCCTTGTCTAGTTTGAGATGTAAACGATTCTAGTGGTCTTTAACAGAGAAAAGAAGAGGGAGGGGACAAAAATCAAATAGGGAGGGGGTTGCCGAAAAAATGGGAGAGGGTGGGGGCAACCGGAAAAACAAGTAGGGGTGGGTTTATTTTCTGCAAGTGTGTATATAGATGTATATGTATAAATATAAATATTTTAGGGAATTTAATTAAAATACTCTTTTTTGAAAAATCAGTATGATATGATATAAATTCCCAATATTTTATATAAATAATAATAGTAATATAACATTATAGTTAATTATTTTAATTTTTAATATAAAATGAAAAGCATAGTAAATGGACCAAAATACCGCTGATTTAACGGAGTTTTTTTTTAACGAAAGTTATCTTCAAGGACCTCATCTATAACGAAAGTGAAACCACAAAGACCCTATCCATGAATTTTAGGGTTCATAAATCCGGTTTGTAATCAACATCAAAACACAGGACGAAATTTGTAATTTACTCTATTTAATATGTCTAAAAACAATAATATGTCCAATGATAATTAACAATTTTGGATAAGAAAGTATAAAATATAATAATATTTTTGTTTCTTTCTTATGAATTATTTGAATATTAATTAATGTTAAGAGTATGGAGACAACCAAAAACAATTTAGTATCTTTGGGAGTGTGTGACAATTGACAAGGGGAGTTGGTCGCTTTGGCCCCATGTCTCGTTTGGACGTAACTAAGTTGATTCAAATTTAATCACAATCAATCCAAACTCAACTAAAAATGCAACAAATGTTTTGGTTCTTAGTAGGGCTGTAATCGATGGTCGGAATAAAGAAGTTTGAACCTGATCCAATGATTACTGTTTGAATAACTTCAACTCATTCAAAACATTCTAATTATATAAATCATTGACCAATTTATCAAAATCCTAAATATATAATTACGGATTAAGGGTTTCGATTAGTTGTTTGCTAAATACACCGTTAATTATTTTGACAAATTAATCAACAATCTAAAAACAATGACATTCAAATAGGATTTTAAGAATAAAATTCAAAATCACCACAATCCAGAACGTAATTACATCAAAGTTTAGAGTTCAACAAATGTTAGATTAAGAAACTAACTACTTAAGTATCCAAATCCCTATCCTTGTTATCTTATGCACTCTAAAGTCGTTCCTTGTCTCCAATCACCGTAAAAACGGTTTCTTGTGAGTTTTTATACCAAGAGGGAACCAAAACCATCAAATTTGGGGGTTAGAGGGCTCGCACAGAGGCGTTCCCGCGACCTAACCTGTGACCTAGGGTCACGGCTAAAGTTGCACGTATCCAAGCCTTCCAAGTTATGGCAAATTTGCATTGGCTCGTGCTAGTTGGCAAAGGCTTACAAGACCTTTAACGCCACTTAAGTCGCTCCTCAAGTCGTGCGGCTCACTGTTTTGGTTGAAACATCATCTTTTTCACATCTAAACATCAACAAACGAAACATGGGTTTAAGGAATGCATAATAGTCATGAAAGCATCATAAAATGAGGGATTTCGAGTAGAAAAGTGTGTGCGATTATGCAGTTATCAATTGGTTTGGGTTGGATTTGTCGAGTTGAAATTGTGAATTGATTTTAAAAGAAAATAGTAATTGTTAACCTCCCATAAATTGGACTACAAATTACAACAACTGATCTAATAAATAAGACTTGTAGAAATTAGCTTACCACAATCTTCCCCCCTTTAGAGACTTGGAGTTGGAATGTTGAAGACATAAAGTCGTAAAGGCCTAATCGGTAAAAAGGCAGACATGAGACTTCGGGACATTAGTTGTTGGATTGTGTTTCTTTAGGTCTAATCCAAAAAATTCCAACCCAATAGGTGCAAACCGATGATTTTTTTTTTTTTTTTTTTTTGTATCAATTATGCCATGGGTTACATCGGAGTTGTTATTGTCAGGTTTCTTCGAATTGTTGTCGAATTTTTCAGATTATTGTACAACCCTAGTTCTTAGTAATGTTTGTTCTAGGTTAGTTTTGTCTCAAAACTATAAATAACCAAAAATCATTATTATTCTTTTTTTCTTTATCTTCTACAAAATAAAATATTTGAACAAAGTATATGCATTTCCCTACCATCATGCTCTAGGAAGTAGGAAGCACATGTACATATTAGATTCTTCATATAAAACATCTTTTAAAAAGACCTTTGAAGATAGATAAAACAAAACACAAATTTAGGTTCATAATACATTAATAATAAACTTTAATATAAAATCATAAACTAAAAAAATATATAATAATAAAATAGTATAATCAAAGTTATTTATTTGATAATGTGTCATACACTTTCTAACTCACCATTATTTATTTCCCTACCGCATTGGGCCCAATTCTCAAAACGCGGCCACAAACAAGCCCACAATTTCGTCATTTCGTGCATCTTTTCCCCATATCATACATTGATTTCGATATTTATCTGAATCATTAAAGTGTATAAATCATACACTTTATAGGTTTATAATTTTTATGATACGGATAACCATTTATATTTTTATCAAACCACATTTTACAATGCCTTTTTGTGGTTTTAAATTATCAAATTGCGTATAACAACCCAATATTCCCAAATATCATGTAATATAAAATCATACAAAACAAACATACCACCTTGGACTACACATTGGGTCCCAAACTTCAAAACTATACAACTCATGAAAGTCACTACAAACTTTTTGCTAAATTGTCATAATACATAACATATATTTGATAACAATCAAAAGTAACTTTCAGATCACTTCTGTCAGCTTCACATACAGTCATGCAAACAAATAAGCTCACAAATTTCCTTCCCTTTATCATTTATACGTGGTTGCCCTGAAATGTATATTTTGAAAACAAAATGAGGGTTAAGCTGAATGATCTAGTAAAATAATCCCAATTATTAAAACAATGTGTCAAAAAAGTTTATATAAAACCTTTGATTATGATTAACTACACATTCATTGGCAACCAGGCACAACTTAAAAATCGAATAGTTGGCGTTCTAGCACAACTCAGTTAAATCATATTGTAACACCCACCATTTTCGGGATTCTATTTATGAATTAATCACATTATCGAATGGTATTAAAGATGATAGTTATGAGGATTTTATATAATTATCAGACTAGGATGATTGGAGATCGTTTCAGGCATGAAAAATGAAGAAATCGTATGATCAGAGATCAATGCGACTTTCGTGCGAGTTTACCTTCATGAAACCCGCATTAGGGTCTGTCTTTGGGATCCGGGCGACTTTCATGCGACTTTACCCACATGAAACCCGCATTAACGTCTGTCCACTCTAAAAAGTATGATTTTTTGGGTTTTTGCTCATTTCTTTACCCCAATACTTCTTCCCCTCCATTTTCTCTCTAGTTTCAATTCTTGGGAAGATTGGGGTTTGATTTTGATGATTTGGAGGAGCATTGCATGTGATATCCCTGACAAGATCGCAATCTATGTCAGCCCAACGGAACTATAAGGAACAAATTCTTATAGCATAATGAAAACGAAGTTTCACATGTAGGCATGGTACCCGACCCGTTGGAGAACCCAGTTCACCCGCCTCCATCGGGGATGGAGATTCCCCGTAAAACTGGGTACCGGGGTCGGGGCCGGGTAATGCATTCTCCAACCCGCTCCGTCCCCGTATAAGTAGCATAGATCACATACTAAGAAATTAAACTCAATCTATAACTCTAATAAACCTATTAGTCTCTAAACGATACCTTGAAAGAACCCAAAATGACACAAAGCAAAACCGGGAAAAAAAACCCACAAAACATTGGCTTGCGCGACTAGCCATACGACTTAGGTCGCAGGTTAGGTCATGTGGCCTAGTCCTACTGTTTCGTTTTCTCCCCTAGCTTCAAAAAGCTTCGACCTGCACCTCTTATTTCTGGATTTTTGCTCAAAAATATCAAACCAGATAGCAAAACTAATAAACCAAATCAACATAAAACTTCTTTTGTAGACCCAAAGACTTCCCTTATCATAAATTAAACGCATGAATTCCATCCATGAACAAATCCAAAGGTTAATTTGTAATAACCCAATTTCTTAATTGGGTTGTTTTTGAAAGTTGAAAGATCTTTTGATAAAGGAACTTACGTTATGGGGACCAAATATGTAAATTTGGATCAAAAGGGGATTTGCACCCCATTTGTCCATTTTTCTCCGGATGGTGCATTCTAGGGGTCTTGTGGTGCGGTTTCGGGCCAAATTGCAAACCGCACCATATATCCGGTTTGAGCATTTTCCCAAACCGCACCGCAAAAATCTCAAACCGCATCACAAAATGCGGTGTGGTGCGGTGTGATTTATGCGGTTTGTACTTATCGCAATTTATGCCTACAATTCAATAATTATAAGTTTTAAAATACATTATAAAATCAACGATAAAGTGATCGTAGTCCAAAAAAAAAAGAGTTCCAATAAATTTGTTTCCAAATACATATTGCATAATTAAAATTAGTTGAAAAAGAAATAAAAGCTTCATACAAAGTTTGACACGTGTAGGTAGTCGGGATTATGATTCTCAATAATTTTCATATTATGTCTTGTACATGTAATACCTTTCTTGGTTTCCAATTGCCAATTTTTATATTGGATCAAACTCAAAAGTCTAATACACAAAGTCCAAAAATATTACATAAATAATATATATATATATATATATATATACAAAATTAAATATAAAAAATATGTGGTGCAGTGTTGCTTGAACCGCGGTTAGATAACTGAAAACCGCAAACAGCACCGCATAGTGCGGTTTGGTAAAAATACAAATGGCAAACCGCACCACGAAAGTTCTAAACCACATTTTGTGGTGTAGTGTGAGCGATTTGTATGGTTTGGATGAACACCCCTAGTACTTTCCATCTTTTGTGTGTGTGAGAGAAGAGCTACCATTTTGGGAGAAAACTTGGAGAGGAGTCTATGGAGTTTTAAAGAAAGATTAATCATGGAATTCTCTTTTGAGGTATGATCCATTTATTTTATTTATTGTGAAATCTCTCCATTCTTTTTAGGGTTTTAATGTTTTTGGGGATTTTGATTTGGAGTTATTTTTTGTTGAGGAAGTGATGGATTTTATGGTGAGAAACCATTTTGGGTTTAAATCTAGATACGATTGGAAGATTAAAATCGTTCTACATTGTTGAATTATGTATTTTATTCATTATCCTTGAATTTGGGATTTTTAAGGTTGATTGCTTATTTATTAAGTTTTTGGGTTGATTATAGAACTTTGGTTGGTTTGTGTGTTTTGTAATCATTGTTGATGCTCCAAAATATTTGGTTACCATTGGTTTTACCTTAGAATTGATTTGGAAGGGTTGGATGTGGGTTTTTGGACTGGAAATCGAGTTTTCAGACTGTGCAGAAGAACTAGTAGGTGTCGCGACTTCAGCCACGACTTGGGTCGCATGACTAGTTGCGTAAGTCTCTGTTTGTGTGGTTCCGAAATTCTTCAATTCTCAGTGTGGGTTCAGTTTGGGCCGTTGTTTAAGAGTGTTACTTGGAAGGTCTTACAATGGGATTGATAGGATAATTGAGGAGGTTTAACATCTTTCCTATCCGGTGAATTCAGGTGTTCAGTTGTGGGATTTTTGGACTTAGAGCATGTATTAAGGCTTTAGATCACATGTGAGTTCTCTTGTGCTATTTTCTGAAATGAAATAAATGCTTTGAAAATGCGTTGTTTACGAAATGTTTATTAATTGATTTACTAACATGCAATATCAATTTATACAACTTGTATTATGTGAAGAATGTTGAATATGCACGCATAATGCTTTAATTGATACTTTATGGTGCATGAGAAGCTTGGGTATAATTTTGGGTGTTTGTGGGTCGGTGAGTTGCATGGCGGTTCCATAAAGGTGTGTATCCGTTTTGGTGCATTTGAATACGTTTCACGTTGCACAAAGGAATGGTAGGTGTGTATCCAGTGTGTGAAAGTCACAGTGTACAGTGTGCGTGACTGGAACAAGTTGACCGCTGTGTATAGTTAATCGAGTGGGAATATGGTCTTTCGAGTCTGCATTTATTTAGCATATGTTTTGTGACACGATGTTAAGACAAGTGTTTGTTCTTATACGGTGGTTTATAAAGAATTCACTAGACCTTTCGGTCTAATCCTCGTTTTCAAAACTAAAACAATTGCATGTGGGTATCTTGTTGTGACGTGTAGTCTTACGAGCCTACATCGTTTCTAGTTGATGTAATTGTCATATATCAAAGTTGATATTACTAAACACTTGTATTAATAGAGAAATTCACTAGATCATATGGTTTAACCCCCATTTATTGAAATATGGGCAACATTGTATATAAGCTAAAGGGAAGGGTATAACATCTCGGGCCAACCGTACCAGATATTGTCCGCTTTGTCCACACACCTGGACTCACGGTTTTAAAACGCGTCTGGTAGAGGAGGTATCCAATCCCTTAAAAAGCAACTTTCGTTCCCCTCCCAAACCAATGTGGGATCTTACAATCCACCCCCCTTGGAAGCCCAACGTCCTCGCTGGCACACTAGTCCGGCTCTCGGCTTTGATACCAACTATAACAACCCAACCAGAAACAACCAAATACAGATTAAAACTTAATATTAAAATACCAATGTTAATAATAATTCATGCCAAAACGACCCCAAGCGTACAATAGATAAACCAAGGTTTGCAAAGGCAACCTATTCACAACTGAGAAATTTATAAAGGAAACTATTTGACGGTCTTCTAGCCGGGTCCGCTATATCTTCTTCTTGCCCTTAACAACTCTGTCTAACTCACGACGGCCTGAAAAGATTTTTAGTTTTTTGAAAGAGCGAGGGTTAGACCATAGGTCTAGTGAGTTCCCTCTAACAGTTAAGCAATAAAATACTTTCCAGAATTAAATCAATATTTAATAAATGCACATAGATAAAACACGCTACGGACTACACGACCGTCAAAGACGATGTGTCTAACTCGCGCTGCCTTAATGTTGGGACACACCCCCAACGACATAAACGGGCCACACTCCCCGGCACGAGTAGGCGGGCCACACTCCCCGACTTAGGTCACAAATTCCACAAATAATGTATGCATACATTTAAACAACAACAATTTATAACACACTTGAATCATTTTATAAATATCATGCCATCGTAAATAAATCAAAGTTTAAAAGTAAACTTCGCATGCTTTCGATACCAGAAAAGTTTAGTTCAGAAAAACTCACCTGAATTCCTTAGCTCAAAAACTTCGGCGTCTACTCGTAGGATTCGAACTGAAACCTATAAAGGAAATACTGATTGGTAAACTCTCTCAACTTTCTAATTTTATAAGGAGTTGACCTTGACATCGAAGCCCCCCAACATCCCAAAAACTTAAATTACTTAACCCACCATTTTATTAATTAATAAAATGATAAATTGAAATAAATATAGGTGGGCCGCTAACCACCCACCGAAATAAGCTTAAATTGATTACTATGTGGCCCACACCAACTTTTTAGCACTAACTTGGGTTTGAATTAAATTACTTTGATTGGCCCACATGCTTCAACCCATCGACCGATGCTAAACTTTGGGCGACCGGTATCTCAAACATTCACGACCGGTGCCAAACATTTGACCGGTGCGTGGGATGGGGATTGACCGGGCCGTAGAGCGACCGATGCCCCCCCCGACCGGTGTCGGCCTTTTACTACAAATCGACAGGTGTCACTTTACAACTGGTGTCAACTTTCGACCGGTATCGACCTCTACCGATGTCAACTTTCGACCGGTGTCAACTTTTGACCGGTGTCGACCTCGACCGACCTCGCGACCGGAGCCTTAACCGCTCGAACAAAACCCAGAAATACGATGTGCAGAAACCCCAGAATCAACAGCTTACTTAACATAATTCGAACTAAAACCCACTCTTTAACAACAGAGTTTAATTACAACTTTAATCATGATAACTTCAATCACCCAGATTAATGAGACCCAACAAATTAAATCCCAATTTCCCCAAAACTCAGATTCATCAAACTATTTCCCAAAAATCTATACTGATAAAAGCAACATTAGAAATTAACGAGGTTGCTAGACAACAGAAGATTACCTTCAATGGAAACGAACCCAATCTGGAACTCTTGCGAATTTCTCTTTTTCTTCGGTCTCTTTCTCCAAAATCTCCCCCCAAGAGCTTCTCCAAATAATCAGCCGTCGCACACACCACAATATTGATACCTCTAGGGTTAAAAACCCCCTTTTCCCAATTTTCCACTCTAGACCCCTTCCCTTAAGAATTTTTTTTTCTTACCCTAAACTTTTATACTATAGCTTTAAGCCCGGTTATTACAATATCCCCCCTCAAAAGAATTTCGTCCCCGGAATTCCTTCATTGAACAAACTGGGATATTTGCTCCTCATATCCGACTCTAACTCCCAAGTTGCTTCTTGATCCTTGTGAAATTGCCACTAAACTTTCACCAAGGGAATTTCCTTGCTCCTCAACTTCTTCACTTTTCGATTCAGGATAGCTACCGGTTCCTCCACATAGCTTATCCCCTCGTCTAATTGGACATCCTCTAAAGGTACCACCACATCTGCTTTCACAAAACATATTTTCAGATTAAACACATGGAATGAGGAATGATTCCCACTTAGATCGTCGGTAGATTTAGTTTGTGGGCTACTTCTCCCAACTCGCTCGACAATAGCAACGTCCCAACAAATCTAGGTCTTAACTTCCATTTCTTTCTGAATCGATCACACCCTTCCCATACGAGACTGGTAACTTTACATTTGTCACCATTTAAGACTAAAGACTTATAATTCTCAATATAACCAAGATAGTACCATTCGATTAACCAAGCCATTCTGATCAATACCCAGCCACACATAACCATCAGATTTACCCCTCGATTACAACAACTTCCATAACCGACAAAATTTTACCGGAGTCAACACCACGACAACATGCACCACTGATTACACAATCACTTCACTCACCAACATAACACATCGACAACTATAGACATCACCTACATCTCACAGTCACGAGTTTCTTCATCATGCAACTTGCCATTGCAAGCAACCACTCTTAGTACAACATAAGTCCAACGCAGAAGCTCCTTCTTTTTCGACCCACATTGATCTCAACTCCTCGACATTATCCAAATATCATACGCTAATATACTTCGCTCTGATGTCATCACGTCAACTTCTCACATATTGGTAGAAACTTCCAAACTTCCAAAACCCTCGTAAACTATCAGTCCCAACTGGCCAAAAATGCGACACATACTTCCATTTCTCATTGCATCCACAATCAACCGACCAAATGCGCAATACAAACCCAGCTTCACCCGCTCAACACGGAGTGGCCAAACTCATACAAACCTTTCCAAATAGTTTAACACGGAACAACAGACTCACTTGGAATCCCCTTTCACACATTGCCAAACTGACACTATGGTCCTTCGCTCCGAACACTATATCCCAACACCTCTAACTTCTTCCTTGAGGATTTCAAACCCACTTCTAACGACCGACTCACTGATTAGAGGCGTGAACCTTTGAGTCAGCCGCACGATTTTTATTTAACAACACTCACACCGCACGGAGACGCCATCTTCTCTCTCTCATACCCACACTAAGGATTTACAACCTTGCTAATAGCAGCATCTAGACTAAAACTATTAATCTATGGATAGAACTATCTACCATGCACCACACTCAACAATAGTAATTGAGTATGCCCATGTACCTGTAAATTCATAATGGCATTGGCCAGATGCGATTCTGAATTTACCTTACACGAGGGTACTCACTATTGTTATCATGCCTCACAATGATCAAGGTCTTTCTTAAAGGCTTCCTATATCTCAGTTGTGTCCA
Source organism: Arctium lappa (assembly GCA_023525745.1). NCBI lineage: Eukaryota > Viridiplantae > Streptophyta > Magnoliopsida > Asterales > Asteraceae > Arctium > Arctium lappa. Next base: position 646,378 of record CM042049.1, read on the forward strand.
TCTACTCCACATTTAAAGTTTAGGCCCATCCGATCACCTAAATCCCTTAAACTATGGCTCTGATACCAACAATAACATCTCGGGCCAACCGTACCAGATATTGTCCACTTTGTCCACACACCTGGACTCACGGTTTTAAAATGCGTCTGGTAGAGGAGGTATTCAGTCCCTTAAAGAGAAACTTTCGTTCCCCTCCCCAACCAATGTGGGATCTTACAATCCACCCCCTTGGAAGCCCAACGTCCTCGCTGGCACACTAGTCCGGCTCTCGGCTCTCATACCAACTATAACAACCCAACCAGAAACAACCAAATACAGATTAAAACTTAATATTAAAATACCAATGTTAATAATAATCCATGCCAAAACGGCCCTAAGCATACAATAGATAAACCAAGGTTTGCAAAGGCAACCTATTCACAACTGAGAAGTTTATAAAGGAAACTATTTGATGATTCTAGTCGTGTCCGCTATATCTTCTCCTTGCCCTTAACAACTCTGTCTAACTCACGACGGCCTGAAAAGATTTTTAGTTTTTGAAAGAGCGAGGGTTAGACCATAGGTCTAGTGAGTTCCCTCTAACAGTTAAGCAATAAAATACTTTCCAAAATTAAATCAACATTTAATAAATGCACATAGATAAAACACGCTACGGACCACACGACCGTCAAAGACGATGTGTCTAACTCGCGCTGTCTTAATGTTGGGACACACCCCCAATGACATAAACGGGTCACACTCCCCGGCACGAGTAGGCGGGCCACACTCCCCGACTTAGGTCACAAAATCCACAAATAATGTATGCATACATTTAAACAACAACGATTTATAACACACTTGAATCATTTTATAAATATCATGCCATCGTAAATAAATCAAAGTTTAAAAGTAAACTTCGCATGCTTTCGATACCAGAAAAGTTTAGTTCAGAAAAACTCACCTGAAGTCCTTAGCTCAAAAACTTCGGCGTCTACTCCTAGGATTCGAACTGAAACCTATAAAGGAAATACCGATTGGTAAACTCTCTCAACTTTCTAATTTTATAAGGAGTTGACCTTGACATCGAAGCCCCCCAACATCCCAAAAACTTAAATTACTTAACCCACCATTTTATTAATTAATAAAATGATAAATTGAAATAAATATGGGTGGGCCGCTAACCACCCACCGAAACAAGCTTAAATTGATTATTATGTGGCCCACACCAACTTTTTAGCACTAACTTGGGTTTGAATTAAATTACTTTGATTGGCCCACATGCTTCAACCCATCGACCGATGCTAAACTTTGGGCGACCGGTATCTCAAACATTCATGACCGGTGCCAAACAATTGACCGGTGCGTGGGATGGTGATTGACCGGGCCGTAAAGCGACCGATGCCCCCCCCGACCGGTGTCGACCTTTTACTACAAATCGACCGGTGTCAACTTTCGACCGATATCGACCTCGACCGATGTCAACTTTCGACCGGTGTCGACCTCGACCGACCTCGCGACTAGAGCCTTAACCGCTCGAACAAAACCCAGAAATACGATGTGCAGAAACCCCAGAATCAACAACTTACTTAACATAATTCGAACTAAAACCCACTCTTTAACAACAGAGTTTAATTACAACTTTAATCATGATAACTTTAATCACCCAGATTAATGAGACCCAACAAATTAAATCCCAATTTCCCCAAAACTCAGATTCATCAAACTATTTCCCAAAAATCTATACTGATAAAAGCAACATTAGAAATTAACGAGGTTGCTAGACAACAGAAGATTACCTTCAATGGAAACGAACCCAATCTGGAACTCTTGCGAATTTCTCTTCTTCCTCGGTCTCTTTCTCCAAAATCGCCCCCCACGAGCTTCTCCAAATAATTAGCCGCCGCACACACCACAATACTGATACCTCTAGGGTTAAAAACCCCTTTTTCCCAATTTTCCACTCTAGACCCCTTCCCTTAAGATTATATATTTTTTTTCTTACCCTAAACTTTTATACTATAGCTTTAAGCCCGGTTATTACAAAGGGTATGTTATGATGCTTTCCAGTGGAATCTTCTTTATATAAGAGGGAGAGAGTTGTTTTTGATCTTATTATTGTTCATAATCATGTTAGTATGTAGTTGTAATTTTGCTTTAAACTCTATACTTTTGGTTTAGAACATTAGGTATATGTTTCTTTTGGTTGAGTTTACTTTAGATGTGTTGTTACAATAACTTATAAGTTAGAATTGATACAAAAATAAAAATTTGATGATTATGAAATATATTTATTTATTTTGTTTCAATTGTTAATTTCTTGTAACTTTTTATGTAACTTTTTGTATTTTACTTTAATAATTAGCACTTTGATCTATTTCCTTCATTGGTAGGAAATCCCCATCCGCATGGGTATATGGGGGGAAGCCAGTCTGCAGTAATCTAATGAGAGAAAATAAACAAAGTAATTAATTATATTGTTATATTATTAGGTTTAGATTGGATTAGTTTTCAAATGCTTTCAAATTTTATAAATTAAAATTAATTTATAAATCGTAATAATAATTATAAAATATCTTTTATCAATATTTAAATGCCATGTTATATATATATATATAGAGAAAGAGAGAGATGACGATAATTAAATGAGAATCACAAATAGGTTGAGAACTGTAGAGAACTTATCTAAGCTCTAATTTAGTTTTAATCCTATAGTTTTAATTTAAAGCTGGTTTTAATTATAATAGCATCAACGACAACCTATATATAAGCAAGAATGTCATAAGGCAACCATAATGGCTCTTTCTGATACTATGCAATTTGTACAACCAGATGTACATCATAGATATATATTATGATAATTACATAAAAGAATTTGGTTCGTAGTTTCTGAATGATGAGAACCAACTACAATAAAAGCAATAAATCCGTAAGGGGATAGGCTTCTGACTGCTACTTCCTGCTGTTAAAAAAAGATTGTCTAGGTCATAATAGTCATTTTTTGTGATAAAGATTCACCAAATTTAACACATACTCACTAATTGAATCACAAATAAAAATTATTATTATTTATAAGGTTAATAATGACAGCGTTTCATATATATGTTATTTCACCACATGAAATCAAAAATAATTTCATCTATAATATATTTTACCTAATGAAATCAAACACAATTTCCGTCTATGTTTTATTTTACCTCATGAGTTCAAATATAATTTCCATCTATATGTTATTTTATCTCATGAAATCAAACACAAATTATATGTGTTCCATAAGGTGAATTATTTAGATGTGCTTAGTAAGGTGAATTAAACACCATGTACCACCATGTTCCATCATACACAAATTCAGCCGCAAACAAAAGTGAATCTCGAGATCATCAACACAAACAAAAGTGAATCTCGAGATCATCAACACAAACAAATTATACAAAAATACAAACTAAACTAAACAAAAAATTCATACAACTAAATCAAGTAAAGTACAATCAGAAATCCTAACTCAAAATCAGAAATACCTCCATCCCTGATCCTATTTCTGGGTTCGAATAACACCTCCATCCCAAATCCCATTTTCGGGTTCAATTTCTTGGTTCGATTATGGGTTTGATAAACACCTTCATCCCAGATCCCATTTCTTGGTTCGATTTTGGGTTCGAAGAACATCTCCATCCCAGATCCCATATCTAGTTCGATTTAAGGGGAACAATCGAGGATATCAAGGATGAAAGTGTTGAATCAAGTGAAGAATATACCATATTTCATATCAACATAATCGACCCTTCCATATTTTCCGAACAGACTCTCCAAATCAGATTGGCAAGTCTCGTACTTGAAATTCCCACAGAAAACCAGCTTCATCTTCAAGGATTAATATGAGAAGGCTTTCGAATTTAATGATATAAAATACATACGATCAATCACAAACTCAAATATGATATGTGAATTAAAAAAATATTTTGATTTACAAAAAAAATAAACAAATGTCAGAGATGAAGGATGAGAGATAGCTTGGATTCTTGTTCTGGATTTGACAATGACAAACCCTAGCAGTAAATTGGGGAGGGGAGGGGAGGGGAGGGGAAGGGGGGGGGGGGGAGAATTAGGGTTAGAACATCTCCAACAAATTCTCCAAAAGTTTTTCAAACTGGAGAACTCATGTCCAAAATCTCTAAAAAAACTGCATTCAACTCCTAGATTCTCTATTTTGGAGATTACATCATTAGAGCATCTTCAACAACTTTTTCAAAATGAGGATTTTTTTTTTGTTCTAGCAGATTCCCCAAAACCTTCTCCAAAATAGAGAAAATGTGAGAGAGATGATGAAAATCTCCAAATTTGGAGATATCTCAAAAAATGATTACTTATGAGAGAGAAATAGTTTTTTATTTCTTCTACCAATGAAATTGCTTTAAATTTAAAGTTTGTGAGAGAGAAATAATATTTTATGAGCTGTATTGAATATTTTAATAATATAATTATTTATGTAATCTCCAAAATAGAGAATTTGTTGAAGATGAAGGTGATTTTTTTTGTAGTTTTTGACTTTTTATTTCTCAATTTTGAAGAATTTGTTGGAGATGTTTTTACTTATATTATTAAAATATTACATATATCTAATAAAACATTTCATTTCAAGATCTCTTATTGGTGGAATATAATAAAAAAAACAATTTCTCTCTTAATTTAATCATATTTGGAGATTTCTCCAAATTTGGAAAAATTTACACTATTTATTCTACTTTCTCTATTTTGGAGAATGTGTTGGATCAAAAAAAATGCCCAAAATCAATATTTTCTCATTTTAATTAGAGAAGCTGTTAGAGATATTCCTTATATGTCATGAAAAATATTTCTCTTTTGCTATAAGCCACGTCCTTAAGGGTGCATTTGGTATGCAGAACATAGTGGAACAGGACAGAACAGAACAGACTTGTCTCATGTTTGGCGTGACCATATGTGGGACACGCTAGAACTAAGTGGAACAAGCATGGGACACACTTGTCCCACTTCAACCCCTGGAACTAAGTAGAACAACAATATTTTGACTAATATACCCTTTGTTAAAAACAAAAACATAAAACATGTATTCTCATCATCCACACCTCCAAGCTAGGGGTGTGCAAAACCCGAATAGTCTGAAATCCGCATCCGAACAAAAAATAAGGTATTTTTGCAAAACCCGAATACCCCGAAATCCGACATTTGGGAGGATATCTGGGTTCGGATTGGGTTTGATCGTTGGCCACCCAACCCGTTCGAAAACCCGAAATAACAAAAATATATATATTTTAAATACTATATATATATATATATATATATATATATATTTATCTAATCATTTTTTGAAAATCGTAGATTATAGTATGTTGAAATATTTTCGAAATTTTAAACTTGCTATCGATTTCATCAATCTTTTAATCGATTGTAATTATCCTAAAAAACAATTGAATTTATATATAACTTTTGCATTATATAATACCCGAACCCGACCGACATCAATCCAAAACTCGACCAACTCATACCCGAAACAACCTAAAATCCGAAACTTAAAATTTGGGTTTTGATTTCCATTTCCAAAATCCAATCGTGATAAATTAGTTTTATGTTTTTGATGATCCATTGCACTATGTATTAGTGATGTAAATTAGTTTTATGTGATGTAATCTATGATTTTTTATCAGGGGTAAATTCGTCATTTAACCAGTCTAGTTATGTTCTGTCATGTGGACAATTGTCATATTCTGTTCCTTCCTGTTCTGTTTCATCTTGTCTTGTCCTGTCTTGTCTGCATACCAAACGCACCCTAAACGAATTTGTATTGGCTTCACTTAATTAATGTTGTTTGGTTTCCATGATTTACTAGAAGCGTACTCGCTCAATGCAGCGAGTTACATCATGATTTTAATGTTTCATTTTATTTTTTGTTTTTTTGTCAATTTACAGTACGATTTTGGATGATTTTGAGAAAGTGATAATGTTTTTTTTATAATTTTTTTTAATTTAGGCTTATAATATAATGTTTTTTATATAAAAAAAATTAAGTATTTTGTTAAAATTCAATGATTATCTTATATATTTTAATGACATCTAGAAAAATAATCAGTTACATATTTAATAATATAATTAAAACAAATTTATAGTAATATAATATATTAATTAATAATGATACATGAAAATGTTTGCATAAAAGGAGGTCCTGCACATACCAAATTGGTGGGTGTTAGAAACGTGCAGTAGTAATATGTTTTTTATGCTCTGATACTTGTAAATTAAGAGATTTTTAAAATCTTACATAAAATGATGGTAACGTGTGCCTAATAATTTGTATTTAAGAGTTTTTTATCCGTATTTTATAATACTAGTGTTGGGCCCGTGTATTGCACGGGAGGATAAATTTTTTGTTGGAATATTGAACCGAGTTAAAATGAAACGTAATTTCTCTTTTAACAGTTAATGAAATACAATGTGAAAAACGAATGTATTTTCATATGTGGTTAACTTGCATATATTGTTATGAGTTTGTTGTTATGAGTTTGTGCTATGATTGTGAGTTTTGAAAAATATAAACAAATCCTCAGTAAATAAAATAAAATATAAAAAAATAGTTTTTCAAAGAAACAAAAATATAGTGGAATACCTTTTGTTCAGTTCCAGGTTCCGCCATTGACACCTGACCGTTCGTCTTCTTCTTGTACTCGGATGATACATAGAGAAGTTATATATATTTATAGTGAATGTAGAGAATATTTTAAAATATTTTATTTTCATTTTTGATTTTACATTTAAATGTAAATATATTAAAAATATGGAAGAATATTTTTATATCTACATCGTTTTCTATTTTATTTTCTTTACACTTGGTTAATTTGGAAAGTATTGCGAAATATTTTTATTTTAAAGAATACGATAATTTATTAGTGTATCTCGTTATTTTTTGTTTTTAATTCATATCAACATTCTTTTTTCTTCTTTTAATGCTCGTGAAAAAAAAATACGTGTAGATTTTATATTATAAAAAAAATACGTGTAGATTTTATATTATGCTAATATAAAATACGTGTAAATTTTATAAAATAAAATAGATTTTATATTAGCAAAAAAAATACGAAAGAAAAAAGAGTTTATATTACATCTCATTATGTAAAAAGATTTTATAAAATAAAATATGGAAAAAGATTTTATAAAATAAAATATGGAAAAATTATTATGAGATGTAATATAAAAAATTACGGAAGAAAAAAGATTTTATATTAGATCTCATTAATATAGATTTAAATGTAAAATCTATATTTAAAATAGATTATGCTAATATAAAATCTATTTTTAAAATCCTCTACCAAAAAAACAAATAGTTATATTAATAAATGAGTATTCATTCCACAAATAGATGATTATGTGAAATACTGTGCTTGGAAATGTTGTAACAAAGCATTAAGAAGTTGTAAATTAAGTAATTGACTTTAATTAGTTATAACTTGTGCTTAAAATGTTGTAATTAAGAGTTTTTTATACCGTTTTTATAATATAGTATAGATAGTATAGATATAGATATAGTTTTAATTTTTGTTTGATAAAATAATACCATAATACCCTTTTAATGTCCTTAAATTGACAAAAATATCTTTATTTTTTACTTTTATTATAATATGTTTTTTCCCAATGATCCTTGATTTGTACTAGTAAGTAGTAATCTAGTCTCAAAGTCGTCAACTTTTTTTTATTCTCACAAAATTTAACATATATATATATATATTTAAAAAATAAATTAGAAAAAGATATTAAGAATCAATAAGACTTTCAAATTCCAAGACCAAGAACATTTTCAAAATTTCCTACATTTCACAATATTTTTGATCTTTTTCAAATATTGCTCAAACTTCAATTATGTTACTATTTATTATTTAATGTTAATTTTTATGATTTGTGTAACTTTGCACTTTTTTTTATTGTAATATTAAAATTATGTTTGTTATAATTTTTGTCAAATATGTTAACTATATATATATATATATATATATATACATATATATTAACAAATTAAAATTAACTTTAGTCATTATTAGCATAAGACATATGCATTAAACTCTAAGAGCATCTCCAACAGCTATTCTATAATTTTTCTAAAATAGAGTAGAAAAACTTAAAATCTTTAAAAAAAATTACAATCTAATTCCAACAGCTACTCTATTTTAGCAATTTTATCATCAATTATATTAATAAAATATTATTTATCTCTCCTAAACACACAACCTTAATGTTTCCTATTGGTGGAAAAGAATCTCTCTCTTAAATATGGAGTTTTAGAGATTTTTCAAAATTTGGAGATTTTTACCTTCTCTCTCTTCTTTTCTCTATTTTAACATACGATATAGCATAGCTGTTGGAGCAAAAAAGGTGCTAAAATCTCACTTTTTTATATTTTAGCATAGCTGTTGGAGATGCTTCAAGAGCATCTCCAACCATACGCCATTTCTTTTTTATTTGGCCGGTTTTGGACCTCCAACCGACCGGTATTTCCAGAATTTTTTTGCCGGCCAAATGTTTACCACGACATATATGCCCGTCAATTTTGGAACGGCAATTGCATATGGGCCCACCACTAGTACCTTTCTTCCATTTTTTTATCATTAATTTATTTAAATAATTAGTATTTATATATATATATATATATATAGAGAGAGAGGGGTGGTTTCAATTGGAAACCAAATTTCATTGGAAACTTTGAAAACCAAATTTCAACCATTGATCTTTTTAATCAATGGTCAAAAATTCATTTAATTATATATGGTAATAAATTAATTAATTTATTAATAAAAAAATAATAATATGTCAAAAGGGTAAATGTTTCTTTTTCTTTTGTGTTTCAAATTTGGCAACAAAGATGAAATATGGTAATAAATTAATTAATTTATTAATAAAAGATAATAATAATATATCAAGACTACCTTTTTATTACATATTCATCAGTATGCAATATGTAAAAACCCAATTAAGTTTAATTACCATTATTGTTTCATTACCTTTCCATTATGTTTTACTATATCAAATCTGTTTCATCAGGTTTCACTATATTAATATTTTGTTTCACTATATTAATATTTTGTTTCACTATATCAGATTTCACTATATTAATATTTTGTTTCATTAACTTTTCATTATGTTTCACTATATCAAATATGTTTCATCAGGTTTCACTATATTAACATTTTATGTTTAATCAGATTTCACTATATTAATATTTTTTTCACTATATCAAATCCATTATGTTTCATTATATTAATATTTTATGCCTTGAGGTAATATTGAAGATTTCATATGAATATAAACTTTCATTCATTGGATGAATCAATCACTGATTCATAAGAATCAGAAAAAATAATTTGATTTGTAGTTTACGTATAAATCAATTTGTGTTTACCTAAATTAAATGTTTCATGTTTAAATTAATAAAGGATCAATATTACCATATATAAAATACATTAAAATTAAATAATTAATATTATAATAATAATAACACTTACCATATATATTATAAAATTATGTAAAAGACTAAAATAACCTTATCAATTAAAAATAAAAATAAAAAAAAGAAATTCATTGATTGGTTAATTTTGGTTTCCAAAGTTTCAATGTAATATTAGTTTTCAATTGATCTCTCCCCTATATATATATATATATATATGTATATTAAATTATGTTATTTTAATGTGGAGTTCACAAATTTGGTGTTTTTGTAGAAGACGGTTGGAGTTGAGTTTTTTTTTTGGTGTTGATGGACCCACCATATTTAGTGTTTTTTGTGTTTTTTTTGATGCTACAATTGGAGATGCCCTAATAAATAACATTCCATAAAAATTCCCTTTATATGTTTTGAAAGTTAATTTGAAAGTCAACACGGTCTTATTGGAAATAAGCATATTAAGGTTATATTTGTTAAACCAAATTTTAGTTAATTTTTTTAATTATCAACTAATAAACTAGTCATGTTTAACGAAATTAATTAATACTTGATAAATTAGATATTAATGTAAAATATTTTGAAATGACATATTAAAAAGTTAATTAAAAAAATTAAAAAAAAATGTTGAAGTATCATTTCAAAAAGTCAAATATATGTCTATTAAAACAAGAACTTTTTAATAAATTTAAATAGTAAGCTACCTTATTGTTTCCAAATATGGCTTAATTATCAATATTGGAGCCATTATTTCAAGATTAGAATCCTATGGATGTGATTAATTAAATCTTTTAAGAAGTTAATGCTAAGAGCATCTCCAAATTCTCCAAAATGTAGAAAATGGGGATTTTGACCATTGTTTTGCTCCAACAGATTCTCCAAATCTTTTTCTAAAATGAAGAAAGTAGGAGAGAGGGTGTATTTTTCTCTAAATTTGGAGAAGTCTCCAAAAATGATTACCATGAGAAAGAAATTGTTTTTTTTTATTATATTCCATAAATAAGAAATCTTGAAATAAAATGTGTAGGAAAGAGAAATAATATTTTATTAGATATATACATTATTTTAATAATATAAGTAATGATGTCATCTCCAAAATGGAGAATCTATTGGAGATGAATGGAATTTTTGTTAGAATTTTTAAACTTTGGTTCTCCATTTTAGAAATTTTTTGGAAAATCTGTTGGAGATACTCTAAAGTTAGTGCGAGTCTTATATGAGTCGGTCAAACGGCTATATATACATATATTAATATAAAATTATATTATATCCAATTTCAACAATAAATTTAATTCTCAGTAATTACAGTTTTTTATAGTCCAACATCTACTGTATACACTATAAAACCAGGTATCACTTATCAATACAACCAAAGAAAAACAATACAAGAATGAAGAGTAACATGGCAAAGGCTTTCATTTTTGGTTTATTTCTCTTGGTTATAGGTAATTTTCAATCAATTTATGTTTTTGTATTAGTAATTTATATGTGTCTCTTTCTCCTGCATATACATATACTCTCTTAAAAGAGGTTTTTCTGTAGAGTCGTTGATAGCTTAAATGGAGAAAATATTTATTGGCGGCACAGTTGTAAACTTATTTAAAAGTTAAAAGATATACATATTTGCTAGTCACTAACAAAATAAACGTAATTTTGCGAATTTACAGGTATGGAGATGATTATGGCTGATGATTTTTGTGGAAAGAGTTATTATCAACCTCAACAATGCGTAAAACACGATTGTAATGTGTTTTGTGTGAACAGCTTCGGGCCGATAAGTTATGGGCGTTGCGAATTGTATTTCTTTTGCCATTGTTTTTACAAATGTGGAGGGGCTAAAGAGGTTGATACTAAGAATCTTGTCACCCCTCCCCTTCCATAAGCAAATGAAAACTTACAAGTTTATTTTCTAGAATGGTATGGATTGTGTTTTCTTTCGAATTGTCATTTAACAATATTTCATTGAATTCTAAGACGTCTGAAACATAAATTTCATGAGATGATTTCCTAATTATAGTCTTTCTTTAAAAAAAGGCAATTATAGATCATGGGAGGCAATTCTAATTGGTCAATAAAAATAGATTTCAACGCCATTTTTTTTTGTTAGTTTAGCCAATTTATCAGAAAAGGCAAAACCCTTATTGTCCTCTAAATTAATTTTTTTTTCTTTGGGATAGAATTTGGAATGTAACAAGGGAATCACTAAATCAATCAAATTTCGGGAGGTTTCACGAAGTGCTTCTTTAGGAATTAAACTTCCATTTGTCCATATTTCGAGAAATAGTTCCTCTTTGTTGCTTGTTCCATTCCCAGCCAAAGAAGTGTTATTAATTGTTTTTCTTTACTATCATTTTATAAAAGAAATTGTTAAGAGCATCTTCAACAGTTTTGCTAAAATAGAAAAAAATTGGTTTTTGTTCTCTAAACCTCTTCAACAACTTTGTTATCTTGTTTGCTATAATAGAAAATTTGAAAATTTTCCAAATTTAGAGGATTATCTAAAACTTGATGGTATGAGAGAGAAATGATTATTTTATTCAATCCCACCAATGTGATTCAATTTTTATCATTTTATATTAAGTTTTTTTTTAAAGTGCATTGAGATGATAAATTAGAGAATATTATAATAATATAAGTTGTTTTAAAATCTCTAAAATAACAAATCTGTTGGAGTTAAATGTAATATTTTTTTAGAGATTTTCACTTTTGTTTCTCCATTTTAGAGAAATTATAGCAAAGTTGTTGGAGATGCTCTTATAATACTATAAGTTGTTTTGAAATCTTTAAAATAGCAAATCTGTTGGAGTTGAATGTAATACTTTTTAGAAATTTTCACTTTTGTTTATCTATTTTAGAAAAATTATAGCAAAGTTGTTGGAGATATTAAATATATTTAATATTATAATTAAATCTATAACTAATATCCAATTTTTTTTGCATAAAAGTATATTCGTCTTAAATGTCACATTAGATAAAAAATAAATGTTATAATAATTCAAGATGCATAACATATATATTTTTTCCCATTGATAGAAGTACAAACATTTTTACATAATATTCAACAGATTTTCGTGTAAATCAAAAAGGTAAGAGATCGTCTATCTATATATATACTATATTATAAAACATATATAAATCTCTTAAAAACAACTATTAAAGCTTAATGTACCGTTATTTAATGTAATTACTTAAAACTTCTTAAAAACAACCATTAAAGCTTATGTACTACATTTAATGGTATTTATTAACTTTTAATCCTTATCTCTAACCACTTTAACTCCCTAAAATTATTCCACACTTAAACTCCCCTAAAATATGTAACAACCAGGTTAAAAGTAGGAATTTTAAAGTTTTGGGTGATAATGATAAAAGGGGCTTTTAAAGGGATCAATTTCGTAATTTTGAGAATTTAGGGATAAAAACCCTAGGGATTTGGGTTTCTTGAAGGCGGCTGATATATTTTTGGCATAGGGGCGTTTGAAGGCAATTGATCGTGAGAGAGAGACAGAAGGAGCTCGGTATTCATCAAATTTTCAAGGTAAAAATGTTAATCCTAATCTCTGTAATAGTAAGGGTTTAATGTTTATTTCTAAAGCTATCCATGGAGCTCGAATTGCAAGTTGTTTTGAAGAAGAAAATCCCTGGGTTGAGTTTTGAAATCGAAATGATTAGAACTGGGTAGAGATTGAAATAGTTAATGGGTTGTTTAATGAATTAGAGTTGCTGCATTGATTAGTGTTTGGATTGAATCTGTGGTGTGGGATTTTGGGGTTTTCATCTTCGATCTGTGTAAAGGTATTAGAGATATCGGTCGAGACTTTATTTTGGCCCGGTCGCCCGATAAGGGAGATACCGGTCGAACAACCGAAGGGAGACCCCGGTCGCCCGATAAGGGGACTCTGGTCGATCCTCTTTACCGGTCTCAAGTATACACCAGTCAAGTTATAGTTCGGTCGATCCCTCCCATCATTCCGGTCGGTTCGTAGGGCATCGGTCGATACCGGTCGCGTTTGGGAAGTAATCCCGGTCGTAGGGAAAGAGGGAACCCGGTCGGCCAAAGCATACCGGTCGGTCGCCTAATTAATTTAAAGTTTGGGCCGAAGCCCAAGGTGGTAGAAATATGTTTTGGTCGTGGGTTTATATTCATGGCCCACTCAAATAATTAGTAAGTAGTTAGAACTTACAATTTTATTCTATAGGAAAATTTAGTAATTTATGTGATAAGAATTTATGTAGTGGGATAAGGGGGTTAAGGTCAAGTTTCGTTAAAATAAAAAGGATCGAGCGTTCATCGGTCAATGTTTCCTTTATAGGTCTCAGATTGGATTTTAGGCGTAAGCGAGAGTTCAAGCTAAGGACGTCAGGTGAGTTTTTCTGAACTAAATCCTTTATGAACGAAAGCATGCGATGATTGATTTTCAAATGTGATTTATTTACGATGTCAAGTTTACAATGATATGATTTAAGTGTGTTATATATTGTTGGTGTTTAAATGTATGCATACATTATTTGCGAGTTATGTGACCTAAGTCGGGGAGTGTGGCCCGCCTACTCGCGCCGGGGAGTGTGACTCGTTTATGTCGTTGGGGGTGTGTCCCAACATTAAGGCAGTGCAGGTTAGACACATCGTCTTTGACGGCCGTGTGGTCCGTAGCGTGTTTTACTTATGTGTTATTATCAACTTTTTATTTTAATTCTGGAAAGTATTTTTGTTGCTTATCTGTTAGAGGGAACTCACTAGACCATCGGTCTAACCCTCGCTCTTTTTAAAACTAAAAATCTTTTCAGGCAAGCGTGATTTAGTAAGATCAGAAAGGGGCAAAGAGAAGATGTAGCGGGAAGAGTTAGAAGACCGTTCCCTTAGTTGTCCTTCTTTTATCTCAGTTGTGTAGGTTGTTTTCGAAGACTGTGAATTTTTAAATTGTAAGTTTGGGGCCGTTGCGGCATGGATTTTATTCTATTATTAGGAATTATATTACCTTATTGTTGTTTCTGGTTGGGTTGTTACAAAATCACTCCCCAATAACTAAGTACAAGATAAAAATCAATTTCTAAATATAAAAAATCTAAAGTATAATTAAGAAATTCTAACAGAATATTTAATGTTTATTTTATAAAAAAAACATTATATTATTAAAGTCTGGGTTGTGGCGCACTGGTAAAGCCTTTGGGGGATGTAGTGGAAGATCTCATCTACCCAAGGTTCAAATCCAGGCGCTGCCAAAGCTCTTGTGGCCATGAAGGTTCACCTGCGATGACTCCAGGCCATTCATGGTCGCCCGGGGATTAGTCGGTGCGCGTAAGCTGGCCCGGAAACCCACGGTTACCAAAAAAAATTAAAAAAAAATAAAATAAAATCACTCCCCAATAACTAAGTACAAGATAAAAATCAAATTCTAAATATTAAAAATCTAAAGTATAATTAAGAAATTCTAACAGAATATTTAATGTTTATTTTATAAAAAAAATATTATATTATTAAACCTAAAATAAATTACATTATTATTAAACTATCGAAGAAACTCTTAAAAATAAGTTTTTATGCATTAAGTATTGTTTATTGATACACATTATTTAAAATTCAAGATTATAAGTAATGATGCATGAGTACAAATTTCTAAAGCTATATGTTTGAATTCATAACTAACTGATAAACATAATCAAAACATGATAAATATCTCAATTTAAATATAAAGAATTTAAAATATATAAGATAATCATAAAATTCTAACAAAATGCTTATTTTTTGTATATAAAAAACATTATATTATTAAGCCTAAATTAAACAAATTAAAAAAAACCATTATGACTATCTCAAACCATCCAAAATCATACTGTAAATCGATAAAAAACAAAAATAAAGAGAAATATTAAAATAATGATGTATTTTGCTGCATTATACTAGTACATTTCTAGTTAAATATTTTTTTTAAACGGCAAGTTTAACACACACACGTTCCCGGGGTATCCGAGCTCCCACTTAAGGGTGCCACCCGACTAATCTCCGTCGATCACGGCCCGGTCCAATTAAGGAAACACAAGGCCCATGATCTGGAATATCTCCACATGCTCTCCATAGGGTTCGAACCCAAGTAGTCAGGGATACCATCCACTGACCCCCCAGGATGTTACCAAACCACTGAGCTAGTACATTTCTAGTTAAATATAATGGATTAAAAAATAACATATAAAATGAATTCAAATTACATCTTATCAATATATTATACGTTTACATATACATATTTGTACTAGTAACCAAGCCCAAATACCCACAATTTCTTCTAAAAAAATCGTAATATAGCTATGTAAATAAAAACGGTTGGAAAAACAATAACACACCGCATCATTATTTTAGACATCTATACTATATTATAAATCACGGATAAAAACTCTTAATACAAATTATTAGGCACAAGGTACCATTATTTTATGCAAGATTTTAAAAATATCTTAATTTACAAGTATCAAAACACAAGATACATATTACTACTGCATGCTTCTAATACCCACCAATTTGGTATGTGCAACCACAGTGCAGGGCCTTCCTTTTATGCAAACTTTTCCATATATAATTATTAATTAATATATTATATTACTATAAATTTGTTTTAATTATATTATTAAATATGTAATTGGTTATTTTTCTAGATGTCATTAAAATATATAAGATAATAATTGAATTCTAACAAAATATATAATTTTTTTATATAAAAAACATTATATTATAATCCTAAATTAAAAAAATTTATAAAAAAACATTATCACTTTCTCAAAATTATCCAAAATCGTACTGTAAATCGACAAAAAAAAAATAAAACATTAAAATCGTGATGTATCTCGCTGCATTGCGTGAATACGCTTCTAGTATTTTCATAAACAGTAAACTAAAAACTATTTTTAAGAAATAAATTTATAAAATATAAATTATTATTATTTTTGTACTTTTATAAGAAAAAACCAATTAATGTAAAACAAACTATTTTTATACTTTAAAAGGCAGACAAATAAACCTAGACCTTGCTTAAACCTCTCTAGTGGGGCGACGACCCATGACATCATAAATCAAAAGGGCATTATATATATATATATATATATATATATATATATATATATATATCACGTATATTTTGACCTTAAATTTTTTACGGTGAACATAAACTCTTTGATTTTCCTGTTACTTTAATTTAAAAGTGTTGGAAAATGTTAGTAAAAATATGGTTTTTTACTAACTTTGGACACATTTAAATACATGTATATGTATTGTATATATCTAACTCTTTGTGGGTTTGTGTTCTCCTATATGAGAGCTTCGAATCGATATATTATGTGTCCAAAACGGAATATGTGTGAATGAGATATCGATGCTCAAAGTTGAGTGTTTGAGATGAAATTGGCAAAAACAAGTGGGTGTGGAATCTTGTCCCACATAGAAAGGAGGAACAAATCTTTTATGGTTTATAACCATGAAGGTTGGAGGAGCTTACAAGCTCTTTGTTTGGTTTTACTCCAACACCTGCCCGCGTGCAGGGGGGTGTCGATTGAGACTTTGGTAGGCTATAATTGGCGAACTTGTGCGTGGCCGCGGCTTGCGCGAATGCCGCTCCGAAATCTTTATGCTCGCGTAGAGTAGTTTTTGCGATTTTTTTTGTTTTGATTCAGTGTTGTGCGCGGCTTATGGCGCGGTTAGACCCGCACGACCACTAGCGGCAAGCACTGGAGTGTTTCGATACAGTGTGTCGGTTTCTATTTTCAATATAAATTGAAGGGACGGGTTACATTCGAGATACACATATCGACACCGATACATCGAATACCGAGATAACGAACAATTCACACATTCTCTGAAATTCTCGAGCATACGTTTCTCTCCGACATTTTCAGGCGAGTGGTTATATCCGGCAGTACTTCTGCTTACGCTGTTGTATATTGGGAACAGACGGCGAATCTGTTTAAGGGAATCGTGTCTTACACGAACTTCAGCGTCGTTTGATACTGATACGGTTTATTCGTTTATGTTAATTATTTGTTGATTCCTCCTAGTTTCTTTTGTATTCGGGTTATTACTAATCACTTTGTTGATTTTGTAGTTTATTACATACTTTGTAATACTATATGTACTAAAATACATATAGTGGAAATTACTAACAAAAAGACTAAAAGATTGGTTACATAGTTTGATTCTTGATTTAAAGACTACTTATTTACTTGTTTTCTATGCGTTTATATGGCGTTTACAATTTATTAAGGTCAATATAGCAAGTCTAGACAAGAATGGAAGTAACATTGTTGTGTTATGGCTACTCAAGGTATTGTTGGAGAATGGGTTGTTTTTCAAATTAGTGAAAGGTAATTCGCCTATGATTTGTTGTCCAATTTATGATTAAAATTGTGTGGTATCATGATCACGTTATTTCATGTTCAATGGATTTTTAGGACCTTTGATTTTAAGATGAAATCTGGTTAGGGATTTAGGGTTCATGACAAATTAACCACACACCAACTTTTAGAACCGAATGTTGTACATATTGCTTAGAGCATTAGCTATGACTTAATACATGAAACAAAGTTATAAACATAATCAACCATATCTCTTTCATAGCATGTTGACATATTCAATTAGATGGATCCTCCATAATCTATTAGTAATCACATTGTTTTAATTTCGTTTAATGAAATGTCAATTTGCGTAAATCTTGTGGTTTCTCTACCTACTTACACCTCAAGTTGTCTCTAGGGGTGAGCAGAACCCGACCGAACCGAGTTACCCGACCCGACCCGAATTGAGGAAAAAAACCCGAAACCCGTATATCCGAAATCTTTTACGGGTAAAGTGGGATCGGGTTGGGTACCCAAAACCCAAACCCGCCCCGCCCGAATATCCGATTTTTTTTAAATTTAAAAAATCAGTTTTATTTTATATTTATATTATATAATCCTAATTCTAATTTGTAATTCTAAACCAAATCGACTCATCTCATAGCTTAGACTTCAACGATATCGACCTAAATCCATCGACTCATCTCATAACTCATCTCATTTGTAGTTTATAGTTTGAGAAAACATGTCCAAAAAAAAGGGCCCATTGAGGCCCACTACCCGAATACCCGACCCGAAGTCACCCGAACCCGAGAAACCCGAATTTTAAACGGACGGATTTCGGGTCTTCTTCCACTACCCGAATATCCGATCGGGTTTGGATTTTGGATATCCGACCCGACCCGACCGATGCACACCTGGTTGTCTCATGTTCTTTCATTTGAAAGGCAGGCAAATAAACAAACCTAGACCTTGCTTAAACCTCCCATGGGAGAACAGGAGGGAGGCGTAGTTGTTGTTTGCAGCACAAAATTGGAACCACCAGAATCATCATCTAAGTTGTGCGATGAATGTAAAACAAACACATTCAAGTACAAATGTCCTGGTTGTTCCGTACGTTCTTGTAGTCTCCCTTGTGTCAAAGCTCACAAACAACGCAATGGATGTACAGGCAAAAGACAACAACATACAGAGTTCGTTCCTCTTTCTCAATTCGATGATAATCTTCTTCTATCTGGTAATAGAATCCACCTTTTAATTTTTCTTAATTTGATTGAGTTTACCCAATTCCCCAAATTCAATGTTCGCTTATGAATGATTAGGGTTCATAGCTGTTGCATAAGAACAGTCTTGTTTAGCTGAAAATACCAGCACCAATTCTCGTTTAGTGTGTTCAGTTTTGCTATTTTCTAGCATTTTGTTTAGCTGAAAATACCATTTTTTTTGGAAGGGTGTCCTAGGCTATGCCTAGGACTAATTTCCTGGCAAATTATGACTATTAAACCTCAGTGGCCACAATTGTTGTGTACGGATTCGAACCCTTGGCAAATGGGACACAAGCTATAGTGTTATTTTCTGTATATTTGCAACAAAAGCCAAGTTTGATGTTAGTATGCATTTATTCTCATGTAAAGCTTACTTTCAGGAACATTACATGGTTTGGCAATGATTTGGCTTGAGATTTTTCATTTACGTTTTCTGAAAAGTAATAAATTTTTTTTTGGGAAGGCATAGCAGCATCGAACCAACGAACGACTACCACGAACACATGCACACACGCACACACACCTCCCCGGCGGTATCGGGCATCCACGGGCAGCCCACTAATCCGCCGATGTCCCGGCCCAGCTTACGCTGAACCTAGAGCCCAACCACAGACTGGACCGGCCCAAGGACTGGGTACTCTTCATGCCCTCAAATTGACTCCCCTTGGATTCGAACCCGGGTAGATTGGGATACCATCCACAACCCCCCCTCCCCCAGGTTGTGACCGCCCTTGGGAAATCCAACTAAGCTAGACATGATTTGTTGAAAAGTAATAAATTGAAAGAGAAATGTTGCACACATTGAAATATGGTTGGCCTCTTATGTGTCTTCAACTTATATTAAATATGGTTATTCTTAATTTTATAACATTTAGGGGTTGTTTGTTTTTTTCTAAAAACCTCTTAATGACTCTTAATTCTGAATCATTCAGACATTTTTACACACCACCTCTTATTAATCATAACTAAAATAAGATTTCAGACTTTAGACATCTTAAAAAACAAACGGCACCTTAGTCTTTTTGATAGTTGTCAATTGTTTGGCAAACTTTTCACTCTTGGAAAAACAAATAAGTTCATAGTAATTTGTAAACAGTCGTCATGAAGTGTGAAGCTGATTTTGATGCTTTATTGGACAAAGAAAAAGACATGGCGGCTATTTGACATTATTGTTTGATTACGGAATAGTATCGCCAAATGAATTCTTATTCATCATCACTTTACAAATCACAACACCCTTACATTAGTAGAAAATATACACACACACCAACGAAAGATTTTTACACTTCCCTTACTTTTTCTTGTTTTTCGAGGCTTTTTCTTTGTTTAAGTTTTAGGAAAACATCAAGATTGTTCTTATGTCCTACAAGTCTTGTTACTCTAAGGGGCCATTTACCAAACACTTATCCGGGTAAGCGCTTACCAAGTCACATGAATATGGCAAGGACCAAGAATCTTACCCAGTAAGAGCTAAGGCAAGGACCGAGAGTCGTACCCGGTAAATGAGGGCGAAGACTCTTACCACGGTTAGCGCTTACCAGGAAAATTGTTGCAAAATATACCGTTTTGGTGGACAAAAATCGTACCCGATAAGTAAGTGATGGTATTGAATTTTACAGGTAAGTGCTTACCCGAGTAAGCGTTTGGTAAACGGCCCCAAGCCTATTCTCAAAGATTATTCTTTTTGTTTCAAATCTTATCAATAAGTTTGTTTCTACCTGCATGGTCTAAAATCAGTCACTTGTTTGTATCCTATCAGTATTTGAATACAATTTCATCATGGACTTTTCATCACATTTTAAATGATTTATCTTGGTCCCCAAGATGATATTTTATTTGATGCTTCAAGATTTCTTGAGTGCTTGTATGAATTTTCACGAGGGTTCAATCACTTTTCGATTGAAGTTGTCAACTGATTCGTTGTGAATTTTTTATTCACAAGCAGATTACAACATGCTTGAGGATGTGAAGAGAATAGCCGATTCCGCCAAGAGAAGGAGAACGCAGCTCTGTGGGAAATTCCTTCGTGGGCTTCCGCACCCCCTTAAAAACTTGATGAGGGCAGCTAAGAGTCGGAGGACTAGACTTTTCTTTCTGCCAAATGGAATGTCTAAAAGGGAAACCAACCAGACATATCTTGATAACAGGTCATCTTTTGTACGCTTGACCTCATATTTGTTTTCTTAGGGGATGATGTTTTTCTCATAGTCTTTTTAAAGTTGTTCTATATAATCGCAACCCCACTTCTTAGCATGCATCTATTGGACCTTTATGGCCCACCTAGTTATCTTTTTAGACTTTTTACTATGAGAATTTTCAAATGAAGACTTCTATTAATGGATCAATCTCCTAAATATTGTCGGCAAATTTCCATGTCACATGGATACTGGTGATTGATACGTGGATACTATAGTCCGTAAATTCTAGATGTTTGAGGATATGAGGGTGGTGCTGCTTTATATATATGTGCGAATGTCAAAACACAGAGTGAGCTGAGCTTATGGCTTATCATTCTTTTACTTTGAAATATTGCACCTATATTCTTCTAAATCATCCAAGAAAAATAGTTTGTTGTGTTGTCATACGGAACCTTCCTTCCTCAATTTGATATTTAACATTGTTCTGTAAAATGTGAGTTTTGATCTTTATTCCTATTTGAAAAAAAAGACCAAAATTGCCCATCCCATTATTCCCATATCACTGTGGCCAATATTCATGGACGTTCAACACCACAATCCCTCAACACCTTGAAGTACTATATTGTCTTTGCAACATTTAATTCATGGTCTGTTGATCCACAATAGTCTCTCGGGTTTCTAGAAGAATCACTGAAAAGAACTGCTGTTTCAATTTGGTTTTCCAGGGATAAATCTATCTCGTGGACAATAGAATGGCGCTTTCATTCAACCAACATCAATTTGATCGACCACAGGTAAAGCTTATCTACCATTCAAATCTTGAAAAATATAATCTTGTGGTGGCATTTGTGTTAGTTTGGCTAGCCGTGTATGCATCATATTTGAGTGATCTTTGGTCTTTTTAAGTTAAATTCGGTTCATTTTATCGCAATTTGCACTTGTATTGTTTCAGAGTACACGAACATTCAAATCTCTACTCAGTGATTGAGAACCATCTAAAACCACGTCCAGGAAATCATCCATTGCAGCCGTTTTGTCTTGACCCCGTGGAATCTCTCAGATTTTTCATTAGTAAACACCCAAAGGTTTTCTCTCTCAATCCCATTTACATTGTTGTTGTTTGTCTGGTTTTATTTAGTTATCGAATATTTATCTGTATATATAATGGACCAATTTGGTTCATTGGTCCTGTGTCAACTCAAAGATGCTTATAAGTTGTGTACAAGCCAAGTTAGTGAGTTTCATAGGATCATTGTTTATTGAAATTTCGAATACAAGCATGAAATTAGAATGCCCTACTTCAAGTTGTATGAAATCATCAACAGTAAATATATTATCCCTCCGTCCCAAAATAAATGTCCACAATGAAAAGATAATCAGGCTTAGAAATGAGTAATAATTACACTTTTAATAAACTAAATGACAATTTTACCCTTCAACGATAGAGGAAGTAATGAATTTCTCCATCTCATAATTAAGGGTAGAGGACAAACTGAAATAGAAATATTGCACACTTGCTTGGGACAATGGGAGTAATAGAGTCGTCAAATATAGTATTTTTAGGTTTAGGAATAAGAATGGATGCCCAATGATTTGTACCGTCCATGACTAGCGACATACGCTAGTTTCTTTGTTTTGGTAACCATGGGTGTTCGGGTCAACTTGCACACATTTTGACTAATTCCACGGCCCTAGAGATAACAATCAAGAAAATCTTGAGTGGCCCTGAAGAGACTTGAACTGCAATCTATGGGAGGGGACCCCAACACCTAGCCATTAATAGTTGGTTATGAAACATGAAGTTCAAATCCCACTATCTGTGATCAATCCTAAGGTTCCGTCTATTGGCCAAAAGGCATGGAGTTTGTCGAGGTCGTATGTGTTATGGTTCTTGTCATAATTTTTTTTGTTTGAATGTAGCAACCAAGATCACCATTTCGTGAGTTGGACATACAGGGCCCGATACACCAACAATTAGCCAATTTAATCATCATAGAGTACCCTGTGATTCACGTGTTCCTTCCTTCACATAGCCTCGATTTCGAAGTCATTAAAGACGTTATCACCCATCGAGTGCAGCCTAAGACGGATCCGGTCAACGATAGCCAACCAAGCCCCAAAGGCGTGTTCTTCAAGGAAGAAGAAATCAAAGATCACAACTCTGCAGATCCTCACGTTTTGGATCTCATGAATCAATCAAATAGCAAAACAGAGCCGAAAGACGAAGGGTTTATTCACAAATCTCTTGATTCCACCGACAACAATAACGAACTCGGGGTTGCTGACTTAATGAGTTTTGACTTTGACCCCGAGTTAATCGATGTTTATTCTAATCTCATCTCGGAGACGAACCCTGATGATTTTCTTAATTTGGACGGTATATTGTGTGACGATATGCAACCGCACGAAGAAAAGAGCGATTGCAAAGTTACTGAAGAATTGGAGGAAGGAGAGATAGCCGATTCCGACTAGTGTTTTGGGTGGTTGTGAACAACTTTTACAAGTATGTTTCACCATCTTTTTTTTGAAGGATGTCCGTTTTTATGTTGATTACGTAACTCGGTTTTAGTCGTTCCGATGACGACGAAGATTGGAGGGAGGGTGATTTTGAAACTTACAGCAGTTGATGGATTATGAAAAGATGTATACTTGAATTGTATTTTGGTGGATGTATCAGAACTTTAAGATATATGAGAGATATAAATATGCAAAAATTTTGGTTCGTTTGTTTGTTTGATTCTGTGTTTGGTGGCAAAAAATGTGTCTTTCAATGTATAATGTTCACTTTCCTTGCCCCCACTATGCACATAAATGTCATAATATAGTACATGTCTCTCTAAGGCTACGTTTGGTATATGGGACGGGTCAGAACTCAATGTCCCATGTTTGGTATGACATGAGACGAGACAAAAACTCACTATCCCACTTTTGGTATGACATGGGACAGAGACAAGAACTCTCTAAGGCTACGTTTGGTATATGGGACGGGTCAGAACTCAATGTCCCATGTTTGGTATGACATGAGACGAGACAAAAACTCACTATCCCACTTTTGGTATGACATGGGACAGAGACAAGAACCGGGAGTGATACCAATTGAAAAATCCATATCTATTAGTAATCATCATGAATTTTATTGATGTTGAGAATTCTAGAGAATTACATAAGAATGAATAGCTTTTTCTCTCTAGAACTCTCTCACTTTCTCTCTCTAAGATCTATCTAGATATTATTACAAAATAAGCTCTCTTAATCTCTAATGCTTAACAACAAATCAACTACTTATATCTCCTAATTACAAAGCATTAAAACTAAGACACTTTGACTTTTAATGACTTAAGCTAGACTTTGAGTTTTACGAAGCTTTGACTTTGCACTAAATTGACTTTACAACAAATCTTGAATACAATTTATACTTTGGGACAAAAAAAAAACCTTTTCTTGTTCCACCAAAATTTGTGGGACAAGAATGAGACATAAACTAAAATATTACTAATTAACTCTCGTTCGATATATAACCTTAATATGATATTTGTTTTAGTGATCACCATCGCTAGTCACGGCTGCCGCCACCACCGATAGCCACCGCCGGCCACCTCCACCTCCTCCTCCGTTACAACAACCTCCTCCACCACCTCCTCAACCACCGTTGGCCACCGACCACCTCCACAACCACCGTCGACCACCACCACTACCACTACCACCGTTGTCCACCTTCATTTTCTCCTTTACTACAACCTCCTCCACCACTTCCATAACCACCGTCAGCCACCAACTACCACCGTTCATTACCACCACCATTACTACAATGGGCCACCTCACCTCCACCTTAAACCACCAACATCGGCTACCATTACCACTGCCCACCATAACCACCACCATCGACTACCACTACCACCTTCGACAGCGACTATCGGCTATCACTACCACCGTTGGCCACCACTATCGACGACCACTACCATTGTTGGCTGCCACTATCGGCTATCACTATCACTGTCGGCCACCATCATCGGTTACCACCACCACTATCTACCATCTTTATGTCGTCCACAACCACCGTCGGCCACTTAAAGCGTAAAAGTTGGAACATTTACCTAATTCATATTTGAACATTATGTTCCATTTGATTTAACTTTTTTATCATATAAATTTATAAATTAAATTTTGTGTTATTTTAAAACATGTATGATTAATTTTATTTAACTTGTTTTAAAAATACTTTATCTATTTCCATTAAAAAATTTACTATTTGTTAATTACTAAAGAAGGGGAATTGGGTTTTGGAGGTAAAAACCCCAACCGTTGCGTTCAAGGTATTTATATTCACCAAATACATATTTGATCGAAATTATATTTCATTTGATTAAAATTTGTGTCATAGTTTTAATAAATATCTTTTAATCATATTTAATATATTCAAATTTAAAAAATAGCCAAAAGTGAATCGACAGGTCAATGCAATATGTTCTAAAAATGTACTGATTTTGATACAAGTTTGCTTTCAGATATCACATAATTTACGACCTATATGTATGAGTATTTTTGAGTTATTATTTGTAATTCTCCAAACCCAAAGAAACAAACTCACCCAACAATGTATTTTGAATGTAAGTTATTACTAGTAATTTACAAATTAAGACTCACAAGGAGCATACTAATTTATTTTCTGTTTGTGTGAGACCGGTTGCATTACCCAACCTCAATTAAATGAGTTTAAAACACATAAATTTCACTTTTCATCGATTTAAGAAGGGCAATTTGTTATTTAGTAGTCATGATAACAATTATTATTATGATTTATAAACAATACACTTTGAGGGTCGCTTCAGATAAGAAAGCTAAATATCATGAGAATGTAAGAATGAAAAGTTAAAAAAATTCATATGTGAATTATTGAAAGAATTCGACAAAAATCTATTTGAAGATGGATATGTTAACCAACGTTACAGATTATTCATATGGGTTTTTATATGCATCGTCAAATTAAATTTTTCAATAATTCATATATTAACTTCCTTAACCCTACTTTCACGGTATTTTATCTTCTTGTTTGAATATCCCTTTTTCTTGTCATGATATCATCTATTTATTCTAATCTTATTTTGGACCTATTGACCCACACTTTAGCCCATTAGAGCCCAAGCCCTAAATATTTTATCTTTTAAGTTTTAGGTACTTATTTCTATAATAGTTTGTTCATTCAGTTAGATTAATATTTGGTTAAAGATATTAAGCAGTAATTAATAAGAATAAAAATAAAAGAAAACTGTTTGGTTTTATATAATATAATATACCAATTTTCCCCCAAAAGCCCAATCTTAATTTTAATTTCCATTCCCCTGCATGAACCAAGCAGCCTCTTAGTTAGTATTGTTTAGCTTTAATTAAATTAATTAACATAATTTGTTTGTTTTAAAACAGATTTAAGGCTATTGATGCATATTCTGCCATTTTCAATAATTTATGTTAATTAATATGACTAAATTGAAAATACAATAAACCTCATAATCGAAAGTACAACTACTTGTGTCGTTTGTTTTTTAAAAGGTGCTGAAATCTGATGTTTGATTTTACTTCTGATTTTTAAGAGATGGTGCTCAAGTTTGAAATTTGAATCAATAATACTGTTTGTTTTTGTAAACTGACAAACGTCTAAATATGTATAATTGTCTATTTTATCTCTAAAAAAATCCAACTTAAATACGTCAATTGAAATAAGCATCGATGATTGAAGGACGGAAAGAAAAAAAGAAACAAAAGAAGGATGTTGGCAGATTTACGAGGCTGTGGAGTTTTAATCATATCTCACACACCCAAGTCTTGATTTAAGCGATTTAAGATGTTTTGGAAAGCCAACACACATATATACAATCTTCATGTTTTGTGTTTTTGCAAATTCTAGGTACATCTAGGCTAAAATCGATGTTGAAAACGAAAGAATTGTGTTGGATGGAAATAAGAGGAAATTTAAGAGATAAGGTTACCATTTTTTTTGCCGATACCATATTAAGAGATAAGAGGCTTTGAAAAATAAAGGTTTGAATTGTAAACGTCTAACTGAATCAGACATAAGTGGTGATTAAGAGCTTAAAAAAAAAGATCTAAGACTAAAAACTAAGTCAATTTCCCCGAACCAAATAAAAAATAAACTGTTCGAGAAACAAATGCCATCACAAAACCTTATCAAAGCCATGCGTATCACACCTTCACTGCCAAATCAAGAACGTTGTCGCCGTTGCATCACCACCAAAAAAGTGTCGGACCCATAATTTTTTTTACTGCTAGCACAAAATAATTACCATAATATAAAATAAAATTAAAACTATTTATAGTCATCAAATACAATATACAACACTAATAAAATAGTCTCAATTTCAATGATCTACTCATTTACAGTTAGGGTTTTATGTTTCAACATTTGGTATGCAATAATAGTCTCTTAGTTTTCCGACAAGATCCTGAATAGTAGGAAAATGATTTACAGTGATATAACGGTTAAATGTCGTAAATATTTTTACACTACGATGAATAACTTCATTAAAAGTACCTCTTTAATGAATTCGTCCCTGACCAACCGATGTCACTTGAAACCTAATAGCTAAAGAAAGACAGATAAAATTAAGACATTTATTATAATCTATTTAATTTATTCACATCAAAATAATTTTTGTAGATAAATTTTATAATCAATAGTCATAAGCTATAAACTTATATCTGATTATTTTCTAATTTTAATTAACTTGTTATAGAATTTTAATTTTAAAAAACCACAACAATATCCTTTAAAAGTTGTGTACAAACACCTTTGATCAATAAAGCAAATACAAACTTGTATTTTTGGGGATCTTCATTCACCAAAGTCACTTTCCTCATACTTTGAGTTGAAGCATTGCTTTTCACAATCTCCATAAAGGCATAGCTTTGGAATGTTTCAATGTATATTAATTGTATTATCATTCTTTTAAAATTCCATTTTAAAACATACTTCACTGAATTTTATTGTGCTTATATTTTTATCGAATACAATTTTAAACTTTAAAAAGATTAATAAAATGTAATATTAATAGTATGATGTATGACACTCCAATCAACACGACCATATTGTATGTTTTATCTATAAGTTACGAGTCTAGTTCATAGTTGTAAAATTTGTAACAGTAGGTAGAAATGTTATTGTATATAACAACATCATCCTTTTGGATATTGGTGATATGTTAAAAAAATCTATCATAAATAACCATATAAAATAAACCTAGATAAAATGCAAGGTAAATTACGTATTTAGTCCATATGTTTTAGTGAAAATTATAGACACAGTCCTTATCATTCATTTATTACATCAGTGGTCATCATGGTTCACTATGCATGATAGATAATATAATTAGGCGAATAGTGTACATTCATTGGATCTTCACAGCCTCTATGCGTAGTCAACATGGTCTAACATGCTTTATGATAAATGCAAGTTTATACAGTAAGAATTTAACTGTACGTGCATTTTGAAATGTTGTTTAGAACCATTAACGCCAAGGTCAAACTCATTGCATTAAAATCATTAACTCACTCCACTCTAGCATTACCCAAACAATTCTTTTAAAATTTAACAATCCAAACTACCTGACTCAAAGTTGCAGTAATGGAAAATTAAAGATACTGTAATAACCGCGTATGTGAAATAAATTGAATTTTGGGGTAGCCCTTGCAAAAGTTTATTAAGAAAAGGGGTCTAAAGTGAAAAAGAGAAATAAGAGGGATTTAACCCTAAGAGTTAGGGTAAATGTGTTGGCGGCTGATCATTTTAGGAAAAGGGAGAAAGATTGCAGTGGTTCGATCGGATGGAAGCATCAGAGACAGGGATTGGGTGTTCGTCGATCTTCAAAGGTAATTCTAATTCTACCCTCTCTATCTTTAAGAGTTAAGAAATTTAATTCAAGATCTTTGGTTGGGTTTGTATTCTATAATAGTTCCCTGAAGTTGAGGTTTCTAGGTTTGAGTTTTTGAAAGTCGATTTTGTGGGTTTATTCGATTATTGGAATTCTGTTGAAATCGAGTTCTTGCAACTGAGTTGTGGTAGTGGATTGAATGATTATTTATTTCTAAAATAAAATGATTTCGTTGTATGGTGGAATCGATCTGGGTTTGTTCGTTCGACGGTCCGGTCCTCGGATTGGGCACCGGTCGAGTTAATGACCTCGGTCGAAGAAGGGGTAACACCGGTCGAAGGCTTGGACACCGGTCAATTACCCGAGGTCGGTCGAGAAGGGACCTCGGTCGCTTGGGGGGTAGATCCCGGTCCTTGACTCCGGTCAACGGGGGGGATTTGGACCCCGGTCGCGGCTTGGTCCCCGACTTCATCAAATGGGCCGAAGCCCAGTTTTCTTTTATTGCTTTTAATTTAAGTGTTAGGCCTTAGTTGTTTGAGGTTAGGCCCATTTCATTTTTTTATGTGAAGGACTTGGTACCTTGTTTCAAGTAGAGAGTTTGGTGAGCCAAAATGCGTATAGAGGATAGACATCGTTTGGGGTTATGGGTTAAGGACGTTATAAAATAGATTGAATGGGAAGTTCACCGGTCAATGTTTCCTTTTTAGGTTCAGACCGAATTATAGGAGTAGACGCAAGTTTCGGGCTAAGGACCCCAGGTGAGTTTTTCTGAACTGAATCTCTTTGTTAACGAAAGCATGTGAAGTTTAATTTTAAACGTTGATTTACTTACGATGGCATGATTTTATGAAAGTATTTAAGTGTGTTATAAATCGTTGAAATTTACATGTATGCATACATTATATGTGGAGATTGTGACCTAAGTCGGGGAGTGTGGCCCGCCTACTCGTACCGGGGAGTGTGGCCCGTTTATGCCATTGGGGGTGTGTCCCAAAATTAAGGCAGTGCGAGTTAGACACATCGTCTTCGACGGTCGTGTGGTCAGTAGCGTGTTTATCTTTATGTGCTTATAAATCTGCTGATTTAAATTTGCTGGATAGTTATTTTATTGCTTAACTGTTAGAAGGAACTCACTAGACCTATGGTCTAACCCTCGCTCTTTCAAAACTAAAAATCTTTTCAGGCAAGCGTGAATTAGAGAGAGCAGTTAAGGGAAAAAGTGAAGATGTAGCGGTAAGAGATAGAAGACCGTCATCTTAAATATTTATTTTATTATCTCAGTTGTATATAGGTTGACTTTAAAAACCTTGAATTTAAAGTTGAAATATTGGGGCCGTTTCGGCATGAATTGTTATTTTAATATTAAGATTTAAATTGTCATTTTGTCGTTTTTGGTTGGGTTGTTACAGATACGAAGATCGAAAAGTATAGAGAATAAAGTGCAAATTAAGACACCAGTCAAATACCTGGTTTATTATTTTATTGTTTGTCAATAAATTAAGAAAATAAAGAGTTATTTACAATGTTTTAAAACCCGGTTTTAAGGTTGACCCGGTGTGGTGACCGGGTCACGGTCCAACCGGTTCAACCGGGTGGTTGACCCGGTTTCAAGAAATTTTATGTATTTTTCATTTTCTTGCATATATATATATATATATATATATATATATATATATATATATATATATATATATATATATATAGGATCCCCTTCATTTGCTAACCAAACTATTGGTGCTAACCGTGCTAACCAATTTTCGACTAATCAGAAGCTTTCTAGAGTTTATGTAATTTGATTAATGCTATTAAAACGTCAAGGGTATTATGGGAATTTTCTAATTTTCGGCCATTTAATCTCCTTCCATATTTTGAGGAGTTTGTTATGGTAATTATCTATTCTTTAAATGTAATATTTTTAAATTAAAATTTGATGTCTATCAAGTTAATATGGAAGTTATCTTCTACCTAATTTTAAGCATCCAATAACTTTCAAACTGCATGAACATATGCTCATATGCACAACTCCTAATGATAACTTCTTACCATATTCCCATATGCACAATTACCAAACAATGCACATATGCATATACAAAATTATAAAAGTAGTTATCTATGTGCAAAAATCCACAACAATGCATACATGCACTTTCAAAATTCCATAAAATATGCTTATACGCACAGATTTCAAATATAGTTCTATTTTCCATGCCTATATGCAGAAATCCATAACAATGCATACATGCACTTTCAATTTTCAATAAAACATGCTCATATGCAGAGACCATCCACAAATACATAACAATGCATATATATATGCACCATAATAATTACTATTTGAATCCATAGGTTGCATTATTTAACATTCAAAATTCCAGAAGAATGGGACTCCAAACAAAAAAACCATAAGATTGTACAATTTATCGAAATAAAATCGTTTTGATGGGTTTTGAAATTTGTTGGGTTTTGAAATACTTCGATGTCTTCGACATTGACATCTTGTGCGATCACCTTTCGTTTGCTGGTGGCGGTATCTTCGACGGTACCGATGGCCATGGCGGCCGAGTTGTGTTCTTCCGTTTGGACAGCCGGCGGCGGTGGTGTTCTTCCGTTTGTTGGGTGATTTTCCGGCGGGCGAAGTGGGAGGTTTTGGGTGAGGTGGTGGTGGGGAGGGAAGTGGATCCGCCATTGGAGATGAAATTGGTGGTTTTTATCGATTGTTTTCAGTAATTTTCAGAGAGAATTTGTGGAGAAGATGAAAGTGTTGATATGGATATGCACATTAATTAGGGTAATTAATTAATTAAAAACTGTTGAATTAGGGTAATTTAAAATTGCCCTAATTATTAACTTATTTCTTTTGTGTTTATTTAATGAATGGATATGCAAAATTACAATTTTGACCCTATGCGGTTATGCACATTAATTTCATAACGTTTTTTTTATAAAATTAAAATTGTCATTAATTGTTAACCATTGATCTAAATAATCAACGGTCTAGATGGGTTAGCATGGTTAGCACCAATAGTTTGGTTAGCAAATGAATGACCCTCTTTCTTTCTCTCTCTCTCTCTCTCTATATATATATTGGAAGAATATTTTACAACCCTTAAAAAAGTTCAAACGAGAATCTAAACATTTTGCGAGAAGGCGATAAGTGTTTAATCATATATGATACACAAGCTTAATCATATATGATTAAACACATGTTATATTGGCAATACATAAACGTTTAATAATACATGATTAAACACACTTACAAGCCGTGTAATCATATATGATTAAACACTTCTTGCCTTCTCGCAAAATGTTTAACTTCTCGCATGATTCTCCCTCTATATATGTATATATATAAAACCAATAATTTGATGTCCACAAGTTAAAACATTAAAAATACACATAACAAAAAGTTTACATCAATCCAAAAACATTAAAAAAAACACATAACGACAAATTTTATATCAATCCAAAAAAAAAAACAAAAAAAATTTATTTTTTTAACCGGGTCAACCCGGGTTTTTACCGGTTTTCTCAAAACCCGGCGGTTCGATCCGGTTCATAAATCCCCAAAAACCCGGTGATAGTTGACCCGGTCTCTCGACCGGTTCCCGGTTCAACCGGTTGAACCGGCCGAGTCGATCTGGGTTTTAAAACATTGGTTATTTATTTACAACAACTTGGTAATTAATGTGACATAGTTATGCTTGAGGATGTGGTTGGAAAATGGTGGCATGTGCCAAGCAAAGGAGAAAAAGTCACAACTTTTGTGGATAAGAAAAAGGGAAGGGGGATTGAAAGATTTGGAAAAGGGAGAAAAGGATAGATACCCCAATCATTTAGTAGATCAAATAGAAACAAGTAGGGAAGCTTGAGTTTAATTGGTACAAAGGGGCACATGGGGGGACAATCCTCACATGAATCAAACATGGCATTTCCTTTCTTTGCTTCCACTACTATTTAGGACACTTTGTCTTTGTAGTGTTATTGGTTCCCCAACCCCTTATCTATTCTTCTAAAAGATTTGAACTCACAAGTTAGGAGTCGTTTAACAAATGTTAATCGGATAAAGATTTATTTGATAAGGGTTACCATTAGCAGGTAATATTCTTGATTATTAAAATATCAGAGTGAGATTGTTGGTAATCATTTCCCAACTGGTAAGCGCTAACAACGTAAGAGTAATAACTGTCACTTACCTGGTAAAACTCTTGGTCTTTGTCATGCTCCCTGGTATGATAAGTGACCCGATAAACGCTTACCCGATTAATGTTTAGTAAATGTCCCCTTAAAGATTATAAAATATTTGAATGGTGTCGTTAAACCTACGTAAGTTGTATTCATGCTAATAACAAGACGTGACTACTATATATATTCGGTGACACAAATTACCGACACAAGTTTTGTATGTAATCATTCAAATCTTGAAAACATTTATCAGTCAAATTACTGATGGAATTCATGTTAATAATAACAAGACATGACAACATACTCGATGGCACAAAATAGTTTTTTAATTCAGGACGTAAATATCTTCTACATTGTATGAACTTTAATTTTATGATAAACATATCTCACTAGATACAATATAATATTATTCAATAATAATGACACACACACACACACATATATATATATATATATATATATCTATACATATAATAAATAAGTAACGGAAGTGACACGTGTCATCTTATGGTGAGTCCATTTTTTTTATTTTCCCGCCTAAATATTAACCTAGACGCATTTTACACTATAAGTTCATTTAGTAAATTCACATTCATTGCTTATTTAATTTTTTCTTAATTCAATTTTTTTAATTTATACCTTACATTTACTACCTTTATAATTAGACATATAATTTACTTTTAATCCCTTACTTTTTTATTTTTCATTTTAGACTCTTATCATATAAACATAAATAATGTATATGAACTAAATTGCATTGAAAAAAAACATTTTTATTTTTTACAAATTATATCAGTGTAATCGTTTCGTCAATACATTCGAAATGAGTCCAACATTGAATATTTTTTGGATTTAATTATATAATTAAATATCATAAATATATACGAATTAATATGTCGTGATTACTATGGAATTTGTCGAAATTAGTATGAGATAAAAGTTGAAAATGATATTGCATATGTTCGGAAATCCAATTTAGAAATCAAAATTGTAATATGAATATCTTTTATTGAATTAAAATATATTATATTTTCTAAAAATAAAATAGAATATATTTTATTCTAATACAAATTGAAAATCAAATATTATTTCGTATTATTTTTTTTTGTAATACAAATTGAAAATCAAGTATTATCGAATACATGCAAATCCTTTTACAAAATTCATTTCAACCTTTATCTCACAAATTTTAATAATTGATTTTCAAAATCAATTATTAATACAAAAAAAAAACTTTGAATGGAAAAAAGTTTGGAAAAATAGCATCATACTTTCGATGACCATTCATATCTGTAAGATAAGTTTTTTGGAATGATTTAATTTTTTTAAATTACCCCGTGTAATACACGGGGGCGAATCTAGTATATATATATATATAGAGAGAGAGAAATGAAGGATCATGCGAGAAGTTAAACATTTTTCGAGAAGGCGAGAAGTTTGCGAGAAGGATCTCACAAATTTTAATAATTGATTTGCAAAATCAATTATTAATACAAAAAAAGTTTTTTGGCATGATTTAACCAGCTGCAAAAAAAAAACTTTGAATGGAAAAAAGTTTGGAAAAATAGCATCGTACTTTCGATGACCATTCATATCTGTAAGATAAGTTTTTTGGAATGATTTAATTTTTTTAAATTACCCCGTGTAATACACGGGGGCGAATCTAGTATATATATATATATATAGAGAGAGAGAGAGAGAGAGAGAGAGAGAAAGAGAGAGAGAGAGAGAGAGAGAGAGAGAGAGGAAGGATAATGCGAGAAGTTAAACATTTTGCGAGAAAACGAGAAGTGTTTAATCATATATGATATCACGGCCTGTGGGTGTGCTTAATCATATATGATTAAACGTCTATGTATTGTCAATATAACATGTGTTTAATCATATGTGATTAAGCTTGTGTATCATATATGATTAAACACTTCTCGCATTCTTGCAAAATGTTTAGTTTCTCGTTTGAACATGCCCCTATATATATGTGTGTGTGTGTATGAATAAAGGTTATTTTTATATGTGTGTGTGTGTATGAATAAAGGTTATTTTTATTTAATTATTTAGAGGTTTATTTCATGTTTCCCTTCTTACTTGTATATCTATAAGATTAATACACGATCCTTGATTTTTGCCCTTTTCTTTTATATATGGATGTATATACAGGGTTGGATTCCGGTGAAAAGTTGAGTTAATGGTGAGAAGCGTAAAAAAAGTTATTAATCATTGGATGAGAAATGAACACACATTAAAAAAAGATACACCGAGATGCACAAGATCAATTCTCTTCTAAGCCGTAATTCATGGGAGGACTTGAGATAAAGAGATCTACGTTTCAGATTCACTTCTCACGTTTCTCATCATTAACTCAACTTCTCACACGATCTTTCGAATGTGTATACATGTATTTATAATCAATACTAGGTTCGAACACGAGTATTACATGGGGTAATTTAAAAAAAATTAAATCATGCCAGAAAACTTATCTTACAAATATGAATGGTCATCGAAAGTACGATGCTACTTTTCCAAATTTTTTTCCCTTCAGAGTTGTTTTTTTTGCAGCTGGTTACAAAATGTCCTTGTTTTAGCCAATTTTCACAAAAGATGTTTTGCAAAAATTAATAAAAAATATGAATAAATATTAAGAATTTATAAAACAAAATTTATAATATAACGTAAATGAAATTATGAAAAAGTACATAGTAATAATATTAATAAAATAAGAACAACGTATCATAAATTACCAAATATTTCTTTATATACAACATTATTTGTTCTATTGCTAATTATACCTTCATCATCTATAATTAATATTTTTAAACCTTGCCTACTTTTTACTCTAGATAAATCAACATTACAACTGACCACGGGTGAAGACTGGTTGTCTCAGAAACAAATCAACCCTCGATAATGACTGTCCGTGGCTTTTATTTATGGTCATGGCAAAACGTACAACAATTGGAAATTGTCTTCTTTGAAACTTGAATGTAATCCTTTTGTCTATAGGTGTCAAAGACATTCTTAGAATAAATGTTTGGCTTCCAATATTGCTTCAAGATATGATTGCTGCTTCTATAACCCGATTTCCCAAAGATAACACCCGTAGTCTGGTTCCATTACATAACCCAGATTTCTGATCAATATTTCTTAGTAACATAACTGGAACACCTACTTTTAGTACTATCTTATTGTTTGGCAAACCCGATAATTTAAGACCATTTAAGACATCAGGTGAGTACAAAGTTTCATCAAACTGCTCGTGAAGATGCTCTGATTCACACAGACTATCTGAACTTAGGTACTCATTTTCGTCTCCTGGAAACAATGATAACAAACAATCATTTATTTATTGAACGACTTCATGCTTGGGTGCAAGTATTGTTCTTTCCTGAAAATAGGATGAATTCTTGACATTTACAAGGATAGAAAAATTCAATTAATCCAGATATAAGATCTGTTGAATCGGTAATGAGAATATCATCAGGTATATCGATAATTGCCTTACCATCATTCACACTAACAACCTTGCCTTCTTCTAAATCCAAAAGTCAGTTTGCAAAAATCCTTGTTTGTTCGATATCAGAAGCTTGACTGTCAACAATTAACCTCATGTTTTTAGTTAACCTTAGGACTTTGCATTTTTCTTAAATGTAAGATGAACTTAACGACGTATTAACAATGTCTTGTCTACTTGCGTTGATAATAACCGACATAAATTGTCTGAAATCTCCTCCAAAAACAACTATTTTGCCACCAAAATGCATTTCCAAGTCAGTAATGCCTTGACTACCAAAAATATTGTTCATACTTCTTTTCAATGCTTCAAATGCATGCCGATGAACCATTGGTGCTTCATCCCATATAATTAACCTAATCTTATTTATTAACTTGGCAACATCACTGTCTGGCTTTATGTAACAAAGAGAATATTCGTTAAGAATTAGAGGAATTTGAAAGCGAAAGTGTATTGTCCTACCTCCTGTAAGAAGTAAAGAAACAATACCACTCGAAGCAACATTTAAAACAATTTTTCCTCTAGATCTTATTGACGCAGATAATGTTTTCCAAAGAAATGTTTTACCTGTTCCACCATAACCATATACAAAAAACACACCTCCTTGGTTATTTTGAACCGCTGTGATGATATCGTTATAAACACCTCGTTGCTCGTTTGTTAAAACACCTAGAAGTTGACAAAACTCGTTCTATAGATTAACCATGTCGTAATCTAGCTCCTCCGTAATCAAACGATTGTTTGAAGACTCAACACAGGGTAACGCATAGTGGTAAATTTTTTTAGGTTGAAATTGTTACGAAGTAACATCTTTTCAATCTCAAACAATGTCAAGTTATGACTTGATCATCATTAAGGGATAAACCTGTAACATATATATTATAAAGGTAAACAACCATAACATATAGATAATAACTTAAAAAAGATTTAAGAAAGAAAATAATATTTAAAAAATGATAAAATAATAAATTGGTTTGTATTTAAATAATAATTGTATAAATACCTAAATAGATAATTAACATATCTGGAGACTTTAGTGCAATTCGTTGATTGTAAAGAATTCCATCTGCCAAGTATTGCCATGTTTTTTGCCAAACAAATTCTGGACTAGACAGACTATTTGAAATCAACATGGTTGCAAATAAAGACCGTAGATAAAAACCAGAACTGTACCAATGGCATCAACATATTCCTTGTCGTCATCTAAGACCCCAATAGCATAACATGCATCTCTAAAAGTAGGAAATATATCTCCATTTACGGTATGAATATCTTCGAATGATTTAGGACCTTTGACTTTATTCAAAAGAATTCTTAAATAACACGCTTCACCAAGAGCAGGAGAAACTGAATGAATTCTTCCAATTGAAAACATTTTTTCTTTTGATGAGTTGATCCCAATATCGCTCTTCCAGTTTCCACACAAACTCTGTAGGGAATTCAACATAAGTAAGTTTTCGTGCTTCTTCGTAAAGTTCATTACACTTCATTCAAGCTAAGAACATTGAAGATGCCACATAAGTTTTGTTTATGACATTTTCAATATCATCTTCAGCACCAAAAACGACTTGTTGTTGTCCAGGAAGATGGAAAGGAAGCCTCAAAACAGAAGGAGTCCTGTAATGAACATCATACCCAAATATATGCCAAGAAGCTTCACATGTAGATGCATATATACAGTCATAATATTCCTTTATTTCATCAACGAAACTATTATTATCTTCTTCATTAT
Organism: Arctium lappa; assembly: GCA_023525745.1. Lineage (NCBI taxonomy): Eukaryota > Viridiplantae > Streptophyta > Magnoliopsida > Asterales > Asteraceae > Arctium > Arctium lappa. Next base: position 684,838 of record CM042049.1, read on the forward strand.
TGCTTTCTACAACCACAACAGTAGCTCTATCCAGACCCTTGCTGATATATTTGAACAAATATTTTATAGAAGAAGCTTGATTGCACCACCCAACATTAATGTGTGCCTGATATCTTTTCAAAAGATATTTGTTATAAGCAACAACATTTCTGTTATCTAATTTAACACCTAACTTTTCAACAAAACGTCCATCATTTCGTCTGCGATATAGAGGAAAACCATTATCATCAATGGAAGTGTGTTCAGAAAACCTTTTTGGATAGTTTTTTGAACACTTTCTATCAATCATGCTGGGACAATTAATCTTTTCTGCACCACAAGGACCATGGATCATGAACTCCTTCACAAGTGAATACAAATCTGGATCTTCGTCTTTGTCTAGGATCTCAGCTAAAATAATCAGATCAATTTGTTCAACAGTAGGTAGCTTGAAATCAGAGTGCATAAATAGACATATATGACTATGAGACAATCCACGCTTTTGAAACTCCACCGTATAAACAACTACACAAAAAGTGAAATTTGAAATTAATAAAGATAAACTATTAATATTAACCTTTTTATTAAAATTATAATCATAAATGTAACATACCTTCCTGAACCTTACCGAATAATGCATTTTCTTTCAACTCTTTAATAAGTGTATCAAGCTTCATCTTAAATAACCAACAAAGGATATCAGGCCTGTCTTCTAGATTTACCATGTTGTCTTTAAAAAAACCTTTTAATTTCTGGCCATTTAGGGTTACATGTCACGGTTATGAAAAAATCTGGATATCCATACCACTTACAAAGTGACATTGCATCCAAATAGTTTTGCATCATGTAGCGAGCACCACTAGTAAAATAAGAAGGTAAGATAACACGTTTTACAATGTTGGAAACATTCGTCTCTCCTTGTTCTTGTACAGTACGTAAATTCTCATAAGTTTCACACCTTAGAACTTTTTGTTGCTTACATATGTAATGCAATCTCTCACTTTCAATCATCGTATAACCATGAACAATACATTGTTAGAGAAGTCTTCTTGCATTGAGAATTAATGAGAAAATATTTACCCTATCTTGAATTCTGAAGGCGAAGAACTCTCTCATTGTTACAGTTGGTCTTTTACTTTTGCTTGAAGACGTTATACCTCTATGAGGAATGTCAACTCTGTAACCATGTTCTCCATATGGAAACAAAAGTGGATACTGAAGAGGAAGGTAAGAAGGATGTCATTTACTTATCTATTGTAGATGCCCTGTTTTATGTTTTACAATAATATCCCTCTTTTCAATTGTATCACCAATATCTCCAACAATTAAAGTTGCAAACTCCGAAGCAGTTTGTAGGTTATATGTTCTTCCATCCTTTTGGCGTCTTCTGATAAGGCGTAACTTTAGCTTCACATTATGATTTGATTGAAAACAATCTATTGCCATCCTATAAGACTTAACCAAAACATTTTAGGAATCTAGCATGTTCTTCAAATATTTTATAATCTTAACATCAAGGGACTCAGAATTTGATGTAAACCCTTCTTTTTTGTTCACTGATTACATAATAAAAAATATAAAAAAAAACATTAGTATAACTATATTAGGGAATTAAAATAAATCTATTAATAAGTATAAGGGTGAATATATACCGAAAAGCACGATGTCTATTTGAAACTTCATGCTCAGTATCGTATATGTATAGTTGCGAGAATTTTGGTTTCGATCCATTTGGTGGTAGAAGACTGCCTATTTTATGGTAATTTTGATTGCTAAGCCGATATATGTATGGAGCATTACCTCTATTAATGGATGAATCAACTTTCCCACCCATTGAGGTAAATGAAAACATTGCATTATAACGACGAATGTTCTTCATGATTTTTGCATGACATAATGTAACACCTTGAACTTTCGATCTAATGAAATTCCCCTCAAAACTCTCTCTTTATCTTCTTATGATGGAATTTGCTTTTGTTATTCTCCTGTCAATCACTCTGTTATCGAGAACCTGTATTCGGGTGTTAAAAATCGCTTTTTCGGGGTCGCGAAGGAACCAGGAAACAGTGCCCGACGACCTTGCTAAGGGCATTGTCGCTGGTGTCACTATCGCCGAGAGTAGATGGCTCTCGGTACATGCAGTGCAGTTGTGCCCCACGATTGTGACACGTGCACTACCGTCGTGTCACTCTCGCGCCAACCCCCTGAGGCCGCGATACGCTTTGGGCGATTATGCCCCGCGATAGTGACATGGTCACTATCGCCAAGTCACTACCGCCGCATGCCTGGTCGTTTTTAGTTAAGAGTTCAGCGGGCCAAATTCATTTCATCAAACTTAGGTTTTCCAAGAGCTCGTTTTCTCTCCTCTTTGTGGTAAGTCTTCAACCCTAAGCTTCATCCTTCATTTACTCCTTCCACCTATCTTTAATGGAGGGTTATTTAATGCTATCTAGGGTTATTTAAGTCTTGGGAGAAGTTATCAAGCATCCATCCATCCAAGTCTTCATCTTCCACTCTAGAGTTTTGCTAGGGTTTTGATTAAACTCCCGTTGTGAGTTCATCTTTCTTTTCTTAAACTTTATACACATCAAAATGCATATTTTGACTTCTAAGTATCTCCTTATTTACATTTTCATATTTGATGAGATTTTGACCTAACTTGGTATTTTGGAGATTTTTAGGGTTTCTTACCTTTTTGTAAGATAACGAAACAATCAATATCTTAGAACAACAAATATGGATGACTTTACATTTTGATAAGCAAAGGTTCAATTTATGGCATTTTAGCCAAGTTTATGTTTTAAGCACATCATGGGTATTTTGGTTGGAAGCATTATTTTGAGAAAAAGGAAACAAATGGTTTAATCTTGAAGAAATCCATGTTACATTATAATGGTTTTTACATTTGAAAGATTTACTTGTCATGAAATATATTTGGAAATAAAGATAGTCTTATGATTCATGATTTGGTTTGGTATTTCTTATCAACAGTTAACCATGAAAATATGATTTGAGAAATAAATGGTGTTATGAACTATATGTTTGATTATAGTTGGTCACAAATGTAATTGTGACAAGTCTAGACTATTACTAGTGTATCCATAGGTATAGAGTCGACTTATTATTTGGGGGTAATTCCCGTATGTAGCTAGTTGAGACATTGGGCCCTAGGGTGGCAACTTGGTATGGTTATGTGGGACCGGATACTAGTCGTGGGTCGTAAATGTAAATCCTAGCGAATGAGCATGACTAGGGATCATTGGGTGCCCTCCCCCACATCTTAGTACGAGTCGGCGTGTTCGTGGCCTTGATCCTAGTATGGTGAGCTCAAAACTTGGAAAGTGGCTTAATTTGTGTTTCGCCACAATCCTTGGAATTCGGGTTTTTCCCGTCATCGCAAGATGAAGTCTGGGCCGAAAGGTCACTATGTGCTTATCAAATCATTTACAAAGACAGTTGTCGAAAACATGTTTATTCATGTTGCATTTAATTCTTGTTACTAGCTTTCATATAAACTGTATGTTCTCACTAGGCTTTAAGCCTAACACTTTTTCTCAAATGATGTGTATAACATGTTCCCTTAGCAGGCGAGTCGTCAAGGGGTTGAGAGAAGAGTGTGGTCTCTTGAGGGCCTTTTTGTATGATAGATATTTTGGAGTATTGACGTTTAAAACAATTACTTTATTTTTGTGATTTGGGTTGACAACCTATGTAATCTAGATAGAAGTAGTTTAGATTAGTTTGTTGTCGTTTCCCATGCATCCTTACAGGTTTTGTGAACGCTTACTCATTTACCCTTTTGGGTGGTTTGCTCTATTTATAAACGTTATATTGCCGGATTTTCAATTTTCAAAAATTACCCGAATTTTTAGGGTGTTACAAGTTGGTATCAGAGCTCTAGTTTAAGTGAACTAGGCATGAATGTAAGATGTCTAGACTTAGACTGAGTACGTTAGGCAATGATTTGTGAGTTGGGTAGAACTTCTAAGATGGGTTAGTCTTAGAGTCGACGGAAGTTATGTTCATCAAGCGTTGTGATGATCGTAACAAGGACCCTTATGTGTTATATGTTCATAATCTCACTTAGCTAATGTTATTATGAGGATATTTTACGTGAGTGTACTTGAGTTGCTAATATTATGACAATTGATAGACGTAGTAGTACGTTTCTTTCGTTCTTACTTCAGTTAATCTCTTTCTTACTCCTTCTCGTGCTTGTGTGGCAACCATTATTCTAGTATGGTGAACACTCGCAGTTGACCCTTAGGCGATGGGAATGCACGTGAAGATAGCTCGCCCAAGCGGAATCCAGTAGTTAGGGCAGCAACCGTCGTTCCTCCGGGTATGCCGCCTATATTCACGGGAGAGGTGGAGCAAGTGCCGAGAGACTATAAATGCATCTACACCGCAACTAAGGCTTCACATCTCAACAAGCTATCCCTTAACCTTTCTCCTTTCCTTTTAGAAGATCCAACAACAACTTTGCTACTTGAAAATGGGTTTTAAGAAAGAAAAAGGAGACGAGGATTAGACCGGAAGGTCTAGTGAATTCCCAACCTCATCCGTTTTATACAATAGAAAACATATATAATTTACAACATTAGTCTCACAAACTTTGTGTCACAAGAAGTGACTAGATCCACACTGAAATCCATCAACAAGCAGCAGGACTGCTCGTCCTCGGGGCCCCCCAGTAGATCCCCATACGGACCCCTAGTCGATTCCGTTTCCGTGTGTAGGGAAACAAACTCCAAACACACGGTTCAACCATCCCCGATGGTTATATGTAGCCATGGCCAACACCCATTCAAATCATCACGTCGGCATAACTTTCAGTCAAACTGTACAATAAAATAAAGCTTTATAAATAACGACATTTCACGGCGGCATTCGAGAATAAAATTTTATCAAAGATCAACGATAAACATTAAGGATAATGTAAAATAACTCCATCTCCAGTTCAAAGATATAATCATAAATTGAAGACAAGGGAACTCACCTGTTGGTGGGAACTCGGCACACCCACGATCACTAGTCTCGAATAGATCGATTCCTACATTCCAAAGTAATAAAGCAAGGAATTATAAAATTTTGATAATGCTTAAGATCCCCTCACATAACACTCGGTCTATGGTTCCCCCGGGAGACGTCGGTCGAAGGACCTCGGGTGGCCTCGGTCTCCAAACCCCGGATGAAAGTGACCCCGGTCGACCGGACCGGGCGTGGGCGACCCAAACAACAGCGGCAATAAACGGTACAAAACCCTTCGATTTCTTCCAAGTTTAAGGCCCGATTGCTACCATTTGAATCGATTTTTACCCTCATCACTCTCAAATAACAATTAATCCAAACCTTTTCTTAGCTTCCCAAAAAGGATTTCACTCCTAAAATCTTCCCAAAGGGATTTTACACAGGTAGTTCTCTTCCAAGATTAAAATCTCCAAAATGAAATGTAAACTTGTTAGATTACTTACCTTGCGAAGAATCTCCCCTAGATAGCACCTTGCTAAGCTTTCTCTTCTAGAAATCGATTTCTTCCCAAGTTGGCTTCGATCGGCTCTTCCCTTCTCTTCCTGAGTCGCCGCACACACACACACAAGGATGTTTTCCCCCAAAATGAATAGTGATCCTAGGGTTTTAGGTCCTAAATGGTCATATTTTCCATATAGGTCCTCCAACTTCTTAACTCCCCACAATTACACTGTTAAGTATTTGTTTATAAAAATAAACACATATTCCAAACATTGACGGTTGTTACAGTCTTCCTTCTTTATCTATGTTGTCCTGATGATAACTTCATAATAGAAGAAGTTTGCTCAATTGTCGATGAGTTGATTGATGTCTCTCTCTCTCTCTCTCTCTCTCTCTCTTTATATATATATATATATATATATATATATATATATATATATTATAAGTTAATCTAGATAAAATGGAGACATTTATAAATTTATAATAAACATTCTTTTCGAAAAATAAAAAATATAAACTATGAGGTTGGATATGTTATTTCGCTTAAAATAACTTTTTTTAAACGAAAAGAGAATATATTTGGTTGAATATGATGATTAATTAATTATATATCAAGGTTTTTAAGTAACTATATGTAAAGATTTGCTAGAAGATAATCATAAGAAAATAAAATACAAAATCTTGTGAGTTTTTAAGTTTTGAATCGATAAGGTCGGTATTTAATCATCCATAAATTAGCAAAAATACATAAAAACGATTGATTAAGGTGTCGTTTACCCGAACACTTACCCATTAAGCGCTTATCGATAAAATCCAACATCACTTACTTAACGTGTAAGATTTTAGTCCACCAAAACGGCATTGTATGTACAAGTTACCCGGTAAGCGCTAACCGTGGTAAGATTCTTTGTCCTTTTATATTTATCCAGTAAGATGATGTGATTTGGTAAGCGTGACGTCTTAAATATCTATATCAATCGTATACTTATATTTTATAATAATATCAATCAAATTTTTGTATATAATTATAATCAAATCAACCCATTATGAAATATTAATTTAAAATTGAATTTACGGGAAACATAACAATTTGACTTTGAAAATATCATTACCTGACCATCTGTTGATAACTGATATTGTATAGTTCAATTAAGATAATAGGAAATAATATAATCATGATTAAGAAAGTATAAATAATTAAATATACTATACTAAAATATTTGCATATTTATATTTTTGAAAATGTCCGAACTCATAATCCTAAAGTCTGTTGATAAGTGATATTTTTTTTTCCAAGTAAAAATCTCTTATTATAATTCTAAGGGTGTTTCGTTGACAAAATAAAATTTGATAGAATTGTAACTCGTCGAAGGAATTCGACTTTGAAGTAAAAATTGATATGAAATTGCAAAAAGAAAATCAAGACAATTTAGTGATTATTTGTATCAAATCCCATACTAATTTCAACAAATCACGTACTAATCACAACACATAAATTCGTATATATTTATGATATTTAATAATATAATTAAATCCAAAAATATTCAATATTTGACTCATTTCGAAGGTATTGATGAAGCGATTACAATGGTATAATTTGTAAAAAATAGAAATGTTTTTTAATACATCTTAGTTCATATACATTATTTATGTTTACATGATAATAGTCTAAAATGAAAAATGAAAAATAAAAAATAAGAGATTAAAAATAACTACATACCTAATTATAAGGGTAGTAAATGTAACATATAAATTAAAAAATTTGAATTAAAGAGGGATTTAAGGAGGAGTGAATGTGAGTGTGCTAATTGAACTTATAATGTAAATTGCGTCCAGATACATGTTTAGGTGGGAACGTATTGAAGTCGACTCACTAGTAGCCGACACGTGACATGCTAGTTACTTATTTATTATATGTATAGATTTAATCGAACAAATACATAGGAATCTGAGTCTTTTTAAGACATCTTTCATGCCTTAGAATACTTATTAAAATCCACGACTAACTAAAAAATTATTTTGAATTTAAATATAAAATCAACACACTATTTATTATATATTTATATAATAAAAAAACTCTCAATAAACACACACATACACTCCTAGTTTTAATTAGATACTCTAAAATTAATAAGAAAATTTAATTAAAATAGCCTCTTTTTTTTAGTAATGGTTTTACCTCTTAGTCATTTTTCTCCATACTTTACCAAAATAGTCGTAGGTCTGCACAAACCTAGCTCCACAATTGTGGAGGTAGGTTTTTGTGGGTATAAAGTGTAAATTTTGAAAGTTTAGGCGCATAATTCAAAAATGCGGAGATAGTTTTTTGAGAAAGGGGTAGAAAATGTAATTATTTTTTGTCGTTTAGTTAGGTCCACAATTTTTACAGACCATTGGTTATTTTGGTAAAACTAAGAAAGAAATGGTTAAGATGTAAAACCAATGATGAAAAATGGTTGTTTTAATTAATTTTCTAATAAATAAATATTATATTTTTTAAATCAATGTTGAAAAATAGGATGAAGTTTTTTCTACGTTTGATTTATTTTAGAGAAAAAGTTCCTTTTATACAAATTTTAAAATTTTGCCTCGAAAAAATTGTTTATTTTTTTGTATTTATTAAAACCAAAAATCCTAAGTCATATATGAAACCTTATGAAATGAAACATCTAATTTACAAGTTATATAAAAAAAGTTCCATTTTCGTATAAGTTATACCTCAATACAATTAACCGAGATAATTTATTCTGAAATATATATAAAAAAAAATTAACAAAAAAAAAAACATATTCATCGCTTACCATAATAATTAAGATTTTCTCAACCCAGAAAACCCTTTTCAAAAAATAATAAAATAAAATTCCAAGATGATTTTTTAGAGTAAGTCACTCTTCATCTATACTATATTAGAGCATCTCCAACAGTTATGCTAATTTTTTTTTAAAATAGAGTAAAAAAAATCAAAATCTCTAAGCATTTTTGCATCCAACTCCAACAGTTATGCTATTTTAGCAACTCTACTATTAATTATCTTATTAAAATATATAATTTATTTAATTATATTATTAAAATATTCAATATATGAAAAGTTGAGAGATGAAAAGTTTGCTTTTTTAGGGTAATAATTACTTTTGGAGGAAAACTATCTATTTAAAGATTCCTCTAAATTTAGATATTTTTACAATCTCTCTCATCTTTTCTCTATTTTAACAATGATGATAGCATAGCTGTTGGAGCAACAAAAATGTTAAAATTACAATTTTTCCCATTTTAGCATAGCTGTTGGAGATGCTCTTATAAAGCAGACATAAAAAACTCTTAAAAACAAGTCTTAAAGCTTAATGTACCGCTATTTAATGCTAATTACTTAAAATCTCTTAAAAACAACTATTAAAGCTGTATGTAATACATTTAATGCTATTTATTAACTTTCAATCATCATCTCTAACCATTTTAACTTCCCTAAAATCATTTCCACTTTAACTCCCCTAAAATCACTCTCAACATAATTTATATCTATTATCTATCTATTACTATATTATAAAGTAGATATAAAAAACTCTTAAAAACAAGTCTTAAAGCTTAATATACCGTTATTTAATGTTAATTACTTAAAATCTCTTAAAAACAACTATTAAAGTTGTATGTACTACATTTAATGATATTTATTAACTTTCAATCATTATCTCTAACCATTTTAACTCCCCTAAAATCATTTCCAATTTAACTTCCTTAAAATCACTCTCAGCATAATTAAATATAGAATAAAAATCAAATTTTAAATATAAAAAACCTAAAATATAATTAAAAAAATCTAACAGAATATTTTATAAAAAACCATTATAATATTAAACCAAAATAAAATACATTATATTTTGTAGCTAAATTTGTAATTGGGTTCAATTATTATGTTTTACTATCTTATATATCTTTATTCGATTATTATTGATGTATTTTTAAATTTATAATTTATTGTAATAAGTTATGGTTTTATATTTTTAGAACCAATTTGATTTTTTGGTCGTCGTTTTGTACTTTTATGCATTGCGTACTGTTTATTGATACACATTACCTAAAATTCAATAATACAAGTCATGATGCATGAGTATAAATTTCTAAAATTATATGTTTGAATTAATAACTAACTCATAATAATTGAATTCTAACAAAATACTAATTTTTTATAAAAAACGTTATATTATTAAGTCTAAATTAAACAAATTTATATATAAAAAAATCATTATCACTCTCTCACAACATCCAAAATCGTAATGTAAATCGACAAAAAAACATAAAATAAAATGAAACATTAAAATCGTGATGTATCTAACTGTATTGCGCGAGTACACTTCTAGTAGAATATAAAGGGTCATTTACTAAACACTTATCCAGGTAAACGTTTACCGGTATCACTTATCTTACAGTTTTTAGCTATTGAGAATGAAAATTACTTAGAATCTTATCCGGTAAGAACCATAACAAGGACCTAGAGTCAATAAACACTTACCGAGTTTAAGACACTTACCAACAATCAATTTTGATGGTCTAAAATGTTATACGATATAGTAAGTGAGAGTAATGTCTTTTCCAGCAAACGCTTACCGGATAAATGTTTTGGTAATTTAGTAACTTCACACCTTTTTTCCCAATAAATTTAAAACTGTAACCCTAACGCAAATATTAAAATATCAAGTATCAACGTGGCACATTACATTTAGAAAAAGCAACTTCTAAACACAATATAACTATTTAAACCTAATTTCCACCTAATTAATAATAATAAATCATGCAACTCTTCATAATCTTAAGAATTAGTTGCAACTAATATTGACTATATATATTAAAATTGGTTGTAACAACTCAACATTTTATATATTCAACAAAATTGCTTCAATAAGTAATTAATTTCTTGTATGAATAATTAATTTCTATTTATATATTCCGAAGTCCAAACTCATTAATCCTTTGTATGGAAAATCGTAAAATAAATCAAAATTATATACAAACAATAACATATTCTGGATAATAATTTAATTTTAAAAATTTCATATGACAATTGATTCTCTAATTAAACTAGTTGGGTTTTTGTCAAAAGTTTTGATTTCCATGTTTTAATCGAGTGATTTATCAAAAAAATAAATAAAAATACATTATCTTTTAATTAATGACATCTATTTAAAATTTATTATAATATTAAATGAAAAGAAATTTTTAGTGGGATTCCCTCTTTAATAGTACTATTCAATAATTTAAAAGATGACGTTGAGGCGTTGACATACCATATGTATTTGGTTCTTAAATCGCCATCAACTACAATATACTTAATAATAATTTAAGAAAAGTGAAACCTCAACGGTTGTCCAAATGGCAAAAGACCATTCTACCCATCTTGTAGACTTATTTGACTATAGTTTTAATATCGAGATGTAACATTTCAAAGTCTAGAACAACGTATTAACACTAGGGTTGTATAAAAAAAAAGCTAACCTATTCAATCCATCCAACCTATAACTCGTAAATAATCTAATTAAACTCAACCAGTTAAATCACTAAATCGTCAATTAATATGGTAGAAATTGGGTTAGTACCCAATTCAACCCGCTAATCAACTGTTAATATATAATTTTGTTAAATTTCTATTTATATCTATGTAAAATACAGTATAAAATTTTAATTAATATTTACCTATTTTGAGTCTCATTCTCGGGTTTTTTCAGTTATTTTGTGTGCCATAAATTTAATAGCAACAGAAAAAATTCGATTAAATTGTGCATATAAATATGTAAAATAAGCAACATACAACTCCTTAGCCATTATAACTATGTTGAAGTTTACAAGTATTAAGTAGTCACAACTTGAATCATCAAGCATAAAAAAGGCTACCAAGTCTCTTTTTTTAATTAATATGTAATGGTATAAAATTAATTGGATTGTAATACTGTCTGGACATTGAGATTAAATAAGTTTACAAAAAATATAATTAAAAGAGACATTTTATGTGCATGATCTTAACACACTTAAATTTTAATTATTATTCTATTTAAAAGAATTAGCATTATTCGGTCAAATATTTAAAAAATTTTAATTTATTTTTAATTTTTCAATTTTAGTTTTTTATTTACAATGATTAATTATTATTTGTAATTTTGATTTTGATCACCCATTTATTTTTATTTAATTGATTGTAGGTATTTAACTAAGTCTATTTTATGATTATTTTAATTTTTGTCTTTTTGTTTTTTGTCTTTTTTATTCTTTAAACATAATTAAATTAGATTTTAATTAATAAAAAATATTAATTAATTCTTTTTTATCTTTTTTATATTATATTATAATTAATATAGATTATTAATATATATATATATATATATACACATTATTTATGTTAGAAGCATACTCGCGCAATTCAGCGAGATACACCACGATTTAATATTTCATTTTATTTTTTGTTTTTTGTCGATTTACAATACGATTTTGGATGGTTTTGAGAGAGTGATAATGGTTTTTTTATTTAGGCTTAATAATATAATTTTTTTATAAAAAATAATAATTTTGTTAGAATTCGATAATTATATTATATATTTTAAATTCATTATATTTAAATTGAGATGTTTATCTTGTTTTGATCATGTTTATCAATTTGTTTTGATTTCAATCTGCTTCCGTGTTTTTTTTACTCTTTTTTATTTAAAAATAAATAATTCTTTATTAATATAAACATTACTATTTTTTTAATAATTATATAATGGTATATCTCCTCGTTTAAAATACAATTTTATATAAATGATCCTTCATGAATCGAAAAATTATACAATCAATCCTTAAATTTTCACTTTTATGGAACTTAAAGTTTTGGATTATATATAATATGAATACGCATTAATAAATAAATAAATATAGATATAATAAAATTAAAAGTGAAGCAAAAAATTATAAAATATAAAAAAGTTATAATAAAACTCAAAGTTACAAAATTTTAAATTAAAATAAAAGTAATAAAATATATATAGATATCTATATATATAAAAGTAATATATATATATATATATATATATATATAAAATAAAAAATAACAATATATATATATATATATATATATATTAAATTGAAGTGATGATTTGTCATTGAGTTGATGGATATAAATTTCAACACATTTAACACCCCCTATCAAGGGTGTCATTCACATTGCCCATTAAATAATGGGGAGGCTATTTACACCCTTTTAAATGTTAATTGTGTCCTCATGATTGAAAATTATGATTATTTTTTTTGTTTTTTTTATCTTTTTGTTGTCTTTTTTTTCTATTTTATTTATTTGTATTATATTTTTTATTTATTTGTATTATTTGGTTTAAAAAGGTTTTTTTTCTTTTACTTTTTGGTTTTATTTAAAAATAAATAAATATTTATAAATATAAACATTACTAATTTTTTATAATTATATAATTATAAAAATAAAACATAAATATTGCGATTTAACATAAATATAACATAAAATAATTTATATTACATTCGATTATTCTAAAATAACATTATCCGTAATACAATTAATACGTAAAAGTTGTATGTACTTCTGTATTCGCTCTGAATACGGGGTAGCCCATCCAGCAGCACATACCTGCAAATTGATGAAGTAACTTAAGATCAACAAAGGGTATTTAATGGATGGGAGAAGGGTAAAAGAGAGAGGAGGGATGATGAGTTCCTTCTGGAGCATGCAAAAGTAGAGGTGTGCAGAAATTCAACCAATCCAATAGGAATCGACCGATCCAATTAGAACCGATCGACTATAATTGGATATCCAATTGTAATTGGATCGGATCGGATTGAAAATCTCAACATCCAATTTGGATCGGTCGGTTCTTGGATGGTAGTCCAGAACCGACCGAACCGAATCGACCAACATCAAATTACCCATCCGATTACCATCCAACTATCATCCAATTATTTTTTTTACAATTTGCTTAAATCTAAATTTGTTTTGTATTGGTTTTTGAATTTTTAGTCTCACTTATGTTGGTTTTAACACAAACTAAAAGAAATTAATTAGAACATTGCATTAAATTAACACATTGGATGGATCCAATTTGATCATCCATTGGATGTTGGATGGATCCAATCCGATCCAATGGATATCCAATAAGAACATTCAATGGATGGAACCGAACCGATCCAATCATCCATTGGATTGGAAAAATCCAACATCCAATGGATGATTGGATCGGTTCGGTTCCCCTCACATCCATTGGATGTCAACCGATGAACACCCCTATGCAAAAGGTAAGAGAGAGGAGGGGAAACAAAGGGTATTGTAACACCCGGATTTTCACTTAGTAAGTTTCTGTTCATCTTCAGTCATCTCTTCACTTTCCGTCTATCTTTTTGGGTGAAATAAGTTTTTTTTCGAACCTTAAATCGACCCATGCGAGAATCTCGAATTTTGACCTTTTTTCTGGGTTCGGTACGTCTGGTGCGAGAGTGACTCGCGATAGTGACATCGCGTGGCACAATCGCGAGAAACACCAAAAACTCGCGGTACATTCCCCGCGAGAGTGCCTCGCGATAGTGACTCATGTCACTCTCGCGTGGCAAGGTCGCGAGCGGGGTCTGTTGAATTAAATCCGATTTTTCACTCCATTTCTCATACCTTTCTTATCCTTTTCTTTTTCATTCTCTCTCAACTTCTCCCTTTTCATAAAAACGAATCTAGGGTTCTTGAACTCATAAAAACGAATCTTCAAGTTGAGCATTTATTCACCATCTCCATCTTCATCCTCTTCATCACCTTCATCAATTTCTAGGGTTTTCACCCAACCCTTTTCTTTGTTCTTGAAGATTGAGAGTGCATGACTCATCTTGGTGTTTTAGTGGTATTTTGGTTGGTGGATTGAAGCTATGGTTAAGATAACCTCTTGTTTTCTTCATTTATGGAAAGTAGGGTTTTGGTTATATGATGAGATTTTGTGTAAAATGTTTGGGAAACAATTATTTATGGTGGAATAAGTATATTTATGGTCGAAAATATGTGGATCTAGGTTTTGGAAGCTTGAGTTGAAGAGTTGAAATGAATGTCTGCGGAAAGCTTTGGGTGGGATCTATGATTTTGGAGGCCAATGGTTGGGGATTGAAACCTAGGTTTAACTTAACCTAGCAAGGTGAGTTCAAGTTGATTTGTGAAAACGATGTACATGCCAAAATGTCTATTTTAAAGTCTTTTACATGTTTTATATGAGATTGTTAACTGCTAATGATCTGATAAGTTTTGGTTATTTGGAAGTATTCAATTTTATAAATTTATAAAACACCCACATCTAGGATTTTGGCCATTTTGATAAATAAATCATATATTTTGGGTATCTAAATGATTTATTGCATGGAGCATATTTTTGAGTATAAATGCTTTCTATTGGGTGTCGTCATGGGATGATTTGAAAGGATAAAAATGTATAAACCCACTTGGAAAATGTTTTGTCCCAATCTAAATCATGTTGGAGTTATTTGTGTGTGTTGAATCATGGGTTGCATTATTTCGGGTCGTTTACGTTTAATTTCATGTTACGATTTGTCATCGTTGAGTCTTTGGATTTGTTGAGCTTATGGCTCGACTTGGATTTTTGTTGGGTCTTAGGGACACTTGTCCGGTTTTGATAGCTCATTGTAGAGCGCTTGGCTATGATTTTCATTTATTGCATCTTATTTGGGAATTACATGTTTTGAAATTGTTAGTTCATTCGTTTTGAGTCATGTAATGTTTCAGCCCCGTCTGCTATGGATCCATGAGCACTTTTGTTATTTTGTCCGGTGTTGGGACGACTAGTTTTCCACATCGAGGCACGTTAGGCATCAGATTGGGTTATAAGTCCTTCGTGCTAGTATCAATTAGTGTACGCTGAAAGATACTAAGCTCGATGCTTTTATTACTTTGATCCAATGGTGGGACACTAGTTTTCCCCATTGTGGCATGGCTAGGCATTTTCGGTATGGTGTGAGTCCTCCGTGCTAGTATCTATGGGTGTATTCTGAAAGATGTTGAGCCCGATACTTTGTGCACGTCACATTATACGGAATCAGGTTTCCCCCGCCACCGAAAGGTGTTGTTTTTGGGCTGAGTCTTTTATACATTTGTTTTCGGTGACATTTGCATACATGAATTTATTCCATGTTATATGGGTTGAGTATTAATTCCTGTCCGTGTTTTAGGGTATTTTGGAATATGAAGCGTTATTTACGTTGTTTTAATTTGGCAGTCGATTTACATTCACGTTTGAGTGAGTTTTGGGTTGCATCAGTTTATAAAGAATGTTGTAATGGATCATTTTCCTTAAAGAGGTATTTTATGGGAAAACGAGTCGTTTCCATTTCTAAAGTAAATCATTTTGAAAGATCTTGTTTTGAACTGAATTCTTTTCCTTTAAAGATATTTATACATTTTGAAAACTCTTGAGCTCACTAGGCGTTAAGTCTAACCTTTTTACTTGTCGGCATGTGCATCAGGTTTCAGATGGGGGTTTGGTCCTAGTTGTTCCAAGAAGAGATGTGCTTAGTTCTCCCGAGTGTAAGTTAGTGAAGTATTCCGCAGCTTAGAGACAGTGACTATTATTGGGTTTTAGTAGCACCCGTTCTTATTGTAGACTGTATATTTAGAATGAAATGTGTGCATTGAGGTGAAATAATAATTTGTGATTGGAGATGTATCATTTATCGATGTATTTAGAAAATTTTAAATCGGTTGTTATTTTCATATTTGAGGGTGTTACAGGTAATTAGTGGATGGGAGAAGAGAATAAAACCAAAAAACAAAGGTAATAGTTCTAAAATAGAAGAGCTACAGTTTCAATTCATATTATTATACAAGATATATATGATCACTGTACAAAAACACATCTACTAGAAAATATGAATACAAAATTACAATAAAATCAAAAGTTACAAATTTATAAAATAAAATAAAATCAAAAGTTACAAATTTTATAAATTTATAAACAAATTTAATACATTTATAAAATCAAAACACACACACACACACACACACATATATATATATATATATATATATATATATAAAGATAATGTGTGTATATATATATAAACACAAATAATATATATATATATATAGGGAAAGGTCATATATGAATGCATGCAAAAAACAGAAGTACATATATGAATGTTAGTAGAATGTCACTATTTTTTTGTACGTATTCATATATGAACGCATGCATTCATATATGAAGGCATGCAAAAAACAGGCGTTCATATATGAATGTCACTCTTTTTTTTTGCATGCATTCATATATGAACGCATGCATTCATATATGAAGGCATGCAGTCAGTGTTTATGTAAAAATTATGAACATTCATATATGAACGTATGCATTCATATATGAACGCATGCAAAAAACAGGCGTTCATATATGAATGTCACTCTTTTTTTTTGCATGCATTCATATATGAACGCATGCATTCATATATGAAGGCATGCAGTCAGTGTTTATTTAAAGTTACGAACATTCATATATGAACGCATGCATTCATGTATGACTGCATGCCTTCATATATATGAACACGCGCGTGTTTTTGTCAAAGTTACGTAAATACCCTTATATTTTTGGAAGAGCCGTAATTTTTGACCACCAGTCAAAGCCGTAACTTTTGACAAATTAAATCCAATCTTGACCATATGAATGGCTAAAATCACTTCTCTATTTCTCATATATTTACCATTTCTTAAATGAACCAAACACTATATATATATATATATATATATATATATGTCAAGTGAATATGTTTCCTTAAAAATAATTGGCACAGAACACAATGCATTCAACATCCATTCAAAAGGATGCAAATAACATTGCCCTTAAATAATTTGTGATGGTGATTCATATGAAAAAGGAATTAGTTTGGCCCTCATAGAGTAAAATGACTTTTTAAATCTATATCTCATGTTTCCGACCAAATCTACTTTTTGTGTATTATATGTCAGATAAAAAAAGATATGATCAATTTCCTTTAATCGAAATAACGTAATTATGTTGAAGATGGATGTTATTTATTTTTTGCCAGAAAAATAGATTTGGTGGAAGAAAAAATGATCCAAAAATGAAATATAATACTTAAGTCAATCATTTAACGGAACACTGCTTACCTAATTATTCTATGCACTAATTTGGAAATTTTGCGTGACTCGCTACTGTCGAGGACAAACCTATTGCACAAATATGAAATATAATAGTCTTATAGGTTATGTTAATTATACATTTGTAGACAATTTGTTTACTCGGTACATAAGATCATTACTTGATTCATTCGATCCATTACACCAAGTTCTAGATCAATTGGAAAAGATAAAAATGAATATACCTTGAATCTTACATTTTGATGTTAGATTTGGGGCCGTTTACTTAATACTTACCCGGGTAAGCGCTTACCGGGACCACTTACTTTACAGTCCTTACATATTGAGCATAGAAACTACCTATAATCTTACCCGGTAAGAACCATAACAAGGACCGAGAGTCTTACCCGGTAAGTGAAGGAAATGACTCTTTTCCGGTAAGCGTTTACCGGGTTTAAGTCGGGAATGTTATACGATAAGATAAGTAAGAGTAATGTCGTTGTCGGTAAGCACTTACCCAGTAAACATTCTAGTAAACGGATCCCTAATGTTACCCATTACATAATATTTAATGTTTGCATCAAATTATACACAACTTTTTATGAATTTACTGTTACCTATTGGATATGCCGTTGACTGAAAAAAAAAATCTACTCTGAAGTTTGTCATTACTCGTGTTAAATATCAATGAATTGTGATGTTGAGGGACTATTATGACCCATACGTATAATCCATCGACTTCACGATGTGTCATTTTTCCTTCAAAAAAACTCTTCCTTTCAATGTCCCATGTCTTTCATTTTTTTTGTCTAGTAAGATTGTCGTTTTTCTAAAAGATATTGTTTTTGGAAGTGCATGTACAAGTACACACAATATCTATGTATGTATACATACAAAACTTAGATAATGTGTAGTTTATATGAGACCTATGAGATTATTTTGGAGTTATCGGATGAGTTTTTTTATCTTGCAAAATCGAATTGTGAAACATTGAACATTCATAGCAAAACAACGAACATTTACAAGAACAAAGATTTCACATGAATAAAACCCCTAAATGTTTAAATGAAAAACACAATCAACATTCACAACAAATACACCAAACCTTCACCAGAAGAAAATTAATAGAATTCCTCACTTAAAAAGGAAAACTTCGAAAACTTGTGTTTAAAAAAAATCAAAATTAGAATCATCTATAATCATATACATTTGTACATAAATGACTAAATATACTAAATTGTTTTGATTTTACTTTTTATTATTGTTATTTTTTGGAAACATGAGCCTCGTGAGAGAAAATCCAATATACGAACTCCTATTACAATCACACAAACTAATTTCTCAAGCCACCTCGATTACACCAACACTTTATAATAAGCAACAAGAAATAAATGAAGCAAATACTTAGGAGGTGTCTGGTTTGGTAGAATGATTTTGAGAAATTTGGATTTCGTGGAAGGATTTTGATTTTGAAGGGTTTGGGTATGTTTGATTTAAAGGATTTGGAATGGAATTGAATTCTATTATTTATAAATAATTTATAAAAATAAATTATAATTAAATAATTATAAAAATAATTAAATTACATTTTTATTAATTGGTTATTAAAAAAGAAATGCTTTTAACATATTTTAAATTTATTACATGAAATACTATAAAATTCCGTAAAATACCACCCACTCCTATGGGATCTCAAAATCCTATGCTTGTAGGATTTCAAATAAATCACGAGATTTGAAATCCAAGAAATTCTTCAAGCCAAACATGTAATTGAAATGAAATGAAATTCAATTCCAAATCCAATCCAATCCAATACAAACGAAACAAGATTTTAAAGTATATTTGATTAGGGTATTTCTAAACCAAAGTCTTGGATGATTTTTATAGGTATGTCGTAGCTCATTCCACTTTTTGTTGATCCACCTAGGATGTTTGCAGAGCGATTAAATCAAAAACAACAAACCAAATTGCATATACGATTTAAGCATTTTTCTAAACCACAAATCAAACCATATATTTCTCCAACTGCAAAATACCTCACCACGATTATTGTATCTTATAGTCAATACTTCACCCAATACAAAATGGAAAGTATTGATCGCAACACAATACAAATAAGTCTAAAAGCATAATAAATTTTAATCAAAAATTTAAAAACTCTAAAATAAGCAAATTCATTACAAGATTAAATTGAATAATTTGAAGTTGAGATAAATAATTGCAAATTGAATAACATCAGACAATGTACGCTCTTTTTTAAGAAACTAAATCGAAAGAACCTAGTATATCTCAAGTGAGACGAAGTCTGGAAAGATACGATGAACACATATTTGACCTCTAGCCCTAAAGGTAAAATGGTTGGTGCTAGAAAGGTAAAACTCGCTTCTAAGAGTTTTAGTCAAAACTCTAATGGACTTGCAAGATTTGAAGAAAAGACAAGTGATTTACAAGTTTGCAACTTTAGGCTAGACTAATTACTCATTGCCAGTAGACAGTAGTAATTTATTCAATCGCAGTGTGGTTGATTCAAAACTGCAAAGGAAAACTGTATAATAGGATATAAAAAAAACTATATGTTGGGTCATTGACCAACATCTTCCTAAATCGAAACGTGTCGCTGGTTGTTACGCTATATGAAAATAAAGTTGCACCTTCTCCATCAGCAATTGCTTTTGGCGTAGTGGTAAGCGCTTGATCCTAACAAGTGGTATCAGAGCAGGCCACGGGTTCGAATCCCATGGAGTGCATTTAAATGCCAAAGGCATGTTGTGCAACCATTGACTTCTAGCGAAAATCTTGTTAGTGCTGGCAGATGCTGGGGGGGGGGGGGATTGTTGGGTCATTGACCAACATCTTCTTAAATCGAAACGTGTCGCTGGCTGCTACGCTATATGGAAATAAAGTTGCGCCTTCTCCATCAGCAATTGATTTTGGCGTAGTGGTAAGCGCTTGATCCTAACACTATAAACTGCAAATTGTACCACAAAAGTTGTAAACCATGCATTTTAGTGTTGGGCGAGCAGGTTATATGATTTGGACAGTAAAACGAACATTCCTTGATCCACCAATGTGTTTTTATTTTATTTTAAAGAAAAGTTCCTAACAAAGCTTAACTCTTAATTCATTAATGATTTATACGTAATCTATACTATATTATAAAGCATTTATAAAAAAACTCTTAAAACAATTGCTAAAGCTTAATATACCGTTATTTAATATTAATTACTTAAAAAATCTTTTAAAAACATTCATTAAAGCTTTATGTACTACATTTAATGTTATTTATTAACTTTCAATTCTTATCTTTAACTTTAACTCCCCTAAAATCACTCTCCACTTCAACTCCCCTAAAATCACTCTCCGCATAATTAAACACATGATAAAAATCAAATTTTAAATATAAAAAATCTAAAATATAATTAAGAAAATCTAACAGAATATTTAATTTTATTTTATAAAAAACATTATATTATTAAACCTCAAATAAATTACATTATTATTAAACTATTGAAGAAAACTCTTAAAAATAAACTTTTAAGTTTATTGATCCACTTTATTTAAAATTCAATATTACAAGTCATGATGCATGAGTACAAATTATTAAAGTTATATGTTTCAATTCATAACTAACTGATAAACATAATCAAAACAGGATAAACATCTTAATTTAAATATAATGAATCTATACATAAAATAAATAAGTAACTAGAAGGACATGTGTCGCATTCTGGTGAGCTCATTTTTTTATTTTCTCGCCTAAACATGTATCTGAACGTATTTTACATTATAAGAGCATCTCCAACAGCATTGCTAAATTTTTTCTAAAATAGAGAATGGAAAGTCAAAATCTCTAAAAACATTTTTTCTAACTACAACAACTTTTCTATTTTAGAGAATCAATCATTATTTATATTATTATAATATTCCATAATTTATCATCCCAATACACTTTTAAAAAAAACTTAAAATAAAATGTTAAAAATTGAATCTTATTGGTTGGATTGAATAAAATAATATTTTCTCTCTCCAATTTAGAGATTATAGAGAATTCTCTATATTTAGAGATTTTTTGATCTTTCTCTATTTTAGCAAACTATATAGCAAAACTCTTAGAGAGGAATAGCAAAGAAAAAACCAAAATTTTCTATTTTAGCAATGCTGTTGGAGATGCTCTAAGTTCATTTAACACATCCATATTCATTCCTCCTTAAATATTTCCTTAATTCAATTTTTTTAATTTATACTTTATATTTACTACCCTTATAATTAGGTATGTAGTTAATTTTAATCCCTTACTTTTTTATTTTTCATTTTAGAATCTTATCATATAAACATAAATAATATACTAGAAGCGTACTCGCGCAATGCAGCGAGATATATCACGATTTTAATGTTTCATTTTATTTTTTTGTTTTTTTGTCGATTTACAGTACGATTTTGGATGGTTTTGAGAAAGTGATAATGATTTTTTATAAATTTGTTTAATTTAGGCTTAATAATATAATGTTTTTTATATAAAAAAATTAAGTATTTTGTTAGAATTCAATGATTATCTTATATATTTTAATAACATCTAAAAAAAATAACCAATTACATATTTAATAATATAATTAAAACAAATTTATAGTAATATAATATATTAATTAATAGTGATACATGGAAAGGTCTACACAAAAGGAAGGTCTTGCACATACCAAATTGGTGGATGTTAGAAGTCTGTAGTAGTAATATGTATCTTGTGCTTTGACACTTGTAATTAAGAGATTTTTAAAATCTTGCATAAAATGATGGTACCTTGTGCCTAATAATTTGTATTTAAGAGTTTTTTATCCGTGCTTTATAATATAGTATAGATATGAACTAAAATGCATTAAAAACATTTTTATTTTTTACAAATTATATCATTGTAATCGCTTCGTCAATACCTCTGAAATGAGTCTAATTAATATTGAATAATTTTAGATTTAATTATATTATTAAATCTATACATATAATAAATAAGTAACTAGAAGGACACGTGTCGCATTCTGGTGAACCTATTTTTTCATTCTCCCGCCTAAAGATGTATCTGGACGTATTTTACATTATAAGTTTATTTAGCACATCCATATTCATTCATCCTTAAATCTTTCCTTGATTCAATTTTTTTTAATTTATACTTTATATTTACTACCCTTATAATAAGGTATGTAGTTTACTTGTAATCCCTTACTTTTTTATTTATTTTCATTTTAGACTCTTATCATATAAACATAAATAATATATATGAACTAAAATGCATTATTTTTTTTATTTTTTACAAATTATACCACTGTAATCGATTCGTTAATACCTTTGAAATGAGTCAAATATTGAATATTTTTAGATTTAATTATATTATTAAATATCATAAATATATACGAGTTAATGTGTCGTGATTAGTATGAGATTTGTTAAAATTATATAGTATGAGATTTGATACAAATAATCATTAAATTGTCGTGATTTTGTGTTTGCAATTTCATATCAATTTTAACTATGTACTTTTCCATAATTTCATTTACGTTCTATTATAAATTTTGTTTTATAAATTCTAATATTTATTCATATTTTTTATTATTTTTTTACAAAACATTCTTTGTGAAAACTGGCTAAAACAAGGACATTTTGTAACCAACTGCAAAAAAACAACTGTGAATGGGAAAAAGGTTTGAAAAAATAGCATCGTAGTTTCAATGATCGTAAGATAAGTTTTCTGGCATTATTTAATTTTTTAAATTACCCCGTGTAATACACGGGGTCGAACCTAGTTTAACATATATAACATAATCATTGAATTCTAACAAAATACTTATTTTTTTGTATAAAAAGAATTATATTATTAAGCCAAAATTAAACAAATAAAAAAAACCATTATCACCTTCTCAAAATAATCCAAAATCGTACTGTAAATCGACAAAAAAACAAAAAATAAAAAGAAACACTAAAATCGTAATGTATCTCGTTACATTGTACTAGTACGCTTCTAGTATTTCATAAATATTGTATTATTGTATTAAGAGTTCTTTTTATAAATCCTATATAATATAATTTGTGCATATAATATTAATAATAAATAATTAAAGCGAAGAAAGAATCGTCCCAACAAATTTGAGAATTTTTATGCACAATTCACAAACTTTGATTAAAGAGTTTTAATGGTGAAACTAATATTAAATTATTGAAAATTACAATGCAACCAACATTCCAACCACTTTAAACTCATCAAATATTTTAACACTTGTTCAACCACTTTAAACTCATCAAATATTTTAACTCATCAAATAGACAATTTTATTAATAGGGTTAGGTTCTTATGAGAAATTAAAATTAACATAATAAGTTTGAGAAATGGTTATTAACCGTTGAATGAAAAATGGATGCACATTAAGATTAGATGTACTGAAATGAACAAATTTAATTCCCTCATAAGCCGCAATTCATAGGAAGACATTTGATTAAAATTGATTAACGGTTCATATCTATTTCTCACGCTTTTCACGTTAAACTAAACTTCTCACACAATCATTCGCCTTTATCAATAACTATATAATATGTATGTATATATATATATATATATATATATATATATATATATATATATATATAATACAATCAAAGTCATAGGTTAATTTGAGAAATGGTAAATGTATGAGAAATAGAGAAATGATCCTAGCCCTTTATATGGTCAACGTTTGCGGCTTTAACCGTGAAGCACCGGATAATTTCTTGTGTGGTCTGTATAAGATAGAGGGGTAGTTTCGTAAAATACGCGGGAGTCGGGACGAATTCATATATGAACCTATGTGATTCACATATGAACTATACGTTCATATGTGAATCAGTTAATTAGTTTATATGAGAATCAGTTAATTAGTTCATATGTGAATGTGTTAATTAGTTCAACTGATTCACATATGAACCTACAATTAATTAGTTCAAATGTGAATCATAAAAATTCATATATGAATTAGTTAAAAGAGTTCATATGTGAATTACACTGGTTCACATATGAACATATAGTTCGTATGTGAATCATATATGTTCATATATGAACTCGTCTCGTGTATTTGTAAAAATTAGGAAACCGTCATTCTATTTTTGGAATAGTCGCAACTTTGACCAGTCAAAGCCGCAATCGTTGACAAGTCAAAGACGTAATATTTGACCAGTCAAATACGATCTTGACTGAATGAAAAGCTAGGATTACTTCTATATTTCTCATACATTTACCATCTCTCAAATGAATCTCTCCGTACAATCAGATATGTGTATAATAACGCAAAACTAAATCCTTGGACTAAACTTATAACGTTGTTTGAACATAATCTATCCTAATTAACCATAATTGACTCGGTTTTCTATTGATTGAAACCAAAACCCTAAGGGGACATTTGGTTCGCAGAATGTTTTTGGATAGAATGAAATCTGTCAAAGGAATTTGACTTTGATGGAATTGGAATGGAATGTTGTGAGGTTTGACCACCTGTTTGATTGACAGAATTAGAATGGAATATGTTAAATGAATTGAAATTTTTCTGTTTGGTTCACAGATTGTAGCTTCGGAATTGGAATGGAATTTTGGTAAATGACCAAAATACCCTTTTTGATTATTTTAATTTTTTAAACAAAAATTACTTTAACAAAATAGTCATTAAATAGTTTAATTTTTAACAAAAAATGTTTTTATTATTTTAGCAAATGAATGATGCCGAGAGAGTGAGGAGAGAGAGGGAGAGGGAGAGAGAGAGGAGGAGAGAGGGAGGATAGAGGGAGAGAGGGGAGAGAGTGGAGGAGAGAGAGGAGAGAGAGGAGAGAGAGGAGAGATAAAGAGAGAGAGGAGAGAGGGAGAGAGGATAGAGTGGAGGAGAGAGAGAGGAGAGAGAGGGAAGAGAGAGAGGAGAGATAAAGAGAGAGAGATGAGAGAGAGGAGAGAGTGGATGTGAGAGAGATAGAGAGAGGAGAGATAAAGAGAGGAGAGAGAGAGGAGAGAGAGGGAAGAGAGAGAGAGGAGAGATAAAGAGAGAGGAGAGAGAGATAGTTGGTGTTTGCTAATAATCAATATTAGTAGGGTTTAGTTTGGAGTAAAGGGTAAATTTGGAATTATCAAAATATAAGATTCCATTCTATTGAAATCATTGGGTTTTAGGATGGAATGTTCAAATCCTTCATTTGTGGAATTTGGTGGAATTCACACATTCCATCCATAGAAAAGAATGAAACAAACAAGGAAATTGAATTTGGTCAAAGGAATTGGACATTCCAATTCCATCAGATTCCATCAGAATCTGCGAACCAAACGCCCCCTAAACCTCTAAGAGCATCTCCAACAGCTTTTCCAAAATTTTCTTCAAAATGAAGAACCAAAAGTTAAAATCTCTAAAAAAAAATTACATAAATCTCCAACAGATTCCCCATTTTGGAGAATCCAACATTAATTATAATATTAAAATATTCAATTCATTTATTAAAATATTATTTTTCTCTCTACATATTTATTTTTAGAGTTTCCTATTGGTTCTCTCACTTTGTAATCATTCTCTCATACTTTCTCCATTTTGGAGAATCTGTTGGAACACAATTTAGACAAAAAAATCTCCATTATCTTCAAAATAGAGAAGCTATTGGAGATGCTCTAAAATCCAATTTGAAAACATTTGTCTCATTTCTAGCAATTGATTCTCCGTCTACTTCTAACATGAACAAAAATAAACTAGTACACGTGCATTTTATGGTATTTGTTAGAATATATATTATTTTGAGGCAATAATTTTATTTATTAAAGTGTATAATGAAGATTTGTTCTTTGTGGCTCATAAAGCGTAATGTTGGTGGTTTCAGTGTTATCGACCACTTGGTGTAACTAAGATTTACATGTGACTGAAGGGTTTTAGTTAAACTATAATACGAGTTAGGATGTGCGGATAACACAGTTTTATAAGTTAAGTTGAACCTAAGATTGTTAAAAATTGTCGTATGGCTCCCCGAGGGGTCAAGACTCAAGGGGGCGGTGTCCCCTTGGGGTATGCATATGGAAGTTGTTACTTTTAGCTCCGGTGTCTACCTTGACTATATAAGAGCTTTAGTGTCAGCCATCAATACTTAACTTCAATGTTTGAGTTTTAGTTGCACTAATCGGTGTGATCAACTAGTGCAATTCTTACTATTTACAAAAGGAGGATAATATGTATAGTATAAAATTGAAGGATTTTATATGCATTATTGATTTGATAACTTTATAGTTGCATATTTGAAAAGTTAAGAGTTTTTAAAACAAAAATCCAAATAAAATGACTATATGTACTAAATTGTTTTGAATTTTTAGAAGTAGTCGATGGTAAGACGGGATTTCAACAACTCATGCACATTATGTTCATAACTTTTAATACAAAATAATAAATCGGCTGCAATTTCTTTTACTTCAGTTATAATTATGAATATTTTCAATTTATCGTATTTTTTTAAAACTTTGTTGTAATATTCTATTTTTAATCAGTTTTATAGTTTAAATCATTTTTATCATCATATCGATGATGAGTTCAGTTTGAAGTCTTAACAAACCAATTACAACATCATATTTGGTGTAAACTTTTTTTTACCTTTTTGTGTTAAATGTTTAACAAATCATGTGAGCTAATCACATTACAATAGTTAATTACTTAATTACATAAAAATTTAATAACTAAACAGTTTAAAATGGAAAATGATTTTTTTTTAGAGGCAACCATATATTAAAACCAAACTGAATGGATTGGGTGGTTATCAACGTTGCGTTTGAAGAAAATGGAGTTGGCTTTCTTTGAAGGGGTTGCTTTAACGGCTTTATGGGCTATTTGGTCTTTTCGAAATGGTTCTTTATTTAGGCTGCCTAAGCCAAAGAAAGCCGAGGTGTGGGATAGCATTGTGACTCAATCGTTCTTTTGGATTACAAATAGGAGTAGAGTTCATAAAATTAACTAGGTGGGTTGGTTACAAGACCCCCTTCGTGCTATTTCTTTCATGTAATTACTTCCTTCTAGCTTCTTGCTAGTTATTATTATAATATCTGCCGTTCAAAAAAAAAAATATTAAAACCAAACAAAAAACAACAACCAGGTCATCAAAAACAGAACAACAAACAGAAACACATCAACCTTATACAAAACATAGAAAGAAAAGAGGCTAAAAAAATCAACCAGAGCAAAAACCCCATACACAGGGCTACCAAAAAAAAAAAAAAGCGAAAAAGAATCCAAAACAACTAACCAATAGAAGTCAAATTACATTATCACAAAGGCCGAAAATTTATCTATAATGTTATCCAAATTTCAAGAGTTTTTTTGGAAAGAGTATGGCAATTAGGGCCTTTGGCCCAGCTGCTAAAGCGTGCAGCCCAGAGTTTATCCTCAGTGGCCACAAGTGCTGCTAGTGGGGCTCGAACCCGGGTTGAACGCTATGAACTCCCCAAGCCTTTACTACCACACCACAACCCTTGTGGTTAAAGTTGAAAAACCAAATTTCAAGAGTTATTGGTTAGTGTTCCAAATTTCGACACTTAAACATATATTATCCGACAATAAATTAAGAAAACTATTAAAATATTAAAAAAAAAACAAAATTCCGTTGTCTTATTATATAAGTTTTTATGATGTACTTCCAATTATTTTGGTTGCTATTATAGATGATCATACCACTACAATCATAATTCATGATATATATATATATATATATATATATATATATATATATATATATATATATATATATATATATATAGTGTGGTCCCCCTCTTTTATTTTTTTCGTGTATAATTAACACTGGTTTAATCTAAAACCAAGAAATAATAAGAAATCGGAAGCCAAATCGATATATATGAATTGGATTGGTACCAATAAAAGTGACGAGTCAAGTCGAGTCGAGTAGCAGATTATTTGGAGTCAACTCAAAGACATATTATCATGTTAGCGTTCGACTTCAGTTTGAATAAGTATGATCAAAATAGTGTTTGGCTCGAAATATTTTTCATTGATTGAGTTTGATACTCGTTTATAAAATTGAGTTACACAACATACGACCTAAAATTGAAGCTTTCGAAGCTCGTTTATGGCATCAATCAAACACAATACATAGTAATTTGTTTATAGGTTTGAGCTCAATAGGCTTGATTAACTGGTTTATGATTGTATGATATATGAACATATGAACATGTTTTGCTCGAAATTATGTTTATATTTTTATGGCTGGCATTGGCTCCTTTTGGCTAGAAATTTTATTCGAGCTTTCGAACACCAAACTACTCGATATTGGTGTTATGGAGCTACTCGTTAAACTAAACAAGCTTTATCTTGTGTTTGATATTGACTTGATACTGAGAATTATTAATTAAGCTCGAGGTAAAATTGGTTGGATTAATTGTGAAATATATATATTTGAATAAGAGGCAAGGTGGCAAGATTGAAGTTGAGAGGTCACTGTTTCCACGTAGGATAAAGAAAGTGCCAGCTTGAAGAGCAGCTGGACAATAAAAAATTATGACTAAAAAGATTCAAACTGCCAACACAAAAATAGCTCAAATTAACCCCTCTCCAACTTGTTACCAATCCATATATAAATCTCTGACACAAATTTATAAAGTTCACACATTTCTCACTCATTTTTGCAAACGGAGATTCTTAACTCTCCTTCCATTTTCTCTGTAAACTCATCATGAACCAAAGAAATAACAACAAAATCCATTCACAAAACCAACAAAAAGACTAGTTTTTTTTTTCTTCTTTCTTTCAATGGCGATTTCAAAGAGTGTCAATAACAACAAGAAACACCATCATCATCATCATCATCAATGTTACATATCAGTACCTTCAGAGATCATAAACTCTCTCTCATCTAACTCACTCCAATCTCTCCTTCTTTCACCCAAAAAGTCAGCTGCTTCTGCTTCAAAGACAAGATCAAAGGTCCTAAAGAACCCTACAACATGGTTTTTGTTCCTTTTTTTATGTGGGTTTTTTCTTATGTTGAAGATGTGGTATAATTTTGACCCTTTTTCACCAAACCCATGTGGGATTATCACCCAAAAAGACAGTTCAGGCTTAATCTCAAATGGGGTTTCAATTTCTCAGATAAAAACTGAAGAAAAAGATGAAGAAATGAATGGTTTTTGGAAGCAGCCTGATGGCTTTGGTTATAGGCCTTGTTTGGATTTCAGTCAAGATTATAAGAAATCAAGTGTTGAGATTTTGAAAGACAGAACAAAGTATTTGGTGGTTGTTGTTTCTGGTGGCATCAATCAACAAAGAAACCAGATTGTTGATGCTGTTGTGATTGCTAGAATCCTTGGTGCTGCTCTTGTTGTACCAATCTTACAAGTTAATGTTATTTGGGGAGATGAAAGGTATTCATTCATTCACCTTTTATTTGCTTGTTTTTATAAATGCATCTTATTTAATGTTAAAAAATTCTCTTTTATTCCCTTTGAAGCTACAATTTTCACAAAATCTTGAAACACCCTGTTGTTGATCTTATGGGTTTTAAAGATTCTTTGTGTTTGGAAACCGTGGTTACGAATTGTTGTCTCATTTTGATCGATGGATTTCGTGTAAATATGGCGATTTTGAGGGTCTTTTTTAAATGTTTGATTTCTTTCTGCAGTGAATTTTCTGATATATTTGATGTGGATCACTTCAAGGAAGCTCTAGCAGATGATGTGAGAATCATCTCATCATTGCCATCTAACCATTTGATGTCGAGGCCGGTCGAAGAGAAACACACTCCACTTCATGTTTCGCCTCAATGGATTCGCTCACGTTACCTCAAAAGGGTAATCACCGAATATATTATCCGATTCAAGATTCTTAATGTTCACAAGCGGAAAGATTCATTTGAGAACCATACATATATTGAAAACCGATATATATATATATATATATATATATATATATATATATATATATATATATATATATAGACTTGGGATCACGTGAGACCAGCAAGTTTTCGTGAGACCCATGAGACCAAGTTTTTACACTTGAAACTTCACAGCAAAATGCTGTGAAGGTAACCTTCACAGTGTTTTTGCTGTGAAGGTTCAGATTTTTTTTACCTTCACAGTATTTTGCTGTGAAGTTTCAAGTGTAAAAACTTGGTCTCACGGGTCTCACGAAAACATGTTGGTCTCATGTGAACCCAACCCTATATATATATATATATATATATATATAGAGAGAGAGAGAGAGAGAAAGGATCAAACGAGAATAATAACTATTTAAGAGAATGCGAGGATGAATCTCAGCCACTCATCCGGTCAATAGTGGCGGCTTTGACCGGTCCCCCCCTCTTTAATAATCTCAACCCTCCCATGAATTGCGTCAATCCTCGGTGATCGTGTCCACCGTAACCGAAGATGTCTGGTTGAGATTACTCCCTTTGTTTTCTTATTTTGCTCCTCTCCTCGCATGATCCCTCCTCTCTCTCTCTCTCTCTCTCTCTATATATATATATATATATATATATATATATATGTTGGTCGATAATCAAATGAGAACCACAAATTTGTTATAAACTCGTGAGAACCGATATAAAATATTTTTTTCATCAAAACCATGATTTAAGATATTGTTTCACATACGTTTTTGTTCAGCTTGTGAAAAGATTACGCGCTGAATTTTTTTTATTCACCTAGTAAAATAAAAAATACACGTAAAAATATTCACGTGGTGAAACAAATACATGTGAAACTATCATATTATGAACCAAATAATGTGAAACAATATCTTAAAGTCAAGCATTTGATAAAAATATATCATGTAAAAAAATATTTTATATCTGCTCAAACATGTTTGTAACATATTTGTGGTTCTTATTTGATTTAATCTCGATATCTATTAGTGTATTCATCAATGCATGTATACTATACATTGGTGCATATTTAGTATATATACCGGTTCTGACGGTTTTCAAAATGTTTATGGTTGTGGTTTGAACATGTCCAACAAATGTGTTCTTTGTCTCTTTGCTTTGTTTAAGGTTGTTTACTAAGGTGTCGTTTGTTTTTTAAGAGGTCTAAAGTCTGAAGTCTTATTCTAGTTATGATTAATAAGAGGTGGTGTGTAAAAATGTCTGAATGATTCAGACTTAAGAACCATTAAGAGGTTTTTAGAAAAAAACAAACAACCCCTAAGTCAAATACTTAACATGGATGATTACAAGATTCAAATTTTGTCCAAAAAGAATCAACCGTTGTTGCATTTAGTAATCAATGAGCCGTACGTTGACACGGCAAAATGATTTTACAATTTGTGTTGTTTTCGTTTGTCGTTACAGATGAAACGAGAAGGCGTGTTGTTGTTACGTGGTTTAGACTCGAGGCTTTCCAAGGATCTTCCTTCTGATCTCCAAAAGCTTCGATGCAAGGTATTACTGGAACGTTTCAATAAGTTTAAGGGACTTTTTTCCACTTTTTCCAATTACGTTAAAAACTAATTTGAGATATCATCGGAGCGTTTCTATTAGCTCGTTTCTTTGTTTTCAGAAAAAAAGATGGAACTAATGAATCTAACAAACGCTATAAACTTGTTTAGGTTGCGTTTCACGCTTTGCGATTTGCACCACCGATTCGTGAACTCGGAAACAAGCTCACCGAAAGAATGAGAAGCAAAGGGCCTTATCTTGCTCTTCATCTTCGAATGGAGAAAGATGTATGGGTGAGAACCGGTTGTCTTCCGGGCTTAAGTAGGGAGTACGATGAAATAATCCACAACGAACGAAAACGCCATCCCGAGCTCTTAACTTCGAGATCTAATATGACGTACCATGACCGAAAACTTGCGGGTCTTTGCCCGTTAAACGCCTTAGAGGTCACTCGGTAAGCTTTTTTTTGTTGTTGTAAACCGCTGATATCCTAATTTAAATCACTACAACAAAATTGGTTCGATAGGAACGCAAAAAATCCTAAATGTTCTAATAAACTGGTCCTAAAATGTTATAGGGTGTTTTTAAAATAAAGTATAAAATTAGCTTTTCTATATAACATTTTTGAAGAGTGTCGTATAAACACATATTTTCGTATGACATTTGTTTTTATAAAACAAAATTTCAAATAATTTAATGTAAAAAGATTAATAGGATGTTTTATTTCAGAAGTATGATAAAAACTTGTTAGAATGCTCAAAAACTTCCCTATCAACTTATTGTAATGCATTTATACAGGATGAACAATTTGTTTGATCTTATACACTCGGACATAATCTATGGCGTCCTATAAAATCTGATTTTGTTGTAGTGAATGTTCTGATATCTGCTACAAGCGGATGCATCTAGGAATATGTTCTCATACGATATCCATCTAATCCTTACCGGTGATACGGATTTATAGGCTTTTAAAAGCTCTCGGAGTGCCAAAAACCGGGCGGATCTTTTGGGCAGGCGGAAATCCGTTAGGGGGTCCGGATACATTGTTACCATTAGTGAGGGAATTTCCTCATTTCTACAACAAAGAAGACCTTGGGTTAGCCGAAGAGCTAGAGCCGTTTGCAGACAAAGCATCGATCATGGCTGCCATCGACTACATTGTGTCCGAAAACAGCGATGTGTTCATGGCGTCACATGGTGGGAACATGGGTCACGCGATCCAAGGGCATCGGGCATATGCAGGGCATAAAAAGACGATTACGCCCAACAAGCGACAAATGTTATCGTACTTTCTAAACACTTCTCTTCACGAATCGGAATTTAATAAGATCATATTGGGCTTGCATCGTGATTCTATGGGACAACCCGAGCTTAGAACGAGCAAAGCAGGAAGGGACGTCACTAAATTTCCGATCCCTGAGTGTATGCGTAATGATTCTTCGTACTGAAAAACTTAAAAAATTGATTCAACCTCATTAGTAGGAACAAACAGAAACCTCCATTTGGAGTCGGGATGATAGTATGAAGGCTTGTTCTCCGAAGACGATTCAGATGGGTATAACTATCGTCTCTCTCGATTATTGAGGTTGAGGAGAGACGGATTCTTGAATTTCAAAGTATTCATTGTTTCATTTATTATACAGATGTATACTAGATTGGTAAGATGTAAATAAATCATACACTAATATATACAGAAATTTTCATTTTACTCGTCTTTTGACATACAATTATTAGTTTATTGTATTATGTTAGTCCGATGATTCCCGACAATTATATTTGGTTTGTTATCATTAATACTTCTCAAGTAAAAGACCGATAAAAACCTAGGCTTGTATTAAAGAAAGAGTGTTGCTAAGCACACCCCTTATGATTAGATAAAAAAGAATGATTAGATAAAAATAAAAGTCTGATATTGACGTGTGTTAGTATGAAATTAGTATCAGGGTTCAATCTATCCTTCAAAAATTTAGAAGATCTAATGCTTTTTATGTGATTATGATGTTAATTTGCCTTTGGATTATAGTTCAATTGCGATTCTAATGTTATATAAACAGAAATTAAAAATGCATCTATAGACAGAGTAGTTTCATTTAGTAACCTAACAACCATCCTTTTTATGAGTATTCGTAATAAATAACGTTTTAAAATATTTTATATTCATCACGAGTATCATAAAATAGATGGTTTTTGAGGGTGTTTCTCAGTTTTTCGTTTCTTTAAAATTTTCCTTTGAACCTGACCCTATATATATATATATATATATATAGAGGCTCCTTCAAATAGAAACTTTTTTTTTAGTAGAAACTATGCAACCCAAGGGTATTTCAGTCTTTTTACAAAATTTCGTATTTTTAGGAAAAAAACCAACTTCCTTAATTATCTCTCCCTCTCTCTCTCTCCCTCTCTCTCTCTCTCTCGATCCACCATCACCAATTCACCATCCACTTCCGGTAGCGACCTCCTCCCACTCCGGCGACCTCCTCCATTTCCGGCGAGTTTTCATATGAGAAAGAACATATGAAACTTCAAAATTTTCACGATTCATATGAGAAAAAAACATATGAAACTACGAAAATATATGATTACTTCGAAAAAATCTGAATATTCATGTAGGAGAAAATATATGAAACTTAAAAATTCGATTATTTAAATGAGAGAAAAATATATAACACCATTTATGAAAAAATATGAAGACGGTTTATGAAAATATATGAAATTATAAAAACATATGATTATTTTGAAAATTTCATGTTTCATATGAGAAAAAACATATGAACCCATTTATGAAAATGCAGAAAACCCATCGGAGTTTAGAAGGTTTCGTCGAAGTTTGGCATCCCTTTCAGGTTCACTTTCTTGTTCATCATGGTAGCCGGAATTTTTCAGAGATAGACGAATTCACTTTCTTGTTCATCATGGTTGTCGGATTCTTGTTCATCATGGTGACCGGATTTTCGAGAGAGAAAGAGAGATAGATGGTTTGCCGGATTTTTGAGAGAGAAAGAGAGAAATGGTGGCCGGAGGTGGCCGGATTTTTGGTGGCCGGATTTTTGATTGAGAGAGAGAGATAGATAGATTAGATAATGATGGAGAAAATTAAGGAGAGATTATGTAACCATATTTAGATTAATTCAAATTAATTATTATATTTTGAATTTAAAAATGGTTAAACTATTCCCAAACTACCCTTCCCTTATTTTTTTAATAAATTTAAATCTGAAAAATCCTCAACCGTTGATCAAAATTTCGGATGGTGAAGATGCGTTTGTAAGTTTGCATAATTTAAAAAGTTTGCAAATGATTGTCCCTCTCTCTCTCTCTCTCTCTCTCTCTCTCTCTCTCTCTATATATATATATATATATATATATATATATATATATATATATATATATATATACTACAAGTCTACAAATATTTATGCATTTTTAACCATTTGAAAGACTCTGTTTCTAGAAGTAAACCCATATGCTACTCGCCAATGAGCCTTTGGTTTTTAAAGATGGATTTTCTGAAATCAAGAATCTCTTTTTGGTGTTCTATTATAGAAATTACAAAAAGAAATAGCAAAAAAGACAGAAAGTTCTAGTCTGGTCCCATTGACCCAGACCCAGACCCAGACCCACTCCCATCCTGCTGGTTCTGGCTGTAGGAAACCTGGGTGGCAGGCAACACTGGTCCAACAACAGGTGGGCATAAACCCAGGCCCAGCTAACCAGGGCCAGGCTTGGATTACAATTTTAATAATTATCTTTCCATAATTTTCATATTAATTTTATTAAAAACAAATATCACAAACAATACTGTAACCAAAAACACTTGAGAAAATAAAACATAAAAAATGCATAATGTAACACCCCCTTCCCGAGATGGAAAAGGAGGTTACATCTAAAACAAACCGTCAATACAAGCATACAGAGCATTATTAAACCTTAAATAAAATAAGCACCAACAAAAATAACAATCGACTCAAACGATACACTTTCTTTCTTCCAATACTTACCTCAAAGCATTAATAAAACCTAAAACTTCTTACCAACAAACCTCTTATATAGAATGAAGTTCTGAATTCCTTAAACTCTTTAGATTCCCTTCGAATACCTGCTGCGAACAAAGAAATGCGGCTGAGCCAAACGCTCAGTGCACAGATACAATTGATAACAAACGAATAATCGAACCCAATACCGAAAATAATAAAAATCTGAATTTTAGACAAGAGCCTTGAATTTTTGAGTGTTTACGAAAGCTAAATTGAGTATAATCATTCCACATCTAACTTCAACTACAGACTTTATTACCCCAAAACAAAGAAAACGAAACCAAAAGAAATTAGACCAAAAGACTCAAATTTAATTGCTTAATCAAAAGTCATAACAAAAAGAATAAATCCAAATTCATATATCGAGACAGTAATTTTGTCAAAGTTCAAGACTGTCAAATCAAAACAAATATTGTCAACTAAATACCAAACTAATCTGAGAAACTTAAATCAAAATCATATCATAAGATTGCATAACGAGCTCGAACAAATAATCGCATACACTTGAGTTTCATGTCACACATAAACAGATACAACAAGTGTCAGACATAAGCCACATAGGCACGTACGTTGGACATTCTCATCCAACTGTACTAAATAATGTGAGATGCGGTGTTGGGCACTACACCGTCATCCACCCAACAAACTAGGGCCGACCCATACGTCTCCCATCACACCACGCCAGCTCTCATCAGAGTACACAAAATCAAAAGGAGACGCCGTGGACTGATCACACCGCCACAGGTGGTGTCACGCCATCGGTGCCACAATGACGTGCCTATGGTACCCCCATAGGTGGTTAGTAGCTCGGTACACCTTAACGTATAAACTTCAAAAGTATGTCACAACACATGTGATCACACTAAATGAATAACAAATCATACTAATTACAAAAACGAAAAAAAAAGGGTATTTGAACGTACAAAAATATTGACCGCTCCACTTAAAAGCTTTATTTTTCGAACACTCTAAACCAAAAGACTTACAAATCGAAAAGGAATTTAAATGGCAAAAGTGTCATAAGCCATTGACATAACTTTGTATACGAACTCTTGACATATATTTAAAACCAAAAACATATGGCGATTAAAATCCGAACGTAGACTAGGAATTTCACACTCACAACTTTTCGAAATCATGTCATACTAATTTCAACACTTTACACGTTTACAAATCTAACATTTTCCCATACTTCAAAGAGGTTTTAGAAAACTATAACTAAACAAAAGTTTTAAATAAATGTCTTATGATTCCAAAGAATCAAGAATGAACTGAATCGGATTTAAAATAGATTTTTCACGAATTTTTGAAAATAGTTGCGCTGTTCTCGTCTAAAACGAGACCAGTTTCGGAAAACACAAATTTTAGACACCTTAGCATAAAAATCACAGTTTGCTCGTGTGACAGTAAATCGTAGACGACATCTCCAGATTTTCAAAACCTTATCGTATGCCTTAATCCGATAAACGAGTGATTTGTTATGATTTTTGAAAATAACACGAAATTTTCAGAGTAAAATTCAGCGGATTTATAAATTGAATTTGACGTTTTTAACATATGCAAACCTCGATTTATTGCATGAAAAATAAAAACCGAAAGAAGACCCACCCGAGAATTCACATGATCAATCGAACGACTAACCCATGATCAAACAATCAACTGATCAAACGGAAACACAAAAATACTTTGGTGGAAGTAAAAACACATTATTTAGCAAACCGAACGGCACGACTTGAAGGAACTAACAAAGAGACCGTACGGATTCAACGAATCAATTAAATACAATTGGAATTAGTATATTCATATGCATAAATAACCGATCTAATAAACACAACGGAAGAAAATATAACGAATCCGTACACACATATATAACGGCTCAATAAACGCAAGTTAATGAGGGAAAAATAAGGAATCCGTACCTTTAAATATCTGAAAAGTGCTAATGAAAACTCCATCAAATTCCTTCAACAACTCTTTAATATCACGATCAAAACTTCTAACACGAAACCAATTTTAAACCCTAAAGATGGATGCTTAAAACCCTAAAGATTTCAGCCGCATTTTTTTTTCTTTTCTCCTTTTGCTGCCCTAAATATTTCATTTTGAAGAATTCCTAATGGGTTAAGCAAAAATACGAGATTACCTAGATGGTTATCCAAATATCTAAAGTTTTCTTTTTCCTATTGACAACCTTAGTCCATCTAGTTTCACATGGTTTACAAACTTAATCACATATTTATGGTCAAATCTTTTTTTTTTAAACTAAGGGATATTACACATAATAAATCTATAACCAGCTTTAAACTGACAAAAAAAAACGATACTAAACCAATCCCCAATCCAATTTAGACTTACATAGGCTATGTTATAACGAGACTTCCTAAAATAAACTACCGAAAAAGGACCACCGTCCCTAACCGGACCACTATTTTGAGGCCTCTTCTTAGCCAGCCATCCAAGCTTGGGATCGGTCTCGGGCCTAGACTCGTTTGTTCACCTCTTCCATCAGATATCAGCAAACAGACTACAATAATACCACTAGTTGATCACCATACCACAAGACCAAAAAAAAAAACCAAAAGTAACATCCGAACAATAAATTCTGGCTCAAACTTTGCACATCTTTTGCTCTATAATCTTTGTGCACAGTAATCTGACTCGCGAAAATCGTTTTTGTTCCACAATCTCTGGTTCTTTTGCCACTTGACCTCAAGAAAACTTATCCAAACAATAACAACGTTGTCATTGTCGTTGTTCTCATGAAACCGTCCGTATCTACCATTTTTGGATTAACCGGGAAGTCTCTTTGGAACAAGATTGTGGCCATAACGGTGAAAGCGTGACAACTTTTCCGATGAAGATCAGAGTTGGAGATACGAATTCTTCTGATGCGATTTTATCAACAAGATCCTTCAGCTCTGCCAAAGCCTGCATGATTTTGCAATAAATCATCACCAGATATAAATTATAACCTCCATACCAAAAATTTGAAACAAGGTTTGACCTTTTTGGTCAAACGGGCCAATTTTTATGGAATTTACTATCCAAGTTGGTAGATGTGCTTACAATGCGTTGTTGTGGTGGGGGAGAAGATGGGACAACTCAGGTAAATTATTAAATTAACCCCATGACAAATTAACACCTTTAAAACCTTCTACAATTCTTTCATTTGTCTACCTCACTCTCGCCCGCCTAGTCCAGTCCCATCGAAGTACCGAATGCATAATTTCCACATTACATGACAATACGAATACCCGAAAGTCGTATGTTTGACATTCGAAGTCCAAGTACGTTCTTATAAATTACCTGGAATAACTTTCACTTGAACGCCTTTTTGTTGGAGAAAATCCATCTCCTGTCCACCTCTTCCAAACACCTATATGTAGAAATAGAACCCAATCCATTTCACAAGTTAGCACCCAACGAACCGATTTCTAGATACTAATTGTTTTCTGTATTCGGATATTTGCAAATGAAAAGCTCACCAATGGATCCCCTCCTTTAAGCCTCACATCATTTGCCCCAACTTCAGCGAAGCTCAAAAGCAACTCATGAATCTCTTCCTGCATACACATTATTCGAACACAATTAGGAAACAAGAACTCATGACTAGGGGCAGGTTCAAATGAAAAACCGTAAATACTTGATTAATGTCGTGATAGATATTCATGATGAAAATTATTCATAATGACAATACATGATATTCATGATGAATATGCATGAAAAACCCCTATTGTTTCATTAACCTTTAGAAGAGTCTGTATTGGCTCCATAAGAGAATTATGAATATTGTGGTTTATGTTTAATCCACATTCCAACTTAACCACCGATTTGAAAGACATGTATCATGCATGCTTTATCTTGCTTCACATGAAATTTGGTTGAAAACAAGAAAAATGAAATGCAAGAAAATTATCTAAGTGAACTTGAGTATGAGTTTATATATGCTTGATGTATTAGTTGCATCATTATCCCAAATTCATAACACATACTTAGGTATGTGCAAATTACTTATTGAAAATGCATCATAGGGTGCACATTATTTGTTAGTAAAGGGAAAAATGGCGGTTAGACACGAGGGACATTAGGCCCCCATCAAAAGTATTCATCTTTCTTTAGTTTGTATATCTTTGTTTCTTTCTGAATGGACATTTAGGTGTTGTATACTTTCTTTGATTGCCAACTCTAGCACTATAGGATGTTATAGTTTCCGATTTCTTATATAGACTACAACAAGGACATTTTAGCACCATATTTATATTTGTAGCAGACCCATATCGATTCAATGCCACAACTTGAGAGTAGTTTGGAATCTTGGGATTAGGATTAACCTTTAGTGGACAAATTATTGATTTCTTTCCCGGCTGTTGGAATGACCCGTGGTTGAGAAGACTTATTGGCCACAATGGTGCTTGTAGCCAAGCTTTTCGAAAGCTTATTGGCCACATGGGATTGTGAAAAAGCCATCGCCAAAGAAAAACCGTTTTTGCTTGTGCAGTTACAAGCCAAGTTTTTCATGTGGGTCACACTGTTTTATAAAATACTAAGTGAAAAAAGCTCCACCATTGTGGATGCTCTAATGGAAGAGATGGGATGTGTCTCCATTAGTGTAAATAAACTTGTGCCGCATGCTTGTACAGGGACGGAACATAACCTTTAAAACCGCAGGGCCGGACCTAATATATTATATAATTCCAAAAATATAAAAATACATTATCCAAAATTATAACATAGTAAAAACTCTAATACTAGACATTAAATATGAAAATGTTAAACATCGTTCATCAAAGTGGAACCCTTCGATCTTTCGCGGCCTTAAAGTCTTCCACAATTTCCTCCAAACTGATCTTTTCAGCAATTTCCCTTTCAATAAACAAAATCAACGAGTCGTTTAAAAACTCATCATCCATTTTATTCCGTATTCTTGTTTTCACAATATTGATGGCCGAAAATGATCTCTCGGTTGTCGCGGTAGAAACTGGGAGAGGAGCTCGTGTTGATGACCCATGTAGATCTATGTCAAAACAAGAAAGAAGAGGTATGGTTCCTTGACTCTGGATGCAACAATCACATGACAGGAAATAAAGAATGGTTCTCGGAGCTGGAAAAAGGTCTTTTACGAATAGTGAAACTCGAGAATGATACGAAGAAGGAGGTTGTCGCAAAAGGAAGCATAAGGGTGCAAGTGAATGGTATTATTCAGGTAATATTAGATGTCTATTTTGTTCCTGAATTGAAAAACAATTTACTTAGTCTTGGACAACTTCAAGAAAAGGGGTTATCGATTTTAATCCAACATGGAACTTGCAAAGTATTTCACCCTACGAGAGGGTTAATAATGAATACTAACATGAGTGTAAATAGAATGTTCTATCTTCTAGCTGCTATGGCGCCAAAGAATATGTGTTTGCAGGTTGATGTTGTATCCGAAAAAGAATCACACCTGTGGCATTGTCGTTTTGGGCACCTTAATCACAAGGGGCTTAGAACACTTGCATATAAGAAAATGATGATCGGCTTACCTCCAGTAAAGTCCCCAAAGATTATATGTACTACTTGTTTAACTGGAAAGCAACATAGAGAATCGATACCACTGAGGAGTGCATGGAGGGCCTCAAAGATGCTTCAACTAGTACATGCTGATATTTGTGGTCCGATCAAACCCACTTTGAGTAGTAACAAAAGTATTTTGTAAGTTTTATCGATGATTTTAGTCGTAAAACTTGGGTTTATCTGTTACATGAGAATTCAGAAGCATTTACTAATTTTAAGAATTTTAAGATGTCTGTTGAAAAGGAAAGTGGTGAAAAATTATTTGTTTAAGGACAAACAGGGGTGGTGAGTTCACCTCAAACGAGTTTGGGGAATTTTGCAAGAGTAACGACATCAACAGACAATTGACAATAGCATTCACATCGCAACAGAACGGCGTGGCCGAAAGGAAGAACAGAGCGATCATGAACGCTGTAAGGACCGTGTTAAACGAGAGACAAGTTCCAAAAGTTTTCTGGCCTGAGGCAGTGAAGTGGTAAGTGCATGTGCATAATAGGAGCCCAACTATATTCTTGGAAAACAAAACTCCCAAAGAAAAGTGGAGTTCCATGAATCCTACGGTCGATTACCTTTGAATATTTCGGTGTGTTGCCCATGCTCATGTACCGGATCAAAAGAGAAGCAAGCTCGATGACAAAAGCAAGATGTGTGTTTTCTTGGGTGTTAGCGATGAATCTAAAGCCAACAGATTGTTCGATCCGATCACAAAGAAGATCATAGTAAGTAAAGATGTCATATTTGAAGAAGCAAAAAGGTTGGGATTGGGGTAGAACTGAAAAGGAACGCAAAGACGATGTGATCATATCAAAAGATGAAGATGCTAGCGATATAGAGGAAGAAACTGAGCAGAATGGAGAAACAGGTACAAGTCAAAAATCTTATGGCAGCAGTAGCAGTACATCAACCGAAACTGATGAACCGAATAACGACCAGGAGGTTCCAGTTGAAGGGAGGGGTGCATGAAATAGAAAAGAACCAACATGGATGTCAGATTATGAGACAGGAGCAGACTCAAGGTGAAGGTGATCCTTATCTCTTTACAGAAGCAAACAAAATCAAGAAGTGGCGAGAAACAATGGCTACAGAAATAAAATCCATAGAGAAAAAACAATACATGGGAATTAACAAACTTACCGAAAGGAGTGAAGCCTATTGGAGTCAAGTGGGTTTTCAAAACTAAACTTGATGAAAGAGGGGAAGTACAAAAGTTCAAAGCGAGGTTGGTAGCAAAGGGGTATGCACAACGATATGGAATAGATTATACGGACGTGTTTGCACTTGTCGCAAGACTAGATACTGTGCGGGTAATACTTGCGTTAGCAACACAAAGTAATTGGGAAGTGTTTCAGCTTGACGTAAAGAGCGCCTTTCTTCACGGAGAACTCAAAGAAGAAGTGTTTATCGAGCAGTCGGAAGGTTTGTGAATAAAGGAGAAGAAGACAAAGTGTATAGGTTGAAAAAGGCATTATACGGCCTTAAACAGGCTCCAAGGGCCTGGTACAGTAAGATTGAGGCGTACTTTGCACGAGAAGGCTTTGAAAGGTGTACGAGCGAACACACGTTGTTC
Organism: Arctium lappa; assembly: GCA_023525745.1. NCBI lineage: Eukaryota > Viridiplantae > Streptophyta > Magnoliopsida > Asterales > Asteraceae > Arctium > Arctium lappa. Next base: position 727,967 of record CM042049.1, read on the forward strand.
ACCAAATCAAAAGAAGGTAGAATATTGATAGTTAGTCTCTATGTAGATGATCTAATCTATGCCGGGAATAACAAAAAAATGTGTGATGAGTTTAAAAACTCGATGATGTTGGAGTTTGACATGTCCGATCTGGGAAGGATGAGACATTTCTTTGGAGTAGAGGTCATACAAAGTGCAACTGGAATTTTCATTTGCTAGAGGAGATATGCTCGTGAAGTTCTAGCAAGGTTTGGCATGGAAGACAGCAATCCGATAAAAAAATCCTATTGTTCGAGGGACAATTTTAACAAAAGATGAAGCATGTGATGAAGTTGATGCAACTATGTTCAAATAAGTAGTTGGTTGTCTTATGTATCTCACTGCGACCCAACCTGATTTAATGTATGGAGTGAACTTGATCAGCAGATTCATGGCTCGTCCAAAACTGTCACATTAGCTTGCAACCAAGAGAATATTAAGGTACATAAAGGGGAGTACCGAGTTTGGCGTTCTCTACAAGAAGGGAGAATATAGCAAAGGTTTTGTGGCTTATACAGACAACAACTATGCTGGTGATATGGATGATGGAAGGAGCGCCTCTGGTTTCGTATTCATGATGGGGTCTAGAGCGGTTTCATGGTCTTTCAAAAAGCAACTGGTGGTGAGCCTGTCAACCACCGAAGCCGAGTACATTGCAGCGACATTTTGTGCTTGTCAATGCGTCTGGCTTAGGAGAATCTTGGAGCAGATTGGAGTTGAAGAGAAGACATGTACTGTGTTGTATTGTGACAATAGTTCTACCATTCAACTCTCAAAAAATCCCGTATTCCATGGAAAGAGTAAGCACATCGGAGTAAGATTTCATTTCCATAGAGAGTTGGTAAGTGACGGAGTAGTGAAGTTGGGCTTTTGTAGCTCAAAGAACCAAGTTACTGATGTTATGACAAAACCATTGAAGTTCGAACAGTTCGAGAGGCTTCGTACCATGCTCGAAGTGACTAAAGTTGATGAAGTAAGCTAAATGCAGATGTTTAGCTTAAAGGAGGGAATGATGGTCAAAGTATGTTTATTTGTTTTCTTTTGAATTAGTCCAATAAGTCAAGTAGTTTGGGAAGTCCTGGTCTTGTGGGTAACTACCTGTTTTCTAGATTTTCAGTTTGCTTTCTGTTTTGTAATGGCTATAAAAGCCTATCGGTGCTTCAGTTTAATAATTAATCTCTTCCAATCATTCTTTATGTGATCACCTTATTGAGTTGTCAACAATCACAAAGGTTCATATGTGAATGAGTTCATATGTGAATTACACTGGTTCACATATGAACATATAGTTCGTATGTGAATCATACAGGTTCATATATAAGCTCGTCCCGTGTATTTGTCCCGTGTATGTGAAAATTTTGTACATGCCAAAAATGTCTATTTTGAAGTCTTAAAGTGTTTTCTTTGAGATTAATCAAATGTGGTTTATTTTATGAAGATATTGCATTTTTACAAATTTGACTTTATATAACATTGAGAAATGTTTGGATTTGAGACACTGAGACATTTTATAAACTGAGACATTTTATAAACTAAATCATAAAGGTTATAGTTTTGATGTGTTTATGAGGGTTATTTGATGTTAATACATTCATGGTGCAGTTTGGTAGTATAAACTAGTTGGTCTTCTTTTGGAGACGAGTTATCCTTACCATGGGAGATTTTGACTAAATCGTATTTTGAGCATGAGTTTGCATAAATTTGAGTAAATGTATGTTTTGACTTTTGTTGAATATTATTGAGTATTCCCATAAACATGAGGATTTTTGACTTAAATTTGACTCAAATGAGTCTTGGGGACATTTGTCCGGTTTTAATAGCTTATTGTGGATCTTTGAAATTGATTTGCATTTATTGCATTATGTTAAGAATTGCATGTTTTGAGTGCGTTAGTCATTCATCTGGGTTATGTAATGTTTTAGACTGTAATGCAGTTGATCCATAAGCGTACGAGTCAGTCATGGTTGATAAGTGAGGAGTCTTGATGTTCTCACTTTGTGAAAAATGTCAGAGTAGACATTGTTGTCATCATGGTGTTGCGGAGGTGAACCTTTATGGGTTGGACTCCGGCACTGTGATTTTTTGGTGGTTTTGATGTTCTAACTCTTATGCATGAGGGTTAAACATCTTGAGTTATCAAGTAGAGAGTTGAGACTCCTATCTTGAATGCTAGGGAGTATACACTAAAGGTCGAGTGAGAACCTTGAGGTTGTAACTCCACTAGAGAGCGAATAAGCACTAAGATCGAGTATCCTTGAGGTGGAGCCCAGCGAGGCGTGCGCACTAGAGGTACTCAGTCCTTGAGGTAAAACCCGATGTGTGGTGTATACTAAAGGCAATTATGACTTGATGTGACTCTTATTAGAGCGTGCACTTAAGTTACCGATATGAGGTGTAGTACAATAACACATATATATATATATATATATATATATGTGTGTGTGTGTGTGTGTGTGTGTGTGTGTGTGTGTGTGTGTGTGTGTGGCATACTTATGTGTTCTCACCACGTTCAATGGAAACGGGTCTCCCCCGTCACTAAAAGGTATTGTTTTGGGAATTGAGTATTATCCATGTTTTCAATGACGTTTTGAGTATGGATTGATATCCATGATTTATGGTTATAATTGAGTTTTAATTATACATCTTTTTATAGGTGATTTGAATAATAGAGTTCTATCTATGTTTTCAGAATTTGAATAGTTAACTTAATTATGTTTTGGAGTGAGTGTTGGGTTTTGAATCCATATCGAATGGGTGTTTTGATTCAATGTTTATCATCACAAAAATAGTGGGTTTGGAAAGATGTTGCTTTTACGATAAACACATTTCATAATGAGAAGTTATTGTTTTAACTAAACATTCTTTCAGTTTTACTATTTTATATTTATGATGAAAACTGTTTGAACTTACTAGGTATTAGCCTAACATTTTTATTTGTCGGCATGTGCATCAGGTTCTTGTTGGAGAATGGTAGAATGGTACTAGCGACACCGTGAAGAGTTGAGTGTTAGTTAGATACACGAGAATAGTGTAACTATTGGGTGAAGCCTTCCGAACTTTTGGAGATAGTAATTGGTAATGAGTTTAGTAACATCCAACCTTTATTTTGTCTTTATATAAGACTTGGGTTAATAATTGTTGAGGTTAAATCTATTTAATTTAAATATCTTAAGAATTAACTTGTAGAAAGAGATTTTATCCTTTATTTGACGCATTATTGAAAATTTTAATTAGATGTTTTTTTTTTCAAATTTGAGGGTGTTACAAATACCCTGGTTAACAAAGTTTGTACTATTTCTTTGGTTAACAAAAGAAGGGGATATATATATAGGGAGATGTTCAACTAAGAAGTATTTCATATATATGTATATGTATATATATATACATGGGTTCAAACGATAACAACATCTATTTAAGAAATAACGAAAACAACCGGGTACATACAAAATCATATATGATTCATGCGACTATGCGCGCGACATGTGAGTCGCGGTTGACATCGCCCACATCCGAATTTTTCGAATAGTGCAAAATCACATATGATTTTGTATACGATCTACTGTTTTTTGTCTTTTTCTTGTTTTCTTAAATAGTTAGCATTATCGTTTGAAACTTCCTCTCACCCTCTCTGTTAGACCACAGTCTCATTGGATTCAAGATCATCCAATCTGAAGATCGTAATCTAAAGCTAAAGCCGGAACGTCGACTCTCGATATAAAAGTCTATGTCTATTTGTAATAAATGTCAATGTAATTTATTGTAATATGTTTTAGTTTACTTAGATCTATATATCTAAGTTAAAGTATTGTAATAGTTAGTTAAAGGTAACTTAGTTAGTTATTTAGTTTCTAGTTTATATTAGATATAATATCTAGATTTAATATCTAGATATTAATCTTGATAGTGTGTTCAACACACTTGCTAGATTTTAGGTGTCTCTCTAGTATCTCTCTCAACACATCAATCAGATCATAGATCACACACAAACACACACAACAAGGTGAAAAAGAGAGAAAACATTGAGAACACATTCAAGCTTAATCATTCAACCTTGTAATCGTTTCTATATTCAATACAGGTTGGTAATCGTTAATGTGTTGTTGTTTCTTAGAACTTGTTAAGTAGTATTGTTGGACCGACAATTGGTATCAGATCCTGATTAAGATCAAAACAAGTTTTATGAGAAAAACGACTCTGTGTTCTTCAAGAAAAATTGATTTCGAGTGTAAGAGTGTTTTAAGTGTTAGAATCGATCAGGTTGTGATCTATTTACATGCTAGATAGAGTTGTATGTATTTAATTTCACTTTAAAGCTTAATTCGAGTTCCAATTTGTGATTTTTGTGAGTGAACTGTCGAGTGAAGAAGGTCACTGTGCGATCAAAATACTCTTCAAAAAGTGTATTTTAGTGAGATCGAGTGCTCATAATCTGTTCTAGAAGTGATTCTAGACACATTGGTAGTGTTTGGTTGTGCTAATCATTACAGGAACAAAGATTTAGTCGAATTTTGAAAGTACAGGTCGAATAACCCGCAAACCAGAGGAAGAATAACACGCAAAGTCCCATTTTGCGCGTCCTTCATCAAACGCAAAGTCCTACTTTGCGCGTCTCAAGTGACCCGCAAACCTCTACTTTGCGCCTCTCAAGCCAAACGCAAAGCACACTTCTCGTTTCAAAGAGCAATCGCAAACCTCAAAGCTCACTTCTCACAAGTCAACATACGCTCCTCACAAGACACGCAAACCTCAGTTTGCGCGTCCCAAAGCACCCGCAAACCTCAACTTTGCGCTTCCATCTAGACCCGTAAACCTCAGTTTGTGCTTCCCACTAGACCCGCAAACCTCCATTTGCGCGTCCCATTAGACCCACAAACTTCCATTTGCGTTCCCAACTTGAAACGCAAAGCTTCTCAATCGCAAAGCTCCAATTTCCAGACTTAGAATATTTTTCTGAGAATTTTTCGAAACTTAGAATAGCGGGACCCCCGTGCTAAGTCTGCCTAGGGGGACAAAATTTCTTGTGTGATCAAATTTTATCTGGGTTAACGATCATATCTGTCAAGTTTTTCTCATATAATCAATACAGGATGACATCCAAAGAAGCTCTCGCAATAGGAACCGACACCAAGCCACCAGTTCTCTTTCGAGGGGAATACGAACAGTGGAAGGATAGGTTTCTAAACTTCATTGAAAGACAAGATTTGGGTAATTTCATTATACAATCCCTAGAAGAAGGCGTAATGGAAACACAGTATAGGGAGCCAGCAGCAGGAACTCAAGAAGAAAGAGTTGCACTTTCTTATACAGATCTAACAGGTGATGCTAAGCTAAGAGCAAAAGGCGACAGGTTAGCTAAGTCATACATTCTACAAGGGATTACAAATGAAATCTATGTAAAGATTGACAACTACAAAGCCTCAGCCAAACAAATGTGGGATCAACTAGAGAAAATGATGTTGGGTTCAAAGATTGGGAACCAACTGAAAATCTCTAACTGCCTGCACAGTTTTGAAGAATTCAAAGGCAGAACTGGAGAAACTCTAGAAGGAACATATGATAGGTTTGTGACATTGCTAAACGAATTGAGCAAGAACAAGGTCAAAAAATCTGAAATCGAGCTGAATATCAAATTCCTGAGTATTCTACAACCAGAATGGAAAAGTTTTGCCAGGCAGATGAGGCAGATAAAAGACCTGAATGAGATTCCACTTCACGAGGTGTATGAAACCCTCCGACAAAATGAAGATGAGGTGGATGAAATTCTAGCAGAAAAGAGAAAAGGAAAGACAGTTGAAGACACAGTCGCTCTTGTTGTGAAGAAGAAGAAGAACAAGACGATTGTGTATGAATCAGAAGAAGCTGAAGCTGATGTTGTCTCTGACTCGGATGAAAATGAACAAATGCAGCAAGCAATGCAGTTTCTAACAAATGCATTTCAGAAAAAGTTCTACAGAAATCCAACGTCAAACAGTCAGAGGTACACTTCTGGACCCAACAACTATGCTCACAAGGAAAGAATTGAAGGAAACAGATATGAAGGAAAAAGATTTGAAGGGAAGAGATTTGAAGGGAAGAGACAAGAGGAGAAGAAATCTGATGAGAGAAGATATCAGACAGAAGGAAACAGATTGGAAGAGAAGAAACCGGAAGAAAGGAAGTACAAAGCTGAAGGATCAAGTCAGCCAGGACCACCGATGTGCTACAACTGTGGCAAAACCGGTCACTTTGCCAAGGATTGCCGAATATCAAAGGTTAGAAACTCCGACTTCTACAAGAACAAGATGCTTCTTGCAAAGCAACAGGAGGCAGTCAAGGCGCTGATGGCTGAAGATGAATACTGGCTGGATCACTCAGATGAAGAAGAAAAGGATGAAGCCGTCAATATGTGCTTGATGGGCAAAATCGAATCAGATACTGAAGCTGATTCAGAAAATGAAGAATAGGAGGTATGTGATTTATCGTATAAAGCTTTAATGAATAAAATGCATGCTATGGTTTTAAAACAAGAAGAGTTAGAATCTAATCTTAAGCGAGAAAATGGTGTTATTATTAATAAAAACCAATTGATACAAAAACTTAGCGATGAACTTGCTGAGAAGAAAGTATTAGTTGAGGTTTTACATACAAACGCTGACACCAACGCAAAAGAACAGACTATAATTCTAAAAGAGAATAGTGAGCTCAAGTCTAAATTGACAAAAAGTGAGATTGATTTTTATAAGCTTACTGATATGCATTCTTTATGTATTAAAGAAAACAAGACTTTAATTGCTAAATTAGATGATTTGGAAAAGAAGCTATACTCATTAGGTCAAAGTGATCAAACCATTCATCTTAACAAACCGAAAAAGAACAAAGAAAATTGGGGAATCGGTTATGTGAAACCTCAACGTCTTCAAAAGGGTATAAGAGAAGTGCCTGCACTTTATGACTATACCTCTATGCTTGTTTCTCACTGAATCGACTCATTTAAAGTTTTCCATACTAAACTATCAGAAGAGGATGAAACTAATGAATTTGAAAAACGAATGAAGTCAACTAAAGTTCACGCTCCATTTTATTATGCAAAGTTGAATAATAGTTATGACTATCCAAATGATGAAAAGAAATCTCTTTCAACTGACTACTTTCAAAGTTATTCTGAAAAAGAAATGGAGGCGAAGCCTGTTATAGGTAAAATTTATGTCCCTTCTCTCGTGTTAGAAAGTAAAATTTCTAAACTCGAGACCTCTTTATCAAATGAAAGACTTATGATTGAGATTCAACAAAAGGTTTTTTCAACTGTTATGAAAAATGTTGTTTTTACAAAGGCTTCTACTTCTAATGACATGTTTGGTTCATCAAACAAAGAGTTTAATTTTCTTAATTCTGACGGTGGTTTAGATGGTTGTTTTGAACAAATTGATTTTAATGCGAAACTTCCTAACCATGCATCTTTTGTTAAGAAAACTTCAAGAAAAACCAGTTTGCCTGTGTTCAGTGCAAAATCAACGAAAGCTTTCGTTGATAAATCAGTCTCTGTGAACGCTAAGAGTGCTAAAGGCAAGAAAATATCTCAGCATTCACAGAAACCAACCACTACTGGTAATTCTAAGAAGAAACATTCAGTTGTTGCTCAAAGGTCAAACTCACCAGTTTTACATGTTTCAGATATGAGCAAGTCAAGACCTGGAGCCCATTCTCAATGGCAACCAAAACGGAAGCTTGACAAGGCCGTTTTATCGTCTAGTAGTGTTAATTGTAATAAGACTTCACTTACTAAAGATGTTGTGATTGCTGAAATTGCTGTTTTGAATCCAAAACTTGTTGTTTCTCGTAAACAATATACAATGAAGCAATTATTTCAGTTATCTTTATCTGCTGGAAAGTCGTCTATCTATAATAAACATGTTTCTATTACTTGTCAAGATTCTGGAGATTGGTTTGGAAATTACCATGTGCATTCATCTCATACCAACTCTCATGCTTTTAAAAAGAACAAAGGATCCAATTTGAAATGGATACCAAAAACTTGTGCTAACACAGCAGGACCCAAATTCCAGTGGGTACCTAAGGCTAAATCTGTGTTGCAGGCACACAAAGCTTAAAGAGAAAGCGACTTCTGATTATGTACAGATCAGGACTCGTTCTTCAATGTCAAAATGGCTTTTGAACACAGCAGTTCAAAACCCGGACTTCAAAGTCAAGATTATGGCTTCTAAGTACATCAGCTTAGAACCCGGACTTCAAAGATCAAAAGACCTTACTCCGTGCTGAAAATGAAATTGTACTCCAATACTCGAATGAGGAAATCAACCATCAAGGGGGAGTACATATTTATCTGAAATTTTATGCATATCTTTTTCATATGATAATTTTCAAATGCATAATTTCAGGGGGAGTAAAAAGGTGATGACTTCTGATTACTTCTGATCAGAACTCGTACTTTAAAAGTTTTACTGCTTTTTGTCTTTTCAATATAAGTGAATAATTATTACTTTGACTTGACATTAGACTTTTGCAGAATTTTTGAGAGAAGCTTACAAGTTCATATTTCTATGACTTAAAGTTTAGCTTCATGAGATGAAAGATCACTCGTTAAGGTATACTTTTATATCTTCATCTCATATATGGTTGAAAGAAGGACAACTTTCAATCATCGAAAACATTGTTTTTAATGTTCAAACCACTTCCCGATTTTTCATCAGATTTTATATTTTGGGAGTGTATTTTTAAATGTTTTCATGATCAATATTGTGCTTTAACTGAAATAGTTAAACCAATCTGAGCATCACGTGCATCATAGGAAAACAAAGAATCTTTGTGCTAGGAAATAACACAACTTCTATGGAATCACCTTAACTAGTGATTTCTACCCAAGAAGTTAATCCTTAGTGATTGAGTGTGCAAATAGAAAAGGAATGAGTGTGATTAGAGAAAGCAAAAAGTTTAAAAGAAAGAGCGTGTGAGAACAGAGTTAAAAGAATATCAAAACTCTGCACCAACTTTTTCTGAGCCGGGTAGCCACCATTCTAGTGATTCACAATTCTTTGGTGATCATTATTGAAACAGGCAACTAACCCATGCCAACTCTTGATCAAACCTCACCATCTACTCATTTTCTTCTCAAAAAGAAAAATTTTCATTTTCAAAGGGGATGCAGCACATTTGCTATCTGATTTTCATTTGGAAAATCTGGATATTGAAAAGAAGGAAGTCTGCCCTACCTTCGCACTTCAATCATGCACATTGAGTCTATGTTTAACTTACTGTTGTCTCAGTGGTTTACACAATTTTGAGCCAATAAGCAATCATCCGTGCTTAATTCTTTCAAACACAAGCACAAACACACAAGGATTTAGATTCTTTGTCATAACGTTTATAAAAATTACCTTTATGGTGTTTCGATGATTAAATGGAAGCCCTGGGGGAGTCAACATCAAACAACTCCTTTCCAATGTGTATTCGTTACACACAGTGACTTAGTGTTACTGACAGGCATGTTAACTGATTCATTAGTTGATTCAGGTGTTACACATCTAATTTGTCTAGATTTGCAAAGATCTGGATGAATCTCTTATGAATTGACGAATCAGGGGCTCTAACCGCAAGATTGACATTTCTAACCACAAATTTTGATGAAGTCGTTGCACTTGACATCAAAAAGGGGGAGAATGACTACAGAAGAAATGGCAAAGATCACATGTTTCAAGAATCACATCTACTCTTCAAAGGGATAGCTTGTTAGATTGAAGACATGCTGATTTCAGAGCTAGAGAAAAGAGATTGCATCTTCTGAGCTGAACAAGAAGACTGAATTGGATAAATCTTTTTATTATATGATCTTGATCCAAAGGGGGAGATTGTTAGACCACAGTCTCATTGGATTCAAGATCATCCAATCTGAAGATCGTAATCTAAAGCTAAAGCCGGAACGTCGACTCTCGATATAAAAGTCTATGTCTATTTGTAATAAATGTCAATGTAATTTATTGTAATATGTTTTAGTTTACTTAGATCTATATATCTAAGTTAAAGTATTGTAATAGTTAGTTAAAGGTAACTTAGTTAGTTATTTAGTTTCTAGTTTATATTAGATATAATATCTAGATTTAATATCTAGATATTAATCTTGATAGTGTGTTTAACACACTTGCTAGATTTTAGGTGTCTCTCTAGTATCTCTCTCAACACATCAATCAGATCATAGATCACACACAAACACACACAAGAAGGTGAAAAAGAGAGAAAACATTAAGAACACATTCAAGCTTAATCATTCAACCTTGTAATCGTTTCTATATTCAATACAGGTTGGTAATCGTTAATGTGTTGTTGTTTCTTAGAACTTGTTAAGTAGTATTGTTGGACCGACACTCTCTCTCTCTCTCTCTCTCTCTCTATATATATATATATATATATATATATATATATATATATATATATATATATATATATATATATGGGAGAGATCAAATGCAAACCACTTTAATTTTTACCAATCCTGCAAACCATCAATTTCATTGGTCAAATTAATAAATTGGTTCATGAAATTGATTAATTTGATGAACCTTTTTTGGATGAAATTGTTTCATACATTTGTGTCTTTTATGTAAAAATGAAATTGTTTCATGTATTTTTTAATTCTGATGAAACTTTTTCTTTTTCACATAAAAAATACAAATATATGAAACAATTTCATCAAGAAAAGAATTATATGTAACAATTTCATCAAATTAAATAATTTTATAAAACAATTTCATTAACTTGACCAATGAAATCGACGGTTTACATGGTTTGCAAAATTAAGGTGGTTTGCAAATGAAACTACCCCTATATATATATATATATATATATATATATATATATATATATATATAGGGATATGTTCAAATAAGAAGTTCTAAATGTGTGAGAAGTAGATAAGTGACAACATTTACGGCTTTTACTGTGAAGCACTAGATAATTTCTCGTATGGCCTGCAGAAGATAGAAGGGTAGTTTCGTATTTTTTACAAATTGACGGCAAACAAGTTCATATGTGAACCTACGTGATTCACATATGAACCATACGTTCATTATGAACCAGTTAGTTTATATGTGAACAATTTAACTGATTCATATATGAACCTACAGGTTGATCATATGGAATTATGATACAATTATGAACACGATAACAGAGTGAGGAAGACAGACATTCAACTTGAACAAGTTTAAGAAAACATGAGAACAACCAAATACATGTTGATTAGATCATATGGAATAATGATACAATCATATATGATTTTGTAAGCTTGTTCACATGTGAACAATTTAACTTGTTCAAGTTTCTCAACTTTCTCAATGGACAAGTTTACAGAGTGAGAAAGACAAACATTCAACTTGAACAAGTTGGGTTGGCGGGTTCAAGTCATTTGAGCAACCCAACTCAATGCTTGCAGTTTGAAAAATCTCAACTCAATCTAACCAAACAAAAGTACAATACAACCCAAACTGTGTGGGTTTGTCGGGTTGGGCTAGTTGAACCTTTGGTACATGATTTTACAATTACGAAAGTGTTAGTGTTAGTGATAGTGTTTAAAGAAGCAAAATCAAAGTGAAAACATACAAATAAGGCTAACAAACCCAAAAAAGAAAGTTGAGGGTTCATGATACAAGTAAGAAAGGAATTAAAATATGGTTGAAATTATGATACAATTATGAACAAAGCTAATTACGTGTTGGTCTAATATCTTGTGTACATATATTAATTAAGGACTTAACGAATATACATTCATGGTATAAAAAAGCATCGAGTTCAATGTGTTGGGTTGGGTTCAAATGGCTCTAACCCAATACATGCTGTTTGAATATTCTACAACTCGATTAAGTATCGATTCACTGTGGGTTGGGTTCCCGGGTTGGTCGCGTTAGTCGTGTTTTTTGTACACTCCTGGTATACTTTATAAAAAGAAAGGAGTAAATACATCTTTGGGTCACTCAAGTTGATTGGAACCAACTTGGTACAAATGATAGTCTAAATAAAAATATTATGTCTATAAAGTTTATTTATGTGTTTACGAAGTGAAAAGATTAATGATTCTCAGCCTATCACTGAAAGGTAGATTACAAAGAAAGGCTTGCAACCATGGTTTCTATTCTTTGTAAGTTGTTCAAGTACCAAAGTGTCCTATAAGGTTTGGGGCTGGTAATGCTAACCTAATTCCTAATGATGTAGGAAAGATCGGAGAGTTAAAGTGGTTTTTGGCAGATCATCATAAAAGAAGAAAACGAGCTCAAAAGAAGCCCAAAATCCAACATCAAAAGCGGGAAGACAGGCTCTTTTGCGACTTCTCCCACGAGCTGGATCATGTGTCAGGTCGCACAAGCCATTTCGAGTTATGCACATATTGTGTTTATATGTTTTTTTTTTTTTTGAACAAGAACCAACTTTCATTAAAAGCAAAAACAAAACATTACAACGACGAGAAACAGTCGATAACGGGGGACCTCCACAATAAAGGATCTCTTACATTCCCCTGGGACCCAACTAAAAGACTTTTCCACAATTTGATTTATTATTTATTTGTTTATTTGATTATTTTGCTTCCTAAAAAAATTAGGATTATTATTTGTTTTCTTTAATTATTATTTGTTTGTTTTCTTAATTAATTAGTTTTTTTTTTCTTTGTAGTTTTAAGATTTATCTTTAGTTAATACTTTGAATCATTTCCTACTAATTCAAGATATCTTAAGGTATAATGGATCGATTTGATGCAAGTTATCTTAGGTAATGGATATTGAATTTTAATTTTTCCTTTTAATGTCTTAAATGTCACATTAAATTAAAAAATAAATGCTATAATAATCAAGATGCATGACTTTTGATCTCATTTCCTATATAAGTGTTCTTCGATGATAGTTTACAAACATTTATTACATAAAACGAACTTCAAAATTCAACATGACCAAGTCTATGCTTTTCACCATATGTTTTGTGTTTCTCATGACTCTAGGTAATTTACAATTCCACTCTTAACTCTATTAAAAGTTTTATCATTTAAAATTCCCTAAAAACCATATAAAATCACCTGTCCCAAATGTTCATGTCTTATTTCTGTCCATCAATCACATGAATACACGTCGATCATTAGAGAAATAATATGAACTTACCGGTTTCTTAACAATTTAAAGAATAATATATAATCATTTTAGATTTGCAGGTATGAAGTTGGTTTTGGCCCAATATAATTGTGAAAATGATGTTGCTTTACGACCACCATGTAAACTTGATGCATGTGATCAAGTGTGCCGTTCTACTTATGGATTTCTTGCCTATGGAGAATGTGCTGCACCTGAAGAATGTTTTTGTCATTTTTTTTGTCCACTTCCCCCAATGAGCAGCACGGTATGATCAATTGCGATGTGCTTCACCTGAAGATTGTTTTTGCATGTAAACTTCGACTTCACTCCCAAAAAATGAATAAGCTAAGTGTAAAGCTTAATGCATTTCATGGTTTGTTACTTGGATTTTATGTACATGAAAATTTATTTACTCCTCTGTTTTAATTCCTTGAAGATTATGAATTGTGATTTTATTTTGTGGGCATGGATCATTTGTTTTATTTATAGAAAATAAGAAATAAACACAAGAGTTTGATATATATATATATCTCTCTCTCTCTCTCTATATATATATATAGAGAGAGAGAGAGAGCGAGAGAGAAGGGATCAATTGGAAGCATATGTTAAACTGGAAACTCTAGAAACTAATATTGACCAAATCATTGAATTTCTCCTTTATTTTCTTTTTATTAATTGATAAAGGTATTTTAGTCTTTTACCTAATTTCGTAATATATATGGTAATTATATTATTATTACTATAATATTAATTATTCAATTTTAATGTATTATATATATATATGGTATTAATGGATGATATATTAATGTAAATTATTTTCTTTTTTATTCCGATTTTTGTTTCCTATTAGTGTAAACTATTTTTTTTATTTGATTTCCGTTTCATCACAATTTGGAAGAGAGCTATTTTGATAGAAAATTCAAATATTTAATTATATGTAAAATCAATATTTGTTTTCATTGAATTGAAATATTTTTAGAATAATTTCTTTTGATTAATTCTTTGTTATTTATATGGTTTTTTTTAATTGGAGTGTAAAAAATTATCCAATTGGAACAATGAAGGGTAACATGTTTGATGGTGTTTTGGCTAACGAAATTCATCATAAAATCAATTTGCATTGTAAGATGAAACAGTAATGAAATCAATAATGGATCAGTAATGAAATGACTTCCTTCTGTTGAAGGAGTAATGAAATCACTTTCTTCTGATTAACCAGTAATGAAATCAGTAATTAATCTAATGAACAAGTCATGAACCATAGTAGATTAAAATTTTTGTTAGAAGGAACCCATAACATCACATATGAATCCATAACATCATATATTTCATCCGAACTAAACTAAATCAAGTTAATTAAATGTTTTATCTGACTAACATACTGAAGGGTTTAGGGAAAGTAATAGACAATTTTGCCCTTTTGGCCTATTATTATTAAATTTTTTAATAAATTAATTCATTTATTACAATATTTAAGTCAAATGAATCTTGACCATTGATTATTAAGATCAATGGTATTTAAATTGTTTCTAAAGTTTCTAATCTAATATAGATTTCCAATTGAAACCACCTCTATAATAATTATTCAAATTTCTAAAAATATTTTCTATTTTTTATTTAAGGTATTTTTTAATTAATTGATTATGTGGCACATATTCCTTCTCGCCTTCTAGCATATTAGTTTGTTTCTCGCATGATCCTCCCTCTATATTGCAAAGTATTCAAATAAATGCCCCTATATATGTGTGTGTGAATTTTAATTCCTCCATTTAAATTGTCTTGATATCACATTAAAATGAAAAATAATATAGCTACAAGGTGTAGTACAAGTGAATGTTGTATGCTGTGTTTAGGAAGAAAGAATCACTCCCAAAAAGAAATCTATTGATTATTCTCTCCGAGTTAGTTAGATAATTAGGTATCACACACGTAAAATTTGAGAAAACGTCATCCAAATATTAATGACTTTGAAAGAAACCGTTAATGTGCATGAACTTTGATCTCATCTCCTACAGAAGTATTCTTCTGTGACAATCTATAAAACAAACGCCACCTAAATGACCATCTAACATGACCAAGTCCTTGGTTTTCACCATATATTTTGTGTTTCTTATGACTCAAGGTAAATTTCCAATTCTGTTCTTCTTGATTCAAAAGTTCTCAACTTGCGATTCCGTAAAAACCGACATTTTCTTTATTTCCTTTGAGGTCGTGTTTCTAAAATCAAGATAAATTTAATTAATAGCACTTTCGAATATTTAGTCCAAAAAAGAAAAAAATGTCGTTCGTTTGCTAAAATTGGAAAACCTTATTAAAAAATATTTGGATGTGTTAACCATTTAAAAAATTCATATATTTATATAATCATTCCAAATTTGCAGGTATGAAGTTGTCTATGGCCCAAGAACGATATTGTATTGTTGACAAACCTTTTCCAAAGTGTAAAAAAGGTGCATGTGATTCACAATGCATTAAGAATTATGGACCAGGTACCTATGGAGAATGCCTTAAGCCGGAAGTTTGCCGTTGTCATTTTACGTGTCCGGAGCCACCGGTGAAGGATGAGAATGGTATGGATCGTGATGTTTACCGGATCCCCTCCATTCCCAAAAAAATGGATGTGTAAAGCTTAATTCCCACAAGTGTCACTGACATCTTAAAAAACTCTTATATATTTTATCGTCACAAGAATTTAAGAAAATTCTTATTTGAGTTTTCCGGTATGCATTGTTGTTGCTGTCCAAATAATATATGTTTTCAGAATATATATATACCACAATATCTCTTCAAGCCTCAAGGTGTATTTAATAATTGACGATACCATATGTATGTATGCATATATTACAAATAAATCAAATATATTTTACTCACAACTAGTCTTGGGCATCGTGCGTCGCGCGATGACGATATTTTTTTTTTAGAAAAATTGTTCTTTTAATATGCCTATCATCATTTTTCAATCTTTCATCCCTACTTTAATATGCACAACTCCATTTGTCAATGTATCCTTTCTTCTCTGAAGTGGAATAACCGATCCCAACATTATAATTTATGACTTTTGGAGTACTAAAAATTTATGGTATCACCTCATCTGCTTGAATTTTCTTTTACATATATAAAGATATATTGTTTTTTTCAAAAATGAGTCGGACAAATAAAATTCAACTCTCGAAGTTGCACAAATTATTTCAATTCTATAAGGCATTCCTACTCGTTTGACATACTCATCTCCCCCTCTCAAGTTATCATCTCCACACCTTAACGAAACCAACACCACAATTTAAAAAAAAATAGAATACTAAAAATTTATGGTTTCACCTCAAATTATCGGTTTATTTCTTTTACATATATAAAGATATAAAGATATAGATTAATTTATAAACATATATTGTTTTTTGCTAAAAGTGAGTGGGTCAAAAAAGAAAGTTGACTATTTATGTTGACACAAATCGTTTCAAATTTGTAAGACATCTCTACTCCTTTATATACTTACCTCCCACTAAAGAGTTATTATTTCCACACCAATATGGGATAACCAAACCAATACCATGATTAAATATTTTAGAATACTAAAAAAATTATGGAATCATCTCATTCTCCTTGGTTTTTTCCTTTTAAATGTATAAAGATGTTTAACAAAAGATTTCATCATTCATCACGAAGAAATATTTTATAAACTAAAATTAACTATTTAACCCAAATTGTATTAAAGTGAATTAAAAATCATGTAAAAAAGTTGGCATTCTTCTACTTGTATAATCACCTTCATGTTCTAACATATAATATTCATATCAATGTGGGATAGCAAAATGTAAGTACAATTCAATATTTTATAATTCTCAATCCACATTGTGCCATGTCATTTCTCTTGGGTTTTACTTTTGTATATTAGAATTCTAAATCAATATTGTGTTATATAATATCTCTCGGGTAATTTCATTTTTATATATTATAATTTTTAATCCATATTGTGGCCATATCATTTCTTTTGGGTCTCATTTTTTTGTGAACGGCAGACTAACACACTCACACGTTCCCGGGGTATCCGGGCTCCCACTTAAGGGTGCCACCCGACTAATCCTCGTCGATCATGACCCAACCTAATTAAGGGTACCACTAAGTGGCAGACCCATGATCATGGATGTCACAGGATGCTCACCACGGGGTTCGAACATGGGTAGTCAGGGATACTATCCACTGATCCCCCCAGGATGTTACCAAACCATTGGGCTACAACATGAAGGACCTTTTAGGTCTCATTTTATGTATATAAAGATGAAAAGATATAAAAATAGACAACATTAAATGAAATAAGTGTATCTTATTAATTGTAATACAAAATATAATATCTATTTAACATGAAGAAATTTGTAACTGAAAATCAACTCTTTAATCCAAATGAAATAAGATAAATCATAAATCATGTAACAAAAGTTAGTATCATTCTCCTTTTATAATCATCTTCATGTTCTAACATATCATTTTTTTTTTATCAATGTGGGATAGCCAAAATTAACCACATTTCAATATTTTAGAATTCTCAATCCGCATTGTGTCATGACATTTCTCTTGGGTTTTACCTTTATATATATAAAGATATAGATAGATTTACAAAGGAAGAGATAGAGAAGAAATATTTGAGTGCTCATCATAACTTGCAAAACCAATTGCAACGTCTCCAATATCACCAAATCTTGAAGAATCCTACAAAACATCAAAAATCCACAAAAAAAAAAAAATATTTTCTATATAAGTTGTTTAGGTTGGAAACATATAAAATAACATCTATATAGATTTGAACCAATATGTACGTAACACAACAAAGTGATATATTCTCTCATAAGAATTTCTAGTTTTTTGGTCTTGAAATAATTTCATAGTTTTGCGATGTGGTTTTCTCCAATTACATCTTCAAAAAAAAAACTACCTATATTTAAATAAGAGAAAACGGATGATTAATTAATTAACATTAAAAAAGGGAAAACGAATGATTTTAATATAAAGAAGGGAAAACAAATGGTTAACAAACATAAATTACAATAAGTGCTTAAAATTACTAAAAAAACCTAATCTTTAATGATAATATAATTTAAATATGGGGATAAAAAAGTCTTTAGCATATTCATCATCATTTTAAAAAATCAAAAAATTGAGAAAATAGGAAGAAGAGTTTCCAAGCGTTAGAAGATGTTATAGATCTTCTCAAAATCATCTTTTATATATAGATATAGATATAGATTTTTTAATTAGTTAATCGTTAGTGATTAAATTTTAATTATTAATTGATAATGGTTAATGGTTAATTTTATTAATTATTAACTATTAATTATTTATAAGTAACTATAAAGTGTTAATTACTCAATGTTAATTGTTAATTGTTTATTATTGATCGAAACATACCATTTTTAATAAGAAATTGATACTTTTAGCAAGCCGAAAGCCAAACGAAGAACATTTTGCAAACCAAGGGTCAAGTCAAGAACATTTCGCAAGCCATTTTTTTACTAAAAATAATCATACCAACATAAATCTAACTCTTATAGTAAATATAACACTAAATTAAAATAAATCAGTAACAGTTGATTATTTATCAAAATATACATTTAGAACATAAACCCCCAAGTATAAACACTTTTTAACAAACTTTATTTCAAAAGTCAGGGAAATAATATAAGAAAATCTATAATTAATGATCTACGATATATGCAATGTTTTGCTAATCTACTTGTAGATGATGAAAAAACTAAAATCCCTAGCAATCATAAAAGAGTTTTTCCCTTTCCACTCGTAATACCCTCCTTACAAATAAAAAATAATAGAGATTAAGATTAAAAATTAAAAATATTTAAAATTTAATCTTCAAGCCCAATGCTAAAGAAGGAAAAAAAATGCTAATAGACGATGAACATCGATATCTCGAAAACTATATGGAAGATTAGCAATATAAAAAAATCAAAATCCATGTTTCCTAGTACACTCTTCTAGCATCAATGTAGAAATATTCTAACATAACGTTTATCAAGTTAATGGATAAAGAAGCAAAAATATAATTACTTTTTTATGTTCTACATATGCTTAAAAATATTACGTTATTATCTTCAACATATATATGTCACTTAATCCGCACAAAAAAAGATTCATATGCCTGCATAATTCCAACTTTAATGTGAATATCTTCTATTGAAATTTCTTTTGGTTTCAAGAAGGGAGGACACATTGTCTAGAAATGAATCTAAAAACGAAATACTATACTACATTATCATAAACTCATACCATGATTTGTCTTCTTGAATGATGCATCAAATCAACAAAAATGCAAATTGCCTCCACAAAAATATAGCCACATATAGAGGTAGAATTGAGAGATTAAGATAGCGATTATTAGAGAGGTCTACCATGAGAAGATGTAAATTATAACCAAATAAAGAGGAATTATTGAGAGATTAAAATAACAATTATTAGAGAGGAGATGAATAGGTTGGAGTAACATAAAATTACCAAGAAAATCTTACTCATAATAAAACTTACATTTTTCATATAGGGACAAAAAAGTCTTTAACAAATTAAACAATTAAAAAAATCAAAAATTTGAGAAAATTTCTTACACCAATTCCTAAGCCATCAACATGCCACATTATTACCTTTGAGTTTTGATTTTATATAAATATAGATAATTGCATAGTGTGAAAGATGTGAAGTGACAACTATTGGGGTATATGGAAAGACCCGCGTCCCGTGAATACATTCCCAAATCATTGATCAAATCATCCATTTCGATCTGTATGCGGTGGTGAGGATACAAACAGTGGGGTTTATGGTGTAATTAGGCCATTATTATGTACAAAAGTTCTATATTACAATTAATAGATGTGTTATATATAAAATCTAACAAGAAACAAGTGAATTTGAGGAGAAATTAATTAGGGCGCGTTTGTTTTGCGGGATTGAAATGGAATGGAATGGATTGGATTTCAAGGAGAGATTTGGATTTGGGGGGATTTGAAATCCCTTCATGTGTTTGGTTTGTAGGATTTAGAATGGATTTCAAATCCATTCCTTTACAAGTTTTGTTTGATTTGGATTTGGATCGGGTTTTTTTTAATTATTTTTTTGTTTTATAAATAATTTATTTTTATTGGTAAACGTCAGATTTGGATCGATACAATTTGACGTCTGGATCAATTTTTAAAAAACGGGTCGACCCGACCGGTCGAACCGGTGAAGAGACTGGGTTTATGTCATTTTATGACCCGGATTGAACCGGCCGCTTCTATTAAAAAACCGGTTGAACCGGTCATAACGAACCGGTATCGAACCGGTTGACGCGGTAACAAAAGTTAAAAACGAATAGTCCAATAGACAATACGTATTAGCGTTAAAAACCAACACTCCAATGTCTCAAGATCCATGATTAGGTTTGATCGTTATATTTCGTTTGGATGTATTTGAATTGATGAAAAACTTATGCTTATGTGTGTTTATTTAATGTTTTTTCAATTGATGTAAAACTTGTTGTTATGTGTTTTTTAATGTTTTAACTTGTGGACATCAATATTTTGGTTATATATATATAGTGGAAGGATATTTTGCAACCCTAAAAAAGGTTGCAACCCTTGCAATCCACATCTTAACCGTTGGATTCATGATCGACGGTTATTTTATTTTTATTTTTCTGTTTTTTTAATTAAAAATATTGAGCCCCATATCTATTGTAACCGCCGATCATGAATACGATGATTAAGATGTGGGTTGCAAGGTTTGCAACCTTTTTAAGGGTTGCAAATGAAACAACCCCTATATATATATATGCATGAAAATGAAAAATACAAATAAATTCTTGAAACCGGGTTGAACCAGTTGAACCCTGACCCGGTTACCACACCGGGTCAATCAAAAAACCGATTTTTAAAACATTGGTCTGGATCACGCTTTAGAATCTGTCGGATTTGGATTTCAAATCCATGCCCAAAGCCAAGGATTTCCAAATCCATCATATCAGGGATTTTAAGATGGTCAACGGATTTGAAATCCGGTCAACGAAATCCTTTCCTGCAAACCAAACGCAGGATTGGAATGGATTTGAAATCCAAATCCCTCCAAATCCATTCCAATCCCGCAAACCAAACACGCCCTTAGTGTTTTAAATGCATGGCGAAGCCAACACCGGCCCACAAAGTTTTTTTAATTTAAAGAATTTTTTGTGGCCCAGATTCTAAGAGCATCTGCAGTCGTGAACCTCTAAAGAGGTTCGTAACTTTGCCAAATCAGTTTTCTCTCTCTACCACATCAGTTTTCTCTTTCGTACTCATTTTATAAACCTTTCTTTCCCAATCATGGACCGATTCATGATTTATATAATAAAAAACTACAATATTAAATTATAACAAATAAAAATTACTTTTTACAATTAAAAAACGATAATTATAAATTAAAATTGTAAAAATCATAATAATTAAAAAGCCATGTAAAATGAAGGATACATGAATGATAACCATAAAAAAAATAAAAGATAATAAATAAAAATTATGACGAAATATAAAAAGTTATTGAAATAGATTAATTATAATATGTGTTGTTAAATAAATTACTTTTATATTGTAATATGTATGAGAAGATATAAAAATATAAAATGAAAATAAGCTAATTAATAATTGTTTATTTATTGTTTAATGAAATTTATTATGTTGTGGGACCAAATTTTAACAAATGAACCCATGAACCTGGTTCATGCCATGTAGGCATGGAACTCTTCCTCTCAATGAGATCTTAGAAAACAAAGTGTTTCTTCATGTGATACTTGGCATCATGAACCTCCCATTGGGGATGCTCTAATTAAGGGGCAGTTTGGCAGCTGAATGGTTGGGGGTAAAATATTTAAATGGTCAGAATGATTAAGAGACTCATAGTGAAAAATAAAATATGGTTGTTTGTTAATTATTCAGAATGAAATTATCGTTGAATGGGTAAGGGAGGACCAAAATACAAAATTATTCAGAGGGTTTTTGAACCATTAAGATGCAGATATTTTTTTGTCAAACAAGATTTACTTTTTATCGATTCAGATGTTGTCTCTTAATGAAACCATTAAGAGGTAAACAAACAACCCTAAATTATTCTTCTTATTTCAAACCCACCCTCAAAGGCTCTCATCCCCTCCCCCCCCCCCCCCCCCCCCCCCAAAAAAAAAAAAAAGTCTAGAACTAGAATCCGAAAAAGGCGTATTGAGTATGTGTATTCACCCTAACGCCCCCTTGCCTCTGCTTAATCATATGTGTACGAATCCCTGCCCTCTATCATGCGATTATTTAAATCAGTGAGAGCATCTCCAACAGCTTCTCCAAAATGGAGAAGTAAAAAGTGAAAATCTCCAAAAAAAATCACCTTCATCTCCAACAGATTCTCCATTTTGGAGATTACACAATTAATTATAATATAAAAATATTCAATACAACTCATAAAATATTATTTCTCGCTTCTAAACATTTATTTTAAACCAATCTTATTGGTAGAATGAATAAAAAATAATTTCTCTCTCATGTGTAATCATTTTTGGAGATATCTCTAAATTTGGAGATTTTCATTTTCTCTCTCATGTTCTCTCCATTTTGGAGAAGGTTTTGAGGGAACTGTTGGAGCAAAAAAAACCCAAAATCTCCATTTTGGAGAAGCTGTTGGAGATGCTCTGAGTGGGACAAAATCTGCATACCACAGCCCCACTTTCTTTTGGGTAGGATAGTTATATATGTCATTTACAACAAAGGAACATGGTCATATAGAATCATTAGGATTATTAGCATACAATTTCTCATTCACATGTTTCATTGTTTTGAGTTGTGGACATCTCTTTTGTGAATAATTAATGAAGCCTATGACTAAGCTAACCAACTTCACTACCTTTAAGACTTATCAGAAAAAATAGGTAGATCGACTTGACACAATAGTTTGGTAAAGCTTAATGTGAGTTAATTAATAGGCACTACCAACCATAATAATTATGAAAAAGAGTCAAAAAAAAGTAGCAACGAAAAATAGGTGTGAAAGCATTTTGAAAATATTAAATTAGAAACGACAAAACACAAAGAAAAAATTGGAAGAAAACAAAAAATAAAGTCCGCATATCAAATCAGGTGGATTTTATTTGTTAGAGTAAATTACATTTTGGTCCACATGGTTGCCTGCTTCCGCTATCAATTATCGTCTCTCTTTTAAACTAATTATAGTTTTGATCATTCTAGTTGTTTTGGTTCACGTTCAGGGCCGTTCCTGGCTTTTGGGAAGCCCTGTGCAAAAATCTAAATGTGATTCTATATTTTTCTAGTTATATTATTTATTAAAATTTATTATTTAATTCAAAAATAATTTTTCTTATATTAAAATATATGTTGAAGTACAAATAATCATAAACAAGATTCAAATAAAAATCAAACTAATCTTTATATCTTAAAATTAATGATCGCAATTCTTATTTGACTAATTTGTTGATAAGAATAAATTAAAATTAATTAGTAAGAAAATTAAAAACAATCTCATAATAAGTATAATGTACAGTTTATTAGTAGTGAACATAAAAAGTTATTCATTCTTCAATAATAAACTAACACTACAATATACATATTTCGAGAAGAACACAAACAATTAGGCATTAATATTTTCTAACATAGTTCTCCTAACACTTTTTGAAACAAAATCATCTAATCATACTTTCATAGATTTGCTAGAAATTTATTTTCAATCTATATCAAAGCAAAACATTTAATCTCTTTTGAGATATAATCGATTACCGATAAGATTTCAAAAGTTTTGAAAAATGATTAAAGAAATATAAAAATAATCAATAACGGTCAATGAAAGTTTTGATATTCATTAAATAATCAAACAAAGTTAATAGAAGAAAATAATTGAAAAATAAAAAAAATAAAGAATGTCACTAAATTATAGACTGACATATATACCTTGAAAAGAAAAGAACCGAAGACAAATATTATAAATTTATGGTGACGACAATAAAATAAAAACGAAAAAAATGGGATTTTGGCCTTCTAGAGGATAATTTAGAAAATGAAGTCCAGTATAGATATGAGGTTTTGATTATAAGGTTTTAACTAAAGATTTCATATTAATAAGAAACATTATATACAAAAAATAAATGACAAAAACAAAGAAATAAGGAAGCATGATTTGACTATTTAAATATAAAAATAAAAATAAATAAGAAAACTTGATGTTTTGGTATCGACAAATAAATAAAAATTTTAAAAAAAATTAGACGAATCATTAAAAATATTCATATAGTTTAATTATTATAAAAATCACAAACTTTTTATATGATTAAGTTGTGTTTTTTTTAATTAAAAAAATTGAAAACTAAAACATGCATTGTTGGATTTGAACCCAAGACTTACACTAAAGAGTAGCATGCACTTACCAGTTAGGCTGCAAGGCAACTTGTGTAGTTTTTTCGCTTTTGTTTCTTATATTCTAATTATTATATATAAAAAAAAGATTAAAAATCGGAGGCCTCCGACGAACGGAGGCTCTGTGCGGCGGCACCACTTGGAACACCCTGTTGCACGGCCCTGTTCACGTTAGACTAACTTATGTTAAATAGGTTTGTTAACACAGGGGGCATTTTCTGTCTTTTTAGTATTTCTTTAACTTTTTGTTATGATTAGATAAACATATTTTTATTATGCTACATTAATATAACAAACACATTGACCCATGATTCGTAGTCCCAGATCGAAGCCAACACCATAAAGATATTCAATGGTGACTCCCCTTCAATCCGGCTCCCCCTCCTTCTCCGACCAATCTTCTTTGTCTAAGACAACTACCATCTGCTACCACCGTAAACTCTCGATCTGAGACATCCACCACCTACAAAATCTTCGGCAAGTTACATCTGGTAATTGGGTTCCTGTTGGAAAATTTAGTAAAAATATATGTTTTTACTAACTTTGGACACATTTAAATACATATATATATATATGTATTACATATAATTAACTCTTAGTGAGTTTGTGTTCTCCTATATGAGAGCTTCGAAACAATATATAATGTGTCAAAAACGAAGTGTGTGTGAATGAGATATCGATTTTTATAAGTTTTTATGAATTATTCCAAAAAAATAATTTAATTATTTTTATAAGTTTTTATGAATTATTTATAAAAAATGGAACTCGATTCTATTCCAAGTCGTACATATCAAACATACCAAAAACTCCAAAACAACATTCCATCAAACCAAACGAGCCATAGTGTTTTTATTGCAACTAAGTAATAATCGACCAATAGTGTTTTGCCGATTAGACAAACTTTTAAAATTTCAATTAGGGATAAACCTTTATTTTTGCCGATTATAAGTAGGCGTAGAGATTTAATTGCATAATGAATGAAAAGTATATTAAAATCATATGTGACATACAAATAACGAATGTACATGTGAGTAACATTCGACCCTACCCGTCATCATGTTTGTGGAAAATCACAAAAATACAATTGGAAGAAGATGCAAAAAGATTTGAAAGAAAACTCATTTTGAAAAGGATAAAAACATAAAGAAAAAGATGTTAGCACCACATAGACGACAAAAACATCAAGTTTCAAAATCACATGGGATGTATGTAGTGATGGAAACATGTCAATATCGTCTTGCCACATGTGTTTCGTCATTTAAATATCAGTAATGCTATTTGCACCGATCCTTTTATATCAAAATCAGGTCAAGTCAGTCATATATTGGAAGTCTAAAAAGTAAGTAGTGATTTGATATGTGTGAAGGGAAGCTAGTAGATAAATCTATTTGAGATGCTCTGAGCAACTACCAAACATACTTGAGTTATTGTATAGTGGTGTTTCGTTTTCTTTCCAAAACTCAGCAATAACCCATTCACTCAAAAGTTACTAACCTATTCAGTAACTTGGTAACTAATTCTCATTCGCTTTTTTATTGAAAAGGTTGTTATTGATCAATAAAGAAACGTTTAAAAAAAGATAGTTTACGTACAACTCAACTATTAATCCCAATTGTACATGTCTTGGAGTGTTACTTATTTATTTTAAAGATGTCATTGAAAATTAAAATTAGGTCTTTTATATATTAAGCTTAATTTTTTTAATCCCGATGGTCTTTGCGTCTTTAAATACTATTAAAGTTTAATCTTACATCTATATATATATATATATATATATATATATATATATATAAATATATGCAAATGATCGTATGAGAAGAAAAGTTAAGGTGATGAGAAGCATAAGTAGAGATTTGGACCTTTGATCACTTTTAGTCTTAAACCCACCCATGAATCGCTCGCTTGATACGAGAATTGTCCGGTGCATTGCATTGCATCTAATCTCGGTGCATCTCATACTAATTTGCATCCAACAGTGGAATTCTCTTATTACGCTTCTCACCATAAGTTCCCATCTCCTCGTAGTAATCTTCATTGCTAGATTCATCACAACCTCTCGCAAAGCCGATCGGAGCTCTTCCAGGTAATGTTCCTGACGAATTAACCATCCTTGGAAGAAATTCTGGAACTCTCTTACATTGATGTTGGTTGTTCTTCGTGATTTCACCGCCATTTCCAACCAATGAGTGAAAATGAAATCCTAGATGACCGGAAATTGATCAAAGGCAGATCATCGCCATTGAAGGGCATCATGTGGAAGAGCTGGAGAAGAACACCAACGATGGTGGGAACTGTCTCGCTCGATGAAGGTGTGTAATGGCGAAGAACAGATCAGGAAGACATCTTGTTTTTTTGTCATTGATCATTTGAGCATTTGTGTTCCCAAAAATTTTGTTTGATTTCACGAGGTGGAATATGTTATAGATGAAAGTTGAGTTTGATTTCATGAGATGAAATATATTATAGGCGAAAGTTCTGCTTGAGTTCATTTGGTGAAATATATTAGAGATGAAAATTGTGTTTGATTTCATGTGGTAAAATATATTATAGATGAAAATTGTGTATGATGTCATGTGGTGAACTATATGAAAGTTGTGTTTGAATATATGTGGTAAAATAGATTAGAGATGAAAATTATGTTAGATTTCATATGGTGAAGTAACATATATATGAACATTATATATCTTTGAATTTCATGAGGTGAAATATCATATTTATGAAAATTTTGTTTTTATTTCATGAGGTGAAATAGTATTTGTTTCGTCTGGTAAATCTTTGTTACCAAAATGATGATAATGCCCTTTTTATACTTTTAACTAAAATCATAGGATCAAAATCAAATTACAGTTTGAATTAGTTTTCACGATTCTCAACCTTTTTTGGTTCTCACATGGTATAACCCCTCCCCCTCTCTCTCTCTCTCTCTCTCTCTATATATATATATATATATACATATATATATAGGTTGAAGAGAAGCAACAAATGCATTTGATAAAAGGTAGCTCGTTGTGTATTTAATTAATATATAGGGAGAAACATATCATTTATGAAAGGAACAAGTGAAAGAAGCAGATTGTACAACATTCATATTTGGTCATGAAAGGAGACATGTCCACGTGAGTAATAGTGTTATTGTATTAAATAAATAAAAAAAACTAGCTTTTAATTATCACTCTATCCAACAACCCCTCACCCCAAATTCCAATTCCCCACCTTTTAATTATAAAACACTGATAATCCTTTTTCTTTTCTTCCTCTGCATTTCCATACTCTTGTTCTTCAAAACTGTTTACAAAGAAGAAGACCCCAAGCGAAAAAAAAATATTTTACTTTTCATGTCTAAATACTTATCTTAAAGTTCTTTTATATCATGAGATATATTAATCCTTTTACAGATTACATGATTAATCTGTAGGTTCAATTTCAAACCTATAGATTTTTACAGATTTATCTTATTATAACAAATACTATATATAGTGTTTTGAATTCCCTTTGTTCATTTGTTTGCTTCTATACACGTAGGTGCTAGCACAAGTAATTAAGGATATTGAACGATGGAGATTGTTACGGCCATTGTTACTCCTGTTGTTCAGTCTCTTATTGTTCCCATTAAGAAACAACTAGGCTACCTCATTTCCTGCAAAACATATGTGAGGGATGTGGGTACCAAAATAAAGGATTTGGATGGTAAAAGAGTCAATGTTGAAGAACACATGAACCACAACAAAAGAAACAATCTTGTTGTTCCAACTGAAGTCCGGGGCTGGTTGGAAAAAGTAGTAAAGACCGATGAAAAAGTGGAAAGCATTTCTAGTGATGTCGGTAGTTGTTTCAATCTCAAGCGTCGGCACAAGATCGGAAGGAAAGCCTTCAAGATTATTGAGGAGATCAACCGTCTCATAGAAGAGAACAATATGATCAACTGGAGTGATCATAGAATTCCTCTAGGAAAAGTCGATTCCATGAAGGCCTCCACCTCTACACCATCAGGTGGTCACAATGACTTCCAATCAAGAGAGCGAACTTTTATGGAAGCACTAAAACAACTCCAACCTGATCACAAATCCCAAATGATATCCTTATGCGGGATGGGCGGAGTGGGGAAGACCACAATGATGGAAAAGCTAAAGAAGGTTGCAGAAGAAAAGAAATTGTTTAATATAATTGTTAAGGTGGTTATAGGGGAAAAGATGAACACCTTCGCAATTCAGGATGCTGTAGCAGATTACCTTGGTATATGTCTAACTGAAAAAAGTGAATCAGCAAGATCTGATCGGCTTCGTAAAAGCTTTGAGGCCCATTCTGATGGAGGCAACAAGAAGATTTTAGTAATACTGGATGATGTATGGCAGTTCGTTGATCTAAATGATATGGGTTTATGTCCTTTGCCAAATCAAGGTGTTGGCTTCAAGTTGTTGTTGACATCACGAGACCAAAGTGTTTGCTCTAGAATGGGAGTTGAAGCTAATTCAATTTTCAAGGTGGATGTGATAGAAGAACTAGAAGCACATGATTTCTTTCATCGATTTGTAGAACTTCCAAATGATGATCATGAGCTCCATAAGATAGGAGAAGATATTGTAAGGAAGTGTTTTGGTTTACCCATTGCCATTAAAACCATTGCTTGTACTCTTAAAGATAAAAGCAAGGATGCCTGGAAAGATGCCCTTTCTCGTTTGGAGCACCATGACATTGACCAAGTTGTGCATGAAGTTTTTGAAATGAGCTACAAAAATCTCCAAGATGGAGAGACTAAATCTATTTTTTTGCTTTGTGGTTTGTTCCCGGAAGATTTCGATATTCCTAAAGAGGACTTGGTGAGGTATGCATGGGGATTGGAATTGTTGAACAAAGTGTATAGTATGAGGCACGCCAGAAACAGGTTGAACACTTGCATTGAGCGACTTATACTTGCAAATTTGTTAATTCGAAGTCAGGATGTTGGGTGTGTCAAGATGCATGATTTGGTACGTGAATTTGTGTTAGATATGTATTCTAAAGGCGAGAACACATCAATTGTTGGTACTATGTCAAATGGGCCTACAAAACTTACAAACGAGTCTTGCAAAAGAATTTCCCTAGCATGCACAGGTATGTTTGAGTTTCCTAGAAACTTCAAGTTTCCAAACCTCTTACTTTTGAAACTTATGCATGGGGATGAGTCGCTCAAGTTTCCTAAGGACTTTTATGAAGATATGAAACAACTTAAAGTTATAGCTTATGACGAAATGAAGTATCCATTGGTTTCGAGATCACTTCAGTGCTCCACCAACCTTCGAACACTCTGTCTTCATCGATGCTTATTGATGTTTGATTGCTCTCCTATCGGTGATCTTTTGAATTTGGAAGTGCTTAGCTTTGCTTATTGCAACATAAAAAAGTTACCAACCAGAATCAGAAATTTGAAGGAGTTAAAGTTACTGGATTTGACAGGTTGTGTTAATCTTTGTATTGATGATGGTGTCTTTATAAATTTGGTCAAGCTTGAAGAGCTTTATATGAGAGTTGCTAAAGAAAAGGGCATTAGGTTCACACATACCAACGGTGAAGAATTGGTAGAGCGTTCAAAGAACCTTTTCACACTAGAAATTGAGTTCTTCGATAGCAATGCTCTGCCAAAGAATATGTCATTTAAGAAACTTGAAAGATTCAAGATCTCTTTGGGATGTTATTTAAAAGAAAATGATGTCCAAAATAGGCACTCGTTTGAAAACACGTTGATGCTGGTCACGGACAAATGTGAACTATTGGATTCTAGGATGAATGAGTTGTTTGATAAAACAGAGGTGCTTCATTTTCAAGTGAATGGTGTAAATGATCTTGGAGATGGTTTAGTGGAGTCCTTGCATCACCGTCGATCCTCATTTTACAATTTAAGAGTCCTTACTATTTGTAAGTGTGCAAACTTGAAATACCTCTTCACAGTATGTGTGGCAAATAGTCTCAAGAAGCTTGAGCGCCTCACAATAAGCTTCTGCCCGGTTCTAGAAACACTGGTAGATGAAGACAACAATGGAGTCGGGGTGATTAAATTTCAAGCCCTAAAGTTTCTATCTTTTGGGCATCTACCAAAGCTAATGAGTTTGTGCAACGTAGTCAACGCAATAGAGCTGCCGCAACTGGAGGAGTTGATACTTGATAGCCTTCCAAATTTCAGTAGCATTTATCCCGACGATAAATCAGCAACATCTTCTTTGTCGAATGATACTTCTACAATACAGCCTTTCCTAAACAAGGAGGTACATTTGAAGTTACTTAAAAGTTTTTTTTTTGGAAAGGGTGTCCTAAACTATGCCTAGACTAATCCCTTGGCAAATTATGATTGTAAACTATCATATTAAATCTCAGTGGTCACAATATTTGGGTATGCCGGGATTCGAACCCGGGGCAGATGGGATATTCCACCACATCCCCAGGCCATTGACCAGTATACCACAACCCTTGTGGTTAAGTTACTTAAAAGTTGTAGTAGCAACTTACATTTTTCTTGTAAATTGAGGAAAAACTGAAAACCAATATATTATTTTGAACAATGCTAAGATTTGTTTTTTCAAATTTTATATTGATTGAATGGAGGTATTTATGGATCCAACAAGGCTTAATTAATTCTTATGTAGGTTGCGATTCCACAGTTGAAGAAGTTAAAGGTTTCCAAGATGGAGAGGTTGAAGGAGATATGGCCGAGCAATCCGATGTTGTTGTTGCATCATCTAGAAGAACTTATTGTTAATAACTGTGGTTCCATTGAAGTATTATTCAACATTGACTTGGAAAGTGTTGGCAATATTGAGGAATCTAGTTGTTGTTTGAGAAGCATTCAATTGTGGGAATTAGGGAATCTAAGAGAAGTGTGGAGGATAAAAGGTGCAAATAATGAGGGTCTCACATTCAGTTGCTTTCATGCTATTGAAAACATAGAGATAAGTGACTGTAAGTGGTTTAGAAATGTATTCACACCTACCACCACCAATTTTGATATGAGAGCACTTACAAAGCTTGCAATTGATCGTGGAGAACGTCGGATAAAGAGAAGGCAAGAGCAAGAGGTATGTATGTATGGCTTTCTATTTCTATTCTTAAAGCTAATTTTGATGATTAGTTACCAACTTCGCCTCATCGTTGAAAAATTAATATTGATGTTTTTGGTTTCTTTTAATTTCCAAATTTTGTTCTTTTGTTTCATGGAAACCAATTTTAATTAGTCCATGGAAGTTACTAATTACATTTATGGTTGGGATATATATATATGCAGATCAATGTTATGTCCAGGGAAGAGATATCAGAAGTCGGTGATGATATTTCTAATGTTGTATTTTCATCCCATCTCATTCACACTACTTTTCATTACGTACATACACTTCTTATAGAAGATCATAATAGAGAAGAGGTAGTGTTTGAGATAGAGAGTCCAAGTAGTAAAGAATTAGCAACGACTCCTCAAAATAAACAACAACCACTACTTCCCTTCCTCGAGGATTTAGAATTAAGATATATGGAGCGTATGAGTCATGTGTGGAAGTGTAATTGGAATTTATTCTTAAATCCTCAAAAACAACGACTAGAAGAATCCTCCTCCTCATTCCATAACCTCACAACCATATCCCTTTGGGAATGCAAAAACATGAAGTACTTGTTTTCACCTCGCATGGCCAAACTTCTCTCCAACCTAAAGAAAATCCGTATATTGTATTGTGGTATTGAAGAACTTGTTTCAAACCGAGATGATGAAGATGAAGAAGGAGTTGCATCTACATCTACCAACACAAACTCCGGTTTGCTCTCTAATCTTGATTATCTCGATCTCCAGGAGCTTCCAAATCTCAAGCTTATTGGTGGTAGTGATTCCAAGACCTGGAGTAATGAAACCTCTCTCAATATTATCACTCCCATTCATGATCAATTTAAGGTACATATATTTAATTATTATTTTTTATATCCATTTTAATTCAGTTCTTATTTAGCAATATTAAATATATGATATATGAAAAGATTATATATTCTTGTGACTAATATATGAAAAGACAAAATAGATAAAATCCTTATTGAATTTTTATCGTTTTTCCTAAAGTTCATAATTGAACAAAATTAATATGTTATTACCATAATATATAACCATATTGATCAAACCCTTACTATTTATATAAAAGATACACGTATATAATCATAGATTCATGCGATGCATACAATAATAAACCAACATTTTCATAAATTGAAAAGATTTGTTTTTAAGAGTAATTAAAGTCTAATATGTATTAATTTAGTAATTAAATGTATCTTTTCAAAAGTGATGTTTACACTTTTGTCAAGATTGTAATTAACGTGGCTCAGCTCAAATTTTATACCACAAAACCAAAGGCAAAAGCCCACCAAGTACATAACAGACCAAATCAAAAACAAGAACTGTAACAGAGTGCTCAAAACCGAACAGCTTGCGAGAAGCAAACATAAATAACAACAGGACTACCAAACCAAAGGGGCGAACGAAGAACTGCTAAGATGAAGGAAAGGCAGCGTATTTCAAAGACCAACAGCACCTGCAGCTAGCCACGAAACAACAGCGCACAGCATCAAGCCTGAACAGCAGCATCCATGCGACTCGATTCCAGCAGCACTCGAAGCCAGCCGCACTTAAGCTAGACATCAGATCGATAACGCCTTTCTTTAGTCGTCTTTCTTCGCACACATAGCGACACAATGCCACGGACAGCAGCTGTGTTTTGATCTCAGTCCACGTGACTTGGCACCAACAAAACCAGTCGATCCTCCTTATTAGTATTGCAGCCCCTTCACGACCCAGCCTTTTGAAGGCTCGTTCTCTAATTTGAAAGAGGGTTCACGAGCCAAACACCCCAATCACAGGCAAGATGACAGTCCCTCCTTGAAAACCAATCAAATATTTTTAATTGGAGTTCAAAGAAACGATCTGATATCTTCCCTTCTTTTTTATCGAATACTAACTTGTTCCGGTTGGCCCAAATAAGATACAAAACACCCCAACTGACCGCTTCCCACCTTTGTATTCCTTTCGCGTTATTTCCTAGCTGTGCCACTACGTCGAGCAGATCAGAAGACAGAGATTCGACCGAGTCCAAATTCAGATTTCACCATCTTCCCACTTCTTGCCACAACTTTTTTATATCACCACAACTCACAAAAACGTGATCTACCGTCTCCATGCCGAGTCCGCATCTCCGGCACAAAGTAGAGTCTAGCTCTAAGCCCAAACTGTCTAGAACCGCTCTCTTTGAAATCCTCCCTAATTTCAGTCTCCAAAAGAAAATGGCAATTTTCTTTGGAATCGACCTACGCCACTTCGTCTCTTCACCAACCGATCCACCACTAACCCTCCTGTCTTCTAACAACTGCCTTAGCTTTCTTACCGTGAAACCTCCATTAGTGTCCAAACTCCATCTAGTTCGGTCCTTTCCTTCTCTTTTTGGGCCGACACATCGAATCAAGTTGCTTAAGTTGTCCAACTCCCCTAGCGCCCTCCCCGTCGTTCCCGTCTCCATCCCCATTTCCATATCCACTCCTCATCTCTCCATTCCCCTCTCTCACACACCAAAACCTCTTTGGATACTTCAAGTTGGTAGAGCCGCGGGAACACACCCTTAAGCCTTAGATTTGAAGCCCACCTATCTTCCCAAAACCGCGTTTCCGCTCCTTTCCCTAATTCCTTACCAAAGAACCCCGAGAATCGTATACCCACTTTATCCAATTCCCTCCCCCACCTCCAAGATTTGACTCCATACCGACCCCCCAAGCTTCGACGTGACTCCCCTCCCAAGCCACCATCCCCCCCCTAAAGGCTCATAATCACCTCTACCCAAAGTGAATTCCTCTCCTCATGGAACCTCCACCACCATTTCCCTAGAAGTCCCCAATTTGCATCCCTCAACGGCTCGATGTTTAAACCTCCTTTTTTGGAACTCCCCAATACCCTATCCCTTTTAACCCATGCCATCCCAAATTTTTA
Organism: Arctium lappa; assembly: GCA_023525745.1. NCBI lineage: Eukaryota > Viridiplantae > Streptophyta > Magnoliopsida > Asterales > Asteraceae > Arctium > Arctium lappa. Next base: position 762,475 of record CM042049.1, read on the forward strand.
GAGCTCCCTCACCACCACCCCTTCCTCCCCAATTTTTTTTCTCACACTCTCGAGTATTTTTATCACTCCTTGAGGGGAACGAAATAACGAGAAAAAGTATAACGAAACAATACCTAAAACCGACTGAACCAAAGTCCATCTTCCACCGAACGAGATAATTCTTGTCTTCCACGTTGCAAGTTTTTTTTCACCTTCTCTATTGTCGACTTCCGATGAATCACCCTTTGCATTGACGCACGAACCGGTAATCCGAGATAAGTAAATGGGAAGACATCACTTCCACATCCCAAACCCCCCGCCCATGCTTGAACTTATTCGTCCGCCACACCCACCCCAAGAAGCTTGCTTTTCCTCACGTTTATCTTGAGACCGGATATGAGGTTAAAACATTCTAACACTTTCATTAGATTCTTTAAGTTGGGTATCCTCCATTCACCAAAAAAATACCACATCGTCCGCGTATTGGAGGTGAGAGACCGGTACCTTGTCAATTCCCACTTCTAGACCTTCATATAGTCCCTTTACCATGGCTTCTTCTATCATCACGTGAAGGCCTTCAACTACCATCAAGAAAAGGAATAAGGCAAGTGGATCCCCTTGTCTCAATCCTTTCTCTATGTGAAATTCTTTTGATGTAGCGCCATTTACCAATATGGATACTCTTGATGAACTTAGGCATGCTTTCATCCAACCTTTCCATTTCCCACCGAACCCCATTGTAACACCCCGATTTTCGAAAGGTATCATTTCAAGTTTATACAGAAACTGATATATTAAGGAAAAATAAGATATTTAATTTTGGGCTTGAATCCTAGATTTTATAGTCTAGATGGATGAAAGATTCAATTACGAGTCCAACGGTTCTTTCCGGAGCGAAAACGGAGCTATAACGAAGAAGTTATGGCCAAAACAGTTTCGGTACGCGCTAGGCTATAGTGCCCGGCGATTGTGACAGTGTCACAATCGCCTGTCAAGGTCGCCGGAGCCCGAGAACTCTCGGTACAATCTCAGCGATTGTGCCCGGCGATTGTGACATGGTCACTATAGCCTGGCACAATCGCCTGGGTGTTTCAGGGTGTTAAAATCGCGATTTTCAGCCCCAAACTTCATTTCTTCATAACTCTCTCATTTCAACTCCGATTTGGGCGATTCAAGTTGCTACGGTTTCGTTTTTGAGAGCTTTTCAAGGATATGGAAAGATATTGGAAGTATATTGGAGTATACTAGAGTATTTGATGGTGGTAAGCTTCCCATCTCTCACTATTCATCTTCTTCCCCAAAGTTTTCTTGGTTTTCATCCACCCTTTGTGCTTCCTTTCATAGATTGGAGATTTGTATCCATTTTGGTGAACTAGAAATGTTTTGGTTGGTGGATTCAAGCTTGGGTTAAGGTAATCTTCTACCGTCTTCGGTTATGGAAGTTAGGGTTTCAGTATTAGTTGAGGTATTCATGTATATGGTTTGGGAAATGATTCTTTGTGATTGATTATGATTATTTATGGTTGGAACCTTGTGGAACTAGGTTTTGGAAGATTTGGTTTGAATAACCAAGTTTCTTCAAGGAAAGCTCTAATGGGTAAAATCTAGATTTAGCCTAAATCTAGCAAGGTGAGTCATACTTCTTTTATAAAACCTTATACACATCAAAATACATGATTTTGACTTCTAATCATCTCCTTGTTTGCATATTCATCATTTATAAAGTTTTGACCTAACTTTGTATTTTGGGAGATTTTTAGAGTTCCTTACCATTTTGTGAAATGATGATATAAGCCATGTTTGGATTGACAAAAATATGTTGTTATCATATTTTGATGAATAAACATTTATTATGGCTTCTAGTCAAATTCATATTTGACATACAATGGGATTTTGGTTGAAAAAGGTTATCTTGTGGAAAAGAAATAAATGGTTTTGACCTTGAAGAAATCCTTATTCCAATTGGATGGTTTTTACACTTGAAGGGTGTATTTGGAAAGAAACATTTCAGAAAGATAAGATGTTAGCCTTATGTGTATATTTGGCTTGTGAATCTTATCAGCAGTTAACCATTGGAAAGTGATTTGGAAACTAAATGGTTTTTATGAACTATATGTTTGATTACATTTCGTCACAAATGTAATTGTGACAAGTCTAGACTATTACACATGGATTCATAGGTATTTAGTTGACTTATTATTTAGGGTAATTCCGTATGTAGCTAGTTGAGACATTTGACCCTCAGAGGCATTTTGGTACGGTTATGTGGGGCCGGTTACTAGCTATGGGTCGTAAATGTAAATCCTAGTGAATGAGCATGACTTGGATCATCGGGTGCCACCCTCCCACATCGTTATTTGTACCGGCAGGTTCACGGCCTTGATCCTAGTATGGTGAGCTCAAAACTCGGAAAGTGGCTTACTGAGTGTTCTGCCACAATCCTTGGATTCGGGTTTACACCCGTCGTCGGAAGATGAGGTCTGGACCGGAAGGTCACTATGTGTTTACCAAACCTTTTACAAGGATATTGATGAAAACAGTTTAATTATATTTCAATGAATTCTTTTACTGACATTCATATAAACTGTATGTTCTCACTAGGCTTTAAGCCTAACACTTTTTCGAAAACGATGTGTATAACAGGTTCCTTTAGCGGCGGGTCGCCAAGGGGTTGAGTGAAGAGTTTGATCTCTTGCGGAGATTTCTAGATGGTTGTTAATTTGGAGTTTTAGTGTTTAAACCAATTTATTCTTTTGGTATTTGGTTGACAACCTATGTAACCTAGATAGATTTGGTTTGGTTTGGTTTGGTTTGGTTTGTTGTCACTTATCCTTTTACAGTTATAGATTTTGTGAATGCTCACGCTTTACCCATCATTAGGTGGTTTGCCCTATTTATAAACACCTTATTGCTGAATTTTCAATTTTTTTTTAAAATAACCCGAATTTTTTAGGGTGTTACAAGTTGGTATCAAAGCTCTAGTTTAAGTGAACTAGGCATGAATGTAAGATGTCTAGACTTAGACTGAGTACGTTAGACAATGATTTGTGAGATGGGTAGAATTTATAAGATGGGTTAGTCTTAGAGTCGACGGAAACTATGGTTATCAAGCGTTGTGGCGATGGTAACGAGAACCTTTATGTATTATATGTTCATAATCTCACATAGCTAATGTTATTATGAGGATATTTATACGTGATGGTGCTTGAAGTGCCGTTACTGTGACAATTGGTAATGTAGTAGTACGTTCTCTTGTACTTGGTTTACTAATGTTATGATATTTGGTAGACGTAATAGTACGTTTCCTTCGTGTTCAATTCTGTCAACCTCCTTCTTATTCATCCTCGTGCTTATATGAACTGCATTGGTATGTCAACCGTTGGAGTAATAAGGAAGTTTCCGAATGGGTAACTATTGGAAAAAGTTGATGATTTTAGTATTCGTTACTTGGAGTGACGGTAAGTATGGTGATTGCATTAAGTGGACAGCTTCGAGTCGGATTAATTGGTCGGATTAGAATCATAGACTTTTTGAATCGATGTATTCGAGGAGAATTTGTGAGGTAAACCTATGAAGTCTGTGATCTTTGCCTGAAGACGTTGAACATCTGGATGACGATAGTGTAACTATAGAAATCGAGGAGCGTGAGTTCAAGTTGATTTGTGAAAACGGGGTACATGCCAAAATGGTTATTTTAAAGTGTTTTACATGGAATGGTTAACTACTGATAAGTTTTGAGTATTTTGAAGTAAAAATGTATTTTCTTGGTATTTATCAAAGTGTGAGTATTTTAATGAGTTTTCATATTTGATAAACTTGGCTTATTTTAGTTTCATAAAATGCTCATACTTGGGATTTGGACATCTTGATAAGTAATAGTATGATTTATGCATTTTGGAGATTTTATACAAATAGAGTTCATTTCATGACTTATGCATCTTTGGTGGTTTTTGTACAAACGAAGTCTATTTCATGTCATATAAATTTTGGGGTATTTGCATTCATAAAATCTTTGGTCCCAATAGGAGTTGAGTTTGGGTTAATTGGATATATTTAACTTTATAAACTTATGTAAAACACATTCTTGTGATTTTTGGGCATTTTGATAAATAAATTATTTTGATATATTTCTTTTACGATGTAATATATAAATGGAAGTCATTTTATATAATTGTCCATTTGGTGCATACGATTTTATAAACCGTTGGAAAATGCATGCCATTGAATTAGGAGTCGTTTTGGAAACATGAAGAGAAAGAGTTCGTTTGGAAAACAATTTTGTTGCAACCAATGAGAAGTTTTGGTTATTTTGAAATGTTTAGTTTTATGAACATGTCGAAACATCCATTTTGGAATCTTTGAGCATTTTGGTAAATAAATCATGTTGAGATGTTTTCTCGATGATTTACATATATAATTGGAGTTCAATTGACGTAAGTGTCATTTTGTGTATTTGATCTTATAAACCTTTTTCAGAAAACGCATATTATTGTGTTATGAGGCATTTTGAAAACATAAGAGTATGAGTTCATTTGGGAAAATGGTTTGTCTCAACCAACGACGAGATTTCATTTATTTATACTTTGGGGTCGTGTTTGCATAATAGTTGGTCAAACATGTTTCAATATTTATATCGGCTTTCAATTTCGTATTCACGTAAACTGTTGGGTCGTTGACTCGGTTTTAATTAAATAGAGTCTTGAGGACATTTGTCCGGTTTAAAAACAGTTGTGGAAATTTTATTGGCGTCCAGTGGTATTGTTCCCTTTGAGTTTTGTGGAAGCAGTTCAGTTGCACATATCATGTATGCATATTTTATTGGAAATTTCCGTCATGGTATTTTAGCCAATGTTTTAGAACGATGAGAGCATGTTTATATTTGGCTTTGAACTCGAAACCGACATAAATTATTTCACGTTTTAATCGGGTGCATTCGCATATCAATCTACTAGCTTTGTGAAATAAACGGTCGCATGCAAGTTTTGTTGTGAAATCTTATTTCGTGTCGCATTGTGACTAAAAGAGAGAAAATTTTAAGAGTTCGATATCATGAGCATGGTGTCTTGGGTTTTGCAAACATTTTATTCATACAGTTTGGAATTAAACTAAAATTCCTCTTACAATTGCTCAAATCGCATGCATATGTCTTTATTAAATTTTGGGGAATAAACCGATGTATACGAGTCACGTTGGGAAGTTTATTTCAAGACATTTCAGGGTGAATTGCAAAAATTTTGAGGTTCAAATTTGTGAATTTCCCTTCTGTAGTTTTATATGAAAGTCTTGTTATACACTGTTTTAGTACGTAAAACTATTTCTCATTCATTACATAAATTATACTATTGGTGTGTGTAATCGTATGAAAGATTTATGTTATTTCTCATAGAACTTTTGCCCAAAACATATTTCAGTTATTGATTTTACTAATAGGAGTTTCCGCAATGCATGAAATAAATTTCTGGTTTGCATGTCGTTATAGTTACAGTTTTGGGTAAGTTCCTATTGTATTACTACATTTGGGAAATGATCGGACATATATAGGTCTTGTTGGAAATTTTATCTTCCGACGTTTTGTGTTAAAGTAAGAAATTTTAAAGTTGAAGTTGTGAAATCCTCTTTTGGGAGTTGTACAAACTTTTATTGCACCTGATATAGGTCGAAAAGTTATTTTAATATGCATAGCATAAATTGATGCATACTAGGACCCCGGAAGTCCGTTTGAGAATTTTGTTGCGCATCATTCGTTACCGCTTTATTTACGTAATTACTGATCAAATGAGTTTTGAAAATGGTTTTATATGTGTGGCATTGGTGATCAATTTTGAAACCTATCGAATGCACGATAGTGTATTTTTACCGCACGTTTAATCGTTAAAAAAAAACTTATATACTTGAAAGTTTTATAAATTTCAAATTTGCGTACTGGTTGAAAAACCTTGAACTCATTAGGCCTATAGATTTAAACCCCTGTTGCGAAAGGAGTTATAATTAGGGACTAAGGGAGTCCTTGGGATTTGAAGCGTCGGATGAATAGACTTGCGGTCAGTCTTGGATTTTGGGTTTCAGTTTTAGAATTTGTGCACGTATGAATAATGGAGGTAGTTTATTTAAGTTCCCAGTTATTTAAGGCGTGATGTTATACTTCGGTAATCATGCGGGATAAGGTCGTAAGTTACTTTTGAGGTAATATGAGCAGCATAAGGTTGGGAGGGCATTTTTATGGTTAAGAAATGATCAAGTGAGGACTTGATGTTCATTCCGTCATCGGTGAGTTATGTCGAACCTTGAGATTGAGTTTTGTAATGGTTCGTTATGAGAAAACTCGACGACAACCTCAACCGGGTTGTAATTGGGTTCGTATACGAGGAAAGGTTTGGTGGAGGCATGTTTATGGGAAATCAATCGATCTTGCCAAATGCTATATTGGGTTCTTGGTTGGTGCCAGATTTCGAGGACGAAATCTCTTTAAGGTTGGGAGGATTGTAACACCCCGATTTTCGAAAGGTATCATTTCAAGTTTATACAGAAACTGATATATTAAGGAAAAATAAGATATTTAATTTTGGGCTTGAATCCTAGATTTTATAGTCTAGATGGATGAAGGATTCAATTACGAGTCCAACGGTTCTTTCCGGAGCGAAAACGGAGCTATAACGAAGAAGTTATGGCCAAAACAGTTTCGGTACGCGCTAGGCTATAGTGCCCGGCGATTGTGACAGTGTCACAATCGCCTGTCAAGGTCGCCGGAGCCCGATAACTCTCGGTACAATCTCAGCGATTGTGCCCGGCGATTGTGACATGGTCACTATAGCCTGGCACAATCGCCTGGGTGTTTCAGGGTGTTAAAATCGCGATTTTCAGCCCCAAACTTCATTTCTTCATAACTCTCTCATTTCAACTCCGATTTGGGCGATTCAAGTTGCTACGGTTTCGTTTTTGAGAGCTTTTCAAGGATATGGAAAGATATTGGAAGTATATTGGAGTATACTAGAGTATTTGGTGGTGGTAAGCTTCCCATCTCTCACTATTCATCTTCTTCCCCAAAGTTTTCTTGGTTTTCATCCACCCTTTGTGCTTCCTTTCATAGATTGGAGATTTGTGGCCATTTTGGTGAACTAGAAATGTTTTGGTTGGTGGATTCAAGCTTGGGTTAAGGTAATCTTCTACCGTCTTCGGTTATGGAAGTTAGGGTTTCGGTATTAGTTGAGGTATTCATGTATATGGTTTGGGAAATGATTCTTTGTGATTGATTATGATTATTTATGGTTGGAACCTTGTAGAACTAGGTTTTGGAAGATTTGGTTTGAATAACCAAGTTTCTTCAAGGAAAGCTCTAATGGGTAAAATCTAGATTTAGCCTAAATCTAGCAAGGTGAGTCATACTTCTTTTATAAAACCTTATACACATCAAAATACATGATTTTGACTTCTAATCATCTTCTTGTTTGCATATTCATCATTTATAAAGTTTTGACCTAACTTTGTATTTTGGGAGATTTTTAGAGTTCCTTACCATTTTGTGAAATGATGATATAAGCCATGTTTAGATTGACAAAAATATGTTGTTATCATATTTTGATGAATAAACATTTATTATGGCTTCTAGTCAAATTCATATTTGACATACAATGGGATTTTGGTTGAAAAAGGTTATCTTGTGGAAAAGAAATAAATGGTTTTGACCTTGAAGAAATCCTTATTCCAATTGGATGGTTTTTACACTTGAAGGGTGTATTTGGAAAGAAACATTTCGGAAAGATAAGATGTTAGCCTTATGTGTATATTTGGCTTGTGATTCTTATCAGCAGTTAACCATTGGAAAGTGATTTGGAAACTAAATGGTTTTTTATGAACTATATGTTTGATTACAGTTCGTCACAAATGTAATTTTGAAAAGTCTAGACTATTACACATGGATCCATAGGTATTTAGTTGACTTATTATTTGGGGTAATTCCGTATGTAGCTAGTTGAGACATTTGACCCTCGGAGGCATTTTGGTACGGTTATGTGGGGCCGGTTACTAGCCATGGGTCGTAAATGTAAATCCTAGTGAATGAGCATGACTTGGATCATCGGGTGCCACCCTCCCACATCGTTATTTGGACCGGCAGGTTCACGGCCTTGATCCTAGTATGGTGAGCTCAAAACTCGGAAAGTGGCTTACTGAGTGTTCTGCCACAATCCTTGGATTCGGGTTTACACCCGTCGTCACAAGATGAGGTCTGGACCGGAAGGTCAATATGTGTTTACCAAACCTTTTACAAGGATATTGATGAAAACAGTTTAATTATATTTCAATGAATTCTTTTACTGACATACATATAAACTGTATGTTCTCACTAGGCTTTAAGCCTAACACTTTTTCGAAAACGATGTGTATAACAGGTTCCTTTAGCGGCGGGTCGCCAAGTGGTTGAGTGAAGAGTTTGGTCTCTTGCGGAGATTTCTAGATGGTTGTTAATTTGGAGTTTTAGTGTTTAAACCAATTTATTCTTTTGGTATTGGGTTGACAACCTATGTAACCTAGATAGATTTGGTTTGGTTTGTTGTCACTTATCCTTTTACAGTTACAGATTTTGTGAATGCTCACGCTTTATCCATTATTAGGTGGTTTGCCCTATTTATAAACACCTTATTGCTGAATTTTCAATTTTTTTTAAAATAACCCGAATTTTTTAGGGTGTTACACCCATCCCCTCCAACATGTCAAGAAGGAAGTGCCAATCTACCGTGTCGTATGCCTTCTCAAAGTCGACCTTGAATATCATCCCTTTCTTCTTCGTCTTTTTGAGGTAAGCCACCGTCTCGTTAGCGATAAGCACCCCGTCAAGGATAAACCTTCCTTTTATGAAGGCACTTTGCTCATTGCTAATTACCTTTCCTATAACCTTTTTTAGTCTTTCCGCCAATACCTTCGCCACTATTTTGTAAAAAGTCCCGATTAAGATAATTGGTCTAAAATCATTTAGCCCAATCGGACTCTCGACTTTTGGAATCAATGTCAAGAAAGAAGCATTACAACCCTACCTTATCTCACCCTTCTCCAAGACCCATGATATAGCCACCATCAATTCTTCTTTTATCGTCCCCAAAAAACTTTTATGAACTCAATTGTGAATCCATCCGGCCCCGGTGACTTGTGGTTTCCGCATTCCTTGATCGCATTCCAAACCTCGTCTTCCGTTATTCCTCTCTCCAAATTTGCAGCCTCCCCGCCGATAATTTTTTCACTCGTTCCAACCGAAGTTGTGGCCGGCCTCTCCTTTGATTTGAGAATTTGTCTTTGAAGAAAAATTGCTTTAACTCAAGGCTAGAAAAATTGCATAAAACACTTGATCATAGGTGCTCCACTTTTGTCGGGCTTTCGTTAGCTTTTCACTAAAGAATGTGAATGACTTCTTTTATTGGGAGAGGACAGCTCCTATCCCTACTCCACTTGCATCACATTCAACTTCAAATACTTTGTTAAAATTGGGAGGAACAAGAATCAGTATGGTACATAGTTTGTCTTTGATCAAGGAGAAACTTTGTTCTTGATTGGAACACCACTGAAACTTTCCCTTTCCAAACACTTAGTGATGGGGCAGTGATGGTGCTAAAATCTCGCACAAATCTTCGATAGAATTTTTCTAGTCCATGGAAATTTCTAATGTCCGATACGATTTTTGGAGTCGGCCATTCTTTTATAGCACGTACATTTTCTTCGTCCATTTCTATGCTAGATTCTCTGATAATGAATGCCATAAATATTATCTTGTTGGTGTGGAAAGTGCACTTCTTTAGGTTGATGTAAAGCTTATTTTTCTAGAGCACGGTAAGGACTTATCGAAGGTGTGTCAAGTGATACCCTTTGTTGCAACTATATTTGAGGATGTCATCAAAGTATGCCATAATAAAAGAACCGATAAAGATTTGAATGACTTGGTTCATGGTCCTCATAAAAGTGCTTGGAGCGTTGGAGGTTCTGAATGACATGACTAGCCACTCGTATAGTCCAAAAGGCGTCTTGAAAGTTGTTTTCCACTCGTCACTCGGTCGAATCTAAATTTGGTGGTAGTCGCTTTGGAGGTCAACTTTTGAAACTAGTTTTGCATTAATTGGCTAGTTTATCAAACATGTCTTCCAGACAGAGATAGGAACCAATACTTGATGGTAATTTTGTTGATGGATCGGGTATCAATACACATCCTCCATTGGTTTCCTTTATTGGGTACGACAAGAACGGGAATGGCACACGAACTTAAATTTCTCGAATAAAGCCTTTCTTTAATAGATCTTCAACTTGTTCTCTCAAAATTTCGTTTTCTTTGGGGCTCATGCGATAATGAGGGTTGTTTGGTAGATTGGCACTGATATTAAGTCTATTTGGTGTTGCATGTCATTCATAGGTTGTAACTCTGCAGTAGATCGTTGGAGACTAAGTCTTTATAGACTTTTAGCATATCATCTACTTCCTTTTGGATCTCGAATTTGACCTTTTCAACATTCTTCAAGCCTTTAACGACTATTGGACAAAAGACTTGGGATTCTTGAATGCATCTTCGAGAAGTTGTTCATTAGAAGTCACGATTAAAAAATTCTCACCTTTCTGTTCTGAAGCTTTGCTAAAGTGACGTATGGGTGCCATGGCGATCATGCAGTCACCCGATCAGAATTTCATACATTCTCTCTTCCCTTGTAAGTGACATCATTGTCGAATTGCCAAGGTCGGCTAAGAAAGATATGGCATACATCCATGTTAAGAACATCATCTTTGTAGTGTTTGCCTATATATAGGGAACCTTGAAAACTTGAGTCACATGAACTTGAGGGCCTTTCTTGACCCATTCGAGCAACAGTGGTGCATCATGCGATTGAGTTGGTAGACTAAGATAGTCTACTAGGTTTTGGGAGACCAGATTTCACAACTTCCATTGTCAACAATCAAGTTGCAAAATTTTTTTCTGATTAAGCAATATGTTTGAAAAAGGCTCTTCCTTTGGCTTTCCTCTTTTGGAGATAAAAGGACCCTTTGAAGTACAATGTTGGCCCTTTCTTCAAACTCTTTTTCCATGAACTCAACCCCTTCATATTCATCCTTTTCTCCATTTTCTTCACCGTCTACAAACCTTACAATTCTCATTTGCTACATTCATTGGATAGTGACCCGATTGTCCACAACGGTAGCATTTGAGTCCGATTGGCTTGCCATAGGGATTGACCGATTTTCATGTAGTAGGCTTACTTTGAGAGCCGGTGTTGTTTCATTGTGGGGGATTGGAGTCTCGAGGAGCCACACTTGGTGCCACACTTTTGCCTTTGCCAAGTGCTAAACTAGAGCTTTCGTGGGAGTTTGTGAAGAATACTGCAATTGGATGATACTTGTGCGTGCACAATCAACTGTCGGTATGATTCTTTGATAGAAAGAAATCACAAAAGGATTTTTCCATTAATTCGGCTTTCATGGCCAACCTTGATTCTTCTATGACGTCAATACTGTTTGTAGTCCAATTTTCTCTTGGATTGAGTTTCATAAGCCATTGATATAATGTGCAACCTTTTGGCCGTTCGTCTCACCTATTTCATTTCGTTTGAAAATACGCAGGAATTATGTTATGTATTCAGTTCTAGATTTCATAACTTGTGTGCAGTCCAAGTACATCTTGTAGAGGATTTTCTCATAATCTTCTGGTAAGAATCTCTTAGTCATTAATCACTTCATTAGTCTCCAAGATTTGACTGGTTCTCTATGTTGTCTTTGCCGCTGCATCACCAACTTGTCCCACCATAGAGGAGTGATCTTCTAAGTTGGTGATCCAACTTGCATCCGAGTATCCCTCTAATATCGAAGGAAACCCGACATATGACAATCCATAATCAATGGTTTTCTTCAAGTATTTAAATACTCATCTTATCGCTTGCCAATGATGATTACTAGGATTACTAGTATACCTACTCAACTTGCCTACGACAAAAGCGATATCCGGCCTAGTGCTTGTCATGGCTACATCAAGCATCAAATAGCCTTTGAGTACTCGAGTTGTGACACCGTTTCACCCGAATTGGGCATAAACTTCACACTCGGATCAAATGGAGTACTCACCGGAGAACAATCAAAGCAATTAAATTTCTTTAATACTTTCTCAATGTAATGATATTGCATAATTGCGATCCATTTGTTCTCACGTTTGATCCTTATTCCAAAGATCACCTCCGCCTCTCCCATATCTTTCATGGAGAAACTTGATGACAAAAACTCTTTGGTTTTATTAACTTGATTTTGGTCGGTGCCAAAGATCAACATGTCATCAACGTATAAGCAAATCATTACTCCGTTACCGGATGTGTCAAATTTGCTATATACATACTTGTCCGCTTGGTTTACCATAAAGCCGTTGGACAAGATAACCTCATCAAATTTTTGATGCCATTGTTTGGGTGCTTGTTTAAGCCCATACAATGATTTTACAAGTTTACATACCTTATGCTCCATCCCGGGCATAACAAAACCTTCCGGTTGTTTCATGTAAACTTCTTCCTCCAAGTCACCATTCAAGAATGCCATTTTGACATCCATTTGGTGAATCATTAAATTGTGGATTGCTCCTAAGGCTATCAACAATCTAATCGTAGATATCCTTGCAACCGAGGCATAGGTATCAAAATAATCAATGCCTTCCTGTTGCCTAAAGCCTTGGATTACTAATCGAGCTTTGAACTTGTCGATTGATCCATCATAGTACTTGGAACAAGGTTTTTCGGCCTAGGTATTGAAGAGAATCTAGTCTCATCAAATGATGCATCTCTCGATTCTATAACGGTGTGAATCGCTATACAATCATTAGGTTCAATAACATATAACCTATAGGCCTTGGAATGCTCCGCATATCCAACAAAGATGCAATCAATACCTTTCTCACCCAAAGTTTTCTTTTTGGGTCCGGGTAGTCGAACAACCGTCCGACAACCCCAAACTCGAATATAACTCAAGTTACGCATTTTCTTAAACCAAAGTTCATATGGGGCAATCTTGTTCTTTTGTTGGGAACTCGATTCAATATGTAACAAGTCGTTAACATGGCTTCACCCCAAAATCCATCACTCAATCCCAAGTAGGATAACATAGAGTTCACCATTTCTTTGAGAACTCTATTTTTCCGTTCCGCCACACCATTTTGTTGTGGTGTATAAGGCGTCGTGGTCTCATGAATAATTCCTACGGATTGGAAAAACATGGGGTCATAATATTCCCCACCATGATCGGTGAATAAACATTTAATAAAATCGTTCATTTGCAATTCAACCTCCGTTTTATAAATTTTAAAATTTTCTTACGCTTCATCTTTTGAGTGCAATAAAAATACATAGCAAAACCGAGAAGCGTCGCCAACAAAAGTAACAACATACTTTTTATTACCAAAAGACGGAGTTGAATGCAAATCACAAAGATCATTGTGAATTAATTCAAGCACCGACGAATCCCTTTTCACATTAGGAAAAGGTTGCCTAGTGATCTTTGTCAACATGAAAGTTTTACATTTTTCGGTTTTAATATCAAAGGCCGGAATAAGACCGTCTTTTGACATTTCAACCATTATTTTAAAATTAACATGACCAAGCATTGCATGCCATAAAATAGAATCAACACAATTCTTATTTGCAACATAAACAGAATTTGAAACAAAATTATTTTTATTCAAACTCAACATAAACATATCATTTAAGAAATAGCCAAATCCTACAAAAGAGCCACCTTTTTGCCAAGATAAACTTGCCGGACTCAAACACTTGCCTATATCCTAACTTATTCAAGACACTACCGGAAACCAAATTCTTTCGAATTTGTGGTACAAACAAAACGTCAATAAGTTCAATTATTTTGCTAGAACTAAACTCTACCCTAACTAAGTTGCGTCCAAGAATGGGAGCATTTGACTCGTTCCCCCTGTGTAGCACGGATCCGTCTTCAACCGGTTACAAAGAGGCAAACCAACGTCGATCCTTGCACACATGTCTCAAGGCACCCATGTCAATCCACCAAGCATCATCATCATCCTGCACGTAAAATGATTCGGATATTAGTGGTACATAATTCAAATTCGAATTAAAACCAAAGTCAAGAAACTGACCTTGCCGTGGGTTTTGATCCTTGGATCCTTGCCCACCACCACTTGTGCTTGCTCCACTTTTATTCTTGACAACCCGACAATCCCGCTTGAGATGACCAGTCATCCCACAGGTCTAACAGGTTAATTTAACCTTTTTGTTGGGACCTTTCTTGGCTTCATTGAACTTGTGTTTTCCCTTGAAGTTGTTGGATTTTCCCTCTTCCACCATGTTCACCAAAGGGGCAGAAACCTCTTTTATCTTAGGTTTATCAGCCTCTTGCACCCGAAGAGATTCCTCAATGCGCAAGTGACTACCGAGTTGCACAAGGAACAACTCTTCCTTCTTGTGTTTCAACATGTGTTTGAAATATTTCCAAGAGGGGGCAATTTATCAATTATGATCGATACGAAGATGGATTCGTCCATCTTCATATTTTGTTGAGCATATTGGCCTAAAATGGATATGATCTCATTATATTGCTCCATCACAGCCTCGAGTCCACTTGTAATTATTAAAATTACTAACGAAGAACTTCTTACTAGAAGCATCTTTCGCCATGTATTTAGACTCAAGAGAGTCCCATAGCTCTTTAGCAGAGTCGACATTTTGATAAATGTCAAATAGGAAGTCACACATACCATTTAAAATGTGGCCACGACAGATGTAGTCGTCGTTTTCCCATTTTCCGCGACGCCGGGTCATCTCCAACGTCTCGTCCTCCATCACTTCCGACATTGGAGTGCTTAGCATGTAGACGACCTTTGATGTTTCCAGCAAGAAGTGCATCTTCTTCTGCCATCGTCGAAAATCGACGCCTTCAAACTTCTCCAGTTTAGTGAACTTGGTCGTCATGTCTCTCACGGATTGATCACTCGCCATCTCTCTCACGATGAACGAAATATCACTTAAGATTGTTGGGATTAGGGCAGAAATCGATGGAGAGGAAGAGAAGATAGTGATCGGATCTTGGATAAGAATGTGAGATCGCGTGAGAGCTCGCTTTCCTTAAGTGATATTTTGACCCTATTCTGCCTGGGTATCACGAAATTCACTCGAGGATAATCTCAAATTCACCGGTATCAATTATGGAAAAAATCTATCCTATTTAAACACCTAGAGAATCGTAACCGATGCTATATTAAAACCGATAATAATTTCCCATTTAATGGTATTGATTGTTGGACATAATGGTGGGGGTTACATAAGGATTTGTAGGTTACAAAAATTTGATATCTCAAAATATATCAGTTACAGACCATGGCGCGGGTAGCCGCGGCACAACCCGCCCGGGTCACAGTTTCAACCCACGTTCCAGTGCACGACGCGGGTAGCCGTGCGGGTTAACCCGCGGCACAACCCGCCCGGGTCACTGTCTTATCACCACATTCGAGTGCCCGGTGTGGGTAGCCGCGCGGGTTACCTGCGACACAACCCGCCCAGGTCACTAACTCGGTTACAAAAACTGATAAATCCCCAAACGATACCGTCCAACTATCCCGAGCCATAACTAGCTTACACGAGTGTGCACTCCACACCTCCTAACTCGTGTTATAGCTTAGCTACCAGCCCCATTACTATCTTGTGAATCAAATTACACAAAATGAACCGATGATTTCACTAAAATCACCAACAATATCTCCATGACTTCGAAGAAACGATCAATCTTTATTTGCCAATCTAAATACTCTTCTACACCCATTGTTCCATAGAAACTAGGGAATGTCAGCTTTCATCTGGTAATCGTGTTCGTTACGTCCTTGTTGTGTGGGTTCGATTTATTCTTCAAATTCTAATTCAGAACTTTGACTGAAACCATGGTTGGGTCGACCGTATAGTGATTGATTTCAATCGTTTTGCTTATCTCTCCGTCGTCGATCATTGTCGTTGGCGTTGATCTGGTTCGTGAAGGTTCTTGTCAAAGTAGTGAGGGTTACGTTAAAAGATGTAGTGATCCCCTCAAGATCTGCTCGGGTAAGAGGTGATTGATCTGCTATTTTGAAGGTGGAAGAGAAAGGGAGTGTGTGCTCTAATACCAACTAACACTGTTAGTAGAAAATGCAGAATGGATTGACGAGCATTGGAACCCGAATGCTTTTTGAACTTACAAGCATAAGAACTTGAAATTATAGAGAAAACACTCAAAAATATTTACAAAAGAGAATTCTATTAATAACTAAAATCGGATATAACTGAATAATAATAAAAACAATAACTCCAATTTATGGCTAGAACTAACTAAAAGATAACTACGAAAAGAATTTAACTATAATCCTAAACTAATTATAAAATTAATAAGGATAAAAATAAATGATCAGGAAATAAAATAAAAAATCGATTAAACCAAGGAGACGCCCAAAGGCACGCGGGCGACTAGCCACATGGTTTAAGTTACATGGCTAGTCGAGGAACTCTCTATTTGCCATCTAGTGGGTTGTGCAGCTTTTCCCGCGGGTTGAACCACGTGGGAAGCCGCAATCGCTTTTGTTTCGACATCTAGTGGGTTACGCAACTTTCCCGGCGGCTTAGGTCGGATGGGAAGCTGCGGGAGCCTCTGTTTTGATATTTTTGTTGTGATTTTGTCCCAGTTCATTTGTTTCTCGAGCTGGGTTACTAGCAGGCCCGTTTCAGACATTTTATAGTCCTGGGCAAGATATAAAAATGGATCATCGATAACTACAAAATTATTTTCAATATATTTATATCATCAAAAATAACATTGAATTCAAGAAATACTAATAGTTCATAAAAAACCGTTTTCCCGTATTCGTAGATCAAGATCAATCAATAACTATTTCTAAATTAATATTATCTACTGTATCATTTTTACATAACATCGTCAATCAGTTCCACCATCAAATGCATCTTATGATATACGTTTAATATATACATTGAAATCATTTGACGTCATTATTTTGACCATTCAGAGTAACGTTTTAAGTAAATCAACATAAATCAATTAATATTCCACATGTTACCTGATGTTAAGTTTTTCATCATCATTTTAAACTTTTAGGGTTAAACAAACTTTTTAAGAACCATCAATCTTAGAATCAAAAGTCCATGTTGATTATATTTTAAAATCTTATTTTTAGTTTAGAGATAGAAGAGTACTTAACATTCATACACCCAATATTAGGTAATAAAGAGTTAATAATATATGAAAAAAGAATTATCTTTGAAATCCTAAATATAGATATATGTTGGGTCGTCTCATATATATAGTTTGGTAATTGTTTTCAAAAGGTATGAGTTTTCTTAGTTAATAACAAAAAATTTAATATATTTTAACACGATAATAAAATTCATGCGAAAGGAATAATGAAAACAGCATGTGGAAGATGAGTAATAGAGTATATATTAAAGATTACAGGGAAAAATAGTTTTTAGATATTAGTACTAGATATATATATATATATATATATATATATATATATATATATATATATAAACAATTATAGAGAAACAATAAGCAATACTATAAAATAAAAGACTAAATAACTTTTTACAAATTTTCTTGTCCATCCTTATTAATTAATACATGTTTGAGCCCTTAATATAATGTTAATTATTTTTGGGTGCTATTATATACTAAATTTTTTTGTGTACAAAATTTATACCTACTAATATATAGCATATAATTTAGGCCTTGGGCGTGTGTCCGACCCGCCCTCCCCAAGGGACAACCCTGGTTACTAGGTGCTCTACATCACTTTATATATTCACCACTATTTTGCTACATTATTACTTTGTGGTAACAAACAATTAAGATTTTTTTTTGAACCGCAGTTTAACAAACAATTAAGATTTGTTAATATAAATTAACATTTACTGTAGTTTCCTCAGGTGAATGTTGCTTGGTCCTTGTGCCAATATGCAAGAGACATATATATGGACGAATGTCCAACATTGTTGTATGTGATTCCATCCTATGCACTAGGAAAAATGCAAAAGCTTGAAAAATTGAGAATTATGCGTTGTGAATCGCTGGTGGAGGTATTTGAAACTCAAGGATTCAACATTGATGGAGGAACTGGTGGTAGAGAACATAACACAATGGTCATTCCAAGAAGGAAAAATATAAGTGTGTCTCAACTATCCAACCTAAAGGAATTGGCAATTGGTGGTTGTGACCTCTTGCAACATGTGTTCACATTTCCAACACTTGAAAGCCTCAAGCAACTCGAAAAGTTAAGGATAAGCACTTGCAAGGAAATGAAAGTGATTGTGAACGAAGATAATGGAGAGCAAACAATGGCATCTAAGGTTGTGGTTTTTCCTCATCTAAAGTCTGTTGCACTATGCAGACTACCAAATCTCACGGGTTTCTTCTTGGGGAAGAATGAGTTCCAGTGGCCATTATTGGATGATGTTTTGATTTATGGTTGCCCACAAATGATGGTTTTCACATCTAATCGCTCGATAGCTCCAAAGCTTCACTACATACGCACAAATTTAGGCAAACATAATCTTGAATGTGGCATTAACTTTCCAGTGATGGCCACTTTGCGTGAGGTACGTTTTCAAGATTTTTATTTTTCATCATCTCATTAAGAAGTATATATCATCCCCAATAAACGTATTAAACACATTGATACTACTCTTCAAATCTCATTGAAATTACAACATATTACACCTAATATAACTAAAGATCAATCTGACAAAATTACAAATGTTATCATTTGTGGTAAAGTAACATCCTGGGGGGTCAGGATGGTATCCCTGACGACTACCCAGGTTCGAATCCCGTGGTGAGCATCCTGTGACATCTATGATCATGGGTCTGCCACATAGTGATACCCTTAATTGGGTTGGGTTGTGATCGACGGGGATTAGTCGGGTGGCAACCTTAAGTGGGAGCCCGGATACCCCGGGAACGTGTGCGTGTGTAAACTTGTCGTTCAGAAAAAAAATGTTATCATTGTTTTAAATATAAGTACATTTTTCAAATAGAAAACGTGACCTATGACATATGTATTGTATTCTTTTTTCTTTTTTGGCCTTGCAGACCCCATTCTCAAGATCAGATGGTGCAAGCTCATTCCAAACTACTACTAATTCACTTGGGATACATTGGTCTTTTCATAATTTGATCGAAATGGATGTGAATATTGGTTACAATGTTAAAAAGCTTATTCCATCCAATGAGTTGCCACAATTGCAACAGTTGGAAAAGATTCATGTAACAAGATGTAGGTTGGTAGAGGAGGTATTTGAAGCATTAGAAGGGACAGATAGCAATGAGTTGCAATATGATGTGAAAATTCCAGAGCTAAGAGAAGTGGAATTAGAGAGCCTACAAAATCTCAAGTATATATGGAAGAACAACCCGTGGATGGTATTGGAGCTTCCAAACCTAACAAAACTATCTATTAATAGATGCATGAGTTTAGAACATGTATTTAGTAGCTCCATGTTTGGTAGTCTATTGCAACTCCAGGACCTACATATAGGCAACTGCGAAAATATGGAAGTAATTGTTAAGGAAGCAAATGTTGTTGTAGAAGAAGAATGCGATGGCAAAGTAAATGAGATTATTATGCTACCTCGTCTAAAGTCCTTAAACCTCGGTTATCTTCCAAGTCTGAAGGGATTTTGCTTAGGAAAGGAAGCTTTTACATGGCCATCCTTAGATACCTTGGCTATACGGGGATGCCAAGCAATACAAGTTTTCACAAAGGGAGATTTGGCAACTCCAGAGCTGAAAGTAATAGATACAAGGTTTGGGAGGTGTGAATTAGAAAGGGAAGAAGACCTAAACTCCTTTATAAACACCAAACAACAAGAGGTAGATTTATTTCGTTCTTTTTTTAAATCTATTTTAAAATTACATTTGTCCCTAAACCACTACTCTCTAAACTTATGAGCATATTTTCTGCAGGGACTTGACTTCTAGAAGATGGAGATGAAAGTTTAGGTGTGAAACAGATATTAAAAGGTATTGTCGCTCTACATGCTTGTTCAAAACAAGGTTATACATTATAAACGGTTTTGGATCCATCAACTAAGATTTATAACCAAAAAATTAACAACACAGAGAATCATGCTTCTTGTTTGAGAACTAGTTGTAAAAAAAATGGTTTCATGAACTACAACCATGTTACACAGAGAAACTTGCTTCTTGTGTATGCAACATTTGATGTGTTTTAGGTTTTGAGTTTTTGATAATTTCGACAGATCAAACTAGGAAGGAGACGAGGATATTTAAATTATAATAAAGAATTCAAGGAGATAACAAAGTGAGGGTACCGTGTGGAATCGTGTTATGAACACCAGCTCATTGATAAAATTTCCCAATTAGTTTCTGGTTGGTGATGTAGGCTATTAGCCATATCATGTTGTTTGTATAGAATATTAGCCATATCATATTCTTTGTATAGTTTATTTGGTTACCTTAATTAGCTATATACAAAGAATATGATATGGCTAATATTCTATACAAACAACATGATATGGCTAATATAGGCATTTGTTGGTGATGAGCGTACTATTTGGATATATAAGATGCTGCTTTTTGTGTTTTTCATTGTGATGTTATCTTGCTTCATATATGTAACTTAATTTTTTTGAACCGTGTCAAGAAATGGAGGTGATGTTGAAGACTATGGAGGTGAATATATTATATATAAATGTTGTGGATGAGATGAGACAAGTAATGAAGAAACAGAGACCGGGATAGGTATGCCTTTGATGTTCTGCACACACACACACACACACACACACACACACACACATATATATATATATATATATATATGCCATGAATGTTACCTTTATTATTAACCTCTTTTTTCCCTTTTGTTGTTCACTTTTTGTACATCCATGTGAGTGGATGTTGTTGTGACCCAACTGATCACTTGTAAATTACATGAAGGGATGAACTGTGATGAGCATATATAAGAAGTTCCTGATCTTTTATATATGATGTTATATACTTACATTTGAAGCAACAACTCTACTCCTCGGGGTAGAGGCTAAATTTTTGTGAACCATTTCAGCAAATATGGATGTCCTGCATGCTTCCCAGAAACAGAGGAGCTGATTTGGGAGAAACAAACAAGAGGATGGAATGGTATATATTGTTTGCATCAAATCATCCACCTGTATATATGATGGATGCTATTAGTCTTGAATGTATTTGAATTAAGGGGGTAGGGATCTCACTTGGAACTAAACTGTGTGCCAAATGGAAAACAATCAAACATAAAAGATAACATTTAGCATTGATAGTGGAGGGTTTTGTCCCCTATTTTGGTCCCATCTTTTGTAACCATGTGTGCTTATATTAACTCTGAATTAAGGGTTTGAATAAATAATTGTTTATCTTTGGAGAGGTTTTAGCTTTTGCTAGTCTTTAAAGGTTCGTTTGGTAATAAATAAGAAACATGCTTAAAAATATAGGTGAAAGTTCAAATGAGAAGGGCAAAAAGGTTGAGAATATGTGAAGGGAAGGTTCATAGGTGAATCATCGATAAAAGGAAACATGAGTTCACATATTAAAAGGCTAAATAAGAAAACATGGGATTTCGAGTTTATTGATGATTCAATTCACATATCAACCTCCCTTCACATATTCTCTACATTTTTGCCTTTACCATTTGAACCTTCACCTATATTTTTTAAGCATGTTTCTTGTTTGTAACCAAACGACACCTAGTGAATCCTACACAGAGTAGGGTTTGGGGATGGTAGGATGTACATATACCTTAACTTTACTTTGAAGGTTGTTTCCGTGAAAACTTTTGGCTTGTAAAAATATTTTCAGAAAGGGTTTTCGACCAATCTACTTTTTTCTGTGAACTATGTTGAATGTCGCCGTCTCGAATTATGTGCCACTTTGATATTTTCTCGTGCATTTGTTTATTAATGCTTTATATACGCTTTTGGATTAGTATATCTGAGTAGACTACGATATACAATATCCAGATCTCGTTTATCGCATTTGTTGGATTGGGTCGGTCTACATTGTGGTTTATTGATAATATTTGGAGACCGTAAATCACTTTGACATTGAAACTGTGACAGATCCTACACTAACATGTATCCACCGGAGATTCGTACTTCCCTATGAAAGAAACCTCTATTTTATGAACTATTGTTTATTTTTTGTGCGTTTTAATTCAATTGGATGGCCCTAATGGGATATGAGGGGATACAGGCATATATAGGACACAAAGTTTTTATTCAACTAATTTGATGCAAGTTGTCCATCAACGAGGTATTTAATTCTCCCCGTTCGACTCTGTTAGTTTGTATCAACTTTTATGAAAAGATATTGAACACCATTCAAACTCGAATTTTTTTAAACATAATTTTGGTGATTTTAGTGTCATCAACAATTTGGTGTAATTGTGATAATTGAGATCTACTAGGTGATAAATTAAGGCAAAAATAATGTTAATTAGGATCGCAATAAGGCGGAGGTCAAGGGGTGCACCCCCTTGACAGGGTCGGGAGCGGCTCTAGCGGGTCCATGGGGCACTGCTTTATTGGATTGTGGATTGCTATCTAAATATCGATCCATCCACTTTGAATGTTTTTGGATCTGATTATATATCCAATTACAATTGAATATCCAATTTTAATTGGATTATATGATTCTATATTATTAGTTGACAACTTGACATCCTTTTCGACATGGCTCAAATAACTACTTTCTTACTCTACCAAAACAAGTTAGGAGGCATTTGAAATCCCCTGGATTTTACATATAGGCTCTGAATGGCTTTTGAAGGGTTTAAATCTAAAATGAAGGGGTTAAATCTGAAATTCAGCCCATGCAAAGAGGTTAATTAGTAACATGGAGATTCATATATATGGCCTAATAATGGAAATGGAACCAACCCCATCTCCATTTTAAAAATTATTGGAAAAACGTTACTTTGGTAACACTTTTTCAAAACCTAGGGCCGGCCTTGGCCCATGGCAGCAATAATCATATGGGCATCAAATTTTTAAGTAATGGACTATAGGGGTAGGCTCAGTTGGGCTTCATTTTTTTTTACCGTTGCAACCCACAAAATCCCTCAGTCGGCTTTGTGTTTCACTCTTCCAGAATACGACGTAAACTCTCGCTCTCTCTATTCAGTAATCTCTCTCGACTCTCGCTCTCTGACTCTCTCCCTCTGTCTCTTACTGTCGCTCTCTCCCTCTGTCTCTGTGACTCTGTGACCGACTGTCGACCGAGTACCGGCCGTGTCTCCGGTGACTCAGTAGCCGACTAGCCGCTGTCCGGCGTCTCCGAAGCGTAGTAGGCAGTAGACGCAAGCAAGATTCTTGGGCCTCTTGACGACTTGGCGTCTTGGCCTCTTGGGTTAGAAGCACTCTTTGTAGGTAAACTTTTAACTTTCAGAATTTATTGTTTGGTTTATTTGATTATTTGGTTTACCAATACTGATTTGATTTGTTAGTCTCTTAGGTTTATTTCATTCATTAATTCATTATTTGTTTAGATTAGGTTTATTTGTTTATTTTTACATTAGGTTTATTTTAATTATTTGTTTTAGATTAGATTGTTCAATTGTTGATATTGTTGTCTTTGTTAATTGTCATTATGCAGAAACAAGTTTATTTCAACTTTGAAGTTTCAATCAGTTTCGGTTTGGCATCACGACTAAATCAGATGTTATCTTTCTATTCTCTATATCGTATAACTTGTTTACAATATGTTTCCTATATGAAGGTACCCTTTAGTAATGTTTCGACCGTCACTAATGCTAAAAAAATCACTAATGTGCATCTTTAGAAACACTTTTCTGAGTAAGTTGAACAAGTTTTAGGAGTTGTTTGTTTTTTTTAAAACCCTCTTAATAGCTCTTAAGTTTGAATCGGTCCGACATTTTTACATTTAGACTGTTTTTTATTTTATTTTTCAGAACCTCTTAACTCTTTACATCTGAAATAAAAAGTGGCCGGTGACGTAACTTATTAAGACCTTTTAACCCAACCCTTACTATATACTAGAAGTGTACTCGCACAATGCAGCGAGATACATCACTATTTTAATGTTTCATTTTATTTTTTGTTTTTTTGTCGATTTACAGTACCATTTTGGATGGTTTTGAGAAAGTGATAATGTTTTTTTTTTATAAATTTGTTTAATTTAGGCTTAAGAATATAATGTTTTTTATATAAAAAAATAAGTATTTTGTTAGAATTCAATGATTATCTTATATATTTTAATGACATCTAGAAAAAATAATCAATTACATATTTAATAATATAGTTAAAACAAATTTATAGTAATATAATATACTAATTAATAGTGATACATGGAAATGTCTGCATAAAAGGAAAAACTCTTCACATACCAAATTGGTGGGTGTTAGAAGTCTGCGGTAGTAATATGTATCTTGTGCTTTAATACTTGTAAATTATGAGATTTTTAAAATCTTGCATAAAATGATGGTACCTAATGCCTAATAATTTGTATTTAAGAGTTTTTTATCCATGCTTTATAATATAGTATAAATTAGTGTTGAGGTATTAACAAAAAATATGACATTTAATTATGTGGCAACTAGCTAGAAAACATAAAGAGTTAACATTTAATCAACAACATTAATATATAGTGGAGGGTTTATTTTGGTCCCATATTTTGCTACTTATACAAGTTGATAAGTTAATTGATAAATAAATTATGTTTGGCAAAAACAAGCTAATAAACATGTAAAATAATCCTAATCCAAAAACATGTAACATAACCAAAAGGGACGTCTAAAAATTAATCAATTACAATATTTCATAATATAATTAAAACACGTATCTAATAATATAAGATGTTAATTAATACAAACAAGATGGTAAAGAAAAACTAAATAATATAATATGTTGATTAAAAGTATTTTAAATTGATTATTATATATTTATAGATTTGTTAAAACAAAGTTTAGAAAAAATCTATTAATTTATGATTTTAAATAATCATAACACATAATATAAATAAATATAATTGGTCAACCACACTATCCTAATTAATTAATAATTTTTTTAAAAATATAATTAAATTAAATTAAATATCTTATTAAAATCATTTAACATGTTTTTATTATCTATTAAAGAAAATAAATATAATTTTAATTTTTATCAACCTTACATAAAATCAAAAGAATTGTTTTTTCATAACTAAATATATTGAATAATAATAAAAAAAATAATTGATATGATTAATAATTATTATAAATAATTAATATTAATGTATAAAAAATTAAAATGTATTAGTAATTAGTCATTTTCTACTAATATTTATTAATATTTGTTAATAATTAATATTTATTTATATTTATTAATATTTAATATTTAGTTATAATTAATAGTAATAGTTAATAACTAATATTATGGGGTTTTAATTGGAAAAGTGACAATAGGTCTCTAAAACACTATTTCAAATAACTTTCAATAAGTTAGTTTATATTGATTCAAACATGTACTTAAAAAATTATGTAACTTATATTTTAACGAATAATGTCCAAAAATATTGACATCTTGGACTCAATTTCTTGTTTCAATAGATTATGTATGTATGGATTATTTTGCATTAATCTGATAATAAATTTATAAATGATATTGGTTTTCCTTTGAAGTTGGGGTTAAAACTTGAATCCTTTTATTAAAAAAAAATCTGAAAGTTAATTGTTACGATATTTTGTTGGGTTGTTGAGAATGAGCATCTATAATTAGTTGTAAAGCAAATTGGAACATATATGCCTTATAAAAAAGAAAAAGAAAGTGATGAGCATACATCAATGCCTCGTAAGATAAAAGAAAGAAGTAGTTAATCGACATAATCAAGATAGAGGTGGTGTAATGGTTTGACTATTGAAAAGTCATACCGTAGGTTTAGATTAGCTTTGGATGACTTTAAAACCCTACGTGTAATGTTTGACTATTTAAAAGTCAAAGCGTAGGTGTCAACGAAGTTAGAAGTCTATTGAACACTACATGTAATGGTTTGCCTTCTTGAAAGTCAAACCATAGGTGTAGAGGGGTTTTGAATGACTCTAAAACTCTAAGTGTAATGGTTTGACTATTGGAAAGTCAAAACCGTAGACCGTGTAATGGTTTGACTATTTAAAAATCAAACCGTAGGTGTCAACGAAGTTAGAAGTCTATTGAACACTGCATGTAATGTTGAAAGGCAAACCATAAGTGTAGAGGAGTTTTGGATGACTCTAAAACTCTAAGTGTAATTGTTTGGCTATTGGAAAGTCAAAACTTTAGGTTACAATCAAAGAAAGGTATTTTGGAAAATTTAAAACCCTACGTGTAATGATTTGACTATTTAAAAGTCAAACCATAGGTGTTAACGAAGTTAGAAGTCTATTGAATACTACATGTAATGGTTTGCCTTCTTGAAAGTCAAACCATAGGTGTAGAGGAGTTTTGGATGACTCTAAAACTCTAAGTGTAATGGTTTGACTATTGGAAAGTCAAAACCGTAGGTTTTTTTAAAATTTTGGCGGCATAACGGCTATAAAATGAATATTTTCGTATATCAACCTAATGTTTGCCCAATAATTGGCAACCCAACTAAAATAAATAAATAAAATCAAGTATAATCAAATCCTAAATCATACCAAATGTTTCCATTTATCAACCTAATGTTTGTCCAATAATCGACAACCTAACTAATTAATATCACAAGTTTACCAAACAAATCATACCAAAACATTTTCACAAAAACCAAATCATAAGCTAAACTGATACAAAAATATTATCACAAGTTTATCAAACCAAAAATGGCGTTTTAATAAGCTAAAAGAACTCCTATCAGATTAACACACATAGAGATTAATCAGATTAACAAACACACACACACAAAGATTATTAATAAACCTACACACACAAAGATTATTAACAAACATACACACACATATTTATACACAGTTCACATATTAGTTATATTGGTTCTATAAACTTATTACGTTGTCGGTCTATTTTTCCCTTTTCTTGGTTCTATCATTTTTATCATCAACAAGTAAGCCCATGGCTCACGACCCGCCTTTGATGGTCGAATCGCTCTTTTGCAGGGGCTTGTCGAGTATGAACTTAGTAGGTCAACTCGTTGGAGACATCGATGGGCTCATCGAACTAACATCCTTGTGAGTTCCTCCAAACTTTATCGGATTCAAAAGTAATGTACTCTGGTCAGGTTCCTATTATCAGATTTCTAACGCTGAAAACATCTAACGAGATCTTGATGTTTATGGTAGGGACTTATCGTTTAATGGTGGCCTAACAGGTCCAATGTAACACCCGTAATTTTCGGTAAGTAAAGGTCATCGGACGTTTTTGGAACTTATGAACGGTGGGACTTTTGTTGGGAAATCATTGTTTGAAGTTCCTTGGAGTATCGGGGGTATTGGCGTTGAAAAAGTCGAGTTTCAGAGCTTGGTACGGGCTTGGCTACAATGCTCGGCGACTATGACAGTGTCATAGTCGCACCGGGCAAAGTCGCAGCATGAAACAGAAGAGGGCAGGGAGCTGGCGACAATGACCAGCAACATTGCCATGTCGCATGTCAAATGGGCAATGTCGCATGTCAAAGTCGCACCTGAGTGCAGAGGTGCTGTTAAGTTCAGGATTTCAGCCTTTCTTTCTCATTTCTCACACCCAAACTTCTCCACTCTCTCCCAAACCGTTTTTTCTTCAATCTCCTCAAACCCTAACTCATTTTGGGTTAATTTCTTGAGTTCTTAAAGTGTTCCATCATCAAGTGGTAGATTGGGAGCTTTGGCAAAATGTCCACCATTGTCATCTTCAACCTCAAGCTCCATGGTAGAGTGTTCTAGGTTTTCATCAAAACCTAAGTGGTAAGTATATCCCTTCCATTTATAAAACTTAATATAAGATACAAAATCTCTCTTGATGATTTCCTAGTGTCAGGTTTCCAAATTTCGAGTTTGATGGTTTTGGAGAAGTTAGGTCAAAATTAGGGTTTTAGGTATAAGTTGAGGTTTTGGCGTAAAATGTTTGGGGAATGTTTCTATATGGTTATTTACGGTTGAAAATGTTTGGATCTAGGTTTTGGAGGTTTTGGCTTGGAGGATTCAAGTGCCGTCAAATAAGCTCAAAGTGGGGTAAACTCTGGATATAGCCAAAATCTAGCAAGGTGAGTTCAAGTTGATTTGTGAAAACGGTGCACATGCCAAAATGTTTATTTTAAAGTTTTTTGTGTTTTACATGAAATTTGTTAACTACTGATAAGTTTTGGTTATTTTGAAGTGTTCAACTGTATAAACTTATATGACATACATTTTTGGGAATTTTGGTAAATAAATCATATTGAAATATTCCATCGATGATTTTACATATATAATTGGAGTTCATTTGACGTAAGTGTCATTTTGTGTATTTGACCTTATAAACCCTTTTCGGAAAATGCATATTATTGTGTTTTGAGGCATTTTGAAAATATAGGGACACGAGTTCATTTAGAAAATTATTTGCCTCATCTAATGAAGGGATTTGAGTTAATCATACTTTTGGTGGTTGTGTTTGCATAATAGTTAGTCAATCGTGTTTCAATGTTTATACCGACTTTTATTTGGGGGTTTACGTAAATTGTTGGGCCTCTGGCTGGGTTTTGACTAAATCGAGTCTCGAGGACATTTGTCCGGTTTTAATAGCTTAAAGTGGAGACTTGGGTGTGAGTTGCATTTATTGTACTTTATTTTAGAGAATACATGTTTTGAGTGTGTGTGTCATCCAATAGGGGTCTTGTGTTTTAGACTGTAATGCATTGGATCCATAGGCATGTAAGTCAATCGTGTTTAATGGTGAGGACTCTTGGGATTCTCACTTTGGGAAAATAAAGCTGTGTTGGCATTGGTATCGTCCCAGTTGTTTGGCAAAGAGGAACCTTTATGGGTTGTACTTTGGGACCATGGGTCTTGTGTTTGCATGTCTAACTCTTGTGCACGAGTGTTAGTCATCATGGGTTATCAAGTAAGGAGTTGAGACTCCTACCTTGAATGCTAGTGAGTAGACACTAAAGGTCGAGCGGGTACCTTGAGGTTGGAACTCTACTAGAGAGCGAATGGGCTCTAAGATCGGGTATCCTTGAGGTGACGCCCGCTAAGTGGTGTGCACTAAAGGTACTGTGTCCTTGAGGTGACGCCCGCTAAGTGGTGTGCACTAAAGGTGTTGGGGACTTGAGGTGACACTTAAGTTAGTGTGTACTAGAGTCAATGATCTGAGGTGCAGTTCGATAACATAGATATGTGGCATACTTTTGTGTTCTCGCTACGTTCAATGGAAACGGGCCTCCCCCGTCACCGAAAGGTGTTGTTTTGGGTATTGTATTTCTAGTATTCGTGTTTTCGGTGACGTTTTATATGTACGATGTTTTATTCATGGGTTAGGTGGAGTATTAGTGTTCCACCCGTGTTTTGGTGTTTCAAGAAATAAAGGCTTATACGTGTTTTATAAAATTGGGAGTCATCTCTTTCTATTTTCCTTTTTAGTAAGTGTTGGGTTGAACTTAAATTCATGAAAGAACGTTTTATATTGGGATCTTCGCCTTTAAAACAGTTTGGTTTGGTTAACGATTAATTCGGTGTATCTTCCGTTTAGATTACATATTTATTGGTAAATGAGTCGTTTTCATAAATGAAGTATATCGTTTTGAAAGATTATGATTTTAACTGCATTATTCTTTTTAAACGATTAATTTATATATGTTGAAAACCCTTGAGCTCACAAGGCGTTAATCCTAACCTTTTTATTTGTTGGCATGTGCATCAGGTTCCAGTTGGGGTTTGGTTCTAGCAACTATGAAGAGTTGAGCGTTAGCTTTGGGCACGTGTAAGTAGCTGGTGAAGTCTTCAGCAGTTTGGAGATAGTGACTTTTATATTGAGTTTTAGTAGTACCCGTCCTTGCTATAGGCGGTATGTAGAGAATAAATTATGTATGTTGAGGTTAAACCTTAATTTGTGGTTGCAGATGAATCAATTATCAATGTATTTAGAAAAATTTAAATTATTTGTTATTTCCGGAATTGAGGGAGTTACATCCAATCTCTTCGCGAATCGGAGATCTAAAAAAGCTAAATACACTGTAAGTTTATGACATTTTCTGCTCTATATATGTTAGAACCTTCATTCTCAATTCAAATAATCTTTTCATTACAACAAAAAAAGACATTTAAGATCTCGATTAACACACACAGTTCATGGCATTTAAGATCTCGATTAACGTATACACATATTTATACACAATTCATATATATTTATACACAATATTTATCAGATTAACACACACACACATATTAATCAGATTAACACACATACAGTTCATGGCTCAAATCAATATGCATTTAAGGGCTCAAATCAATACATGAACAAGTGGAGGTGGTCGTCGTCGGTGACTGTAAGACGAGGGTTGTGAGTGTAACACCCCAATTTTTGAAAGATATCATTTCAAGTTAATACCGAAATCGATATATTAGAGAAAAATAAGATAAATGATTTTGGACTTGAATCTAGATTTTATAGTCTTGGTAGATGAAGGATTCAATTACGAGTCCAACGGTTCTTTCCGGAGCAAAATCGGAGCTAAAACGAAGAAATTATGACCAAAATAGTGTTCAGGCAAGAATTTCGGGCGGCAGTGCTCCACGCGGGTGGACCTGCGCCACCAGCTGCGTAGAGCCGCTGGGTGCACAAAAACGAGAAACATCGGCC
Source organism: Arctium lappa (assembly GCA_023525745.1). Classification (NCBI taxonomy): domain Eukaryota; kingdom Viridiplantae; phylum Streptophyta; class Magnoliopsida; order Asterales; family Asteraceae; genus Arctium; species Arctium lappa. The sequence goes on from CM042049.1 coordinate 793,224, forward strand.
TTAAACCCCATTTTCACCCTAACCTCAAATCCTTCCCCCATTTCTCTCCCAAACCGACCCCCAAACCCCAAAATCAAACCCCTAACTCATTTTTGCATGTCCTTCTCCTAAAATCAAGTGATCCTTCTTCATCTAGCAATCTTGGAGGCTAGAACCATAATCTCTCATCTTCATCTTCTTTATCGAGATATCTAGGGTTTCATCCACCCTTGTTCTCCCTTTTGTAGATTTGGAATTTGTGGTGTATTTTGGTAACCTAGAGGTGTGTTGGTGGTGGATTCAAGCTATTGGTTAAAGTAATATTCTATTCTCTTCAGTTATGGAAGTTAGGGTTTCGGTATCAGTTGAGGTATTCATGTATAAAGTTTGGGGAAAGATTCTTTGTGGTTGATTATGATTATTTATGGTTGGATATGTATGGATTTAGGTTTTTGGAAGTTTTTGGCTTGAGGATCCAAGTGTTTTTCAAAGGACCTCAAATTAGGTTAAAATCTAGATTTAGCCTAAATATAGCAAGGTGAGTTCAAGTTGATTTGTGAAAACATTGTACATGCCAAAATGTTTATTTTAAAGTATTTATGTGTTATGAAATTGTCATTTGTGGAATTACTTGATGGGATTTGGTTAATTGAGAAGTTTAGTTTTATAAACCTTGTAAAACACCCATATTGGGGATTTTTGGGCATTTTGATAAATGAGTCATAAATGGGTGTGTTTGGTAATTTATTGCATAAATGAGATTATTTGGTAAAAAGCCATTCTTAGTGTTTGTTTGGGTAAAAAGTTTAAGTTCGTGTTGTGGGACGTTTTGAAAGATAAAGAGTATAAATCTATTTGGAAAACCTTTTTGTCCCAACTTAAACTGTGTTGAAGTCCGTTCAAGTATTTTTGACTGTGTGATTTCATGGTATAGGTCGAGTACGTTTATGATTTGAAAAGCGTTAATCATTGGTCAAAAAGAGGTTTTGAGTACTTTGGCTCGATGTCGTTTTAAAGGAGTATTGAAGACACTTGTCCGGTTTTATATGGCTCAATGTAGGGTCCAGTTATGACGTACGTACTAATGCGTTGTGTTGCGTATTGAGGTTGGTTACGGGCTCGAATGTTTTGGTCATTCATGTGTAGTCCGGTAAGGTTAGACTGTGTCGCATTGGATTCATAGGCACGTAAGTCAGTCTGTTTTGGGTTGGTCAATTGGGTATTGTGGGGTTAAACTCTGGTACCCATGTTTTATGACCGGAAACTTTACAAGCGATCGCTAGGAGGGTTGAGTTTGGTAGCGCTATAGGAAAAGTAGGCGCTAGGACCTCCGCCGCTTGAAGTAATGCCTGAGAGGTAGTCTTTAAGTGTGTCGGGCCTTGGGATGGAGTTCTTCGGAGCGTTCATCAAGTGTCAACTGACTTGGAGTGACGCTTGTAAAGAAGTCGTAGGGACACCAGGTTGTGATGTCGTGAGGTGTCATACGATTAACGTTGCATGGGTGGTATACTTTTGTGTTTCCTCCATTCTCAACGGGTACGGGTCTCCCCCGTTGTCGGCTATCAATATCTTAAATAAAAAAATATTTCACTTTATCATCTTTGGTCTTATGTAGTCGACAGTAAATGAGGACCTTAATATTGGACCTCCCTCAACATATATTAAGGTTTAAATGATGTATATCGCCCCACATTTGGGTGTTTGGGTTTCTTTTCAATTTATGGTCGCGTGAGTATTGAACCTAGCGTCCGTGTTTTTGGTATCATATCGTACATGCGGGTTTTAACCAAGTAGTGTTGGCTGAGTAGTTTACCCCACCCGTGTTTGGGTGTTTTGGGATGCAACGTTTTATAAATAATGTTTTGTACTAGGCCTAGTGTCCATCTTTGAAAAATGCATGGAATTGGAAAAGAGTCGTCTTCGAGTTTAAAGTAAACCATTTGAAAGATTGTGATTTACGTTGGGGTTCATTCCTATAAAAATATATTTGTTCATGTAAAACTCTTGAACTCACTAGGCGTTAGCCTAACCTTTTTATTTGTCGGCATGTGCAACATGCTTCTTTTGGGAATAGTTCTAATGGCTCTATGAAGAGTGCTAGTGGTGTTCTCGTGATTGTGAAGTCTTACGTTTAGGTTTTGTGAAGAAGCGTTCTGTATTGGGGTTATGTAGCACCCGACTCTGGTTTAGACCTTGTATCTAGTTGGAGTTTGTATTTGTCGAGGTAATTATAGGTTTTAACGCGAGGTATATTGAGTTTTGGTTTGTAAGGGGAATTCTTATTGTCAGGATCGAATTCTTAACAAGAATTATGAATACTCAGAAACAATATCAAAGAAGTTGTGGAATAACACTTTGATATTCATTAAAACAGTAAACAAAACAGTAAATCTGATAAATAACTTGCAGACTTGTATTGAATGATTTAAGTTACAAGATTACACACACAACCTCAATCTTGAAGAACAAACTCTTTCAAGACGAATTCTACTTCTCTAGAATTAGGAGCTATGCCTTGAGGTTGATTCTCTCTCTATATCAAAAACATAGAATGAATAATCTCTATAAACTATTCTATCAATTCTATACATATACTAAACAAAAGATAATTACTAAACATAAAAAGATCTTCAGAATAATCTTCATAATTATCTTCAGCTTTCCATGTTTATCTTCACACGTGATCTCTTCAACATTATCTTCACATTATCTCAAAAGCAGCATTAATCACCTTAATCACCTTAGAAGCATTAACTAAGTCTTTGCAGCATTAACTACTAAGCAACACTAACTACTAGCAGTACTAACTAGCTAAGCATTACTAACTTTGTTCAAGCAGCACTAACTTTGACTAGCAGTATTAATTCTACTAAATTAGTAATACTTAGAAGTATTATCTTTGAAATCCTCTGGCAGTACTAATTCTGAACTAGCAGCATTAAAGACTTGGTCACATCTTCAGTTCTTGGTCACATCTTCAGTTCCCAACAATCTCCCCCTAACTTGACTTTTAGAAGAAGAAGTCAAGTTCTTCAGATTTTCTTCAAGATGCTCCTAAAACTCCATCATGGCTTAAATTCCAGTATTTGCATCCAACCCCAAACTCTGATTGATTGTTCTTTGGATCAAATATTTAGCCATTTCTGAATCTGGAATACATCCTAGCTTCTTCTTCAGCATGGCATGAAGCTTCAATCTGCTATGGTTGTATACTCTATCCACTATGAAGTACTTAGTGTGATTTAAATCCAAAGTCACTGCATATACTCCACTAGTTTCATATAGAGTCCAATTATTCACTGTTTGAAAGACATTCCTTATGATCTCCTCCACTTCATCAGGTTTGAACAGCATACAGGTTCTGTTGAAATTGGTTCAGGCACTTTGTCCATCACTACCATGTACATTTTGACATCCTCGGTACTTGAAGGTTCTTTCATTGTAGATGACTCAGGTGCCTCTTCTTCTTCAGCAACCTTTTCAGCCTCTTCTTCCACTATTCTAAGCTTCTTTGTTGACTTTCTCCTTGCAATCATCTTTGTTCTTTTTAAAGTCCTTAGACTTTCACCAATTGTTGCTTCCTTCTCTGGAGTTTCTTGCTCATCAGGGAATGGTTTTTGTAAGAAATCATTACTCTCTTTCATTCTTTTCTCCATTTCTACCCTTGCAATATCACCCCCTTGGAGCTTGATCATCTCAGCATCATACATCTTCTTGAGTTTCTCAAAGGACATCTTTGAAAACATATCCACTTTGACACCTACTGCACCCTTGAGGAAAGTAATCATTTTCTTTCTCTCTTGAGCACCAAGGTATGTCTTTGAAGGTTGTCTTTTCCTTGCAGCCATTTTGATCTTGGCAGGCTTCCTCAAAGATGTGGCTTTCTGCTTTGCTTATACTGTTGCTAAGCTTTGTTGATAGGCTTTATTTAATTCTGCAGCCATTGCTTTAGCTATCTCTCTATCCTTTTACACTTGCATTGTTTCTGCTTCTTCAAGTTCAGCCTGTATCTTTCTAGCTAGAGCTTCATCTGAATCAATCAACTTCTGCTTTTTCATTGGTTGATCAGGTTCAACTAGCTTTTCCTTGCCTTTCTCTTTACTCATTACCTTCTCTTTACTTGAAATCTTTGAAGCATCACCTCTTTCTTTGATGACAACTCCTTTGGCCTTTGAGATGACCTTAGGAGTATCATGCTTTGCTTTGATTAGAGTTTCTGCAATTTCAAGATCTATGAGTACTTCTTTCATTGTTTCTGCTGCTTCCATTGGTTCAGCAGTATTAACCATTTCTGCTGCTTGCTCTTTTACTGCTGCTGCTTTTGTTTCTGCTTCTTGTGCAACATTTTCTGCAGTTTCTTGCTCCCCCTCAAACTTTGCATTCTCTTGCTCCCCCTTAGCTTGGACATCTTCCATATTGACATCAGCTTCTGACTCCCCCTTTTTGGGAGCATCAGTCACTAGTTTCCTCCTTCTGATTACAAATTGCTTCTTCTTCTTTTGGAGAATCAATTTCCTTACCATTTGCTTCAAGTTGAGAATTTGTTCTTGTTGTGACAGAACTATGAGTTTAAGCTCTTCAATCTCTTGTCCTTGTTTGATCACATCCATATTGATGTTTCCCATTGCATCCATCAATTCTTGATAGTTATATCTGTCCCCACCTTCTCCAGAAGTATTACCCTCTTTTGAAGGATCATTGGATCTTTTTGTAGTGGAAGTCTTCTGCCTAGCAGACACACTATCCACCCCCGTGGTTTCTTGGCACCTGGGACCTTTGGATGATTGCTCACCCAAAGTTGCCATGGGGAAGGTATTATGTATGTTACCACTGACCTCCTCTGTGCTAGCAGGAGTAGTGGCAGCCTTAGCACCCATATGCTCTTCCATCTCCTTAGAGAGCACCTCCTCAGGGTTGGGAGACACCCTATTGGTTTCCCTTTGGATATTCTCTATTGGAGAATGCTCCAATAGAGGGCTTTGAGGCTCTTGGTTAATGATAGTAGGTACAACAAGGGAAGGAGCCTTGTGTACCTTTCTCTTGACATAAGTCTTGGTTATCATTGGAGTGGGTTTAGTAGCAAAGGACTGAGGAAAAATTTGAGAGAGTGAAGGTTGGGATTGGCTCTCAGTGGGTTGGTCTAATGAGGGCCTTGACCCTGAGGCCATACCTTCTTGTGGTTAGGACACCACCATCATTGTTGAGAACAATGGGGTGTCAACTCCTTCCGAGTCCCTAGCAGATCTCCTCATGTTTGAGAAGACCTTGCCTTTAGGGGGTTTAGGTACATATACCTCATCAAAGTGAGGTATATCCGTCAATTCATTAGTAATAACTGCCTGAACAAACCTGGGATACATGAAGAAACTCTTCTTGTTGTCCAGGTTTGAGACAAGATCATTAAAGATCATCAGAGAAAAATTATATTTTCTAGCAGTAGATAAACAAACCAAAGCATAGGCAATGGGACTGCTAAATTGGCTCCAGCCAGTAGTTTTCTTTGAAATACAATGCATCAGGGTATGAACAAAGAACCTCCATTGGGGTGAAAATTGAGCTTTAAAAAACTTGAAAATCCCCATTTGGCCTTCATACCCCATTCTTGAAAGAGTTGAGAATAGGTCCTCATTAGGAATAGAGGTTATACCTGCAGCATCGTCTAGACGTAGACAGATGCGTATTACCTCTTCAGTAACTGTTAGGGGTTTTTCACACACCCTTGTCTTTATCATTTGCACACCATTCTCAGTAACAATGGTGGCATTAGCCCATAATTGCCTCTGATGCTCTATGAAAATGGTAGGAGACACAGTGAGAGCATGAGCGATGTGACTTGACCTCAGAAAGTCGACTATCTGGTGAAAACCTTCGGCTTGTTTTGGCTTTTGGAGCATTGCGATTTCATTGTGCTCGTCGATAAATGCCATGGATGCCATTGAACTTGAATGTTCTTGCCTGAAAACTTGGTACTTGAGAGAAAAGGGTTAGAGCGCAAGTGAACAGTATGCAAAGAGTCGTTATGAACTTTTTAGGCGGGCAAAGGGTATTTATAGTATTCGGGACATAAGCAGTATTAACCTAGAGCAGTATTAACTAACTAGCAGTATTAACTGAGAGCAGTATTAACTAACTAGCAGTATTAACTGAGAGCAGAATTAACTGAGAGCAGTATTAACTAACTAGCAGTATTAACTGAGAGCAGTATTAACCGCTAGCAGTATTAACTGTGCACTGGCAGTATTAACATTGCACTGGCAGTACTAAACCTGTACTGGCAGTATTAACCATACTTACACTTTTAAGCTTGTGATGAACTATACATTTCCTGAAACAGAAGATTAGTAACACCAAGCATAAACTATATACAGGTATTGAACCACTTTTTAAGTAAGAGCTTATTCAGAGTTGATCATTCCCACACTTGTTACCAAGAAAGTGAATCTACCCACATCAAAGGCTTTAGTGAATAGATCAGCAAACTGGTTATCAGTATGAACTTTTACAACTTGAATAAGCTTCTTTTCATTGCAGTCTCTTATAAAGTGATACCTGATCTCAATGTGCTTTGTCTTTGAGTGCTTGACAGGATTATTAACAATGCTAGTAGCACTGCTATTATCAATAAAGATTGGAGTGTGTAGAAAGGTTACCCCATAGTCCAGCATTTGATTCTGAATCCATAAGACTTGAGAACAGCAACTTGCAGCTGCTATGTACTCTTCTTCTGTTGTAGATGTGGACACTGTGGTTTGTTTCATGCACTGCCATGATACTAGTCTTGCACCCAAAAACTGGCATCCTCCAGAAGTAGATTTTTTGTCTAAGTTTGCTCCACCTAGGTCACTGTCTGAGTATGCAAGTAGGTCAAATGATGAGTCATAAGGATACCACAGTCCCAATCTAGGTTGCCCTTTGAGATATCTGAATATCCTCTTAACAGCTTGATAGTGTGATTGCTTTGGCCTAACTTGAAATCTTGCACACACACACAGACTGGAAACATTATATCTGGCCTAGAGGCTGTAAGATACATGAGAGAGCCAATCATGGATCTATAGTGATGAACATCCTTATCCTCCCCCTCAAGATCTGCTGTTATCTGCTTCTGTGTCTCCATAGGTGTGTTGGCAGGCTTTGAGTCTGAGAAACCAAACTTGGTTAGAATGTCCTACACATACTTGGACTGACAGATAAATATACCATCTGACTTCTGTTGGACTTGGAGTCCAAGGAAGAAAGTAAGTTCCCCCATGGAACTCATTTTGAACCTTTGATGCATGAGATCCTCAAACTCCTTGCACATATTGTCTCTTGTGGATCCAAAGATTATATCATCTACATAGATTTGGACCAGCAAGATGTCCTTCTTCTTTCTCTTGATGAACAGAGTCTTATCAATGACTCCTCTTTCAAAGCCATTTTCCAAAAGATAGGATGACAGAGTGTCATACCATGCTCTTGGTGCTTGATGCAGTCCATAAAGTGCTTTCTTCAGTTTGTATACTCTGTCTGGATAGCTTGGGTTTTCAAACCTTGGTGGTTGACATACATATACTTCTTCTTCAATTGAGCCATACAGAAATGCACTTTTTACATCCATTTGATAGACTTTGAACTTCATATAAGAAGCATAGGCCAGGAACAATCTGATTGCTTCTATCCTAGCCACTGGTGCAAAGACTTCTTCATAATCAATTCCTTCTTCTTGTGTATACCCTTGTGCCACCAACCTTGCTTTGTTCTTTATTACTATCCCTCTTTCATCTCTCTTATTCCTGAAGACCCATTTTGTGCCTATTGCTCTTTGACCTTTAGGGAGGTCTACCAGATCCCAAACATCTTGCAGCTTGAATTGTAGCAGCTCTTCTTGCATGGATTCTATCCAACTGGAATCTTTCATAGCATCATAAGCCTTCTTAGGCTCAAGTTGGGATAGAAAGCAAGAAAGCACTGTATGTTGTTGGTCTTGCATATCTTGTAGCCTGCTTTGATTTCTAGTCATCATAGGAGAATAGATATCTCCTATTACCAGCTGAGGAGGATGATTCTTTAGTTTTCTTGTTTGATGACTAGGTTCTTCATTGAGTTCCACCTCTATATTGGAATCATTCAACTCAACTGAGTTGATTTCAGCAGCTCTCCTTATCTCTTCTTTCTTCTTCACTCTGATTTGGTTCAGTAGATAGCTCCCTTTCATAGTCTTCAACAGGATCCACTGTAGGTATGGGAAAAATCACAGACTGAGGTATTCTGTCTTGAACTTGTGTAGTCCCTGATCCTCCATTTCCTGAACCTGTATAATCATTACTACTGAAACCAAAAGAGTTAGTTAGTGAATCAATGTCAAACAACCAATGAGGACCAGACCCAATAGGATTTGGTGTGTTCTCATTGCATTTGACATAGTCACTTTCCTCAATAATTCTAGAAGAAAAATTAAAAACCCTGTAAGCCTTACTCTGAGATGAGTAACCAACAAGAAATCCATCATCTGCCTTGCTATCAAACTTTCCTAAGTGAGATTTGGTATTGAGAATTGTACAATGACACCCAAAAGGTTTAAGGAAACCAATAAATGGTTTTCTATTGTTTAAAAGCTCATATGGGGTCTTGTTCTTTGGCTTGACCACTAGAACTCTGTTTTGGACATAACAGGCAGTATTAACTGCTTCAGCCTAGAAAGTAATTGGAAATTTTGAATATGCTAACAGAGATCTAGCATCCACAATTAGTGTCCTATTCCTTCTCTCAGCAACTCCATTTTGTTGTGGAGTCCTAGGAGCACTATATTGTCTCCCAATGCCTTTTTTTTCACAAAAGATGTTTAGATCAAGATTTTTAAATTCAGTTCCATTGTCTGATCTAATGACTTTTACTTTTTGATTTGTTTGGTTTTCAATTCTTAGGATAAAGGATTTGATCAGTCCACTTGTCTCATCCTTAGTCCTTAGAAAATATACCCAAGTGAATCTAGAGTAATCATCAACAATAACTAGGCAATATGATTTCTTCCCTATGCTCATCACATTTGTAGGGCCAAACAGATCCATATGTAATAACTGGAGACAAGAAGAAATTGTATTTAATTCTTTGGACTTATGAGAAGTTTTGTGCTGTTTGCCTTTAAGACAAGCAACACAATGATCATCACATGAAAAGACTTTTGATGGTAAACCTCTTACAAGGTTGTTTTTAACAAGTTTGTTCATTGTCTTGAAGTTCATGTGACACATCCTTCTGTGCCAAAGAGAGGATTCATCCACAGAAGCTTTTGAAACAAGACAGTTCTGGGATGAATCACTTGAAACATTGTCCATATCTAGACAATAAACATTGTCCTTTCTTGGAGTTCTAAGTAGTATCATGCTTTCATCAACTACCTTGAATCCTGGAGCAAGGATCATACAATCTGTATTAGTAAATAATATACTATGTTGTTTGTCACAAACCTGTGATACACTTAACATGTTGTACTTTAACTGATCAACATAGTAGACATTCTCAAATGTCATCTTACCTTTTGTAACATTACCTTTTCCACTTATTTTTCCACCTGTAAGATTATCTCCAAATGCAACATGTCCTCCATTGATATGCTTGAAATCCTGAAGGCATGACATGTTGCCTGTCATGTGGCTAGAGCAACCACTATCAACATGCCAGATGCTCTTCCCCTTGAGCTGTTGGTTGTCCTGCACATCAGATAAATCAGTTAGTATTGATTAGGAACCCAAGCCAAAGTGGTCTTGGGTACCCCTTTCTCATCAAAATATTTACATTCTTTCTTGACAAGATTTTTAAACTTTGACTCCTCATAGCTGGAGTACTTTGTCACAATAATGGGTTTGGATACACATTTGCTAGAAGCAGTACTGGTTTTAGAAGTACTAACTGCATTAGCAGCACTTGCATGCTTAGCAGTACTAACCTTGTTAGAAGTAGTAACTGTGCTAGCAGTATTAACCTTTGAAGAAGTACTAACAGTATTAGAAGCATTAATATTCTCAGCAGTACTAACACTGGTAGCAGCAGTAATGCTTCTGGCAGCACTATCCCTGTCAGCAGTACTATTTGATGTAGCAGTACTAACAGTTTTAGTGCTTCTAGGCACCCACATTTTAATACTCTATTTTAAAATCTTTTTCTTCATGTGGCCTTTGGTTTCAACAGATTTCTTAGCCACATGTTTCTTTCCAGCCTTCCTATAACCAACAGGTTTTTGCACAAATCTTTGAAAGTTCATCTGTTGGTTAATAGGGTTAAAGAAACAGTGCTTAGCCAAATGATTCAACTTACCACATATGAAACAAGGTTTTGGTCTGATTATCTTACTCAGATCAACTCCTTGTTTCTGAGCCCATTGATTATTCCAGTTTCTTTGATTACCTCTTTTTGTACCAGAATTTAGGCTCGACCCATAGTGTTTTTATTGTAACTAAGTAATAATCGACCAATAGTGTTTTGCTGATTAGACAAACTTTTAAATTTTCAATTAGGCATAAACCTTTATTTTCGCCGATTATAAATAGGCGTAGAGATTTAATTGCATAATGAATGAAAAGTATATTAAAATCATATGTGACAAACAAATAACGAATGTACATGTGAGTAACATTCGACCCTACCCGTCATCGTGTTTGTGGAAAATCACAAAAATACAAGAGGAAGAAGATGCAAAAAGATTTGAAAGAAAATTTCGTTTTGAAAAGGATAAAAACATAAAGAAAAAGATGAAAGCACCACATAGACGACAAAAACATCAAGTTTCAATCAATGTTCTAAAAAAACTCGCCGCACAGCCGCCATTACGCGCCATGACACCAAAGCTTGTGTGTCACGCCACGTTAAGCGCATAGCACGCCATGGGCTAATGCGCGATTATTGTAATGAGATATTTGATTTTCTTTACATTTTTAATGTCTTATTTGCAAGTTTTTTTTATATATGTAACCTAATTTAACTTCCCTATTACTATTGACTCACTGAGTAACAATACAAAACATACGTTTTGTATATAATATTATATATGAAATAGAAATTTGACGCCATAAGTCACGCCTTTAAAACTCCATGGCTTCGTCGTGGCTCCTGAAGCTTGAGGCTTGGCCTCGCCGCCACGCCATTTAGAACCTTGGTTTCAATATCACATGGGATGTATGTAGTGATGGAAACATGTCAATATCGTCTTACCACATGTGTTTCGTCATTTAAATATCAGTAATGCTATTTACACCGATCCTTTTATATCAAAATCAGGTCAAGTCAGTCATATACTGGAAGTCTAAAAAGTAAGTAGTGATTTGATATGTGTGAAGGGAAGATAGTGGATAAATCTATTTGAGATGCTCTGAGCAACTACCAAACATACTTGAGTTATTGTATAGTGGTGTTTCGTTTTCTTTCCAAAACTCAACAACAACACATTCACTCAAAAGTTACTAACCTATTCAGTAACTTGGTAACTAATTCTCATTCACTTTTTTATTGAAAAGGTTGTTATTGATCAATAAAGAAACGTTTAAAAAAAGATAGTTCACGTACAACTCAACTATTAATCCCAATTGTACATGTCTTGGAGTGTTACTTATTTATGTTAAAGATGTCATTAAAAATTAGAATTAGGTCTTTTATATATTAGGTTTAATTTTTTTAATCCCGATGGTCTTTGCGTCTTTAAATACTATTAAAGTTTAATCTTACATATATATATATATATATGCAACTGATCGTATGAGAAGAAGAGTTAAGGTGATGAGAAGCATAAGAAGGGATCTGAACCTTTGATCACTTTTAGTCTTAAACCCACCCATGAATCGCTCGTACTAATTTGCATCCAACGGTAGAATTCTCTTATTACGCTTCTCACCATAACTTCCCATCTCCTCGTAGTAATCTTCATTGCTAGATTCATCACAACCTCTCGCAAAGCCGATCGAAGCTCTTCGAGGTAATGTTCCTGACGAATTAACCATCCTTGGAAGAAATTCTGGAACTCTCTTACATTGATGTTAGTTGTTCTTCGTGATTTCATTGCCATTTCCAACCAATGAGTGAAAATGAAATCCTAGATGACCGGAAATTGATGAAAGGCAGATCATCACCACTGAAGGGCATCATGTGGAAGAGTGGAGAAGAACACCAACGATGGTGGGAACTGTCTCGCTCGAAGAAGGTGTGTAATGGCGAAGAACATATTAGGAAAACATCTTCTTTGTTTGCGATTGATCTTTTGAGCATTTTTGTTCCCAAAAATTTTGATTGATTTCACGAGGTGGAATATGTTATAGATGAAAGTTTAGTTTGATTTCATGAGGTGAAATATATTATAAACGAAAGTTCTGTTTGAGTTCATGTGGTGAAATATATTAGAGATGAAAATTGTGTTTGATTTCATGTGGTAAAATATATTATAGATGAAAATTGTGTATGATGTCATGTGGTGAACTATATGAAAGTTGTGTTTGATTTCATGTGGTAAAATAGATTAGAGATGAAAATTATGTTAGATTTCATATGGTGAAGTAACATATATATGAACATTATATATGTTTGGAATTCATGAGGTGAAATATCATATTTATGAAAATTTTGTTTTTATTTCTTTCGGTGAAATAGTATTTGTTTCGTCTGGTAAATCTTTGTTACTGCAGGCTTCTAAACCCACCAATTTGGTATGTGCCGGACATTCTTTTTATGCATAACTTTCCATGTATCACTATTAATTAATATATTATATTACTATAAATTTATTTTAATTATATTATTAAATATGTAATTGCTTATTTTTTTATATGTCATTAAAAATATATAAGATTATGATTGAGTTTTAACAAAATATTTAATTTTTTATATATAAAACATTATATTATTATGTCTAAATTAAACAAATTTATAAAAAATCATTATCACTTTCTCAAAACCATCCAAAATCGTACTGTAAATCAACAAAAAAACAAAAAATAAAATTAAACATTAAAATCGTGATGTATCTCGCTGCATTGCGCGAGTACGCTTCTAGTATATATATATATATATATATATATATATAGTGGAAGGATATTTTGCAACCCTTAAAAAGGTTGCAACCCTTGCAACCCACATTTTAACCGTCGGATTTATGATCGACGGTTATTTTATTTTTATTTTCTGTTTTTTTTAATTAAAAACATTGGACCCCATATCTATTGTAACCGTCGATCATGAATCCGATGGTTAAGATGTGAGTTGCAAAGGTTGCAACCTTTTTTAAGGATTGTAAATTAAACCACCCCTATATATATATATAGGGAGGATCATGCGAGAAACAAACTAATTTGCGAGAAAGCGAGAAGGAATGTGGACCACATAATTTATTAATTAAAAAACCATAAATAAAAAATAGTTTTAGAAATTAGGATAATTATCATTTTAAATTAGATAAATCCTTAAAATTCTCATTATATCTTTTAGATTTATTTATTTTTTAATTTCAATTATTTTTTAACTTTTTTATTAATTTTTTTTTCTAAATACACTTTCAATTAAAAAAAAATTCACAATTTTAACTAAATATCACATGTGATATCATTATATGAATATTTATGCATATCATATATTATATTATCACATGTGATAATTGTATATATTAGTTAATCATATGTGATTATGTATACTTCTATTAATTATAGATTTTTTGTAATGTAAATATTATCACATGTGATAATTGTATATATTTTAGTTAATCATATGTAATTATGTATACTTCTATTTATAGATCTTTTTGTGATGAAAATATTATTACATATGATAATTGTATATATTTTAGTTAATCATATGTGATTATGTATGTTTATATTTATAGATCTTTTTGTGATGTAAATATTATCATATGTGATTATGCGTCATTTATATTCAAACATATATTGTCATATGTGATATTTACAAAAAATCCACCTAGTGGGATCATATGTGATATATAATAATATATCACATGTTAAACGAAGTTAATCACATGTGATTTAAAACGTAAATCTAAAAAATAGAGGAAAAAATTGTAAAATAAATAATGAATTAGTTATGGATATCACATGTGATATTTGATGAAAACTATGATTTTATCTATAAAATAATAAAATAAATTTGATAAAAAAATTATGAATTTATTAAAATTAAAAAATAATAAATTTAAAATATATTATGAGATTTTTAAGGATTTATTCAATTCAAATTGTAGTTATTCTAATTTTTTTTTTAATTTATTTATGCTATTGTTCAATTAATAAATTATGTGGCTCATATTATTTCTCGTCTTCTTGTAAATTAACTACCTTCTCGTTTGAACCTGCTCATATATATATATAGTAGAGCTGTTCATGGGCGGTACGACCCGCTAGACCCGACCCGTCCAACCCGTTATAAAAGCGGGTTTGGACAATCATTTTAGAAAATATGGATGGGCTTGGGTGGGACCATTCAAGTTAACGGGCGGGTTCCGACAATGAAAAAAGAAACTTGGACAGGCCCGTCTGGCCCGTTATATAATTATAATCAATTAATTTTTTTATATAATTAATATTGTATTAAAAAAAGTTCAGAAGTGATTTTGGGTTGCTCCCTTTACTAAATATCATCCACTCCTTTTACTAAGTTTCACCCAACTCCTAAATATATACTATATGTGATACCACGTACGTCTAGGATATCGATATTGAAATATTAGGTGGTTAAATATTTTGTTGTTGAGGAATCTGAATTTCGAAGGGTGATAATCTTTGAAGAGGAAAAGTCCATACTCCATATTTTGTAAAAAAATATTTTTTCTTACGTTGTGTACATTAGTATAATTTACGTTTTTGTAGTTGGAATGTATTTTGGATTATTTTACATAACTTACTATTTTATATTAGTTTTTTTAAATGTAAATTTTAGGCCCGTTAGCCCATTGGCAAGTCCGGCCCGTTTATAGGATGGGTATGGGCAAGTTCTCAAGCCCGCAAAAACGGGCTTAGGTTTGCTATATTAGGCCCGTTGGATAAGAAAACTGTGTTAGGCCCGGCCCATGGCCCGCCCAAGTTGGTGGGTTTAAAAAGAAGTAAAATGTCAAGAAAGAGACGCTAAAATGGGCGATATCACCAACCAACCAACCCACCCACCTTTTTATATTTGGAAATATTTTTATTTTTATGTCTAATGTTGTTCCACATATGAAAAATGTGCTCAATCTTATTCATTTCTCCAAGTGTCTATGTGTCTACCACTTGATATTCACTTGTGCATAAAAACAAAAAAAAAAAATCAACATAATTGCCTATATGCACAAGTGCATATAGCCTACTTCAAATGGTAGCTCAATGTATTCATTAATGTAAAACTTCTTATTATGTGTATTTTAATATTTTAACTTGTGGACATCAAATTCTTGGCTATATATATATGTAGGAAAATGAAAATTACATAGAATTTCTTGAAACCGGGTCAACCATCCGATTGAACCGGTTGGACCGTGACCTGGTCACCACACCGGGTCAACTAAAAAACCGGGTTTTAAAACATTGGGTAAAATATATTATAGATGAAAATTGTATATGATGTCATGTGGTGAACTATATGAAAGTTGTGTTTGATTTCATGTGGTAAAATAGATTAGAGATGAAAATTATGTTAGATTTCATATGGTGAAGTAACATATATATGAACATTATATATGCTTGGATTTTATGAGGTGAAATATCATATTTATGAAAGTTTTGTTTTTATATTTCATGAAGTGAAATAGTATTTGTTTCATCTGGTAAATCTTTGTTACCAAAATGATGATAATGCCCTTTTCATACTTTTAACTAAAATCATAAGATCAAAATCAAATTACGGTTTTGTTTAGTTTTCACGATTCTCAACCTTTTTTTGTTTCTTATATGATATACCCCCTATTATATATATATAGAGAGAGAGAGATTGAAAAGAAGCAACAAATGCATTTGATAAAAGGTAGCTCGTTGTGTATTTAATTAATATATAGGGAGAAACATATCATTTATGAAAGGAACAAGTGAAAGAAGCAGATTGTACAACATTCATATTTGGTCATGAAAGGAGACATGTCCACGTGAGTAATAGTGTTATTGTATTAAATAAATAAAAAAAACTAGCTTTTAATTATCACTCTATCCAACAACCCCTCACCCCAAATTCCAATTCCCCACCTTTTAATTATAAAACACTGATAATCCTTTTTCTTTTCTTCCTCTGCATTTCCATACTCTTGTTCTTCAAAACTGTTTACAAAGAAGAAGACCCCAAGCGAAAAAAAAATATTTTACTTTTCATGTCTAAATACTTATCTTAAAGTTCTTTTATATCATGAGATATATTAATCCTTTTACAGATTACATGATTAATCTGTAGGTTCAATTTCAAACCTATAGATTTTTACAGATTTATCTTATTATAACAAATACTATATATAGTGTTTTGAATTCCCTTTGTTCATTTGTTTGCTTCTATACACGTAGGTGCTAGCACAAGTAATTAAGGATATTGAACGATGGAGATTGTTACGGCCATTGTTACTCCTGTTGTTCAGTCTCTTATTGTTCCCATTAAGAAACAACTAGGCTACCTCATTTCCTGCAAAACATATGTGAGGGATGTGGGTACCAAAATAAAGGATTTGGATGGTAAAAGAGTCAATGTTGAAGAACACATGAACCACAACAAAAGAAACAATCTTGTTGTTCCAACTGAAGTCCGGGGCTGGTTGGAAAAAGTAGTAAAGACCGATGAAAAAGTGGAAAGCATTTCTAGTGATGTCGGTAGTTGTTTCAATCTCAAGCGTCGGCACAAGATCGGAAGGAAAGCCTTCAAGATTATTGAGGAGATCAACCGTCTCATAGAAGAGAACAATATGATCAACTGGAGTGATCATAGAATTCCTCTAGGAAAAGTCGATTCCATGAAGGCCTCCACCTCTACACCATCAGGTGGTCACAATGACTTCCAATCAAGAGAGCGAACTTTTATGGAAGCACTAAAACAACTCCAACCTGATCACAAATCCCAAATGATATCCTTATGCGGGATGGGCGGAGTGGGGAAGACCACAATGATGGAAAAGCTAAAGAAGGTTGCAGAAGAAAAGAAATTGTTTAATATAATTGTTAAGGTGGTTATAGGGGAAAAGATGAACACCTTCGCAATTCAGGATGCTGTAGCAGATTACCTTGGTATATGTCTAACTGAAAAAAGTGAATCAGCAAGATCTGATCGGCTTCGTAAAAGCTTTGAGGCCCATTCTGATGGAGGCAACAAGAAGATTTTAGTAATACTGGATGATGTATGGCAGTTCGTTGATCTAAATGATATGGGTTTATGTCCTTTGCCAAATCAAGGTGTTGGCTTCAAGTTGTTGTTGACATCACGAGACCAAAGTGTTTGCTCTAGAATGGGAGTTGAAGCTAATTCAATTTTCAAGGTGGATGTGATAGAAGAACTAGAAGCACATGATTTCTTTCATCGATTTGTAGAACTTCCAAATGATGATCATGAGCTCCATAAGATAGGAGAAGATATTGTAAGGAAGTGTTTTGGTTTACCCATTGCCATTAAAACCATTGCTTGTACTCTTAAAGATAAAAGCAAGGATGCCTGGAAAGATGCCCTTTCTCGTTTGGAGCACCATGACATTGACCAAGTTGTGCATGAAGTTTTTGAAATGAGCTACAAAAATCTCCAAGATGGAGAGACTAAATCTATTTTTTTGCTTTGTGGTTTGTTCCCGGAAGATTTCGATATTCCTAAAGAGGACTTGGTGAGGTATGCATGGGGATTGGAATTGTTGAACAAAGTGTATAGTATGAGGCACGCCAGAAACAGGTTGAACACCTGTATTGAGCGACTTATACTTGCAAATTTGTTAATTCGAAGTCAGGATGTTGGGTGTGTCAAGATGCACGACTTGGTACGTGAATTTGTATTAGATATATATTCTAAAGGCGAGCACACATCAATCGTCGGTACTATGTCAAATAGGCCTACAAAACTTACAAACGAGTCTTGCAAAAGAATTTCCCTAGCATGCACAGGTATGTTTGAGTTTCCTAGAAACTTCAAGTTTCCAAACCTCTTACTTTTGAAACTTATGCATGGGGATGAGTCGCTCAAGTTTCCTAAGGACTTTTATGAAGACATGAAACAACTTAAAGTTATAGCTTATGACGAAATGAAGTATCCATTGGTTTCGAGATCACTTCATTGCTCCACCAACCTTCGAACACTCTGTCTTCATCGATGCTTATTGATGTTTGATTGCTCTCCTATCGGTGATCTTTTGAATTTGGAAGTGCTTAGCTTTGCTTATTGCAGCATAAAAAAGTTACCAACCAGAATCGGAAATTTGAAGGAGTTAAAGTTACTGGATTTGACAGGTTGTGTTAATCTTCGTATTGATGATGGTGTCTTTATAAATTTGGTCAATCTTGAAGAGCTTTATATGAGAGTTGCTAAAGAAAAGGGCATTAGGTTCACACATATCAACGGTGAAGAATTGGTAGAGCGTTCAAAGAACCTTTTCACACTAGAAATTGAGTTCTTCGATAGCAATGCTCTGCCAAAGAATATGTCATTTAAGAAACTTGAAAGATTCAAGATCTCTTTGGGATGTTATTTAAAAGAAAATGATGTCCAAAATAGGCACTCGTTTGAAAACACGTTGATGTTGGTCACCGAAAAATGTGAAATATTGGATTCTAGGATGATTGAGTTGTTAGATAAAACAGAGGTGCTTCATTTTCAAGTGAATGGTGTAAATGATCTTGGAGATGGTTTAGTGGAGTCCTTGCATCACCGTCGATCCTCATTTTACAATTTAAGAGTCCTTACTATTTGTAAGTGTGCAAACTTGAGATACCTCTTCACAGTATGTGTGGCAAATAGTCTCAAGATGCTTGAGCGCCTCACAATAAGCTTCTGCCCGGTTCTAGAAACACTGGTAGATGAAGACAACAATGGAGTCGGGGTGATTAAATTTCAAGCCCTAAAGTTTCTATCTTTTGGTCATCTACCAAAGCTAATGAGTTTGTGCAACGTAGTCAACGCAATAGAGCTGCCGCAACTGGAGGAGTTGATACTTGATAGCCTTCCAAATTTCAGTAGCATTTATCCCGACGATAAATCAGCAACATCTTCTCTGTCGAATGATATTTATACAATACAGCCTTTCCTAAACAAGGAGGTACATTTGAAGTTACTTAAAAGTTTTTTTTTTTTTTTGGAAAGGGTGTCCTAAACTATGCCTAGACTAATGTCTTGGCAAATTATGATTGTAAACTATCAAATTAAATCTCAATGGTCACAATTGTTGGGTATGCCTGGATTCGAACCCGGGGCAGATGGGATATTCCACCACATCCCCAAGCCATTGACCAGTACGCCAAAACCCTTGTGGTTAAGTTACTTAAAAGTTGTAGTAGCAACTTACATTTTTCTTGTAAATTGAGGAAAAACTGAAAACCAATATATTATTTTGAACAATGCTAAGATTTGTTTTTTCAATTTTTATATTGATAGAATGGAGGTATTTATGGGTCCAACAAGGCTTAATTAATTCTTATGTAGGTTGCGATTGCACAGTTGAAGAAATTAAAGGTTTCCAAGATGGAGAGGTTGAAGGAGATATGGCCGAGCAATCCAATGTCGTTGTTGCATCATCTAGAAGAACTTATTGTTAATAATTGTGGTTCCATTGAAGTATTATTCAACATTGACTTGGAAAGTGTTGGCAATATTGAGGAATCTAGTTGTTGTTTGAGAAGCATTCAAGTGTGGGAAGTAGGGAATCTAAGAGAAGTGTGGAGGATAAAAGGTGCAAACAATGAGGGTCTCACATTCAGTTGCTTTCATGCTATTGAAAACATAGAGATAAGTGACTGTAAGTGGTTTAGAAATGTATTCACACCTACCACCACCAATTTTGATATGCGAGCACTTACAAAGCTTGCAATTGATCGCGGAGAACGTCGGATAAAGAGAAGGCAAGAGCAAGAGGTATGTATGTATGGCTTTCCATTTCTATTCTTAAAGCTAATTTTGCTGATTAGTTACCAACTTCGCCTCATCTTTGAAAAATTAATATAGATGTTTTCGATCCATTTCTTTTAATCTCCAAATTTTGTTCTTTTGTTTCATGGAAATTACTAATTACATTTATGGTTGGGATATATATGCAGATCAATGTTATGCCCAAGGAAGAGATATCAGAAGTCGGTGATGATATTTCTAATGTTGTATTTTCATCCCATCTCATTCACAATACTTTTCATTACGTACATACACTTCATATAGAAGATCATAATAGAGAATAGGTAGTGTTTGATATAGAGAGTCCAAGTAGTAAAGAATTGGCAACAACTCCTCAGAATAATCAACAACCGCTACTTCCGTACCTCAACGATTTAGAGTTAAGATATATGGAGTGTATGAGTCATGTATGGAAATGTAATTGGAATAAATTCTTAATTCCTCAAAACCAACATCTAGAAGAATCCTCCTCATTCCATAACCTCACAAACATATTCCTCTGGGAATGCAAAAACACAAAGTACTTGTTTTCACCTCTCATGGCCAAACTTCTCTCCAACCTAAAGAAAATCCGTATACTGTATTGTGATATTATTGAAGAAGTTGTTTCAAACCGAGATGATGAAGATGAAGGACGGGTTGCATCTACCAACACAAGCACCGGTTTGCTCTCTAAGCTAGATTATCTCGATCTACGACACTTACCAAATTTCAAGCGTATTGGTGATGGTGGTGCTAGTAATGAAGCATCTTTCAATATCATCACTCCCATTCATGATCAGTTTGAGGTACGTATATCTAATTATTTTCAATATCCATTTTTAATTCTATTCTTAATTAGCAATATTATATGATATTTCAAAATTTTATATATATTCTTATCGATCAGTAATAAATGAGAAGACAAAATAGATAAAATCCTTATTGAATTTTTATTGTTTATTTCTAAATTCATAATTGAACAAAAAAATAATTATGAATTGCAATGTTATTACCCTAATATATAACCATATTGATCAAACCCTTAAGAACCCCTCCGCCTACCGCCTACCGGTAATCGATCCCCATGCCTTTCGATCGATGTCTCTTCCCCTCCTGGTAGCTACGGCGAAATCGGTCTCATACGATATATGTTTGACTATGGTTGGATTCAAGAACTGGGTTTCGTCAATAATTAGGGTTCTTAAATTGAAGTTGAATGAGGTGGGGGATGAAGATGGCTAAAAATACCAAAATGCCCCTCACGTGAGGGGCACATGGCAACCCGAATGGCAGCTTTTTGAACAACGTCAGTGAGAGGGACCAAAATGGGCTCCAAAACACGATTTTTGGACCACCGGTGTACTTTCGAGTGACGAAAACCAAAAAGGAGGCATTCACGAGGAACCAAAAGTGTAGTTCACTTAATATATAATATAATATAAATAATATAATATAATGTCAAAAAAACTAGTGAAATAAATTAAAAGACAAAAGTACGAGTCATTTAACAGACTTTTTAACGGAGTTAGTGATCATGGACGATTTTTAAAGCAAAATGTAAAGGATGCTTTCTAGACTTTACAAAGGTTAGGTCCTATTTTCACACTTTTCACTAAACCATGTGTACTAACCCACAAACTTAATCCATCCTTTGATTATTGTAAAAGTTAAAGGCTTAATCATATTTATTACCCATGATACATGACGCTTAATCATATATAATTGAACACATAAAAAAAAGGACGCTTAATCATATATTTGGTGAATGAAACCAAAGGTCATGGGAAGGTCGCCCTCTATGTGCCGTTTAATGCAATATGTGTTTAATCATATATGATCTTGGAATTTCTTACAACTTAACCGCCTTCTCGTTTGAAACTAACCCTAGGAATACATGTATATGTGTATATACGTGTGTATGTATGTTCAATATTAGTTGAGTTCAAATCATATTTGATAAATTTTATTTAGACCCTACAACAAAATTGGGTTTATCCAAAAAATGTATACTAAAATCCTTTAGAACTTCACTTGCTACATTGTTACATCAGGAGCTATTTAAAAGATCAAAAGCTGATTCAAATTTCTTTTATAGAAGTAGTGTATATATATGTGGTAACATACAATTAAGGTTTGTTAATATAATTTAACATTTAGTCATTTCTGCAGTTTGCTAAAGTGGATGTTGTTGCTTGGTCCTTATGCCAATATGCAAGAGACATATATATATACGAGTGTCAAACATTGCCATGTGTGATTCCATCCTATGCACTAGGACATCTACAAAAGCTTGAAAAACTGGTAGTTATGCGTTGTGAAGCGTTGGTGGAGGTATTTGAAACTCAAGGGTTCATCATTGATGGTGGAACCCCCGGTAGAGATCACAACACAATGGTAATTCCAAAAAGGAAAAATATAAATGTGGCTCAACTGTCCAACCTAAAGGAATTGGCAATCTATGGCTGTGACCTTTTGCAACATGTGTTCACATTTTCCACACTTGAAAGCCTCATGCAACTCGAAAACTTAAGGATAGGCAATTGTAAGGCAATGAAAGTGATCGTGAAAGAAGACAATGGAGAGCAAACAATTATATCATCTAAGGTTGTGGTCTTTCCTCGTCTAAAGTCCATCGAACTGGAAAATCTACCAAATCTCACGGGTTTCTTCTTGGGGAAGAATGAGTTCCGGTGGCCATTATTGGATGATGTTCTTATTCATGGTTGCCCACAAATGATGGTGTTCACTTCTAATCGCTCGATAGCTCCAAAGCTTCACTACATACGCACTATTTTAGGCAAACATAATCTTGAATGTGGCATTAACTTTCCAGTGATGGCCAGTACTCTGCGTGAGGTACGCTTCCAAGATTTTTATTTTTCGTCATCTGATTAAAATATATATATATATATATATATATATATATATATATATATATATATCATCCCCATATACGTATTAAACACATTGATACTACTCTTCAAATCTCATTGAAATTACAACATATGACATCTAATATAACTTTAAAGATCAGTCCACAAAATTACAAATGTTATCATCGTCTTAAATATAAGTACATTTTTCAAGTAGAAGACGTTATTTATAACATATGTGTTGTGTTCTTTTTCTTTTTTGGCCTTGCAGACCCCATTCTCAAGATTAGATAGTGCAAGCTCATGCCATACTACTAGTATTTCACATGGGATACATTGGTCTTTTCATAATTTGATCGACATGGATGTGAAATATGATATTCTTGATGGTAAAAAGATTATTCCATCCAATGAGTTGCCACAACTGCAACAGTTGGAAAAGATTCATGTAAGTAGATGTAGGTTGGTAGAGGAGGTATTTGAAGCATTGGAAGGGACAGATAGCAATGATCAGTTACAATCTGTTGTTGTAGAAATTCCAAAGCTAAGAGAAGTCGAATTAGAGAGGCTACAAAATCTCAAGTATATATGGAAGAACAACCCGTGGATGGTACTTGAGTTTCCAAACCTAACAAAAGTGTCAGTTGATAGTTGCATGAGTTTAGAACATGTATTTAGTAGCTCCATGTTTGGTAGTCTATTGCAACTCCAGGACCTACATATAGGCAACTGTGAAAATATGAAAGTAATTGTTAAGGAAGCAAATGTTGTTGTAGAAGAAGAATGTGATGGCAAAGTAAATGAGATTATTATGCTACCTCGACTAAAGTCGTTAAAACTCGGCTATCTTCCAAGCCTGAAGGCATTTTGCTTAGGAAACGAGGCTTTTTCATGGCCATCCTTAGATACCTTGGCTATACGGGGATGCCAAGCAATACAAGTTTTCACAAAGGGAGATTTGGCAACTCCAGAGCTGAAAGTAATAGATACAAGGTTTGGTAGGTGTGAATTAGAAAGGGAAGAAGACCTAAACTCCTTTATAAACACCAAACAACAAGAGGTAGGCTTATTTTCTGCTTTTTTTAAATCTATTTTAAAATAAGTACATTTGTTAAAAACCCTCAACCACTACTCTCTAAACTTATGAGCATATTTTCTGCAGGGACTTGAATTCTAGAAGATGGAGATGAAAGTTTAGATGTGAAACAGATATTAAAAGGTATTCCCGCTCTACATGCTTGTTCAAAATAAGGTTATACGTTATAAATGGTTTTGGATCCATGCATCAACTAAGATTTATAACCAAAACATTAACAACACAGAGAATCATGCTTCTTGTTTGAGAATTAGTTGTAAAAAAAAATTTTGGTTTCATGAACTACAACCATGTTACACAGAGAAACATGCTTCTTGTGTATGCAACATTTGATGTGTTTTAGGTTTTGAGTTTTTGATAATTTCGACAGATCAAACTAGGAAGGAGACGAGGATATTTAAATTATAATAAAGAATTCAAGGAGATAACAAAGTGAGGGTACCGTGTGGAATCGTGTTATGAACACCAGCTCATTGATAAAATTTCCCAATTAGTTTCTGGTTGGTGATGTAGGCTATTAGCCATATCATGTTGTTTGTATAGAATATTAGCCATATCATATTCTTTGTATAGTTTATTTGGTTACCTTAATTAGCTATATACAAAGAATATGATATGGCTAATATTCTATACAAACAACATGATATGGCTAATATAGGCATTTGTTGGTGATGAGCGTACTATTTGGATATATAAGATGCTGCTTTTTGTGTTCTTCATTGTGATGTTATCTTGCTTCATATATGTAACTAAATTTTTTTGAACCGTGTCAAGAAATGGAGGTGATGTTGAAGACTATGGAGGTGAATATATAAATGTTGGGTTTTGATGAGATGAGACAAGTAATGAAGAAACAGAGACCGGGATAGGTATGCCTTTGATGTTCTGCATACACACACACACACATTATATATATATATATATATATATATATTCCATGAATGTTAGCTTTATCATTGACCTCTTTTTTCCCTTTTGTTGTTCACTTTTTGTACATTCATGTGAGTGGAATGCTGTTGTGACCCAACTGATCACTTGTAAATTACATGAAGGGATGAACTGTGATGAGCATATATAAGAAATTCCTGATCTTTTATATATGATGTTATATACTTATATTTGTGAACCATTTCAACAAATATGGATGTCCTGCATGCTTCCCAGAAACAGAGGAGCTGATTTGGGAGAAACAAACAAGAGGATGGATATGGTATATATTGTTTGCATCAAATCATCCACCTGTATATATGATGTATGCTATTAGTCTTGAATGTATTTGAATTAAGGGGGTAGGGATCTCACCTGGAACTAAGAGCATCCCCAATGGGAGGTTCATGATGCCAAGTCATCACCGGTTCATTTATTAAAATTTGGTCCCACAACATAATAAATTTCTTTAAACAATAAATAAACAATTATTAATTAGCTTATTTTCATTTTATATTTTTATATCTTCTCATACATATTGCAATATAAAAGTAATTTATTTAATAAACTATATTATAATTAATCTATTTCAATAACTTTTTATATTTCGTCATAATTTTTATTTATTATCTTTTATTTTTTTATGGTTTTCATTCATGTATCCTTCATTTTACATAGCTTTTTAATTATTATGGTTTTTACAATTTTAATTTATAATTATCGTTTTTTAATTGTAAAAAGTAATTTTTAATTGTTATAATTTAATATTGTAGTTTTTTTTATATAAATCATGAACCGGTCCATGATTGGGAAAGAAAGGTTTATAAAATAAGTAAGAAAGAGAAAACTGATGTGACAGAGAGAGAAAACTGATTTGGCAAAGTTATGAACCTCTTTAGAGGTTCATGAGTGCATATGCTCTAAACTGTGTGCCAAATGGAAAACAATCAAACATAAAAGATAACATTTAGCATTGATAGTGGAGGGTTTTGTCCCCTATTCTGGTCCATCTTTTGTAACCATGTGTGCTTATATTAACTCTGAATTAAGGGTTTGAATAAATAATTGTTTATCTTTGGAGAGGTTTTAGCTTTTGCTAGTCTTTAAAGGTTCGTTTGGTAATAAATAAGAAACATGCTTAAAAATATAGGTGAATGTTCAAATGAGAAGGGCAAAAAGGTTGAGAATATGTGAAGGGAAGGTTCATAGGTGAATCATCGGTAAAAGGAAACATGAGTTCACATATTAAAAGGGTAAATAAGAAAACATGGGATTTCGAGTTTATTGATGATTCAAATCACATATGAACCTCCCTTCACATATTCTCAACATTTTTGCCTTTACCATTTGAACCTTCACCTATATTTTTTAAGCATGTTTCTTGTTTGTAACCAAACGACACCTAGTGAATCCTACACAGAGTAGGGCTTGGGGATGGTAGGATGTACATATACCTTACCTTTACTTTGAAGGTTGTTTCCGTGAAAACTTCTTGCTTGTAAAAATATTTTCAGAAAGGGTTTTCGACCAATCTACTTTTTTCTGTGAACTATGTTGAATGTCGTCGTCTCGATTTATGTGCCGCTTTGATATTTTCTCGTGCATTTGTTTATTTATGCTTTATATATGCTTTTGGATTAGTATATCTGAGTAGACTACGATATACAATATTCAGATCTCGTTTATCGCATTTGTTGGATTGGGTCGGTCTACATTGTGGTTTATTGATAATATTGGGAGACCGTAAATCACTTCGACATTGAAACTGTGAGAGATCCTACACTAACATGTATCCACCGGAGATTCATACTTCCCTATGAAAGAAACCTCTATTTTATGAACTATTGTTTATTTTTTGTGCGTTTTAATTAAATTGGATGGCCCTAATGGGATATATCCATCAACGAGGTATTTAATTCTCCTCGTTCAACTCTGTTAGTTTGTATCAGCTTTTATGAAAAGATATTGAACACCATTCAAACTCGAAATTTTTTAAAAATAATGTTGGTGATTTTAGTATCATCAATAATTTGGTGTAATTGTGATTATTGAGATATACTAGGTGATAAATTAAGGAAAAAATAATGTTAATTAGGATCGCAATAAGGCGGAGGTCAAGGGGGTGCACCACATTGACAGGGTCGGGAGTGGCTCTAGCAGGTCCAAGGGGCACGACTTTATTGGATTGTGGATTGCTATCTAAAAATGATCCATCCACTTTGAATGTTTTTGGATCTTATTCTATCCAATTACAATTGAATATCCAATTTTAATTGGATTAGATGATTCTATATTATTAGTTGGCAACTTGACATCCTTTTCGACATGGTTCCAATAACTACTTTCTTACTCTACCAAAACAAGTTAGGAGGCGTTTGAAATCCCCTGAATGGGTTTTACACAGAGGCTCTGAATGGCTTTTGAAGGGGTTAAATCTGAAATGAAGGGGTTAAATCAGAAATTCAGCCCATGCAAATAGGTTAATTAGTAACATGGAGATTCATATATACTTCCGTATATATGGCCATATAATGGAAATTGAACCAACCGCGGCTCCATTTTACAAATTATTGGAAAAACGTTACTTTGGTAACACTTTTTCAAAACCCAGGGCCGGCCTTGGCCCATGGCAGCAATAATAATATGGGCGTCAAATTTTTAAGTAATTGACTATATGGGTAGGCTCAGTTAGGCTTCATTTCTTTTACCGTTGCAGCCCACAAGATCCCTCAGTCGGCCTTGTGTTTCACTCTTCCAGAATACGACGTCAACTCTCGCTCTCTCTAATCAGTAATCGCTCTTGACTCTCGCTCTCTGACTCTCTCCCTTTGTCTCTTACTCTCGCTCTCTCCCTCTGTCTCTGTGACCGAGTGGTGACAGAGTACCAACTGTGTCTCCGGTGACTTAGTAGCCGACTAACCGGCGTCTGCGAAGCGCTATAGACAGTAGACGCAAGCAAGATTCTTGGGCCTCTTGGCGTCTTGGCCTCTTGGGTTAGAAGCACTCTTTGTAGGTAAATTTTTAACTTTCAGAATTTATTGTTTGGTTTATTTGATTATTAGGTTTACCAATCCTGATTTGATTTGTTAGTATGTTAGGTTTATTTGATTAGATTAGGTCTATTTCATTCATTATTTCATTATTTGTTTAGATTAGGTTTATTTGTTTACTTTTTACATTAGGTTTATTTTTGTAATATCCGGGTCCGAAAAATATTATAAATTTGGAAGTTGGGTGAAAAGTTAAGTGAGACCCAAAGTTTAGGGGGTTATTTGAAACTTTGGTTATATATATATATAACCTTAACCTTAAGTTAAGTTATCAGATTTCATACTGATAACTGTTAGAGCATAAATCTGTTGGATACAAGATCAAGAAAACTGAAGGTCAAAGTTGAGAAAGTCAAAGCTAAAGAAAGTCAAATCTTATTAAAAGTCAAAGTCTATTTGTAATAAGTCAAACTTAGTTGTATTTGTTTTGTATTTTAGTTTCCTTTGTATTAGTGGTAGTATAAATAGTTTTTGTTCTTGTATTTTCAAAAAGCACGTATTGTAACAATTCAGTTGTATTTGAGAGAGAATACGATTTTAGAGAGAGAAAGAGTTCTAGAGAGAGAAAGTGTAATCTTGTGATTAAAGTGAAATCAAACAGGTAATTGATTGTTAATCTTGTGTTTGTTTGATTAATCTTGTTTAGAAACTAGATTCAGGGACACACAATTGGTATCAGAGCAGATCCAGATCGCAATCTCAAGAAAATCAGAAAGTTCATTTTTACTGTTCATCGTAGTCAAGATCAAATCCGAATTTTAGTGAGTTTTTGGTTCTGAAATTGATTAGATTTTGTTCAAATAGCTTAATCGATCGAGTCTGTATAGGTGTTATCAAGAATTGCACTGTAATCAATTCGAATTTTTTGAATTTTTGTGGTTTTCGTGTTCACGAGTTCTTGGCACTGTTCTTGATTCAAATTTGTAATTTTTGTGTATTTGATCGAAAATTAGTGATAGTTTTATGTTCGAGTTGTTTAAGAGATCAAATTGTCGAAGTTTCGAGTTAGATTTCTCGGCATATATGAGTTTTTAGTGTGATTTTGTTCGATCTTAGAGGTGTGCGGGTGTTCTTCAAGTGTGCGGTTCATTCAAACAGATGTGCGTTGATTCATCAAAGTGTACGGGTCTATCATCAAGAAATATACAAGTTTTTCAGAGGAATGCGGGTCATTCAAAGTTTGCAGGTGTAAAGTCGTTTGAGAATCAAGAAGATCAGTGTGTATTGCGGGTATAACGAGACACGCACAATGTGTCTTGCGAGTATATCGAGACACGCACAATGTGTCTTGCGGTCTTAACTTGACACGCACAGTACGTCTTGCGGGTTTATCTTGACACGAACATTGTGTCATGCGTTTGCAATTTGAAACGCATAGTTGAGATCAGAGAAATTGTGGTGTGTGTTTCATTCTTAAACCACGAAGTAGTGGTGTGCGTTTCTAACTTGAACCACAAAGCAAGGTGTGCGTTTGCCTTTGGACACGCATAGTGGAGGTTTGCGGTCTATGTGAGAAACGCAAAGCGTGATGTGCGTTTCATGTGTGACACGCATAGTGGTTGAATGCGATTCCTGAGTGACGCGCATAGCAGAAAAGACTTGGAATAATTTTTGTGTTTTTCGCATTTTGATTTTTTTTAATATTTCGTGTTTCTTGATTATTTCATTTGGACTAACGATCAGTTCTAGTTTCTTATTGATATATTTTTCAAACAGGTTATACAAGATGACTTCCAAAGATGCACTTTCAATCGGAACCGATGTTAAGCCTCCAATTCTATTCAAAGGCGAGTATGAACAATGGAAGGACATATTCTTGGATTTCATAGATCTGCATTCAAATGGAGAGAATATTCTTCTGTCTATCACCGAAGGTCCAATGAAACCAATCACAGTTAATGTAGCTGATGATGATGATGATTCTTCTGATAGTGGACATGGTGATGTGGAAAAAGCAGAAAAGACAAAACAAGTTAAAGTTGATTTATCTCAGTATTCTGAAGAACAGAAGAGTCGATATAAAACTGACAAGCAAGCAAGATTTATTTTACTCCAAAGTATTCCAAATGAAATCTACATCAAGATTGATAGCTACAAGCATGATGCTAAACAGATGTGGAATCAACTGGAAAAGATGATGATGGGATCAAAGATAGGAAATCAAATAAAGGTGGCAAACTGCATCAATAGCTATGAGGAATTCAAAGCTAAAGAGAATGAGAGTCTAGAAGACACATATGAAAGATTTACTTTGCTTCTGAATGAGCTGACAAAGAACAAAGTCAAAAAGAAGCAGCTGGAAAACAATGTCAAATTCCTGAGTATCCTACGACCTGAGTGGAAGAAACATACTCGTAGGATGAAGCAGATGAAGGATTTGAGTGAAATACCTCTTCACGAAGTTTATGAGACATTACGTCAGAATGAGGAAGAAGTGGAGGAGAAAAGAACTGAGAAGAAGAAGGCAGAAAAAGTTCCTGATCCTATTGCTTTGGTAGCTGGAGAGAAGAAGAAAGAAAAGAAAGAAAAGAAAAAGAAGATAGTTCTTACAAGTTCTGAGTCAGAATCAGTAACAGATAATGATGATGGCGAAAGTCTGAAACAAGCCATGATATTACTCACCCGTGCATTTCAGAAGAAATTTTATAAGAAGCCGGGATCAAATTCTCAACGCTATTCTTCTTCAAGTTCAAAGAACCACGAGCATCGAGAGAGAGTGGAAGGAAAGAGTTATGAAGTGGATAGATATGTTGAGAAGAAACCTGTTGAGAAGAAGAAGTTTGTGAATGATTACACTGCTGCTGAAAAACCAACAACTGACTCAATCAAGTGCTACAATTGTGGCAAGATGGGTCATTTTGCTAAAGATTGTCGGAAGCCGAAAGTACGCAACTCTCAGTATTATCAGAAGAAATTGCTTTTGGCAAAACAGCAAGAAGCGGGCGTAGCTTTAATGGCTGAAGATGAATTTTGGTTGGATTATTCCGAAGATGAATATGAAAAGAAAGAAGAAACAACTCATCTCTGTCTCATGGGAAAAGACGTAAAGAATGACAAGAGTGATGATGAGACATCTGATGAGGTATTAAATTTAACTCCAAAAGATTTCATTACCAAATTGGAAACCATGATGGTTGAGCTTCAACAATTACAAAATAATTTGAAAAAGGAAAAACAAAGAGTTGCTAAAATGAACAAGAAGATCTTTGAGCTTAATACGTTTGTTATTTCAAACAAAGATCTCATTGATTCTTTACGCAAGTCTAATTTTAATTCTAAATCTCAAGTAGATGGTTTTGAAAAGACGATTTCTGAGTTTGAAGTTAAAGTGTCTAAATATGAGTTTGAAAAGACAGAATCTGCTCTAACTGTTTATAAACTGCAGGTTGAAAACAAGAATTTGAATAAGAAGGTAAATAGTCTGGAAGCAAAACTTTATGCAAGAGGTCAAACAGATCAAACCATTTTTCTCAATGCACCAAATGAAGAGACTAATGTTAAAGAGAAATGGGGACTTGGTTATGAAAACCCCCATTATCTTAAGAAAGCCATCAGAAAACAACCAGCACTTTATAACTATGATTTTAAAACCCAAATTTGTTACCAATTTACCAGAAGAAGTTGAGGATCAAGAAACTGAAAATAGAAAGAATAAAAAGAAAATGCAACTACCGTTTAACTATGTAAAGTTAAATGATAGTTATCTTTCAAAAACACCAAAAGTTCTTTCAACTGACTATTTTGTTAGTTATTCCGCTTCTGAGAAGAAGGCAAAATCTATGTTTGCAAAGGTTTATGTTCCTACATCTATTCTTGAAAGCAAAATAGTTGAGCTTGAAAATGTTTTATCTGATGAAAAACTTTTGGCCGATATACAGCAAAATGTATTTTCTACAGTTATAAAGAACACTGTTTTTCAAACTAGATCTAAAAAGTGTTCTACAGTTTCTAAGGCATCTCAATCTTCATCTGATAATTTTGATGACTTATTTGAGTCTGCAAATGATTTTCTAAATTTTGATGATGGGTGCATGGAAGAATTTGATATGTTTGACGTCAATTCTACACTTCCTGATCATTCTACTTGTCTTGTAAATGACAAAGTGTTACCAAGTGATGTTTATATTGTTGAATCATCAACTAAGGTTGGTGAATCAGTTTCTGTAATTGCTGATTACTATGCTCATGGTAAGAAACATAAGAAACAGCGATTACAAAAACAAAAATACACTGGTACACAAAAGAAAACTCAATCAAGGAAATCTGCTTTTCCTAATAAATCTATTTCTTATGTTTCAGATTTAAGGAAGAAAAAGTTGAAAGCTCAATCCGAATGGAGACCAAAACGGAAGGAGGATGAGATAGTGGGATCAGTTTCTGATAATTCTTTTACTCGTTCAGTTAGTAGTGATATTGATGTAATTGATCAATTTGCTTCAAATAAACAAAACCTTGTAACTTCTTACAAGAAATATTCAATAAAGAAATTGATTCAATTATCTCCCATTTCTACTACATTTTATTCTAATTATCGGAGAACTGATTTTGCTTATTCTCATAATTCTTCTGATTGGTATGGATCTTATCATGTTAAATCTTCAAGATCAAATGTTTTTCAAAGTTTTCAAAAGAACAGAGGGTCCATTTTCAAGTGGATACCAAAATCTTGTGTTAATCTGTTAGGACCCGTTTTTAAATGGGTACCTAAATTTATTGTCTCCTGATTTCTCTTGCAGACCCGGCATATGTGGTACTTGGATAGTGGATGTTCCAAGCATATGACTGGGCAAAAAGCTTTATTGTCTAACTATACAGAGAAATTCAGTGGAAATGTCAGATTTGGAAACGATCAGCTTTCACCTATCTTAGGATATGGTGACATCATTCAAAACAATATAACGATAAGTAAGGTGAGTTATGTCGAAGGGTTGGGGCACAATTTAATCAGCATTGGTCAATTCTGCGATAAAGGGTTAGAGGTTAATTTCAAGTCTAAAAGTTGCTCAGTTCGTACTGAAGACGACATAGAACTCTTAGGTGGACATCGAAAGACAAACCTCTATACCATCAATCTTTCCAAAGTACAGATTGACAATCAAGTATGCTTGATGACAAAAGCTTCAACGCAACAAAGTTGGCTTTGGCACAGACATTTATCTCATTTGAACTTTCGTTACATCAACAAGCTGGTTCGTGGGAAATTGATCAAAGGACTTCCTGAGCTGAAATATGAACGAGAACACTTATGCGCAACTTGTGAAAAAGGTAAGATGAAGAGAGCCGCTCACAAACCGAAGCCTGAACCAAGCACTAGTTCTCCGCTAGAACTGTTACATATGGATTTGTGTGGTCCAATGAGAACTCAGAGTTTGGGTGGAAAGAAATACGTGTTGGTTATTGTGGATGATTATTCAAGATACACGTGGGTCAAATTTCTTCGATCAAAAGATGAGACACCGGAAATTCTCATTACATTCTTAAAGACGACTCAAGTGAAAATGCAGCGACAAATCAAGGTTCTTCGAACTGACAACGACACATAATTCAAGAACAAGATTGTTGATGAATATCTCAAATCAGTTGGGATTTCACATCAGTATTCTGCTGCTAGAACGCCTGAACAAAATGGAGTAGTCGAAAGGCGAAATCGGACGCTAGTCGAGGCCGCTCGGACTATGCTTAGCCAATCGAACTTACCTCTATTCTTGTGGGCAGAAGCTGTGTCGACTGCACGCCATACTCAAAATCGTTCCATGATACACCGTCGTTTTCAGAAGACTCCATATGAGCTGATCAACAACAGAACACCAACTATCAAATATTTTCACATATTTGGGTGTAAATGTTTCGTGCTTAACGACAGAGAGATTATGAATAAATTCAGTGCTAAGGCGGACGAGGGTATATTCATTGGTTATTCTTCAACATCAGCAGCATATCGTGTTTATCTGAAGAAGTCAAAGACAGTTGTCGAGGGCGTCAATGTCACATTTGATGAAGAAATGGCTTCTGATCAAATCAGTTCAGAACCCGTTATTACTGGAGTATTAGCTTCTGGGCAGATCAGTCCAGAACCTGTTTCTACAGCGAAAGATTCGGATAACGCTTCTACATCTATTTCACATTTATCTAATTTAGATTTGTTATTTGAATTCTTTTATGATGAGTTTCTAGGATCTAATATACCTAAATCTGCTGTGACTGACAGGTCTGAAGACACAACTTGCAATCATCTAGTCACTTCAGATGTCATAACTGAACAAGCATCCCCTGTTCAGACAGAAACTCACATTCCAACATCTACTCCTACAGTTGAAGATGTACAAGTAAATGCTGATCCAGAAGTAATTGTTTCAGTTGGGTGTACTACAATGTCTACTCAACAGCCAGAATTTGTTGTTCCAACTGATACTTTTGCACATGAAACTTCAACTGAGAACCCCCCCTCCTGTTATTCAAACTGAAGATTCTGAAAGTGGATTTCTAGATGATGATCAAATTCAATCAGTATCTACTCCACTTCCTCATGAGCATCTCTGGACCAAAGAGCATCCATTACATTAAGTAATTGGAGATCTTAACAAGCCTGTACAAACTAGGTCAGCGACTTTGAATCAATGTATGCACGACTCATTCCTCAGTAAGATTGAGCCAACACGAGTATCTGAGGCTCTTGCTGATTCGGACTGGGTATCTGCCATGCAAGAAGAGATCAATCAGTTTGAAGCCCTAAAGGTTTGGAGATTAGTTCCTAAGCCAGATGGAAAAACCGTGATAGGAACTAAGTGGGTATTCAAGAATAAAAAGGATGAAGATGGTATCGTCATAAGGAAGAAAGCTAGACTTGTTGCCAAAGGTTACTGCAAGAGGAAGGCATCGACTATGATGAGACGTATGCTCCAGTAGCGCGTATAGAGGCAATCAGAATGTTTCTTGCCTACGCAGCTCATAAAAACTTCACAGTCTTTCAGATGGATGTGAAAATAACTTTTCTGAACAACATTCTTAAAGAGGAAGTGTACGTGTCTCAACCAGAAGGGTTCGTCAATCCATATAAGCCAGATCATGTTTACATCTTGGACAAAGCCCTTTATGGATTAAAATAAGCCCCTAGAGCATGGTATGACGTCTTATCTAAATTCTTGGTCAAGTCTGGTTTCTCCAAAGGTAAGATTGATACCACTTTATTTATCAAGAAGGAAAAAGCTGATATTATTCTTATTCAGATATATGTTGATGATATAATATTTGGTTCTACTAATCCAAAATTTTGCAAAAGCTTTTCTAACCTCATGGTGTCACGTTTTCAAATGAGTATGATGGGAGAGATGAATTTCTTTCTCGGATTACAAGTTAAGCAGTTTTCTACGGGGATTTTCATTAACCAATCTAAGTACATTTTGGATATTCTTCGGAAGTACAAAATGGAAAATTTTAAACCAATTGGAACCCCGATGGCACCTGGTACTAAGATCCATATTGATCCTTCGGGTAAAAGTGTTGATGTTAGAACATATAGAGGTATGATAGGTTCATTAATGTATCTTACATCGAGTAGACCAGATATTATGTTCTCAACATGTTTATGTTCTAGATATCAGGCTACTCCCAAAGAATCCCATTTGGCTGTTGTCAAACGAATTTTTAGATATCTGAAGGGGACTGCAGACCTTGGTCTGTGGTATCCTAAGGATACTGGGTTTCAACTGACTGCATATTCAGATGCAGATCATGCAGGTTGCATGTTTGATAGAAAGAGTACTTCAGGTCACGTTCAATTTCTTAGAGACAAGCTCGTTAGCTGGGCATCAAAGAAACAATTATGTGTTTCCACTTCGACTGCTGAAACAGAGTATGTAGCTGCTGCAAGTTGATGATCTCAAGTCTTGTGGATGCAAACACAGCTACGAGACTATGGATTCAAATTTGATAAAATTCCAATCTATTGTGACTCGAAGAGTGCGATTGCAATATCTGCTAATCCTGTCCAGCATACGAAAACCAAACATATTGATGTCAGGTATCATTTTATAAAAGATAATGTAGAAAAAGGAACAATTGAACTTTATTTTGTAAAAACAGATTATCAACTTGCAGATTTATTTACCAAACCCTTAGATGAAAAGAGATTTAATTTTCTTGTCCCTAAGCTTGGTATGTTAAATCTTAAGACATAATCGGT
Organism: Arctium lappa; assembly: GCA_023525745.1. Classification (NCBI taxonomy): domain Eukaryota; kingdom Viridiplantae; phylum Streptophyta; class Magnoliopsida; order Asterales; family Asteraceae; genus Arctium; species Arctium lappa. The sequence continues at coordinate 829,365 of CM042049.1, forward strand.
TGTTACCTACTAAAGTTACGAATTGTTATTTTTCATCATTTTCTTTATTTTTATGTCTGAAGGATATCTGCACTTTAATTTGTTTGCTCATGATCTCAGGGGGAGTAAGAGAAGATTTTAGATGATCTATATTCATTTGAGGGGGAGTATAGTTAATTTCTGCATTTTTTATTTCATTGACAATTTTTTTTAATGCATGATTTTAGGGGGAGCTTATAAGTCAAATCAAAAGGAGTAAGACTATGATTTCTAATTATTTCTGATCAGAACTCGTACTTTAATTGTTTTACTGCTTTATGTCTTTTATTTTCGAATAAATTTTGTCTAGACTTTGAGACCTTTGCAGGATAAGAGAAGCTGACATGATCATATCTAAATGACTACAGCTTGACTTTCTAAGAATTAAGATTGAGCGAAAAGGTAAATTTCTTATCTTAATCTCAAATGTATCTGAAAGAAGGACAACTTTCAGGTATAGAAAACATGTTCTTAAATGTTCAAACCACTTCCCGATTTGTAAACAGATTTTATAATTTGGATGTGTGATTTTAAATGTTTTCATTGTTATTTTGTGCTTCTATGTTTACAAACCGTGTGTTTCTAAAGATAAATACTTGCGTATTATCTTTTCTATATACTTTCAAGTATTCACACACACCGGTTTAAATTTTTGTTCAAAATGTTCTTACCATGTCTCTAAATTGAAAAAAAATTTATTCGATGGTAAGACACTTCGCTTGTATTTCAAAGAATTTTGAGCGATATTTCATTTCGAATCGTCATTTCAAGAGTGTCTATATTTTGTTTCGTATAGAGAATATCCATTATTTTTGACCTTAAACTTTGATTGATATATCATTCTTTTCTGATCATTTTCATACAATGTCAGATTTTCAAACAAGTCTCTTGCATTCATTTTCATTTATTCAATATATTTGTTTGAAAATACTTCAATGTTTAAAAATGCTCAAATCTTCATGATTATATTTTCTGAGCATATCAACATCTGACATTTGTATATGAGTTTTAACTGTTATAGTTAAACCATTTGAGCAACACATGCTTTATAGGAAATATGGGTTCTTTGTGCTAGCATTTAACTGAACTTCTATGAAATCACGTTAACCAGTGATCTCTACCCAAGAAGTTAATCTTTTAGTGATTGAGTGTGAGGAGTCAAAAAGAAATGAGTGTGGGTGTGATGAGGTAAAATGGAAAAGAGAGTTTGGTTAGTAGTGAGCTTATTGGATTAAAAAGAAAGAGGGTGTGAGATCAGAGTAAAAGAATATCAAACTCTGCACCAACTACTTTCTGAGTCGGGCAACCACATCACTAATGTTTCACATTTCTTCGTGAACGTTATTGAAACAGGCATCTAGCCCATGCCAACTCTTGCTAAAACCCCACCAACCACTCATTTTCTTCTTAAAAAGAAAATGTTTCATATTTTTCTGGGGACGCATCATATTATCTATCTGGTTTTCATTTGGAAAATCTGGATATTTAAAAAGAAGGAAGTTTGCCCCACATTCGCACTTCAATCATGCACATTGAGTCTGTGTTTATCTATTGTTGTCTCAGTGGTTTACACAATGTTGAGCCTTATTAAAAGCAATCTTTTGTGCTTAATTCTTTCTACACATGCACGAACACACAAGGAATTCGTTTCTTTGTCATAACATTCATAGAAATTTCCTTTGTGGTATTTCGATGATTGGATGGAAGCCCTGGGGGAGTGAACATCAAAAAGCTCATTTATATTGTGTATTTGTTACACACAGTGACTTGTGTTACTGACAGGCATTTTAACTGATTCATCTGTTGATTCAGGAGTTACATGTTCTTATTTTGTCTAGATTTGCAAAGATCTAGATGAATACTTGGTTATGGATCACGGAATCAGAGGCTCAGTTTGACAAATCAGATTGGTCAAAGACATTTCTTGGAGAAAGTTTTGATGATATCGATGCTCAAATCATCAAAAAGGGGGAGATGATATCAAGAAATGCTAAAGTTTGGAAGTTTGGAAGAGAAGGTATCAAGATCTGATAAAGATTTGTAAGTTGATTTTCTGAAATGTTCAAGTCAGAAAGTTCAAAGGGAAGATTTTAAGACAATCAAAGAATTTCAGAAGTTTTGAGGAAATTTTCTTTGAAGATTATTTGTTAAAGCAAGGTGAGCTGAATCTGAAGATAATTTCTTTCCAAAGTCTGAAAGTATTTTGTGAAAGATTTGAGGAGATTGTTCATCGTTGAAGATATTTTTGGAAAGAAGACAGTCAAAAGAAAAGGGGAGATTGTTTTGACAGAGCTTAAAGTGAAGACTGAATTGCTAGATTTTTCAACAGTGATCTTGAATCCAAAGGGGGAGATTGTTAGAGCATAAATCTGTTGGATACAAGATCAAGAAGACTGAAGGTCAAAGTTGAGAAAGTCAAAGCTAAAGAAAGTCAAATCTCATTAAAAGTCAAAGTCTATTTGTAATAAGTCAAACTTAGTTGTATTTGTTTTGTATTTTAGTTTCCTTTGTATTAGTGGTAGTATAAATAGTTTTTGTTCTTGTATTTTCAAAAAGCACGTATTGTAACAATTCAGTTGTATTTGAGAGAGAATACGATTTTAGAGAGAGAAAGAGTTCTAGAGAGAGAAAGTGTAATCTTGTGATTAAAGTGAAATCAAACAGGTAATTGATTGTTAATCTTGTGTTTGTTTGATTAATCTTGTTTAGAAACTAGATTCAGGGACACACAATAACTTTTCAGACCGACTCAAGAGAAAGAGTACAGAGCGAAGGCAGAGAGAAAGAACGAGGTTTTGAAGAATCGATCAGTTTTTGTCAAATAGAGGTATGATTCTAGTCTTATACTTTTATCTAAGTGTTATAGTCGGTAAATAGACTTGTTATTCAAGCTTTTAACCGTATATATGATCGATTTAAAGATCTGAAGATTTCTGGGTTTGAGTCGCCGACTCTGTTTGAAGGTCGACCGGTAGAGTATCGACCGGAACTCAGGGTGACCGGTGTGTTATATAGACCGGTCTCGTCGACCGGTATGTTGGCGACCGATATGTTGTGACTAGTCTCGTAGTCGACCGGTCTCAATCGGGATGTGTCGACCGGTGTATGTACTCGATTGGTATAATGTTAACCGGTATAAGTGGTGTTGACCGGAGTGGTCTCGACCGGGGTAGTAGCAGTATATTGTATTTGATTTGTTTAGAGAAGGAAAGAATGTTAGTCACTAGTTAGCTTACCTTTGTATTTCGTTACCATCGTAGGTGGTGTTAATATTTAGAAGACAGTTTAAGCAAGAAGAATCAGAGGTGAGTCTTTCAAACTAAATCTTTTATGATTTTGAAAGTTATTTGATAAATGTGAGTTTTATAAACTGCACATTTATATTATTGAAAGTTATGAAGGTTTATTGAAAAGGTTGATTTAATTATGTTGGCATGTTTATGCTAAATTTATATAAACTTGTTTTATATATTGTTAAAGAATAAGTGTATGCATACATTTGAGTCAGAAGTCTGACCTAAGTCGGGAAGTGTGACCCGCCTGCTCGTACCGGGGAGTGTGGCCCGTTTATGCCATTAGGGTGTGTCCCTAAAAGAAGGCAGTACGAGACAGACATATCGTCTTTTACGACAATGTTGGTCAGTAGCTTAAGATACGCTTGCGAAGCGTAAAGAGTGGTCAGTGATGGCCAGTAGAATGAGTTACGCTTGCGAAGCGTAAAGTATGATTAATGTTTGATTAATAGAGCGAGTTATGTTCTTGAGATATAAAGTTTTGTTTAAATTTTTTAAATACTATTTGAACTGTTGTAGTAGTGCTTGGAGGGACTTACTAGACCATTGGTCTAACCCTCGCTCTTTCAAAATTATAATCATGTTTCAGATTATCGTAAGATAGCAGGTACAGATAAGGGTAAGGAGAAGATGTGAGCTATTTTCAGGAGCTAGAAGACTTCTTGCAATAGTTTACTTTTTGACTCAGTTGTGTAATAGGTGATAGTTATACACCTAATACTCTGTATTGTAAGCTTGGGGCTGTTTTTGGACATTAAAATGTTATTTTGATGTATTTATACAGGTTGTTACAATTTTAATTATTTGTTTTAGATTAGATTGTTCAATTGTTGATATTTTTGTCTTTGTTAATTGTCATTATGTAGAAACAAGTTTATTTCAACTTTGAAGTTTCAATTGGTTTCGGTTTGGCATCAAGACTAAATCAGCTGTTATCTTTTTATTTTGTTGTAACACCCCGAAAATTCTCCGAGTATTTATTTTCTTAATTCCTTGTAAGAATTCCCTAGCATCTCGATCTTTAACCTAAGGAACTTTTAATTGTCTTTAAGCTCTTGTGTACTTGGCTTGTCAAAGTAACAACAATAATATTCACACCGAGAGTATACTTGTGTTGCGTGTTTATTGTGTAGGAGTATGTGTTTAAAATCTTAGTTGATCACTGGAATGTTTACCATAGCCGTTTGTAAGGCAGTTACATCTTGGGTGAACATTTTTAGATCTCGAGAAAGTGCACCAAGGGACTTTAATGTAACACCCTAGAAATTGTGGAAATAAAATTTTTTGAAAAAGAATTCAGCAAAAGACTAACTTGCGGAATAAGGTGTGACAATTACAAAGTACATATTAATCCAACGGGGTACAGAGTAGACATTAAGGTGGTATATAAATGAAGCATAAAACGACAACCTATTAATCTACAATTGTATCTAGATTAGGGACGGGTGTCACTATACTTCCAAAATAAATCTTCAAAAGAATCTCTCACGACCCCAAGGTCGCTCCCTCAGCCCCGACGAGCCCCACCGCTAAGATAACCTGCCAACATGACAACCAAGAGCAAGCGTTAGGCTAAAGCCTAGTGAGAACAAGCCAAATAAAAAGAGAGTACTAAACCCAAATGGTGTCACGCGGTGAGTATGGCCATGAGCTAAGTCAAGAAATCAAATAAACCATTAGTGATTAAACATGGTATAAGTAATACCCAAAATCACATAACGAGCTCAACCCCTCTAGATCTGTTGCTCAAAACATTCAAGTCAACCCCTCTGGATCTATCCTTGAGAGTTCCCAAAACAGGGGGAACCCAAGCACATAATGGGATTACACCTTACTGCACCATGAGACGCTGCCCGACCGTATAGGCCCACAGCCTACTTATCATGGCAACCCGATGCCTATCCCGTGCTAAAACGTGAACCAAATGCCCAAAATAGGGGACATAGGGACACCGTGCCTATGGATCCATTGCACTAAGACTCAAAGCCAAAGCATGTCATTTTAGAGCATACTCATATTAAATCAGATATACAGGCAATTCATATGAACAACGGTTTAATTCTATAAATCTTGATTCTTGAAAATATGGGATTTTTAGAGGGTATTTCCCAACGTAAATCAGTCACTTTGAAACCAGGTTTTCCAAATTTAAATAATACATTTATCACATAGCATTCGTAATACAGACCGATTTAGCTTAAGGACTCACCTCAGACTTCTTCCTGATTAAAGACTGCTTCTTACGATTGCTACCTACGACAACACCGATAAATCGGTAAGTCGAAACACAGATAACTTTCTCACACAAAACTTAAAGACAACAGAACCTAACAACTACCAGAAACTAATCCGGTCGAACACAACCCCGGTCGAACCCAAACTCGGTCGAACCCAACCTCGGTCGAACACAACCTCGGTCGAACACAACCTCGGTCGAACCCAACATCGATCGAACACAACCTCGGTCGAACCCAACCTCGGTCAAAGGACACATCGGTCGAATCGACCAACCGGTCGAACAACACATTGGTCGAACGACCAACCGGTCGAATGACCATCGCCTTGTTCATCAAGAACATCAAGAACAGATCGAATGCGGAACCCAGATCCAAAATGAGAAAATACTCAGATCTCACAATGGAACGGTTTAAAACCTTCACAAAGAGATTCTACACGGCTAAAAGCATTCAGATCAAAGCATTAAGCTAGATTCGTACCTTGATTTGGAGAAAAACTGAACAACCTCTTTCCCTGCTTCCTCCTCTCTTTCTCTCTGATTTCTTAGAAATCAGATTTTTGTGATAATCAAAATATCTAAACTTTGGTTTATATTTATATAACACAAGTTACATTTTACCCCCTTGAACTTTGGGTAAAAGTCAACTTTTCACCCAACCCCAAAACAGCGGGTGTTATAATCCTCCCCAACATGGAGAAGATTTCGTCCTCGAAATCTCGGCTATGGGAAGAGGTGAGGGTACCTCCGCTTCAAATCCTCTTCCGCTTCCCAAGTCACATTGGCACCTCGATGGTGCTTCCACTGAACTTTGACCATTGTGACTTCTCGGTGACGAAGCTTCTTCATCTTCCTTTCCAAAATTGCCTCAGGTTCTTCAACGTAACGATTTCCCTCATCTACTTTGAGCTCGGAGAGTGGAATGACACTCTCCTCCTTTGCTAGACACTTCCGTAGATAGCATACGTGAAACGTGTTATGAATTCCCTTCATCTCCGGAGGAAGTTCCAGCTGATAATCCTGAAGTCCTACCCGCTTAGTCACAGTGAACGGTCCAAGGAAACAGGGGCTCAACTTCCCACGCTTCCCAAATCTAATAATTCCCTTCCAAGGGGACACCTTCAACATAACCCGATCTCCCACTTGAAATTCCATTGGCCGTCTTTTCTTATCGGCGTAACTTTTCTGTCGATCTTGTGCCGCCTTTATACGCTCGCGGATGCCCTTGACCTTGTCTGCCGTTTCGTGCACAACTTCTGGTCCGGCGAACTGCTTTTCCCCCGCCTCGAGCCAACATATGGGAGTTCGACACTTGCGACCGTATAACGCTTCAAACGGTGCCATCCCTATACTTGAGTGGTAGCTATTATTGTATGCGAACTCTACCAAAGGCAGGTGGGTATCCCAACTACCCCCAAAGTCGGTCACGCATGATCTTAACATATCTTCTAGCGTCTGGATTGTCCTCTCGCTTTGTCCGTCGGTTTGAGGATGGTAGGTCGTGCTCAACTTCACACGTGTACCCAATTCCTTTTGTAAGCCATCCCAAAAATGCGACGTGAACCGACTATCCCGATCAGAGACTATAGATAGCGGCACACCGTGCCGGGAAATTACTTTATCGGTGTACAACTTCGCCAATTTATCCATTGGCAAGGTCTCCCGCATGGCCAAGAAGTGAGCGCTTTTGGTCAAGCGGTCAACTATAACCCAAATGGCGTCGTGACCTTTTAAGGTCTTTGGTAGTTTTGTCACGAAATCCATCGTGATGTGTTCCCATTTCCACTCCGGAATTTCCAAGGATTGCAAACTTCCGTAGGGTCTTTGGTGCTCAGTCTTCACTTGCAAACAAGTCACACACTGTTCCACATAGCGCGCCACATCGAGCTTCATGACTGGACACCAATAATGCAATTTCAAATCTCCATACATTTTCGTGCTTCCCGGGTGAATGGAGTATTTTGACTTGTGGGCATCTTCGAGAAGAAGTTCTCTATTACCCCCAATCTTAGGCACCCAGACTCGCCCATTGAAAAGCTTCACCCCTCGACTATCTTCAGTCAACAAAAGATGTTGTTTCACCATGACTTCTCCTTTGAGGTTTTCCTCTAGCAAGGCTTCGACTTGCGATTCCTTGATTCTATCAATAAGCGTTGAAGTTATTTCAATCCGTGCAAAGGTAGCACGAGAATTTCCCCCGCAGACTTTCCGACTCAAAGCATCGGCCACAACGTTTGCCTTACCCGGATGGTAGAGCAATTCGCAGTCATAATCCTTCAACAACTCCAACCATCTCCGCTGTCTCATGTTCAACTCTTTCTGATCAAAGATATGCTTCAGACTCTTGTGATCAGTATAAAGAGTGCACTTCGTACCGTAGAGGTAGTGCCGCCACAATTTCAGTGCAAACACTACTGCTGCCAATTCCAAGTCACGAGTAGGGTAGTTGACTTCGTGCACTTTAAGTTGCCTTGATGCGTAAGCGATCACCTTCCCTCTTTGCATCAGGACACAACCCAAACCCATCTTCGACGCGTCGCTGTACACCACAAAATCTTCTGTCCCGTATGGTAAGGATAGGATAGGAGCTTCACAAAGTTTCTTCTGTAAGGTGCGGAACGCCCCTTCTTGCCTCTCAGTCCACACAAATTTCACGTTCTTCCGGGTCAAGATCGTCAACGGTGAGGCTATCTTCGAGAAATCTTGAATGAATCTCCGGTAGTACCCTGCCAAACCTAGGAAACTTCAGATTTCAGACGGATTCTTGGGAGGTTCCCAATTCGTCATTGCCTCAATCTTTGAGGGATCCACTTTTACTCCTTCCTTTGAAACTATATGCCCCAAAAATTGAACCTCTGGAAGCCAAAAGTCGCACTTTGAAAACTTTGCGTAGAGTCTTTCTCGTCTTAATACCTCCAATACTTCACGAAGATGTTGCTCGTGCTCTTCTTCGTTCTTGGAGTAAACTAGGATGTCGTCGATGAACACGATTACTGATCTGTCGAGGAACGGTCGACACACTCGGTTCATCAAGTCCATAAATATCGCCGGTTCGTTGGTTAGGCCGAATGGCATCACCAGAAACTCGTAGTGCCCATAGCGAGTTCTTAATGCCGTCTTCGGGATGTCGCTCTTTGCTACCTTCACTTGGTGATACCCCGACCGAAGGTCAAACTTTGAGAAACAACCCGCTCCTTGAAGTTGATCGAACAGGTCGTCGATTCTTGGAAGTGGATACCTGTTCTTTACCGTCACTTTGTTCAGTTCCCTGTAGTCGATACACATTCTCATTGCACCGTCCTTTTTCTTGACGAACTGTACCAGAGCTCCCCACGGTGACGAGCTCGGTCGGATGAAACCTTTCTCGAGAAGGTCTTGAAGTTGAACCACCATCTCTTCCATTTCGGTAGGAGCCAAACGATAAGGAGCTCGAGCAATTGGAGCCGCTCCTGGAATGAGGTCAATACGAAAGTCCACAACACGATCGGGCGGCAACCCGGGCAAGTCTTCCGGGAACACATCGGGAAACTCGCGTACCACCCTAACATCTTCCAACTTCCGTGGGTCGAGTTTGGTATCGATGGCATAAGCCAAGAAGGATACACATCCTTTCACCAAACACTTCCTAGCTTTGATTACAGAAATAATCGCCACATCGCCTTTCCTTCCTTCGCCGTAGATTATAGTCGCTTCTCCGTTTGCCACAGGTAAACGGATCATCTTCTTGGAACATACAATTTCGGCCTGGTTCTTAGATAACCAGTCCATACCCACCACCACGTCGAATCCGCCAATTTGCATAGGTAATAAGTTAATGGGAAATTTCTTCCCCTTAAGCTCTAAGATGCAATCCCTAAGGATACTATGAATTAGAACTTGACCTCCATTCGCTATTTCTACCACAACAGCAATCTCTAGCATACTCTTAGACATAGCAAGCCTTTGACAGAACAAATCAGAAATGAACGAGTAGCTAGCACCAGAATCAAATAACACACGCGTAGGTACGGAATTTAGAAGAAACGTACCCGACACCACATCGGTCGATGCTTTAGCTTCCTCTGACGACATCTGGAATGCCCTTCCGGTCGACCGCAAAGGTTCCACCTTCTTCCCGCCTAAACCCCCGGCCTTGAGTTTCGGGCACTCCGCCCTGACGTGCCACGGTTCCTTACATTCGAAACATAGTTGCCCCTTTTGAGGGCAATCTCGGAACGTGTGACCCGTCTTCCCGCATTTGTAGCACGTCCCGGGAACAAAGTTGCATGGGCCGAAATGCTTGCTTCGGCACTTGGAACACCACTTGGCATCACGCCTAGGATCGGCTCCTCGCTGAGCGTTGCTGTTGGTATAAAAGGGTTTCTTTGAGGGCATTGAACTTCCCTCCCATTTCCTCTTCTCGACTTGGCGACCACCCTGATCCCTGCCGAGACTGTAAGCATCCTCCATGAGTTGAGCTTCTTCCATTGCCTCCCGAAGGGTGGAGGTCTTTGTCACACGAACCATCGACATCATGTCCGATGGGAGACCCTTGATGTAAGCCTTGATCTTATCTTTCTCCGTCGGGACCAGACATCCTACAAAACCCAACTTGTCCATGAAGAGACGGCTGTACTCCCTCACCGACATACTTCCCTTCTTCAAGTTCTGAAATTCATCCCTAATTCGATCCAACGACCTCTCGTTACAGTACTCCTCTAGTAGTTTCTCCTTGAAGGTAGACCAAGACAATTGGTCCAGAACAGTCGGCTCCAGCGAAGCAGAGTACACATCCCACCATGTAAGAGCTATTCCCCGCAACATTCGGGAACCAAAAATAACCCTCTGTTCCTCCCCACATTCGCTTGAGCGAAAAGCTTGCTCCATCTCGCGAACCCAGGCCATACAATCTAGGGGATTGTCCGAGCCTTTAAACTCTGGTGGTCGGCAACCCAGAAAAGCCTTAAACGTGCAAGTCCGCGCAGTTCGACTGACGCCCAGGGTTGCAGTCACCACAGGGGAAATTACAGGTCCGGTACCCCCGGATCCTGCAACAATCACATTCTCGCCAACCGTTTCGGGCCTACGGTTGTTAGTGTCTCGGTCCTCGAGGAGTTTCAAGAACACTTCCTGTTGTTGCGCCATGGCCCTATTCATGGCCAACATCATACGATCCATCATTCTCGTCTCGGCCGTCACTTCTTCGATAATAGGCTCATCAGCCTCCAAATTTCGTCGAGGAATATGATCGGGTCCTCCACCCAGTACATTACTCACACGTACAGTTTCCCCCACTACGGTCGCCAGCGGATGGTCGGCCGTAGGTATGTCGGCCTCCTGGCCTTCCGGACGATTCCTGGTATTAACCATGGTTCTGCTGAACGCAATTTTGCAAAAGAACAGGATAAGGATTATGGAAAACAAAGAGAACGTACTACTACACTTATCAATTATTATAACAACAGTAATTTAAGTATGTTCACGTAAAACATTTTCATAATAATGTTAGCTAAGTGTAATTATGAACGCATAATACGCAAGAGTGCTTATTACCATTATTACAACTTTCAATTCGTGCAAGTTTCCGTTGACCCTAAGACCATCCTATCTTACAAGATCTACCCCATCTCACGAGTCATAACTTAATAGTCTCAGCTTAAGTCTAGGCATCTTACAGTCATACCTAGTTCACTTAAACCAAGGCTCTGATACCAACTTGTAACACCCTAGAAATTGCGGAAATAATTTTTTTTGAAAAAGAATTCAGCAAAAGACTAACTTGCGGAATAAGGTGTGACAATTACAAAGTACATATTAATCCAACGGGGTACAGAGTAGACATTAAGGTGGTATATAAATGAAGCATAAAACGACAACCTATTAATCTACAATTATATCTAGATTAGGGACGGGTGTCGCTATACTTCCAAAATAAATCTTCAAAAGAATCTCTCACGACCCCAAGGTCGCTCCCTCAGCCCCGACGAGCCCCACCGCTAAGATAACCTGCCAACATGACAACCAAGAGCAAGCGTTAGGCTAAAGCCTAGTGAGAACAAGCCAAATAAAAAGAGAGTACTAAACCCAAATGGTGTCACGCGGTGAGTATGGCCATGAGCTAAGTCAAGAAATCAAATAAACCATTAGTGATTAAACATGGTATAAGTAATACCCAAAATCACATAACGAGCTCAACCCCTCTAGATCTGTTGCTCAAAACATTCAAGTCAACCCCTCTGGATCTATCCTTGAGAGTTCCCAAAACAGGGGGAACCCAAGCACATAATGGGATTACACCTTACTGCACCATGAGATGCTGCCCGACCATATAGTCCCACAGCCTACTTATCATGGCCACCCGATGCCTATCCCGTGCTAAAACGTGAACCAAATGCCCAAAACAGGGGACATAGGGACACCGTGCCTATGGATCCATTGCACTAAGACTCAAAGCCAAAGCATGTCATTTCAGAGCATACTCATATTAAATCAGATATACAGGCAATTCATATGAACAACGGTTCAATTCTATAAATCTTGATTCTTGAAAATATGGGATTTTTAGAGGGTATTTCCCAACGTAAACCAGTCACTTTGAAACCAGGTTTTCCAAATTTAAATAATACATTTATCACATAGCATTCGTAATACAGACCGATTTAGCTTAAGGACTCACCTCAGATTTCTTCCTGATTGAGCAGACAGCAGCCCTGTGAGTGTGTGCGACTTTGCCCGACAACAATACCCAGGGCATAGTCCCTGGGGCAAAGTCGCCAAAAGGGAGTAGGGTTCTGTGTTTCTTCGAAAATTTCCAGAAGGGAGAGGCACGAGTGAGACTATGCCAGACGACATTGCCCAGGGCATAGTCGCAGGGTCAATGTCTCCCGCGTGAGGGTGGAGCCTGGTTATTAAAGTCGATCAACCCAATAACCAAACACTTCATTCTTAGTTCCAATTTCAGATTTTTGCTCTCTTGAGGTAAGCGATTTTCACACACTTTTCTCTCTTTTCTATCCTCATTAAATGATTTAGATCAAAACCCTAACTTGTTGGTTGTTGGTCATTGAATGCAAGTGTAGAGACTCCTATAAGATTCGAGCTTTAAAGAACCAAGTTTCCCTTATCTACTCCATTTCTAGGGTTTTGGTTCACAAACCCTAGTTGGTGAGTTATTTCTCCTTAAATACTCTTGCACTCATTTATTACTTTTATTTAACTTACATGAATCCTATGTGTCGTAAATTTGGGGATTTGTGACCTAACTTGTAAAGTTTAGACTTTATGAACCCAAAAGGGTGGGTATGCTTAGTAAACTCTAAGGAATCCTTTTATATTAGCCAAATGAATATGGATCTTTGATTTCATGATTATGTGATGAGTTCATGAGGAAACCCTTGTTGCTATTATCCCGATTTAACTGCTGATAACTTTATGAATTTATGACATGAGTAAAATGAACCTTAAGACTTTATGTATGAGATTATGAGGAACGGGATACCCTGGGGAGTAAAGATGGACGGATTTTGTATGGACAAAGGAGGTACTTATGTGACTAAATGTTTATTAAATGTTGATCATCTGATAAGAATGTGACCACTACTCCTTGTGCACGAGGAGGTAGTTGCTTAATTGATGACCTGGTAATAATCATGATGGGTTACTAGCGAGTAGGCAATAAGGAGTCATGGATCTTTGAGGTGTAACTCGTCTAGATATGGATAGGCACTAATGTTCCGTAAGACCTTGAGTTGTAACTCGACAGAGTAGGCAATAAGGGCAGTAAATACGGTCTGAGGTTGTGATGTCGTTATGGTTTGGGAACTAAGATCGGGGCATGAGGTGTAATTCATTAACATCGTGGGTGACTTCACTCCCACGTGAAGGTCACCCCAATGGACACGGGTCTCCCCCGTATTTCAAGGGTTATCTATTGTATATTTGTATTCAGGTATGAGTCTACGGTTGCGGTGGAAACAGTAACTGTGAGAAGATGGAGTTCGGTAACCCAAATCTTGTTTTATTTAACTATGATGCTAGTGTTTATGAATTGCATAATTTATGAAATCTCACTAGGCTTCGTCCTAACACTTGATGTGGTTGTTGCTTCATCACAGATCCTACTCGTGGAGGAAACTAGGATGTCGGGTTTGTCAACCGAGCACATAGGGGTTCGTGAAGTGCCGGTCTTTTGGGGAAATTTTGTGAAGAGAGTACATAGTGGATATACGACACCCATTTTAATCTAGATTCGAATCATTTCTAGATTACGTAGGTAGTTGTATTATTTGATGTCCCATTCTTTGTTGCAAAACTTTATAGTGCAAATTGACCCTCTTGTTATGGGGTATAGTTGTTTTGAATTTTGGAATTCACTCTTTTGGAATTTAATATTTACAGGGTATTATGGTCATTTGTATTTTAGATGTCTTATTTCCGAATTTTCGAATTTTTAATTCGTGAAATTTCTAGAATGTTACATCTGTATAACTTGTTTACAATATGTTTCGTATATGAAGGTACCCTTTAGTAATGTTTCGACCGTCACTAATGCTAAAAAAATCACTAATGTGCATTAGTAACGCTTTTTCTGAGTAAGTTGAACAAGTTTTAGGAGTTGTTTGTTTTTCAAAAACACCTCTTAATAGCTCTTAAGTCTGAATCGGTCAGACATTTTTACATTTAGATTGTTTTTTTCCAGTTTTCAGAACCTCTTAACTCTTTACATCTGAAATAGGAAGTAGTGACCTAACTTATTAAAGCCTTTTAACCCAACCCTTGCTATATATTAGTGTTGAGGTATTAATAAAAATATGACATTTAATTATGTGGCAACTAGCTAGAAAACATAAAGAGAACATTTTATCAACAACATTAATATATAGTGGAGGGTTTATTTTGGTCCCATATTTTGTTACTTATCTAAGCTTATAAGTTAACTGATGAACAAATTATGTTTGACAAAAACTAGCTAATAAACATGTAAAATAATCCTAGGTGAACCTTTCCCAAAAACAAGTAAAATAACCAAAAGGGGGACATCTAAAAATTAATCAATTACAATATTCCATAACATAATTAAAGCACATCTTTAATAATACTAGTGTTGGGCCCGAGTTAAAATGAAACGTAATTTCTCTGTTAACAGTTAATGAAATACAATGTGAAAAACGAATGTATTTTCATAAGTGGTTAACTTGCATATATATTTTTAATCCTTTGTTGTTATGAGTTTGTGCAATAATATTGGTAATAGTTTTGTATTATATTATTTAAAACTCAAATAACATGTCTCACAACATATTTATCTGACTATTGACTTTAAGACCTCATAGTATTAATCGATAAAAATAAAGATATGTATATATATCTTATTCCCCTACTTCGAAAAATATGATTGTGTGTTTTGAAAAATATAAACAAATCCTCAGTAAATAAAATAAAATATAAAAAAGTAGTTTTTCAAAGAAACAAAAATATAGTGTAATACCTTTTGTTCAGTTGCAGGTTCCGCCATTGACACCCGACCGTTTGTCTTCTTCTTGTACTCGGATGATACATACATAAGCTATATATATTTATAGTGAATGTAGAGAATATTTTAAAATTTTTTATTTTCATTTTCGATTTTACATTTAAATGTAAATATATTAAAAATATGGAAGAGTATTTTTATATCTACATCGTTTCTATTTTATTTTCTTTACACTTGGTTAATTTGGAAAGTATTGGGGAATATTTTTATTTTAAAGAATACGATAATTTATTAGTGTATCTCGTTATTTTTTATTTTTAATTCATATCAATCTTCTTTTTTCTTCTTTTAATACTCGTGAAAAAAAAATACATGTAAATTTTATAGGGAAATTAATTAAAATGGGCGTATTTCAAATCCGTATTACCCAAATGCCCCAAATCTCGTTCAAATCACAGAAATACCCCTTTTGTCCGGGAATAGTGGTCGGGAATCCCGGGTTGGGTTGTGTGGCCGGGAATCCCGGGTTTATGGCCGTGTGTCCCGGGGTTGGAGGTCGGGACCGAAAATCTTGTTGCCGATCGAAGTGTTTTGACGGTGGGGATTAAAAGGGTTTAGGGTTTCCATGTGCCTTGGTTCGATTATAAAAGGGAAGGGGGACCATTTGAAACCCCACACAATAATATAACTCTCTCATTTCAATCGTGTATACCACGCCCGGATTTCGACTCCATTCGTTAATTTTTAGCAATCTCATATATGTTTCGTCTACTTACTACTGTAAGTTTTCTTAACCCCGTTGTAGTTTTATATTTTATAAAATATGTATTGTATGTTTATTAGACTATGTGTTCGATTATGCGTTTATTTTAGAGATTATGTGTTATGTTTACGTTGGATAACATGTTAGAGTATTTCGTGTTTTTTTGATATTGCGTTAATTTCCAAGATTGCGGTAATAATATGTTATTTTTTATAAATATTATAGAGATGACATGTTTTTTTGGAGATTGGGTTAATTTTAGAGATTGCGTTAATAACATGTTATAGTATTACGTTTTTTGACAGTGTTGCGTTATTTTTTATAAATATTTTAGAGATGACATGTTTTTTTGGAGATTGGGTTAATTTTAGAGATTGCGTTAATAACATGTTAATTTTAGAGATTGTGTTGATAAATTACAACTTAGGCCCCTTAACTTTGGTTTATTAGAACTCAGGCCCCTTAACTTTGGTTTATTACAACTCAGGCCCCTTAACTTTGGTTTATTACAACTTAGGCCCCTTAACTTTGGTTTTTTGCAACTTAGGCCCCTTAACTTTGGTTTTTTTTCCATAAAAACCCAGATAATAACTATAATCATAAGCCTTTTAATCACAACATATCGATTTGGATGTTGTCAAACGGGTGTAAATAGCCCTAAGGTTTGTAGGAATTTAAGCAATCCACGTGATTCCCCTACTACTTGGAAGTCCAATAGATTGAGTGGTTTCTTTTCTAAACTCTCTCAATAGACGAAATCAACAAAACTTAGGCCTCCTTAACTTTGCAAAAAACCATAAATATTAACTATAACCATAAGTCGTTGTCTTTTATTCGTTACTATGTAGGAGGATTTTCATTATGTCGATCTGTCTTTCAAAGCACGCCTTGGCTTCGCCAAGGAAATTAGAGATATTTTTGCAGCGTGTCCACCTGAACGGGCACAAAATTTACATCAAATATTTGGACGGACACCTTTTGGTCCATGGTTGGAGCTTACAAATACTGCACAGGACCCCCTCCTAGTGTACATGTTTTTACAGTTTGAGGTCGACGTCCTCAATGCGGATTCGGAGGAAATGTATTTCAAAGTCCGTGGGAAACACATGCGCTTTGGTCGTCTTGAGTTTTGTCTTATAACAGGACTCCTTTTCGGTCCAACACCCTCCCTACCTGCCATATCGTAAGGGTCCTTCGTCAGGAGGCTTTGGCCTGATCACGCCCCCGATCATTTGAAGGTGAAAACCGTCGTCCAGACGATGAGAGGCGTCATGCAGGACCTATCCGATGAGGATGTTGTGCGTGTTTGCTTGGTAGTGATGGTGGAAGTCATGTTCATGGGTCGTGAGCTAAGCCAAGTGGTTTCTGACACTGTCCTTAGGGCCGTCGATGACCTTATGACATTTGACAGCTAGCCGTGGGGTAGCCATATCTGGAGCCACACATACAACTATTTACACTTAGCCACTGCCAGACGCCATACACAAAAGAACAAGCACATCAACAAGAGTACGTTGAGTGGGTTCGCACACGCTCTGAAGGTTAGATAAGTATTATAACTTAAATATTAAGTCGTGGCGAAGGGGGTCCAATCGGATTTATTACTTCCTGATATTGCCATTGCTTACATTCACAAACACGGTTAAGCATATCGACAATGGCGTGTCCACGGGTATCCCGAACATCGAACCTATCATATCCAATCCTTCTAACCCTCCATTGCGCAGACTTTCCTGCCCTTTTGAGAATCTTTGCCTCCGCCATTGGTGTAGATGATTACGCATTTCACCTACAAACATGTGTGTGTTAACTATGCTACGATTTATAAATAACAAAAGAAGAGCAAATAACATATAAGTTCAAGATTTCAGAGTTTATCAACCTCCCTTTTGTCGTCGAAGTAGGTACCACTCTTGTTGAAAATTTCGGAAGTACTCCATAAGCCCGACAATCGGTAACCTACGAGCAAAACGAGAGAGTGCATTCACCGACTCGGCACTATTAGAGGTCATTATATTATACCGATGTGCAAGAAAATGGGCCCCTGACCACCTCTCCTTACCAGCAGCGTCCATAACTTGTGCTCCACGATCTACTTCATATCGTAGTGCATCCATATACTGGTCAAACTTCGTAACCGTATATGCTTTGCATGCCTTCCAGTAGGTCGTGCGGTTTGTAGTAATACGCATGTCCGTACTTCTCACGTTCATCTCCAAATGTCGACAACATAGGGCATGAGGGGTCGATGGGTACACCGCAGAAATTGCGGCACTTATTGAAGGAGACTTGTCCGACATAAACACCAACCCTTCCGCGACTCCGATACATTCTCTCAACCTGGACAGAAACCAACCCCACCCCTCCCCCGTCTCGGACTTGCCTACTCTGAAAGCCAAGGGCACGATGTTGTTATTTCCGTCCATGGCAACCGCCAAGAACATCATACCTAGGTAAGGTCCCTTTAAATGGGTCGTGTCTATTACGATGACAGGACGCAGGTTTGCCAAAAACATGCGGATCTGCAAATAACGTAGGTGGAGCAACTTTGTAAATATTATAATTTATAATATGTAAATATATGGCGTGTTGATATACATACCGCACATCCAAGAGCAGCGAAACACAACTCAAAACGTCCGTGCGAATCTGTCCTTATTCTGGTGCATGTACCCGGATTCTTCAGCTCCAAATTATATAAGTACATAGGGAGTCGTTCGTACGACTCCTCAGGTGTACCTCTCACCATTAGTAGAGTCTTGCATCGCGTGCGCCATCCTTGGTGGTAACCAATGTTGAGTCCGTACTGCTGGTTGATATCGTCGACGATGTCATTCGGCCGAAATGACCTGCTAGCGTCAATAAACTTATCTTTCAATATGTGTCCCAAAGTCCTTTTGTTGGCCTGCCGGTGTCTGGAATTCAGTTGCGTCCTCGAACAAGTGTGTACATCGTTCAACTTCCTAACGACAAACATCCCTCCTTTAGGGCCCACGGACTTCGCCTACATATGCCACTTACAATTTGTTTGCTCACAGACAGCCACATATCTGCTTTTGTCGGATTTCTCCGTTCTAAACACGAAACCCTCTTCTAAGAACTTAATTTCGAGCTGTATGGACATTTGCTCCTTCATATCAAATAATTGTCCTTCATGTATACTTGTACCGCGATTGTAAGGTACGGGTTGGTAGGGTGGTATATTGGTCTCTGGGTTTGGAAGGGAAGGAGGCATATCAAAATAATCGTTTAACTCACCAAGTGATTTATTTCTAGGGGTATATGTCTCTTCTTCTTCGTCCTCATCAGTATCAGTATTTGATCTGTCCAGATCAGATATACCCGTTGTGAAAACATGGGTTTCGTCATGAGCAACTCCAGAAAACCGTCTTTCTTCGTCTTCTTCTTCTTCAGCTTCTTCTACTTGTTGTTCTTCTTCTAGTTTCGTCTCCGGAACAACATCGGGATAAGAGTCGTTAGGACGATATGAATGATCAGCATAAAGTGTGGTGTCGTATAATGCCTGGAATTGATAATCAGGCTTATTTTGACTACCATCGACGTGGATTTCGTCATCACCTCCGGCATCATCTTCGTCATCACCTTCGTCGCACATCAATGTTGCGTCATACACAAAGACTTTTAGAGGTCTTTCTGAATCGACTGCAATTTGCATAAAACCAAGTAACAGTTCGTCGTTGTTTAGCTCCACTAGTGAGCGATCTGCACGTTTGAACACCAACTTGCAAGTAGCAGAATCTTCGATTCCACATTTTTCCATGGCGTAACGAAGAAACCTCTTATATGTATAGATTACTGGAATCTGTACACCACGCTTTGTGTACCCAATATAATCCCACTCATTGTTGTTTTGAACCCACTGACCATCGAAACATAAATAGAACTTAGCTTTTACAACAGGTGAACTCATTTTTTCAATAGTATGTACAATGAAGGAAGAAAGAACAATGGAATGGATGTGATGATGAACGTATTTACCTTGAATTATACTGAATCTTATAGGCAAAATTTATAGCCAAAGATGAAAGTTAATCGTACATTCGATGACAAGTATATGTTTATTGTATGAAAAGTGGAAAAAACGATGAAAAAACAATTGAAATCAGGCAACAAACATGTGAAAAACAATGAAAACACATAAAATGATAGTTCCCAAAACCCTAATTTTCTCAAACCCTAATTTTTTCTCAAACCCTAAAACAACCCCGGGAATCCCGGCCATAACCCCGGGAATCCCGGCCCTAACCCAGGGATCGAGTCACATTTCGGCCGAACACGTCCAAATCCTCCACCAAAAAAACAAGTAGTTATATTAATAAATGAGTATCCATTCCACAAATAGATACATTTAAAATAGATTATGCTGATATAAAATCTATTTTATAAAATCCTCCACCAAAAAAACAAATAGTTATATTAATAAATGAGTATCCATTCCACAAATAGATGATTATGTGAGATATTGTGCTTGGAAAGGTTGTACCAAAGCATTAAGAAATTGTAAATTAAGTAATTGGCTTTAATTAGTTGTAACTTGTGCTTAAAATGTTGTAATTAAGAGTTTTTTATACCGTTTTTATAATATAGTATAGATATAGACAAGATGTTAATTAATACAAACAAGATGGTAAAGAAAAACTAAATAATATAATATGTTGATTAAAAGTATTTTAAATTGATTATTATATATTATAGATTTGTTAAAACAAAGTTCAGAAAAAATCTATTAATTTATGATTTTAAATAATCGTTATATATAATATAAATAAAATATAATTGGTCAACCACACTATCCTAATTAATTAATTATTTTTTTAAAAATATAATTAAATTAAATTAAATATTTTATTAAAATCATTTAACATGTTCTTATTATCGATGAAACAAAATAAGTATAATTTTAATTTTTATATAACTTACATAAAATTAATAAAATTGTTATATTTGTTTTTTCATAACTAAATATATTGAATAATAATAATAATTTTTTTTTGATATGATTAATAATTATTATAAATAATTAATATTAATGTATAATCAAAATTAAAATTATTTAGTCATTAGTCATTTTCAACTAATATTTTTTAATAATTAATATTTAGTTATAATTAATAGTAATAAATAATAACTAATATTATGTGGTTATAATTGGAAAAAGTGACAATAAAACTCTAAAACACTATTTCAAATAACGTTTCAACACGCTAGTTTATATTTATTTAAACATGTACTTAAAAAATTAGGTAACTTATATTTGTTGAACAATGTCCAAAAGTATGGACATCTTGGACTCAATTTATTGTTTCAATAGATTCTGTATGTATGGATTATTTTTTTCTTTTTTTTTGTTGGGTTGTTGAGAATGAGCATCTATAATTAGTTGTAAATTAAATTGGAACATATATGCCTTGTAAAAAAAGAAAAAGAAAAGAATGATGAGCAGACATCAATGCCTCGTAAGATAAAACAGGTATTGATGCTTAATAAACTATTTCATTTTGAATGATTAAGTCCCTGAACTATTTTTTTAAATGAAAAAATCATTAAACTTTTTCATTTTGAATGATTAAGTCCGTTGACTATTTTTTTGAACGAAAAAACCATTAAACTTTCTAATTTTGAATGATTAAGTCCCTAAACATTTTTTTTAATAAATAAACCATCGAACTTCTAAAAATTGGTTACTTTTTTTAAAGGTACTCGGAACTGAGTATGAAGGTTTTAAAGTAAAAATAAATCTAAAACAATTTTACAATTCTCAAACTCTACGTCATTAAAACCACTCACAAACAGCCGTATCGCTCCGCCTCACCACTCCTCGTTGCCCGAACGTTGTCCGTTCTCCATATTGTCTAACACGTTGTTGTCCCTGTTATCGATCACCCTCTTTTTGATCTATTTTTTATCTATAAAAAGAGGAAGAATCAAAAGATAACCGGTTATTGGTAGTTTTTTTTGGTTAAACTGATGTAAGTAACCAATTTTTAGAAGTTCGATGATTCAATTTATTGGAAAAAATGTTTAGGGACTTAATAATTTAAAATGGGAAAATTTAATGGTTTTTTCATTCAAAATGAGAAAGTTTAATGATTTTTTCATTCAAAAAAATAGTTCAGTGACTTAATCATTCAAAATAAGAAAGTTTAATGGTTTTTTCATTCAAAAAATTAGTTTAAAGACTTAATCATTCAAAATAGAATAGTTTGTTGAGTTTTATTGAACTTTTCCCTTAAATTAATAAAAACATGCCATAAATAGTGTAATACAAATCTTTAATAGATAATTACTTGTATATTTAATTTTATGAATTTTATGTTTATAAATTTCGAATGGCAATTAACCCAACTACAATTCATCATGAGTTTTTTATTCTTTCTTCCAAAGTTTATTTATAATCCTTTCAAAACTAAAATTAGTTTTAGTTAATAAGCTAATTATTAAACGAAGAATCATCTTTTTTTAGAAAGAAGGAAAAATAAACCAATAATTTATAAATAGAGGCGTGTGAGAGCATCTTCAACAGCTTCTCCAAAATAGAGAAAATGGAGATTTTAGGCATTTTTGTGCTCCAACAAATTCTTCAAGTCTTTCTCTAAAATGGAGAAAGTTGGAGAGAGTGTGTAATTTTCTACAAATATGGCATCTTCAACAGCTTCACCAAAATGGAGAAAATGGAGATTTTAGGCATTTTTATGCTCCAACAAATTCTTCAAATCTTTCTCTAAAATGAAGAAAGTTGGAGAGAGTGTGTAATTTTCTACAAATATGGAGAACTCTCCAAAAATGATTACAATGAGAGAGAAATTATTTTTTATTATATTCTACCAATAAAATTTATTCAAATGAAATGAATAAGAGAGAAAATTAATACTTTATTAGATTTATACAATATTTTAATATTATAAGTAATGATGTCATCTCTAAAATAGAGAATCTGTTAGAGATAGATATAATTTTTTATATAAATTTTAATTTTTATTGATTATTGATAAAACAAATCACTTAAATATTTTACTATATGTTTATTTTATTTTTCAAATACATATGAATAAGAAGATATTGTTTTAATATTTTTGGGGTTTTTTCGAAAAAAATCAACCATTTCAAAATTTTGTAGTAATTGTTGATAAGAAAAAAAAATTACTTTAAATGTTATATAAAAGGACATTACATATATTCGAGAAAAAATACATTATATATAGGGAAAAGTCCAAAAAAAACCAATGAATTTTAGTGTTTAGAGTGATTAAGTGCTTGGACAATTTTTTGGAACAAATAAGTCCTTAGACATTTCAAAACACACTAAATAAATCCTTGGACTTTTGGAAAACTGTTAAATACATTCTTATTACTTAAAAATATAACTTGTAACCTACATAATAGGTAAAACTACAAATTAGAAGAAAAAACAAAAAAGATGTCACATACTTTATCACCCTACAAATAAGAAAAATCAGAAAATTAACTAAAATAGTCAATCTCATCAACAAAATCAAATTTTTAATCACTTTTCAAAGTTTTTTCTTAAAATAGGCAAAACATATTATTTTTTTGTCTTAAAAACTGTTTTTGGCAAATAAAAATAGAAAACATCTTTATAATTTGTTATTTAATTTACTTTATATCTTCTACCTTTTTATTTTCATTTTAACTTTTTATTATATTAACACACATAATCGTATATTAACTAAAATAAATCAAAAAAAATATGTATTTTTACAAATTACACCATTATAATTGTCTCGTCAATACGTTTAAAATGAGCCTAATATTGATTTTTTTTATTTAATCTCATATTATTAAATATCATAAATACGTATTAATTATATATAATATTTACATTTTCTATCCTTTAAGGTTATTTATTTAATAATATAAAATTAATTTGTAATTATAAAGGGTAAATATTAAAAATAATTCGTACGTATTTATAATATTGAATAATACAAGATAAAGTTCAAAACAATATTGAGTTCATTTTGAATGTATTGACGAAACGACTATAATGGTGTAATTTGTAAAAAAAATATTTTTTTGATATATTTTAGTTAATATCCGATTGTGTATGTTAATAAAATAAAAATGTTAATGAAAAAGTAATTGATATAAAATAAATTAAATAACTAAATATAACTTTATAAGAATGCAAAGCGTAAATTTTTTCTAAAACTATAAGCAGAAAGTGAATCTTTATACATAAAATTTTCTACGTGAGAATGTTTGTTATTTTTATTTTTTTGGAAAAAAAACAATCCTTATGCAGGAAAAAAAACATTATGTGCAACCTTTGACAATTTTAGGAAAAAAGTAAAAGAAAAATAAATATAGATGATGAGATTGACTATTTTAGTTAATTTTTCCATTTTTAATTTGTAGGCGGATAAAGTAGATGACTTTGTTTTTAATTTGTAGTTTTACCTGCTACAAGTTAAATTTATAATTGATAAGGATGTATTCAATAAGTTATCAAAAGTCCAAGGATTTAGTTAACAGCTTTTGAAATGTTCAGGGACTTATTTGTTCCAAAAAATTGTCCAATGACTTAATCACTCCAAACACTAAAGTCCATTGTGTTTTTTTGGACTTTTCCCTTTTATATATATACTAGGCATATACCCGCGCGATGCAGCGAAATGTAAGTAAAGAACAAACAATTAATGCTATTTTCTTATATACATTTCATCAATAATCAACCATGACTTAAAAATCACAACTTATGAAACCTAAAGCCATAAAGATATTCAATAATTAGTTTATATTACAATTATTGACGAAAAAAATTATAATGATATTATTTATAATAAGAATGAAACGTATTTTACGATTATGTATTTTTAACGTGCTAACGGTGGAAAAAAAATAAAACGTATGGACAGAAAAACAAATTATTTCGTAGATATTCATGATATTTAATAGTACGGTTAAATTAAAAAATATTCAATATTTGGCTCGTTTTGAAGATATTGAGGAGACGCTTATAATGATATAACTTGTAGAAAAATGAACGTATTTTTTCATTGCATTTTTGTTAATATATAATTATTTGTGTTAATATGTGTAAAATGAAAAAAATAAGGGATATAAAGTATATTAAATAAGTAATTATAAGGGTGATAAATGTAACAATGTAAGGGTGGTAAATGTAATTGTACAAAAGTTTGTATAATAGCCGTTTTAGTAGTATAGATAATTCGTATATATTCTGATATTTAATAGTATGGTTAAATTAAAAAATATTCAATATTGGGCTCGTTTTGAAGGTATTGACGAGACGATTATAATGGTATAATTTGTAAAAAAATGAACGTATTTTTTCATTGCATTTTTGTTCATATACGATTATTTGTGTTAATATGATAACGGTGTAAAATGTAAAATGAAAAAGTAAGGGATACAAAATAAATTAAATAAGTAATTGTAAGCGTGATAAATGTAACATTATAAGGGTAGTAAATGTTATTGTATAAAAGATTAAGGGTGGTAAATGTAATTGTATAATAGTTTGTACAATAATCGTATTAGACTTTTCATTATATAGTATAGATATATGTATATAGGGTAGGGATCAATTGGAAACCAATATTACATTGGAAACTTTGGAAACCGAAATTGACCAATCAATGATTTTTTTTTTAATTGATAAGGTTATTTTAGTTTTTTTTACCTAATTTCATAATATATATGTTAATTGTTATTATTATTATAATATTAATTATTTAATTTTAATGCATTTTATATATGGTATTATTGATCTTTTATTAATTGAAAGTATTCACATATTGATTCATATAAACTTCAAACATGAAACATTTTTTAAGTAAACGCAAATTGATTACTACGCAGGTTACATCACAAATTATTTATTTTTTGATTCTTATGTATCAATGATTGAATCATCAAATGCATGTAAGATATTCATATGAAATTAAAATATTCAGTTTTCCTATTTTCAGTTTTATAGTGCAATAAATAAGGTAAAATATTTTTTTATTTATTTTGGAAGGGTGTTATTTTTATAGAAAATTCAAAATTTTAATTATATTTAAAATCAAATATTTGTTTTCATTGAATTGAAATATTTTTAAAACTATATTATTTTCATTATTTGTATGGTTTTTTTATTCGATTGTAAAAAATTTAAGCATACGAAGCAATGGAGGGTAACATGTTTGATAGTGTTTCGGCTAACGAGATTCATGTTCGAGATCTACTCGACAACGACGAAACATTTTTATCGTCTTTTGTTCGTCCGGTTGATGAAATTCCTATTAACGATTCTGATAAGATTCCCAACCATGTACCGAATGAAGTGTGTGAATGCGTGGAGGATTATCAGTTTCATCATATTCATGAAACATGAAACATTTAATTTACCAGTTTCATCGTATTCATGTTTCATGAAACATTTAACTTATCAGTTTCATCATATTCATGTTTCATGAAGCTAATGGATGACAAAAAAACATTTAATTTACTTGTTTCATCATATTCATGAAACATCACATTTAATTTATCAGTTTCATCATATTCATGTGTCATGTTTTATTACCTGTTTCATGTTTTATTACCTTCTTATTATCTGTCTATGTTTCATTACCTACTAGTTACATGCTCATTACCTTCTTATTACCAGTTTCATTTTGAAGACAAATATCTCATGTTTCATTACCTCTTTATTTTAAAATTCGACCGTGCGTGAAACATGATGGTGAACAAGTGACGAAACAATAAACAATTGAACATCAATACACACATACATGAACTATCAATCACAAATTTGTAACATAAAGACATTACATGAACAGCAATACACACATACATGAACAACAATCGATTTTGAACGTTGTACTTCGTTCAAAATTGGCAATCGATTTCATCCCAATGTCAAGGTTGGCAATCGATTTCATCCCTTGGTAACATTGATGAACAACAATCGATTTCATCCCATAATGAACAACAATCGATTGCATGAACAACACTTGATTTCATCTAATGTTTTGTTACCCGTTCCTATTTACAACATATGAAAACCCCAATTGCAGACTAAAATAGGGTTTATCCCTAAATTTGACTTCTTCAAAATCCTAACTTGAATACTCAATTTCATACATTGAAACACTCATCTCTGATTTCGGTTTGTGTAAAAAAACTTACCTTCATGACAACATTTCTTATTAAACTTGCCTTCATTGATATGGGGTTTTATGACCGGCGATCTGTTATTCGTGCTCCCCTCTGATTTCTGTTGGATTTCATTGCCATCCTCATCGAGAGGATTCTCTGCTGTGTTCTTGTAGTTCGAAAACGAGTTCTTCTTCATCAATCTCTCGCTCCTTTTCCGACCTAGACAATGAAGTTGAAGCAGCATGTGTTACTGAAATCAAAATTGATGATAATGGTTGATTTGCCTATTATAATTCAGGTCACAATCCAATGAAATCTTCAAATTTTACCTTCAGGCAATCGTATCATCGTTGCAATGAAATTGGTAGAGCTCTCTGTGTTTCGATGGTAAGCAGACAACTCTTGATACGATTTCCTTTTCTTTTTAAACAAAGATAATATTTGTTGTTTTTCAGCAGATTTCATCAATGTTACCAAATTTGAAACATAGAAGCAAAAGACACATTTACCCTTTTGGCTTATTATTATTATTTATTAATAAATTAATTAATTTGTTACCATATTTAATTCAGATAAATCTTGACCGTTGCTTAATAAGATCAATGGTTGATATATGGTTTCTAAAGTTTCCAATGTAATATGGTTTCCAATTGAAAACACCCATATATATTTGCTTAGGACTAATTTTAATTTGTAATTACAAAAAGTTTATTATCTTTTAGATTTCTCAAACAAATTAATTAACAATAAAACTAAATTGACAGTAAAGAAAAGAATATTATGAAATCCAATGTGGTGGCCAATTCCGCAACCTTTTAATCCTCTTTCTTTTCTTCTTCTTCTTCATCCATATTTGTGTTCTTCACAATTGTTTACAAAGAGGAAGACTCGAGCAAAAGCAAAACCATCCATTTTTAAGGTAAATCAAAATACGTTGTCATCCTTGATTACTTCTAATGCCATGTTTTAAAATGTTAAAAAAAATATCTATACTATATTATAAAAACGACATAAAAAACTCTTAATTACAAAATTTCAAGCACAAGATACAACTAATTAAAGCAAATTACTTAATTTACAATTTCTTAATGCTTTGGTACAACCTTTCCAAACACAGTATCTCACATAATCATCTATTTGTGGAATGGATACTCATTTATTAATATAAATATTTGTTTTTTTGGTAGAGGATTTTATAAAATAGATTTTATATTAGCATAATCTATTTTAAATGTAAATTTTACATTTAAATCTATATTAATGAGATGTAATATAAGTTTTTTTTTCTTCCGTATTCTTTTATATTACATCTCATATTCCAACAAAAAATTTATCCTCTCGTGCAATGTACGGGCCCAACACTAGTATATCTTTAAGTTCATTTAACATCAAGAGATATATTCTATTTACTGATTAAGTGATGAATTTGGGAGTTTACAACACATGTGATTACTCTTATTATAACAATTATATCCTTACTATATATATAGTCATGGGCTTATTTACTCTATGGAGATGGGGACAGCTAACCCGTAAGATTTCTAAAACAAAGAAAAAATCATTAAGGTGGTGTTTGTTCTTTAAGAGGTCTGAAGTTTTATTTTACTTCTATTTAATAAGAGGTGGTGCTGAAGTCTGAAATCTAAATCAATTAGACTGTTTGTTTTTATAACGTTTGAAGGCCAAAATCTTAATCTGGATCAATAAGATTGTTTTGTTTGTGATAGCAATTAATCAGAAAAATGTCAGCACTTCTAATTTCAGATGTATTTAAGAGTTAAGAGGGTATGAAATTTGGAGAAAAACGGTTTAAATGTAAAAATATCTGACCGATTTAGATTTATGAGGGTATTAAGAGGTATTTTGAAAAAAAAAAAAACAACCCTTGACTATTTTATATTTTTGCATAAAACTAGATCATTTTGACACCCATCTAAAAAATGTGTTTGACCCACAATTCCAGATTTCCAACCCAATGGAAAAGTCTCTTTCGGCCTTTCCTCCAGGGGTGTACATAAAACCGTCAACTTGTGAAACCCGTTTAACCTAATCCGCTATCAACCCAATGAAACTCCACGCCAAACCGTTAAACCGTTAAACCGCCAATTAAGAAGGTTGAAATTGGGTTGGGCCTGGCTCAACCCGCCAACCCGCGACTAGTATATAATTTTTCTAACATTTTGCTCATTTAGTTAAATGACCGAACATTAACAATGACCTCATTCGTTCATCTACGTTTGCGAACGTTCTTTTATGTTTGTTAATATATCATATGTATTTATATATTTTGACATTAATATGTAAAGTGATTAATTAAATTAAATATTTTAGGATTCTTCTTTTTATCCCTCCTAAATTTACTCGATTTTTTATTTTGTTAATTATGTTTTTTAGGAACGAAATAATGATTAGGAGTGGTTGTTTTTTGTTTATTTCTGTTTGTTCGTTTATGTTCATTTACGTTCATTCGTTTACGTTCGTTTAATATCTTAACGAAAGAACATAAACGAACACGAGCAAACACATTTTTTAACGAACGAATATGAACACAAAAAATTTTGTTCGTTTACCGTTTGTGTTCGTTCCTTTAAGTTAAACGAACGAACACTAACAAGCCTCCATTTTTGTTCGTTCGGTTCGGTTACGGTCCTATTGGCCGTACTTGATTGATGATTTGGATGGTCTAGAACATCTATTATTCAAACTTTTGAAGTATTTGATTGATGATTTGAAGTACTTGATTCTAAGATTTACAGTTTTAATTATATATTTGGATGATTGTAATAACTAATACTCCTCCGTCCCAAAATAAGTGTCCACAATTGACTTGACACATAGTTTTAGACATACAAAATTATTACACAATTTTGTTATCAAATGACATCTTTACCTTTATTTAATTTTTCTCTCTCTTCATAACATTTATATATTTGTGCATTAAGTAGGGGTAAATGATAGAATTTAGTTATCTAGCTACTTTTTAAAAGTGGACATTAATTTTGAGGGAAATATAAATAGAAATGTGGACATTTACTTTAGGACAGAGGAACTAACTTTGTTTTGTATATTTTTAGTAATATTTATCATAATTCATTCCTCAATTTTATGAATATTACTAAACCGCCTAACCCACCACAACCTACACGGTAAAGTTGGGTTGGGTTATTCTTTTGAATTAGTTGGGTTGGGTTGGGTTGACATTTTTCCAAACCGTCATAATTGGGTTGTAAAAATGCTCAAAACCGCCCAACCTAACCCGTGTACAACCCTACTTTCCTCTATTCTATCGACCAGGCATGCTTAGGTATTATTAATTTTTAATCTTTTTGCTTAATGGTTTTGTACTACTTTAAATCGTTTGTTTATTTTTTATAAATTTTTAGAATGGTTAGTTAACAAACTTGTTGAGTTGTTTATTAAGTTATAAATTTTTAGAATGATTCTTTTAGATCCATCCGAACGGAAAAGAATTACGGACTATAGATGAAATAATGCTAAAATATTTATTAGAATCCCTTTTTATTTGATTTTTATTATAGTTCATATTAATTGTGTTACTTAAAAATTTGGACCCTTTGTTCATTTGTTTGCTTTTATATATATATATATATATATATACAGGTGGTAACACAAGTAAGAATATTGAGCAATGAAGATTGTTACTGCAATTGTTACTCCTGTTGTTCAGTCTCTCATGGTTCCCATTAAGAAACACCTAGGTTACCTCATTTCCTGCACAAAATATGTCACGGATATGGGCACCAAAATGCATCAGCTGGAGGCTAAAAAACTCGATGTTGAAAATCACATGAACCACAACAAAAGCAACAATCTTGAGGTTCCAACTGAAGTTAGGGGTTGGTTAGAACAAGTAGTAAAGGTCAAGGCACAAGTGGAAAACATTCCTAGTACTGATGTCGTCAGTAGTTTCAATCTCAAACAGAGGCACAAGGTCGGAAGGAAAACCTTCAAGATTATTGAGGATATCGACCGTCTCATGGCAGAATACTCTAGGATCAGTTGGTCTCATCATCTGGTTCCTCTTGGAAAAGTTGATTCCATGAAGCCCTCCACCTCTACACCATCAACTCATCAAAGCGACTTCAAATCAAGAGAGAGGATTTTTATGGAAGCACTAAAAGCACTCCAATCAGACCACAAACCCCAAATGATAGCTTTATGTGGGATGGGTGGAGT
Organism: Arctium lappa; assembly: GCA_023525745.1. Lineage (NCBI taxonomy): Eukaryota > Viridiplantae > Streptophyta > Magnoliopsida > Asterales > Asteraceae > Arctium > Arctium lappa. The sequence goes on from CM042049.1 coordinate 860,468, forward strand.
GGGGAAGACGACAATGATGGAAAAACTTAAGAAGGTTGCAGAAGAAAAGAAATTGTTTGATGTGATTGTTAAGGTGGTTATAGGGGAAAAGACAAATACCATAGCAATTCAGGATGTTGTAGCAGATTACCTTGGTATACGTCTAACCGAAAAAAGTGAATCGGCAAGATCTGATCGGCTTCGAAAAAGCTTTTTGGCCCATTCTGATGGTGGCAGGAATAAGATTTTAATAATTTTGGATGACGTATGGAAATTTGTTGATCTAAATGATATGGGTTTAAGTCCTTTGCCAAATCAAGGTGCTGGCTTGAAGTTGTTGTTGACTTCACGAGACCAAAGTGTTTGCATCACGTTAGGAGTTGAAATTGATTCAATTTTCAAGGTGGATGTCATAGAAGAACCAGAAGCATATAGTTTCTTTCAACGATTTGTAGAACTTTCAAATGATGATCATGAGCTCCATAAGATAGGAGAAGATATCGTAAGGAAGTGTTGTGGTTTACCCATTGCCATTAGAACCATCGCATGTACTCTTAAACATAAAAGAAAGGATGCATGGATAGATGCCCTTTGTCGCTTGGAGCACCATGACATTGACCAAGTTGTGCATGAAGTTTTTGAAATGAGCTACAAAAATCTCCAAGATGAGGAGACTAAATCAATTTTTTTGCTTTGTGGTTTGTTTCCCGAATACTTCAATATTCCTAGAGAGGACTTGATGAGGTATGGATGGGGACTGGAATTGTTTAAGGTGTATAGTCTAAGACACGCGAGAGACAGACTGAACACCTGCATTGAGCGACTCATACATGCGAATTTGTTGATTCAAATTCAAGATGTTGGGTTTGTCAATATGCACGATTTAGTACGTGATTTTATTTTAGATATATGTTCTAAAGGAGATCATGTGTCAATTGTCGGTTATATGTCAAAGGGGCATTCAAAACTTACGAGCGAGTCTTGCAAAAGAATTTCATTATTTAGCAAAGGTATGTTTGAGTTTCCTAGAAACTTCAAGTTTCCAAACCTCTCCTTTTTGAAACTTATGCATGGTGATGAGTCGCTCATGTTTCCTGAAGACTTTTATCAAGACATGAAAAAACTTCAAGTTATATCTTATGACATAATGGAGTATCCGTTGCTTTCGAGATCGCTTGCTTGCTCCACCAACCTTCGAACACTTTGTCTCCATCGATGCTTATTGATGTTTGATTGCTCTCCTATCGGCGATCTTTTGAATTTGGAAGTGCTTAGCTTTGCTCATTGTAGCCTAAGAAAGTTACCATCCACAATTGGAAATTTGAAGGAGCTAAAGTTACTTGATTTGACAGGCTGTCTTGATCTTATTATCGATGATGGTGTGTTGAAAAACTTGATCAATCTTGAAGAGCTTTATGTGAAAGTTGGTTCAACCGATAGGTTCAGGGATGGTAAAAAATCCATTAGGTTCACAGATAGCATCTGTAATGAATTGACTGAGCTTTCAAAGAACCTTTCCGCATTAGAAATTGAGTTCTTTGACAATAATGCCCTGCCAAAGAATATGTCATTTAAGAAACTTGAAAGATTCAAGATCTCTTTGGGATGCTATTTAAATGATGATTATGGCCAAAACAGGCACTCGTATGAAAACACGTTGATGTTGGTCACCAACAAATGTGAATTATTGGATTCTAGGATGAATAAGTTGTTTGAAAAAACAAGGGTGCTTCATTTACAATTAAATGATGTAAATGATCTTGGAGAAGGTTTAGTGGAGTCCTTGCAACATCAACAATCCTCATTTTACAATTTACGAGTCCTTGAGATTTGTAAGTGTGAAAAATTGAGATACCTCTTCACAGTCGGTATGGCCAATGGTCTTACGAAGCTTGAACGCCTAACAATTTCATCATGTCCTATTCTAGAAACATTGATAGGTGGTGAAAGAGATGAAGTTGGTGTGATTAAATTTCAAGTGCTAAAGTTTCTATCTTTGGGTGAGCTACCAAAGCTAATGAGTTTGTGCAATGTTGTCAATGTAATTGAGCTTCCGCAACTAGAGGAACTGATAATTGATAGCCTTCCAAATTTCACTAGCATTTATCCAAAAGCAACATCTTCTCCGTCGGATGATATTTCTACAATGCAATCTTTCCTGAACAAAGAGGTATATTTAATTTCGCTAACATAAATTTGGAGTTACATTGTAGTAGCAAACTTTATTATTATTGTTGTTATTATTATTTTTTGTAGATTGAGCAAGTAATAAAACCCATTATATATTATATTGATTGAATGGAGCTATTTATGAATTTTTATGCAGGTTGTGATTCCCCAGCTGAAGAAATTAAAGATTTTTAAGATGGAGAGGTTGAAGGAGATATGGTCGAGTAATCCAATACCTTTGTTGCATCATCTAGTAGAACTAAATGTTGAGAATTGTGCTTCAATTGAAGTGTTATTCGACATCGACTTGGGATGTACTAGTGAAATCGAGGAAGTTAGTATTTGCTTGAAAAGCATTAAAGTGTGTAATGCAGGAAATCTAAGACAAGTGTGGAGGATAAAAGGTTCAAACGACGATGGTCTCGCATTCAGTGGCTTTCAAGCTATTGATCGCTTAATGATAAGGGATTGTAAGAGGCTTAGAAACGTATTCACACCTACAACCACCAATTTTGATATGACTTCACTTAGATACCTTGAAATAAGGGATTGTGGAGAAAATAAATTGGTTAAGAGTATCCAAGAGCAAAAGGTATGATTCTTAATTATTTAATTAACTTTTGCTTTGCTATTTAAATTAGTTATCAACTCAGTCTATTATTTGAAAATGCTTTAAATCTTAATTTTTATATTTAAAATATCATGTTTCTATCTCCAAATTTGTTTGTTTCATGACAACCAATATTGCAACTTTTCTTCACTTGCATGTTATTTATTATTTAACTTATTTATTAATATACTACAAATAAAATATTCGAACCTTTTGACCAAAACACAAGTGTTTTTCTTTTCTTTCTATGATATTTTGGTTGTCCCATACTCCCATATCCTATAATTTAGGGGGTGTTTGGGATTGCTTATTTAAAACAACTTATGCTTATTTTGAAAAGTGTTTGTTAACTTATGTGGTGTCAAATCGGAGTTTTCTAAAAAGTGTTTGGATTAGCTTATTGTGGTATCAAATCGTAATAAGCTAATAAGTTATTATTTAAAGGTGTTTGGGATTACTTATACATATAAAAGAACCCAAAAAGTCATAAGCACTTTTGAAATAAGTTGATAAGTTAGAACAAAATGACTTATCAAAAATGGTTTTTCAGCGGTTTGGCATGACTATAAACTCTTTTCTTTTCTTTCCATCCAAACACTCAAAAGGGTTTATCTCCGGTGCCAAATCGCAATAAGCTAAAAAGCCTCTCAAATAAGCAATCCCAAACACCCCCTTAGAGTAAATTACACTTTCACTCACTATAAACTTTAATCCATCTTTTAAACTAATTACAGTTTTGGTTACTATACCATTTTGTTTCGAATTTGGTCCCTATGGTTGCGATTTTATTTTGGATTTGACCTATATTGTTAACTAACCTTAATTAAGTTAAAGGCTATTTTGGTCTTTTAACATTTTTTATATATTTTTTTTGTATTATAAGATTTTATTTATTTTTTTATATTTTTTAAATAAGTTTAATGTACAAATTATTTAGACGTGTATACAACCCTTTGATGCAAGTCCCGTAACTCCTACCTCTCAATTCTGTGAACCCCTCAAGTGTCGTTTGTTTTTTAAGAGCTTTAAAGTCTGAAGTCTTATTTTAGTTATGATTAATAAGAGGTGGTGTGTAAAAATGTCTGAACGATTCAGACTTAAGAGTCATTAAGAAGTTTTTAAAAAAAAACAAACAACCCCTCGGCCTGACACACTCCCCCTCCCCTCTGGCAACCCCCTCACGACATCTTTTCCGGCAACCTAACTCTTCTCAAGCAAACCCAAATTAGAACTCTAAATCAAAACCCAAATTAAAACTTTATATCAAAGCTCAATTAAAAAACTAAGTCAAAACCCAAATTAGAACTCTATATCAAAGCTCAACTCAAAAGCTAAATTAAAACCAAAACCCACTTGTAATTGACCCTTTATGTATTCATCTCTCCTTCATCTATGGCCAATACTCACCACTGCATACATCTTCTCATCTCTGTTCCATCTGTGTATTTCTATTACCACCAACCCCACCCAAACAATTAAATAATCAAAACCATATGAGCATCAACAAATAAAAAAGAATTAAAACCAAAACCCCAAATCAGATTCTTAAACCTCCAACCTATTAACATCTCCGCCTATACCATCGTTGCGACTCTCCCATTGTTGCATATGATGATTGAAAAAAAAAAAAAAAAAAAAACATCAAGGCCAACCTTCAAACACCTAAACGAAATCTGGAGATGTAGACCCAAACGAAATCGGCAGATGCAGATCAATTGAACAGATGAAGATGGAAACATGAACGAACAAAGACATAGAGGGAGAGACAGATGGTGCTCGACGGCGGAGAAATAGAAGAGACGGGCGGGAGAACTCGACGGTGCTGCTACGATCTCTGGGAGATGAGAGGGCGGATAAATAAAAGAGACGGTGCTCGACGATGGAGAAATAGAAGTGAGATGAGGGGGAGATACGAGATAAGAGAGAGAGAGAGAGAGAGAGAGAGAGGTCAGTGGCCGACGGTGAAGGAAATCGCCGGAGAAACGAAAATGGAGGCCGGAATCCGGAATCAATGATTGCTTCTTGAGGAATGGGTGTTGCCGTCTTGGATTATAAAGTTTTCACTTTTGAGTATGTGTTTATATATATACATATATAACACGACATATTTATTTACTTTTTATTGAAAATTAAGGAAATATAAAAAGACCAAAACGCCCTTAAAGTTAACAGATTTTTTAACAAAGTTAGTCATAGAGACCAAAAGTGAAACAGATTGACAGCCACAATGACCAAAACTGTAATTAGTTTAAAAAAAAGACTAGAATTGATAGTGAGTGACAACCACAGGGACAAAAAAATATAATTTACTCTATAATTTAATAAAATCAGTTTAGAAAGTTACTTAGAATAATATTAATCTTTGTCAAATCTAAAATTATAAAGAAAGAAGGTGTGAGAATGGATGTGCTATCATAAATCATTGACGTATATCGGTTTTAGTCTAAGGAAATTACTAACTACATTTGTTGTTGGGATATATATGCAGATTAAAGTTGTTGCAATTCCATCGTATCTCATACACACATTTCATAACCTTCATAACCTTTCTATAAACAATTATAAAGGGATGGAGGTGGTGTTCGAGATAGAGAGTCCAAGTAGTAGAGAAATAGCAACAACTCCTCAGAATACTCAACAATCACCACTACTTCCCTACCTCAATCTATTATCATTAATAGATATGGAGTGTATGAGTCATGTGTGGAAGTGTAATTGGAACAAATTTTTAATTCCTCAAAAACAACCAGAAGGATCCTCCTCATTCCACAACCTCACAACCATATACCTTTTTCGATGCAAGAACATAAAGTACTTGTTTTCACCTCTCATGGCCAAACTTCTCTCCAACCTAAAGAATATCACTGTACATACATGTGATGCTATTGAAGAAGTTGTTTCAAATAGAGACGATGAAGATGAAGGATTTTCTGCATATACCACCACAAGCCCCAATTTGTTCCCTCATTTGGATATTCTCGCTCTTGATGAATTGCCAAATCTCAAGCGTATTGGTGGTGGTGCAGCGAGAGGTGGGAGTAATGAAATTTTCAGTAATACCACCCCAAGTACTTCCATTCATGATCGATTTAAGGTATGATGATTCTATTAAATTTTAATATGCTTTTTTTCCTCTATTCATGACTCTACTTTTTTAGATGTGGATCTCACTGTTTTTCAAAAGCTCCCTGAAAGGGCTACACCATTGTGCTAAAAACAAATCAAATCCATTAATGAAACAACTTTTTTGTTCTTCTTTAAAGGTCTGGATACCGCTAGGCCTTTCATTTAGAATTTTACCTAATCTTAAAAGTTATTTCAAATCTTCCTAGAGAATTTCTTCATTCAATTTTCTTCTAATTAGTTTTATATGTAGTTATATTGCCTTCTAATTTATGCCTATGATCCAACAACCGATGTTATGACCTGTCTTATGCACAAAACTTGTAGAATATCAATGAATTTGACATTCAAGTAGAAAATATGAGTTTGTTTTGTAATTAAGCCGCTTGTTTTTACTTCCAAATTTTCAGGTTGTAGAGTTTTAATTAATTATGTCTCTTATTTGCTCTTTATTAATAAACCATGACACTAAAATGCTTTTGAACTTTAACTTCCCTTGATACATTAATGTAACTTGGAGAGCAATTAAAAAAACAAAATGTTGATTTAAATTAATTCGCATTAAAGTAAATTGCGTATATGTGGGATAATTACAAGCAATTAAGATTTGTTGATATAATTTTATATTTACTACAGTTACCTCAAGTGAATGATATTGTTTGGTCCTTATGCCAATACGCTAAAAACGTAGAAATGTGGGAGTGTCAAGCATTGCCATATGTGATTCCATCCTATGCACTTGGACAAATGCAAAAGCTTGAAGACCTGACAATATGGTCTTGCAAATCGCTGGTGGAGGTATTTGAAACTCAAGGGTTCAACATCAATGGTTGTGGTACTACTAACATCAATGAAGGAAGTGGTGGTAATATTAATGCCACAATGGGAATTCCAAGAATGAAAAAGATTAATGTGCTTCAACTGTCCAACCTAAAGGAATTGGATATCTTTGGTTGTGATCTTTTGCAACATGTGTTCACATTTTCCACACTTGAAAGCCTTACACAACTCAAAAAGTTAAGCATAGGATATTGCAAGGCAATGAAAGTGATCGTGAAGGAAGACAATGGAGGGCAAACAACGATATCATCTAAAGTTGTGGTCTTTCCTTGTCTAAAGTCCATTGCACTAAAAAAACTACCAAATCTCACGGGTTTCTTCTTGGGGAAGAATGAGTTCCAATGGCCATTACTAGATGATGTTTTGATTGATCGTTGCCCACAAATGATGATGTTCACATCTGGTCGTTCGACAACACCAAAGATCAACTACATACACACAGAGTTGGGCAAACATAGTCTTGAATGTGGCCTTAACTTTCCTGTGATGGAGGCCACTTTTCATGAGGTATATGTTTAAATCTTTTAATTTTGCATCATCTAAATAAGATATCATCATGGCTATTAAACACATTGATACTAGTTTAAATAAAAGTTTAGGTTGTCCATAAAAATATATACAGAGTATATATTGTGAACCAAAATATTTCAATTTGAAGGACAAAAATATCCAAAAACAGGGATAATTCATATATAGAGATAAATACACACCAACTGTTTTGGTTAGATCTCAGGTACATGTCGTTAGTCCTGTTTTGAGGCCCAACGATCAAACAAATTTGCAAAAAAATAAATGATAGATAAACAGAAAATAAAAGATGATGAACGTAAATTCGTAAGTAAAAGACACGTATCACTTGTTGATGCACAAAATCCCAAAAAACGAGTAAAAACCGGGGGCGAATACAATCCACTAATCGTCCAAAATAGGTGGGTGGTAATGCCGATTACAGAATTCATACTCTAGCTAAAATGCAGTAAAAACTATACAATCCACTGGGCCCTTTTTCTTTTCTCACCCAACTTCACTTTTTACCCGGTCCCCCATATCTCCCCCGCTATCTTCTGGCAGCTGGTTAAGGAGCTCCTGACCTTTAAGTTCACATAACTTGAGTTTGGGCGGGTCAAGTTCCTTCAAATGGATACCTTCTATTGGGCTTGAGCAGCGGCTAACACAGGGCCTAATGTGGGCTTATGTTTGGTCCCGATGTTACGACTGCCCAATCGTCTTTCGTATTTCCGGCATACTTGGCCTCAACAGAAAACTATGCCTTAATTTATCTATAATCATCCATTATTAATTATTACTCTTCCAATCTTATGCACATATAATTATGGACAATTCATATAACCTATGCCTTATATCTGTTTTTTCTTTTTGGACTTGTAGAGGCCATTGTCAAGCTTAGATACTACAAACTCATGTGTTACTACTTCAGAAGGGACACCTTGGTCTTTGCAAAATTTAATTGAAATGGATGTGAAATTCGGGTTATTTGTTAGAAAGATTATTCCATCCAATGAGTTGCTACAACTGCAAAAGCTGGAAAAGATTCATGTACGAAGGAATTTTTTTGTAGAGGAGGTATTTGAAGCATTGGAAAGGACATATAGCGGTGAGTTACAATTTGTTGTTGTAGAAATTCCAAAGCTAAGAGAAGTGGAATTAAAGGAGCTAGAGGATCTCAAGTATATATGGAAGAACAACCCGTGTATGGTACTTGAGTTTCCAAACCTAACAAAATTGTCTATTTCTAAATGCAGAAGTTTAGAACATGTGTTTACTAGTTCCATGGTTGGTAGTCTATTACAACTCCAAGATGTACATATACATGATTGCAGAAAAATAGAGGTAATTGTTAAGGAAGCAAATGTTGTTGTAAAACAAGGAGAATGTGATGAGAAGGTGAATGAGATTATTATGTTACCTCGACTAAAGTCCTTAACACTTAAGGAACTTCCAAGTCTCAAGGGATTTTGCTTAGGAAAGGAGGCTTTTTCATGGCCATCCTTGGATACCTTGAAAATCAAGAACTGCCCATCAATAACAGGTTTCACAAAGGGATATTTGGCAACTGCAGAGCTGAGAGTAATAGATACAAGTTTTGGGAGGTGTGAATTAGCAAAGGAGGAAGACCTCAACTCCTTTATAAATACCAAACTCAAAGAGGTATGTAAATGTTGTTAATTAATTTCCTGGTTTTCTAATCATTTTTAAAATACATCTGTAAAAAGCTCCTACCACTCTATAAGTTTTCGACAATCATATTTACCACAGGGACTTAAATTTGGAGAAGATGAAGAATGAAGATCAAACACATTTACCACAGGGACTTAAATTTAAAGAAGATGAAGATAAAGATCAAACATTTTACCATAGGGACTTAAATTTGGAGAAGATGAAGATGAAAATCAAACATATTTACCACAACGACTTAAATTTGGAAAAGATGAAGATGAAAAGGAATCAAAATCAAGGAAGGAACAAGGTGAGTAGTAGTTGTTGTATGCACTGACATCACTCTGAACACTACAAAACGGATTTTACCCATAGAAATCACCCGCAAAAATTTGTGTAGGTGATTACCCGGCCGTGGATCACTCACAAAATACCGCCCATGGATCACTCACAAAATACCAACGGTTGTTGAAAGATCAATAAAGCTGAAGGTCCCTGTTAGAGCACGGATTGTTATCTTCAAGATCATCTAGATTGAAAGTCAAAAGCTCAAGTCAAAGCCTCAAGATTGCAAGTCAAAGTCAAAGTTATCAAAGTGGAAAGTCAAAGTCATCTAATGTCATGCTAGTTAGTTGTGTGTTCCTTGTAATATGTAGGTTGTATAAATACCATTGTTTTCTTTGTAATAGGTGGGGAACTTAATTGTGTGCGTATCTTGAGAATCATATTTCATATTCTAGAGAGAGAAAGTATAGAGAGAGTGATTGTAAACTTTGAAGATCATATCAATGACATATGAATCTTGACCGAGTTCCATTGTCAATCTTGATATTCTTGCATAATCTGGGATTAACAATTGGTATCAGAGCAAGCACTGAATCAAAATCAAGATCGAAATCTGAGTTTTTGTGATCAAATTGAGGAACTCGCACGCTTCACTGTTCCAGAATTGAATTCTTTTTCTAGTGTTGTTTTTTATTGTATTTTGATTGCACTGTACTCGGTTCATGATCTAGAACAACTTTTATTTGTATCACTTCAGGTAACTCACAGCAGATTTAGGGGAATTTGGATTTGATGAGATTTTTGTTCGAAGTTTGTAAACGCACTGTATTTTGATCAATCTTGTAATTTTTGGCATTTTGTTTGAAATTGATCGACTGTAAACTGTTATAATAGTGTTCGTGATCAAATTGACAAAGTTTCATGGCCTAATTCAAGGCTTTGGATCGAATTTTGGGTGATTTTGAAGTTTTTGAGCCGAGATCTACGAAATTCGCATAAATAGTGAAGAACTCGCATGAAAAATGAAGAACTTGCATGTTCTTGAGGTTTTCGCACAATATTGAGGTTTGGAAAATGCTAAGGAAGGAATTCGCACATTGCGGCATACGAATTTCAGAATTCGCATAGCTTGAGGTACGAAAAGTGAATATTTCAATATTCTAAGGGACTAACAGTCCCGTCGTAAAATTAAAAATAAACTTTATTTAGAATAATACCATCTGTAATCCCTAGGTAATCACTGACGGATTATTGCATACTAAGAACATATCGAACATGTTCTCTATAATTTCTCTAAAATAGAGAACCAAAAGTCAAAATCTCTAAATAAAATTACATTTCACTCCATCATATTCTATATTTTAGAGATTTTACATTATTTATGTTATTAAAATAATATATAATTTTATCATCCCAATGCACTTCTAAAAAAATATATTTGTCTACTACTTTATTAAAACTCTAAAACGAATTTCTTGAAATTTTAAGATAATAACATGTCGTACAACCCTCTTAATCACATCCACTCTTATGTGAATCTCTCCTTAACTCAATTTTTTTTAATTTATAAATTACATTTAATACCCATATAATTAGTTATTTAGTTAACTTTTAATCCCTTACATTTTCATTTTCCATTTTAGGTCATTATCATTTAACATAAATAATCGTATATTAACTAAAATGGATTAAAAATACATTTATTTTTTTTACAAAATTTTACCATTGTAATCGTCTTGTCAATACCTTCGAAATGAACTCAATATTGAATATTTTTGAATTTAATTATTTTATTAAATATCATGAATATATAGGAATTAGTTTTTTTATATTACTTATATTTTCACTTTTCATTTTACAACATTTTTATATTACTTACGATTATTTTCAAGAATCTTAAAATTTTATAGGTATACATTTTAAAGCATGATGTATAACTTGTTAAGCTATGCACAACCCACTCTACACCTAATTCCCCCAACTCTCCACGTTCCAATTTTTTTTTTCTAATTTATAAGTTACACTTAATACTCTTATAATTAAGAGTAGATTATAGATTTCGTCCGCATGGTTATATGAAAAATATAGATTGGGTCCTCCAAACAAAATAATTACAAGGCTCGTCATTGTGATTTCACTTTTGTTATGGAATGGATCTCTGCCTCTAACTCCCTTAACATTGAGTCCGTCACATCAAGGGCTTTTTAGTCCTTTTATATTGTCTTTTCAAAAACAGAGTATTTATATAATATATATTAGAGAAATTAATTAAAATGACCGTATTTGAAACCCGTATTATCAAAATGGCCTAAATCTCGTTGGGTTTGCCAAAATACCCTTTTTGTTCTGGATTCACTGTTCATCCCCGGGATTTCACTGTTCATCCCGGCCATAACCCTGGAATCGATCCTTTTTTGGTCCGAATCACCCTAACCCCGGGATGGGTCTCATCCCGGCCCTATATCCCGGACAAAAGGGGTATTTCGGCAAAGTTATCGAGATTTAGGGCATTTTGGTAATACGGGTTTCAAATATGATCATTTTAATTAATTTCCCTATATATTATATATATATAATGTTAGTATATCTAAAAGACCCCACCTTTCTCCTATGACCTATCTAATCCTATGTGCCTTTGACACCCCTCCCTGCCATCCCCAAGAAATCCCATCTCCGGCCACCGATTTTGGATCTCCTGTAATCCTTTCTCTCTTCTTTTTCTTCACACACTTCCTGCATTGAACCGAGATCTAAACCCCCTCTACTCCTTTCTCTTTTTTTTCTTCATTTTTTACTGCTAAAGAGTAAAAAATAAACACAATTTACTGCTAAAGAATCAACAAGAAAACAACATTTTTGAATAACAAAATCAACAAGAAAACAACATTTTTGAATAACAAAATCAACAACAAAACCCAATTTTACCTCCATTTTGTGCATATTTAATTACGTTTTTCATCAATAACTTCCCATCTTTATCAACTCTCAAGAACACAAAAAATATCAAATTCATCAACAAGAAATTTGTCACAAACTCATCAAGAAGCGAAGAATTTGCTAAATCCTCCATATTATTGAAAGCAAAGCATAGGCTCTTATAGCCATTACACAAACAGAGAATAAGAAAACAAAAATCACCTGGACACATGATCTGCAAAGTAGGTTCTCCAACAAAAAAAAAAATCTAATTCATAGCAAATAGTAAGGACCAAGTATGCACATAATTTCCAACATGAAGAAGATGGACCTGGCATAACCTTTGATTTTTGTCGATTTTCGAATGTTTCCATCAACCAAAGGTTGACACTTCATTTTAAATTTTCCAAAGGCAGACGAGTCTAAAGAACCCTATCGATGTTCATCATCTACAAAACTTGATGGGTTGGAAGAAGACGGGGAAGTTCTGGAAAAAAAATTCTTTCCTTTTTTTTCTTTTCCTTCCCCTTCTTTCTTTTCTTTTTTTTTTCCGTCCAAAACTTGAGAACAGAGCATATGTAGGAGGATCAAACAATAGTATTAACCAAATAAGAAAATAAAAGAATGGATATTGACATTTAAATCATGCCTTAAATAATACTTTATTAAAAATCATCCAAAAATATATGTACAATTTGTTGCATATGGATTATATATGAAAAATTATTTATTTTTATAGAAGTTATTTAATGTGTTTAATTAAAGTATTTTCTTAAGATTTTTTTTACAACTTTCGTGATTTAAGCATGATTAATTTCACATAAATTTTTTATTATTTATAAAATTTAAAATAAGCGCGAATTAATTAATTATTCATTTAAAATATTTATTTTTATTTAAGTAATATATTTAAGATTTTTTTTTATCAAAAATCACATATAATATCTTTTTTCCAAAAACAAATCGCCAATTTTCATCAAAATATCATATGTGATATTGATCATAATAAAATTAAGTGAAAAAGAAATGTAAGTTATTCACAACATCACATTTAATATTTGTAAATTATGATTATCTTTTGAATCACATGTGATCTTATATATATTAAATGTGTTCGACTATGTATCACATGTGATTCTGTTTCTATTTTTTTTTTCAGTGTTTAATAATCTGAATAACTGTTTTTCATGCTCTAAATCACATGTGATTAGGAAAAAGATGTGGAAAAAAAGTCACGTAATAGTGAAACGCGTGTGATATTGGCGAAAATTATAGTTTTTTTAAAGGGAATTTAATTAAAATACCCTTTTTTGAAAAATCAGTATCCAATATGCCCCCAATCTTGTTATTTTTGCCAAAATACCCCATATGTCCGCGTTTGGTTTACTTCACACGGGTATGGTCCGCGTTTTGTGCAATTCAATTCATTGTAATTTTTATTATATATTTACAGTTTATATCTCTATAATTATTTAGTTAGTTTACTTTATACCTTTTATTTTTCTATTATTCATTTTATACTTTTATCATAGAGTAAACTCCAACTTTGGTCCCTGAGGTTTATTGATTTCTTTGAAAGAGGTCCCTATGGTTTCATAATTCAAGTTTACATCCCCAGGGTATGAATTTTGCTCTAAAAAAGGTCCCTGGACACTAACACCGTTAAAAACTCCGTTAGATGCAGGGGCATTTTCGTCCAACCATATTTTTGTCCCCCTTTTGTAATATTCTTTTATTTTTTCTTATTCTTATATAAAATCATAAAATTTAGGGACCAAATATGTTAATAACTCTAATATATATATATATATATATATATATATATATATATATAAGTGTGTGTGCGTGTGATATGTATGTATGTATAATAGAAAACTCAATTCGCTTCCTTCGTTCTGCATCCACCGCCACCGCCACCACCACCGCCACCGCCACCGCCACCACCTCCTTCTCCACTCGTTTCTCGGCCACCACCATCCCATCCCCTTCGCCATTGGGTCACAAAATCAAACGAAGGTTATGAGTTCTGACTTTCATCAAAGTCGAAGGTACCTTTCATCGGAAAAAATGGTGATCACCGGTTGGATTTGAGTGTTTGACTAAGGTTACGAGTTTTGCACTTAGACTTTTCTCTCAAGAACCTATATTCGACTTTTCACTTCTCATGTTCTAATCACACTTCAAGGTAGGATTTTGATGTTGTAATATGTTGTTTCATAGTCGATTTATGATTCTTAACTAACTTCAATCATCAATTTCGATTATTAATCGCAAATGCTTGGTTCTTTGATCGACTGTTCATATTGATTGTTCATCTTCAAGAAAGCCTTCAAACCGAGTTCTTCAATTCGTGGACTTGGAACTGTGAATCTGGACTAATCATGAACTTAAATGGTGAATTTGATATGGGAATCTCGTTTCAATTTCATATATAAACCTAACTTTTGGATTTAATCGTTGATTTTTGACTGACTTGGTTTTTTGATTGTTCGAACTTGACTGTGTTGTTGGACTGATTTTGGACTTAATCTCAATTCTGGGTTTGTTTTTGGTGGAAATTAATGATTAAAACATGTATAGAAAGTGTGTGGAGCAGGGGGAGTCGTTATCACCCATCGTCCTTGTGGTGGTAAACAAGTCTATATATATATATATCCCTGAAATTTGATGGGTTTTTTAAAATCAAGGAAAAACAAAAAAATATGGTTTTGTTGTTTGTTTTTGGAGTTTTGATTGTGTTTCTGGTGTGGATGGGTACAAACAGCTTGTTGGATTTTGGTGCCATTGATGAATGGAGGAGTTGTCACTGTTTTGAGTTTGGTGAATAGATTTCGTTGTCACTATTGTTACTTCATTAAAATGAAGAAGAAGGAGGACGAATGATGATGATGAAGAAGAAGGAGGACGAATGATGATGATGAAGAAGAAGAAGGAAGGAAGAATGAAGAAGAGACAAGAAATTTAGGAATTGGTCCCTATGTTTTTATGATTTTACACAATAAAAAGAAGAAACAAGAAAGAGTGCAAAAAGAGGATAAAAACATGGTTGGACGAAAATACCCCTGACACTAACGGACCATTTTGACGTCGTTAGGGGTCAGGGACCATTTCTAGAGCAAAATCCAAACCCTGGGGATGTAAACTTGAATTATGAAACCATAGGGACCTCTTTCAAAGAAATCAATAAACCTCAGGGACCAAAGTTGGAGTTTACTCTTTATCATATTAACACACATAATCGTATATTAACTAAAATACGTTTTAATTTTAACAAGTTATACCATTATAATCGTCTCTTCGATACCTTCGAAATGAGCCCAATATTGAATATTTTTTGATTTTATTATTTTATTATATCATATATATTAAAAATACGTTTTTATATATCATAAAACTATTTAACTTATTTTAGTTAATATACAATTATATGTGTTAATATGATGAAAGTGTAAAATAAAAAATAGAAAAGTATAAAGTATAAAATAAACTAACTAAATAATTATAGGTGTATAAAATTTTAATATATATGATATATAATAAAATAATTAAATCAAAAAATATTCAATATTGGGCTCATTTCGAAGGTATCGAAGAGACGATTATAATGGTATAACTTGTTAAAATTAAAACGTATTTTTAACGTATTTTAGTTAATATACGATTATATGTGTTAATATGATAAAAATATTAAATGAATAATAGAAAAGTAAAAGGTATAAAGTAAAGTAACTAAATAATTATAGGGGTATAAACTGTAAATATATAATAAAAATTACGATTCAATAAATTGAATTGCACAAAACGCGGACCATGTATGCCGTGAATTGCACAAAACGCGGCCCCAACCCTCGTGTCAAGCCAAAAACACGGACGAGGCCCTCGTGTAACAGTGAAACGCGGACCAAGGCCGCATGTAACAGTGAAACGCGGACAAAACGCGGACCAAGGCCTCGTTTCAAGAAAAAAAGCGGACATAAGGAATATTTTGGCAAAAATAACAAGATTTTGGATATATTGGGTACTGATTTTTCAACTTAGGGCATTTTAATTAAATTCCCTTTTTTAAATAATGCCTCAAATAAAAAAATTTAATTTTTTAAATGAAAAGTTAAATTACGCTTGTGTTTAAATGCCTGAAATAAAAAACTAATTCTTTAAATAAACAATCAAATCGCATTAAAATCACCAAAATAGTAAAAGAAAAAATCATAAATAAATGTCTTAAATAACTCCTTTATATTTAAATGACTTTTAAACCCTTATATTCAAAAATGACTTTTAAATAACTCCTTTATATTCAAAAAAATCGTTGTACCGCTCAAACCGGTCGAACCAAGTCAAACCGGACCGTTTTTGGCGGTTTAGGCGGTTTGACGGTCTGGTTTGGTTTGAAAAATGGTCAAACCGGGCGGTTCGGTCTGGTCTACGGTTTGAAGGTTTTTTTGGGCCGTTTGGACCAAACCGACCGCCAAATATATCTATATCTATATATATATATATATATATATATATATATATATATATATATATATTTTTATATACATCTTTATATCATCTATTGTTTAGCCCAAATATCCAATTTATCTTTAGACTTAAATATATACAAAAAGACCCAAAGATAATTTAAATCGTTGTGGATTTTATTTGCACTTTGCATATTACTTTTTTTTTTTGTCTTGAGATATTTTGTTAACTTTTGTGGACTTTGTTAACATTGTTGTAGACTTTTACTTATTTCAAATGAACTCAAGCTAATGAACTTTTAAAGTTTCAATTTTTATATGTTTTTTATGTTTAAACTTTATAGCCCACTAAAAGGCCCAAACCGCCTAAACCGTGGTCTGACTTGACCTGTCTGGACACTTGATGTCAAACCGCTCGGTTTGAAAAATCAAGAAACTGCCACTAGTGGTTTGGTTTGTGGTTTGAGGGGTTAAACCTCCCAAACCGGACCGCGAACACCCCTACTTTTGGATTTTTTTTAAAATATTATTTAAAGAATTATGTGATCCATAGTAATTCTCTTATCTTCTTATTTGGTTAATTCTCATACTAATTCTCTTATTTTCTTTTATATATATATATATATATAGAGAGAGAGAGAGAGAGAGAGAGAACCTCATTCATTTGCTAACCAATCTGGACCGTTGGTTATTTAGATCAATGATTCACAATTAATTAGAATTTTGATTAAAATAATATATAGAAGACGGTTTATAAAAATAAAATGCATGTATGCACAGGGGTATTTCGGTCAAAATACATTTCCTTTTATATTTGAATTGAAATTTATTTTAATTATTTTTGAAGATAATCACGGTACATGAAATCAGAGAGAATCTTAAATTTAAATTATGCAGTTATTTTTTGGAGTTATCTTTTCAATTTGCAATTATCCTTTTTTATTTGATTTTATTTTGTCAAATCCATGATTCATATTAACCATGATTCATGTATTCCGGCGACCACTATCAGCGTGAAGAAGATTTCAAATCCATGATTCATATTAACCATGATCCATGATTCATATTTTCAATTTGCAAGTATCCTTTTTTATTTGATTTCATATTTAGCCGCTGTTCTTCAAGCACTTCTGAAAGTGGTTGTCGGAATCGAAATCTCCTTCACGCTACGTCAAAATCCGGCGGAGACGACGAAGATGACGAATTCACGGATCTTTACGTAGTGAAATGGACATCACTCATGATCCCGCCGATAACGATCATGATGGTGAACTTGATCGCCATTGCTGTCGGGTTTAGCAAGACGATTTACAGTACGATACCGCAGTGGAGTCGTCTTCTTGGTGGCGTGTTTTTTTGGTGTTGGCGCATTTGCATCCGTTTGCAAAAGGGTTGATGGGAAGAAGGGGAAGAACACCGACGATCGTGTTCGTGTGGTCGGGGTTGATTGTGATCGTGTTCTTGATTATATTATTTTTAACACCATTTTCGGTATACAAATTTGTTGTTTGTAGCTTATTTTCAACCATGAAACAATGTAGACATGTAAATGGTATATTCATATATGCAACCTGTGCATATATACAGTTCAATGTAAATGGTATATTCATATATGCAACATGTTCATATATGCATTTGTGCATCTTTTAAGATTGCATATGTGCATATGGTTATATGTTAAGTTTCAAACTTAATGTTTAAAATGTTTTTGTTTCTGTTATTAAGCCTTGATGTGCATATATGCATTTTGAATATGCATATGAAAATTGTGTAAGAATTGTGGATATGCATTTGTGCATGTTTTAAGAGTATGGAATCTATAAAATGCATATATGCATTTGTTCATCTTTTAAGAGTTGCTAATGTGGACATAAGCTAAGTATCTAATAAAATATGTTTAAAATGTTTGGTCTGTGCATATGTGCCTTGTTCTAAGAGTATGCAATTTAGAAAATGCATATATGCATTTGTGCATCTTTTAAGATTGCATTTGTGCATATGGTTATATGTTAAGTTTCAAACTTAATATTTAAAATGTTGTTGTTTTCTGTGCATGTGTGTATTGTTCAAATTATTAAGCCTTGATGGGCATATATGCATTTTGAATACGCTAAAAACGATAAATTATTATATTCCAAAATAAAGATAACTACCAATTTAAAAAAATCTTTAAACTATGGAAACAAGATAATTGTAGTGTGAATTAGGATAGATGTGGCGTGAATTAGGAAATTACCAAGTTTAATTAAAAAATATTATACTTAATATTAAGATAACTACCAAATTAAAAACCTCCTTAAAATATGAAAAAATTTTAAATGGCCGAACATTTAAAAATATTATATTTAAAAATTGGATATATAACTACCAATTTTAAAATTTAAAAATATGGAAAAAATTTAAAATTTAAAAATATTACCATTTAAAAATATTATATTTACAAATTGGATAACTACCAATTTAAAAATTGGATAACTACAAATTTTTAAAAATTTAAAAATATTATATTTAAATGGCCGAAAATTTAAAAATACTATATTTAAAAATTGGATAAGTAACAAATTAAAAACCTCCTTAAAATATGGAAAATATTTAAATGGCCGAAAATTGTAAAATTCCAATAATACACTTTGAGATTTAATAGCATTGAGTGAATGACATAAACTCTAGGAAGCTTTTGATTGAGTTAACGGTGAGAAATGAATCTGAACCGTTGACCTCTTTTAATCTCAAGCCCTCCCATGAATTACGACTTAGAAGATAATTGATCTGATGCATCTCAGTGCATCTTATCTCGATACATCTTATCTTAATATGGGTCAATTTCTCATCCAACGGATAACCACTTCTCATGCTTCTTACCGTTAACTCAACTTCTCACCGGAACTCAACCCTATATATATATAATATAATATATATAGGGGAGAGATCAATTGAAAACCAATATTACATTGAAAACTTTGGAAACCGAAATTAACCAATCATTGAATTTCATTTTTTTATTTTTATTTTTAATTGATAAAGTTATTTTAGTCTTTTACATAATTTCATAATATATATGTTAGTGTTATTATTATTATAATATTAATTATTTAATTTTAATGTATTTTATATATGGTAATATTGATCCTTTATTAATTTAAACATGAAACATTTAATTTAGGTAAACACAAATTGATTTATATGCAAGCTACAAATCAAATTATTTTTTCTGATTCTTATGAATCAGTGATTGATTCATCCAATGAATGAAAGTTTATATTCATATGAAATCTTCAATATTACCTCCAGGCACAAAATATTAATATAGTGAAACATAATGAATTTGATATAGTGAAACAAAATATTAATATAGTGACACCTGATGAAACAAATTTGATATAATGAAACATAATGGAAAGGTAATGAAACAAAATATTAATATAGTGAAACCTGATAAAACAGATTTGATATAGTGAAACATAATGGAAAGGTAATGAAACAATAATGGTAATGAAACTTAATTGTACTGCATATTAATGAACAGGTAATAAAAATGTAGTCTTGATATATTATTGTTATCTTTTATTAATAAATTAATTAATTTATTACCATATATAATTATTATTTTTTATTAATAAATTAATTAATTTATTACCATATGTAATTCAAATAAATCTTGACCATTGATTAAAAAGATCAATGGTTGAAATTTGGTTTTCAAAGTTTTCAATGAAATTTGTTTTTCAATTAAAACCACCCCAATATATATATATTATATATATTATATAATACAACTTTTCTTGCACAAATAATACCATATATATATATATATGGAACATAAAAAATTACATAATATCTTTTTCCAAGAAAAAAAAGAACCACATAATATGAATATAAATGTAAAGTGAAGATTTAAACTTAATCTTTGACTTTTAATTTATCCTTTTATCTCTAAAATGTCATATTAAATTGAGCAATAAATGCATTTACAATCAAGGGTGAATGAATGTTGATCCATTTCCTATAAAAATGTATGTCTAAGCCCTACATAATCCATCAACAATATATATAACAAAGATCAACATGACAAAGTCATTGGTTCTGGTCACACTTCTTGTGTTTTTTCTGACTATAGGTAATTTTTATTGATTTAATACTTTTCTCACACACAATTTTTGAAATTTTCAACATTCTTTCTCGGTTTCAATAGAGATCTTGTGTCATTGATCATTAACATAAAATTCATTACTGTTTTCGTAAGATACTTATGTTGATGATTACTAGATTTATCGATCCTTTATAGAATTTTCTAATTAATCGTTACTGATATCATATTATACGTGTGTATCCTAAACTTAATTACTGGCAGGCATGGAGTTATCGATGGCCAAAAAAGTTTGTCAAGATGATCGCTATCTAAACCCTGGATGTGAGATACATGATTGTATTGATATTTGCAAGAGGCTCTATGGATCTAATTCCCATGCAAAATGCACATATTCTTTTATGTGTAGTTGTGTTTATGATTGTCCGTCAAATGAACCAAATCTTAAAAATGGTGATGACTCTCCGCTCCCTACTTCCACCGGGGAAATACATAAATGATAAAATTAAATATCTATAAATGTTACTAATATTATTTAAGAATCTTGTTTCTTATGCTCATCAAGCTCGATCGATTTTCTCCTAGTTTTGTGGCAGATATAGTTTTATTCCATAATTATACGCGTCTTAACCTGTCAACCGTGATTTGATAAATGCGAAGTTTCGAGATAGGCATTTACCGGCCTAGTCCTCCCATAAATGTCTTTTTACAAGTTAAAGACACAAAAATTGAAAATTAATAAATTAAGTTTCTTATAATTAAAAATCCTATTATGGCTCTCAAACCAACCGTATGAGAAGCAGAAACGTTTTTCTACAAGTTAAAACACAAAAACTATAATAAAATTAACCTTTCTTTTTACTTTTTTGATTGTCTAGGGTTTGACAATGTATGACCAAGCCATTTATCGATTTTGCAATAATCATGTCTTGAGAAAAAAATGTATGACAAATCAATCTTTGGGTATAGATCGCACCCGGTTACAATCATTCGAGTAACTAGTCCTATTTGCAGCGTTAAAAAACAATTCTACCATATGCTTCAAAATGTTTTAATAACGAAAGTAAAAAGAAAAATTAGTGTCATTTGAGCATTTCCAAACACTTTTTCTATAGAGTCAAAAAAAATTACATTCAATTTCAATAGTTTATCTAATTTGAAAGTTTCGCATTAATTATACTACTAAAATGTTAAATACCATTAATACTCTAAGAGCATCTCCAACAGCTTCTCCAAAATGGAAAAAATTGAGATTTTAAGCATTTTTGTGCTCCAATAGATTCTCCAAATCTTTCTCCAAAATGGAGAAATGAGGAGAGAGGGTGTAATTTTCTCCAAATATGAAGAACTCTCCAAAATCTCCAAAAATGATTACCATGAGAGATAAATTGTTTTTTTATTATATTCTACCAATAAGATTTCTTCAAATGAGATGGGTATGAGAGATAAATAATATTTTATTAGATTTATACAATATTTTAATATTTTAAGTAATTATTTCATCTCCAAAATGGAGAATCTGTTGGAGATGGATGTAAATTTTTATGTAGATTTTGACTTTTAATTCTCCATTTTGGAGAAATTTTGAAGATGTTGTTGGAGATGCTCTAACAACTATACTACTAAAATATTAAATACATTTAATACTCTAACAAATTTCCAGCATTTAAGAGCATCTCCAACAGCATCCCCAAAATGGAGAATTAAGAGCATCTCCAACAGCTTCTCCAAAATAGAGAAAATGGGGATTTTGGACATTTTTTTGCTCCAATAGATTCTCCAAACCTTTCTCCAAAATGAAGAAAATAGGAGAGAGAGTTAAATTTCTCCAAATTTGGAGATATCTCCAAAAATGATTACCATGAGAGAGAAATGATTTTTATTGTATTCCACCAATGAGAAACCTTGAAATAAAATATTTAGAAGAGAGAAATAATATTTTATTAAATATATGAAATATTTTAGTAATATAATTAATGATTTAATCTCCAAAATGGGGAAGCTGTTGGAGATGGATGTATTTTTTTTTTTGAGATTTTGACTTTTGAATCTCCATTTTAGAGAAATTTTGAGGAATCTGTTGGAGATGCTCTAAAAGTCAAAATCTACGTGAAAAATTACATCTATTTCCAACAGATTCTCCATTTTGGAGATGAAATCATTACTTATAATATTAAAATATTGTATAAATCTAATAAAAAATAATTTCTCTCTCATTGTAATCATTTTTTGAGAGTTCTCCATATTTGTTGAAAATTACACTCTCTCTCCAACTTTCTCCATTTTGGAGAATATGTTGGAGCACAAAATCTCCATTTTCTCTATTTTGGAGAAGCTGTTGGAGATGCTCTAAGGGCACCTTTAAGGTAGATTAAGGTTAGAGCATCTCCAACAACTTCCCTAAAATTTCTCTAAAATGGAGAACCAAAGTTTAAAATCTTTAACAAAAATTGTATTAATCTCCAACAGATTCTCTATTTTGGAGATGAAATAATTACTTTTATTATTAAAATAATATGTATATGTGATAAAATATTATTTCTCTCCTACACATTTCTTTTCAATATTTCTTATTGGTGGAATACAATAAAAAACCATTTCTCTCTCATGGTAATCATTTTTGGAGAGTTCCCCAAATTTGGAGAAAATTATATTCTCTCTCCTAATTTCTCCATTTTGGAGAAAGATTTGGAGCAAAAAAATCTCCAAAATTTTTATTTTCTACATTTTGGAGAAGCTGTTGGAGATGCTCTTATGTTGACAAACTAGCTGATAAGCTAGCTAAATACTAATAAGCTAGTTAATAGATAAGTCACATTTGGCAAAAAAACTAGCTGATAATCATGTGAATGACCAAAAAATATATTTTGAAAAAATAATCAATTACAATATTCCATAATATAATTAAAAAAATTTATACTAATATAATATGTTAATTGATACAAACAAGATAGTAAAGAAAAAATATAATAATATATTAATTTAAATAATTTAAATTTATTATTATATATTATAAGTTTTGAATTTGTTAAAACATATTTTAGGAAAAAAAATCTACATTAACTTATAATTTTATATAGCTAGTACATATAATATGAACATAAAAAATAATTGAACAATAATTAAAAATAATAATTGTAATTGATAACTAAAATATATTGACTAATGTTAAAAAAATAATATAAAAATAATTTATATGATTAACAATAATTCTAAATAATTAAAAATTAACATCAATATATAATTAAAAATTAATTTGTTGTAGAACAATCAATATAGAGATGATCAAAAGTCGTAAATTCTCATTAACAATAAACCCTTTAAATAGGGATGAATTTACAATGAAAAGGAAATATACAATATGGTAACTCCTAACATTACTACATTATTTCCTCAATTATTTCCTAAATTGTTTCCTCAATCAATTCCTTTTTGATGAGGCACAATATTCTTCAATATTCCCCTTTGTGCCGAGTCAAAGGGATGATAGTGCATAGCTCTTGCCTCATTAAAACCTTACGTCGGGAAAACAAAATCCATTGGGAAAAATGAAAACCTTAGACGAAGGAAAGAGTACAAGGCACCACTAAACGAATTCTTTAGTTTAGTATCATCCTTGATTCATACATCAATCAAAGAGGTTTAGGAAACGGGATGGTTTAACACTGTTGCCTCACTAAAACCTTACACCAAGGAACAAAACTCAGTGGGAAAAATAAAACCTTGGGCAAAGGAAAGAACACAACCCATCAATCGTACATGTGTAATAGACACCTTCTTTAGTCCATTACTCCCCCTGATTCATACATTAATCAAGGGAGTTTGGAAAGTCTCCGCAATCCAATGCTTTCCATATGTTTCTCAAATGTGGCATTGGGCAGTGATTTGGTGAACAAATCAGCCACATTCTCCTCAGATCTTACTTGATTCACTTGTATCTTAAGGAGTGTCTGTTGTTGTTAATTATAGAAAAACTTTGGCGATATATGCTTTGTATTATCTCCCTTAATATATCCTACTTTCATTTGTTCGATACAAGCTGCATTATCTTCATAAATGCATGTAGGATTTCCAGTGGTAGAACTTAAACCACTAGCCCCTCTAATATGTGTAATGATATATCTTAGCCATATACATTCTCGAACCGCCTCATGTAGTGCAATAATCTCATGATGGTTCGATGAGGTAGCTACAAGGGTTTGCTTGGTTGATTTCCAAGAAATCGCCGTGTTCCCAATTGTAAAAACGTATCTTGTTTGGGAACGACCTTTGTGTGGGTCAGAAAGATATCCAGCATCGGCAAAACCTACTAATATATCATTTGGGGTTTCACTATACGGGATAACATTTTCTTTGTTAATATCTTGAACAGGTATTGTAACCCCAATTTTCTCTTTGTAAGGAAAGAATAAGCCCATGTCAATGGTTCCTTTTAGATATCGAAATATATTCTTGATACCATTTCAATGACGTTGCGTTGGCGCCGAGCTAAATCTAGCTAACAAGTTCACTGAGAATGAGATATTTGGTCGAGTACATTGTGCTAAGTACAATAATGCGCCTATTGCACTTAGATAGGGAATTTCAGCTCCCAACACCTCCTCGTCATCATCTTTTGGACGAAATGGATCTTTCCTTGTATCCAAGCTTTGACCGATCATGAGAGTGCTAGCCGGATGCGCTTTATCCATATTAAATCGCCTAAGCATTTTCTGGATATAAGCGGATTGGTGGATAAGGATTCCACAAGCTCGATGTTCTAGTTCTATACCCAGACAAAATCGAGTTTTCCCAAGATCTTTTATCTCAAATTCAGATTTCAAATAGCTTGCAGTATCTCTTATTTCATCAAGAGTACCTATTATGTTCATATCATCAACATACACAACTATGATTGAAAATCCAGAACTCGTCTTCTTTATAAAAACGCACGGGCACAGTTCATCGTTCTTATATCTCTTTCTAATCAAGTATTCATTCAGACGGGTATACCACATCCGTCTAGATTGTTTTAATCCGTAGAGTGAACGTTTTAGTCTAATTGCAAACGCACTTCGTGGTTTACTTGAATCGGGAAGTGGAAGGCCATTGGGCACTTTCATATATATCTCTGAGTCTAGATCCCCGTAGAGATATGCAGTAACCACATCCATAAGCTGCATTTCCAGTCCTTCGGAAACTACTAGACTAATTAGATAGCGGAACGTTATTACGTCCATTACTGGGGAGTATGTCTCCTCATAGTCAATCCCAGGGCGTTGTGAGAAACCTTGCGCCACAAGGCGAGCCTTATATCTTATATCTTCATTATTCACATTACGCTTTCTGACAAAGACCCATTTATGTCCTACAGGCTTTACACTTGGCGGGGTTAGCACTACCGGACCAAATACCTGTCTCTTTGCCAAAGAATCTAGTTCTGCCTGGATTGCTTCTTTCCATTTGGGCCAATCTGCTCTTTGTTGACATTCTTCAACTGAGCGTGGTTCGATGTCATCGTGCTCTATGATCTCATGAGCAACAGTATATGCAAGTATATCATCAATGAGTATGAATGATCTTTCCATTAAATCGTATGCATTCTCATAATTCATTGAGATTTCTTTGTTCTCTGGAATCAATATTGACTTCGGAGCGTCCTCCAGTGATGATTCATGGATATGACTATAATCAGAGACAATCTCATGAGAAGGGTTTTCAGTATTGATGATAAGTGGATCAGATTGTGCCTTACTCTCCTTTTTCTTCCGAGGATGAGTATCTATCGAACCAAGTGGCCTCCCCCTTTTCCTTTTGGGAGCCATGGCCTCAACCACACTTCCACTATGTGTGGTTGCAACACTCTTTCCAACGGTGTTGTGCCCTTGTTTGGGGACTTCTAACCTTGCGGGTACATTTGCAGCTGGTATATGTGATATTGTCACTTTTGCAATACCAGTGAACACATCTGGTATCGAATCTGCTACGTTTTAAAGATTTAGTATTCGTTTCACTTCACTTTCACATTGTGAAGTGCGGGTATCGAAATGAGACTGAGTGAGAACATTCCATGACAATTCCTATCGTTCCCTTGGAAAATCATTTTTCCTATCTCCCCCTAACGACGGGAAGACTGTCTCATCAAAGTGACAATCCGCAAGTCTTGCGGTAAATATATCACCCGTCAAGGGTTCTAAATAGCGGATAATTGTTGGAGGTTCATATCCAACATATATACTTAATCGTCTTTGAGGACCCATTTTGGTGCGCTGTGGGGGCGCAATTGGCACATATACTGCACAACCAAATATGCGTAAATGTGAAATATCAGACTTATATCCAGTTACCAACTGGTACGCATAAAATGGTTGGCTAGCAGTGGGTCTAAAGCGAATAAGTAAAGTTGCATGTAATATTGCATAACCCCAGGCAGAAGTGGGTAAATTGGTGCGCATAACCAATGCCCTAGCTACCATTTGTATCCTTTTGATGGTAGATTCTGCGAGACCATTTTGTGTATGCACATGGGGTACGGAATGTTCTACATCGATCCCAATAAACATGCAATAATCATCAAATGCTTGTGATGTAAATTCTCCAGCATTATCAAGTTGTATAGACTTGATAGGGTAATCAGGGTGGTGAGACCTTAAACGTATAATTTGTGCTAGAAGTTTTGCAAATGCAGCATTTCGTGTGGACAATAGTGCGACATGCGTCCAATTTGTCGAAGCGTCAACCAGAACCATAAAATACTTGAATGACCCGCATTCTGGATGTATAGGTCCACATATATCACCTTGTATACGTTGTAAGAATGGAATGTTTTGCTTTGTGTCTTTAGCATATGATGGTCTTGATCCTGTTTTAGCTAAGGAACATGCTTTGCAAAAGTTTGGGGCTTTCAAGGAGGCATATTGTGATGATGGCATTGCTTCTTTTTCTTTAGAAGTCAATGGTTGCAATTTGGTAGTTTCATGTAATCGCCCCATCTTACCTTTCATTCGAAAGAAAGGGTGTCCGTGTGTATTCTTCAGCACACGTATCATCATGTCACGACCAGGGTGCCCCAGGCGGTCATGCCAAAGCCTATATATGTTACTGTCCCAAATTTCATTATTGGTGACAAAATATGATTCAATAACTCGAATCGTGATAAGATATAACCCACTAGTTTGACATGTTAATTTCTCTAATATACGTTTCCTTTCGTATTCATTAGAGGTGATATACATATATTCATTTCCATTCTCACAATGTGTTTCAATATGATAGCCATTGGAGCGTATATGGTTGAAACTTAACAAGGTTCGGTTAACTTTTGGAGTATAGAGTGCTTCTGTGACCGTTATTTTTGTGCCCCTCGTCCAAGTATTAAATTGGATGATCCAATCATTGTGGTCATTGAGGATTTATAAGCGGTTATTCCAGTAAATAATAGTCTATTTCTTAATATTGTGTGGGTGGTTCCACAGTCAACTAAGCACTCAAGTTCTCCTCGATACATTCCTACAAGGAACAGAGAATTTTTTTTAATAATATAGTTGTTTTGACGTGTTCCTTTACATCATTGATTTGTGTAGTGTATATACGAAAGTCAAAGATTATTTAATAAATTTCAAAATTAAATCAATAATTCACTAATTCAAACAGTAAATTAATAACCACCAATCTAAATAGTAATCAATAATCCAAACAATAAATTAAGTTCACCAAACTATTGTCTTTGAAGAATATATTGGTACTGCACGTGAACACATGGTATGTTCACAAAAAAAATTGCAATGGACATTATTATCAACACACGCAATGATGAAGATGATATCTACAATACATATAAAATAAAATCACAAATGCTTACTTGATTCGTGATATCTGAAAACAAAAAGTTTCCGCACCAAGCCACCAACAAACGGATTCAATTGACCGAGCAACGTGTTGTAGAACAATCAATATAGAGATGATCAAAATTCGTAAATTCTCATTAACAATAAACCCTTTAAATAGGGATGAATTTACAATGAAAAGGAAATATACAATATGGTAACTCCTAACATTAATACATTATTTCCTCAATTATTTCCTAAATTGTTTCCTCAATCAATTCCTTTTTGATGAGGCACAATATTCTTCAATATAATTAATAATTTTCAATCGATATTAGTAATAATTAATTTTTAGTAATTAAAATTTATTTATAATTAATAATTAATAAATAATAAGTAATATTAATAAGGGTATAATTGGAAAAAAGTCATAAAAACGGTCTTCATAAGCTACTCCAAATAAGCTAGCTTATGTCCATACAAATATGTAGCTCAAAAATAAGCTAGTTTTTTTTTTGCCAAACGATGCCTAAAGGCCCGTAAAGTCGTCCAATGTGTTTTTAGCCTAATTTTTCGATTTTGAGAGATTTTTTAAGGTTTTTTGTTGATTTCAAGAAACTTTTTCGGTTTCTTTGTTGATTTCGAGAGACTTTTTTGATTTTTTGGTTGATTTTGAGTCACTTTATTTGGTTTTTTGGTTGGTGGGAACACAGGCCAAAAAAACACTTTGGGGGTGGGGGAGAGGGAGGGGGAGGGCCTACAATAGAACGTTTAAAAAAAAGTTTTTAAGCTAAGAAAAATTGTTTTTCCTTTTTTAGTGGGGTCCCATCCCCCCACCAATTCAAAGGTGCATCCGCCCCTGTCTCTAATAACCTTTAATTTTTTAGGGTTATCTAAATTCGTAGATTTTTAACATTTTTTTACTTTCTCTATTATAGAAAAAGTTTTGGAACATCTATTAGAACAAAAAAATAAGAAAAAAACTTCAAAATCTACATTTTTTTAATATAGAGAATATGTTGAAAATGATCTAATATATTTGGTGCATTGGTTGAATAGTACATGAGTAGGCCTAATCATATAGCATATACCAATTTTTACACGCTTCTTGATTTCAGGCATAACCATATGCTACTACATGTATCAATAACTAGTGTGTTGCATCGTGCGTTGTACGGTGACAAATAATTTTTTTAGTAAATGTGTATTGTGTTAAGGCGATACGATATGCGTTAATTGATAACCAATCAAATGCAATGTAATACAATGAAGATGTTTTTGATGTAAATTATTTTGACAGAATGCAACCTCGATAGTTCTCTAATCTCATATATTTTGGTTAAATAGTCATAATTGATCTAATTCATACAAATTACAATGGAAATTTTCTGGAACTCAACCTGAAGTCTTAGAAACAAATTTTACTTAAAACAAAAAAATTAATTACATGGGAAGGACATACATACCCAACAATATCCTAAGTGTTTTGGCAAGAACATTAACAACGAACCATAGCCATCTACTTTTTTGTATCTAATTACCCCAAAATCATATCCCTATATGTAACTAATGAATGGAAAAAAATAGAACATATAAATTGCTATTGTGGATCCTTTCATAACCAAACTTTAATAACCCAATATACGCATACATCGATCTAATACTTTGTCACCCCATCATGAAGGTCTAATCCACATTTTTAACATTTCTCAAAGCAGGGCCATAGAGATCATATACAATATCATCGATCATATTTATATCGCGATGCATGTTTTCTTTTGTTTTTCCACGTTTTACTTTTTTCTATTATTTCCGTATTTTTATTTGTATATGCTTAGGAATGTGAAAAAAGATCCCATGTTTTATTTGTTCCTATTCTTAGGTTTGTTGTCTTTTCATTTGAATGTATTTCAAAACGTGAAAAAATATCTCAGGGCACTTTTATGTATTAATTGTTGTGTTGCAAAAAGACTTGTACATGTATATAGCTTTAGCAATCTAATCATCGACGGTCAGAACCACGTCACCAACAATAACTGATACATCAACTTTTGCAACAACTAAAGCATCAACTAACATCAATAAAACAACATCCAAAGGAACAACACCACTAACACAACAAACAAAACCAATACCTAATATTTTTATAATTCAGTACCAGACTCATTTACACCATCGTTTGAGGGCCTTGAGGCCCCTTCGATCAACGTAGTTAATTTGCTAAAAACCCAACAATATCTCATCATGAACTTCATTCACGGGGAAGACAAAAATATGGGCAAAAATAACAACCACAATGTCAACTATAACATCGATCTTCATAGATATCAACACCATCATGTCTCTAAATAACTATTGATAACATCTAGATCTCAATAGCAAACTCTTTAACATCAATTTGCAGATATTGAAACAAATATATACAAAAAAATATCGTCAAGTAATTATCATATCTCACTCGATGAATTCTCAAGAATGAAAAAGAAAACTTGGTTCTTTAGTAGAGCGATGAAATATAAAAGCATAGACGATCTGATGACAACTCCATAAACTGGAATTTATAGTTGTCACACCTATATACGTTGGGAGAAGGCGATGAAATGGTAAATGGCATAGAGAGAGTGACTTTAGCGAGAAGCCTTCTTCACAATGTTCCTAACTTACGCCATTTCTTAAGAAAGAAGATGTAATTGTGTTATTATTACAGAAAAATATGAATATGAGATATGGAAGATTTGATTTGTGATTGAAGAACTTGTAGCCAAACTGATTTATGAGTGAGGTTGTGGGCAAACTGATTTATTATGATGGAGGTTGAGGAAGCTGCAAGGCATATATGGCAAATGAAAAGTTTAGAGTACCAAAAGAACCCACTTATAAGCACATGCATAGTTTTCATATGGGGGCTTTTATGTCTTTAACATATTAAATCTTTTAAAAAAAAATCAAAAAATGAGAAAATTCCTACAAAGAATCCTCATCCAACAACTTGTCACATCATTCCTATGGTTTCTACTTATTTATATATATATATATATATATATATATATATATATATATATAAAAGATATAAGATATATTGATGATTGTTAGCTTATTATAAAAGAAAAGAAAAAAACCTATTAAAAAATATTATGTGAAATACTTTTCATTTATTAAAAAATTCAATATTAAATAATATATGCTTATAAAAATTATAAAAATTATGTTAAATATAAGTTTTGATTTATAAACATTGTTAGTTTAGTATAATTTATAAACATTGTTATCTTATTCACTTAATATAAGTTTTCATTTATATACATTGTTAGGTTAGTAAATAATATTTGTTTATTAAATTATAAAATTATGAATTTTGTAAGTTTGGATTTATAAACATTGTTAGGTTAGTAAGAAAATAAGATTAATGTAAGTTTTAATTTATATATAAAAAGTAAAAAAAAAAAGTTCTGATTTATAAACATTGTTAGCTTATTAAAAAAAACTATTATCAATATTGTGTTAAATATAAGTTCTGATTTATAAACATTGTTAGGTTAGTATGATTTATAAACATTGTTAGCTTATTCACTTAATATAAGTTTTCATTTATATACATTGTTAGGTTAGTAATTCATATTTGCTTATAAAATTATGAATTATATAAGTTTTGATTTATAAACATTGTTAGGTTTGTAAGAAAATAAGATGATTAAATTCAAAAGATTTTTTTTTCAATAAACATATTTGTTTAACTAATATAAATGAATTAAATAAAAATAAAAATACATTGTCTTAGAAAATGTTAAATAGACTTTTGGCCATTTACTAAAAAATTCAATATTAAGAAAATATTAAGTAAAAAGCTATAGTGAAAAATAAAAAAGAAAGTAGAAGGTTGTACTTATTTAATGCATCATTTTATTTAAAAAAAATTCAAAACTCTAAGAAAATTCTAAAGCCTCTTTGGAGGCCTCTCCTTCACTCTCTCTTATCATCCTTCTTATATATATATATATATATATATATATATATATATATATATATATATATATATATATATATATTGATGATTGTTAGGCTAGTAATTCATATTTGCTTATAAAATTATGAATTATATAAGTTTTGATTTATAAATATTGTTAGGTTAGTAAGAAAATAAGGTGATTAAATTTAAAGATTTTTTTTTCAATAAACCTATTTGTTTAACTAATATAAATGAATTAAATACAAATAAAAATACATTGTCTTAGCAAATGTTGAATAGACTTTTGGTCATTTACTAAAAAATTCAATATTAAGAAAATATTAAGTAAAAGCTATAGTGAAAAATAAAAAAGAAATAGAAGGTTGTACTCATTTAATGCATAATTTTATTTAAAAAAAATTCAAAACTCTAATAAAATTTCTAAATCCTCTTTGGAGGCCTCTCATTCATTCTCTCTACTCATCCTTCTTTTATATATATATATATATATATATATATATATATATATATATTGTTAGGTTAGTATGATTTATAAACATTGTTAGCTTATTCACTTAATATAAGTTTTCATTTATATACATTGTTAGGTTAGTAATTCATATTTGCTTATAAAATTATGAATTATATAAGTTTTGATTTATAAACATTGTTAGGTTATTAAGAAAATAAGGTGATTAAATTCAAAAGATTTTTTTTTTCAATAAACATATTTGTTTAACTAATATAAATGAATTAAATAAAAATAAAAAATACATTGTCTTAGCAAATGTTAAATAGACTTTTGGCCATTTACTAAAAAATTCAATATTAAGAAAATATTAAGTAAAAAGTTATAGTGAAAAAATAAAAAAGAAAATAGAAGGTTGTACTCATTTAATGCATAATTTTATTTAAAAAAAAATTAAATTATAAGAAAATTCTAAAGCCTCTTTGGAGGTCTCTCCTTCACTCTCTCTCCTCATCTTTCTTATATATATATATTGATGATTGTTAGGTTAGTAATTCATATTTGCTTATAAAATTATGAATTATATATGTTAGATCAATTTAGTTGTAACCTTTGTATTTATTTTACTTTGAGGGTATATAAACCCTTGTCTTAGTTGTTTTTGAAAACAACAGATTACTTTTGCATATCTTGAATACAATACTACTTTTGGCTCCTCATTCACTTTCTCTCTCTAGCTTTCTCTCTCTAGAATCTTAAGATCTTAAGTTCACAATTGGTATCAGAGCAGGTTAGATTTTGAGAGATTTGAGAGTAGAGTACTAAATTTCGTGTTAATCAGTTCAATCGATTTTCTAATTCGTCAGAAAAATTTTTTCAAGAAAATTGTTTTCTGGACATTTTTTCTAGATCTATGTTGATTTTCTGAACGATTTTCAGTGAATTTGGATTCAATTGCTTCGGAATTCAGTGTAGAACATGTTTTGTTCTTGATTCGTGCAAAGATTTGATCATTTTGTAATCGAATTTGTCAATTTTGAATATTCCAGAAAAGTTCTCGAGTTTTTTCTGTTCTTCGCGAATTCTTGCTGATTTTTGGTGTTTGATCTATATTTGGATTAGTTTTGGATAATGAACCTGTTTCTAAGTGAATTTCGTGAGAGTGTTTTGAGAAATTTTGGACTTGTGTGATTTTCTTCGTTCGTAAACTGGACAGAATCGATTATCGGTTCATTCATAAGAGTTTTCGGGTTATTCATCTGGGTTTTCGGTTCTTTCTTCAAGTTTTTCGGTTAATTCATCTGGATTTTGTTCTTTTCGGCTAAGGTTTTCGAATAAGGTTTTCGGCTAAGGTTTTCGGCTAAGGGTTTTCGTTCTTTTAAGTATCATCTTCAACCGAGAAGCTAAGTTTTCGGTCTCTTATATAACCGAAAAGTTTGGTTTTCGGTTTCCTCAACAACCGAAAAGCGTGGTTTTCGGTTCTTATTTTCTTCAGTCGAAAAGCTCTCTGCTACTATTCAGCATGTCTCTTCAATCTCAAGTTTATAAGAATGAGTTGATGATGTCTCTCGGGACAGATACACATCCCCCTGTGCTTATTAATGAGAATGAGTATTCTCAATGGAGAGATCGATTTATTAATTTTCTTGAGAGACAACAAAATGGGGATTACATGGTTCATGCTTTAACCAATCCTCCTTTTGAGAGACCTGTCAAGATCATTCCAGCCACTGCTAATACTGAATAATCCACAATACTAAAGCCAGTTGATGAGTACAATGAAGAAGAATCTTTAAAGTACAACGGAGAAAGAATTGCTAAGTCTAATCTCATTCTTTCCTTGCCAAATCACATATATAATCGTGTAGATTGTTACAAGAACAATCTAAAGCTTATGTGGACTCATTTGGAGAAAATCATGCTTGGCTCAGTGGTGGCTACCAACTTCGAAAAACGAGATACATGAACAGTTTTGAGGAGTTCAAAGCAAAGAGTGGGGAGGATTTGAAGACTGTCTTTGATAGATTATGTGCTGTGATAAATGATTTATACAAGATTAGTGTGGAAAAGTCTCCGTTGGAAACAAACTTAAAGTTTCTGAACGCTCTTCAACCTGAATGGACAAAGGCATGTCATAGACTTCGTACTGATCCAAAGATTTCAATCATGCCAATTCAAGAAATGTTTGAAATTCTCCTGAATGAAGAAAATCTTATTGTGGCAAAGAAAGAAAAGCAAGAAAAGAAGAAGAAAGGAAAAGATGTAGATCCTATTGCTCTAATGACTGCAAAATTTACTGAGCAAACTTTTGAGAATACTTATGATGGGAATATTGATGATGAAGGAGAAGCTCTTCAAAAAGCAATAATCTTACTTTCTCAGCAATTTGCACGAAAGTTTCCTAACCGGGCCAGCTCCAACAACAATCTTCGACTTTCATCTGGGTCAAGGAAGGTGGATTTTTCTGGGTCAAAGACTATCTATCCAAAGCCTGATCATCCAAAGCTTGTGGAAGAAAAGAGGGATGAGAAGAAACCTCCCACATGCTACAACTGTGGTAAAGTAGGTCATTACTCTAAAGAATGCCGAACAAAGGTGGTTCGTGATTCTACCTACTATCAAAAGAAGGCTGATATGTTGAAAAAGAAGGAAAATGGAGCTGTTCTCTTAGCTGAGGAAGAATCATTTATTGATTTCTCTGATAATGAAGAAGAAAAAGAGGAAACTGCAGCAATGTGCTTTATCGGTGATGATCAAACTGATGATGAAGATGATGATTCAACTGATGAGTCTGAGGTATATTCTGACTTAGAAATTAAATTCATTAACTCTCAGTTTGATATTATCATTTCTGCCTTGCAAAATTTTCGAAAAAGGCTTAAATCTGAAAAGGAAGTGAATCAAGAAAAGTCTTATAAAATTGAAAAATTACAAATTTCTTTGGAAGATCAAAAATTGATTATAAATGATACCAAAGAAAATTTGCAAAATAAAATAAATGAGTTGGAAAGTTCAACTAAGACTTATCTTGATTCATTGACTAGCTTGACCAATTCTAAAAATGAGCTTTCAAATAACATTGTTGATTTAGAAGAAAAATTATATATGAGAGCTCAATCTGAACAAACAATTAATATGAATAAACCTCGTAGTTATGAGTCCATTAAAGAAAAGTGGGGGCTTGGATATGAAAGTCCTAAATATTTAAATTTAGCCATTAACAAATCCCCTACTATATATTACTTTGAATATTTGAGACTTGCTCGTTATGCTCCCCAATTTATAATAGATTGGATGAATGAACAACAAATCTTAGATAATGAGGCTAAGAGAAGAACGGAAAACACTAGAATGGAACTCCCATTTGTTTATTCGCGTGAAAATGCAAAATATTTTCCTGATCCTCAAAAGAAAAAGAAATCTGGGATATTTTTAAATACAAACTCATCTAACAAAATAACTTTACCAAACGACTATTTTGATTCTTATATTGTAAACAAAAATGAGGATAGTGTTTCTAAAACATCTTATAATACTAAGAAATACGTTCCTCCTTTGATTTTAGAATCTAAAATTGTTGAGTTAGAAGATAAGATAGATGATGATTTAATTCAAAACAGTTTGGAAAAAGATATCATTTTTACTGTTTTTAAATCTAGTTTTAAAAAGAATGTTATTTCTGAAAAACAAGTTTCTGGATTTTCTGAAGTTTCAGTTGAAAATAAAATGGGATTTTCATCAAGTGTTGGTTCTCGGTCCAAGTTAGAAACGAAAACTGGACTTTCTCGGTCTCAGTTAGAAACGAAAACATCAGTTTTCGGTTCATCCTTGGAACGAAAACCAGATTCTTACTCTTATCATTGTGATAATTTTACGACTTATGCTACTGAAGGTGAATCATATAAGTTGTCTGATCAAATGGATGATTCTTTGAATTTCAATGATTTTTATTTTTCAAAGAAAAGAAAAAGAAGACGGTCAAGAAAGTCTAAGAAGAAAGATAAGGATGAGTCTGATAAATCTGATTCTGATTCTTCCTTTTCAGATCGGCCTTTGAGAAAGGAAATCAAGATGGAATGGCGGGTGAAGAATAGAAAAATAGATGATATACATGTATTAGATAAACGTGATGATACTTGTAATAAAAACACATTTGCTAGTTTGAATAATGTTCAAAAATATTCTCGTGAGCAAATGTTGATTCTTCAACATGATATCTCATGTTTATCTTCTCCATGTGATCTATCTTCTATTGCTTTACACATTTCATCTAAATGTACTAACTCTTATATGTTTCACTATGCAAAATCTTTTGTGAAAAGTACATTTTTCTTTAACAAACTCATGGAATGTTCTAATAAAAAGGGACCCATTATGAAGTGGGTTCCTAAATCTTTGTGAGTTTTTTTTTTCTACATGAATGCAGCCTAGTTATCTCTGGTATATGGACTCTGGATGTTCAAAACATATGACTGGCAATAAATCTTTATTGTCAAATTTTAAAGAACAGTCTGGAGGTCGTGTGAGGTTCGGAAACAAAGATACTTCTCCTATTCTTGGCTATGGCGATCTTGTACAAGGCAACATAACGATTAAAAGAGTTAGCTATGTTGAAGGCCTCGACTTCAATCTCTTTAGTATTGGGCAATTATGTGATAAGAATTTGGCAGTCAATTTTAAATCAAAAAGAGTTACAGTCAAAGATGACAGTGGTAAGGAACTTCTCATTGGTAGAAGACGGTCAAATCTTTACACTATTGATTTTTCAACAGCCAAGTTCCCTTCCAAGACTTGTCTTCTTTCAAAGGCTTCAGTCCAAGAAAGCTGGTTGTGGCATAGACGGCTAGCTCATCTCAATTTCAAGTACATTGATCGTCTTGCTAAAAACGACTCAGTTCGTGGTCTTCCGACTCTTCGATTTCAAACAGACAAACTTTGCCGAGATTGTGAGAAAGGCAAAATGAAGAAAGTTGCACACAAGCCAAAGCCTGATTTTTGCACAAAGGATATTCTAGAAATCCTTCAGGTAGACTTGTCTGGCCCAATGAAGACAAAGAGCATTGGTAAGAAACGCTATGTATTGGTCGTTGTTGATGATTATTCAAGATACACTTGGGTTCGTTTTCTGAAATCCAAAGACGAAACCCCGGAGATACTTATCACTCTCATCAAGACTACTCAGACTAACAAGCAAAAGCCAGTCAAGATTGTCCGATCAGACAATGGTACAGAATTCAAGAACAACATTTTACAAGCTTTTTATAATGAACATGGCATCCAACAACAGTTTTCTGCCGCACGTACACCACAACAGAACGGAGTTGTTGAACGCCGCAATCGTACGCTTGTAGAAGTTGCTCGTTCCATGCTTGCTTACTCTGAACTTCCTATCTCTCTTTGGGCCGAGGCTATCTCCACTGCATGTTATACTCAGAACCGTTCGATTCTTTATCGCAGATTCAATAAGACTCCATACGAATTGATGAATGGAATCAAGCCCAATATCAAATACTTCAAAGCGTTTGGGTCAAAATGTTATGTTCTGAACGATCGAGATAACCTCAACAAGTTTGCACCAAAGGCTGCTGAAGCAATTTTTCTTGGTTATTCAATTTCTTCAGTTTCTTATCGAGTATATCTTACTTCTTCGCGCAAAGTCATCGAAAGTGTCAATGTCAGATTTGATGAAGCTGCTGGTTTGGCTTCTGACCAGTCTGGATCAGAACCCGGTGTTATTAAGAATGCTTCTGATAAATCAAGATCAGAACCAGTGAAGATTTCTGATAATCAAGATTTTTCATCTAATACTTCATCTATTATTCTTACTGATCTTGATTTATTATTTGAAAATTTTTATGATGATGCACCTAAAACTAATTCTTCTAATGGTTCTACTGCTGTATTACAGGAACCTGGCATTGCTTCTACAAGTTCTTCCGCTGCTACACAAAATTCTGATGATGCAATTCCAGATGTTCCTGTGACTGAACTTCCTACATCAGCAGTTGAAACTACATCTCAACTGGAACCATCCATTGTTATAGAGCTGAATTTTTCTCCACCAGTTCAATCTGAAGATGCTCCAGCTATTTCTGATGACTCTCAAACAACATTTCCAGATGTTACTTTATCTGAATCAGTTGAAGTAGTCCCTCCTCCAACAATTAATACTACACAGATTATCTCTTCTGATTCAGAACCTCTCATAATTTCATCTCATGATATTCAAAGTGTTCAAGATGAAATAATTCCTCTACCTCATACGACAAAATGGACAAAGGCGCATCCTCTTCATCAAATCATTGGTGATCCTGCTTCTTCGGTATCAACTAGGTCAAAAGTTGCTTCTTCAAATGAATGTTTGTTCACTTGTTTTCTAAGCAAGCTTGAACCTACAAAAGTTTCTGAAGCATTGGCCGACCCAGACTAGATCATTGCAATGCAAGAAGAACTGAATCAGTTCAAGGCATTAAAGGTATGGCGTCTTGTTCCAAAACCACGAGGAAAGAGCATTATCGGAACGAAGTGGATCTTTAAAAACAAGAAAGATTCAGAGGGTATTGTTGTCAGAAACAAAGCAAGACTTGTTGCAAAAGGCTATCGTCAACAAGAAGGGATAGACTATGATGAGACATTTGCTCCCGTTGCACGTCTTGAAGCTATTCGAATGTTTCTTGCTTTTGCTGCTTATCAGAACTTTAAAGTTTATCAGATGGATGTAAAGACAACGTTTCTTAACGGTCGTCTAAAAGAAGAAGTCTATGTCTCTCAACCGGAAGGCTTTATGGACAAAGATCATCCAGATCATGTTTACATCCTCGACAAAGCATTGTATGGCTTGAAACAAGCTCCAAGAGCGTGGTATGACGAATTGTCTGCATTTCTGCTAAGCTCAGGTTTCACAAAAGGTTTAATCGATACTACTCTGTTTGTTTTTAGAAAAGATTCTGATATTTGCTTAGTTCAAATTTATGTTGATGACATTATTTTCGGCGCTACTAATCCTTCACTTTGTACTTGGTTTTCCGATCTCATGACTTCTAGATTTCAGATGAGTATGATGGGAGAGATTAAATTCTTTCTCGGACTCAATGTTCAGCAACTTTCAGATGGGATTTTTATCAATCAAGCCAAATATGTCTTTGACATTCTGAAGAAGTTTAATATGGATAAATCTACAAGCATTGGAACTCCAATGGCTCATGGTGCAAAGATAGGCTTGGACCCAGATGGAAAAACTGTTGACATCAAAACTTTCAGAGCCATGATAGGATCACTAATGTATTTAACTGCCAGTAGACCGGACATCATGTTTTCAACATGCTTACTTGCACGATTTCAGGCGAATCCAAAGGAATCTCATCTGTTAGCTGTAAAACGGATCTTCCGTTACATCAAAGGAACACCATATCTAGGTTTGTGGTATCCTAAATCTTCTGATTATTCATTAACAGCTTTTTCAGATGCAGATTACGGAGGAAATCAGCTTGATCGCAAAAGCACTTCCGGGCATATCCAGTTTTTGGGAGATCGTTTGATTAGCTGGTCATCAAAGAAACAGAACTGTGTCAATCAGTACTGCTGAAGCAGAATATGTGGCCGCTGCAAGCTGCTGTACTCAAGTGTTATGGATGAAAACACAGCTGCGGGACTATGGGATGAATTACAACAAGATTCCAATCTATTGTGATAGCAAATCTGCCATTGCTATTTCTGTAAACCCGGTTCAGCACACTAAAACAAAGCATATTGATATGAGATATCACTTTATAAAGCATCACGTCGAAGAAGGTACGATTGAACTTTATTTTGTACCTACTGAGTATCAATTAGCTGATATCTTTACTAAAGCATTGGAGGAAAAACGCTTTAATTTTCTTCTGACGAAAATTGGAATGCTTA
This sequence comes from Arctium lappa, assembly GCA_023525745.1. Lineage (NCBI taxonomy): Eukaryota > Viridiplantae > Streptophyta > Magnoliopsida > Asterales > Asteraceae > Arctium > Arctium lappa. The sequence continues at coordinate 901,240 of CM042049.1, forward strand.
ATTTAAAGATTCAAAATGATTAACAAATATTGTTTAACATAATAGAATTTTTATAAATTTTCTATCTTTTGATTGCCTGTGCATGCCTAGGAAATATTTACAAGTTTATTGTTTATAAATGAGTGTTATTTGTTCAAATTTCAAAATTTTCTGATCTCGAATGGTCCACTTCATGAAAATTTTGATATGTGTTTTAAGATATGTAGGTCAATATATAATAGTCATCAAGGCTTTATTTTTCAAATTTTATGGATGATTATGGAGATATAGGCTAAACTAATTAGTTAGTTGATCCTAGTGATTGAGATGATAAAATAATTCATATTTCGTAATACAGAAATCATTTAGTTTGATAGTTCATATCTGTGACCTTTCTGGTTTGGAAGAGTAAGATCCGCGGGGTGCTTGACATCTGACCCCCTAAGGCTACGGTTTGGGAGCGGTCGATCAGAAATTCTGCTATAAAACCAGTTAGAAAGTCATGTTCTACTGATATGAATGGGCTTAGGGAATATCGATATAGCCTTTCTGATCTGGGTAAGTAAGTTCTGTGGGGTGCTTGTCACCTAGTCCCCTAAGGCTATGGTTTGGGAGCGGCTGATCAGAAAACCTGCTATAGGATCAGATAGAAAGTTATGTTTACGATGTTTTCCAGGCTTACTAAACTCTCTGGTTAAAAAGATGCCATAGTGCACAAATGCAAAAGATGCTATAAGAGCACACTCATTTGAAGATGCCAATGTGCACACTGTACAAAAAGATGCCAATGAGCACAACATCTCATGATACTTGGTAAAACTGCTAAGATGTGATAAACCTGTAAATCTATGAAAGTTATATTTTTTTAGTGTGAGTAACAGTTGATTTTACTCTTATATAGTGAAATACATTTTTCTTAAGACTGGTCATTTTTTCTCATGTTTGTCCACCTATTAGAAGGATGAAAATCTTTGTTTTCGAACTTATATAAACTCTTTATGCAATAATACATGTCTATAGTTCCAAAAGCATGCATAGGATTTCATTAGATGGTTTACTTTATGAAAATTTTATTAGGTCAAATTTTGTTTGTCAATTATTTTTTATTCTTTAAAATACTCAGTAATTACAAAATCTTGTTCAATTTTATTTTCTAAAAATGTTGATGAAATATGAAATGATTTTCTTTTCTCAATATTTTAAATATTTTTTTGTGTTTTTTTCTTGAAAACCCGGTTTGTTTGTTTGTTTTTTTTTTTTTTCAAATTTTCACTTTTCCCAAAGGTCACTATTCATCTTCTTCTTCATTTTCTCTTTCATTAGGTCTCTTTGGGTTCCAGATTTTTTTTTCAACTTTCAGATTGTCTTCGACTCATTTTCATTTCACTTATGTGTTTCGTGGTTCGCCGATTCTTCTACGAATCGATTTTCTCATTTCGGTGGTGGTGAAGTTCAAGGGGAAGTATTCGAATCGACTGGTTCTTCTAGATTTTAAGTCGGATTTTTGTTTTTTTTAACAAATTCCGCATTACAGGTATGTTTTTCTACTCTTATGCTTCGATTGAAAGGTTTTATGTATGCATTTTTGTAGGAGGAGCAAAGGAAGTTCTTTCGATTATAATCTGGAATGAATATTTCACTTCTCGGTTCACTCATAACTGAGAACTTCAGTTCTCGGTTCTCTCATAACCGAGAACTTCACTTTTCGGTTCACTCATAACCGAGAACTTCATTTTTCGGTTCACTCATAACCGAGAACTTCATTTTTTCGGTTCTTTCATCAACCGATAACTTCACTTCTCGGTTCTCTCACCAACCGAGAACTTCAACTCTCGGTTCACTAACTAAACTTCATTTCTCGGTTTCTTCCATTCAACCGAGTACTTCAACCTTGGTTCACTATATATTATTGCCATCTTTGCTTCTCGGTTCAATCCATACCCGAGAAGCTCATTTCTCGGTCTATGTTATAACCGAGAACCTCTCTTCTCGGTTCTTGGTGCAACCGAGAACCTTGCTTTTCGGTTCTTGTTTCAACCGAATTTTTCCCTTTTCGGTTTGTTCTACAACCGAAAACCTCACTTGGTTCTTTCAGATTGATTATGTCCTAACTTTTTAACTATGCTTACTTTTCAGACTTAATAGCTGATGTTCAAGTACAACAAGATGAGAATGATCTCTTGGATCATCTTAATGATCAAGAACAGATTTCTAGGTTTCGTCCTATGCCTTCTCAGCCTTCAACAACAGCTGATCAATCTGCTCAAGGACTAGTTCCGGATGATTTTCTGCATCATTCTCACTTCCTTCCTTACAAGGGTAATAATCATTATGTTGATTTTGGACATCTGAACATACGTGAAGTGGTGAAAGAAATTTTAAGAGGACATCCCCTTGCTTATGCGTTGATAAAAATAGTTGATGTTCCTGAGGTATATGTGCAGCAAGCCTGGCACTATATTACAAAGAATGATAAAGTAAATCCTCCACATTTCCTGATAAATGTAGATCAGTTTGAATCTCGACTTACTTTCAGAAGGTTACGTGTGCTTCTACAATTTCCAGGCCCTGATTCCAGACCAAGCAAAGTTGCTTATGATCCGTTCCCTTCTGATCAAAATGTTCTTGATGGCATTATTGCACTTGGTTATAATGGTGAACTCAGGAAAGTGACTCAGTTTCACAAGGCTAAGCTTCCACCTCTCTGGTATGATTTCTTCTCTATATTCAATCGGTGCTTAACTTCAAAGGCTACTGGTACAGATAGCACAAGCATGCCGATTCTGAAGCTATTCTACTGTGTTATTCACGATCTTCATATCGATTATACTTTGGCCATCTGGACTGGTCTTTCAGAAGTTGTATATGCTAAAGCGACAAACAATAGAAGAAAGTTTGTGCCGTTTTTGCGATTTTTGAAGATTTTTGTTCGGAGCATTATGGATAGCACAGAGAATTTTCCTGCTCGCACACAGTGGCCTCGCATTGCTGATTATCAGTGTAAATACTTCCAGATTCAAAAGCATACGTTTACGAATGAAGATCAATGGAGGCCCATTCCAGCAATTCTTATTGTCAATTATGCAGAGTTGACAAATGAAGCTGTGGTAGAATACATGCTAGATCATGATTACGAAATTCCACAGTCAGAGAATGTTGATACAGATGTTCAAGTTGCTCAATTACAACAACAAGTTCAAGACCAGGTTGTAGAGGAACATGTTGATGAAGTTCAAGAAGTTGCAGAGCAAATTCAGAAACAACAACAGGCATTCCCTGTTGGTTCTCGTTTGGTTCAGGCAATCCCTGAATCAGGTTCAGATATTCACTTTGTCATTGAAGATGAACTTGAGGAATTACATGCTGATGATGATAATCAAGAGTTTGTTGATTTTCAATCCAATCAAGAAGGTTCTGATGATGAGTCTGTTCCAATAAATCCAATTGTTGGCCATCTTGCTGTAGACGAGCTTGATCTTTCACTGAAGAAATTTTCTGTTGCCCATGAATCTTCTACTGTTGTTGTATCTACAACTGATTCAGCATTGACTATGGGGTTCATTTCTTCTGGTTTGCACTCTTCTTTAAAATTAGACATTGTTCATAATCTTCTACGGACAACAAAGGCTTCTATGGATGCAGAAAGGGATACTCAATTAGCCAGGATGGAGGCGTTTTTGCAAGGAAATCTGTCAAATATTGATCCTTCTATTATTCCTCCACAGTTATTGACCGGCAAACCCATAGAACTTCATCTTTCTCATTCAGCAGCTCTGGGTTCTGCACCTTCACTATCTGCACCAATTTTTTCGTCTTCTACTATGTCATCGGGTCTTCTATCTTCTTCTGCTCAAATGGCTTCATGTGCTACTATGTCATCAACTTTTGCGGGTGCATCTTCTTCTTTTACTCCTGCAGGTCCTCGTATTGATGATCTTTCTGTTCAGGAAATAGCTGAGCACTTAAGAGCTCGACTTGCATCTATGGCTCCAGCAAATCAACAGTCGATCGATCTTTTGTCTCTTCTCAGATCTTTTCAGCCATCATTTCGACCACCTACAACTGAAGATTCTCTCTCTGCTTTACGATCAGACTTTGAGAAATTTAGAGATGAGGTACAGTTAGGTTTGGGTCAATTGCAATCCACTGTTTTTGCTATTGCTCAACACTTGCAGGTTCCAAATGTCTCGTGTCGTGATGAAGCTGGACCATCTAACAAGCGTTCACATGATCATGATGATTCTCAACCTAATCATGAGGGGGAGAAAAAGAGACGCTTGGATGAGTCTGCAGCTGATCTTTCTAAAGAAAATAAAGCAGAAACTGCTCCAAGTGAAACATGCTCTGCTGATAAAGAAAAGCCTAAAGAAGCAGAAACAGAAATGCAGTCTATGTTTGAAGACATGTTGAGCAAAGTAAATCTTCCAGAGACTAACATTTCTACAGAAAATAATTTACAACTGGTACTTTATGTTGATCCAGATTCTAGGCCAGTTTCTTCTGTTATACCAAAATCTGTGAATATGACTGAGGCTGAAGCGTTTGAAAATTTCAGAGCATCTTACGAAAATATTATTGATGTGGATTCTGAAAATGAAATTGATGCCAAGTTTGAAAGCTTTTGGAAAGTCAAAGAAGAAGAAGAAGAAGATGATGATGATAGTGATGCTGATGTATTGTATGCAGATCTTTCATCTCAAGAAGTTAGATTTCCTTTTCAAGATGAACAGAATTCTCCACAAGATGATTCTTCTCAGATTCAGTCTGAAGCAGTTTCAAATCCTCTGTTTGTCTCTACAACTCTTATATCTTCTACATCAGTTGTCTCTGAGCCTCCAACAATTGTTTCTAATGTGTCTATTCCAGTTGTGATTCCACCTACCAAGATTCCTCGTGCTCCAACAAGTAAATATGGTAAGTCAGTGGATCCTAATTTTATGGCTCCTGATTTTATTCCAGAAAATCTTAGATATTCAGGAATTCCTATTTCAAGGGAGCATTGACGACAAAGGTTTGAGGCTAGAGATATGAGACAGGTGTTTCGAAATGTATACCTTGAAGATACTCACAAAAGTATTTTTGTGAAACACAAGACTGCTTTGAGTTTTGAGTTTTTCTTGGGCATTGAAAAAGAGTCTGATCTTGTTAAACAGAACTATTTGATGGCCATGAGGTATTTGAGACAAGGGAAAGAAACAGTATATTCTGAGAAGGGGATTGTACAAGTTAAATGTGTTTCCATGTTCAACATATTCAACATCTGGGTTTCTAATTTCACTGTTCAACGAAGAGACTGCAAAGACTATACCTTCACAGAAGCAGATTTTAATGAAGTTCATGTGGATGATATTGAGTTCTTATTCAATTTCTTCAGCTCTCTCAATGAACGATCAGATGATATGAATAGAGCCTTCAACACTGTCAGAAGACATATTATCAGAACAATTCGCTTTTATAGCTTATTTGATTTTCAGTTGGGTGTCGAAAATCATCAACCTACGGTCAACTTGCACAAGCCAAAACAGAAGCTCGACAACATTAAAAGTTTCTTATTATATACTGTTGTTGATGAACCGTATGGTGTGGTGTACAGAAACTTGAAGGGTCGTCATTGTTTTATGAGATTTGAAGAAGTCTGCAAGTATTCTGATGGAACTTTGAAGCTTATCAAGATGCATCTAATTCAGAAGTTGAATTATGAAAAGCAGAATGTGGCAAATAGACAGAGATTCAATTTTTATCCACAAAAGGAAGGAAACAAAGAGTTACTGAGATTGGAGAAGGCAATTGATGTAATTCAAGACAGAATCAACTTTCGAAATGCTTTACGTCGCCTTGAAGCTCAAGTGGATATCAGAAGATTTTCTTGATTTTAGAGCTCGGTGCCAAAGGTTACAAAGGGGGAGATTGTTAGATCAATTTAGTTGTAACCTTTGTATTTATTTTACTTTGAGGGTATATAAACCCTTGTCTTAGTTGTTTTTGAAAACAACAGATTAATTTTGCATATCTTGAATACAATACTACTTTTGGCTCCTCATTCACTTTCTCTCTCTAGCTTTCTCTCTCTACAATCTTAAGATCTTAAGTTCACAATATAAGTTTTGATTTATAAACATTGTTAGGTTAGTAAGAAAATAAGGTGATTAAATTCAAAATAATTTTTTTTTCAATAAACATATTTGTTTAACTAATATAAATGAATTAAATAAAAATAAAAAATACATTGGCTTAGCAAATGTTAAATAGACTTTTGGCCATTTACTAAAAAATTCAATATTAAGAAAATATTAAGTAAAAAGCTATAGTGAAAATAAAAAACAAAATAGAAGGTTGTAATCATTTAATGCAAAATTTTATTTAAAAAAATTTAAAATTATAAGAAAATTTTAAAGCCTCTTTGGAGGCCTCTCCTTCACTTTCTCTCCTCATCTTTCTTATATATATATATATATACATATTGATGATTGTTAGGTTAGTAATTCATATTTGCTTATAAAATTATGAATTATATAAGTTTTGATTTATAAACATTGTTAGGTTAGTAAGAAAATAAGGTGATTAAATATAAAATAATTTTTTTTTCAATAAACATATTTGTTTAACTAATATAAATGAATTAAATAAAAATAAAAAATACATTTTCTTAACAAATGTTAAATAGACTTTTGGCCATTTACTAAAAAATTCAATATTAAGTAAAAAGCTATAGTGAAAAATAAAAAAGAAAATAGAAGGTTGTACTCATTTAATCCATAATTTTATTTAAAAAAAATCAAAACTTTACGAAAATTCTAAAGTCTCTTTGGAGACCTCTCCTTCACTCTCTCTCCCCATCCTTCTTTTATATATATATATATATATATTGATTGATTGTTAGGTTAGTAATTCATATTTGCTTATAAAATTATGAATTATATAAGTTTTGATTTATAAATATTGTTAGGTTAGTAAGAAAATAAGGTGATTAAATTCAAAAGATTTTTTTTTCAATAAACATATTTGTTTAACTAATATAAATGAATTAAATAAAAATAAAAAATACATTGTCTTAACAAATGTTAAATAGACTTTTGGCCATTTACTAAAAAAATTCAATATTAAGAAAATATTAAGTAAAAAGCTATAGTGAAAAAATAAAAAAGAAAATAGAAGGTTGTACTCATTTAATGCATAATTTTATTTAAAAAAATTTAAAATTCTAAGAAAATTCATATAGCCTCTTTGGAGGCCTCTCCTTCACTCTCTCCTCATCTTTCTTATATATATATATATATATATATATATATATATATATATATATATATATTGATGATTGTTAGGTTAGTAATTCATATTTACTTATAAAATTATGAATTATATAAGTTTTGGTTTATAAACATTGTTAGGTTAGTAAGAAAATAAGGTGATTAAATTCAAAATAATTTTTTTTTCAATAAACATATTTGTTTAACTAATATAAATGAATTAAATAAAAATAAAAAATACATTTTCTTAGCAAATATTAAATAGACTTTTGTCCATTTACTAAAAAATTCAATATTAAGTAAAAAGCTATAGTGAAAAATAAAAGGTTGTACTCATTTAATGCATAATTTTATTTAAAAAAAATCAAAACTCTAAGAAAATTCTAAAGTCTCTTTGGAGACATCTCATTCACTCTCTCTCCCCATCCTTCTTTTATATATACTAGTGGCAACCCCGTGCGTTGCACAGTACTACGGTAGCGATAAACTTTTTAAAAAAGTACTTGACCGAGTTAAGATAGGACATAATTTCTTGTTTAATAATTAATGAGATACAATTTAAAATGAAGAATGTATTTACATAAGTGGTTTATTTTCACGTATTGATAACCTTTTATTGTTACGAAGAGTTTGACACGTATTGACATTAACTTTCTTGTTATGTTATTTAGAATGAAACAACATGTCATACATCCATATCCTTATTGTTGTTACGAAAGTTTTGAGGAATCACCGTCTTGGCTCAAATTTGAGTTTGATAATTTTGAAGTTTGAACTTAAAAAATGTTGCTTATTATTTTAATGACTCAAACTTGTAATGCACTAATATGATATCCAACTTGATTCATTCCAAAAGTTCATTTAATGCTCTTGAGTTTATATATAAGGTGACATATAACAAAAACACTCTAACAAACATGTTGACATTAAGTTTTAAACTTAAGGCCTAAAGTAGATGTATAGATTTTTTGAAAAATTATTGTTGGCCAATATATTTAGTCAAACTTATTTTTAAAATTTTCAAGCCAACTTTTACTCATATATAACCATCTATTTTTAAATTTTATCATCTTCATAGTAATGTGGGATAATTTAACCAAACCATAATTTAACATTTAATAATACTCAAACTTGGTTATAGGACACATCATCAGTTGTGACGATAATTATTTCAGGAAATATATGTATCGAGATAAGATATATAAAACATAATTCCTCAGTTAACAGTTAATTGAATACAATATAAAATAATTAATGTGTTTCAATGAGTGGTTAATTTGTGTATATATATATATATATATATATATATATATATATATAATTTTTTTGGAAAATGAGAGTTGGCAGCCAATATCAACCATCTCTTTCAAATCCTACTTTTTTGCTAATTTATTATGGGATTCCAATCGTGAGCTAAAACATATTTATCCAACTAAAATTTTGATTATCAAAATCAACCCTTGTTTTTACAGTCATCTTCATTCTCCAATCTTGCACCTCGCATCAAGGTGGGATAATTGAACTACAACACAATGCAATATTTTAGAATACTGAAATCTCACAATGTCATCTCATTATTTATGGTTGTTCTTTTTATATAAATAAAGTCACATAAAGATTAATATTTTATAAAATTTGATTTTTAGCGAAAGAGGTCGACTAAAATGAGACAACCACATAGGTTGCCACAAACTTTTAAACTTGTAAGTCATCTTATCCGCCTTTTCTTTTGTTTACCTCATCTTCCAAATTTATTATCTTTACGTTGATGTGGATTAACCAAATAAGACAGCTTATGCACCTTTTATATATTAACCTATTCTTCAAATCTATCTTTTTTTTACCGATGTGGGATAAATAAATAAGACATTTCATCCAGCTTTTATATACTAACATATTCTTCCAAATCTATTGTCTTTATGTCGGTGGGACAATCAAATAAGACATCTCATTCAACTTTTACATACTCATCCATTCTTCCAAATTTATTTTCTTTCTATCAATGTGGGATAACCAAATAACATCACAATTCAAGATTTGAGAATACTTAAATCTTCTTGTGACTTGTGAGATAATAAAAAGACATCAAGGTTCAACATTGATATTATTGTATAAATTGATGAAATATGATGATTTGTATACATTTGTCTATCGATTTATTTGCTTATATAAATGGGTATTATACTATATAACATTTACCAGGAACGATTTCACTGTTCATGAACAGTAATTTACAGCTTTGGTCCTTGAGGTTTTTAGTAACTTACAGATTTGGTCCTTCAGCTTTTAATTTTTATTTTCTATGTTTGTAGAGTTACAGATTTGGTCCCTATAGTTTATTTTCCTCTTGGATTTAGTCCCTATAATTTGTTGATTCCAAAATAGACTTTCGATTTTGCATTTGCGTAACGTTTTTGTCCTCGAAACTAAAAGTTGTTAGCTCCTGACCGTTAAGTAAATGACATTTCGATCATTTATAACTTTTTCATTTTCTAATTTAAATAAATAAAAGTTATATTATAAAAATTATTTTTATTATATAAGCATAAAATAAAGATCCCTTAACATGCATCGCATCTCAATGACTGTGTCTTCTCCAACCCAAAACCTATGTAACATTTGTTTAATTCATATTTTTATTATAATTTAATTTAGGTTTAATAACAATGTAACTTTTTTTTAAGTTTAATGATGTAATGTACCATTTGCCAATTTATTTTCGCTTCCTATCATACACACACATCATCCTCATAGGGCATTTTGTAAATTATAGTGATGCTGCTAACAGACACTAAATGTTTTGTTATCATAATTGGTGATGCTCAAATTTATGGTCTTAATATTTCTTTCCATCCGCAGCAACGCGCGGGCATTAATCCCACCTCGTTTTTAACAAAAATAGGGGTCGGCCAAAAAGAATATTTAGCCAAGTAATCCTTTAATTTATCAAAATCTAAATCTCTGTGTTTCTACAGGTATATATTCATTCTCCAATCTTATATTCACTCATCAATGTGAGATGTGTAAAACACCACCTAGTAGTATTTGAGAATACTCGTATCTCATATCAAATCCAAATGTCCTCGTTTCTTATAGGTACGTACATTACTCAAATCTCGCAATGTCATATCATTCTCTATGGTTCTTTCTTTTATATATATATTGATGATTCTTATTTGAGGCGTGTCATTTCTCTTGGGTAATTTTACTTATATATATATATATATATTAGATTTCTTAATCCACATCATGACATGTCATTTTGTATTGTTTTTTATTTTATGTATACAAAGACAAAAAGATATAAAAATAAACAAATTAAATGAAATAAGTGTATCTTATTAGTTGTAATACAATATATATCAACACCAACAAATTTGTAACTAAAAATCAACTCTTTAATCCAAAATGGATTAAAACAAATCATAAATCATGTAAAAAAAAAAGTTGACATCCTTTTCCTTTTATAATCATCTTCATGTTCCAACATTTCATCTTTCTATCAATGTAGGATAGCCAAAGTTAACCACAATCCAATATTTTAGAATTCTCAATCCATATTGTACCGTGTCATTTATCTTGGTTTTTGCTTTTTTATATATAAAGATAAAGATAGTTGTAATACAATATATAATATATATTCAACGTCAACAAATTTGTAACTAAGAATAAACTCTTTAATTCAAAATGGATTAAAACAAATCATAGGTCATGTCAAAAAAGTTGGCATTCTTCTCTTTTTATAATCAACTTAATGTTCCAACATTTCATTATTCTATCAATGTGGGATAGTCAAAGTTAACCACAATCCAATATTTTAAAATTCTCAATCCACATTGTGTCATGTCATTTCTCTTGGTTTTTGTTTTTATATATATAAAGATAAGATAAGATTTATTTTATGTATTGAAAGACTTCCTCCTTTCATAACATGATTTGCTACAAAAAAAAAAGACTTTCTCCTTTCATATACACAATTCCAACTTTCAAATTTCTTCTATCTCACCAATGTGGGATAAATAAACTTAACCACATTTCAAGACTTAAAGAAAACATTTTGTAAGATTAGAGTTTTTACTCATTTGAGCCAACAACATGATTTGCTACAAAATGATGTCTTCCTCCTTTCATATACACACTTTCAACTTTCATTTTTTCTTCTTTCCACCAATGTGGGATAAACAAAGTTAATCACATTTCAATATTTGTAGAATACTCAACTCTCATGATGTCAAGTCATCTTCTTTGTTTTTTTTAATATATATAAGATAAGATATAAGATAAGATTGTAGAATACTTAACTCTCATGATACCAAGTCATCTTCTTTGGTTTTTTTAGATTTTTTATTTTATTTTATGTATTGAAAGACTTCCTACTTTCATAACATGATTTGCTACAAAAAAAAGTCTTTCTTCTTTCATATACACAATTCCAACTTTCAAATTTCTTCTATCTCATCAATGTGGGATAAGTAAACTTAACCACATTTCAAGATTTAAAGAAAACATTTTGTAATATTAGAGTATTTTGTAAGATTAGAGTGTTTACTCATTTGAGCCAACAACATGATTTGCTACAAAATGATGTCTTCCTCCTTTCATATACACATTTTCAACTTTCGTTTTTCTTTATTCCCACCAATGTGGGATAAACAAAGCTAATCACATTTCAATATTTGTTGGATACTCAACTCTCACGATGCCAAGTCATCTTCTTTGGTTTTTCTTTTAATATATATAAGATATAAGATATAAGATAAAGATAAAGATTTTAACTTATAAATGAAATGTTTTGTCATGTAAATGAAACAAACTATTTAACCCAACAAATGGATCAAATTTTGGATGAGCATTCAAACAATATCTTATCCTTTATATAGTCACTTTTACTTCCAGCTTTTCACATTTGTCACCAATGTGGGACAATGGAGAATTCACCACAATTCACCACTTGATGAATTCTTGATTCTCATTGTGCCATGTCATCATCTTAAGGATTTGTTTTTATATATATAAAGATATATTGATTGATTGATGATTGTTAGGTTAGTAATTCATATTTGCTTATAAAATTATGAATTATATAAGTTTGTATTTATAAACATTAATTGTTAGGTTAGTAAGAAAATAAGATGATTAAATTCAAAAGATTTTTTTTTCAATAAACATATTTGTTTAACTAATATAAATGAATTAGTTACAAATAAAAATACATTGTTTTAGCAAATGTTAAATAGACTTTTGGCCATTTACTAAAAAATTCAATATTAAGAAAATATTAAGTAAAAGCTATAGTGAAAAAAAAATAGAAGGTTGTACTCATTTAATACATAATTTTATTTTAAAAAAATTCAAAATTTTAAGAAAATTCTAAAGCCTCTTTGGAGGTCTCTCATTCAATCTCTCTCGTCATCCTTCTATATATATATATATATATATATATATATATATATATATATATATATTGATGATTGTTAGGTTAGTAAGAAAATAAAGTGATTAAATTCAAAATAATTTTTTTTTCAATAAACATATTTGTTTAATTAATATAAATGAATTAAATACAAATACAAATACATTGTCTTAGCAAATGTTAAATAGACTTTTGGTCATTACTAAAAAATTCAATATTAAGAAAATATTAAGTAAAAGCTATAGTGAAAAATAAAAAAGAAAATAGAAGGTTGTACTTATTTAATACATAATTTTATTTTAAAAAAATTCAAAACTCTAAGAAAATTCTAAAGACTCTTTGGAGGCCTCTCATTCACTCTCTCTCCTCATCCTTTATATATATATATATATATATATATATATATATATATAGATGTTAGGTTAGTAAGAAAATAAGGTGATTAGATTCAAAAGAATTTTTTTTTTCAATAAACATATTTGTTTAACTAATATAAATGAATTAAATACAAATAAAAATACATTGTCTTAGCAAATGTTAAATAGACTTTTGACCATTTACTAAAAAATTCAATATTAAGAAAATATTAAGTAAAAGCTATAGTGAAAAATAAAAAAGAAAATAGAAGGTTGTACTCATTTAATACATAATTTTATTTAAAAAAAATTCAAAACTCTAATAAAATTCTAAAGCCTCTTTGGAGGCCTCTTATTCACTCTCTCTCCTCATCTTGATTATATACTAGTGGCAACCTCGTGTGTTGCACGGTAGCGATAATTTTTTTATAGAAGTATTTGACCGAGTTAAGATAGAACATAATTTTTTGCTTAATAATTAATGAGATACAATTTAAAATGAAGAATGTATTTACATAAGTGGTTTATTTTCACGTATTGATAACCTTTTATTGTTACGAAGAATTTGATACGTATTGACATTAACTTTTTTGTTATGTTATACACCCATATCATTATTGTTGTTACGAAAGTTTTGAGGAATCACCGTCTGGCTCAAATTTGAGTTTGATAATTTTGAAGTTTGAACTTAAAAAATGTTGCTTATTATTTTAATGACTCAAACTTGTAATGCGCTAATATGATATCCAACTTGATTCGTTCCAAAAGTTCGTTTAATGCTCTTGAGTTTATATATAAGGTGACATATAATAAAAACACTCTAACAAACATGTTGACATTAAGTTTTAAACTTAAGGCCTAAAGTAGATGTATAGATTTTTTGAAAAATTATGGTTGGCCAATATATTTAGTCAAACTTATTTTTAAATTTTTCAAGCCAATTTCTACTCATATATAACCATCTATTTTTAAATTTTATCATCTTCATAATAATGTGGGATAATTTAACCAAACCATAATTTAACACTTAATAATACTCAAACTTGGTTAGGCCGCATCATCAGTTGTGGCGATAATTATTTCAGGAAATATATGTACCGAGATAAGATATATAAAACATAATTTCTCAGTTAACAGTTAATTGAATACAATATAAAATAATTAATGTGTGTCAATGAGTGGTTAATTTGTATATATATATATCTATATAATTTTTTTTTTGGAAAATGAAAGTTGGCAGTCAATATCAACCCTCTCTTCCAAATCCTACATTCTTGCTAATTTATTATGGGATTCAAATCGTGAGCTAAAACATATTTATCCAACTAAAATTTTGATTATCAAAATCAACCCTTGTTTCTTACAGTCATCTTCATTCTCCAATCTTGCACCTCGCATCAAGGTGGGATAATTGAACTACAACACAATGCAATATTTTAAAATACTGAAATCTCACAATGTCATCTCATTATTTATGGTTGTTCTTTTTATATAAATAAAGTCACATAAAGATTAATATTTTATAAAATTTGATTTTTAGCGAAAGAGGTCGACTAAAATGAGACAACCACATAGGTTGCCACAAAATTTTAAACTTGTAAGTCATCTTATCCGCCTTTTCTTTTGTTTACCTCATCTTTCAAATTTATTATCTTTACGTTGATGTAGATTAACTAAATAAGACAGCTCATGCACCTTTTATATACTAACCCCTTCTTTCAAATCTATCTTTTTTTACCGATGTGAGATAAATAAATAAGACATTTCATCCAACTTTTATATACTAACATCTTCTTCCAAATCTATTGTCTTTTATGTCGATGTGGGACAATCAAATAAGACATCTCATTCAACTTTTACATACTCATCCATTCTTCCAAATTTATTTTCTTTCTATCAATGTGGGATAACCAAATAACATCACAATTCATGATTTGAGAATACTTAAATCTTCTTGTGACTTGTGAGATAATAAAAAGACATCAAGGTTCAACATTGATAATATTGTATAAATTGATGATTTGTATACATTTGTCTATCGATTTATTTGCTTATATAAATGGGTTTTTTTTTAACAAAAATAGGGGTCGGCCAAAAAGAATATTTAGCCAAGTAATCCTTTAATTTATCAAAATCTAAATCTTCTACAGGTATATCTTCATTCTCCAATCTTATATTCACTCATCAATGTGAGATGTGTAAAACACCACCAGAATATAGTAGTATTTGAGAATACTCGTATCTCACATCAAATCCAAATGTCCTCGTTTCTTATAGGTACCTACATTACTTAAATCTCACAATGTCATATCATTCTCTATGGTTCTTTCTTTTATATAAATATAAATATATATATATATATATATATATATATATATTGATGATTCTTATTTGAGGCGTGTCATTTCTCTTGGGTAATTTTACTTATATATATATATATATATATATATATATATATATATATTAGATTTCTTAATCCACATCATGACATGTCATGTTGTCTTGTTTTTCATTTTATGTATACAAAGACAAAAAGATATAAAAATAAACAAATTAAATGAAATAAGTGTATCTTATTAGTTGTAATACAATATATATCAACACCAACAAATTTGTAACTAAAAATCAACTCTTTAATCCAAAATGGATTAAAACAAATCATAAATCATGTAAAAAAAAAGTTGGCATCCTTTTCCTTTTATAATCATCTTCATGTTCCAACATTTTATCTTTCTATCAATGTAGGATAGCCAAAGTTAACCACAATCCAATATTTTAAAATTCTCAATCCACATTGTATCGTGTCATTTATCTTGGTTTTTTACTTTTATATATATAAAGATAAAGATAGTTGTAATACAATATATAATATATATTCAACATCAAGAAATTTGTAACTAAAAATAAACTCTTTAATTCAAAATGGATTAAAACAAATCATAGGTCATGTCAAAAAAGTTGACATTCTTCTCTTTTTATAATAAACTTCATGTTTTAACATTTCATTATTCTATCAATGTGGGATGACCAAAGTTAACCACAATCCAATATTTTAAAATTCTCAATCCACATTGTACCATGTCATTTCTCTTGGTTTTTGCTTTTATATATATAAAGATATATATAAAGATAAAGATACTTGTAATACAATATATAATATATATTCAACATCAAGAAATTTGTAACTAAAAATAAACTCTTTAATCAAAAATGGATTAAAACAAATCATAGGTCATGTCAAAAAAGTTGGCATTCTTCTCTTTTTATAATCAACTTCATATTCTAACATTTCATTATTCTATCAATATGGGATGACCAAAGTTAACCACAATTCAATATTTTAAAATTCTCAATCCACATTATGCCATGTCATTTCTCTTGGTTTTTGCTTATATATATATATATATATAAAGATATATATATATATATATATATATATATTGATTAACAAATAACGTAAACAAATTTAGTTTCATTTGAGCATTTTTATAATTTTCAGTATTAATTATATTATTAAAATATTTCATAGATTTAATACTACAATAAACTTTTAGCATTTAATTGGTGGGTAACCTGAATTTAATTTTTGAGGTTTCTTTAAATTTACATATTTAAAGTCCAGAAAAACCTAATTTTTGAGTGATTAAGTCTTTAAACGATTTAAAAAAAAATAGATTATTCGACTTTGTAAAACTCATTAAATAGATCCTTTTGATATATGAAACCGGTTAATGTTATAAAATCATAGAAAAAAATCCGAAAATACTCAACAAGCTTTCATATTTTGAGTGATTAGTTCCTTGACATTTATTTGAACAATAAATCCCTAGAATTTCTATCATTTGCAATATCAAAAGAAGTTGCTACCAAGATACTATTCATTCTCAGTATTAATCAGTGAAATATCATAATTTAGAGTTTGAAATAAACATGCTTCGATTCCAATTCCAATACCAAATCGGCTTCCAACTCTGGAATCAAAGACCTGCAAGTCTGTGGACATAAAAGTCAATATAAACATGAAAGAAAGCAGCTGGAGATAAAAGCATCTTACTTTACTATACGAGATAACATTAAGAATCTCTAGCAAAGCTTACAAAGTTCGCAAAGTTCTCTCTTGCACAAAAATACACACCCAAAAATAATTCTTTTGAAGGTGCAACATTTAACGCACTGTGAAGGTACATGCCACGTGTTACTGAGGGAGAGGAAAGCAAGGTCTGCATGTCCTTAGTCGCTTATGAAACACTAAATGTTGAATTTTTAATAATCAGAAAAATTCAATTGTGAACAATCAACCAATTTTATAAATAAAAATACAGCTTTATTTATAAAAATCACAAATTAATAAAGATCCGAACTTTATAAAGATTGAAGCTTTATTTATAAAGTTAAAGTCTTTATGATTAAAGTTCGACAATTATCAAGGTAAACCGATTTACAAAATAATCCTAACAACGTATCTATCCTTCGCGATAGATACGATAGAAGAAGGGGTAGAAGATAGAGTGTCCACCCTACTGGACGAAAACTAAAACAGTGCAGAAAATAAACACCAACCTGATTTCTTTTGACGATGAAAAAGAAAACTGCACGGTATGAACCTGTCCTTAAAGGTTTTGGCGACACTCTAAAACAGCTGTGAGTCTACAATCGCTTAGCCCAGGATTTGATGCAGTATTAATCTAACACTAACAGCTATAGTGTTTGATTATCAATGCAAAGCTTCGACAGGAGATTAGTAGAAAACGGAACTGTTTTATGATGAACAGTTCGAGACAGAGAGTACAGAGATTGAGAGAGAGATAGCAGATCGTAGCAGATTGTTTTTTTTTTCTTTCAGTGAATAATCAGGAACCAAAACTCTAATTTATACTTGAAAATCAAACGGAATAATCTGAGAATATTCCTTGTTTAATCCCCAAGAATCGGATTAAGAGGTTAAGTTGGAGACTAATTCTCCAACTGATTTTCAGATTAATAGCCACGTTTTTAATAAGCTGGAAAATTAAAACTTTATCTGAAAATTAATTATCTGCTCATTATCTAATTAAATAGAATTTTATCTGCTTAAATCTCTATATATCGATCCTCAAAAAGAAAGCTCGTAGCTCGGCTCCGATGCGAGCGAAGTGCAAAGTGCGCGTCATTTCGCGAGAACCGCGCCCGCGGCCTCGGCCTCGGCCTCGGCCACGCGCGCGCGCGCGTGCGTTGCACTTCTTTGAGACCCCCACCATAAGTCCATCATTTTACTCAAGACCCACTTGAGAGTCTAGACTTATAAACTCAAGTTTCTTTTGTATTTCTACCAATGTGGGATGGAAACATTCCAACCTCACATTCAAATTTTCAACACTAAAGCATAATTTGTAATGTACCTTTGTTATATAGTTACATGGTTCTGATTTTTGCAAAAGAGAAAGAGACAAAGACTTGGTCTACAATATTCTAATTCAACTACAAAGGAATGTTGAAGACATCTTCAGTGCTTGATGAACTTCTTGCTTGGTCTCTGCTCATGTCACCAGATAGGTAGATATTCTAAAATCGTTTATGACATCCATCTCAATATAGGTTTTTTTTTTCGTTTTAACTGTTTTTACTTGAAATGTTATATATTTGTTATATTCATTATGAATATTTATGTACGTTCAAGTACAAAGCTTGACACCGTAAGTCCGTAACTCGATATCACCTTCTTCAGCACTTTCTTCAACGTTGTAACTCACCATGTTTTTCATCACCGTAACCCGACACCCATCGAGACCAATGGAGAACCCATCGAGACCGAGCGAGAACCTATCGTGAAAGGTGGAGAATCCATTCATTGACTTGGTGTGTTTATGTGTGTTAAACCATAACTTACTACCTTCATTTCCCCTCAAAAACCTATCTTTGTTCTTATCGAGACAGATCGGGAACCCATCGAGACCAATCAAGAACACATCAAGATCGATCGAGACTAATCGAAAACTCATCAAGACCAATCGAGACTAATCAAGAACCCATCCATTGACTTGGTATATGTGGTTGTGTGTTAAAATAATAGCTAACACTTTATTTCTCATCGAGACCAATTGAGAACTTAACATATTGTGTGTTTGTTTGTGTAAAATCATAACCTACTAGTTTTAGCTTTTATCGAGATGGATCGAGAAATCTATCGAGACGAATCGGGAACTCATCGAGATCAATCGATAATCCAATAAACAAAAATAAAGTATGTAGAGTTGAAACTGTAGTATATTTATTATAAATATATATATATACATTATAATATATATATATATATATATATATATATATATATAGACATGATGAATATTATGGTGAAAATTAATATTTATGATAAATATCATACTAATATAAATACTAGAGAGTTATTGTATATATATGATCATACATAAATATTCATGATGAATAGTATATATATTCATGATAAATGTTATAGCGAAAATGTATATTAATGACAAATATCATATTGATGTATGAATGTTGAAATGTTGTCGTATACACGTGGACATATATAAATATTTATGATAATATGTATATTCATTATGAATATTATAGTAAAAATGTAAAATAATGATTAATGTCATAGTGATGTATGAATACTGAAGATTTGTTGAACACACGTGAAAATACATAACTATTCCAAGTCGTCCATGGCCCATTGAACAAGTTTTTCAATGTCCCAATGATGCCGCTTCCGATCGAAACATCCTTAAACCTACAATACAATGGGGCCAATATAACACACCAAATATTAATATCAATTATTTAAATAAAATTATAGTACATTTAAAAGAAATATACTCTCTTCTATGAGGGATGAGCAGGAGCCTTTGGCTCCAGTTTGTCTCCTCGCCCACTAACATCACATGCATCTGACTCTGACCATATCCTCCAGACCAGACCTACATACATTTGTATGGAGTCCGAACAGTCTCTGCAATGATGGAGTAGAACCACCCGAAGATCGGGTACCAAAACCACAGAAACCTCAAAGAGAGTCGGATCCCCCTCTAGTGGGACGAGAACTAGAAGAACCATGTCTACCTCTAATCATATCGTCCTACAAAAGAGGAGAGGCTTGATGTGGATGGAGAAGGTAAACCACATAGACAACTATGGTGGATGGTAACAGTAAATTAACTACAAAAACGTTGAATAGAGAGGAGAGGCTCGATGTGGATGGGACGAGAGAGAGAGAGAGAGAGAGAGAAGGCAATGTCCGGATCGATGGAAATGTGGTGGTCGACAGAGACAATGACTGAATTCCAATTTTAGAGGAAACAGTAACCTAGATCTAGATTAGGAAACTTTATGTATACCATTTTTTCAACGGATCTTTAACATTGGTCATATATTCCGTTGAAAATTTGTGTAAGTTGTCAAGTATAAATATATATAAAATTTAAAAAAAAAAATTTAAATCTTCGATAGATCTTCGAGTATAAAGGGGTTATAATGGGTCTAAATAAGTCATAATCAATTTGATTATACTTTAGTGCGTCTAATTGAGGCATAACGGGTCATTGTGGTTATTTATGGGTCTTTTGGTCTAAGTGTAGTTGGTCATAAGCAATTGTACCAACATACGTATGATAATTGGGTCTAAATGGGTTCAAGTGGGTATAATGGACCTTACTATTATTCATCATTAACGAGTCTAAGTGGGTCATTATGGGTGATAGGATTTTTTACCTGATTACACACTTAGACACATTAAGTTACATTCTAACACACATAAATCCGTTGAACATTGAAGAACTATATGGATGTTCAATACTATTGTGAGATTGGCATTGTCACCCCACCTCAGAACTTTATAGTGATCTTTTATACCGGTAGTTCTAACTTGTGGGTGCCATCATCAAAATGTTTATTTTCGGTAAGCTTTTCTTACCTTAGATATATGCTATAAATTGGAACATATATCAATTGAACAAAAAAGTAATAGTTATTATGCTATCCATGGAGATATCTTGCTTTGTCCATCTGAAATACAAATTACCACGTACAAAAGAGAATGGTTAAGCCTTCTGCAGCTAACTCAACTGGCAATAAGACCTGGCCCTTTAGGGATTCTCCTTAGATCAATGGTTCGAATCAATGGTTAGAGAGAGAGAGAGAGAGAGAGAGAGAGAGAGACAATGGTTAGTGAATTAGTCTTGTCCTTTTTCTTATTATTGTTGAATCAGCTTGTGCCGTGGAAGTTGTTACATTTGACCGACATATACTTTTATAGAAGTGCTTGATTATTTCCAAGATGTATAAAATTCCATTCAATGTTGACAAGATTTTGGTTGTTTGCTAGAATTAACAACTGAGATTTTGTATATTAAAGGCTTTGACCACCGGATTATTGTCGGCGATAGTGCCTCAAAAGCTCTCAGACAACCAAAAATTGCAAATATGTTGGCTTCGTCTCAAATTGGTATGATATGATTGTTTGTCAATTGGTTGGATTAACTAAATCGTTACAGAAATTTAGTTTGATGTCCGTCACGAACTTATTTCATACCTATTGTTGGTTAAGTTGACACGTTGATAACATATACAGTGACAACACTATGTATTGTTGGTTTTTATCTTTTTATATGTGGCATTACATTAGTTCCTGAGGTTGCATTAATATGGTTTGCTTCTGGATTTCTTTTTCCGTGGGATTTAATTTGTCGATAATTGGTTTTTGGGTTCTACTTACGGGAATTGTAACTTTGGTTGGGTTAAAGACTTGGGGGTCGTTTACCAAACGCTTATCGGCAAGTGAAATTACCGTTGCTTAATTACCTTATCATATAACATTTTTGTCAATCAAAATGGATTATTGGTAAGCATTTTAAACCAGGTAAGAGTCTTTTTCCTCACTTACCACGGTAAGACTCCCCGTCCTTGTTATGACTTTGGTCCTTGTCATGCTCAAACGATAAGGTAAGTGATATTGGTAAGCGCTTACCCAGTAAACATATAGTAAACAACCCCTTAATGAAGATTAGTCTGCTGGTAGTGGGCTGAGAACTTTGATGCAATTGGTTTGTTTTCTAAGAAATTTGGCAGAAATAATCATAGTAGGCAGAGGATGATATTGCTATCAAAGATGAAAAGTTTTTCATATATGTGTGGACATATTGTGTATTGTGAACATATTTGTATGAAGAACAAAACAAAAAGCGGATATAGTCGAATGGTAAAGGCATCTTCATTGTTAGAAGATGAATATGATTGAAGGAGACGATGAATATGCTGAAGGTTTGAAACCTCGATATATTGATTGAGAGAATGCGTACAATATGAAAAGTAAATAATGAGTAGTCTAACCTAGACTACAAGATACAAAGAATATATACATGAACTATATGGGCTTGGGCCGTATACTGACATGGGCCTGGGCCCTCTACACATATACATTAACATCCCCCCTCAAACTCAATCAGGAGAAGAATGAGCCAGATGGAGTTTGGAAACTAGATCACGAAACCGTCCTGGTAAATGAGCTTTAGTGAAAATATCAGCCGGTTGATCAAGAGTCGAAATATGAAGAAGCTGAATAGTCTTACGAGTCACATGTTATGAACAAAGTGACAGTCAATTTCAATATGCTTTGTTTACTGTCCCAATCAGCATCAGAAAAACCTCGCAAAGTCAACGATGAGGTGGATGAAAAATGAAGACCATGAAACATAGTCCCTTTTAAATATCGAAGAATGCGCAGGACAGCAGGGTAGTGATCAGAACAGGGTGCAGACATGAACTGACTAACAGTATGAACAACATAGGCAATATCAGGTCGAGTCACTGTCAGATAGACAAGTGACCCCACTAACTGGCGATATAAAGTAGGATCACGCAGAGGAGGTCCAGCATTTGGAGCCAAATGAAGGTTGTACTCAAGAGGAGTGGATGCTGTTTTGTTGTCAGTAATCCCGGCTTTTGACAAAAGATCTGAGGTGTATTTGGCTTGACACAGATAAATTCCTGATGGATCGGAGAGCACCTCAAGACCAAGAAAATAGTGTAGAGAACCAAGATCCTTCATCTCAAAACAGGAGCTGAGAGATGACTTCAGATTGGCTATGCCTGTAGAGTCACTGTCAGTAATAATCATATCATCCACATACAGGAGAAGTAAGATTGTGCCTGCCTCAGTGGTCCGAGTAAACAGTCCTGAATCATAGTTGCTAGGTGAGAAGCCCAGAGAGGTGACTGTGGAACTGAATTTCTCAAACCAAGCTCGCGGAGCTTGCTTGAGGCCATAAAGAGCCTTCCGAAGACGACAAACATGAACTTGTGGAAGTCGAACGCCTGGAGGAGGTGTCATGTAGACTTCCTCAGATAAGTCACCGTTCAAGAAGGCATTCTTAACATCCATCTGAAAGAGAGGCCATTGTTTGGTAGCTGCGATGGCTAGGAGACTGCGAACAGAGGTGACTCGAGCAACAGGTGCAAATGTCTCCTCATAATCAATACCGTACTCTTGATTGAAGCCCTTGGCCACAAGACGAGCTTTGTACCGATCAATAGAGCCATCAGATTTAGTTTTGATTTTGAACACCCATTTGGAGCCAATGGGTGACTTGCCTGATGGAAGAGGGACAGATTCCCATGTCTGAGCTTTGTCAAGTGCCTGAAGTTCCTCATCCAGAGCTTTCTGCCAATCAGGGTTAGAGGAGGCTTCCTTGTAGGAAGTAGGTTCGTGATTTGACAGCAGAGTAGCATAAACATGATAATCACGAAGATGAGAAGGAACTTGTCTTACCCGATCTGATCGTCTAACATTTTGAGATTGAGAAGTTCCAGGAGCCAAAGACTCAGCAGGCACCTCAGATGTTGGCTGTGCGGATGGAGCAGATGATTGACGTTGATCAGGAAAACTAGTAGAGGCAGGTTGTGTGGGGGCAGGAGACTCTGAAGGAGAGGCAGACTCATAAGGAGTTGGAACAACAGGTGGAGATGATGTGATGTCAGATTGGAGTGAGTCCAATGAGACAGAAGCATCAGTGAAGAACGGAGTAGTGAAATTAGGAGACTCACGAAACTTGGATATGGAGGAAAAAGGAACATGTTCCTAGAAAGTAACATGACGAGATATACGAAGACGCTGGGAGATAGGATCCCAGCAGCGATAACCCTTGTGCTCAATAACATATCCAAGGAAGCAACAAAGTCTGGAGCGAGGTTCAAGTTTGGTATGTTCATGATATTGTAGTTGAACAAAACAAGCACTGCCCCAAACTTTTAGAAGTTCATAGGCATGGGTGACCTCATTAAGAACCTCATAAGGAGACTTATTATTAAGAATGGGAGTAGGATGACGATTGATAGTATAAACTGCAGTGAAAGCAGCTTCACCCCAAAAACGTTCTGGACATTTTGCAGAGATGAGAAGAGTGCGAACTGTATCAAGAATATGACGGTGTTTGCGTTCGGTACGACCATTTTGAGGAGATGTGCCGGGACAGGAGTACTGGGAGAGAGTCCCCTGAGATTGAAGAAAGGAGAGAAGAGATGACTCTTTGTATTCCATAGCATTGTCAACTCTAAGAATCTTTATAGATTTTGAGAACTGGGTGTGAATCATCCTGGCAAACATAATATAGATTTGGGGTAGTTCCGGACGATGTTTCATGAGATATATCCATGTGAAACGTGTATGGTCATCAACAAAAATAACAAAGTATCGAGCACCCCCCATGGATGGATGTGGTGCTGGTCCCCATACATCAGAATGAATAAGATCAAAAGAAGAAGTAGAATTAAATTCATTCATTTCAAAAGGTAAAGCATGATGTTTGCTAAGTTTGCAAGATAAACAAGAAATATAGTCAGTTGATACACAATTTCCTAACACCCTTAAATGAGCTAATGATTTTATTTTGGCTAGAGATAAGTGACCCAGCCGGGCATGCCATAACTCAAGGGAAGAAGTGCTGGAAACTGAGGCAATAAGACTTGAAGAGGGTAATGGAAGACGCAGGTAGACGACTTCAATCATCCGTCCAACTTTACGGCCGAGTCCAAGGATCTGCTTGGTCTTTGGATCCTGTACAACACAACCAGAAGAATGAAATAAAATGATCAAATTAGATTCAAGTAGTTGCGCAATCGAAACTAAGCTCAAAGATAGCTTTGGAACATTTAGAACATCCGGTAATTGTATATGAGGAGTGGAAACATTTCCACTAAATGATACCGATAGACCAGTGTTGTCAGCAGTTCTTACTGACGTAAATTGCTGAGGTGGTTTCTTAGAAACGAAGCCATCAGGGCAAGGTGTCATATGATTGCAACACCCAGAGTCAAAAAGTCATACGTTACCTGATGCAACTGAGTGTGGAGAATTCATACCCATAGCACCAGACATGATCTGCTCCATGAGCTCCTGATTGCGACGCATCAGTTCCATTAGGTCAGGTGAGGAGGTTGTAGAAACCTCAGTATCAGCAATTGTAGGCCCAGCAACAGCGTAAGTCCGATTCTAAGAACTAGTGTGCTTTGAGTTCTTCGGGCAGTCAGTCTCATAATGATGCGGATGAGTGATGCCACACCTACGACACTAACGGATAGGACAATCAAGAAGAAGATGAGCAGGAGAATGGCAAAAGGCACACTCGGATGTGTTCGTCTTTCCCACAGATTTGGAATGATTGTTATTGGTCCATTAGCCTTTGGACTTGGGATGAGACGTGTAGAGAACGCTATCAGTAGCGGGCATCGGTGAGCGCATGTGAAGACGAGTTTCTTCACTTAGCAATTCTGATATTGCTTCTTCAAGAGTAGGAAAAGGCTGCCTATGAAGAAGAGAAGCACGAACATTCTCAAATTTATCAGTAAGGACCATCAGAATGGTGATCAAATGAAGCTGGTTGAAGTAGGCGGTGAAGTGTTGAGCTGTTTCATCAAAAATATGTGGTGCTCCAAGACTTATATGATCTCTGAGAGATTGCATTTAAGAGATATAAGAGTTTATGGATTGATCAGGAAGCTGACGTTTGCTCTGAAAGGTGGTCCACAGTTGATACTGATGAGACAGGCCTGATGATGTGTACCGCTTGGCAAGGAAATCCCAGAGACTTTTTGCGGTAAGATAACCAAGAAACTGTTGGTTGATCTCAGGAGTAGTGGAGGCATTAATAAAACCCAAAATACGAGCATTATTGATGTCCCACTCATTCATGCGTTTTGCAAAGTCAACAGCATTCTCAACTGCTTCTTGAACTGGAACTTTGTAAAGGCCATAGGATTTTAGCAAAATTGTCATATGATGATGCCAAAGAATGTAGTTGCTACCATTGAAAACAACTGAGATGGGATTTGAGTGACTGAGATTGGTAGCCATGGGAGTGAGAAACAGTTCAGATAAGGGATTCGACCGGTAGAGTACTTCGACCGGTAAAAGGTTCGACCGATAAAGAGATGCGACCGGTAGAATGTTTCGACCGGTGAAGGTTCGACCGGTAAGAGGCGTTCGACCGGTAGAATGTTTCGACCGGTAGGCGTTCGATTCGATTCTGCGGCAAGGGTTTCAGAAGAACAGCGGCGACGGCAAATAAAAAAAAACACACAGATCGAAATCAGTCAAAATCGATTCAAACCAAAATTGATTCGAAGGCGATGGCAATCAATTCAGAAAACAAAATCGATTCAAAGGCGATGGCAAGCGATTGATTAAAAAAAAACGATGAATCATTGATGAACAGTAACCAAAATCGATGAACAATGATGAATAGTGATGTCGAAGAATAAACCTATAGCTTTGATACCATGTTAAAAGATGAATATGATTGAAGGAGACGATGAATATGCTGAAGGTTTGAAACCTCGATATATTGATTGAGAGAATACGTACAATATGAAAAGTAAATAATGAGTAGTCTAACCTAGACTACAAGATACAAAGAATATATACATGAACTATATGGGCTTGGGCCGTATACTGACATGGGCCTGGGCCCTCTACACATATACATTAACATTCATAGACCAAGAACTATGAGATCACCCCTTTTCATTTGACTCGGTGGATTTGATGTTATTGAGTCTTAATTCTACTTGGTGTTACTTTTCTAAATAGAGTTTAGAATTTACTATTTTCCATCATGGGTCTCCTTAATAATACTCAATAGTTGTCCATTTCAATAAGCATAAAAATCATGTTCCAAATCCTGATTGGTTCAACATACAATTGTCCATTTAAATAAGCATTCGGATTTTCCTTTCGACTAAATTGTTCTGTTAATTGCAGTGTGCAGTAAGGTGAAGTGTGTTCATGTTTGATATTGTTTTCATTGCATAAATCATCAAACGCTCCTGTAAAAAATATTCCCCTCCTCCACTGGAATTAAAAAGGAGAAATTACTTCCTTCACCTTCAAGTATTAAAACAATGACTTAAGATATTTGGTCAGTTGTCCAAATAAGTACTCTTAGATAATAGAATCAACTTCTCCAAGATTTTTTAGCACCCTACATACAAATATCACATAAAAACAAATATACCCTGCCAACATAATGTTTAAGCACAATCATAAGAAAAATTGTAAGTGGAATATTTGGATCCGGTTTTATTGAATTTTGGACTGCTATCTAAAAATCAACCAATATCCAATTTGGATGTTGGAAGTTCGGATCTAATCCTACCCATTTACCACTAGATATATGATTCTTTTCGAGTTGACAACTTGACATCCTTTTCGACATGGATCCAATATCCACTTTCTTACTCTAGCTGCTACCAATACAGGTTAGGAGTTTTTTTTTTTGGAAAAAGGGGACGAAACCTCCGGGAAAACTTTATTAATAAAAAAGAAAGAAATTACAGAATACGAGGGGGATACCCCAAGATATACAATTGGGAACTCTGTAACACCTCAAAAATCAGAGTAAATTAAAACCTGGAAATCTGACAATATGACGTAAGCAATTCCATTAACTTCCCATAATGGGGTCAATCCTTAAGACTATACAATTCTATACAAGGAATTTCATCAAAAGAATGGGACTTAACAATGCCCAGCAAAATACTTAAAACATCTCCAAAAACCCCGAGACTCAAAACTCGTCTCTCCAAAAACCCCGACACCCACCGCTAATGGAAACCTGTTATACACATCATTTGAGAAAAAGTGTCAGACTATAAAGCCTGGTGAGAACATACGGTTTATAAAGCTCAAAGATATAAACATCAGTATCATAAAGAAATCTTTTCATAACGGTTTAGTTCGTAAAGATAACATTTCGCCACAACCGGGCCTCTTCGGTCCAAAACTCTTAAACGGTGATAAAAGGACCATTTTACCAAGGAGAGTGGCGAAACACAAAGTTAGGCCAACAAACCGAGTTATGAGCTAAACACTTGGAGTCCTCAGCAATGAACCCAGAGTCCGTGCTACGAAGTGAGATCGCGCTCCCAAGGGAAACCAATGTATACTCCTTCACTAGGATCACCATGAACCATGGCTAGTATCCAGCCTCACATAACCGTACCAAGTTGCCCCCGAGGAAACATGTGATCCATAGCTACAACTTGGGGAATATAACCTCCCAACTAAACAGTCTACTCCAAAACCTAGGGATCCACTAGTAATGGTACGGACTCATCACAACAACATAGGTGACCTACCATAAATAAATATATGGTAACAAGTACATTTTATAAACAAAATGCTACTTCCAGTTCAACTTCTGGTAAGAACGAATACCATTAAAATGAGTTCATAATCATTCTTTTCAAACGACCACATAATGTGCAAGTAAAACATCATTTTACTTTAATAAGGCGGAACCCGTCATTTTGGTCAAATCTGACCGGGAACCCCGAGATTCACCAAAACTTTATTTATATCAAAATGATTAGAACATAAAATCATACCGTAGAAATACTTTAGATTTCGCAAATAAGAGTTTTGACATGTATAAAGTTTGTAAAATGATAGTAGGAACTCACCGATAGGTTTTCAGAATAAAACCCGGAAAATCAGATAATGACCACGATGTAGAGGTGAAGCTTAAAACACTGACCCCTTGCTAGAAACGACGAAAACTAGCAACCAAACGAACCTTCGAAGATCGAAAGATAAAAGAGAGAATAAGAGAGAGAAAAGATATTTTAGATTTATGTGATAAAGTGATTTGGGAAACTGAACCTCTTTAAGACGGTCAATACAACTTCGCGGGTTATGCCGCGACTTCAACTCGCGGCATAACTCGCCTGTGTCCCAAATACCCTAATCATCCAGTGGGTTACGCGGGTTATGCCGCGACCTCTAGTCGCGGTGTAACTCGCGTAGTTCTCAAAATCCAATATCCAACAGAGGGTTACGCGGGTTGTGCCGCGACCTCTAGTCGCGGTGTAACTCACGTAATTCACTGTTCCTCCCCAAACTTCACAAAACCAAAAACTTCAACCAACCAAACACGGGGCTAACGACAAAAGCTTAACATAAGAATAACAAGATTACACAACGGAAATCCGGGGTGTTACAAACTCAAAATGTGCTTAGGGAGAAACCATAACCAAGGTTTACCCTAAAAAACCAAACAAAAGATAAAAATCCCAATAAAACCCCAAATACAATCCCAAGTAGCAGGACCAAAGAAAAGAATTAGAAGCAAAAATTGGATAGCCAGATTAGCTTCCAACACATAGAAGAGACCAAACAAAGGAATGAGAAGCAAAAATTTAGAGAAGACTGGCTCAAATGATAACATGAGATCAGAATGTACAAACACATCTGCACAAAATCCACAACTATCACCAAAAACACAACACCAATCCTTATTCCTCCATTTCCATCTTGGTTGGATTTCAAAAACAGTCCATTTGAGCATATGCATAACAGGTAAAATCAATTTAATGAGTGATTGGCATATAACCAATACAAGACCGAGGAAAAGAAAAGGAGGCAACTGTTGGGAAACCATTTTGGATCCCAACTTAGAACACACAGGGTATATCAGACCAACAAAAGAGATAAGGATCAAAAAGTTGATGATCAATAAAACCATCAAGGTTAAGAATATGTGCAGGAGGCCAATTTGGCCATAGGCCATTGGCATAATACCATCAGCCTTATCCCACTCCAAGAAGTATCTATTTTGATCATGCAAGAGTCCCCAATCTGTCCAACCAATCCCAAATTGGGAAATACACAATTTTTTATCAATGCACCATTTGGACCAAGCCACAACCCTAATACAAAAAGGACCAAAAGCAATGGCAGAATGCAAAAACTTGTTAATACCCATAAGGCTACATAGCAGTAACATGATCCACACCTTATCACTCCATTTTAGAACAATGAACCCCTTAGACCCATCCATAATCAGTAATTCATACATCCAGGTGGGTACTTGACCATTTCCATATTTCATCCTTATTCCCATACCCAAATCCACAAGAACAGACCAGATCCAAAGTAATGCATGAAGAAGCTAATGCAATGGCAGGATGCCAAATTGCATATAAAGTCATGATCCAGATTATGATCCAATAGACAATTAACTCAAGGGACCACATCCTCCAACCAAGAGCAAGAAAAGTCAACTGGGAAATGGCCACAGTAAAATAATCACTCAATCATACCATCCTTATACCTCCAAATGCCATAAAGCCATATGCCACAAATACCACCATAGAAGGAACCAAAACCCAAGAAAAGAATCCAATCCTCCCAAAAAACCTCCTTATATCCCCTATACAAGTTCAAGACACCTCTACCCTCTACCCTTCTCCTCCTTATTACTTCATCCCAAATACCAACCCCAATAATGATTTAATAGACCAAGAAACAGATGAGAAAACAACAGTTGATGCATCAGTATAGCAATCAACATAAAGAAAATGTAGAAGATCAAAGTAATGCTCAAAGTATTATGCTTACTTGAGATCATGCTAAGTTGCACCTTCCAATAACACTGCTCCATATAACTTCCAGGGATATATACCTGTCACTAAAAAAGTCCCAAGAAAAGAAATCAAACCATGGGATAAGCCAAAAAATTGCTCATACCCATGTTTGATAAAAGCAAAAAGACCAAAAATCCCACCCCCTCCAATCAAAGTAATATGATATTTCAAAACATGTCCCCTGTACACCAAAATTGATAAACTCCATTACCCTGCACCCCCTTATACCAACATCCCTTTGCCCTTCCCCAAAAACCCATAGATGTATGATTAGACCAATAAATGGGGATAGAAACAAGTGCTGAAGTGCCATTATAGCATTCAACAGAAAGTAGGTGACAAAGATTAAAGTGAAAGCCTTTCTTAGTATATTAATGAACTGAATAACCCTATCACACCATAAATCCATAAAACTTCCCAAGGCTAATCTAAGAGTATTCCAAACACAATGAGGATAGATGAATAACCAAAAAAACCAGAAGAACAGAAATAATTCACACACCAAAATCCAAACACACCAATGACCAAATTTACACCAAATCTCACATGTATACCCAAGAAATGAAGTCAAACTCTATAAAGAACCAAAAAGATGTTCTAAAATGGATTTGGCAGTATCAAGCCTACAACTACATCCAAAACCCCACTTGCTAAAATAAGAATTTTTAAAACACCACCCACTGAATGATAAAGAAATAAGGTTCCATACAGACCTCCAATCCTCCCAAAAAAACCTCCTTATAACACCAAATCAAGATCAAAGAACCTATCTCCTCTACCCTACTCCCCCTTATATCCTCATCTGTCATCCCAAACCCAAAACCCCCCATGAATGTTATTTTGACAAAGAAAATGCCTGCATATAAGAGAGCAAAGTAAATTGCAAGGCATCATCCCCCCATCCCATATAAACCCAAGTGTTTCCCAAGTGTATCCCATAGCACCCCCCCAAACAGAACCCACCCCTTTTTTGGATCTCATTTGCACAATATTTCCTCACTCTTAAATATCTCTCATCCATAAAGATTCTCAACAAGTTAATCCACAGATTCTGAAAATTCCAACACAAAATCCACCCAATCATCTCATACCAAATATCAAAATCACTGGCCATGATCAACAAAGGAAGATTTATCACAGAATACACCCTTTTCCAATCCAAGACCCAACACCACAGCAACTCTTTTCACATGCTCACTGTTTCTGATCCTCAATCCCATTAGTTTCATCTTGATGAGATCAATGATTTGCCTAGCTAGATAAAAAGCAGTCCTATGCTTATCAGAATGAAGTCTTTGATTTCTTTCCTGCCATAACATGTATACCACAGCAGCTAAGGCTAGCCTGTGAATCACACTCCATATAGTGTTAGTGCAAGGAGATAAGGCCAACCTTGCTATCAAGTTGGAACATATATTGGCATGTCCTCTCATGCTCTGGATGATATCATACACACCATATAAACCTTCCAATGCTTTCCATACTTCTTGAGCATAACCACATTCCACAAATAAATGACTGTGAGATTCCACAGCATCATGACATAGCACACAAATATCATTATCAATCACCCCCCAGGAAGCCAATCTGTCCAATGTTCTTAGTTTTTCCTTTATAGCAAGCCATAAAAAGAAGGCATGCCTAGGTATACCTTGACTGAACCAAACCATTCTAGACCATGTTACTTCATCATACTCATGATACATATCCTTCCACATAGTAGCCACCTTAAAATAAACTAAGGCACCATCCTTGCATTTTCATCTCAGCTTGTCTTTAACATTCTCCACAAGAGTATGCATAAACTGTTTGAGAAACTCCCCATGCTTACACCAAATTTCAGTTGGCCATACCCATACTCCATCAACATAAACTTCATGAACTTTCATATCTAGCCTCATTTTAGCCATATAGATTTCTCTTTTAGAAATAATATCACATAATGGACCACCAGGATGCCAATAATCAAACCATATAGAGACTGATTTACCATCTCCCAAAGTGTGAACCACATGATTTCTCAACAAATCTCTAAATCTCACAGCCTTTCTCCAAAACCATGGAGCATCAAAAACTTCACCCACTTCCCAGAAATTTCTTCCCTTCAACCTGTACTCATGTATCCACTTGACCCAGAGAGAATCCCCATGTTCAATTATCTTCTAGATTTGTTTAGCAAGCAGGACTTTGTTCCACAACTTCAAAACCTTTACCCCTAATCCTCCATTATCTCTTGGCAAACAAACAACCTTCCAAGAAACTTTGGCCTTGCCTTTTATTGCATCACCTTTACTCCATAGAAAATTCTTTAGCAATTTCTTAATCTCTTTTATTACAGAAATGGGAAGAAGGAACAAGGATGCCCAATACATACTTACTGAAGACAGAACATAATTTATTAATTGAAACCTTCCAGCAAAAGACAAAGATTTATTCTTCCAATCCAAAATTCTTCTTCTTATTTTGTCAATCAAACCCAAACAATCCTTGTGGAACAACTTAGTGGATAGGAGAGGAACACCCAGGTACCTGACAGGTAGTGATCCCAACTTGAATGGCAAAATCTTTAAAATTTCACATCTGTTAGCACTTAGCACCTACAACATTGCCAAGGTAAGAAGTACTCTTTGCAAGGCTAGGCTTTAATCCAGAAACACTACTAAAGTGAAACAAAGCATCCTTAAGTACCAAAACAGAGCTGGCATCACCATGGCAAAACCTGAGAAGATCATCAGCAAAACAAAAGCCTTTCACATTTAGGATGGAACTTGAAACTTTCACTGTTCTTGATTCTTCTTTTAACCATCAAGGTCAAAACTTCCATAACCAAAGTAAATAGATAAGGAGAAAGAGGATCTCCTTGCCTAATTCCCCTCAAACCAGGAAAAAAATCATGATGTTCTCCATCCACTCTAATTGTAAAAGAAGCAGTAGATACACACATCATGATCCAGTGTACCATGCATGGATGAAAACCAAATTGAACCAAAATAAACTTCAGAAATCCCCAATTCACAGTGTCATAGGCCTTCTGGATATCAATTTTAAATGCACACCTCTTAATCCCCCTCTGCCTATGATAACTTCTCATTAATTCCTGAGCCAAAAGGATATTATGACTAATCTGCCTCCCAGGAATGAATGCAGATGATTGGAATCAACAAGACCATTAAGAGATCCTTTAATTCTGTTCACAAGGATTTTGCTAATGCACTTAAAAAGTACATTACAACATGCAATTGGCCTAAAATCAGCAACATTTGTAGGACACTGCACCTTGGGAACAAGTGCAATAACAGTGGCATTAACTTCATTCAACAACTTCCCATTCTCAAAAAATTGCTGAATGGCCAAACACACATCCTTACCAATCATAGGCCAAGCTCTCTTGAAGAAATATGAGGAAAAGCCATCAGGACCAGGGGCTTTAGTGTCCTCAATATCAAAAATGGCAATACGGATCTCCTCATCACAAACCTTTCTAACCATGAAATCAGCTTGTTGTTTAGATAACCTGTTCTGAAAAAGATTGATAGGGTCAATAATATTACTCACAGAATCTTCAGTCCCCAAAATGGATTTAAAATGTTTAACAAACTGCTCAGGAACATTCTGACCAATGAAACTGTTACCCTCCATGTCTTTTATTTCTTCAATTCTTCTATTATTAACTTTAGACTTAACCACCTTGTGAAAGTAGGCAGAATTTGAATCACCTTCCTTTAACCAGTGCACTTTGGCCCTTTGTTTCAAAAATTTCTCTTCAGCAATCATGGCATCCTTTAAAGCCCTGAGATAAAAATCCCCCTCAAATTGCAGATCACCATCATCATTGTCAATCCAACTCAGCCCTCGATTTTCTGACATTTTCAAACACATTCCCATTCTGAATGTTAATCATAAACTCCCAATCACAACAAGCTAATTACTCAATATATGTCTAATAAGCTCAACAAACTAGAGAGAGAAAGTCTAGAGAGAGAAAGTAGATCTTGAATTAGTCACAAATCCGATATTACAATACAATGCACTCTAGAACATTATTACAAGATTACAAACACAAACCCTTATATACTCACTATCTAATACAAAGACTTAATGGCTAAGGAAACTAAACTTACTTTGACTAACTATTACAAGGTCAATGTTGACTTTTACACATTGACTTTCCTATTAAATCTTGGATACAATATTTAGACTTAACAATCTCCCCCTTTGTATTCAAGATTTAATAAAAATTTGATATTGATCTTTAGCTCTTGATTCTTCAGCTTTTGTCTCATAGAAGCTTTCACAATCTTTACTCTTTTGGCCTTTGAAGAATCTTGGAAAGTCTTTTTCAACATTTAAGCTCTGAAAGTCAACAAGCCTTGAACAAAACTGGAAACTTGAAACTTTGAAAACAGCTTTGTAAACTTTAACTCTGAAAAATCTTTTGACTTTGATCAAACTTGTATCTTCATCACTTTGATCTCTGAACCATCTTTGGAAGAACAAACTTTCACGAATCATCTTGATTTAACTTTGAACATTCTTCCTTCAGAATCTTTTGGCTTTGAATTTATTTATCAGACTTGAACTTTAAATCAGCGGAAGCAAATTGAAATTCTGACTTGAACTTCGAACTTGAACTCTGAAATTGAATCTTTATAATTCTCCCCCTTTTTCATGATGTGAGCATCATTATCATCAAAATATCATCAATTTCAGCATAATGATTTCCCCCTTTGTGAATCAACAAACAATCTCCCCTTGATATTGCCGTACTTTTGATCTGAAGTGCCGAATCATGAACAGTATATATCCGAATCTTTTCAAATTCAGACATAATGAGCGTGTAACCCTGATTCAACAAATGAAACAGTTAGAAAGCCTGTCGGTAACACAAAGTTACTGTGTACAACGAATGTACAATATAAGGAGTTGGTTTGATGTTGACTCCCCAGGACTTCCATTCAATCGTTGAAAGACACAAGGTAATTCTATGAATGTCCTGACATAAAAACATATTCTCTGTGTGCTCGTGCTTGTGTTTTGAAAGAATTAGCACAATGATTGTGTTTCATAAAGGCTCAAAATATGTAAATCACTGAGACAGGGTCGAAGGTGGGGCAACTTTCCTTCTTTTTCAATATCAGTATCTTCCAAGAGAAGATCCGATAGATTTTGTGTTGCTTCTCCAGAAAATGTGAAACATTCTCTTTTTAAGAAAAGAATGAGTAGCTGGTGGGGTTGTATGCAAGAGATGGCATGGGCTATTTGCCTATTTCAATGATGATCACCAAAGAAATGTGAACCAATCAGTAATGTGGTTGCCCGGCTCAGAAAGATGTTTGGTGCAGAGTTCTGATATTCTTTTAACTCTGTTCTCTCACCCTCTTTCTTTTAAACATTTAAGCTCACATCTAACCAATCTCTCATTTCCATTTTATCTCAGCTCACTCCCACACTCAATTCTTTTAAACCCCTCTCCCCTCAATCACTCAAATGATTTCTTCCGGGGTAGGAAACACTGGTTATCGTGAATCCATGGAAGATCTATTAAGCACTCACACTGAATCCCATGTTCCTAAAAGTACATGCTTATCAATGATTTTCTTGACATGTAAAGCACAAGAAATCATATGTCAGTGTATGTATTCTCATCAAAAATCATATATGAAATTTGAGCATTTGAACTTTGAAGATTTCTCAAAACAAGAATATTGAATGAATGAAATGAAGTCAAGAGAATTGTTTTGAGAATCTGACAATGAATCAAACAGTTCGGGTATCAAAGAATTGGATATTTGTTTATATGAACAAATATAAACAATTTATCAATGAAAGCACAAATATGTAAAAAAATGAATGATGCTCAACAACTTTGAATTTCAAACGGGAGTATTACCATCGAAAAATTGTTTGAATTTGAAACATGGTAATAACAATTTCAAATAAAATACTGAACCGGTGTGTATGAATACTTGACAGTATATGGACAAGATAATACAAAAGTATTGATCTTTGGAAACACACGGTCAGTTAAACATTAAGCTCAAAATTTGAAAAACATTTAAAATCACACTTCTAAATTCATAAAATCTTTTGAGAATAAGAAGTGGTTTGAACATTTAAGAAATTGTTTTTCATGTTTGAAAGTTGTTCTTCTTTCAAACAATCAGAGATCTAGGATCAGAAGATTTTTACCTTTTTAGCTCCCCCTCAAATCATGATAATATGATTTATGTCTTTTTAGCTCCCACTGGATATTAGCATAATATCCTTCTTTGATCATTGATGAACGGGTCCTGATCTGTCATGTGATCAGAAGCCACTTTATTCATATTATTTATTTAAAAAATAAAAGACAGAAAGCAGTAAAACGGTTTATAGAGTGAGTTCTGATCTGAAGTAATCAGAAGTCATCACCTTTACTCCCCCTTAAATTAAGCATCTGAAATATGTCAGTTAAAACAGGATAGAGATCAAACACTCCCTTTTGAATTGTTAGACCATCAATATCAGAAAAATCTAGCAAAGAAAAAGTATAAGATAGAGATCAGATCAATTCACTCGGGATGAAGACCATCAATATCCATCGAATGCAAGCATACAGGAGTAAGGTAATGTTGTTAAGCTTTTAGGAGAGAGCATTACGAAGAAAGCCAAATTTTGTCCAAACCAGTCTCTCTCAATTAAAAATCATGGTCCTTCCATCCATGAAAACACCCTCCCAAACAAAAACATTTCCAATCTATACGGACATGGTCATGTTTCCTTGGTTCATGTATTGGTCTGGATTAATGTAATGTTGTTCTTACAAACCTTGATCTTACATGATGTGAAAAGGATATATTCAAGTTTTCACATAATCTATCTATGTATACCCATCAAGGAAGACAAAAACATATAATATATTTATGAATCTCCCATCGAGATGAAGGCACACTAAAACATATAATCTATCTATGAATCTCCCATTGAGATAAAGGCAATAATGAAAGTATTTTAGTAGGGGACAACTATACTATAATACTAATGTGCAGAAACTAGCTAATCTATAGAAAACTTAACCAAAATCAGAAACTAAACAAAGTGCAATAAACCGAAAAGGGTATATCCAAGTTTTCAAATAAGCAAAACACATAAATAAAAAGTAAATTCATATTCAAGCTATGATTGTGTGAAAAGGGTATATCCAAGTTTTCACATAATCTATGTATACCAAATCAGGGAATACTAAAACATATAATCTAATCTATGAATCTCCCATGGAGATGAAAGCACACTAAGGCAATAATAAAAGTATTTTAGTAGAGGACAACTATACTATAATACTAATGTGATTGTGCAGAAACTAGTTAATCTATATAAAACTTAACCAAAATACAGAAACTAAACCAAGTTCAGTAAACCAAAGTCATGATCATTTATACAATTCATATATATATAGCACATCTCAAAGTACGGTTAAATAATGGTAAATACTTTATATGAGAGAGTTGTAGTTTGCAGAAGTTAAAGCATGATTAAAGGGTTGTGGTATATGAGATGTATACAACCACATCATTATTACTCAACTTTTCTTAATAGTTTAATTAAATCGAAACCCCCTCAACATCTACAAAAGGTACATGATTATCCATACTACATTATAAAGCATATTTGTGAAAAGTCTTAAAAACAATCTACAATGCATAAGATACTTTTTCTTATTGCACAAATATTCTTTACAAACTCAACAAATTGAAATCAGTTTTTTCAATAAACAAGGTTTTGGATTTGAAAAACGAAACAAAAACACAGAGGTTAGAACCGGAATGAACAAAATGCTCAGTGGAAGCAATTTGGCATTCCTCACAGATCAAGTTGCAATTTTTATGTGTTTATTGAAAAAATTGATATTACATTTTAGGTTTATTTCAGACTTTTGCTATTTAACTAATAAAAACCCTAACCTAAATTATATATCAACTCAAAGAACAAGTACAATAGCAATCTAATAATCAAAATCAATTTCATCAACAAAAAAAGCCCTAATCTAAATCATAACATCATCAACAAATACAATAAAAAAATCAAGTCAAAATCAAAACATCTAAGATAAGGACTCAAAAATTTACCAATTTTTTTGATTCCAAACTTGAAGGTTGCAGCGATATGGTTAGAAACCGAAAGCGGGAAGAAGATGGAGGTCCAGTCGTCGGAGGTAGGAGAGAGTGAGAGTTCGAGTTCGTCGGAGTGCAGGTTATATAGATACCGAGAGAGAGAGAGAGAGAGAGAGAGAGAGAGAGAGAGAGAGCGGGAAAA
Source organism: Arctium lappa (assembly GCA_023525745.1). Taxonomy (NCBI): domain Eukaryota; kingdom Viridiplantae; phylum Streptophyta; class Magnoliopsida; order Asterales; family Asteraceae; genus Arctium; species Arctium lappa. Next base: position 940,437 of record CM042049.1, read on the forward strand.
GAAAAATTGGTGTCATTTGAGCATTTCCAAACACTTTTTTCTATAGAGTCAAAAAAATTACATTTAATTTCAATAATTTATCTAATTTAAATTTTTCAACATTAATTATACTACTAAAATGTTAAATACCATTAGAGCATATGCACTCATGAACCTCTAAAGAGGTTCATAACTTTGTCAAATCAGTTTTCTCTCTCTACCACATCAGTTTTCTCTTTCTTACTCATTTTATAAACCTTTCTTTCCCAATCATAGACCGGTTCATGATTTATATAATAAAAAACTACAATATTAAATTATAACAATTAAAAATTACTTTTTACAATTAAAAAACGATAATTATAAATTAAAATTGTAAAAACCATAATAATCAAAAAGATATGTAAAATGAAGGATACATGAATGAAAACCATAAAAAAATGAAAGATAATAAATAAAAATTATGACGAAATATAAAAAGTTATTGAAATAGATTAATTATAATATGGTTTATTAAATAAATTACTTTTATATTGCAATATGTATGAGAAGATATAAAAATATAAAATGAAAATAAGCTAATTAATAATTGTTTATTTATTGTTTAATGAATATTATTATGTTGTGGTACCAAATTTTAATAAATGAACCGGTTCCTAACCATGAACTGGTTCATGCCATGTAGGCATGGACCTCTTCCTCTCAATGGGATCTTAGAAAACAAAGTGGTTCTTCATGTGATGACTTGGCATCATGAACCTCCCATTGGGGATGCTCTTAGTTATCTAATTTCAAAAATTTTAGATTGTTCTTTATATCTTAAATGCCACATTAATTTCAACAATAAATGCAATTTATAATCAAGGATGCATGAATGTTGATTCATCTGAATATGATCCCTGTTTTGTAACGATCTTTACATGAAGCTACATGGATATAATTCCCGTGGAACGTGCACAGGTTCTTGTACTTTTGGGTTTGATTGCCCGCCAACGGAATTGAATCTTAGGAATCGTGACGTCTCTCCCCTCCCGACTTCCACACACCATGGAAATACATAAATTGTAAAATTTTAATATCTACAAATGCTATTAAGATCAGTTAAAAGAGTCTTATTAATTATGCTTCCTCAAGCTCGATGGATTCCCCATAATTTTGTTGCAAATATAGCTTACTCCATGCATTCTAATTAGAGGAGTTTGGTCTGTCATGTCATGTCATGTCATGTCATGTCTGATCCAATAAAAAATGGCATAAGTTGTCCTTTGAAGGCCTGAAATGAGCCTTTATGAGTCCTAGTCCGTATAACTGTTGTTCTACAAGTTAAGAAAGACGAGAATCAACAAATTCGCTTTTCTATTAAAAAAAATTGCAATTATGTGACCTTAATCACCATTCGCCTTTCATGTTATAACTTATCTTGCTTGTTTTTTACATATTCGATTAGGTTTGGGTTCATTTCAAGGTTTTTCATGTGAAGGTTCTATTTTTTTCTGATAAAAACATGGCATTTTACTGTAAAGGTCTGACGAGATCAACTGATCCAACGGCTTATATTTAGGGGTCGTTTACCAAAATGCTTACCGGCAAAAATATTACCCTCACTTACTTTATTGTATAACATTCCCAACCATCAAAAATGATTGTTGGTAAGCGTCTTAAACCCGGTAAGCGCTTACCGAGTAAGAGTCACTTCCCTCACTTACCGGGTAAGACTCTCGGTCCTTGTTATGGCTCTTACCGGGTAAGATTCTAGGTAGTTTCTATACTCAATAGCTTAGGACTGTAAGATAAGTAATACCAGTAAACGAACCCTATCCTATGAACTTATGTCACATAAAAAGCCAACATTTAATTCTTTCACCAAATCCACCATTTTCAAATTCTCTTATCCTTCACATGCCATGCCCACACAATTTTCTTGGCCCTCAAACCACCACCCCCTACCTTCCAAAACCAATCTTTCATGGCAATTTTCTCACCTCACAATAACCAAACTTCTAATCACCAATAGCAATACACCCCCCCCCCCCCTTCACTCTCTATCTTCTTCATTCCACTTTCTCAACAACAACAACCACCACCACCACCACCAACCACCACCATCACCACCATGGCACAAAACAACCCACCTGATCGGAGAAACTCCAACACCCAACTGTTAGAAGAGCTTGAAGCTCTCAGCCAAACACTCAACAACACCAACACTTCGTCGATTCCGTCGACCAAGAATCGAAGAACCAACTCGCTGGTTCTCTCCCGGGCCTCAATCCCTCCGATACTCTCCACCGGAAAAACCGATCATGCTGATGATGACGACGATCACGACGGGATGATCAAGCTGAACCCTAAACCCCGGGCGAGACGCATGTCGTTATCGCCATGGCGGTCTCGACCGAGTGAAGAAGCGAGCCAGAAACAACAAACGCCGATCGTCTCCAAGAATCTGTTTCAAGACAACAAACCCGGAAAACAAGATTCTTCGTCATCGTCGTCGGAGAAGAAGGGATTGTGGAACTGGAAGCCGATTCGGGTTCTTTCGCATATCGGGAAACAGAAGCTGAGCTGTTTGTTATCGGTGGAAGTCGTGACCGTTCAAGGACTTCCCGCGTCGATGAACGGACTCCGGTTATCGGTTTCGGTAAGGAAGAAAGAAACAAAAGATGGTGCAGTTCAAACAATGCCTTCAAGGGTGTCTCAAGGAGCTGCTGATTTTGAAGAGACTTTGTTTGTGAGGTGTCATGTGTACTGCACCCCGGCCGGGAGCGGAAATCCCCGGGCGAAATTCGAGCCCCGCCCGTTTGTAATCCACGCTTTTGCAGTCGATGCCGAAGAGCTCGATTTTGGCCGGCATGCTATCGATTTAAGCCAATTGATCCAGGAATCGATCGACAAGAACTTTGAAGGAACGAGGATTCGGCAATGGGATATGAGCTTTAATCTATCCGGAAAGGCGAAAGGGGGCGAATTAGTCATGAAACTCGGGTTTCAGATCATGGAAAAAGAGGGGGGAGCTGGTATTTATAATCAAGTCGAAGGGCCGAAATCGGGTAAATCGAAAATGTTTTCGCCTTCGATCGGGCGTAAACAATCGAAATCATCGTTCAGTGTTCCCAGTCCGAGGATCCCGAACCGAGCAGAGGTGTATACACCTTCTCAACGAGCCGGGAATGTCGATTTTCAAGGGATTGATGATCTGAATCTTGATGAACCGCCACACGAACCCGTGGCAGCGGTGGCGGTGGTGGCAGTGTCGCCACCGCCATCTCAGATGACAGAAGAGCCGGAGTCGAAGGTGGAGGATCTCGACCTTCCGGATTTTGAAGTTGTAGACAAGGGGATTGAAGTGCAAGATAGAGATGGAACGGACGGAACACATTCGGAAGATAATTCAGACAAAAGATCCGTCTCGAGTGAGGTCGTGAAGGAAATCGTGCAAGATCAAGTTCATTTGACTCGGTTATCGGAGCTCGATTCGATAGCGCAGCAGATCAAAGCGCTTGAATCTATGATGACGGAGGAGAAGAACGAAGAAAATGATGAAGAAACGGAATCACAACGATTAGATGAAGATGAAGACAAAGTGACTCGGGAATTCTTCCAAATGCTCGAGCACGAAGACGGGAAAGAAGATCGTTTCGAGCATGAAAATGCTGCTTCGGAAACAGCTGACGAGGGTGACATGAAGGTTTTCGTACCGGATCTTGGGAAGGGATTAGGGTGCGTAATTCAGACAAGAACCGGAGGCTATTTGGTATCGATGAATCCATTCGACAACCTAATGGGAAAGAAAGACACTCCGAAACTCGCAATGCAGATATCGAGACCAATGGTTCTCGCATCAAACGAGTCAACCGGGACCGAATTGTTGCAGCGGATGGCAGCAATCGGATTCGAAGAACTCAGCTCGGAAATCTTATCATTGATGCCGATGGAGGAACTCGTGGGAAAAACGGCCGAACAGACGGCTTTCGAAGGGATCGCTTCAGCAATCATCAGTGGCCGGAACAAAGAAGGAGCCACTTCGAGCGCGACCCGTGCCATTACGATCGTTAAATCCATGGCCGCCGGTATGACTTTTGGAAGAAAAGAGCGGATTTCATCAGGAATTTGGAATATGAACGAGAATCCATTGACGGGCGACGAAATACTTGCATGTGCATTGCAGAAAATCGAAGAAATGGCAGTTGAAGCATTAAAAGTTCAAGCAGATATAACGAAAGAAACCGCACCTTTCGATGTTTCCCCGAGCAACAACAGTAAAGACGGAAGTCACCCATTGACAAACGCTATACCCCTAGAAGATTGGATGAAAGATAACAGCATCGTTACTTCCGAAAACGAACACGAAACCATCACCATATCGGTCGTACTCCAAATGCGGGACCCTCTACGACAATACGAGGCGGTTGGCGGTCCGCTTATCGCGCTGATCCACGCCACATCCGTTGAAGCCGAACCAGCTCAAGAAAAGAGATTTAAAGTCACGAGTTTAAACGTTGGTGGTCTGAAACTAAGAAGCGGAGGAAAAAAGAACGATTGGGACACGGAGAAGCAACGGCTAACCGCGATCCAATGGTTGGTGGGTTACGGTCTCGGAAAGGCGGGGAAGAAAGGGAAGCGTGTGATGGTAAAGGGTCCGGACCTCTTGTGGAGCTTATCTTCGCGTGTGATGGCCGACATGTGGCTTAAATCAATAAGGAATCCGGACGTCAAGTTCACAACATGAAGAAATTACAGTTGGTTTTAGGGTGGTATACTTGTACAAACCTGAAGACAACTTCCGTAAGTTTTTGTATGAACATACAGCACGTTATTGCATAAGAAGGATCAGAAACAAAACTCGAGAGATCAATAAGTTTTCAAGACCTCATATACTATATATTTAAAGTTTCTTTTGTAATGTACCTATAAGTAGCTTTGTTAAGTTTTCGATTATTCGTTACGTTGTTTGTTTATTCGTTTGCCACGATCATCGACTTATTGAAATTGAAACTATTTGCTACTTAACAGTTCCTTAATTACGAATTTACGACTGCATTGTTCCAATTCCAACACAAGAAGTTTTCTTTATAGAGTTTCAGTAAAAACATATCATCTCTTTGATGCATTTTATCAAACACCTTATCCGCATTCATAAGATGCATTTTATCAATCAGCAAAACATGAACATCAAATTTGCACCAGGGAAAACCATTAATTACAATCAAACATCCACCATTTTCAACAGGATCATTTTGACTTAGTCAAACAGAACAAAAAAAGTCAAAATCAAGAATCTGAAAGTACCTCGAAAACTATATATACCTGTTCATGTAAAACACGATACCGTAAAGAGATTGCTGCAAGGCCACGACAATCGTACAGAACAAGATGAGTTTTTACATTATGTCCGTTTTTCTTCAGAAGTCGAATTGCTGCTGCTCGTATGAGAATTGGTTTGACTTTCTGGTTGCGAGCCCGTTTGACCATTCACCGAGTTCTGTTCCGCCTGCTGATCATCTAACTTGACATTCGACTTGAATGGTCTCTCAAAATTACGAGCAGTTCCCGGATCAATTCCCAAATTGTTGAACTTCTGATCCTGCAAATACGTATAATTTATATAAACCAAAACAAACGAACCCAGTATATCCCACCCGAACCAAATCAGGATTTTTTTTCGAACATTAATTGATTATCTAAACGCACGTGGTAAAGAAGCGCTTACACTTTGCAAAGCTTCAAGCTTTTTTTGCAACGCTTCATGCTCGGCCTGAATACGGAAAGGAACACCATGCTTTTGACGCACGTTATTTTGAGCCAAATCTTCAGTAATGTCGCTAGCGGTGGTTGCAAAAGGATGATTTGCCGGGATCCATCGAACGGTATCGGGGTCCACGTCGGAAGGTATCGGATCACCTTCTTTAAGGAATATTGTCGGTCTCTTCCACTGATAGGCTCGTGACCTCCTTTTTTGATGTATGTTTTGCTCTTCTCTTGTTAGAGTCACCGGAGCCAAACGATAAACTTTTCCGCACATTTCGACCGACAAATTGTTCTTACTGATCTTTACTAGTGGATTATCGAATGGATCGTCGTACATTGGTGTCCTTGATCTGTAAATAGAACATTTTTGGTTCATAAGTCACAAGCAACATCGAACTTTCCAATTTATTCGATTCTATGGGTCCCATTTTCATCGTGAATTAAGACGAACCCACAAACTATAATCAAATGTTCCTATTTAACGTAACAACGTTTCCAAACTTCCTACTTTTTACCCATTTTGACATGTAACTTGTTGATCTTATAACATCTGATGACGTGGTTGTCGAGTTTATCGTTTACCTTCGCCGTAACCCTTTCGTAAATAGGTATCCACGTTACCAAATGTTACAAAATCAGCAAGTTAACGGTTAACATGGGTACAAGGACTCGAGCAAATATACATGTTAAGCTTTTCATAACCATTTAAATAATAATAAATAAATAAATAATGATTGAGAAAGAGTTGGAGTCATACATGCCTCTTCTATCAGAATTTAGCTGGCCACGCCTGACAAGATCAGCAACTGATCCGGGGCGTTTGTACCTTAACTTCCTCGCCACATAAACTCTCACGGCAACAATCAACACGGTAGCTGCTATACAAAACCCTAAGACAAATTTGGAACGAGGAGAGCTTTTTACCTGTAAAAAAGAGGAAGAAAACGTCATACATTGGCCCAGCGGTACCCGGGTTACCGGTAGATCCCAACCTCCTAGAGGTCAAGGGTTCAAATCTTACCAACAGTGAGAAGCGTGTGTGAGTTTTCTCGTACAAAAATGAACAGAGTGAGGCATACTCTGTTCATCCCAAAATAAGCGTCCACTTTCAAAAATAAGTGCATACTTCCCAATTCTACCCTTGATTACGAGATGGAGAAATTGATTGTCTTTACTACCCCTATTATTAAATGTAAAATTGTCATTTCCACAATATAGTTCTTTAATGTCTCACCCCACCATCTTTACTAAAACATGGCTACATTGGAGTTGTAATGCGACTTAAAAGATTTCACAAAAATCTTCACATCATAAAAATGGAAACCAACAAATGAAAATGACTTAGACCTGGCAAAAACTGACACGACACGTTAACCCGACACGAACTCGACACGAAATAAACGGATTTGGGTAATACATTTCAACCCGTTTACACGACACGACACGACACGAAAATTAAATAGGTAAGGTCGGGGTCAAAATTTTCAATTCGAAAATGACCCGAATAACCCGTTTATATATATATATGTGTGTGTGTGTGTGTATATATTAGAAGTTTTCTTTTTAATGCTTTGGATTTTTAACGTTTTAGATTTGGTTAGAATTTATAAGTTTGAACTATAAAATTTGGATTTCTAATGCTTTCATTTGAATTTTGGATTTGTATTTTTTTGTGAATTTTCGATTTTAACTTTTAGTTTTATAAATGTTAAACGGGTTAGGCGGGTCGTGTCGGGTTAAGCGGGTCAGGTTAGGGTTGAGATTTTCTAGCCCGTTTATTAAACGGGTCGAGTTAGGGTTAGACACTTTCAACCCGTTTAACTTTGAACTCGGCACGACACGTTTGCCAGGTCTAAAAATGACAAACAAATACATCGATATTTCACACCTAATTGTTCTACCGTCTACGTATTAACCCGACCCCAAACATCAAAGTCAACATCAACCAATCACCAACATGTCATTACCGAAACATTATGCAAACACTACTTCATTTCCATGAAATTTCCAACGATTTCCATTAGGGGATGCCCAATAAAAACTATGACATTTCCTTTTTTATGCATTTTGTCATCTTAAAATTACCTATGCGCCATTATGTTTGCAAATAAATTGATGAACTAACCAGGGTCCACAAGATCCGTTCATTTATCCTTATTTACGGCAATTCACATATTTGATAAATAATCAAACGCTTTCCATAAACCATGAGCCAAATCAAACATTGCAATTTTCATAAGACAAAAGGGAGTGCTAAACGATAATAGCAAAAAAATTGGTCACCACAAGAATTATGAAGTTATGCCATAGGGACGAAGAACGTACCAAAAAAACAACGGGTGGGAGAGAGATGATTGTTTCTTGTAGTCTTGACACTTGATGTCGTAAGACCGCCATGCCATTGCTTTCTGATTTTTCAAGGATCGTTTCATCCTTAACGGGATTATCTTCACCGGATGGCAACGAATTGCCTGAGGCTCTAACAAAGAAATCTCTATATTTGTTCTTCACATTCCAAATTCGGTATCTTTCTTTAAACCCTAGTTGTGGTTTAAGGTCCAATGCATTTGTTGAAACTCGATGCTTCAAGAAGACAAAAAATGGAACTTTAATTAATCATGAACAATTGAAAACCAAAGTAAGTGTTAGGATCAATAATTATACACACACACACACAATACCAACTTGCAGGAAACAAGAAATTAGAGACGGTATTTATGCAGTTCAACAATTTCCTTACATACATGGTCGTTGCTAGAATTTTATTATATTCTAGCAAATTTCAGTAGTACATTCAAAATAGAAAAGATTGATTCTTACTATAAGAAGAGCATACAAATATACGTAAGACTAGAAAATTGTTATCCTAATTGTTGTTGTACCCCACTTTTCTTATTGATATTTGGAGCCGCAAAGTTGTACTCGAGTCTACACTATCCAACGCTAAGATCTGAAAAGGCTTAACCCTATTCATATGGCAGGTTCCATTAATCATGAATGTTGTAACATATTCATCATGAATGTTGTAACATATTCATCATGAATATGTAATTCATGATGAATAACACCTCCATATTCATCATGAATGTGTATTCACGATGAATCTTCATCTTGAAGAGGGACACGTGACGCACTGATAATGAGAAAAGCAGACTGAAAACAAGAAGTGTTAGAACAAAATTTAATGTTAGGGGTTGTTTGTTTTTTTAAAAATACCTCTTAATGGCTCTTAAGTATGAATCGTTCAGACCTTTTGATATTCAGACTGTTTGTATTTTTCCGGTTTTCATAACCTCTTATGGCTCTTAAATACATCTGAAATAAGAAGTGGTGGCCTAACTTCTTAAAATCTCTTATCGCCGCCTCATTTCATTATGCTCTCCTTTCTCTCAAGACGTCACCAGACGTTACAAAAACAAACAGTCCTATAGTTTCACATTTCATACTTCAGCACCACCTCTTATTAATCAGAAGTGAAATAAGACTTCAAACCTCTTAAAAACAAACGCCACCTTAGTTACTAACTCAAAATCAAACGAATATGTAGTGTCCCTTATGCTGAATAATAAAGGTATCAGTTATTTTATCTATCGTCAAAACAGTCATTATTAATCTTAGCTAATCTATTCGAGTTTTAGAAGTCAAAAGTAATCTCTAAGTTCGGTACAGAGGTAGTATTTCTCCAACACTATCAAATACGACCAATACCCGCATTAAAAAAAAAGATTTAATTTCTTACACAAATTATAAGAACAAACAAGTGTTGATTGGATCAATCCACTTATACTTAGAAGGTGTTTCATGTTTCGATGTACAAAATTCGAAAGTAATCGATTAGCTTATCCTTTAGGGGTCAAAGAATTAGTTTGATACTAACAGCAACCATAATTTTTCTCATATTTAATCTATTACTTTCTTAAGTAATCAAAATGGACATCCAAACAACCCCCTCAATTACCCACTACACAAAAATCAATTCTTTCACATGTAATGAGAAAAAAACAGGCATTAATTCTATTCACTAAAAATCACCAATACCCACATAAGAAAGATTGAATTTTTTCACATGAACAAAGAAATCTTGCTTAAATTCATTACCCACATGAGAAATACTCCAAATTTACACAAATTCAAACAAAAAAAGAACACCCTAAAAGCAAGAAACATCAACTCATTATTGGAAAACACAAGAACCCACATGAGAAATAGCGATGTTTGTTAACTTATTTGACTAAAATCTGCAATGCCCAGATAAAAGATTGAGATTTTGAGCAAGATACATACCGGAATAGAAATAGGATGCAATTGCAGGGGCCAAACGGAAGCCATTTCAGTGACGAAAGTATAATCCCATGGTGGAAATAAAATCTAGGGTTTCAAATGAAAACTAGATTTAGGGTCAAGATGAAGAAATTGAGGGTTTGGTTTTCGCAGATTGTGTTTTTTTTTTACTTTTTAGAAATGTTGAAAATGGTGAAGGTCGATGAGGTATGTTTGGCTGCAATGGGATCTCCCTATCACGCAGTGAATCAAAAATACAAGTTTTTTTGGGATTTTTTTTATTTTTACAAAAATTAAATAGAAACTTTATCAAAGAATTGAATTTGGATTTTTTTTTGAACGGAATTGAAAATTGGAAAGTGTTCATTTAGATTTTTCTTATAAAAATGTTCAATAAAAGTATAAAATTAAATTAATACCAACAAATTTATGTAAAATGGCACAAGTGTTTTTTGCTTCTGAAAAGAGAGACACCTCTGGTAAATTTTATAAAAACAAAAAATAAATACATCTAAATGGCGTGGTAACTACCACTCAAAACGAATACGGGACAAATCCCTACTGTCATCATGGAGAGTTCTGTCTAATCAAAAATGGTTGGAAGTCAGTGCTTCTCGGCTTCCTCCTAGCTTCGATCATGTAGGGGAAGATATCCATGGAATTACGGATCTTCATCATCTTATTGACGTGAACCCCATCTTTAAGCTTACTTGTGTTGTGTTTAGCACAAACAACCCCCTTAATGGCCTTTGAGAACTTCATCTTCCGTGCGATGAAACCATAGTTTTGACAAATATTTTAATATGGTCACTAATGTTGTGTTCTTGAGTATTTTCTGTGAAGGGAAGGGAAAGAAAGTAAGAGAGGGAAAGAAAAAAAAATATCATCTTCTCGAATTCATTTTTAGGAGGGAAAGGAAAATAATGTTAATTTTCCTTCTAAAATATTGTTGATTTAGGTGTCGTTTGTTTTTTAAGAGGTCTAAAGTCTGAAGTCTTATTTTAGTTATGATTAATAAGAGGTGGTGTGTAAAAAGATATGAACGATTCAGACTTAAGAGTCATTAAGAGTTTTTTTTTAAAAACAAACAACCCCTTAGTCACTTGAAATAGGAGTGTACAAAACCCCGACTAACCCGGCCAACCCAACCAAAATAACTTAACCCAATCCAACCCGCAGCGACTCAATACTAATCAAGTTGTAAAATTTTCAAATCGTATGTATTGGGTTGGAATTAGGTTAGAGCCATTTGAACTCATCACAACCCAATGAACCTGATGTCTTTCTGTACCATGAATTTAATATGATTGTTAAATACTGAATTAATATATGTACATTAGACACTAGACCAACCTTTAGTTAGCTTTATTCAAAATTATATCACAATTTCAACCATAATTTTACTTTCTTATTTGCATGAACCTCAACTTTCTTCTTCGAGTCTGTTAGCCTTATTTGTAATATTACATTTTGATTTTACCACGATTAAACACAATCACTTAGCAAGATTGTGAAATAATCACCAAAGTTTCAATGCACGGTTCAGGTTCGATTGAATTGTACTTTTATTTGGGTTGGTTAAGTTTTTTCAAATCACAAATTATTGGATTAAATTGTTTAAATGCATTCATCCGACCAACCTAACTCGTGTACATCCTAACTTGAATAAAATGTGTTTTTCGGGTCGACATATTTGAGCCCAACATATTATGGGCCTGGGCCATGTTCCTAGGTCCAATATGATAGGCAAGAACAGGGCCACCAGGGTACAAACTACAAAGTAAAGTTTGGCCCTTGCACTTTTGTGAATGCCATATTTAGCCCAATATTAATTATGTATAGTTTCTAAAAGTTACAGTTTGGACCCTGGACTTTATAAAAAAGCCCTTTTGTCTCGAATCCAGTTATTCAACTTTTCATAAAATTATAAAAAAGACCCCTACACTTAAAAAATTTGTGATTCAAACCTCGATTTCAATTTATTTAAGTTTATAAAAATTACCAAAAAGAAACCACCCAAACTTTGTAAAATAATGTTTTGGTCACCATTCTGATATTGAGGTTAGACCCAAAAAATTTTAAAGAATCAAATTTCAATCATCTAAACTGTAAGTATATATTAAATACGGGTTTGATACTTTATGACGTTTAAAATCACTTATTTTGTCCCCCAAACTTGTGAATTTTATATATTGGCCACTATAAATTATTTTTAGTCGAACAAATATGTTTCGATCATGTTATTGCTAAAATTCGACATAGAATAAATGAATGGGTAGTTTTAGGGATTTTAGTACAATTAACACAAATAAATGTTATGATAAATGTTGAGAGTTTGGATATATCATAATATCTAGTAAGTTAATGAAGTCATATTATTAGCATTGAACTGGGTATATAATCAAAAGGTTATTGATCTGGCAGTATCCAGGTTACTGTAAAGTCCAACCTCTCATGATATCAAGGGTTCACACATCACCCAAAACGAGGAGCGTACGTAAGTATTTGTCGTATATAAATATTTATATACTTCCAATTAAAAAAAAGAGCTTCGTATACTTTTGATGTGATAAATTATTTCTAAGCATTACACAAGAAAATGTAGTAGGTTAAACCTGAGATGACATGTGCGTTTCCTGATTTTTTTTTTCTTCGATATGTGTTATGTATTCAGAAGTATTGTTAATGATATTCATGAATGTAAATTTTATTTAATTGAATGAAATGGTTTTGAAGTATATGCAAAATGGAAACTTTTTATGTTAATTGTCTACTTGATTGCTATGCATGAGAGATTGCGACAAGTGCCCGATTCTTGGGACCGGGACGTCGGATGAAAAGTTCTTTACAAGTATGTTTTTTGGCCATCGAATAATAACAATGAAATAGCCTTTTGGAGAACAATATACCATACAAAATCTACGATTATTAGTTATGTAAAAGTTTTCAAAAAACTATTTGCTAGAACGCATTTTGTTACTATGAAATTATAGATCTATATTGCATGAAGAATCTTGAACCAACTAGCCCTTAGGATCACATATTTCATATGCCAGGTGAACGAAATAAGCATTTAATTAGATGTTGACAGAATGTGGACAAAAATATCTGTAAGTTATAAATAAAAGGTATATATACTCTGATGTTTTAGTACATGTGCTCCTCATTAGTAACAACTAGGTATCCCGTGGCTGAAATTGGGGTGTTACAACACAATTATATGAAATCCAAGTAAATTATCTAAAAACAAGTCCTAACCAAGCACAAGTCTAACTATATCAATGACCAACTCCCATAATTATGACCTGAAAAAATTGTATCCTAAACGTTTCTATAATAGTTTTACCGTATATTTTTTTTTGAATCACACTTGCTTCATAAAAAAGTGGTCGGTTGTGCCGTGTACCTACAAGGAAAAATAAGATCGAGGGTCAAATTCAATGGAGACATATATGTTCAACTAAGTTGTTCGGTTCCAAAGTAAAGATACTAGAGGGGTGTTTAGTTAGAGGTATTGAACACTAATTAATGAGATTGAATATAAAAGAAATTGTTTGGTTTTATATAGTATAATGTACTTATCCCCCAGAAGCCCATATTTTCATTCCATGTTAAAAAAAAAAAAATAGGGGGGGGGGGGGGATGAAAATTCATTCCCATTTTCATTCCTATGTTTGAACCAAACACGTTCCCCTCCATTGTTTGTAACTAATGAATATGTTTAAGAGAGCTATATTATAAGTACTCGTGGCCTGTTTGTTTGCGGCTTGATAAGCTTAATGTGACTCACAATTGATTGGCCAGTTATAAATGACTGTTTGATAATGACTTAATAATATAGAAATTGACTTATTCAGTAAACGTTTATGGGTGAGCTTCATTTAGAAAGCAAGTTTTTTCAAAACCTGCCTCCTCTCCCCCCTAAAAAAAAGCTCTATCCATATTTCAAAAAAAGTAATCAGGATTTATAAATGTAAATCAAGATGTTCGAAAATGTAAACCACTAATTGTTATAGGACGTACAAGCACATGTAAACCGCGAGTTCCATCTTTGTATTTATTTTGATTTTTGAATAACACAAAATTTGTAATTTACACTTCAAAATATCAACAAAACAAAGTTTAATTTATTTTGATCAATTTTTTCAAAATATATTGGGTTTAACCATAAAAAAATTATTAATTACAATTTTCATATAAATAATGTAAAAGTGACAACTAATACAATTTAACCCTAATCACGGATTAAAATCAATTAATATAGAGTTATCGAACTAGGACAAAAACCTGTCAATCGTAACACTTGTTTCTCCGGCCGTCGTCGATTGAATTCCGGTAACTCCGCCGGCGACAGGCACCTCCACACACAAATTACACCTCGTCGTCTTCAACAACAACTGCCTGCACGACGGACAAGTAAAGTGAGATCCGATCCATTTATCAACACACACGACGTGAAAACAATGGCCGCACCGCGGCAATACTCTAATCTCGTCTCCGACGACAAATTCCGTCAGGCAGATGGCGCAATCAGAGAATTTCTCGGCCATCGATTCGGCGGAGTAGGTGAGCTTCGGAATACTTCTCAGTAGCTTGGCAGCCGGCAGCGAGAAGTGATCTATTCCACCGGTGATAACTGTGTCGGAAAACCACCGGATCCAGGTGCAGCGAGCGGCGTTGAGGCCGATGATGCAAATTAGAGAAGCGAGGATGATTGCGAGGCCGATGAAGATGATGAATTCAGTGTTGACGTTTTCGTAGTCATCGTCCGGCGACGGTTGTGGCGGCGTCGCCGTGGATGAATGTAGACCACCGAGAATCCTGAAACGATGAGACATGGGTGTGGTGGTTGGGGACTGGTGGTGGGGTCAGGTCAAGGAGCATGATTACCATGTCTTCAAATATATATAACTCATGAATTTGTTAGCAGCCGTTTTAACTGTATTTCAAAATATACAATATATATTTACATAAAAATAAATATGTTTTTTATAGGTATAAAATTCTCATATTCCCTCCAAAAAAATCGGAAAATTAAATTAAATAGTCAAAGTAGATAAAGAAATTTGTCTCCTAGCTATTTTTCTCCCGATTTTTGTACTTATGTCACTAGGTCCGAGATATCCAGATCTGAGTCCGTATTTTTTTTAAGTCAAAAATGACTAACATCTTTTTTTTTCTTTGCCATTTAGCCAACAGACCTGGATATTGCAGAAGTAGTGATATTTGTGTAAAATCGGGAGAGAAATGACTAGAAGACCAATTTCTTTGTCTACTTTAGCTATTTAAGTCAATTTCCCAAAAACTTCTCATATTTGGTGAGACCTGAATCATTAATCTGTAAAGAAGTTGGGATCGAACTGTATATCATCTATCGATAACCAGGGTATCGTTGAATCAATGACGCTGTAAAAATGTTTTGGTATTATTTGTTTATTTATAATGTCAAAATGTTCATATGTATTTTTTAAGAAGCCAAATTTTAGGAATCTTTTTTCCCATTAATTTTGGCATAAAAATCCTTCAAGTTTGTATGGGGATGTTTGTGTATTTAGTCAAGTATAATGATTAGTTTGTATTGAAATTTTAAATACGGCGGTTAAAAAGTATCATTGAACCCTAGAATAGAGTGTATCCAATGATTTTTTGTAAATTTTATCAAGTATAATGGTTAGTTTGTAACGAAATTACAAATAGAAAAAACTCATTAACTCTGGACAATAATGATACAATGAATCCCCAAAGATGAAATTAATATATAAATTTCGGTCTTCCACTATAAGAAATACAAGTAATTGGAACAATACTACTCTGTAAGAATTGTTTTTAGGAACAATTGTTATTTTATGATCCAATTAACGTAAATATACTGCCTTCACTCTTTAGTTTTAGGACACCCAAATTAAGGGCCATTTTTGTTTCCATTATTAATCATTACGACTTTGGTCTATAATATATCTGTTTATTGAAAGAATCATAGACTCGAAGTGCTTATGCCTAGAAAAGGCGTAGAGAAATGATTCTTCTACAATAGGTAGAAGTGTGGTTGAAAGCAATTTTGCTTCCTCATAACATAAAACTTGATTAAGATAGACATTTGGGCTCACGTGTACGATCACAAAGACATAAACCATAGTTGATAGCGTCTTGTTTGATTTGACCAAGTCATAGGCAAAAATGAGAGAGAAACCCACAATTCCTTCTCTTCTGTTATCACAAGGAGGACAGAGATCAAGAAACAAGTTTTTAGCTCGTTGGCAACAAAAGACAAACCATTAATTATGTGGCAATGTAGTGAATCTCTTTTCTCAAGAAAATATTGCAATATCGTTGGATTGATCATCAAGGCAAGGCCTTGACTATTATCCATTATGTTATATGTCTCTAGAGGATGTAGCTTTCATTTCAAAGCCATTTAGTTAGTAGAGTGTGAAATCAATGAGTTCAATAAACACTGTATAGGCAAGCAATGTTTTTTTTACAAGAACACATAAAAGAAAGGATGAATCAGCTATTTAGGCTCTGAGTGCTCTCTCTAATCAAGGAAAGGGAATGGTGACTTTCTCTAGGAAACTGTAGGCTACAAGAAAAAGGAAACTGCACTGATAGACTTGATTGTTCATAATCGAAAATTCTTAAATCTATTTGATTGATTATATCATATTATCAATACCGTGAAGATTGATAAATGCATAATTAAAAACGATGTTTGATAATCATTTATGTTTTTATACAACCTAATCAGATTACAAGACTCTGCCAACATTAGTTTCAAATTCTTTAAATCGATTGACATTTTTATGATTTAGAAAAACATATAGGTAAAGAAAGCACAAACAGAAAGTCCAATTGACATGTTTGAAGCTTCAAACCTTATGACACGTTTATGCTGCAAATCTTAGTAAACCGTAACAAAAATTAATTGTATTGGAAAAACAATTATTAAACATAATGTCAATTTTAGTTCTTTTTCTTGGAAACATGATTTTATCGTCACATATAAACAAATATCCCACAAGCTCAATTACAAGAAAATACTGTTTGGAAAAAATTTTTGACGTATGTAAATGTCTCAACATAGATACCGCATCATGCATTTTGCACCAACATCACACAAATCATAATTGCTTCATTTCATAACAAAGAGTATATAGTTATGACGAAAAACCTTCATATGTCTCCGTTCCCATGTACGGATTTTTTGGATTGAAAAACCTTACCAAAATACAAGCTAATCGTACTCCTAAATCATTTAATTACACAAACACATTATTCAAACTTAATAACTTTGCATTATTAACCGGATAATAAATTTTAAATATCTTTAGGTAAAAAGTATGATGTAACCTTCTAGAATTTTATAAGCCATCATACTGATCTTATGACATTATCAAAAAGATAAATCACATGTATCAAAGGTATATATATGGATGGTTCTTGAAGTTAAACCCAAACTTCCCACTCTTATAATGAGTATCTTAAGAATTATAAAACTCTATTTAGATTATTATGTTTATATTGTAATTAGAATATTATACTATATAACATTTACGAGGAACGATTTCACTGTTCATGAACAGTAAATTACAGCTTTGGCCCTTCAGGTTTTTAGTAACTTACAGATTTGGTCTTTCAGCTTTTATCTTTTTTTTTTTATGTTTGTAGAGTTACAGATTTGGTCCCTATAGTTTTATTTTCCTCTTGGATTTAGTCCCCATAATTTGTTGATTCCAAAATAGACTTTCGCTTTTACATTTGCGTAACGTTTTGGTCCTCGAAACTAAAAGTTGTTAGCTCCTGACCGTTAAGTAAATGACATTTCGATCATTTATAACTTTTTCATTTTCTAATTTAAATAAATAAAAGTTATATTATAAAAATTATTTTTATTATATAAGCATAAAATAAAGATCCCTTAACATGCATCGCATCTCAATGACTGTGTCTTCTCCAACCCAAAACCTATGTAAAATTTGTTTAATTCATATTTTTATTATAATTTAATTTAGGTTTAATAACAATGTAACTTTTTTTAAGTTTAATGATGTAATGTACCATTTGCCAATTTATTTTCGCTTCCTATCATACACACACATCATCCTCATAGGGCATTTTGTAAATTATAGTGATGCTGCTAACAGACACAAAATATTTTGTTCTCATAATTGGTGATGCTCAAATTTATGGTCTTAATATTTCTTTCCATCCGCAACAACGCGCAGACATTAATCTCACCTCGTATTTCATATGTACCAGTTTATTAATGTGCAAGTCACATGTGTATAAAAGTTTCATCTTACTTCACACATACTTTGAAAAAGATTTCTAAAGACCATAAAATATGTAAATTCATATTCAATTAGAGAAAATAGAAAAATATTGAATTCAAATCGATACTATCATTTTACTTCTGATGATAAATGATAAACAGATAAATATAATTACAAACATGTGTGGACGAAGGATCATGTGAGAAGAAGAGTTAAGGTAAGAAGGAGTATGAACCCTTGATCACTTTAATCTCATCCCCACCCCCATGAACCGTGCTTGATACGGGAATTGATCATGTGCATCTCCGTACATCCCATCCTAATGTACATCTAAGGATGGAAATCCATTCTTACCCTTCTCACCCTAACTTTCATTCTCACCGAAACATACCCTAACATGTGTAATGATCAAATATTGGACGAAACGTGGATTTGAATTTATGAAATTCATGTGTTTTTATCATCATCAAATTCAAAGTTAATCCATAAGAAAACTTTACTTGTCAAACAATTTATAAAAAACAAAACTTCATATAAACTGATATAGAGAGAATGGCGACGGAAATCGAAGAGCAAATCGTAAATCGAAAACATAATCAAAAGCCTTTTGTTAATTAATTTCCTTATTCCATTACAATTCTGAGTCCTTTTGTTTTTTATTAGTTTTAGTTAATTAATAATTATATTAGATAATAATTTAGGATTATTTAGTTTCCTTTTATTAGTTATTTAAATAGTTTCCTAGTTAGTTTATAATTAGGATAGTTCTAATTTCCATATTTATTTCTTAGTTAGTTTAGCTATAAATAGGGTAGCTAGGTTTCATTGTTAATCAATTCAATCAAGTATCAATTAATAAAAGTTTAGCTTTTTAGAGAGTTTTCTCTTAATTTTGAGTTTTACGCATCGTAATTCTCAACCGTTAAAGGGTTTAGACGCTTGTCGATCCTTCCGCAAACCTACGCTGCGTCAGTTGGTATCAGAGCAGGATTCGCCTGTCTTTTCACTAACCATGACAGATCAACAACCCGCTACCAAAGCAGATTTAGCCGAGATGAACACGGCCTTTACCGCGGCACTCGCTGATCTGACGGCGGCTGTTAACAGGCTTCAACCCGACTTCGCCAACAACAATCGCCGGAGAAGGGACAGGCTTGAAGAACCAGTTATGAGGCCACACAATGGCAATCGTAACCGGGTCAATGTTTTGAGTTCCGAATCCGAAGAGGAGGAGGAGGAAGAAGAACCGGTCAACTTCGGAAGGAATGAGCACGATTATCGGATGAAAGCAGACATCCCGTTCTTCTACGGAACTATGGGAGTTGAAGAGTTCCTAGACTGGCAGATCGAAGTCGATCGATTCTTCGACATAATGGAAGTACCCGAGCATAAACAGATAAAGATGGTTGCTTTTCGTCTTAAAAGCACCGCCGCAGTATGGTGGGACAAGCTTGTGGTCCAACGACAACGAAGAGGTCCGATTCGATCATGGCGTCGGATGAAACAATTGATGATAGAACGGTTTCTACCCGAAGATTACGAACAAATCCTCTACAAGATGTATCTCGGTTGTAACCAAGGTCCAAGATTCGTAACCGACTACACCACCGAGTTCTTACGGTTAACCGATCGTAATGAAATCGGAGAATCCGAAGGCCAAAAAGTAGCCCGGTACATCAGTGGCTTGAAGACCTCGATCCAAGACAAGATCGGACTCCAAAACGTGTGGACCGTAACCGAAGCCTCGAGTTTGGCCTTAAAAGCTGAATTAATGGAGAAGTCCGCTCGCACCTCCAATTCTTATCGTCGATTTCAAGGGTCCAACGAGAACTCAAGCACCGCCATTGATAAAGTAAAGAGCTCCACGCAAGACACTAACCTTCCTCACAAAGTTAATACCGGCAATCCTAGTGGTGGACCGCAAGGAAAGCCTACGCCTTCCAAGACCCCCAATCCGTATGCTAAGCCGATGAGTTCAAAGTGTTACCGATGCGGCCAACCGGGACATCGATCCAACGAGTGCACTAACCGGAGAACGACAACATTAATAGACGGGGAGGAAAGCGGCGAAGATGACACATATGAGGGGTTCCAATTTGCTGAAGAAGAGTCTGAAGAGAAGATCAATATCGTGCTCCAACGAGTTCTCTTCTCGTCGAAGGAAGAAGGCCAAAGGAAGAACCTTTTCCGATCTCATTGCTCCGTTAATAAAAAGGTATGTAACCTCATCATTGACAACGGGAGTTGTGAAAATCTAGTATCTCGGAAGTTGGTAGAGCATCTTAATCTACCTACTCAACCTCATGAGGCTCCCTATTCTCTCGGATGGGTCAAGAAAGGCCCACAAGTTAGGGTCACACAAACTTGTCGGGTACCCATATCAATCGGAAAGTATTACCAAGAAGATGTTACATGTGACGTTCTCGATATGGATGCATGCCATATCCTATTGGGCCGACCTTGGCAATTTGACAACGATGTCACTTATAAAGGGCGAGACAATGTCATGTTGTTCTGTTGGGGCGACCGAAAGATCGCTATGGCACCCGTTAGTAGCTTCGAAAAGACCCCCGACAAGAAAAGCGACAACTTTCTCATCATGACTAATAGCGAGCAAGAGATGGAAGAAGATGCGAAGAAAGTTGAAGTTTTTTGCCCTATCGTCGTCAAAGGATTAATGAGTGCAGAAAAAGTCGAGGCTGAAATTCCGAAAGAAGTGAACGAGATGCTAGAAGATTTCAAAGAATTAGTTGCGGATGATTTGCCTCCCGAATTACCACCCATGAGGGACATTCAGCACCAAATCGATTTGATTCCGGGAGCTAGTCTACCGAACTTACCTCATTATCGGATGAGTCCCAAAGAGAACGAGATTCTAAGAGAGCAAGTTGAAGACTTGTTAAAGAAGGGCTTTATACGAGAAAGCATGAGCCCGTGTGCCGTACCCGTACTCCTAGTGCCGAAAAAGAATAATCAATGGAGGATGTGCATTGATAGTAGGGCCATCAACAAAATCACTATCAAGTACCGGTTCCCCATTCCACGATTGGAAGATATGCTTGATGAATTGTCCGGCTCCACCATATTCTCCAAGATTGATCTTAGAAGCGGTTATCATCAAATTCGTATTCGACCGGGCGATGAATGGAAGACCGCATTCAAAACACCGTTCGGACTCTACGAATGGTTGGTTATGTCTTTCGGCACATCTAACGCACCAAGCACCTTCATGAGGACTATGAATCAGGTATTACGCCCTTTCATTGGAACTTTTGTAGTCGTTTACTTTGACGATATCCTCATCTATAGCCGAGGAAGGGCTGATCACCTCAATCATCTCCGACAAGTCTTAACGGCACTACAAGAAAATAAGCTCTATGTCAATTTGAAAAAGTGCACTTTCTGCACCGACAAGCTTTTATTTCTTGGTTTCATCGTCGGAGAAAACGGTATTGAAGTAGATGAAGAAAAGGTAAAAGCCATTCGAGAGTGGCCAACGCCCAAGACGTTCACCGATGTCCGTAGCTTTCATGGCCTAGCAACCTTTTATCGGAGGTTTGTCCGGAATTTTAGTACCGTCACCGCCCCGATCACGGAATGTCTAAAGAAAGGCAAGTTTCAGTGGGGTCCCGAGCAAGACGAAAGTTTTTCCTTAATCAAAGAGAAACTTAGTACCGCGCCCGTTCTAGCATTACCCGATTTCGAGAAAGTTTTTGAAGTTGAATGTGACGCGAGTGGCATTGGAATCGGTGTTGTCCTAAGTCAAGAAAAAAGATCGGTTGCTTATTTTAGCGAAAAACTTAGCGAAGCCCGACAAAAGTGGAGCACATACGACCAAGAATTCTATGCGGTGGTTCGAGCTTTACGGCAATGGGAGCACTATTTGGTTCAAAAGGAGTTCGTTTTGTTTACCGATCATCAAGCCTTAAAATTTATCAACAGTCAGAAAATGATTAACAAGATGCACGCTCGTTGGGTAAGTTTTCTGCAAAAATTTCCTTTTGTCATCAAACATAAATCCGGCAATCTCAACAAAGTGGCCGATGCCCTTAGCCGACGGGCCAATTTGCTCATCACTTTATCACACGAAATTGTTGGTTTTTGAGGCGTTAAAAGAACTTTATAGTGAAGATGGTGACTTCAAAGATATGTGGGAAAAGTGCGATAGCGACACCCCTAGCGGCGATTTCTATATCCGAGACGGTTACCTTTTTAAGGGCAACCAACTATGCATTCCCGACTCTTCATTACGGGAAAAATTGATTCGAGACATGCACGGGGGAGGATTAAGCGGTCACCTCGGACGGGATAAAACTGTTGCTAGTTTGGAGGAACGATATTATTGGCCACATTTAAAGAGGGACGCAAGTTCGATTGTTAGAAAATGCTATACTTGCCAAACCGCAAAAGGACGGTCTCAAAACACCGGCCTCTACACCCCTCTCCCGATTCCCGAAGACATTTGTCAAGACCTCTCGATGGACTTCGTGTTGGGTCTTCCCCGTACTCAAAGGGGGGTGGACTCTATTTTTGTCGTGGTTGACCGTTTCTCAAAAATGAGCCACTTTATCGCTTGCAAGAAAACCGCCGATGCAAGTAACATCGCAAGACTGCTTTTCAAAGAAGTAGTACGTTTACATGGTGTTCCGAAAACGATCACTTCCGATCGAGACACAAAGTTTCTTAGCCACTTTTGGATCACACTGTGGCGAATGTTCGGAACGACCCTCAATAAAAGTAGCACCGCTCACCCCCAAACCGACGGCCAAACGGAAGTTACTAACCGGACTTTGGGAAATATGTTTCGAAGCGTATGTGGTGACAAACCGAAACAATGGGATGTGGCCTTAGCACAGATCGAGTTCGCTTACAATAGTGCCGTCCACACCGCCACCGGTTGCTCTCCTTTTTCCTTAGTCTATACATCATCCCCGAGACACGTGGTCGATTTAATTAAGCTACCGAGAGATCCGGGAGTTAGCATCGCAGCGGGTAACATGGCTAAAGAATTACAAGCAACGAAAGATGTCGTCAAGTCACGTCTTGAAGCTATCGGTTTAAAGAATAAAGCGGCGGCCGATAAACACCGCCGGAAGAAGGTTTTCAATGAGGGAGATGAAGTAATGGTTTTCCTACGGAAAGAACGATTTCCTATCGGTACTTACGGGAAACTCCAACCCAGAAAATACGGACCGTTCAAGATCACAAAGAAGATTAACGACAATGCTTACGTCGTTGCTCTTCCCGATTCGTTACATATATCGAACACCTTTAACGTGGCCGATATATATGAGTATTACAAAGACGAGTCAATTCCTTTAGAAGAGAACTCGGGGTCGAGTTCTTCAGAAGTGGAGGAGACTGATATAGAGAGAATGGCGACGGAAATCGAAGAGCAAATCGTAAATCGAAAACATAATCAAAAGCCTTTTGTTAATTAATTTCCTTATTCCATTACAATTCTAAGTCCTTTTGTTTTTTTATTAGTTTTAGTTAATTAATAATTATATTAGATAATAATTTAGGATTATTTAGTTTCCTTTTATTAGTTATTTAAATAGTTTCCTAGTTAGTTTATAATTAGGATAGTTCTAATTTCCATATTTATTTCTTAGTTAGTTTAGCTATAAATAGGGTAGCTAGGTTTCATTGTTAATCAATTCAATCAAGTATCAATTAATAAAAGTTTAGCTTTTTAGAGAGTTTTCTCTTAATTTTGAGTTTTACGCATCGTAATTCTCAACCGTTAAAGGGTTTAGACGCTTGTCGATCCTTCCGCAAACCTACGCTGCGTCAAATAACAAATCATTCATATAGCACGAAAACGTTGCTTTTGCTTTTTTGGTGATTGTATGTTTAGGTGATCGGTAAACTTTGTGACGAAAGCCATCATCTGTCGACACAACATTAATACAATGATCAAATTTAACGGGTAAAAACAACATCAATTGAGTTCATTGAAATTTGGGTTTTGCTTGTGTAGACGAACAACTCTGAAAGGCAACTTCAATTTGCCAAGACTTATGGCCAGAGAGAGGGGGGTTCCGTTGTGTATTTGAGAAATCGGACGATTTGGCTTTAAAACGATGATGATAAACATTGAACTAGTGGTCAAAACAGGGCACCTTATGCAAAATAGTGATTTTGGACCAAATTTTTTATACCGAACATAGGGATCATTTTTGCCACTTCCAAAAACTTATGAAGCATCTGAGACTTAAATGCAACAAGTATTTAAAAACAGAGGTTAAAGTGCATTTTTCCAAAATATAATAAAGAGTAAATTACAATTTTCATCCCTGTGGTTTAGAAATTGTTATTTTCGTCTCTATGGTTTGTAATTTATTGCTATTTTAGTCCCTGAACTAATTCCTACCTGTACCATGGACCAAAATTGTAAAAAATTGTAAACCATAGGGACTGAAACAACAATAAATTATAAATCATAAGAACAAAAATAACAATGAATTACAAACCACATAAACGAAAATTGTAATTTCTAAACCTCATGAATGAAAATCAAAATTTTTAAATATAAGCTAGAAAGGGTATATTATAAAACTTTCAGCATGATTCGAACTAAAATGTAACATAAAGCTCAAAATAAGGCTGCATGTTATTAGTATCATAAGATAGAAGGCTAAACTGTTTAAATAAAACATGTAGACGACTAAAATGTAAAGATTTTGATTTACAGGGGCCAAGTATGAGGCTTTCTGAAATACTCAATACTCTCCCTCTCAGTCGGTCAACTTTCTACCTTTCCTCTAAACCAACCCTGCAAAATACAGAATAACCAGAAAAGCCCCTGAACTTTCCACCTAAATCATAAACTACCCTGAAAATTATAGGATAACTGGCAAAATCCTCATCAACTTTTTACCTTCATCTAAACTCAACCTACAAAACATAGGATACATTACCAATTATGCGAAAGCTAAACAAAAAGAGACTAATTTGTTTTCCCCAAGAAACTCATTCTGCAAAAATGTCCACCCTCTTACCCGTTAGGCAAGGTTTGCAGAGACTCTCCCAAGCCACTCAAACCATCAAATATCTCCATTCATGCAAATCTACAAACCAACCATCATCAACATACACTACTCACCTTTGGTGAGACTTGAACCCTTGACCTATAGAAAGGTTGGTATCACCGGTAACCCAACCCAGGTACCAATTACACCAACAACCATTTGGTTACTCATTGGCTAGATACCGATAATAGAATAAACCCAATGATGTACACTAGAAGTAAAAAGTTCACTAGTTAGCTTTCAACAAATGACTAAGGCTTGGTAATTGTGAATGAATATAAAGCATATTATAATAGACTAAATTCAGTACAAACCTACACATTGATTCTTCCTTTCTTTTTTCTTTGCAACCGATATCTGACCAGTTAGAAAACAATACAATCAGTTCTTGGTCTCATAGGTCGTATCTCACATTCCATCTTCCATTAATATCAGCGTTAAACGTCCAATTGTTTTCCCTGATTTGTACATACGGAATCTGCACAAAAAGAAAGAAAAAAGGACAGGAGGTTACAAAGATTCCAAAAGAACTGACAAAAAAAGCGAAACGAACTTCATCAGTTTTGTAGTGTTTGAGTTTTCCGTAACCAACCCTCTACAAAACACCATAGTTCCTATGATGCAAAATAACTCAACTAGCATAATGGTGTTGGAAGGCTCTTATTATCAAGGGGTCCTTTTGGAGAATAACCTTTGACATAATTTTTAAATGCGACATTCTGACAGATTTTGAGGAATTCTTGTGTTAGAAGTGGCATTTATTATCATGACTGGGTTAGAGGTGGACAATGCAAACCATACCATAGTGTAGAAAGTAAATTGCAACAATAGATATTGGCTAAGTAAATATCTTGAATAGAAAACGAAGAAGGCATGTAAAACAACAAAAAAATCTTGAAAACAGAAATGTAGCTGCTTGTTTACGTGTAAAAGTTTAGCAAAGAAACGAACTTGACTTGTAACAAGCAATCATACCTTGTCAACAAATTCATAGCCAACCTTGAGCCTTACATCTTGATCCTTCTGGAAATCTAGAATGTTCCATACCAACTCCAGAGCTCCATTTGGTGTTGGCTGTTTATGAGATTACACAAATTTTACAAATTGATTACAAATTTTATTTTGGAGGTCGAAAATTAATTAAATTATGATTTTACACTAAAAAATTTGAACACCTCTATCAAATGCAAATGAATTGAGAGGGGGGGGGGGGGGGGGGGGACCTAGTAGTTTGGCAACCACAAGCTAACTTATTTTTTGAGCTCATTGAAAAGATCTCGTTTGGTTAGCCATAAGATAGCTTATTGAAACGCTACTTTAAGTAGCGTTTAAATAAGCTCCAAAACCTTCTTTTTTTCTTCCTTTTCCCCCAATTATGTCCCTTATTTTTTTCCAATTAAGTTTTCAACCTATCCTTTTTTTACATCGTTATTTAGCTTATTAGTTAGCTTTTACCAAACATACCATCAGCTTATCAGCTAGTTTGACAAACATAGCATAAAATTACACACCCACCTCCAACTCTTGGTCAATGTCACAACGCCCTTTGAGAACAAAGTTCACAAACCGATTGGACGCCACTGGATACGCCTTTTTCCCACGCACGGTGCAATGGAGTTTGTCATCTCTATCATAATGCAATCCAGCTCCAAGACTAGCTGACAGCTTTATAAAGTAAGTAGAAGTGTTAACATAATGGCAATTAGAAAAGGTAGAGAACTTTAATTGCTAAAGATAGTCAACTTAAATACGGATATGGTAACATACATCAGGATAGAAGTGTCTAACGAGCGCACAAAAAAAAGTTGGAGCCCCTTTCCCTGTATCAAGCTCTCCGTTAAGCTGCAACATTAGCAAATTAGAGGTTAACAGAATGTGCAAATTTGATCCAGAAGTCCGCATACAAACACACATGATTTGTAAGACTTTAAACATAACTAACATTTTGCCTCTGGTGTGTAGCTCAATTGACTAAGGGGAAGGGGTGGGGCGACTTTACCCAAATACAAGAAACGTCCAGGGTTCAAACCCCCCGCCCCGCCCTCAGCCGCTGAGCCAAAAAATGTCCCCTCACATTGGTGTCCTTGGAGGCGGGTTCCTTTGGGGACTTGGGGTTGCCGGTTATCAACTTTTTGCCCAAATAATTAGCGTATTAGTTAGTTGGTAATGAACCATAGAGAACATTTTGTATTATTTTTCTTGAAAAAGTAGGAAACCACACAGAGAGTCAGAGATGGTATATTCTATCTTGAAGAGCAAACAATTTATTATGATTTAAAACATTTCATATTAATAACTAACATTTTAAATTTCACAAATTAAATGTATCCATTGATGTCATTACAAAATAATTTCTGTTCAACCATATTTTCAATCCAATGCTGATACAATTTTACAATTAAAAATCATTTCCATCTCCCTCAATTTAAGAAAGAACTCAATTCTTCTCCCTCAAAAACATCAAATTTGAATTTGATTTTTTTTTTCTTCAAAAAGGATTGCAACTAATATAAAATGCTCTAAATTATAACAAAAAGCATCCAATTTTATGAGATGGAGTACAACATCAAAAAGAAAGTAATTTAAGCAGCATTTTTCAATACCAAAAAAGAAACTTCAACATTTTAAAAAGATTCAGAACAGAAAGCAAGACAAAATGAGTAGGTAGAGTTGAGTACAGCATACTTATTTTCAAGTACAATGTTCCTTTCTTTTCCTATTTTGGGGGAAAAGGGGGGGGGGGGGGGGGGTTGCCATCAAAATCCCTAATTTGAACAAGTCTTAAATCCCTACTTGTTATCAAATTAATTCAAATGTGATAGAATCAAGAACTGATTCGTGTAACATGAACGCCAATACTTCTAAAATGACAAATCCATCTTATCAATTACTCGTATACGAACTCGTAAGGATCAACAAAAACGAAATCAATTAACAACAATTGAAAAAAAACTTGTAGTAAAAACAATCAAAAGGTGTATCTTCAAACAAAGGATACGAATTTGTGACCTGAAGTAGAGTATTGGAATCGATATGTAGCTTCTGTTTAACATGGATTTTGAGGGCGGAGACATCTCCGGCGTACTTCACCGTCGGGGGATTGTTCTTAGTGGTGATCCTGAGAGCGCTGGAATCTCCACCGTATCTCAAAGAAGTGTCCATTTGTGTGAGTGTTGAGATGGTGATTAATAAAACTTGAAGGTAAAACCCAAACCCTAGCTATGGCGGAGATTCATATATACTGTACTTAAGTCGTAAGCAAACTTTGTCTTCTTTTGTGTAAAAAAGCCAGTGGAGTAAAAATAGGTAGTCTCCATTTAACTGTAAGGTGTCCTTTCTGTTTTTAAGAGTTCTAAAGTCGAAGTCTTTTAGTTACGATTAATAAGAGATGGTGATTAATAAGAGATGGTGTGTAAAAAAGTCTGAACATTCAAACTTAAGAGTCATTAAGAGATTTTTTAAAAAAAACAAACAATCCTAAGTGAATGAGATTTTTTTTTAAATTTTAATCATCTTAAAAGGTATTCTGACAATCATTGTATTTAAACAATATTTTATTCATTAATTAATTTATAGAAGAAGTATCATGTGAGAACTATGAGATTTGAATCTAAATCCTTGATCACTTTTAATCAATGTTTTAAAACCCGGTTTTAAGGTTGACCCGGTGTGGTGACCGGGTCATGGTTCAACCGGGTGGTTGACCCGGTTTCAAGAAATTTTATATATTTTTCATTTTCTTGCATATATATATTGGAAGGATATTTTACAACCCTTAAAAAAGTTCAAACGAGAAGCTAAACATTTTGCGAGAAGGAGATAAGTGTTTAATCATATATGATACACAAGCTTAATCATATATGATTAAACACATGTTATATTGTCAATACATAAACGTTTAATAATACATGATTAAACACACTTACAAGCCGTGTAATCATATATGATTAAACACTTCTTGCCTTCTCGCAAAATGTTTAACTTCTCGCATGATCCTCCCTCTATATATGTATATATATAAAACCAATAATTTGATATCCACAAGTTAAAACATTAAAAATACACATAACAAAAAGTTTACATCAATCCAAAAACATTAAAAAAACACATAACGACAAATTTTATATCAATCCAAAAAAAAAACACAAAAAAAAAATTATTTTTTTAACCGGGTCAACCCGGGTTTTTAACCGGGTCAACCCGGGTTTTTACCGGTTTTCTCAAAAACCCGACGGTTCGATCCGGTTCATAAATCCCCAAAAACCCGGTGATAGTTGACCCGGTCTCTCGACCGGTTCCCGGTTCAACCGGTTGAACCGGCCGGGTCGATTCGGGTTTTAAAACATTGCTTTTAATCTCACTCATGAATTGCATT
Organism: Arctium lappa; assembly: GCA_023525745.1. NCBI lineage: Eukaryota > Viridiplantae > Streptophyta > Magnoliopsida > Asterales > Asteraceae > Arctium > Arctium lappa. The sequence continues at coordinate 970,124 of CM042049.1, forward strand.
TGATACGGGGATTGATTCGGTACATCTTGATGCATTTTATCTTGGTGCATCTCATTCTAATATGCATCAAACGGTTGATAATCATTTTTCACGTTTCTCACATTCACTCAACTTCTCACCGGAACGTAACCCTTAATTTATAATGTTTTAATTCATTTGTATATTCGTATATATCATATATTTGTGTAGAAGATGGAGGTTCAAGGGAAATCCCAAAAAATGAAAAACCTAGAAACACTCTGATAACTGTTTATCTGGACGGTATGTACTTGTGCCTAGAAATAATTGAAGTTGCTTTTTGCACGTGTGTATGTTACAAATTACTTATATTCACATATGCATACCGTCCAGATAAACAATTACCAGAGTGGTTTTCATTTATTTATTTTTTTTTTGCGGTTTTCCACTTAACTTTTCCCTTGGGTAGAAATTCACATTTTGAGCTTTATGCATCTAGTTTCACATTTTATTTTGTTATATCTAAAGACGTTTTAAATTATGTCACAAAAAACTGAAGTCCGTATACAACCTACAACCAACCTTTCTCATATAAAGAGTGCAAAACCATTAAGAATAACTCAACTGGTAAGACAATGATCATCAGTTCAAGTCCACTCAAGACAATTGGACCGTTAACTTTTAGGGGTCCATGGGATTAATTAAGGTTCATAAACCAACACGATTATCACCAAATAAAAAATCTATGTTACGTGTGTTTACAATGTGATCTTACATTTTGTCTCTTTACATTTTCAATACTATGATTTTAATATGATTTTATCTACAAATGGTTCAAATAAAAGGACCCATTGTACACTGGGGGGTCAGTGGATGGTATCCCTAACTACCCAGGTTCGAACCCCATGGTGAGCATTCTGTGACATCCATGATCATGGGCCTGCCACATAGTGGTACCCTTAATTGGGTTGGGTCGTGATTGACGGGGATTAGTCGGGTGACACCCTTAAGTGGGAGCCCGGATACCCCAGGAACGTGTGCGTGTGTTAACTTGCCGTTCAAAAAAAAAAGGACCCATTGTAATTTTATTCTTGATAAATTCCCAAAAACCTATACGTTGCATTTGATGCATTTCAAAATTAAAATGGAATAAATACAAAATGTTACATAGAGTTCTTTGTAATGTAATGCCATGTACAACTTCATGTTACAAAGCTTCATACACTTTACAAAATGGCCTTCTGGTAAAAAAAGTATTGCTCTTATACCGAAACTACCCTTGTAACCTCTCCCCGGAAGCAAACTACTTTCCTTCGGGTCGCGTTACTTCCAATAGCTCAAGATTTAACTCGAAAGTCGCTCCAGGCTGCACAACCAAATTATACGAAATGAACAAAAATGTCTCCTTTGTACGATATCCTCATCATAAAAATGTATTATTTAGTCATTCGAAGAAAATATCACAAGGGCAAAATGGGAATTTCCACCGTATAAAATCTTTTCATGATATCGGCAAAGAAAGCAATCAAGAAAATCGTTAGACTAAGACATTGTTTGGCAAACTAGCTTATGAGCTAGCTGGTAGCTGATAAGCTAGCTTTTCAAAACGCTACTATGAGTAGTTTTTCAATAAGCTAGCTTATAGTCATCCAAACATGTATCAGATTACTCTCCAAAAGAGCCATTGAGAAAAGAATAAGAGTTCCAACATATACAGAAGAAAAAAAATGGTCCAAGTCTAGCAGACGTAGGACTCCAACACGAATAATGTAAAAAAGTCAAAAGAACGGTGTACCGGGATTTCATTCAAGCCCTTTTTGCCATACCCAGCCTCCGGGGGAACAATCACCGTTCTCTGTAAACATAATTGATTTTAACAAGTAGCGAAAGCGAATAATTTAGAGAATTAGAATAAAAATACGATAGTACGCTAAACGATCACCTTTCCGCCAACTTTCATCCCCTCAACAACGGTATACATGGCTGGAGGAGGTTTAGGTGCGGCTTGAGCGGAAAATAAACCATTGGGGTTGTCAACAAAGTCGCGCTTTCGTTCCCTTCCCGGGGGAGCTCCGACTTTAAACACGTAAGGCTACTTAAGGCCATAAAAAGAACATGTCAAAATACCGAAATACCCATGTCAAGATGTCATAGTAAATAAATCAAACCAAACGAGCCCAGTATATCCCAGCCAGAAAGAACTTAATAGAGTTGACTTTTTAGGTCAAACTGATCAATTTTGAACCTCAAAATCAAAATGGATTCTTTCAATTTTCAAGAGAGGCTTGAAAAATGCTATAAGCTCTAAAACAAATTCTATTAATCTTAATTATGTTAGTGTTAGGTGTAACAAAATCCATACAACTATAGTTTACAAAAATTATAGCGTTGACCTCAAAGTCAACACAGATAATCTTTTAGAAGTTGAAGAATAGTGAATACCAAGTAATTAGTATATTAAAAAGTGCAAATTGCATGAACATGCAACGTACTTTGATCCAATTCCTATTTTGTATAACATTTAGACCAAAGTACGTTACACAAAATAGGAATTTAACCAAAGTATGTTGCATTTGCATTTTTTGGATGTAAATCAGGTACCTAAATATTTGAGATGTCACATCTGAGGTGCCAAAATGAAAGGTTATGAAAGTACGCTACACAAAATAGGAACCGATGCAATTTGCCCTATTAAGAAATAATGCTTCCACCAAACACACTAGCGCATGAAAGGGAAAAGAAATAAACCTGTGCGATGGTGCGGTTTCCAGCTAAAATCTTAGACTCCCTACTCGAAACTGCAGTAATTTTGTTATAAACACAATCAAAGTGAACCTGCACAAAACCATAAACCAAGATAATTATGATGAGAACCCGAACGCCAACCCCAACCGCAATCACTACTCAATTCAAGGATTAATGCTCAATAGTCGATACAAACCTGAACCGTTGATCCCTTTTCAGCAATGGGACCCTTTCCTTCAACAACATCATAGTATTTCAGTCCATCGGCTGTTTCATATTCAAGGAAATTATTAAAAACAAGAACTTCCTTCGTATTTTATCGTTATAATTAACTTTTACTTGCAAAAAGGAAGTAATTTCCCATTAGAATGCCTTTAGGTTTCGCAGTCCAATGGTGAAACCTTGAGGACCAACTCAACCAGCAAATAAAGGCGAGACCTTGGGACTCCTTCCCATATAGGTCGCCAGTTTGAGCCTCATCAGGTTCACCGGGGATTCTCCTGGCTGTTATCTTCAGGGCCACATGGGAATAGGGGTGTAAATGATGCGAGTCGAGTTCGAGTATCATTATACTCGACTCGAACTCGAAACTCGATTATCAAGCTCGAACTGGCCCGAACACCCACGATTACCAAATAAACATTAATGGAAAGGGAAGTTTTGTATGCAGACTTAAGCTTGCCTTTTGCATACAAGATGTTTTCGTTAGTCCAACATGTGACCTTATGATCAGAAAAGAGTGACCTTATAATTGCTCCATAGCAATGATCGTAATTCACTTTTAAGGATCAAAATCCGAGTGTTTCCTTGTCTGGAAACCGATAAAGAATGACCAAGAACGTTCGTTGGACTTCAATTAGGCTATATTGCATCAAAACGGAAATGTACTTTGTTCTGATTCCTAGTTTTGGGAAATCTACTTTCAAAAGCTCCATTTCAATGTCTCAAACAAGAAAGTTGGTTAGTTTTTTTTCTTTCAAGAAACGATTTTTTGTTCATAAAAGTTTATAATTCGAAGTTCATTCTGATGCAAAAGTGATCCAACTTTACAGAAAAGCATTAACAGTAGCAAAATTCACAATCTTCTTAATAAGAATAAACTCATGTCAATCCTGGATTCCCAAGAACGCTATTTTGACCACAAAAGTCAAAATCAATCTCATATTTGAATACGATTGCAAATGCCATTACCAATTTACCATTTTTCAAAGAAGAACCTCATTGAAGACCATATAACAAAGAGGAATGTGTGTGTATATACATACATACATACATATACATATATACACATATGAGAGATTGATAATTGACTAACAGTTAGTGAGGAAATCTTCAAGAGGGATAGCCTTTCTATTGCGTCTTTCTCTCGCCACAGAATCTTGGGGGTTTGAAATTAGGGTTAATGGAAGAACAGATATCAAAATTGCTGATCTTCTTGAAATGGGTAAGGGCAAAAACGCTTGATTTTGATGAAACTCTTGATGCCCTTTTATGGGTTTTGGGGAAATCAAACAACTTATTTTCTGCAAAGAAGCCATGGCCATGTGATAAAAAAAGACAAGAACCCCAAAAATCGCAAAGCTATATTATCCACTGTGATTGTGTACCAAATTCACATCACAATCACTCCAATTTTGAAGCTTTTTTAAAAGGGATATAACTGAAATTATGTGTGGCAAATGGACTGTTTTTTAAGATGCTTTCGGGTATTAATTTGTGGGGAGGGATATCATTCAATTTTGAGTAATATACAGATTTGGTCCCTGTGGTTGCATCAAAGTTATGGATCAGGTCCCTCAAACGAATTAATTGTAGTTTTAAGCATTGTTTGACAAAAATAAGTTAACTTATAAGCTAGCTTATTTTTTAGGTACATGTTTGGATGAGTCATAAGCTAGCTTATTTTTTAGGTACATGTTTGGATGAGTCATAAGCTAGCTTATAAGCTAACTTTTTGATAAGCTACTTGGAGTAGCTTATGAGGATTTTTTTGTGATTATTCAAATTATGCCCATCATTAATATTCATAATTATATATTAATTTTTAATTATAAATTAATGATTAATGCCTTTTTTCGTAATTTAAATGATTATAAGCTAGTTTTTGTCAAACGTGACTTTTTCATCAGCTAGCTTATCAGCTAGTTTGCCAAACATAACCTTAGTTTCGTTGCAGATTTGGTTCTTCAACCTAACTCTGTTTATCTTGGAGCTGTTAAGCCAATGATATTTTGGTCATTTTACTCTTTTTTTATATTCTTTCAAAAAATAAAATATAAATTAATTATCATATATAAATTATTTTCTATCCCCCCATTTTCCCTGTGCAACGGTCAAGCCCAACTCATCTCTTGTTTCCGGTTATCTTCTCTGGCCAATTCCTCATTTCCGGCCACCACACAATACAAGAAATACACAGAAAATAACACACGTGTCGACTCAAATCCAACACTCGCTCATCAAAACAACTCAAATCCAATCCTTGATCACCAAAACTCAACAATAATGAACTAAATCTAGGTATGAATCTATTGATGAATCATTTGTAAATAAGTCTAATCATCTAGAATCGAAATAAAAAGTTATATAATTTGGACATGGGTTGATTTAAACTACCAAACAACACCTAGGTTTATAACCATTGATGTCTGATTAAACTAGAAGCCTCGTTCCAATGATGGATCGGTGGTCTACAAATTAGGGAAAGGGAGACTGGGGGTGGGGGAGGGGGTATGTATTTTTACTGAGTAAATTATAGATTCTGTAATAAGGATTTAAGTCAAAGTTGGTCCTATTTTGGTACAATTTACCCAAATACAAATGACGACATATGCAATCGAACCTTAAACAAGCATAATATTATGAGCATAAACGACCAATTAAACAAATATACAACTTTATTATACAAGTCATTGTAGTGTTATTAATTCTATACCAAGTGAAAATATATCATACGTAATAATAAGTAGCTAGCTTGATAGTAATTCAGGGGCAAAACGCGATACTTGAAACAACTGGTAAAGTCAATGATCTGTAATATAAGATCGCGTTTTGCGTTTCAAGAAAATCTCAAGAGAACATCTACTACAGATAGAGATTCCTAATGGATGCATCGTGGCAGCCCTTTACGAGGCTGTCTTATCGTCGGGTATGTCAACGCTCGCAACAATGTTGGCACTTTGTCTCGAGGATACTGATCTCGACATATCGCCCGACTTACCCTTGACTGGCGCACCTCCCTGTGGTTCGGTTGGATGCCCTAAAGTCTTTGTTTTACCGTGCCCATTTTTTTCTTTTTTCACTGCACCTTGATGCCAACTCTTGAGAACTTTCGATGTTTGATCATCAAAAATAGACCTCTTCATCGTCGAACCCATCTAAAATTTTCAACGTAACAATAAAGATGTGTACTTTAGATGATTTTAAAAAGACTCAAAACTACATTGAAAGAGAACGAAATTCTATCATAGGGAATAACGAGTATACGATTTGACCTCAAAACTTTTAAGTCTCCGTCGTCTTTCGGTTGTTCTTTTTTTTTCTTTCTATTTTAGCAAAATATCGTGGCTAGTTTGCAACGGAATTACCTGAGTAACAAGGGCATAGAGTGGAAGTATGCTATAGCTGCATAAGCCTTGTACGAAAATTCTGTCATAAAAATTTCAATAAACGTCATAATAATAATCTAAAATCACGACAACGCACTAGAAAACATATCGGTTCTGATACCATGTGAGAATATGTGGAACCACATTAGATTACTGTCCAAAAAAGCCCTTTAGGAGAGAAGGGAGGTTCCAATATATATATATATATATATATATATAGAGAGAGAGAGAGAGAGAGAGAGAGAAGAAATTGTCCAAGTTTAGCTGATGTGACACTCTAACGTAAATTCTCAGAAGAGGGTTGTCAAGTTTAAGCATATGAAAAACTGCGGACTTGAACCTCGTGGACCGGTTGGAGAAGGAAGTTCGTATGCCACGTAGTAAAAGTACAAAAAAAACATATATTAAGCAATGGCTTCGAAACTTACCCTATAAGGACTCTACCGTACTGAAGAACTGGATTCTCATGAAAGCAAGTATCGAGTCCAAACTCATACTGCAAGAGATAAAGACATCTTATGCGGTATTTAATAAAACCAAACAAAAAAAGTATTAGAATAATTAAATACGATTACCCATATCCAAAAGAAGTGTGTTATCTCAAACGAATTCTGTAGAACAAAAAAAAATACATCACCCGTTACGACATTCTAATCAATGCACTTTTTTTTGGCATTTTAGCAAGTACAATGATTAGACTGATTCTTTCGTCGTTTATTAGAACACGTATCATAATCTTAATTAGTACGCTACAATTAGCAATTTTCAATATTCTTTTTTGCAGATGAATACCTGAAAGAGTGTGAGTTGAATTAGATATAGAATTAATCTCGGCTGATTAAACCAGAAGTGTCGATCGGAGAGTTCCACAATCGGTATCCCTTGTACCACGGATTGTCGTTCTTGAATTTCAACAGCCATCTGTGTCACGATTGCTTGAAGCTTTGTTCCAACCGCTAAGATAATCTTTAGCAAAAATCAATGGTTAGTTATTCATCAAATAAACCTAGTTCAAACACAAATATATCAATTACAACACATAATAATTAATAATCGAAATTTTATACATCCACGTTCTTATATCATCAAAAGTTTCTCCATGAACAATTAAACCAATACTGTAACCCTTTCATAGGTTTCCGTCATCGAAGATTGATTGTATTTATATATTATATATACTCCTCCGGTTTCTCAACTTTTTATTAATTATATATAAAAAATTATTAATAAGTACTCGGGTCCCGTTAACAAATTTGGGGATTCCCCGTCCCCGTTCCCATCCCCAGTGAAACCACATTCGGGATCATGTTCCCCGTTGGTTATGTTTTTTTTTTTTTAATTTTACTTCACACACACGAAAAGATATATGTTTTTTGGATTATTTTAAAATATTTAAAAAATGATTGAATATATTTTGGGCATAATATATTTATGCCAATAAGACGATCAACGATAGAAGATAAGAGATGCTCACCATTACGGGAAATAGAGAGAGATAAGTCATAGCCCGAGCTCCTGCAAACGTTACCAATAGTTACTAAGAGTTAGTCGTTAAGATTCAACAAATAACATTTTTAATCATTATATTTGGTTTGGACGTATTCATCAGTTATTACACTTTCAAATGCGCTAAAAAAACATCGTAGTTGACAAGATTTTCATGAAAATAACTACACGTTAATAATTACAAGGGCAATTTTTCACGATATCGTCAACTACAATAGCCATTTTCCTGTGCCAGCTACGACGTTTTTAAAAGAAAATATAATACGTAAGTAATATGTCAAACCAAATACATTGATTAGAAAACAATATTGATCCTCTAACGATAAACAAGATGGAGGTCTCACCGTCGACGTTTGCAAAAAGAAAGAGGACTGCGGTAGCCCATAATAACGGGCTGGCATTGTCATAAAACACGGTCAGATCGATAGAAACCAATAAGAGTGAACGAGTTTTTTTATATTATCATATTGTAGTTCCATCACAAAATTGTCAATGAATTCACTAAAATGCAAAAAAGAAAAGGTAAATATGTCAGAGTGAACGGTTTCAGTTCACACGTAAACGTAAAACTAATTTTGTTATAAAAATTATGGTCAGTTCACACGTAATTTTAATAAAAATATTTGACTAATAATCAAATATCTAAAATGTTTCATAATAAGATAAAACCGAGAAAACGTGTGAACGACAATCAATCTCAACGTTTTTGTAACGATTACTAATAGGCAAATAGATTTAAATAATTACCTGATTCCTACAATTACTTTGAAATCATCTTCTAATGACTTCTTTATATATTTTTGAAAGTTGAAGTGACTCCCGGGACTTAAATGAACCTATATATGAAAATTCGAACAAAAACAGTTAAAAAAATATACATATTTGTAACTAGAGATGCACAAAAAAAGCCCAAGCCGAAAACCTGAGCTAGGCCTAGGTCCGGCCCGAATCCGACCCAAAAAAGCCCGGTCCTAGTGAGCCCGAAGCTCGGTCCAGGCCTCAAAGCCCTGATCAGGCAGAAATTTTGGGTCTAGACTAGAAAAGCTAGAAAAAAGCCCTGTTAAGCCTAAAAAAACCCGATCAGACCCTTTTTTAACCCACAAGCGTGGCTAGGGCCTAAAAAACACGGACCTTTTTTCCGCTCACTAAAAAAATGGCTTCAAAGGCCGGGGCCCACGCCTGAATAAGCCAGGGCCTTGTGCATCTCAAATCGTAATCACTGAATTTGGTATTAATAGTTAAACAAGTTCAAAGTTATACAAAAGTTCTAAACAAATATTATATTTATCTGCCCAGGGTTCGAATCCAGACGTACACAACAATTGTGGCCACTGAGTTTATCAGGGCTTGATTTATTGCAATCATAATTTGCCGGGATTAGTCTAGGCATAGCCTATGACACCCTTCCAAAAATAAATAAATATTATATTTATAAACTTGAACTCACAGAGAAAAAAGCAGTGCGCATGGCCAAATAGTCTGATTTACGAACAGACATAAAAAATTGCCGAAAGAAGCAAACCTGAAATGAATGACGTTTTGAATGAGTGATCGAGTTTCTAATCATCATAATTCTTGCATGTTTGCAAACTAATCCTTGTATTTGCTAAAATACGAAGAAAAAAAAACAGTTGGTCATGATTTACTTACAATGTAAAACATCGTTGGAGTTTGGGTGAAAGCGCCGGTGTGATGTTTCACGAAAGACAATTCCTTTGCAAGCCGATATTTTAGTGATTCTATGCATCAATATAACAAATCTCGTAAATTAGTTGGGTCAAAGACATCATATACCATAAATATTAAAAATAATCATATGCAAGTGATAAAGCTAACGAAAGAGAGTGAATAGATTATTTTAGAATGACTACTATAGTTAACCGTGCCATTTGACCTAACGGTTACTATTTAGTTTTTTGGAACAACATTTGGCAGTACAACAAAGTTGGGTTTACATGACGTCAAAAATGTCTAAGTATCATAATAGACTGTTTTATAGGACTTATGTTTATAGGAGTTAGCAATAACCGTCCTATCAAAGTCTTGCAACAAGTTTATAGGATGCTTTTGGGTGTCTCAACAAGTTATTAGTACATTTTTGAAATAAAATGTCATTAATTTTTTTATACAACACTACTTGAAAAAGTTCCTTATAAAAACAAGTATCGTATAAAAGATGTGTTCAAATGACACTCTCAAGTGTCATGTGAAATAGCTAATACGATATTTTATTTTAAAAATGTGACAAAAAGATTTGTTAAGACGTCCAAAAAAGTCCTATACTATTTTGATCAAAACTCAATGGCATAAAAATAACTCATCGAGGTGGGGTAATCTTTTGATCACTATAAAAGGAAGTTGAAGTATCATATACCGTTTTGCCTTTTTAAATTTGCATTGTGTAAAAAAACAACCATTATACTTGACTCGAAAAAAAACACTAAAGTAGGTCCGCAACAGGCGATTTTGAAGAACTTTTAAAGTGTTAGTTTCCAACGCACGTATAATAGTTGGAAAAACTCATTATATCATATTGCCAATAACGTAACAATGCAAATAACAAATAAACCGATGATCATACCACCATGCGATACATGATCCTGCAAAATATCTCGTTCCCAGTATTTCCACTTACGGGTCTGCATTGAACAAAACCGTAGCTTTTAAGTGAGCACGTTACTAACCTTTATAATAGTGGGTTTATAAATTCTATTATCGCATTTGTTAAAATGAAAACATCGGGTATTTGCACCAGAGGACGCTAAATTACAACAAAAGTTACAAGTGGATTATTTTACGAGAAAACGACCATAATTCACTACGACAAAATTGGATTTATGACATCAAAAATTTATAAGTGACCTAATAGGCTACTTGGGTGTGTTTCTTTTGCAAACCAACCAATTTGTACAAACTATGCAAACCACTATTTTAGGAAACAATAGATATATTTATGGATAATGATTATGATTCATTAATAATGATTGTGATATATATGGAAAATGTTAAGTTTATTCATTATAATCATGATTTTAAATTAAGAAATGTTAAGTTTATTCATTATAATCATGATTTTAAATTAGGAAACATAATAAAATCATATATTCATTAGACTTGGTGAGCGGCTAAGATTGGTTCACAAAGTTTGAACAATCTGACTGGTTTGCAAAAGATACGTCCCCTAGGCTACTTTACAAGACTTAAGTTTATAGAATCAAACAGTTGTGCGTCCTATGTAAAATGTTACAATAAGTTTATATGACGTTTTTGGACATCTCAACAAGTTTTTTAAGACATTTTTGAAATAAAGTGTCCTAATAGCTTTTTTAAAGCACACTTTTAAGAAGAATCATATGAACAAACATTTTCATATAACACTTGTTTTTATAAGAAAATTTTCAAATAATCTCATAAAAATATTAATAGAACACTTTATTTCAAAACTATCCAAAAAAAAAAACTTGTAAAGACGCCAACAAACCATCCTATAAACTTATTGTAACACTTTTACATATGATGCACATGTGTTTAGTCCTATAAAACAATCTATTATGACACTTAATAAAAAATTGTATTAAATAATACGAGAATAAAGTATTCTAACCTTTATGTTTCCGCAAATCATTGTGATTGCACTATAAAATACATGAAAACATGCCAAAAAGAATATAAAGATATGCAATTGATGCAATCCAGCAACTGATATAATCTCCTCGTATCCCTAATCACAATTACACCAAAATTATTTATCCAAGTAAATTTAACTGGTTGTAAATTAATCATTATATTTGAAAAAAAAATCTGTTGTCCCCAAATCAGTTAGGGATTTCACGTATTCGAACGTAAATATGTTGTCTCCAAATTCCGCGCGTGTCTTCTTCCTATCTCACCAATTCCTTAATTAACGAGACGTCGTCATGTTATTTAATATAAATTTAGTTAATGATCTATTTTCTCTCTCCTCAATAAATGGATGAAGTGGATTCAGGGCAATACAACAAAATCGGATTTATAAGACACCAAAAGTGTTTAAGTGCCCTGATAGACTACTTTATAGAGCTTAAGTTTACATGACCAAACATTTGTGTGTCCTATCTAAGAGTGTTGTAATAGGGTTTATACGATGCCTTTTGAGTTTCTTACCAAGCTTTCCGGGACACTTTTAAAACAAAATGCCCTATTAGCGTTTTATAAGATACTTTTGAAAAGTTTTCCTATAAACACATATTTTTATAGGACACTTATTCAAACAGTGTCATATAAAAGAGCTAATAGAACACTTTGTTTCAAAAGTGTCCTAAAAAGCTTGTTAAGACCCCAAAAACGTCTTATAAGCTTATTGCAACTTTTTTAGACTGGACACATGATTGTTTGGTCCTATAAAGTAGTCTATTAAGAAACTCAGACATTTTTTTTTGTGAGGAAAGAGAATTTGGGGACAACAGAACTCTATTCCACTTATTCTAACATGAATTCAAGAAATTAAACAAGATTCTTACTTCTTTGCATTCAACTGGTGCACCACCTGCTAACCTTCTTTGCTCAAACCATAATAATTTCCTTCTCTCAACCCCATCACCTTCATCAATAATATCACCCTCCTTTTCATATTTTTGTTTCTTGCATGGCAAGAAATCTTTTGTAAGATTTTTCGAAACACAGATCGATGCAATATACGTCTGGCTAAACGTAAGAAGCAACGAAATAAACCCGAGTACCATAAGCTCTGCAACACCAATTAAATACATTCCGTCGTAAGATAATTAATAAATTACTGATAAAAGTTGATAAAAAGAACCTTAACAGATACCGTTTTTTATCTTCTCAAGTGCTTCCATTAGCCCAGGTTTATGTCGTTTCTTCAAAAACTAAAACAAAATTACCTTACGAACGTCAGCAAGAGAATTATCAAAAGAATTGTCTCGTAATCATATCAATTATATCATTTCAGAGAAACAAGTTGTTTTTTCAGAAACTAAAACAAAATAATCTTACACATTTTGGCAGGAGAATTATCAACAACAACTTTCTCATAATCATATCAATTACATCATTTCAGGAAAAGAAAAAAAACAAGTTGTTTCTTCATAAACAAAAACAAAATTACGTTATTTATGTCAAAAAAAAATTTATCAATAACTGTCTCGATCGTAATCGTATCAATTACATCATTTTAGATAAACAACAAAAGGGAAAGAACAGTTTGATGCGAATTAAAGATGTAATCAATTCATTATCCATGTAATGTGATTTCACGATATAATTGATATGATCATGAAAGTATACATACGAATGTAAAAAGAATGTAAAAAAAATGTAAAAATTTAAGATCAGAATAATTACATGTCCAATGGTATGAAGAATATGTTCCAACAAAACTGAGATTATAACGATGACTGCACAAACAATGGCAACGGACCACGTTGCCGTTTGATCGAGCATTCGCGCATCTGAATCCCCCGCCATTTATACGTTATTTTGCGATTAACGTTATTGTTTCACTATCATACCCTCCTTATATGTTCTTGTTCTTCCCTTTTTCCACCGTCAACAATTGCATACGATCGAATTAAATCCCATTGATTCGTTTTTGTTTGGGAAAAAGAAATTAAACCAGATTGAAAATGGGAATGAAAAATGTTTTAACAAACTTGAACCGGGTTTTGTTTGGATTGAAGAAAAACCAATTAACGAGAGTGATAATAGGAGATTTAGTTACATGATTTCAAACCATGGCCACAAGATACTTATATAGACATAATCCAGCCTGACAATAAATTTTTCTAAATTATAAACACAAAAATATTAAAAATATTGTGGCAGGTAACTTCCCGATAAAATGCATCAAAATGCAACAAAATTTGTCTTTGTGTAACAAAGAACCTTTTTTCTCAATAAATAACAAAGGTTTAATTAAATTTCCTATTTGCTATAACAAAGTTCAAAACTTTCTCAATAAAACCAAACCGACCCAGTAAATCTCACTCGAGAGTACGGTCTCGGGACGGTGACGTATATAGACTTGACCTCTATCGCAAAAGTGTCAAACAGTTGAAAGGTTGTTTCTCAATCAGTGTAACAAAGTTTCAACATTTTCCTATTTAATGTAACATTTGACGACATGGATGTCAAGTTTATCGTCCAATTCATCGTAACATTTTCGTAAACATTTTGTAGAACTTTCATATACCGGTATCCACATCATCAAATGTTACAAGATCAGAAGATTACCGGTCAAAATGAGTATAAAATAAGAAAAAAATGAAACTTTTTTACATCGATAGAGAAAAATATTATTTGTTACACTAAATAGGAACTAACCCAAACTTTGTTGCATATATTTTGATGCAAGTTTCTGACCTTTAAAAATAAAAACTTTATGCAGGATTTTATTAAATCTAGAGCAAGAAAAAAACTGAACATAGCTGGTTTCCATTCAATTTGACTCTAGTTAAATTCTTCATAGCTCATACCAATTTTTGGCACACTAGTATTCATGTCAAATCCGAAAGTTAGCACCCGATTAGGACTTTTGAAAGAAATTCTGATCGATGTTATCATTCTATTGAAGTTCCCTTAGCGAATATAATAACAAAGATGAAGACATAGGAACGTAAATACATATCAGTTATCGATTCAATATGATAATGTAATAGAGTTTAGTAAAACTAACCTGAAGCATTCGAGTTGGGTGCAACAAAATCGATGAATGCATAAGCAGTCATCCTCATGTATGAATCAAAGTCTTCTAATGCTCTATACGATTTGCTTCAGGATGACTTGATCCCCTATGGAAACCTAGAGAAGATATATACTTACGTGATTAACTTAATGAATTATCCTACTCATATATAACCAAATTAACTGATATAAGATTCTCTTTATAAATATAATAGTTTAATCAGTTGTCCTTTAATATTTATTTCAAACAATGTTAAAGTCCAACATCGGTGCTAAACAAAGAAATATCAGAATTTGCTGAATGTTGGCTGAGTTGGACTAGGGGTGTTTGGGATTGTGCTTATACATGTAAAATAACCAAAAAGCTCATACGTTGTTTTAATAAGTTAATAAGTTAGAATGAAATAACTTGTTAAAAAATCCTTATCAGCATTGACAAAACAGTTTCTTTTTTCCTTCCATCCAAACATTGAAATCTGCTTATCAACGATGACAAAACGAAATAAGTTAATAATTTAAAGCAATCAAACACCCCCTAAAATTAAACCTTTTTGAATTTCAGGGGCTTAACTGAAAATTTAAAGCTTGTTACAGTAGCCAAAAAAATTTCAAAGACTTTGTTTGAAAAGTCAAAGCTGACAAAGCACCACTTTATTTTAAACCAATTTCATCTTCCTAACCCGACTTATTCCAAAGCCGATTTCGATTGACCCACCTCCATTAATGAAAAATTTTCAAGCTCTATTTCATCCTAATTCAATTCCTAACCGGATTTTATGACTAAACCAAAAGCCACATAACCAGACTTATTTTAGGGATTTGTGGCGAGCTCTTGTGAACAGCAAGTCTGCTGTGGTTTTGGCTTCAGTGAGAATAATACTAGCCATATTATATGCAGAAATTAGTGATATATAAGCATTGTTTATCAAGTTATTGCAGTGCTGAAGATGATTAGTACCTTGAATCCAGAGGGGAAATATGCTCATTATTTCGTACTCGACCTTTGAACTCTCTATTCGCAAAAATAGTAGAGATTTTGAGAGATACACGCGAACCATTTCTCCACCGTGATTAGCCATTACCATTTTTTGGTCCTTGTTCCTCTTGAAGATATAATTAATTTTTAAAATATTGGTTATTGAATTTATTTTAAAATTATTTAGTTAATAATATTATAGTAAGTTACTTGATTAGTCCCTATGGTTTATGTATTTTAGCACCCTGAGTTCTTATTTTGAAATATCTATGGATTACATTCTTGTGGTTTGCATTTTATAATGCATTGGGTCCTTGTCACTAACTTTGTTCTAAGAATTCTGTTAATTTTGTTAGTTTAGAGGGGTATTTTAGTCATTTAAAACCACAAGGGACCATGAATGTAATTTACTCTCTCAGCATATGAACACAAACATTCATATTCAATTGCTCATGATGTTCTTCAACCTAAATATGAACATCAACTTAGATTTCATAAATAGATGCATAACCAAATACAAATCCATGAAGAGGATGACCAAATCCAAATCCAGGAATTACCATGAATACGATGAACACATTGTACAAAGATATCAGTAACATTACTTGAACACCAAGAACACATTATACTAAAATATCAAAAATATTAGGATTGTTAAACCAAATATCTAAGCCCTAAATAAGTGAAACCCAAGTGAATCTTAAAGCGGAAAAAGTTTGAAACCCCAAAGTTGTACAAGCCAAACCCAGATTTGAAACCCACCATCCATGCATGATTGTACAAGATCTTCAAGAAGCAGATCTTCCAAAACAATATATGAAAACCCACCGATTTTTCAACGATGCCAACAAAGAGATAGGGATAGACAGGTTGTGGGGAGGAGACGGTGGATCTGGTCGGTCTGGATCTCTAGAAGATGAAGTTGCCGGAGGGAGGGGGGACGTGGAAGGTGAAGTTGCCGGAGGGAGGGGGACATGGATATGAAGTCGTTGTAGGGAGGGGGGACGAAGAATAGGCCGGAGATGCAAATCTGTTGTCAGATATGGGAACAATCGTGGCGTGGGATGGGGAAGATGAAGACGTGGGGGTGGGGGAGATGATATGGTAGAGTAAATTACATTCATGGTCCTTGTTGTTTTGATAGAAAATAGAAAAAGGAATAGAATGACTAAAATACCCCTCTACTTAACCTATTTAACAAAAAGTTTTTAACGGAGTTAGATTTAGGGACCAATGTGTTATAAAATGCAAAACGGGGATGTAATATATATATCAAAATAGGGACACAAAGTATTAAAACCCATAAACCACATGACCAATCATGTATTTTACTCATAATATTACTTATTAATTAAAACAATAACGCTAAAAAATGAAAGAAAGTAAAAAAGAATAAACCAAAAGGTATACAAGTATAAAATGTAACATTTATAATTAAAATCGAGAGAACTTGCAAAATGGTGCAACACACACTTTGCCAATAGGATGGCTATTTCTGTAGATCCTGAAAATTAAGGTTAAAACGTGATAGATCATCTCATTGTCGTACAACAAAATTGAGTTTATAGGGTGCCAAAAATATTTAATCTTTGATCATTCGTTTATGTTTGTATTTGAATGTTCATTTGGTTTTTTTCTTTGGTTCTAATTCACTTTTGATTTTATAATTTGATTATAAAAAGGTTTGGGGTAAAGTTTAATTCTTTTATTTGGGTTTTAATTTTAGAGATTTTAACTTAGATTTAGATTTTTTTTTTTGGGGGGGGGGGGGTCAGTTTTCTGTATCACAAATGTTATCAATAAACTTATAAATTTGCTTTGTTGATGTTCGTGATATATTTGGTATTCTTGATTTTGGATTTGCGTTTTTTGATTTTGGATCTTTGAAGATGGTAGGTGGTTGTTAATGGTTGAGGGTGATGGTGAGTGGTGGTAGAGAGGAGAATGATTAGAGAAGATAAGATGGTGGTCACAGTGGTGTAAGGGGATAGGGGGTGAAATGACGGATTTATCCCTCACATGAGAGGCACATGACAGAGTTAACGGAGCCTCTCTGTAGATGTAAGTGCAGGACTGATTTGGACTTCAAAACATTAAAAACGGGCGATCGGTATACTTTATGAATTTTAGGGACCAAAACGAAAAGGCATCCATATATAAAGGACCAAAAAAATGTATTTCACTCTTAATTAGTTAAAACAATAACCATAAAAAATGAAAAATTATATAGGTATAAAATGTAACATTTATAACTAAATTTGAGAGAACTCGCAGAATGTTGCAAAACGCACATTGCAAGCTGCATGGCTATTTTTGTAGATCATGAAAAATTAAATTTAAAACATGATAAACCTTCTCATTAGACTACAATAAAATTGAGTTTATAGTGTTAGGAAAAATTGTACCTCACAATTTTACAAATGCTAGCAAAATGATTTCTATGGTCCCAAACGGGTAGAAATCCAAGTGCACAATTAACCCAACAACGAATGCGGATAACAATAATCTAGATGTTGCACAATAATTCTCTAACGTAGAATAATAAACCCACGAAATATAGATAATAATAAATACGTTATTATCTAAAATTATAGCAAGTTCAAAACAAATAACACCGGAATTTAACGTGGTTCCACTATCGGTGTGATAGTGTACATCCACCAAAGAGAGAGAACAAGAATATTATTACCACCGGGAGATTACAAATGTGTTTACGAGATCCTTGGATCAACAAATCAACCACCCAAATGTTCCTCAAAAAACGAGATATATATATAAATATATATCAATGATATATATATATATACATACACACACATGTATATATATACATACATATATAGAGGCACCTTCAAATACAAACTTTTTAATGGTGCAAACCATGCAACCCACTTATCTACCACATATTTTGTTTTTACCTTTTTAATAAAAAAATGGGAAAATAAAATATGTGGTAGATAAGTGGGTTGCATGGGTTTGCACCATTAAAAAGTTTGCATTTGAACATCCCTCGTATATATATATATATATATATATATCAACAAAAGAAACAAGGAAGAAGAAGAAGATTAGCACTCTGGCTATCACAATTAATACGAACAGTAGTTTGCTTCAGGCCCAAACCAAACAAGAGTTTCTGTAAATGAACTGCTTCCTTAGCAGACTCCACCGCTGCAATAAGTTCAGCTTCGATAGTTGATAATGCAACAACAGACTGTAATCGAGATCTCCAACTGACAGTTGTCCCACCTAATGTTAAAACATAACCAGAAGTGGATTTCCAACTGACACGATCACCTGCGTAATCTGAATCGCAGTAACCAAGAATATCACAGTTGTTTTGCATACCATAAATGAGGCCGTGAGTTTCCGTACCTTTTAAGTAACGAAATACAGTTTTCACTGCATTCCAATGTGACTTACCCGGGTTCGATAGAAACCGACTAATCACACCAATGGAATGTGCAAGATCGGGACGGGTGCATACCATAGCATACATGAGGCTCCCGACTGCACTGGCATACGGAATCTTTGCCATCTCAGCCTTTCCAATATCGTCTACCGGACAATCGTCTTTTGTAAT
The DNA here is from genome assembly GCA_023525745.1 of Arctium lappa. NCBI lineage: Eukaryota > Viridiplantae > Streptophyta > Magnoliopsida > Asterales > Asteraceae > Arctium > Arctium lappa. The sequence goes on from CM042049.1 coordinate 989,181, forward strand.
CTTGATGTGTCTTGGAAGTGGCGTAGACACCGACTTTGCTCCATCAAGATTAAACCGCTTCAGAATATTTTGAATATAGCCCTTCTGTGTTAACCTGAGAGTACGAGACTTTTTGTCCCGAACAATTTCCATGCCGAGAATAACACGAGCTTCACCAAGATCTTTCATTTCAAATTCTGATTTCAACTTATCTTTCAGACGGTTGATTTCAGAATGATCCCTGCAAGCTATCAGCATGTCATCAACATAAAGAAGTAGATAAATAGAAATGCCACCGCTTGATCTATGATAGACACCAGCGTCTTTCTCACTACACTCAAAACCCAACGAGAGCATAAATAAATCAAACTTCTTGTACCACTGACGAGGCGATTGTTTGAGTCCATAAAGAGACTTCTTGAGTTTACATACATATTCTGGTTTTCTTTCGGAAACGAAACCATCAGGTTGCTTCATATAGATAGTTTCCTCCAAGTCTCCATGTAGGAAGGAGGTCTTCACATCTAACTGTTCTAGCTCCAAATCGTGATAGCTACGATCGCCAAAAGGACACGGATAGATGTATGACGTACAACGGGAGCAAAAATATCGTCATACTCGATACCTTTCCGTTGTGCAAAGCCTTTAGCAATGAGACGAGCCTTGTAATGATTGTCATCTTTGACTTTGAAAACCCACTTGCAACCAATAGCACGGCTGCCCTTCGGAAATGGACATAAGTCCCAAGTGCTGTTATTTGAGAGCGCTTCCATCTCTTCTTGCATGGCTCCAAGCCATTTCGAACTGTGTGTCGAGGCCAACGCCTCCTTTATATCAAGCGGCTCATGTTGCCCTACATGCAAAGCAAACTCCAGCTGATCTGTAAAACTCATGTTAGCAAAATCCCAATCTCCATGCCTATTAGGCGGTCGAATAGTCCTTTGACTATGCCTGGTAATTGCAATAACTGGGATTGTATCGCCATCGTCTCCACCGTTATTCAGAATCTCTTCTTCAGAATCACTAGTAGAAGTCACTAGCGGAATGACTTCTTCAACATTAACGGGTGATTCTGAGCTAATATCAGGAGTAGATGAACTGGGAATAGAAGGACTGTTTACTGTCTTCACGTCATCGGCAATAGGAGCAACAGTAGTAGTGACTTCCGGATCTTGAAAGGACTGAGGATCCTATGACTTCAACAGGACAGATTCATCAAATGTGACATGTCGAGAATGAATCACTTTACGATTCAAGGGGTTCCAAATTCGGTAACCCTTGATACCATCTGTATAGCCGAGCAAGAATCCTTTGGTGGCTTTAGGATTCAACTTGTACTGGCCTGAAATATGAAAATAAACAGGACAACCAAATACACGTATGTATTTCAGATAGATGTTTCTTTTACCTCTCCAAACCTCTTCCGGAATCTTTCCCCCGATGGCCGAACAAGGTAACTTATTAATAATGTGCACTGTAGTGTAAAGTGCTTTGGCCCAGAAAGATTTGGGGAATCCCGATGTCGACAACATACATCGTACCTTTTCAAGCAAAGTCCTATTCATCCGCTTGGCAACCCCATTAGATTGAGGGTCGCCAGGTGTGGTGTAGTGACGGTGGATGCCTTTACGCAAACAAAAGTCTTTGAAGTTACCACTAGTAAATTCTCCACCGTTGTCAGATCTTAGCACTTTCAACTTCTTACCAGTCTCGACCTCTACTCGTGTCAACCAAGTCTTGAATGTATCGAAGACATCTGACTTTAACTTCAACACATACACCCAAAGCTTATGTGAGAAATCATCAATAAACGAAACAAAGTATTTACCTCCACTGAGGGATGGAGTACAGGATGGTCCCCAGACATCTGTATGAACATAATCGAGGATTCCTTTAGTTTTGTGCTTTCCAACACCAAAAGAAACACGCGTCTGCTTTCCTTTGACACATCCCGAACAAAACTCCAGGCTGGTAGGTACGGCCGACTTCAATGAGTTTTCACTTGCGCAAAATCTCCAAGTTCTTCTCGGATGTGTGTCCCAAACGAAGATGCCATAAGCGAGCAACATCGAGATTCTTTGAGCTTTTGGCCATACACGATTCAGAAGCCATAGTTTCGCCAACCAAGTGGAAAAGGTTATTTTCCGCCCGTTCGGCTTTCATTACGATAATACTCCCTCAGGAGATGCGCAAACTCCCGTCGTCAATCCGAATCTTGCAACCCAATTTGTACTGTTGTCCAATAGAGATCAAGGAACGAGTCATGGATGGAACAAACTTGACATTATTCAATGTCCGAATACACCCATCGAACATCTTGATCTGCACAGTACTGACACCCTTAGTAACACACGAAGTACTATTTCCCATATAAATATTGTTACCTTCAACTTTTTCGAAGGTAGAGAAACAGTCCTGGAATGGTGTCATATGGCAAGATGCACTGGTATCTAACACCCATCGCCTGTCACCTTGCGGTGGTGTAACTGTGGTAGAGAAGCCATTTTGCTCCTCTTCGGCTGCAACAGCTGATGATTCAGCATTGTCCTTGTCTTTGTTTTTAAGACTCGGACAATCTTTCACCCAATGACCTGGCTTGTGGCAATAGTTACAGTTGCCACATATCTTTGATTTCCCACGAGAACCAGGCCGACGGGACTGAGAGCGCCCACGATTTCTTCCTCTTGAAGACTGTTGATCGTCTCGGCCTCTGTCAACAAATAGGCCTTGACTGTAATTGTTCTCCCTGTGATTGTTACCGATCCTCATCTGAATTATTTGATCTTCAGAAATCATTCCTGTTTTCACATCAGACAAAGAAAGAGTTTCTCTTCCATATATAAAACTGTTAGTGAATTGGGAATATTTCTCGGGAAGTGAATACAACAGGATCATAGCAAGTGCTTCTTCATCTTTAGCAAGAAGCGCATCCGTTGCCTTCAACTTCATAATAATATCTTCAAATTCAGTCATGTGAGCTTTAATGGTTGTGCCTTTCTTCATTTTGAAGAAGAGACACGACCGCATCAGTAACAATCTGTTGGTCAAAGTTTTCTTGAGATATAAATTCTCAAGCTGGCTCCAGATACCTGCAGCTGTCTTTTCAGACACAATCTCAGATATAACATTTTCTCCCATAGCCATCTGCAAAGTAGTAAATGCCCATGCTTCCATTTCTTTAGCCTTAAGTTCAGACATGTTAGGGTCTAACTCGCTTCTAGCAAATACTAGGGGATGGACTCCATTTTTCCTAAGTGCAACAGATGTTGTGAACTGCCATTTACCAAAGTCACCATCCCCATTCCAAGTCTGTATACGAATCCCATCCCCGGACAAATTAAATGTACCTTCTTGGTACGACTTTTGGGTCTGGGTTGAGGAACCGGCACTAGAAGGTTTTTCTACTTCAACCATAGAGAAAAAAAATGTGCAAACTGGTTTATGTATATTTTCTACAAAAAACCCAAATCTAGATCCGAATCTCTGATACCAATTTGTTAGGAAAAATTGTACCTCACAATTTTACAAATGCTAGCAAAATGATTTTTATGGTCCCAAACGGGTAGAAATCCAAGTGCACAATTAACCCAACAACGAATGCGGATAACAATAATCTAGATGTTGCACAATAATTCTCTAACGTAGAATAATAAACCCACGAAATATAGATAATAATAAATACGTTATTATCTATAATTATAGCAAGTTCAAAACAAATAACACCGGAATTTAACGTGGTTCCACTATCGGTGTGATAGTGTACATCCACCAAAGAGAGAGAGCAAGAATATTATTACCACCGGGAGATTACAAATGTGTTTACGAGATCCTTGGATCAACAAATCAGCCACCCAAATGTTCCTCCAAAAATGAGATATATATATATAAATATATATCAATGATATATATATATATATATATATATATATATATATATATATATATATATATATATCAACAAAAGAAACAAGGAAGAAGAAGAAGATTAGAAAGAAGACTTCTAATTCTTGTTGGTGTATATTGTATGTTGGCTTGTATGTTGGCTTGCATCCTATGAAAAAGATGAAGAAATGGAGCTAATGGGCATGGGTTGGCAATGCTAATGATGGAAGGCATATGGAGGACAACCAAACATGTGAAGGACAACCAAGTCTTCCAATATGTGGTCTAAATTAAACCACACATTAATGCATCAAACACTTGTACATAGTGCTTGGTGAGTTGCACAACACCAATAAAAACTTATCTGATTTAAGTTTTTTCAACATATAGGACAAACAATTGTCTTTTATGTAAAAGTCTTACAATAAGTTTATAGAATGTTTTTGGCATTTTAACAAGTTTTTAGGATACTTTTAAAACAAAGTGTAGTATTATCTTTTTTATACGACACTTTAGAGAGTTGCCCTATAAAAACATTATAGGACATTTATTTTTATAAGACATCTTTTTAAATATGCCATATTAGAAAATTAGTAGAAAGCTTTTATTTCAAAAGTGTTGTAAAAGAACTTGGTAAGATTCGTAAAAATGTCATATAAACTTATTGTAACACTTTTACAACGTACAATTGTTTTGGTTGTATAAACTTAAGTCTCATAAAGCAATCTATTAGAATTGAGATATTTTTTGAGCAAACATCTCCTCATCCCTTGAACCAAACGAGGTACACACCAGTGACGAATTGATATGCTTTTTGTATCCTATAAACTCAATTTTTATTGTAGTGTTAATTGGCTATATTAGTGATTAACTTTTCTCTCTTTTTTTTTCATTATTTAACTTTAGAGTTTTGTACCGAAGCCATTTTCATTGATATATTAGTGTTAATTGGCTATATGATTGATTAACTTTTTTCTTTTCTTTTATCATTACTTAACTTAAGAGTTTTGTACTAAAGCAATTTTCATTGAGCCGGATGAGGCAATGACGTTTTTTAAGGCGTGAAATATAATGGCAAATATATGTCTCTCGCGTTCTCTCTCTTTCTTTCTCTCTCTCTCTCTCTCTCTATATATATATATATATATATATAATATTATGTATAAACATATGTTAATTTTCTACTATTACTCAATGAGTTAATGATACTAAATAATTTAAATTAGGTTATATATAAAGTAAGACATTAAAAAGGTAGGAAACATTAAATATCGTGTTACAAAAGCCGGACATTAGGCCATAGCTTGCCACTGGCTTAACGTGACGACATACATAAGCCTTACGGTGCGTTTGGTACGTAGAACAGGATGCAACAGGACAGGACAGAACATACTTGTCCCATGTTTGGCATGCCCTTATGTGGAACACACTAAAACAAGATGGAACACGGGTTGGACACACTTGTTCTCTCTAACACCCCTAGAACTAAGTGGAATAAGGAAATATGTACCAAAATACCCTTAAAAAATAAAAATAAAAATAAAAACCTATCATCGCTTACTCTCCTCCAACCTCCCTCTCGCTTCTCAATCTCGATCGGCCCAGGTAACTCGATTTCTACAGAAGTCTTCTTCCTCCCTCCCGATTTCTCAGTCTCGGTTCTCGATCTCTACAGATTTCTTCTACCTCTCTCTCGATTTTGTTAATCGATTGCTACTAATCGATTTCTGCCTTTCTACGACAGGTTCTGTTTCTCAATCTCGATCGACCCTTTTTTTGTGAATGGACTTTTGCCCTTTTTTTGGTTGATTTCTTCCATTAGTTTGGTCGATTCCACGGTAGTTTATGTAAATTTGGGATTTGGGTTTGTTTGGCATGTGGGTGGTTACGGTGGTGGAGGCGGTGGATATGGAGGTAATGGTGGTGGTTATGGAGGAGGCTAGGGGTGTGCATAAACTCAACCGATCCAATAGGAACCGACCGATCCAATAGGAACCGACCGACAATGATTGGATATCCAATTGTAATTGGATCGGATCGGATCGAAAATTTTGACATCCAATTGGATCGGTTCGGTTCTTGGATGATGGTCCATAACCGATAAGAACCGACCGAACCGAACCGAATTCACCATCCAATACAAACCGACCGAACCGAACCGATATAAACCGACCAAATACTAATTATTAATATAAAATTATATTGTTTATATATAAATTTATAAAAATTATGGAATATTATATTATATTTATATATATGAATTGTTGTAGATTGGATTTAAAACATTGGATGGATCTCATCCGATCATCCATCGGATGTCGGATGGATACAATCCGATCATCCATTGGTTGGATCCAATTCAATCCAATGGACATCCAATAAAATATCCGTTGGATGGAACCGAACCGATCCAATCATCCATTGGATTGAAAAAATCCAAGATCCAATGGATGATTGGATCGGTTCGGTTGGAAAAATCCAACATCCAATGGATGATTGGATCGGTTCGGTTGGGCTCACATCCATTGGATGTCAACCGATGAACACCCCTAGAGGAGGCAATGTAAATCATCTGCTACTGCTCATTGTAGAAATCCATTTAGGATTTGGGTTAGTGTAAATCATCTGCTGTTGGTCAAAAAAAAATCCATCATCTTCTCTAGCGAGAGATCCAATTGTAAATCCATTGTTGATTTTCTGTTTGTGTAAATCATATGTTGCTGCAGAAATCTAATTGTAAATACATTTGTTGCTTTTGTGTTTTTGATTGATAAAATTTTGTTGATTCGAGAGATCCAATTGGGATTTCGGTTTGTGTAAATCATATGCTGCTGCAGAAATCCAATTGTAAATCCATTTGTTGTTTTGTGTTTTTGTGTTTTTGATTGATAGCATTTTGTTGATTCATGTAGATTGAGTATTTGGTGTAAAAATGTTAAACAACTCATCGGGGGTAAATTGGTCATTTAACATGTTCTGTCCCGTCCTTTCATGTCATACCAAACGCTAGACAATTGTTTTGTTCTGTCATGTTCTGTCTTGTCTGCGTACCAAACGCACCCTTAAGTCACAATGGCGTTACGACGAACCTTTTAAAACATTGGATATAGGTACCTAGTAGACTTGGTTTCATTCATATTTAGTATTAAAATGTCCTTATTAAGTCGCTAAAAAGAACATGTAAGTGGCGTTTGTTTTTTAAGAGGCGCTGAAGTCTGATGTCTGATTTCATTTCTGATTTTTAAGAGGTGGTGCTGAAGTCTGAAATCTGAAACAATAAGACCATTTGTTTTTCTAAACTGATAAACGTCTGAAATATGAATCAATTTGTTTTAATTAGATTATACTACCATTTGATGGCACATACAAATCAAGTGGAATTCAAGAAAATCATAAACACAAATATTAGATGAACCACAAACATCCAAATCCTATCAAAGTACATCGATTGATCCAAACAAATTGAAAATATGAACGAAGTTTCATAATAATGAAAATCAATCTTCCTTTACATTCAAGTCCTATTAAAGTAGCAACTGATACAAATGTTGGGGAGAGGAGCAGAAAATGATGGAGAAGAGAAGAGAGTGATCGGGTCTTGGATAAGAATTCGAGATCGCGTGAGAGCTCGCTTTCCTTAAGTGATATTTTGACCCTATTCTGCCCGGGTATCACGAAATTCACTCAAGGATAATCTCAAATTCACCGGTATCGATTTAGACAGAAATCGATCCTATTTAAACACAATGAGAATCGTAACCGATCCTATATTAATAATGATAATAATTTCTCATTAAATGAGATTGATTGTGGACATTAATGTTGGCGGTTACAAATTGTAGTCAAATGGAGCGGTTACAAAACAAATTCACAGAGCACCGTGTAGGTAGCCGCGCGAGTTAACCCGCGACATAACCCGTACATGCCACTGTTTTCGTCCCCACTTCACAGAGCATCGCGCAGGTAGCCGCGCAGGTTAACCCCCGACACAACCCGTGCGGGTCACTGCTTTCGTCCCACTTCTAGTGTAAGGCGCGGGTAGCCGCGCGGGTTAACCCGCCGAGTCACTGTCTCAGTTACAAAACTGATAAGACCGCCAAACATGACCATCCAACTAACCTAGTCATAGTTAGCTTACACGAGTGTGCACTCCACAACTCCTAACTCGTGTTATAACTTAGCTATCAACCCCATTATTATCTTTTGAATCCGATTACACAAAAAATGAACCGATGATTTCACTAAAATCATCAACATTCCTTCCCCATTTTAGTGCAATCCTTGATCCACAAACAACAGTTAATATAGGAAACAAACTCATGCATCAATGAAAATATCTAAAAGATTAAATTTCCATCTTAGTACATTACACATTTCAAATACTCGAGAATCCGGGTGTCCTATGGATTGAACCCTTCAACCCATTTGAGTACTAGAAAATAACTTACACATGAATTTAAAAGATTATCTAAAGTTTAAACTTGACACTATACAAGCCATATGTCATTATCCATTCATGAGTGCATCAAATCCAAGTCCAAGCTTCTTGAAGCGACCACACTTCACACCCATATAGGTAGTTCCTTTCATCATGCACTTGCACATGCACTTTTACAAAAGAACAATTACCTCCTTTACTTGCAGTACCGAGCACATACCTTGGTATGATTATCTTGTGCTCCAATCCCTTAGAGTGAGCTTTTCTATTGAATTCAACTTCTAACGTTGTATTAGAAGGGAATTGGGTATCTCACCGTTAGAGATTTGGACTTTAATCCCATCCCTATTACCGACTTGTGAACCAAGTCCCTAGCTAACCCCTTTGTCAAGTGGCCCGCTAGATTTTGTTGCGACCGAACAAATCCAACCGAAATCACCCCATTCGTGATTAGCTCACGAATCATGCTATGTTTAATACCTAAGTGTCTAGACTTGCCATTATATACTTGACTATAAGATATAGCCAAAGTAGTCGCACTATCACAACAGATAAAAATGGGTGATATTGGTTTCGGCCATAATCACTACGCCTCTTTACCGACAGCGGCTAATGCCACAAATTCCGACTCCATAGTAAAACTCGTGATGAAAGTTTTGTTCTTGGAGGACCATGAGATGGCACCTCCCCCAAGCAAGTACACCTAGCCACTCGTAGAGGAGTGATATTCTAAGTTGGTGACCCAACTTGCATCCAAATATCCCTCTAATATCGAAGGAAACCCGACATATGACAAACCATAATCAATGGTTTTCTTCAAGTATTTAAATACTCGTCTTATAGCTTGCCAATGATGTATACTAGGATTACTAGTATACCTACTCAACTTGCCTACGGCAAAAGCGATATTCGGCGTAGTGCTTTTCATGGCATACATCAAGCATCCAATAGCCTTTGAGTACTCGAATTGTGACACCGCTTCACCCGAATTGGGCATAAGCTTCACACTCAGATCAAATGGAGTACTCACCGGAGAGCAATCAAAGCAATTAAATTTCTTTAATACTTTCTCAATGTAATGAGACTGCGTAATTGCAATCCCTTTGTTCTCACGCTTGATCCTTATTCCAAGGATCACCTCCGCCTCTCCCATATCTTTCATGGAGAAACTTGATGACAAAAACTCTTTGGTTTTATCAACTTGATTTTGGTCGGTGCCAAAGATCAACATGTCATCAACGTATAAACAAATGATTACTCCATTACCGGATGTGTCAAATTTGTTATATACACACTTGTCCGCTTGGTTTAATATAAAACTGTTGGACAATATAACCTCATCAAATTTTTGATGCCATTGTTTGGGTGCTTGTTTAAGCCCATACAATGAGTTTACAAGTTTACATACCTTATGCTCCATCCCGGGCATAACAAAACCTTCCGGTTGTTTCATGTAAACTTCTTCCTCCAAGTTACCATTCAAGAATGTCGTCTTGACATCCATTTGGTGAATCACTAAATTATGGATAGCTCCTAAGGCTATCAACAATCTAATTGTGGAGATTCTTGCAACCGGGGCATAGGTATCAAAATAATCGATGCCTTCCCGTTGCCTTCCTGTTGCCTAAAGCCTTGGATTACAAATCGAGCTTTGAACTTGTCGATTGATCCATCCGCTTTCATCTTCCTTTTGAAGATCAACTTGCATCCCAATGGTTTACAACCCGGTGGCAAGTCCGATAATACCCAAATATTATTCCCCATGATGGAATCCATCTCATTATTTAATGCTTCTTTCTAGAAAGCAATATCTTGAGACTTCATAGCCTCATCAAATGATTTTGGATCTTCCTCCATATTATAACAGTAAGAGAATTGTGACCTGTAACACCCTGGATTTTCATTATATTTCTTCGTGGTATTCTTGTGTTAAGATGTTGTCTTTAGTTCCGTGTTTAGTTTGATGTTGATTTGGATTTTGTGAAGTTTGGGGGGGGGGGCAAGCAGTGAACTACGCGAGTTACACCGCGACTAGAGGTCGCGGCACAACCCGCGAAACCCACTGGATGATTTAGGGTTTTTAGACACGGGCGAGTTATGCCGCGAGTTGAAGTCGCGACATAACCCGCGTAGTTGCCTGGACCGTCTTAAAGGCTCAGTTTCCAATAAATATCATTTCTCTTAATCTCTTATCTCTCTCTCTCTCTCTAGAGTTTGGAAGTTATAGTTGGTGTTCGATCCGAGGTTTCGGTGTTTTAAGCTTCACCTTTACGTCGTGATCGTTATCTGGTTTTCCGGGTTTTATCCTAAAACCTACCGGTGAGTTCCTACTACCATTTTACAAACTTTATACATGTCAAAACTCTTATTTGCGAAATCTGAAGTATTTCTACGGTATGATTTCATGTTCTCTACATTTTGATATAAATGAAGTTTTTGGTGATTTTTGGGTTTCCCGATCAGTTTTGACTAAAATGACGGGTTTCGCCATATTAAAGTAAAATGATGTTTTACTTGCACATTATGTGGATATGTGAAAAGAATGTTTATGAACTCTTTTTAATGATTTTCATTCTTACCAGAAGTTGAACTGGAAATGACATTTTGTTTATGAAAATGTGTTTATACCATATGTTTAGTTATGGTTGGTCACATATGTTGTTGTGACGAGTCTGTACCATTACTAGTGGATCCATAGGTTTTGAGTCGACTGTATTATTGGGAGGTCATATTCCCCATTTTGTAACTATGGATGCATATGTTCCTAGAGGGAAAATTGGTACGGTTATGTGAGGCCGGATACTAGGCATGGTTCGTAGTGATCCTAGTGATGGAGTATACATTGGTTTTGCTTGGGGGCGCGATCTCACATCGTAGCACGGACCTATCTGTTCGTATCCTTGGATTCCAAGTGCTTAGCTCATTACTCGGATTTTGGCCTACTTAGTGTTACGCCACCATCCTTGGTAAAATGGTCCTTTTGTCATCATATAATGAGTTTTGGACCGAAAAGGCCCGGTTGTGGCGAAATGTTATCTTTATGAATTAAACCTTTATGAAAAGATTTCCTTATGATACTGATGTTTATATCTTTTGTTTTATAAACTGTATGTTCTCACCAGCCTTTAAGTCTGACACTTTTTCTCAAATGATGTGTATAACAGGTTTCCTTAGCGGTGGGTTGCCGGGGTTTTGAGAGACGGGTTTGGTCTCGAGACATTTTGGAGATGACTAGTATTGTTTCAGGGCAATTGTTAAGTCCCATTCTTTTAGTACATTATGGATTGTCAACTGATGTAATCTTGATATAGGTGTCTAGATTAGTTTGTTGACAAACTCTACATCGATACAGGTTTTTGTAAAGTCTTAAGGACTGATCCCCTTTTTGGGAGTTTATTATCAATACGAATGTCATGTTGCCAAGTTTTTCAGGTTTTAATTTACTCTGATTTTTAGGGTGTTACATGACCCAATCTTATCTTTTGATCCCTCTACCAAGTACACTTGGAAATTGGGACCAAAGGATTTTTCGATTCTTCCTCTTTTGCTCCTTCGAAGCATCAGAGATTCGGTTGGAACAATTGCTTGTTCTTCAACCTCACTAGTTACACTAGTACTTGGAACAAAGTCCTTCGGCCTAGGTATTAAAGAGAATCTAGTCTCATCAAATAATGCATCTCTCGATTCTATAACAGTGTGAATCACTATAAAATTATTAGGTTCAATAACATAGAACCTATAGGCCTTGGAATGCTCGGCATATCCAACAAAGATGCAATCAATACCTTTCTCACCCAAAGTTTTCCTTTTGGGTTCGGGTAGTCGAACAACGACCCGACAACTCCACACTCAAATATAACTCAAGTTAGGCATTTTCTTGAACCAAAGTTCATATGGGGTAATCTTGTTCCTTTTATTGGGAACTCGATTCAACAAGTAACAAGCCGTTAACATGGCTTCACCCCAAAATCCATCACTCAATCTCGAGTAGGATAACATAGAGTTCACCATTTCTTTGAGAACTTTATTTTTCCGTTCAGCCACACCATTTTGTTGTGGTGTATAAGGCACCATGGTCTCATGAATGATTCCTACAGATTGGAAAAGCATGGGGTCGTAAAATTCCCCACCACGGTCGGTGCATAAACATTTAATAAAACCGTTCATTTGCAATTCAACCTCCGTTTTATAAATTTAAAAATTTCTAACGCTTCATCTTTTGAGTGCAATAAAATACATAGCAAAAACGTTAAGCGTCGTCAATAAAATTAATGACATACTTTTTATTGCCAAAAGACGGAGTTGAATGCAAATCATAAAGATCACTGTGAATTAATTCAAACACCGACGAATCCCTTTTCACATTAGGAAAAGGTTGTCTAGTGATCTTTGTCAACATGCAAGTTTTACATTTTTCGGTTTTAATATCAAAGGCCGGAATAAGACCGTCTTTTGACATTTCAACCATTCTTTTAAAATTAACACGACCACGCCTTTCATACTATAAACTAGAATAAACACAATTCTCATTTGCAACATAAACATAATTTAAAACAAAATTATTTTTATTAAAAATCAACATAAACATATCGTTTAACAAATAGCCACATCCTACAAAAGAGCCACCTTTTGACAGGATAAACTTGTCGGACTCAAACACTTGCTTATATCCTAACCTATTCAAGACACTACCGGAAACAAAATTCTTTCAAATTTGTGGTACAAACAATACGTCAATAAGTTCAATTATTTTGCTAGAACTAAACTCTAGCCTAACTAAGCCGCGTCCAAGAATGGGAGCATTTGACTCATTCCCCATGTGTAGCAGGGATCCATCTTCAACCGGTTCCAAAGAGGTGAACCAACGTCAATCCTTGCACACATGACTCGAGGCACCCGTGTCAATCCACCAATCATCATCATCATCCTAGCGTAAAATGATTTGGATATTAGTGGTACATAATTCAAATTTGAATTAAAACCAAAGTCAAGAAACTGACCTTGCCATGGGTTTTCATCCTTGGATCCTTGCCCACCACCACCTCCACTTTTATTCTTGATAGTTCGACAATCCTGCTTGAGATGGTCGTTCATCTCACAGGTCCAACAGGTTAATTTAACCTTTTTGTTGGGCCCTTTCTTGGCTTCATTGAACTCGTGTTTTCCCTTGAAGTTGTTGGATTTTCCCTCTTCCACCATGTTCACTGAAGGGGCAGAAACCTCTTTTATCTTAGGTTTCTCAGCCTCTTGCGCCCGAAGAGATTCCTCTATGCGTAAGTGACTATTGAGCTGTACAAAGGACAACTCTTCCTTCTTGTGTTTCAACATGTGTTTGAAATCTTTCCAAGAGGGAGGCAATTTATCAATTATGATCGATACGGGGATGGATTTTTCCATATTCATATTGTGTTGAGCATATTGGCCTAAAATGCGTAGGAGCTCATTATATTGCTCCATCACAGGCCCCGAGTCCACCATTATGTAATTATTAAAATTACTAATGAGGAACTTCTTACTAGAAGCATCATCCACCATGTATTTGGACTTAAGAGAGTCCCATAGCTCTTTGGCATATTCGACATTTAATATATGTCAAAGAGGGAGTCACACATACCGTTTAAATTGTGGCCATGACAGATGTAGTCATCGTTCTCCCATTTGCCGTGACGCCGGGTCATCTCCAATGTCTTGTCTTCCATCACATCCGACATCGGAGTGCTCAAGACGTAGACGACCTTCAATGTTGTCAGCAAAAAGTGCATCTTCTTCCGCCATCGTTGAAAATCGACGCCTTCAAACTTCTCCAGTTTGGTGAACTTGGTCGTCATATCTCTCACGGATTGATCACTCGCCATCTCTCTCACGATGAGAAAATATCACTTAAGATTGTTACGGAGAGGGGCAGAAAACGATGGAGAAGAGAAAAGAGTGATCGGATCTTGGATAAGAATTTGAGATCACGTGAGAACTCGCTTTCCTTAAGTGATATTTCAACCCTATTCTGCCCGGGTATCACGAAATTCACTCGAGGATAATCTCAAATTCACCGGTATCGATTTAGGCAAAAATCGATCTTATTTAAACACAATGAGAATCGTAACCGATCCTATATTAATAATGATAATAATTTCTCATTAAATAAGATTGATTGTGGACATTAATGTTGGCGTTTACAAATTGAAGTGAAATGGAGCGGTTACATAACAAATTCACAGATCACCGCACGGGTTAACCCATGGCACAACCCGCGCATGCCACTGTTTTAGTCCCCACTTTACAGAGCACCGCGCGGGTTAACCTGCGGCACAACCCGGGCGTCTCACTATTTTCGTCCCACTTCTAGTAAACGACACGGGTAGCCGCACGGGTTAACCCGCGACACAACCCGCCTGAGTCACTGTCTCAGTTACAAAACTGATAAGACCGCCAAACATGACCATCCAACCATCCCGGGTCATAGTTAGCTTACACGAGTGTGCACTCCACACCTCCTAACTCGTGTTATAGCTTAGCTATCAACCCCATTATTATCTTGTGAATCTAATTACACAAAATGAACCGATGATTTCACTAAAATCACCAACAATAAACACACTTTTCACTAATCACATCTTCTTCACTCATCAAGCAATTTAGATTCAAATAGCTCAAAGGTTTCTACAAAACCATCAACTTTTCAGAACTCAATTTCGTTCATTCCATCCCAATCCGAAAATTGCGAAATAAAAAAAATCACAAATTAGACAAAACAGATCTTGTAAACTCCATCATCAACAACGAAATCAAACATCAATCTTCTTACATCAACAACAACAACAACTCGATTCAGTCTTCTTACAACTCGATTCATCAATCTTCCTGCTCGAAGATTTCCACATCTTCAAGAACAGGGAAAAAAGAGGGACGATACCTGCATATATTCAAGCAAAACAGTCTCGTAAGAGAGGGACGAAATGAAGTATGATCGGGATTGAAGGAAGAATGAGGAGTACCTGCGATGGATTGATTCCGACGTTTACGTGCTCGATTCAAACAAAACAGCTCGATTGAAGAACGATTGAGATCGATTTTGGAAATCGACGGCTTGGAGATCGATTTTGGAGTCGAGCGGCTGAAGATCAATCTGGATTGGGGATCGATTTGGGTCTGAATTTGAAGGCTTCATAATTGATTTGGCTGAAGATGAAGGCGTGCGTCTATGTTAAGGAAAAAAGTGGAAAAAAAAGTGATTAGGTTACCTCTTTTTGTTACAGACAAGTCTAAGTGATAAGTGAGTCTGAATTGAAAGAAAAAAACAAACAATCTTATTTTAAAAATGTCTGACCGAGAAAGTGATAATAGGTAATTAAGTGCTGAAAAGTAAAAAACAAACAACCCCATACTCTTAACAAGTACAACCAACAACAATAAAAAATTATGTTGAAGTGGAATTAATGCTAATTGACAACAATTGACAATATATGAAGATCATGTTTGACAATCATGAGTTAGCTTATCTTTTTAAGTTTATTAAACAAACTTTGTTTGATTAGCGATAGCTTATTGTTATACCACAATGAAAGGATTCATAAACTCGAATCGTTATAATTTGCTCACTCCATTTAATTAACCCCCAACATATGCACGCAAAAAGATTTTGAATAAACTCAAATGATTATGATTATATGCCCAAGTGGGGTATTCACAAGTAATTTTTTGGGTGCAAGAAAAGCGCACCCACTAAACTTTGAGCCTTGCCCGTGGTATTAGATTATACAAGGAATATCAACCAAAAAGTCCCTCAAAATCAATCAAAAAACCAAAAAAGTCTCTCGAAATCAACAAAAAAAATCAAAATAAATCCGTTGAAATCAACCAAAAAAAACATAAAAAAATCCCCTCGAAACGGTTAGATTAAGCTAAAAACACATTTGGCGTCTTTACGGGTCTTTGATCCACTTTAAAGGTGCATCCGCTCGACAAAAATACTAGGTCTCTGATTATGCTATTGTGTTATAGATTATACTTGAACCATTTATTATAGTTTGAAGGGGGAGATTTGATCAAAAGATTTTGTATTAATGCTTGGTTCATTTGAAAGTCATTATCTGTAACTTTGAAAAATACATATCCAAACACTCTTTGAATTACTTTTACCGTGTTGTCTTCCATTTGTATGTAGCAATGAAAATGACGGGCAATCAATGTTAATGTAACTATTTCCATCATCCTAATGAATAAATCGAGAAGGCAATGAAGCATGACTTCTTCAAAATGCAAATCAAAGTATTGCCAAAAGATCTATTATAAATTATGCACAAGTCCTCATCTGAAATAACCAAATCAAAAGAATTACACAAAAAAGCTTCGACATGATTCCCGCAAGAACATACAAAATCAAAAACCCAAGTAGCTTTTCAATAAGATTTTATCTGAAATTAAACCCACAAAGGGGATGCATTCCTACCTTCACCAAATATATTGAATAAGAATGTTGGCTCCCAAACCCATATAGATTGGCTTTTGATAGCAACATGTTCCACTACTTCATGAAGATCTCCTAAAATGAAGCATAATACATCTTCATAAGCGTAAATCACAAGAAGAGTATATGACCCAAGCTAGAATCCACATACCATATAGAAAAATTGCACACCATAATTTATATACCCATTTTCGTAGATTCCTGTCCAAAACTCCTACTTGAAGGCCTTTCAAACTTAAGGTTGTGGCAACGGAGACCCACAAGCTGTAAAGGATAACAATCAGTAAAAATCAAATCAATTAGCAACAAAATCAAATCACACTTGAAGGGCACATATTTTTGGTAATTATCTGTTATATATTATTTTTATTCTTTATCCTTGTTTGTAAAGATTGTAATATGTTCCTGCTTTAGTTTGTTGGACACCGTGTATATATAGAGATCATCAATCAATAAAGAAATTATTTTCTCCTTGAGCATTCATATGGTATCAGAGCTTCCCCAGTTCCTGGCATTTTATGGGCCTGGGCGAGATGTAGAAAAAAAGGCCCTCGATAATTATAAAAAAGAAATATTTGATATATTATTTTTATCATAAGAAATAAAATTGAATTCAAGAAATACTAATAATTCATACAAAATGACATAATTTTGGGTCAAAATGTTGACTATTCAGAGTAATACTCTTTCTAAATCAATATAAAACAATTGGATTTCCATCTTATCTTAGGTTAGTGTTTTTCATCACCATTTTAAACTTTTAGGGTTGAAACAAACTTTTTCGGAACCATAAATATTAGAATTAAAACCCAGGTTGGTTATAGCTTAAGATTTTATTATTGGTTTAGAGATAGAAGAGTACTTAGATTTTCATGTACTCAATATTAGATAATAAATAGTCAATAATGTTTGAAAAAAAAGATATATATATATATATATATATATATATATATATATAAGTTGAACCGTCTAATATGGTTGGTAATTTTTTTCAAAAGGTAGGAGCGCTCTCTTAGTTAATAACAAAAAATCTATTATATTCTAATACAAATATAGAATTCATGTGGATGGAATAATTAAAAGAGTCTGTGAGAGATGCATGGTGGATAATTATATCAATATTTTGTAGGTAAGTAGTTTTATACTTTGATACTAGATTGAAAAACCTTAGAGAAACAATAGGCAATACAACAAAATGAATGATCAGTTAACTTTTTGCATTTTTTTTTTCTAATGTATTTGATTAATATATGTTTGGGTCCTTAATATAATACAAATTTTTTTGTGTCATATTAGACTTTGGATTTCTAACAGGACAAGTGGGAGATGATGATGGAGAATAAATCAAAGTTTTTTTAATCAAGTAGTTTTAGACTTTGATAATAGATAAAAACTTAGAGAAATAATAAACAATACTATAAAAGTGTACGATCAATTAACTTTTAACTATTTCCTTTTTCAATGTGTAACAACCTAAAAATCAGAGTAAATTAAAACCTGGAAATATGGCAACCATACATCCGTATTGATATAAACTTCCCATAAAGGGGATCAGTCCTTAAGACTATACAAAACTCATACGGATATGGAATTTATCAACAATACTAATCTAAACATAACCGTCTAGACTACAACACTTGACGAACCAAAATTCACTAAAAGATGGGACTTAAACAATGTCCAATACCAAAATACTAGACATCTCAAAATATGCCTCGAGTCCACGCTCGACTCTCAAAAAACCCTGTGCAACCCACCGCTAAGGGAAACTTGTTATACACATCATTTGAGAAAAAGTGTTAGGCTTAAAGCCTAGTGAGAACATACAGTTTATTCAAAATCAGAGATATAAACATCAGTATCATAATAAAATATTTTCATAAAGGTTTAATTTATAAAAGATAACATTTCGCCACAACCGGGCCTTTTCGGTCCAAAACTCATCATACGATGACAAAAGAACCATTTTACCAAGGATTGTGGTGTAACACAAAAAGTAGACCACCAAATTCGAGTTATGAGCTAAATACATGGAACCATGGCCACGAACGCTACGGTCCGTACTACGATGTGAGGGAGGGCCCCCAAGGAACCATGTCATACTCGTTCATTAGACTACATTTGACCCATGGCTAGGATCGAGTCTCACATAACCGTACCTAAGTTGCCCCCGAGGATCAAATGTATCTAACTACAACGGAAGGGGCATATCCTTCCTAGCCATAAGCCGACTCGATACCTAGGGATCCACTAGTATAGTCAAGACTTGTCACAATATTTCATGTGACCAACAAAGCTAGATAAACAGCTTTCAACACATTTATATTTCAAAATGCCATTTTGCAGACCAACTGCTGGTAAGGAAGATAATCATAAAACCAGTATATATACATTCTTTCAATAAGCCATAAACATGGGCGAGTAAAACATCATTTTACTTCTGATAAGGCGGAACCCGTCATTTTAGTCAAAACTGATCGGGAACCCCGAAAATCACCAAAAACTTCATTTATAACAAAATGTAGAGAACATAAAATCATACCGTAGAAATACTTCGGATTTCGCAAATAAGAGTTTTGACATGTATAAAGTTTGTAAAATGGTAGTAGGAACTCACCAGTAGGTTTTTAGAATAAAACCCGGAAAACCAGATAACGATAACGACGTAGAGGTGAAGCTTAAAACACCGACCCCTTGCTAGAAACACCGCAAACAAGCAACCAGACGATACCTCAAAGATCAAAAGAAGAATAAGGAAAAGAAAGAGAGAGAAACTGAGAGAGAGAGAGAGAAAAATATGAGATATTTAGAAAATATCTCACCAAAAGATATTTAAGGAAATCCTTATAAAGCGACCTGGTCGTGCGCCCTCAAAGAAGGAAATGCGCACGACCCGTGCGCTAGCACAATGCCTCGACCCTGGATCATATGCACGACCCGTGTGTTTTCTCTGAAGGAGGGCGCACGAGCCGTGCGTCCTGTAGACAACCACAATAACTTCCTTTTTCCTCAAAACAACTTCGCAAAACCAAACGAAATTCGGGGTGTTAAAATACTACCAACCTTAGAATGATTTCGTCCTCGAAATCTAATCTTATCAATGAAACACTGATCGTAGAGAATAACGTCTCAAACCTAAATACCAGAATCATTAACGAGATCTTAATACCGACACCCGAAATAGCTACCCTTCTTGGGCATATTTCACTCCTAACCGAGCGAACACTCAACTCTCTAAAGTAACCTTTTCTCACAAGGTTACGGTTGCCTCCCAACCTTAGGTGACAATTACTACCTCCAGGAAATCAACGACCTCAACTTTCCATCTACCAATTTCTTTCGAACTGCACGGTTCCGAACTCAAAGCTAACGGTCGACGCTAATCTTCCAAAAATTCTCAGATTTCACTGATCCATTCCTATTATCGATAAAGATATTCTTACAAGGCGTACCAAGGCGGCAATCGGTTAACACAGATTCTGTTATCACTCAACTCCGATCTGACCCCAAATCTGGAAATAGCCCTTATTCGAATTTTTTAATACTTCCATAAATACTTCGTCTACAACCACATTATAAAGATTAACTTCTAAACATGCCACCAATCTATACATTCGGACTTATAAAGGACGGGTGCTACAGAAACCCATGCGTAGTCACTATCTCCAACCTGTGGAAGACTTTTACCAACAACTTACTCTAGCTCAAGGCTAAGGCCCAACTCCTCAAAGCACTGCTAGAACCGCACCCCCAACAGGAAATGATGCACATGTAGATAAAATAAAAGGGTTTAAGCTTAACGCCTAGAGAGCCCAAGAGTTTTACATAAGTAAAAGCATTTAGATTGATGAACTTCTCTTTAAATCAGAACCTTTCAAATAATGAACTTTAAAACATGGAAACAACTCCTTTTCAAAGTCATGCACTTTCAAAGACGGATACTTCGTTTAAATTTTGTTTTATAAATTGACACAACTTGTATAACTCGAAGTATGAAATATTAGTAACACCATCCATATCGTACGTCCGAAAACATGGACACTAGGCCCAATACTCACACGACCAAAAACAAAAGAAAACTAAATATCAACATGCAGGAATAACACATTTCATTCAAACCTTAATATACGTGGGGAGAACCCAATATTAAAGCCATCATTTACCGTCGACTTCACATAACCAAAGCCGGTAAAAATATAACATTAGTGTTTAAAATACCCCGGGTCTACGACGGAGAGACCCGTACACAAAGAGAATAGAAGGACGCTCAAGTAGGCTGCCCATACAACTTCCTCGCATGACCTCTAAACGTTTCCATCTTGGGTGGCGAGAACACATGAATGGGGCCACCCGCGATGTTATTGGATTTCACCACACATACCGGTCCTAGTTCCCATGCCATACCAGACATCACAATCTTCAGACCTATTATTTCCCTTTGCCATACTCCGTCGAGTTCCACTCCAGGGTCTTACGAACATGGGTGTCTATCCAATCTAATGAGTTTCAACTCAGCGGCTCGAGCCACCTATCGCCTACTCGCTAGCAAACCCAAGCGGTCACCACAGTAACCAAAAACTTAGGCTTTCCAAAACAGACAGACTTACGTGTCTATGGATCCAATGCAACACTGTCAAAATTTACACGACTCCAAAGGAAAGACCAAAGCTCCTAAAAAGAAAACATGCAACTCCCAATGGCATGAAATAATCGCCATCATACTCCAAAATCCACAATTGTTTTTAAACCGTACAAATGTCCTCAAGTCTCCATTTAGTCAAAACTGAGCCAACGACCCAACAGTGTACGTAAATACCCAAATGAAAGTCGATATAAAATATGAAAACACGTTTGACCAACTATTATGCAAACATGACCAAAAGTATAATTAACTCAAATCTCATCGTTGTTTGAAACAAACCGTTTTCCAAATGAACTCATACCCTTATGATTTCAAAATGGCTCATAACACAATAATATGCATTTTCTGAAAAGTTTTATAAGATCAAATATACCCAATGACACTTACGTCGATTGAACTCCAATTATATATATAAAATCATCAAAGAAACACTTAAACATGATTTATTTACCAAAATGACCAAAGATCCCAAAATGGGTGTCTCAACATGTTCATAAAACTAAACATTTCAAAATAATCAAAACTTATCAGCAGTTAACAACACAAACACTTTAAAAATAAACATTTTGGCATGTACACTATTTTCACAAATGAACTTTAACTCACCAAAACACGAATAAACTCCATCATACTAAAATCTTTCATTGCGGTTATAAATCCGGACAAATGTCCACACGACTCATTCAGTCAAAACCCGAGCCAAAGGCCCGACACTTCACGTAAATTTCCAACGAAAGTCTCGTAAACCTTAAAACACATTTAACCGACATTTAACGGTTTTCCCCAAAAATGAAATGTCTTTAAACAATGCTTATGAAAACCCACTTCACAAATACATGCTTTCTCAAAACTCAACACGTGTTGGGACCAAAGATTTTCCAAAGGTTTCATGAATGCAATTATTCTAAGATGCATAAATCATAATGTAGATTTTACGTGTACAAAATCACCCAGAACATGTAAACCACGCTATTTACTTGTTGAAATATTCAAGCTCGACATGAGCAATTTATGATGTTAAAACAATCCAAGTTACCGAATACGTAAACTTAACAAAATACTCGCACCTTGAGAAATACCGAGTAAAACATACGCAATAGTTTATACTATAAACGTGAAAATAAGTTCTTGCACTTCAACATATGCAACAATTTATTCCCCAAAGGGCGGTAAAATAACGGGGATGCAAATAAAATTTCAAATCGAGTTGGAAGCTTCACGTTGAAAAGATAAACACATCTGACCAAAATAGAACTACAACGACAAAAATACCGCTAACTCACTAAATGCTTTGCGGAAATTTTAACACTAAGAGTTAATGATGGAATATGATCAGAACGAAAGTCCTGTTTTAAAAATAACATAAATCGTTTATGCAATCATTCACACAAACGTTATACTTAAATCCAATGCACATAGTACACGACAGATGACACTTGATAATAAGACCCCGAAATTAATACACACAATGATGCACACGCACATGCCTCTCAAAATTATTTACGCGACGCAAAAGTCGTAATATGAGACACCATAATCCAACTGGATTTTATAAAACTCATTAACGCTAAAAATCAAGTGGTGTCCAAATTTCCATTTTGCAACACAGGGTAAGGCGACCATTTTGACAAGTGGTGAGTTTAATTTTGACCATTTTGATGAGACACGACACCCAAAGAACTCATAATTTGCACACAATGAAATTAAACTCACGCATCTCTAAATATACGCACGCGACAAAAAGAATTCGTAAAACGAAACTCTATGAAATTCAACAAAACTCGTACAAACTAAAATCTCCAAGAAATTCCGACTCAAGTCATGGAAATAACTTTTCCTTTAAAACCATTAACATACGTGGAAGAGATCCAATGTCAAGGTCAAAATTCCACAGCTACTTGCCAATTAACTCAAAAGCGTTTAAAACACAGATATTACGACATCCAAAAATAGCATTTAAACACAAGACGTGAATAAAGAGAGTTTTGTTAACAATTTGTAATCAGGTGCAACAAAACCATTTTAAGCATGCTTATGCTCATAGTTTAAAATATGCTGAGTGTTAAATGTTTTTGCCAAAGCGTTACAAGGTAAATCACTTTATGTTTGGCAATCATGAAAAGCAATTTATGCGACCTTATTTTAGAAATAAATTTAATGCATGAATTCGGTCGGCACTCACATCTTAATACTACGCTTCCCAACATCCCGACATACTATAATCAACCGGATGCCTCAGGCATCTTAGAGCAACCATCCCATTAATTAACTTACAATCTCCTCGAAAAAGAGTCGATCTAACAAGATATAGTTCTAACTCCACCAACGAATCTGGCTCAAGATGATTAACCTAATGCGTTCAACGCACTTACTATCATCCCAAAGAGACATTGCTATAAACAACAGTCATACTTTGGCTTACTCGCTTAGAAACTTTCGCACTACTCTAACGGTCAACGTACTAAGGTAGAGCAGATAAACACAAGCACGAGAAAGGGTAAGGAAGAGTTTAACTGAAACACGCACGAAAGAAACGTACTGTTACGTCTACCAATTGTCATAACATTAGCAAACCAATTACACTCACGTAAAATATCCTCATAATCACATTAGCTAAGTGAGATTATGAACATATAACACATAAGGGTTCTTGTTACCATCATCACAACGCTTGATTAACATAACCTCCGTCGATTCTAAGACTTACCCATCTTAGAAGTCCTACCCAATCTCACAATCAATGCCTATCAAACTCATTCTAAGTCTAGACATCTTACATTCATGCCTAGTTCGCTTAAACTAGAGCTCTGATACCAACTTGTAACAACCTAAAAATCAGAGTAAATTAAAACCTGGAAATATGGCAACCATACATCCGTATTGATATAAACTTCCCATAAAGGGGATCAGTCCTTAAGACTATACAAAACTCATACGGATATGGAATTTATCAACAATACTAATCTAAACATAACCGTCTAGACTACAACACTTGACGAACCAAAATTCACTAAAAGATGGGACTTAAACAATGCCCAATACCAAAATACTAGACATCTCAATATATGCCTCGAGTCCACGCTCGACTCTCAAAAAACCCTGTGCAACCCACCGCTAAGGGAAACTTGTTATACACATCATTTGAGAAAAAGTGTTAGGCTTAAAGCCTAGTGAGAACATACAGTTTATTCAAAATCATAGATATAAACATCAGTATCATAAGGAAATCTTTTCATAAAGGTTTAATTTATAAAAGATAACATTTCGCCACAACCGGGCCTTTTCGGTCCAAAACTCATCATACGATGACAAAAGAACCATTTTACCAAGGATTGTGGTGTAACACAAAGTAGACCACCAAATCCGAGTTATGAGCTAAATACATGGAACCATGGCCACGAACGCTACGGTCCGTACTACGATGTGAGGGAGGGCCCCCAAGGAACCATGTCATACTCGTTCATTAGACTACATTTGACCCATGGCTAGGATCGGGTCTCACATAATCGTACCTAAGTTGCCCCTGAGGATCAAATGTATCTAACTACAACGGAAGGGGCATATCCTTCCTAGCTATAAGCCGACTCGATACCTAGGGATCCACTAGTATAGTCAAGACTTGTCACAATATTTCATGTGACCAACAAAGCTAGATAAACAGCTTTCAACACATTTATATTTCAAAATGCCATTTTCCAGTGCCATTTTCCAGACCAACTGCTGGTAAGAAAGATAATCATAAAACCAGTTTATATACATTCTTTCAATAAGCCATAAACATGGGCGAGTAAAACATAATTTTACTTCTGATAAGGCGGAACCCGTCATTTTAGTCAAAACTGATCGGGAACCCCGAAAATCACCAAAAACTTCATTTATAACAAAATGTAGAGAACATAAAATCATACCGTAGAAATACTTCGGATTTCGCAAATAAGAGTTTTGACATGTATAAAGTTTGTAAAATGGTAGTAGGAACTCACCAGTAGGTTTTTAGAATAAAACCTGGAAAACCAGATAACGATCACGACGTAGAGGTGAAGCTTAAAACACCAACCCCTTGCTAGAAACACCGCAAACTAGCAACCAAACGATACCTCGAAGATCAAAAGAAGAATAAGGAAAAGAAAGAGAGAGAAACTGAGAGAGAGAGAGAGAGAAAAATATGAGATATTTAGAAAAATATCTCACCAAAAGATATTTAAGGCAATCCTCATAAAGCGACCTGACAGGGCGTACGACCCGTGCGCCCTCAAAGAAGGAAATGCGCACGACCCGTGCGCTAGCACAATGCCTCGGCCCTGGATCATACGCACGACCCGTGCGTTTTCTCTGAAGGAGGGCGCACGACCCGTGCGTCCTGTAGACAGCCACAGTAACTTCCTTTTTCCTCAAAACAACTTCGCAAAACCAAACGAAATTCGGGGTGTTACACAATGTAATTAATTAATGCATGTTTGGACCCTAATATAATACGCAATTATTTGGGTCCTATTAGACACTAACATGATTTGTTTCTTTTATTTACTATTTTTTTACTAATAATATATATTAAAAAAAGTTGGACCCCTATTTCTCTGGCGCCCGCCCTCCCCCAGGCAAGACCTGAGCTTCCCGATCCACTCTATTTCTTTCTTTTCTTTTTATTCACTACTCTCATCATGTCTGGTAATGGTGATCAATCTGTCATTCCTAATTCTCACGAGCCAACCAAACCTCTTACTGTTATTTCTTTCAACAATTCCATCAAACTTACAACGACAAATTACCTTGCCTGGAAGACAAAGTTGAGGCCATTCTTATTGGTTTTGACTTATACAAATTCATTGATCGCACTAATCCTTGCCTTCCCTCTACTATTACAGTTGACTCAACAACAACCAACAACCCTACTTACTCCACTTGGGTCCGTCAAGACAAACTCATATTTGGGGCTCTTGATGGAACTCTAACTCCAACTCTCGTTCCTCTAATCTCCCAAGCAAACACATCTTATGTTGCCTGGAAAATTCTTGCATCTACCTATGCAAACCCATCACGAGGTCATGTAAATCAACTCAAGGACCGTCTTAGCCATATAACCAATACTCCCTCCCAATCTATCACCGACTATATGGAAGCAATAAAAGCTTGCACCAACCAACTCGCACTTCTTGGTAAACCTTTAGACTCTGAAAAATCATTGACAAGGTTCTAAAAGGACTTGATTATGATATTTTCAAACCCGTCACTGATGTCGTCAATGCTCGTGATACACTTATTCTTTTTGAGGAACTCTATGAGAAGCTTATTAATCTTGAGCTCGTTCTAAAAAATCAACAAACTTTTGTCACCGCCTCTATTCCAACCACTGTTCATGCCACCCACACATGATTCCCCAATCAAAATCGTTCTTTAAATGATGGCTTACTCTCTACTCCTATATCTGCTTCTTCTTCTTGCCAACCTTGTAAATATGAAGGCACCTGTCAATGGTGTTGTACCGAAGGTCATTATGCATCTCAATGTCCCATATTTAAGAAACTTTTTCCAAGTATTGTCTTCCTTTCCGGTTAAAATCTTGCTCCAACTATGCGCTCCAATCGGCAGCCTCGTGTTGTCCAAAACATGCAACAGACTCCCCAAGCACATGCTCCCACCACAACCACTTTTTCTCCTTCGTCCACTTGGCTCTTGGACAGTGGAGCATCACACCATGTTACAAATGATTTGAACAATCTTGCCCTTGATGTCCCTTATGATGGTGCCGAGGAACTGGTTATTGGGGATGGCTCCTCGCTTCCTATCTCTCTCACACTGGTTGTTTCACTCTCTCTACTCCCTTTTCAACTTTCAATTTTTCCAATGTTTTACATGTGCCGTCCATATCTCGAAATATTATTTCTATCTCTCAATTTTGTCTAGATAACAATGCTTTTATTGAATTCTTACCCTCTTCCTTTTGTGTCAAGGAGCTTTCTACGGGGGCGGTTCTCCTTCGGGGTCCAACTAAACATGGAGTCTATGAGTGGCGTCCTTCCTCTCCAACAACCCACCATACAATAAAAAGATCGGTGTATGATTGGCACCACCGTCCTGGACACCCTTCTACCTCCATCATCAACACTTTATCTAATGATTTTCCTTTACAATTTCCTAGCATTTCTACTTTGCCATGTAATTCATGCAACCATAATTAAATCCACAAGCTTCCGTTTCATACTTCCACCCTCACTTCCGATGCTCCTCTTGAATTAATATTTTATGATGTTTGGACCTCTCCCGTTTTATCCTATGATAATTACAAATACTATGTCATATTTGTGGACCACTTTACCAAATATATTTGGTTTTATCCATTAAAACAAAATTGGATACTTACCAAACTTTCCTCCGTTTTCGTGCTATAGTCGAAAAGTTTTTCAATCAAAAAATTATACAGATTTTTCCCGATAATGGTGGTGAGTACCTCAAACTTACTCCCCATCTCTCTACCAATGGCATTTCTCATTTAACCTCTCTACCTCATACTCCGAAACATAATGGATATGCCAAACAATGACATCGCTATATAGTTGAAACCAATCTTACTCTTCTTTCTTATTCCAACATGCCTACTACTGATTGGTCACTTGCCTTTACTACAACTGTATATCTCATCAATCAACTCCTAACTCCAACATGAAATAATCAATCTCCGTACCTTAAACTCTTCCTTAAGCCACCCAACTACACGAAATTATGGAGTTTTGGATGCCTTTGTTCCTTGGTTTCGACCATAAAGTCAACAAAAACTTGAACCTCGTTCAAAATATTGTATCTTTGTGGGATATTCTGCAACCTAAAGTGGTTATCATTGCCTTGATCCTACAACCAATAAAATATACACATCTCGCCACGCCAAATTTATCGAAAATAGCTTTCCTTTCATGGCATTAACAAATTCCATGTGCTTCTCACAACTTATTAAGCTTGATGATTGGTGTCAACTCTTGTGAACTTAAGATCTTAAGATTCTAGAGAGAGAAAGCTAGAGAGAGAAAGTGAAAGTGGAGCCAAAAGTAGTATTGTATTCAAGATATGCAAAAGTAATCTGTTATTCTCAAAAACAAATAAGACAAGGGTTTATATACCATCAAAGTAAAATAAATACAAAGTCATAAGCAAAGTCAAAGTTGTATTGTCAAAGTCAATATTGATTAGTTTTACTTAGTTGTTAAGTTTTAGTTTAGTTAGGTGATATAAATAGAGTTTGCTTTGTAATCTTTAGGGAAGAACTAAATGGTAAATCAGAGGTGTAAGATATATGACAAGAGCTTTCAAGATTAACTCTCTCTCTAGCTTTCTCTCTCTAGAATCTTAAGATCTTGTGTTCACAATTGGTATCAGAGCAGGTTAGATTTTGAGAGATTTGAGAGTAGAGTACTAAATTTCGTGTTAATCAGTTCAATCGATTTTCTAATTCGTCAGATTTTTTTTTTCAAGAAAATAGTTTTCTGGACATTTTTTCTAGATCTATGTTGATTTTCTGAACGATTTTCAGTGAATTTGGATTCAATTGCTTCGGAATTCAGTGTAGAACATGTTTTGTTCTTGATTCGTGCAAAGATTTGATCATTTTGTAATCGAATTTGTCAATTTTGAATATTCCAGAAAAGTTCTCGAGTTTTTCTGTTCTTCGCGAATTCTTGCTGTTTTTTGGTGTTTGATCTATATTTGGATTAGTTTTGGATAATGAACCTGTTTCTAAGTGAATTCCGTGAGAGTGTTTTGAGAAATTTTGGACTTGTGTGATTTTCTTCGTTCGTAAACTGGACATAATCGATTTTCGGTTCATTCATAAGAGTTTTCGGGTTATTCATCAGGGTTTTCGGTTCTTTCTTCAAGTTTTTCGGTTCATTCATCTGGATTTTGTTCTTTTCGGCTAAGGTTTTCGAATAAGGTTTTCGGCTAAGGGTTTTCGTTCTTTTCAGTATCATCTTCAACCGAGAAGCTAAGTTTTCGGTCTCTTATATAACCGAAAAGTTTGGTTTTCGGTTTCCTCAACAACCGAAAAGCGTGGTTTTCGGTTCTTATTTTCTTCAGCCGAAAAGCTCTCTGCTACTATTCAGCATGTCTCTTCAATCTCAAGTCTATAAGAATGAGTTGATGATGTCTCTCGGGACAGATACACGTCCCCCTGTGCTTATTAATGAGAATGAGTATTCTCAATGGAGAGATCGATTTATTAATTTTCTTGAGAGACAAAAAAATGGGGATTACATGGTTCATGCTTTAACCAATCCTCCTTTTGAGAGACCTGTCAAGATCATTCCAGCCACTGCTAATACTGAACAATCCACAATACTAAATCCAGTTGATGAGTACAATGAAGAAGAATCTTTAAAGTACAACGGAGAAAGAATTGCTAAGTCTAATCTCATTCTTGCCTTGCCAAGTCACATATACAATCGTGTATATTGTTACAAGAACAATCTAATGCTCATGTGGACTCATTTGGAGAAAATCATGCTTGGCTCGGTGGTGGCTACTCAACTTCGAAAAACGAGATATATCAAAACTACAATTCAGCAGACAGTCTCTGTTGAGAGCAATGAGCAGAAAGTTAAGAAATTGGAATATGAGAATGCTGAGCTTAGAAAGAATATATCTGCTTTGGAGCAAAAGATTACTGAAGATAAAGCTAATTTTGAATGTGAAAAGAAAAGTTTTTCAAAGAAGTTTTCAGATTTCTCCAAGAAATGTTTTGAAGAGAAAAAGATAGTGGAGCTTAAATGCTTAAAACTTTCTCAACAAATCTCTGATTTTGAGAAAGTATTGATTTTAGAAAGAGATAAATTTGCTCAGGAGAAGAAGGCCATAGAACAGAAGAATGTAGGGTTCTTTAAAGAATTATCTGGCCAGAGAACTGAGTCAGAAAAAGGATTTGAGGAAGAAAGATCCATTTTTGAATCTGAAATCAAGAAGCTAACTTCAAAATTGTCTGAACTGTCTGCATCTGCGCTAAAAGAGCAAAAGACGAAGTCTGAATTCAAAACAAAGATTAACCAACTTGTGAAAGAAAGAGACAACTTCGCCTCAAAGATCAAAGAACTTGAGAAATCTGTTTCAAGTTCAAATCAGAAATTCGTTTCTTCACAAAGGTCAGTAAAATCATTTAATCAGATTCGTCGCACTAACCTTTTCTTTGATGAATATTTAGATGGTTCAGATTCTTATCCAAGGAGAAAAAGTTTCAAGAAAGAGAAACTGGTATAGATGAAGAAATCAGTCAAAGATGACAAGACTGATGAGCTGAAAGATAAGAAATCATGTGTACCTGTACAAAAAGAAAAAAAGAACAAAGCATCTAACAGTAAGAAATTTTATTGTTCTATTTGTTGTACACATGATCATTTTCACAAAACAAATGATCATTACTGGTATGATTCTTACTCTGTTACCCCCACACGAACTGCAACTCACATTTCTGGACCCAAATACCAATGGGTACCAAAGAAGAAAATCGATTCTGTGTTGCAGGCACCTCAATCCAAGGGGGAGTAAAAGACAAAATGGCTTTTGAGTACATCAGCTCAAGACCCGGACTTCAATGTCAAAATGGCTTTTGAACATAGCAGTTCAAAACCCGCACCTCAAGGTCAAGAATATGGCTTCTAAGCACATCAGCTTAGGACCCGTTCTTCAAAGGAGTTTGGCTTCTAAGCACAACAGCTTAGGACCCGTACCTCAACGTTCAAAAAGACCTTACTCCTGTATGATTGCATCCGATGGATATTGATGGTCTCCGTCCCGAGTGAATTGATCTGATCTCTATCCTATACTTTTTATTTGCTAAATTTTTCTGATATTGATGGTCTAACAATTCAAAGGGAGTGTTTGATCTCTATCCTGTTTTAAATGATATATTTCAGATGCTTAATTTAAGGGGGAGTAAAGGTGATGACTTCTGATTATTTCAGATCAGAACTCATTCTAGAAAACCGTTTTACTGCTTTCTGTCTTTTATTTTTGAATAAATAATATGAATAAAGTGGCTTCTGATCACATGACAGATCAGGACCCGTTTTTCAACGTTCAAAGAAGGATATTATGCTAATATCCAGGGGGAGCTCAAAAGATATAAATCATTTGATCATGATTTGAGGGGGAGCCGAAAAGATAAAAATCTTCTGATCCTAGTTCTCAGGATTGTTTGAAAGAAGAAAAAACTTTCGAACATGAAAAACAATTTTCTTAAATGTTCAAACCACTTCATATTCTCAATCGATTTCATGAATTTAGAAGTGTGATTTTTAAATGTTTTTCAATTTTTGCGCTTTATTGTTTAACTGGTCGTGTGTTTCCAAAGATTAATACTTGTGTATTATCTTGTCCATATACTGTCAAGTATTCATACACACCGGTTCAGTATTTTATTTGAAATTGTTATTACCATGTCTCAAATTCAAACAATTTTTCGATGGTAATACCCCCGTTTGAAATTCAAAGTTGATGAGCATCATTCATCTTTTTCATATTTGTGCTTTCATTGATAAATTGTTTATATTTGTTCATATAAACAAAATTACCAATTCTTTGATACCCTAACCATTTGATTTGATCTGATTGATTCATTGTCAGATTCTCAAAACAATTCTCTTGACTTCATATTCATTCATTCAATATCCTTGTTTTGAGAAATCTTCAAAGAACAAATGCTCACATTTCATTCATATTTTTCAATGAGCATACATACTCTGACATATGATTTCTTGTGCTTTACATGTCAAGAAAATCATTGACCAGCATGTACTTTTAAGAACATGGGATTCAGTGTGAGTGCTTATTAGATCTTTGTTAGGACTGAAAGTCCTATGTGTTGAAAGTGGAATAAAGTATCTATAAGGGTGCTTATTGTAATTACTTAATAGTTTATTTAGTTAGATGGGTCCAAGCCCATAAGCCCAATTGCTTGTAAAACCTAAGTATATAAAGGCTTATTTAGTTCATAATTAGGTTGAACAGTTTAAAGTTAGAGATTCATTATTCAGTTTAGTAGTTGTTAGGTTTACATATTATTATCAGAAATTCTCTCTGTAAACCTTAGCCCTTTGAAGTTTATATTAATCATATGACTAGTTGCTGTGGCCAATATATTGTTCATCATTGTTCTTATATCTGTTGATTGCACTGAAACTGGGATCTACAATTGGTATCAGAGCAGAATCGAATTAATTTTATTCGATACGATCAAAAAGGTGTGATCCAGAAAAAGATAGGCAAAAGGTTTGATCCAGTAAAAAGGTTTGTCTAAAACCCTAAGATCAATTACTTCTGATAATTGCTTTACTTGCGTTAATTGATTGTTAGATATCTGTTAGTTAGTCGATCGATTTTTTTAAAATCAGTAAGTGGTATACAGTTCGGTCGATTTTTTTTCTTGAATTTTTTTTGTTCGGTAGAATTTTTTCTGGAAATCCTTAGTTCGTTCGTTTGTTCTTTGAGTTATTTTCTATTCGATCGAAGAATTTCTTGGAGGATTTTGGTTGTTTTCTTTCGATCGAAGGAGAAAATCTGGGTTTTGATTCGGTCGAATCCCAGATAATCTTCGTGTTCTTCGGTCGAGCTCTTCGAGTTCTTCGGTCGAACTCATCGTGTTCATCGGTCTTTTAGGATTAATCGATCTTATCTGTTAATTGTGTTTATCGCGTTATAGTCATTCGACCTGAGCTTTCGACCGGACTCTTGTACTCCGGTCTTGCACCTTCGACCGAATAAGAGTATTCCCCGGTCTTACCCATTTGACCGGATACCTGTACTCCGGTCTTGCACCTTCGACCGGATACTTGTTTACTCCGGTCTTTCCTTCGACCGGGTGGTTGTAACCTCCGGTCAAACCCTTCGACCGGACCTTATCTTTTCCGGTCTTTCCATTCGACCGGGTACTTGCTACTCCGGTCTTACCCTTCGACCGGGTACTTGCTTACTCCGGTCTTGCTTTCGACCGGACCCCTGTTAGACCAGTGTTCCAAAAAAAAAAAAAAAGAGAGTATAAAAGTCAAAAAATTTTTGTCTCACGATCTTTTTGCAGTGTATTTATTTTAGCCCCCGTACTTCAAAGATTCAGCGTGTCTTTTGTGACCCTAAATTTTCAAGTTTCACATTTTGTCACTTTTGGTCCCTGCACTTTCAAGTTTCATCTTTCTTCTAAACCGGATCGAATACAGTCTAGTCAATTCGTACAATATGGTGAACCCACCAAGGCTGCGGTCCAAAGGAGAATATGAAAGGTGGAAAGCTGATTTTCTGTATTTTGTTGACGAACATGAGGTGGGTCCCTACATCAGATTGTCATTGACTGAAGGAGAGAAGCAATCCCAAATTCCGCCAGAAGCTTCTCCTGTGGAAAAGGAGCAAAGAGAGAGTGGCAATAATTATGCTAGAAATTATATGAAATATAGTGTTTCGTGTGAATTTATTAGTGACATTTTTAGTGAAATTATTGGTCAAATAAATTCTAACAAAATGACAGGAAAAGAGCGGTGGGATTGTACTGAATGGTTGGTGTTAGGGACAAAGGGTTTATTAACAGGAAGAGAATTGGAAGCTGAGAACTCTGAGCTAAAAGGAAAGATATCTATTTTGGAAGCTAAAACTCAGCAAACAGTCTCTGTTGAAAGTTCTGAGGAAAAGATCTCTGTTCTGAAAGATGCAAATGCAGAACTTCAAAAGCGTTTATCTGATTTGGAGCAACTGCTTGCTAAACACAAATCTGATTTTGAGATTAAAGAGAAATATTTCGCAAAGAAGTTCTCAGAATTCTCGAGAAAATGTGCTGATGAGAAAAAGGAAGTGGAGCTGAAATGCATAAAACTTTCTCAGCAAGTTTCTGCTTTCGAGAAACTAATCAATTTTGAAAGAGAAAAGTTTGCAAAAGAAAAGAAGGCCATTGAACAGAAGAATGTTGGATTCTTCAAGGAAATATCCGGCCAAAGAAATGATGCTGAGAAGGGATTTGAAGAAGAACGAAGCATCTTTGAGACTGAGATTAAAACGCTTACTGCCAAGTTATCTGAACTATCTGAGAAGGCACTAAAAGAGCAGAAAAAGAAGTCTGAGTTCACGAAGAAGATTGACCTGCTTGTTCAAGAAAGAGACAACTTCGCTTCAACGATTAAAGTGCTTGAAAAGTCTGTATCAAGCCCAAATCAGAAATATGTCTCTACACAAAGGTCAGTTAAATCTTTTGATCAGATTCGTAAAGCTAACCTTTTCTATGATAGCAATATAGATGGGTCAGGTATACATCAAAGAAGAAGGAGATACAAAGATGAGGAACTGGTCTGGAAGAAGAAACCAGTTGAAGATGAGCTGAAAGAAAGAGAATCATGTGTACATGCGTCAAATGCCAAGAAGAACAAAGCGAGTAAAGGTAAACCTGATCATATCTACTCGAGAGATCAATTACTCAGGTTATCAGGTAAGAAATACCAATGTTCTTATTGTCATACACATGATCACATTCACAAAACCAGAGATCATTTCTGGTATGGTTCTTATTCTATATCCCCCACAAGAACTGCAACTAACATTCGAGGACCCAAATACCAGTGGGTACCAAAGCCGAAAACTGATTCTTTGTTGCAGGCACCTACTGTCAAGGGGGAGTAGAAGTACAATGGCTTCTAAGTAAACCAGCTTAGAACCCGGACTTCAACGAAGTTTGGCTTCTGATCACATGACAGATCAGGACCCGGTCTTCAACGTTCAGACTTGGATATTATTGCAAATATCCAGGGGGAGCTTAATAGATCTATATCATTATATCATGATTTGAAGGGGAGCTTAAAAGGTAAATATCTTCTAATCTAGATCTCTGATTGTTTGGAAGAAGAACAACTTTCAAGCATGAAAAACAATTTCTGAAATGTTCAAACCACTTCTGATTCTCAAAAGGTTTCATGAATCTAGAAGTGTGAATTTAAATGTTTTTCACTTTTTGCGCTTTAATGTTTAACTGACTGTGTGTTTCTAAAGATCAATACTTGCGTATTATCTTATCCTTATACTGTAACGTATTCACACACACATGTTCAGTACTTCATTTGTATTTGTTATTACCATGTCTCATAGCGAAACAATTTTTTTTCCGATGGTAATACCCCCGCTTGAAATTCAATGTTGTTGAGCATCTATCATTATTTCTAAATTTGTGCTTTCATTGCTAAATTGTTTATATTTGTTCATATAAACAAAATATCCAATTCTTTGATACCCTATCCATTTTATGTGATCTGATTGATACACTGTCAGATTCTCAAAACAATGCTCTTGATTTCATTTCATTCATTCAATATATCTGTTTTGAGAAATCTTCAAATTTCAATTGCTCAAATCTTATGAGCATACATTTTGACAGTGTTATCATACATTCTGTTCTTAAATGTTCAAGTTAAACTGTTGAGTAATTTTTTTTAGGACTTACATGGGATTTGTGTGAGAACTTAAATAGTACTTCCATGGATTCACGTTAACCAGTGTTTCCTACCCCGGAAGTTATCCAAGAGTGATTTGAGGGGTGAGGGGTCATAAATCAAAGAGTGGGGGAGAGAACTCATCGGGTTGAGTTTTTCTCATTGTGTGAAGAAAAAAAAATTGAAAAGAGAGTTTGGTTAGAAGTGAGCTCTAATGACAAAAAGAAAGAGGGTGTGAGAACAGAGTTAAAAGAATATCAGAACTCTGCACCAACCACTTTCTGAGCCGGGCAGCCACATATTCTGATTGGTTCACATTCTTTGGTGACCATCATTGAAAAAGGCACCTAGCCCATGCCAACTCTTGCTATTACCCCACCAACCACTCGTTTCTTTCTTAACAAAGAAATGATTCATTTTCTTTGGGGACGCAGCATATATGCTATCTAGTCTTCACTTGGAAGATTTAGCTATTGAAAAAGAAGGAAAGTTGCCCCACCTTCGCACCTTTTTCATGCACATTGAGTCCGTGTAATATCTGTTGTTGTCTCAACAGTTTACACATTTTTGAGCCTGATCAAGCTAAGTAGCTTCAATCATTTCTACACTTGCACGAGCACACAAGGAATGAGTTTTCTTGTCATAACATTCATAGCAAATTCCTTTGTGGTTTTTCGATGATTGAATGGAAGCCCTGGGGGAGTGAACATCACAAAAACTCCTTTCCAAAGTACATCTGTTGTACAAAGTGGCTTTGTGCTACTTACAGGCATACTAACTGTATCATTTGTTGATTCAGGTTTTCAATTCCTATTATATCTGAATTTGAAAAGATTCGGATATATATATATATATATATATATATATATTTCATGAATTGACGGATACTTAGATCAAAATGTGGAGAATGTCATCTTATCATAAAGGGGAGATCAAAGAATATGTTGAAATTGAAGAGTTTTGATGATCATGATGCTCACAATCATCAAAAAGGGGGAGAAATGTTTACAAGCTAAATTTCAAAGTTTTAAAGAAAGAAAGTTATTTCTAAAGACAGTCTAGAGATCAAAAAGATGAAGATGATGTTTAAATTTTTCAAAGAGATTTCAAAGTTTGTATTGATTCTTTCCCGTATCATGTGGTGTATGCTACAAGTTTTTTCATTATTCCTCCTACGTGCTGGTTGAAACAAGTTCTTGAGATGAAAGCTTATTCAACTCGCGGTTCAAAGACAGATTCTTTGTTTTAAACTGAAGATGCACCATGGAAAGTCACGGTACTCTCACATTATCTTTCATGTGTGCTGATCCGATGTGATTGAGTTTCTACAGTTAAAAGCTGCGTGATAGTGCATTCAGTCGAGGCTACTGTATATTGAATCTGATTACAAAGTTGATACTATGAAGACCAAGAGCTTTATTCAAGGGGGAGCATTGAAAGACATGAAGACATGCAACACCAAAGTTCTTCGAAGACTCAAGAGGGAAAGAAGATCAAGGCCTGAAGCTTTTCAAGTTGTTAAATGCTTTATTCAACTTTAGGGGGAGATTGTTAGGACTGAAAGTCCTATGTGTTGAAAGTGGAATAAAGTATCTATAAGGGTGCTTATTGTAATTATTTAATAGTTTATTTAGTTAGATGGGCCCAAGCCCATAAGCCCAATTGCTTGTAAAGCCTAAGTATATAAAGGCTTATTTAGTTCATAATTAGGTTGAACAGTTTAAAGTTAGAGATTCATTATTCAGTTTAGTAGTTGTTAGGTTTACATATTATTATCAGAAATTCTCTCTGTAAACCTTAGCCCTTTGAAGTTTATATTAATCATATGACTAGTTGCTGTGGCCAATATATTGTTCATCATTGTTCTTATATCTGTTGATTGCACTGAAACTGGGATCTACAATCTTCCATGGATTCACACTAACCAGTGTTTCCTATCCCGTAAGAAATCCTTTAAGTGATTGAGGGGAGAGGGGTCTAAAAAGTTGAGTGTGGGAGTGAGCTGAGATAAAATGGAAATGAGAGATTGGTTAGATGTGAGCTTAAATGTTTAAAAGAAAGAGAGTGTGAGAACAGAGTTAAAAGAATATCAGAACTCTGCACCAAACATTTTTCTGAGCCGGGCAGCCACATTACTGATTGGTTCACATTTCTTTGGTGACCATCATTGAAATAGGCAAATAGCCCATGCCATCTCTTGCATACAACCTCACTAGCTACTCATTCTTTTCTTAAAAAGAGAATGTTTCACATTTTTTGGGGAAGCAACACATAATCTATCGGATCTTCTCTTGGAAGATACTGATATTGAAAAAGAAGGAAAGTTGCCCCACCTTCGACCCTTTCTCATGCACATTGAGTCCATGTATTATCATTGTTGTCTCAGTGATTTACATACTTTGAGCCTTTATGAAACACAATCATTGTGCTAAATTCTTTCATACACAAGCACGAGCACACAGAAAATCTTTTTTTCTGTCAGAACATTCATAGATAAACATTGAGTTTTTCGATGATTGAATGGAAGTCCTAGGGAGTTATCATCAAGCCAACTCCTTAAATTGTACATTCGTTGTACACAGTAACTTTGTGTTACTGACAGGCATTCCTAACTGTTTCATTTGTTGAATCAGGGTTATACGCTCATTATGTCTGAATTTGAAAAGATTCGGATATATACTGTTCATGATTCGGATTTTCAGATCAAAGGACAACGATTGTTTCAAAGGGGTTATCAAAGTTTGAGCTGAAATTGAAGTAATTTTGATGATCTGATGCTCACATCATCAAAAAGGGGGAGAACGATATAAAGATTCAATTTCAGAGTTCAAGTTCAAAGTTCAAGCTTTAAATTCAAAATGTTTCCGCTGCTGTTTCAAAGACTAAATCAAAGTCAAAAGATTCAAGAAGGTTTGTTCTTCCAAAGATGATTAAGAGATCAAAGTTAAAAAGACTTTTCAAGATTCTTCAAAGGCTGAAAGACTGAAGATTGTTAAAGCTTCAAAGTTCAAAGTTGCCAAAGACAAAAGCTGAAGAATTAAGTGCTGAAGATCTGTATCAAATTTTTATTAAATCTTGAATACAAAAGGGGAGATTGTTAAGTCCAAATATTGTATACAAGATTTAATAATAAAAGTCAGTGTAAGTCAACAATGTCAAAGTCATAAGCAAAGTCAAAGTTGTATTGTCAAAGTCAATATTGATTAGTTTTACTTAGTTGTTAAGTTTTAGTTTAGTTAGGTGATATAAATAGAGTTTGCTTTTCTTTATCAGCAGAGCATGTTTCACTTGGAGCAGTTTCTGCTTTATTTTCTTTAGAAAAATCAGCTGCAGACTCATCCAAGCGTCTCTTTTTCTCCCCTTCATGATCAGGTTGAGAATCATCATGATCATGTGAACGCTTGTTACTTTATCTGAATCAGGTTGAGAAGATGCTCCAGCTATTTCTGATGACTCTCAAACAACATTTCCAGATGTTACTTTATCTGAATCAGTTGAAGTAGTCCCTCCTCCAACAATTAATACTACACAGATTATCTCTTCTGATTCAGAACCTCTCATAATTTCATCTCATGATATTCAAAGTGTTCAAGATGAAATAATTCCTCTACCTCATACGACAAAATGGACAAAGGCGCATCCTCTTCATCAAATCATTGGTGATCCTGCTTCTTCGGTATCAACTAGGTCAAAAGTTGCTTCTTCAAATGAATGTTTGTTCACTTGTTTTCTAAGCAAGCTTGAACCTACAAAAGTTTCTGAAGCATTGGACGACCCAGACTGGATCATTGCAATGCAAGAAGAACTGAATCAGTTCAAGGCATTAAAGGTATGACGTCTTGTTCCAAAACCACGAGGAAAGAGCATTATCGGAACGAAGTGGATCTTTAAAAACAAGAAAGATTCAGAGGGTATTGTTGTCAGAAACAAAGCAAGAATTTTTGCAAAAGGCTATCGTCAAGAAGAAGGGATAGACTATGATGAGACATTTGCTCCCGTTGCACGTCTTGAAGCTATTCGAATGTTTCTTGCTTTTGCTGCTTATCAGAACTTTAAAGTTTATCAGATGGATGTAAAGACAGCGTTTCTTAACGGTCGTCTAAAAGAAGAGGTCTATGTCTCTCAACCGGAAGGCTTTATGGACAAAGATCATCCAGATCATGTTTACATCCTCGACAAAGCATTGTATGGCTTGAAACAAGCTCCAAGAGCGTGGTATGACGAATTGTCTGCATTTCTGCTAAGCTCAGGTTTCACAAAAGGTTTAATCGATACTACTCTGTTTGTTTTTAGAAAAGATTATGATATTTGCTTAGTTCAAATTTATGTTGATGACATTATTTTCGGCGCTACTAATCCTTCACTTTGTACTTGGTTTTCCGATCTCATGACTTCTAGATTTCAGATGAGTATGATGGGAGAGATTAAATTTTTTCTCGGACTCAATGTTCAGCAACTTTCAGATGGGATTTTTATCAATCAAGCCAAATATGTCTTTGACATTCTGAAGA
This sequence comes from Arctium lappa, assembly GCA_023525745.1. Lineage (NCBI taxonomy): Eukaryota > Viridiplantae > Streptophyta > Magnoliopsida > Asterales > Asteraceae > Arctium > Arctium lappa. Next base: position 1,029,532 of record CM042049.1, read on the forward strand.
AGTTCAATATAGATAAATCTACAAGCATTGGAACTCCAATGGCTCATGGTGCAAAGATAGGCTTGGACCCAGATGGAAAAACTGTTGACATCAAGACTTACAGAGCCATGATAGGATCTCTAATGTATTTAACTGCCAGTAGACCGGACATCATGTTTTCAACATGCTTACTTGCACGATTTCAGGCGAATCCAAAGGAATCTCATCTGTTAGCTGTAAAACGGATCTTCCGTTACATCAAAGAAACACCATATCTAGGTTTGTGGTATCCTAAATCTTCTGATTATTCATTAACAGCTTTTTCAGATGCAGATTACGGAGGAAATGAGCTTGATCGCAAAAGCACTTCCGGGCATATCCAGTTTTTGGGAGATCGTTTGATTAGCTGGTCATCAAAGAAACAAAACTGTGTGTCAATCAGTACTGCTGAAGCAGAATATGTGGCCGCGGCAAGCTGCTGTGCTCAAGTGTTATGGATGAAAACACAGCTGCGGGACTATGGGATGAATTACAACAAGATTCCAATCTATTGTGATAGCAAATCTGCCATTGCTATTTCTGTAAACCCGGTTCAACACACTAAAACAAAGCATATTGATATGAGATATCACTTTATAAAGCATCACGTCGAAGAAGGTACGATTGAACTTTATTTTGTACCTACTGAGTATCAATTAGCTGATATCTTTACTAAAGCATTGGATGAAAAACGCTTTAATTTTCTTCTAACGAAAATTGGAATGCTTAATTTAAAGATTCAAAATGATTAACAAATATTGTTTAACATAATAGAATTTTTATAAATTTTCTATCTTTTGATTGCTTGTGCATGCCTAGGAAATATTTACAAGTTTATTGTTTATAAATGAGTGTTATTTGTTCAAATTTCAAAATTTCTGATCTCGAATGGTCCACTTCATGAAAATTTTGATATGTGTTTTAAGATATGTAGGTCAATATATAATAGTCATCAAGGCTTTGAAATCCTATTTTACAAAGTTTATGGATGATTATGGAGATATAGGCTAAACTAATTAGTTAGTTGATCCTAGTGATTGAGATGATAAAATAATTCATATTTCATAATACAGAAATCATTTAGTTTGATAGTTCATATCTGTGACCTTTCTGGTTTGGAAGAGTAAGATCCGCGGGTTGCTTGACAACTGACCCCCTAAGGCTACGGTTTGGGAGCGGTCGATCAGAAATTCTGCTATAAAACCAGTTAGAAAGTCATGTTCTACTGATATGAATGGGCTTAGGGAATATCGATATAGCCTTTCTGATCTGAGTAAGTAAGTTCTGTGGGGTGCTTGTCACCTAGTCCCCTAAGGCTATGGTCTGGGAGCGGCTGATCAGAAAACCTGCTATAGGATTAGATAGAAAGTTATGTTTACGATGTTTTCCAGGCTTAATAAACTCTCTGGTTAAAAAGATGCCATAGTGCACAAATGCAAAAGATGCTATAAGAGCACACTCATTTGAAGATGCCAATGTGCACACTGTACAAAAAGATGCCAATGAGCACAACATCTAATGATACATGGTAAAACTGCTAAGATGTGATAAACCTGTAAATCTATGAAAGTTCTATTTTTTTTAGTGTGAGTAACAGCTGCTTTTACTCTTATATAGTGAAATACATTTTTCTTAAGACTGGTCATTTTTTCTCATGTTTGTCCACCTATTAGAAGGATGAAAATCTTTGTTTTCGAACTTATATAAACTCTTTATGCAATAATACATGTCTATAGTTCCAAAAGCATGCATAGGATTTTACTAGATGGTTTATTTTATGAAAATTTTATTAGGTCAAATTTTATTTGTCAATTAATTTTTATTCTTTAAAATACTCAGTAATTACAAAATCTTGTTCAATTTTATTTTCTAAAAATGTTGATGTAATATAAAATGATTTTCTTTTCTCAATTTTTTTTAAACGATTTTCAAAATTTCTCTTTTCCCAAGGTAACTATTCATCTTCTTCTTCATTTCCTTTTTCCAGTCGGTCTCTTTGGGTTCCATATCTTTTGAAATATCAGTTTGTCTTCGACTCATTTTCATTTCACTTATGTGTTTCGTGGTTCGCCGATTCTTCTACGAATCGATTTTCTCATTTCGGTGGTGGTGAAGTTCAGAGGGAGTATTCGAATCGACTGGTTCTTCTAGATTTTAAGTCGATTTTTTGTTTTTTAACAAATTCCGCATTACAGGTATGTTTTTCTACTCTTATGCTTCGATTGAAAGGTTTTATGTATGCATTTTTGTAGGGGGAGCAAAGGAAGTTCTTTCGATTATAATCTGGAATGAGTATTTCACTTCTCGGTTCACTCATAACCGAGAACTTCACTTCTCGGTTCACTCATAATCGAGAACTTCACTTCTCGGTTCTTTCATCAACCGATAACTTCAGTTCTCGGTTCTCTCACCAACCGAGAACTTCAACTCTCGGTTCACTAACTAAACTTCATTTCTCGGTTCCTTCCATTCAACCGAGTACTTCAACCTTGGTTCACTATATATTTTTGCCATCTTTGCTTCTCGGTTCAATCCATACCCGAGAAGCTCATTTCTCGGTCTATGTTATAACCGAGAACCTCTCTTCTCGGTTCTTGGTGCAACCGAGAAACTTGCTTTTAGGTTCTTGTTTCAACCGAATTTTACCCTTTTCGGTTTGTTCTACAACCGAAAACCTCACTTGGTTCTTTCAGATTGATTATGTCCTAACTTTTTAACTATTCCAATAAATCCAATTGTTGGCCATCTTGCTGTAGACGAGCTTGATCTTTCACTGAAGAAATTTTCTGCTGCTCATGAATCTTCTACTGTTGTTGTATCTACAACTGATTCAGCATTGACTATGGGGTTCACTTCTTCTGGTTTGCACTCTTCTTCAAAATTAGACATTGTTCATAATCTTCTACGGACAACAAAGGCTTCTATGGATGCAGAAAGGGATACTCAATTAGCCAGGATGGAGGCGTTTCTGCAAGGAAATCTGTCAAATATTGATCCTTCTATTATCCCTCCACAGTTATTGACCGGAAAACCCATAGAACTTCATCTTTCTCATTCAGCAGCTCTGGGTTCTGCACCTTCACTATCTGCACCGATTTTTTCGTCTTATACTATGTCATCGGGTCTTCTATCTTCTTCTGCTCAAATGGCTTCATGTGCTACTATGTCATCAACTTTTGCGGGTGCATCTTCTTCTTCTACTCCTGCAGGTCCTCGTATTGATGATCTTTCTTTTCAGGAAGTAGCTGAGCACTTAAGAGCTCGACTTGCATCTATGGCTCTAGCAAATCAACAGTCGATCGATCTTTTGTCTCTTCTCAGATCTTTTCAGCCATCATTTCGACCACCTACAACTTAATATTCTCTCTCTGCTTTAAGATCAGATTTTGAGAAATTTAGAGATGAGGTACAGTTAGGTTTGGGTCAGTTGCAATCCACTGTTTTTGCAATTGCTCAACACTTGCAGGTTCTAAATGTCTCGTGTCGTGCTGAAGCTGGACCATCTAACAAGCGTTCACATGATCATGATGATTCTCAACCTGATCATGAGGGGGAGAAAAAGAGACGATTGGATGAGTCTGCAGCTGATTTTTCTAAAGAAAATAAAGCAGAAACTGCTCCAAGTGAAACATGATCTGCTGATAAAGAAAAGCCTAAAGAAGCAGAAACAGAAATGCAGTCTATGTTTGAAGACATGTTGAGCAAAGTAAATCTTCCAGAGACTAACATTTCTACAGAAAACAATTTACAACTGGTACTTTATGTTGATCCAGATTCTGAGCCAGTTTCTTCTGTTATACCAAAATCTGTGAATATGACTGAGGCTGAAGCGTTTGAAAATTTCAGAGCATCTTACGAAAATATTATTGATGTGGATTCTGAAAATGAAATTGATGCCAAGTTTGAAAGCTTTTGGAAAGTCAAAGAAGAAAAAGAAGAAGATGATGATGATAGTGATGCTGATGTATTGTATGCAGATCTTTCATCTCAAGAAGTTAGATTTCCTTTTCAAGATGAACAGAATTCTCCACAAGATGATTCTTCTCAGATTCAGTCTGAAGCAGTTTCAAATCCTCTGTTTGTCTCTACAACTCTTATATCTTCTACATCAGTTGTCTCTGAGCCTCCAGCAATTGTTTCTAATGTGTCTATTCCAGTTGTGATTCCACTTACCAAGATTCCTCGTGCTCCAACAAGTAAATCTGGTAAGTCAGTGGATCCTAATTTTATGGCTCCTGATTTTATTCCAGAAAATCTTAGATCTTCAGGAATTCCTATTTCAAGGGAGCATAGACGACAAAGGTTTGAGGCTAGAGATATGAGACAGGTGTTTCGAAATGTATATCTTGAAGATACTCACAAAAGTATTTTTGTGAAACACAAGACTGCTTTGAGTTTTGAGTTTTTCTTGGGCATTGAAAAAGAGTCTGATCTTGTTAAACAGAACTATTTGATGGCCATGAGGTATTTGAGACAAGGGAAAGAAACAGTATATTCTGAGAAGGGGATTGTACAAGTTAAATGTGTTTCCATGTTCAACATATTCAACATCTGGGTTTCTAATTTCACTGTTCAACGAAGAGACTGCAAAGACTATACCTTCACAGAAGCATATTTTAATGAAGTTCATGTGGATGATATTGAGCTTTTATTCAATTTCTTCAGCTCTCTCAATGAACAATCAGATGATATGAATAGAGCCTTCAACACTGTCAGAAGACATATTATCAGAACAATTCGCTTTTATAGCTTATTTGATTTTCAGTAATTGTGAACTTAAGATCTTAAGATTCTAGAGAGAGAAATCTAGAGAGAGAGAGTTAATCTTGAAAGCTCTTGTCATATATCTTACACCTCTGAAATTGAAGTAATTTTGATGATCTGATGCTCACATCATCAAAAAGGGGGAGAACGATATAAAGATTCAATTTCAGAGTTCAAGTTCAAAGTTCAAGCTTTAAATTCAAAATGTTTCCGCTGCTGTTTCAAAGACTAATTCAAAGTCAAAAAATTCAAGAAGGTTTGTTCTTCCAAAGATGATTAAGAGATCAAAGTAATGAAGATACAATTTTTCAAAGATTCCTCAATCAAAGCTGTTTCAAAGTTCAAAGCTGAAGAGTTCAAAGATATTTCAAAGTTGTTTCAAAGTTGAAGTTTCAAAGGAGTTTCAAGAATTCCGTTTCGCATTTTCAAGACATGTTGACTTTCAAAGCCTCAAAGTTAAAAAGACTTTTCAAGATTCTTCAAAGGCTGAAAGACTGAAGATTGTTAAAGCTTCAAAGTTCAAAGTTGCCAAAGACAAAAGCTGAAGAATTAAGTGCTGAAGATCTGTATCAAATTTTTATTAAATCTTGAATACAAAGGGGGAGATTGTTAAGTCCAAATATTGTATACAAGATTTAATAATAAAAGTCAGTGTAAGTCAACAATGTCAAAGTCATAAGCAAAGTCAAAGTTGTATTGTCAAAGTCAATATTGATTAGTTTTACTTAGTTGTTAAGTTTTAGTTTAGTTAGGTGATATAAATAGAGTTTGCTTTGTAATCTTTAGAAAAGAACTAAATGGTAAATCAGAGGTGTAAGATATATGACAAGAGCTTTCAAGATTAACTATCTCTCTAGCTTTCTCTCTCTAGAATCTTAAGATCCTAAGTTCACAATTACTGAAAATCAAATAAGCTATAAAAGCGAATTGTTCTGATAATATGTCTTCTGACAGTGTTGAAGGCTCTATTCATATCATCTGATTGTTCATTGAGAGAGCTGAAGAAATTGAATAAAAACTCAATATCATCCACATGAACTTCATTAAAATATGCTTCTGTGAAACAGCAGCGGAAACATTTTGAATTTAAATCTTGAACTTTGAACTTGAACTCTGAAATTGAATCTTTATATCGTTCTCCCCCTTTTTGATGATGTGAGCATCAGATCATCAAAATTACTTCAATTTCAGCTCAGACTTTGATAACCCCTTTGAAACAATCATTGTCCTTTGATCTGAAAAGTCGAATCATGAACAGTATATATCCGAATCTTTTCAAATTCAGACATAATGAGCGTGTAACCCTGATTCAACAAATGAAACAGTTAGGAATGCCTGTCAGTAACACAAAGTTACTGTGTACAACGAATGTACAATTTAAGGAGCTGGCTTGATGATAACTCCCCAGGACTTCCATTCAATCATCGAAAAACTCAATGTTTATCTATGAATGTTCTGACAGAAAAACAGATTTTCTGTGTGCTCGTGCTTGTGTATGAAAGAATTTAGCACAATGATTGTGTTTCATAAAGGCTCAAAGTATGTAAATCACTGAGACAACAATGATAATACATGGACTCAATGTGCATGAGAAAGGGTCGAAGGTGGGGCAACTTTCCTTCTTTTTCAATATCAGTATCTTCCAAGAGAAGATCCGATAGATTATGTGCTGCTTCCCCAGAAAATGTGAAACATTCTCTTTTTAAGAAAAGAATGAGTAGCTAGTGAGGTTGTATGCAAGAGATGGCATGGGCTATTTGCCTATTTCAATGATGGTCACCAAAGAAATGTGAACCAATCAGTAATGTGGCTGCCCGGCTCAGAAAAATGTTTGGTGTAGAGTTCTGATATTCTTTTAACTCTGTTCTCACACTCTCTTTCTTTTAAACATTTAAGCTCACATCTAACCAATCTCTCATTTCCATTTTATCTCAGCTCACTCCCACACTCAATTCTTTTAGACCCCTCTCCCCTCAATCACTTAAAGGATTTCTTCCGGGGTAGGAAACACTGGTTAGTGTGAATCCATGGAAGATCTAATAAGCACTCACACTGAATCCCATGTTCCTAAAAGTACATGCTGGTCAATGATTTTCTTGACATGTAAAGCACAAGAAATCATATGTCAGAGTATGTATGCTCATTGAAAAATATGAATGAAATGTGAGCATTTGTTCTTTGAAGATTTATCAAAACAAGGATATTGAATGAATGAATATGAAGTCAAGAGAATTGTTTTGAGAATCTGACAATGAATCAATCAGATCAAATCAAATGGTTAGGGTATCAAAGAATTGGTAATTTTGTTTATATGAACAAATATAAACAATTTATCAATGAAAGCACAAATATGAAAAAGATGAATGATGCTCATCAACTTTGAATTTCAAACGGGGGTATTACCATCGAAAAATTGTTTGAATTTGAGACATGGTAATAACAATTTCAAATAAAATACTGAACCAGTGTGTATGAATACTTGACAGTATATGGACAAGATAATACACAAGTATTAATCTTTGGAAACACACGGCCAGTTAAACAATAAAGCGCAAAAATTGAAAAACATTTAAAAATCACACTTCTAAATTAATGAAATCGATTGAGAATATGAAGTGGTTTGAACATTTAAGAAAATTGTTTTTCATGTTCGAAAGTTTTTTCTTCTTTCAAACAATCCTGAGATCTAGGATCAGAAGATTTTTATCTTTTCGGCTCCCCCTCAAATCATGATCAAATGATTTATATCTTTTGAGCTCCCCCTGGATATTAGCATAATATCCTTCTTTGAACGTTGAAAAACAGGTCCTGATCTGTCATGTGATCAGAAGCCACTTTATTCATATTATTTATTCAAAAATAAAAGACAGAAAGCAGTAAAACGGTTTTCTAGAATGAGTTCTGATCTGAAATAATCAGAAGTCATCACCTTTACTCCCCCTTAAATTAAGCATCTGAAATATATCATTTAAAATAGGATAGAGATCAAACACTCCCTTTGAATTGTTAGACCATCAATATCAGAAAAATTTAGCAAATAAAAAGTATAGGATAGAGATCAGATCAATTCACTCGGGACGGAGACCATCAATATCCATCGGATGCAATCATACAGGAGTAAGGTCTTTTTGAACGTTGAGGTACGGGTCCTAAGCTGTTGTGCGTAGAAGCCAAACTCCTTTGAAGAACGGGTCCTAAGCTGATGTGCTTAGAAGCCATATTCTTGACCTTGAGGTGCGGGTTTTGAACTGCTATGTTCAAAAGCCATTTTGACATTGAAGTCCGGGTCTTGAGCTGATGTACTCAAAAGCCATTTTGTCTTTTACTCCCCCTTGGATTGAGGTGCCTGCAACACAGAATCGATTTTCTTCTTTGGTACCCATTGGTATTTGGGTCCAGAAATGTGAGTTGCAGTTCGTGTGGGGGTAACAGAGTAAGAATCATACCAGTAATGATCATTTGTTTTGTGAAAATGATCATGTGTACAACAAATAGAACAATAAAATTTCTTACTGTTAGATGCTTTGTTCTTTTTTTCTTTTTGTACAGGTACACATGATTTCTTATCTTTCAGCTCATCAGTCTTGTCATCTTTGACTGATTTCTTCATCCATACCAGTTTCTCTTTCTTGAAACTTTTTCTCCTTGGATAAGAATCTGAACCACCTAAATATTCATCAAAGATAAGGTTAGTGCGACGAATCTGATTAAATGATTTTACTGACCTTTGTGAAGAAACGAATTTCTGATTTGAACTTGAAACAGATTTCTCAAGTTCTTTGATCTTTGAGGCGAAGTTGTCTCTTTGTTTCACAAGCTGGTTAATCTTTGTTTTGAATTCAGACTTCGTCTTTTGCTCTTTTAGCGCAGATGCAGACAGTTCAGACAATTTTGAAGTTAGCTTCTTGATTTCAGATTCAAAAATGGATCTTTCTTCCTCAAATCCTTTTTCTGACTCAGTTCTCTGGCCAGATAATCCTTTAAAGAACCCTACATTCTTCTGTTCTATGGCCTTCTTCTCCTGAGCAAATTTCTCTCTTTCTAAAATCAATACTTTCTCAAAATCAGAGATTTGTTGAGAAAGTTTTAAGCATTTAAGCTCCACTATCTTTTTCTCTTCAAAACATTTCTTGGAGAAATCTGAAAACTTCTTTGAAAAACTTTTCTTTTCACATTCAAAATTAGCTTTATCTTCAGTAATATTTTGCTCCAAAGCAGATATATTATTTCTAAGCTCAGCATTCTCAGATTCCAATTTCTTAACTTTCTGCTCATTGCTCTCAACAGAGACTGTCTGCTGAATTGTAGTTTTGATATATCTCGTTTTTCGAAGTTGAGTAGCCACCACCGAGCCAAGCATGATTTTCTCCAAATGAGTCCACATGAGCATTAGATTGTTCTTGTAACAATATACACGAATGTATATGTGACTTGGCAAGGCAAGAATGAGATTAGACTTAACAATTCTTTCTCCGTTGTACTTTAAAGATTCTTCTTCATTGTACTCATCAACTGGATTTAGTATTGTGGATTGTTCAGAATTAGCAGTGGCTGGAATGATCTTGACAGGTCTCTCAAAAGGAGGATTGGTTAAAGCATGAACCATGTAATCCCCATTTTGTTGTCTCTCAAGAAAATTAATAAATCGATCTCTCCATTGAGAATACTCATTCTCATTAATAAGCACAGGGGGACGTGTATCTGTCCCGAGAGACATCATCAACTCATTCTTATAGACTTGAGATTGAAGAGACATGTTGAATAGTAGCAGAGAGCTTTTCGGCTGAAGAAAATAAGAACCGAAAACCACGCTTTTCGGTTGTTGAGGAAACCGAAAACCAAACTTTTCGGTTATATAAGAGACCGAAAACTTAGCTTCTCGGTTGAAGATGATACTGAAAAGAACGAAAACCCTTAGCCGAAAACCTTAGCCGAAAACCTTATTCGAAAACCTTAGCCGAAAAGAACAAAATCCAGATGAATGAACCGAAAAACTTGAAGAAAGAACCGAAAACCCTGATGAATAACCCGAAAACTCTTATGAATGAACCGAAAATCGATTCTGTCCAGTTTACGAACGAAGAAAATCACACAAGTCCAAAATTTCTCAAAACACTCTCACGGAATTCACTTAGAAACAGGTTCATTATCCAAAACTAATCCAAATATAGATCAAACACCAAAAAACAGCAAGAATTCGCGAAGAACAGAAAAACTCGAGAACTTTTCTGGAATATTCAAAATTGACAAATTCGATTACAAAATGATCAAATCTTTGCACGAATCAAGAACAAAACATGTTCTACACTGAATTCCGAAGCAATTGAATCCAAATTCACTGAAAATCATTCAGAAAATCAACATAGATCTAGAAAAAATGTCCAGAAAACTATTTTCTTGAAAAAAAAAATTCTGACGAATTAGAAATTCGATTGAACTGATTAACACGAAATTTAGTACTCTACTCTCAAATCTCTCAAAATCTAACCTGCTCTGATACCATATTTGTGCACTTAAGATCTTAAGATTCTAGAGAGAGAAAGCAAGAGAGAGAGTTAATCTTGAAAGCTCTTGTCATATATCTTACACCTCTGATTTACCATTTAGTTCTTTTCTAAAGATTACAAAGCAAACTCTATTTATATCACCTAACTAAACTAAAACTTAACAACTAAGTAAAACTAATCAATATTGACTTTGACAATACAACTTTGACTTTGCTTATGACTTTGACATTGTTGACTTACACTGACTTTGATTATTAAATCTTGTATACAATATTTGGACTTAACAACTCTCCTTGCCTATTATGCAACCTACCTAGCCCGTATCTCCTACCAATTCCACTGATACATCCTCTTCCATTCTTTTCCTTCTCCATCTCCGGATAATGTCGTGTCTTGCCCTCCTGCTTCACCCATATTGCTACCGACTAGCAACACCTCATCCCCCTCACCATATACCATCTTAACTTCTCCCTCTTATTCCACCCCTCCCTCATCACCAAATCTGCTTCCGACCAACAACTTTTTCCCTCCCTCTCTGTAACACCCTCAAATTTGGAAAGAGCGACTAATTAAAAACTTTCAACAATACCTTAAAGGATAATAAATCTCTTACTACCGGTCCATAATTGAAATACATTTCTAGGTTGAACCATCAACCTTATAATTAAAGTCTTACAATAAGACTAACTAAAGTCGAGTGTTACTATAACCCAATACCAAATCGCTATCTCCAATAATAATGCGGAAGACTTCAACAAGCTAAATCACTTCATCGGGCACACAACTAGCACTCATCACTCCCCGGTGTCACTAGAACTAATCCCGAGATGAAACCTGATGCACATGCCGACAAATAAAAAGGTTAGGCTAACGCCTAGTGAGTTCAAGAGTTTTATATCATGATTATAGAGGAAAGCGTAAAATGGAAACATTGTAACTTATAATCATGATCCTTTAGATTTACTTTGAAATAAGAGAACAACTCACTTACCAACAATATGCATTTTAAAGACAATACTCCCAGACACCCCTTCTTTATAAAATGATGCAACGCATAACTCACCCAAACGGGATCATAGTTTGACGCTCAGTTTATGAAAAGGTGAATAATACTTCATATCTCAAAACACCCAACACACGAGCGTGACGTGGTACTCGACCCGTGAATAAAGAAAAACAATTCGTAAAGATATGATACGTCATTGAAAACCTATAACTCGAATTAATACTCACACGACCATAAAATAGAATGAAATCCAATTATTAAAGCATGGATAACTTAAATATTCAAATGCAACGGGCCGACGACGGGGGATACCCTTATCCATTGAGAGCGGAGGAACACAAAAGTATGCCGCTCAAACAACGTTGATCGTATGACACTTCACGACATGCAAGCCTAAGTGCCCCTACGACCTCTTGACAAGTTCTCCATTAGAGATAGTTGACCTTGGTGGCCGTTACAAAGAACTCCACCCCAAAAGGCCCCGGGGACTACAACTAAGGAAATTCCTCAAATAATGGTGGGGGGTCACAATACTCACCTCCCAGGCAGCACTATCTAGACTCAACCCTCCTAGTACCTCCTTGTCAAGTTTCGGTCATAAAACATGAGTCCCGGAGTCCAACCCCGTACCACCCAATTGACCATCAAATAAGACTGACTCATGTGCCTATGGATCTAATGCAACACAGTCTAAGGTTACATGACTACTCATGAATGACTAAAGCACTCGAGCCTGTAATTATCAATAATATGCAATAAAATGCATTAAGATGTAAATCGAAGTTTGGAATCTAAATCGAGCCATTAAAACCGGACAAATGTCCTCAAGACTCATTTATTTTCGAATATGCATTTCCATGTTTAACTGCTGATAAGAATGAAAATCATAAATGAGACTATATACATTCTTTCAAATACCTCACATAAAGTGCAAGTAATAATTTATAAAACATCCCCTTTCATGAATGATGCATAAACCCGACAGACACTTAAAAGTGTATTTTCGATCAAAGACCTATTTATAAAATAAATCATCAAAACTCGTTCATTTATGACACATTTATCAAAATGCCCAAAATCCCGAATGTGGGTGTTTTACAAAGTTTATAAAGTTAAATACTTCAATTAATCAAATATTACCAACTAACCCAACATTTGATAATTTCATGTAAAACACATAATGTTTTAAAATAGACAGTTTGGCATGTACAACGTTTTCACAAATCAACTTGAACTCACCTTGCTAGATGTAGGCTAAAACTAGATTTTACCCACTTAGAGCTTTCCTTGAAGAACTTAATTCTTCAAACCAAATCTTCCAAAAACCTAGATCCACAAGGTTCCAACCATAAATAAACGTTTCCCAACCTTATACATGAATACCTCAACTGATACTGAAACCCTAACTTCCAAAAATGATGAGAATAGAAGATTACCTTAATCCAAGCTTGAATCCACCAATCAAAACACCTATAGTTCACCAAAATGGTTACAAACCTCCAATCTATGAAAGGGAGAACAAATGGTGGATGAAACCCTAGAAAACTTTGGTGAAGAAGATGAATAGTGAGAGATGAGAAGCTTACCACCAAACAATACTCTAGTATACTCCAATATACTTCCAATATTTTCTATATCCTTGAAGAGCTCTCAAAAACGAAACCGTAGCAACTTGAATCACCCAAATCGGAGTTGTGGATCAAAAGATATGAAGAAATGAAGTTTGGTGGCTGAAAATCGGTTTTTAGCTCGACCAGGGGGTTTCGCGACTTATCTCGCGACCCTAAGTCTCGGCATAAGTCGCCCGCTTCCCCTGGTTTTCTTCTTGCTCACTGTTTTGGCCGTAACTTCTTCGTTATAGCTGTTGGGAACTGAAGATTTGTTTAAGTATGATTACTGCTGCCAAGTACAACATGGTTACTACTGCTGAGACAAGTTACTACTGCTGAGCCAGATTACTACTGCTTGTAGAAATTAATACTGCTAAGCATAGTTACTACTGCTGGTGAAGATTAATACTACTCAGAGTGTTAATGCTACTATGACTTAATACTGCTTATGTGATAATCTTGGTAAGCTGCGCAGATCACGGTTTGAAGATAATCATTGAAGGTTTGAAGATAATTATGGAAGAATATACTGAAGATCTTTTATGTTTTGTAATTATCTTTTATTTTTCAATATATATATATAGATTTATTTAGAATAGTTTGATAGACGAGTATTCTGAGTTTTTTTTGAAAGAGAATTAACCTCAAGGTTTACAACCCTAGTTCTAGAGAAGTAGAATTCGTCTTGGTGAGCCTGTTCATCAAGATTGAGGTTTTGTGCAAAAGCTTGTAACTTTAATCATTCAATAAAGTTTACAAGTTGTGATTTCTATTTTACTGTTACATTGATATTTGAATATTAAAGTGTTTTTTCGCAACTTCTTTAATATTGTTTCTGAGTTTCATTATTCTTGTTAAGAATCAGATCCTGACAAGTGGTATCAGAGCCTAGTATTCTCAGAAACCTTCATTCATCATGGACAACACAGTTGAATCAAACAGTACTCTTGTTTCAAAGGTTCCCATGCTCAAACCTAATGAGTTTGACATGTGGAAAATTAGGATCAAGCAGTACATCCTCCTTACAGACTTTTCTATGTGGGATATTGTTGAGAATGATCCCTCTGCTGAAGGTAAAATTGGACAAGATGGAAGAAGACCACCTCCAAAAACTGATGCTGAGAAGAAAGTGAGACAATTGGAGATGAAAGCCTTAAGCACCCTGCTTTTGGCCATTCCTAATGAGTATCAACATCAGTTTCACCACTGCACTGATGCTCAGATTCTATGGAATGCTTTAGAGAAGAGATTTGCTGGCACCAAGAGCACTAAGAGGAATCAAAGGGATATTCTCAAGCAGCAATATGAGAATTTTACATCTTCAAAGAATGAGTCTATGACTCAAACTTTTGATAGATTCAATAAGTTAATTGGTGAGTTGGCTACTGTTGGAGTCCAGATGGAACAAGATGATGTCAACCGAAAGTTCCTCAGATCTCTTGGAGATGAATGGACCATGTACACTGTTTCATTCAGACAGAATGACAAATTGGAAGAAAAGGAACTGGATGATCTGTACAATGATCTGAGAGTGTTTGAATCTGAGGTGGAAGCAAAGAAGAAGCCTACTGGATATGTTCATAATGCTGCACTTCTTTCAGCATCAACTGATTCTACTGCTAATCCTGAATCAGTTAATGCTGCTAATGGAGTAAATCAAGAAAAAGGCAATGAATCTGTTTTTGAAGCCTTTCTTTCCAGCCATGGTAACTCCTCTTTAATCAATGATGACTTGGAACAACTTCATCCTGATGATCTTGAAGAAATGGATATTAAATGGCAGATGGCCATGCTCTCTATGAGGGTGAAGAAGTTCATCAAGAGGACTGGGAGGAACAACTTCTCCCAAAGAAGAGAAGATGGAGCAGGCTTTGATAAGTCAAAGGTGGAGTGCTACAAGTGTCATATGAAGGGACACTTTGCCAGGGAATGCAGAAGTGGAGTGTCTTAAAACAATCACCAACAAGCTCAGACTGGAAGCTTCAACCAGAACAAAAACTCTGCTCAAGCTCTGGTTTCTCAACAAGGAATGGGGTTTGACTGGAGTGATCAAGCGGAAGAGGCCATTCAAAATCAAGCTCTCATGGCAGAGGTATCTGATCTTCCTACTGAGGTACTCTCTAATCTCTGTTCTCAAACTTGTATAGACACTGTTAAAAGGTACAGGGATCACAACCAAGGTATGAGTGATGACCTTAAGTGGTTAGAAAAGGATAGAAAAGACTATGTGAAAATTGTTGAGAGGTTTGAGGAACAAATCAAAAGTTTCCAGGCCAATGAACTTCAACACACATATGATACAAATTACTGGAAGTGGGAGAAAAATGATCTAGAAATCCAACTGACAAAGTCTAGAGAGGAGAATGAAAAGTTTAGAGGAGAGCTAGCCAGGGTTAAGATAGATGTGGAAAAGTTTTCATATGCTTCTAAAGCCATGGATTCAATTCTAAAGGTCCAAATCCATGATAAGCTTAAACCAGGAATTGGGTACAATACTACACCACCACCATACAACAACAACTACATCCCTCCTAAATCAGACTTGCTAGAGACCAATGATAGGAAGGACTTGCATGAGGGAGCTACTAAGATAGATCCTTTAGATGATGTAGTTGTTGAGGACAAGACTGAGAAAGAAGCTGGTAAGAGTAAGGATAATACTGTGAGTGGTGAGATTCCATTAGAAAATAACATTCTTACCAATGAGGGTGGTGGAAGGGATTGGGTCAAATCTGATGACGTAGAGAAGACTGAGGGAAAGTCTAAAAAGGTCCATTACAAGCAGACTACAGTTGTGAATCCTGTTCTTTGCAAACAGTGTGCAGGTAATAAGTCTGAGCCCCTAAAACATGATAAAAGGAGGGACAATCAAAGAAATTGGAATAATCAGTGGGCTCAGAAACAAGGAGTTGATCTGAGTAGAATCATCAGACCAAAACCTTGTTTCATATGTGGCAAAATGAACCATCTTGCCAAGCACTGTTATTTTAATCCTATTAACCAAAGGATAAATTTTCAAAGATCTGTGCAAAAACCCTTTGGTTATAGGAAGGATGAAAGGAACCATGTGGCTAAGAAACCTGTTAAATCTAAAAGCCACATGAAGAAAAAGATTGTAAAAGAGAGTGTCAAGATGTGGGTTCCCAAAAGCACTAAAATTGTTAGTACTGCTACCACAAATAGTGCTGCTGACAAAGATAGTGCTGCCAGAAGCAATACTGCTGCTATCAATGTTAGTGCTGCTGAGAGTATTAGTACTTCTAAAACTAACATTGTTAGTACTTCATTAGATTTTAATACTGCTAACTCTGTTAGTGCTTCTAACAAGGATAGTACTGCTAAACCTGTTAGTGCTACTAACTCTGTTAGTACTTCTAAAATTAGTACTGCTTCTAGTGTTTGTGCTTCTAGACCAATCATCTTGACAACGTACTCCAGTAAAGAGTATTCTAAATTTAAAAATCTCATCAAAAAGAAGTGTAAGTACTTTGATGAGAAAGGGAGGCCCAAGACCACTTTGGCTTGGGTTCCCAATCAATACTAATTGATTTATCTTATGTGCAGGGCAACCAGCAGCTTAAGGGAAAGAGCATTTGGCATGTTGATAGTGGTTGCTCTAGGCACATGACAGGGAACATGGCCTACCTCAAGAATTTCAAGAAAATTGATGGAGGGCATGTTGCCTTTGGTAATACTCCAGATGGAGTAATATGGATAGAAAGTCTACTTCAGGAGGATGTCAGCTTTTGGGTGCAAGACTAGTTTCTTGGCAGTGTAAGAAGCAAACCACAGTGTCCTTATCCACAACAGAAGCTGAGTACATTGCTACTGCAAGTTGCTACTCTCAAGTTCTATGGATTCAGAATCAAATGTTGGACTATGGGATAACCTTTCTTCACACTCCAATTCTCATTGACAATAGCAGTGCTATTAGCATTGTTAACAATCCAGTCAAGCACTCCAAAACAAAGCACATTGAATTCAGGTATCACTTTATTAGAGACTGCAATGAAAATAAGCTTATTCAAGTTGCTAAAGTTCATACTGATAATCAGTTTGCTGATCTATTCACTAAAGCTTTTGATGTGGGTAGATTCACTTTCTTGGTCACAAGTGTGGGCATGATCAACTCTGAATGAGCTCATGTTTAAAAAGTGTTTGTATACCTGTTATTTGTTTATTTTTTTTGGTACTACTAATCATCTTTCTCAGGAAGTTTATTGCCTTGCTCAGACTAACACAAGCTTCAAAAGTGTAAGTATTTTTAATGCTGCCAGTGCACAGTTACTACTGCAGGTTCATTATTACTACTGCTAGTATGATTTACTACTTCAGGTATGTATTAATACTGCTAGTTAGTTAATACTGCTACTTAGTTAATATTGCTAGGGGTTACTACTGCTCTCAGTTAATACTACGAGTGAGTTAGTACTGCTTTAACTGAAATTAGGGTTAATACTACTTCTTTCCTGGATTATATAAATACCTTCTTTGCCCGCCTAAAAGCTCACAACGACTCTTTGAATACTGTTCGTCTTCTGTAGATCCCAGTTTCAGTGCAATCAACAGATATAAGAACAATGATGAACAAGATATTTGTCACAACAACTAGTCATATGATTAATATAAACTTCAAAGGGCTAAGGTTTACAGAGAGAATTTCTGATAATAATATGTAAACCTAAAAACTAGTAAACTGAATAATGAATCTCTAACTTGACAAATGAAATAGAAAATAACTTTAAATACTTGGGCTCGCAGGCCTAATGGGCTTATGGGCTTTAAGGCCCAACAAGCTTACAACTATTACAACTTGTCACAAACTACCCTGAACTTCTATTTAACATAGAAAATGTCCCTAACAATCTCCCCCTTTAAATAGAAGTTGATAATCTCGCCAGTTAGGAACGTAGATTTTTCGGAAATGAAAGCTGATCTCGAAATATCTAATCTGAGTTCTGTACTCCAGTCGCTCTTCAATTTCACCCAGTGCTTCAAGAACAAGTGCCTTGTATTTAGGATCCAAAAGCTGAACCCCTTTTTCATCTTTATCAAGTGCACGCTTCAACTTGTCTTTCAGCAACATCAATGTACCATCACAGAATCTGGCAATCTGATTGAAACGAATGAAATGCATAATTCCTTTGTCATTCACATAGGTCATGCCAAACTCTGGAAACTTTATCACTGTAAACGCAGGTACATTCTGGGTATCAGATGGAATCTTCAAATCAGGCTTGAGCAGATTAATCTTTGGCTGGTTGCTTTCTAACCCGATCTGAAAATCTTCCACCGAAGCAAGTTTCATTGCACACTTCATGTATCTTTTCACTGTTTCTAGAGCATCAATGACTTCTCCGGGTCTGACAGTTCTGGTCTTTAAGTCACGTAAGATATACAGCAGATCTTGTGGCTCTAAGCATGGAAAATCAGCATCAGAAAAGCAATATTGTTGACCATCTTCTCTAGTAACCATAAAGTCCGTATACTTGACCTTCATAAAGTAGGCAGGTATAATCTTGTCAACTGATACAATCCTGAGCTTCGTCTTGGAGTACTTGTGCTGGAACTTTCGGTATACGAACACAAGTTCACGCTGTTTTTCTTTGTTTTTCACTGACTGTAGACCATGTATAACAACTTCATCATACTTTCTGATCCAGTGGGCAAATATCCTTTTCTGACTTTCTTCGAGGAAAGGAACTTTTATTCGGACTCTTTCCCACTTGGATGGACGAGCTGGAGTTGTATTGACTGGTTCTCTAACTGGTGAAGCTGGAGGAGATCTCTCGGGAACTACTGTATCAGAAAATTCAGGGTAATTAACTGGATAAGTCAGTAAAGGAATCACGGTAGAAGACTGATCATCTGGATGCAGTATTTCATCAATTTCTTCTTGCATTACCACCAGAGCTCTTTCAGAATTTGCACATTCTTCTATCGTGTCTGTTACTTCATACGGATCTAGTATTATCGTCCAATCTTCAGGAACTATCGGAGAATCAAATTCAAATTCCTCAGGCTTTTCAACCGTCGGATAATCATATAGTATCAGATCTGTCACTGGTTCCTGTTCCTGTTCCTGTTCCTGCCTCTGTCCCTCTGTTCTTGTACCCGAACCCGTACCCTGTTCAACCTGTTCCGACTCCACTACATGAGACTCCGGCTCAGATCGACGTTGGCGCTTCTCCCCCTCATGGTGATCAGGATCATCCTGATCATCATGTCGGCGCTTGAGCCGTTCTGCCTGGCCACGACAGGTATCTTCCACTGCTGAAAGGCGTTCAGTCAAAACAGCTATGGTTTGCTGAAGTGACTGAAGCATGACTTGTTGGATCTGGAAGGCTTCGGCAGAAACGATAGGTTGGGGTGTAGGTGGGGTCGGTGTAGATGCTTGAGAACGAAGTAAGGATAACAAATCGGCATCCTGGGTGGGTTCGGTTTGAGATTGGGCTATAAGTTTGGCGAGAAGGATAGATTTTAGTTCAGGTATGGACAGATCCGCAGCTGATAGAGAAGATGGAATATATGTGGTCTCCGGCTCAGTTGCTGGACCTTTGATTTTGACCATGCGTTTGATGTTGTCCAACTCCTCCGTCATCATAGATTGGACAGCCTTTAGGGCGCCGTCCATGTATTCCCTTGAGACAAACTCAGTTTGGGTAACGCCGGGGTCACTTAGACTTCCCGTTGTAGCTACGACTGTAGAAGTCGAGCCGCCTACGTTCACGGTTGGCGTGATGATAGCCGTGGTAGGACTTCCATCCAATCCTCGTAACCTACCCGAAGGTGGGTTTACTATGGATGTTCCGGCCGGGCCACTTAGGCTACCGGCAATAGCCGAAAACGGAATCTGTGTCCTAGGAATGGCATGTATTACAAATGGATCAAGACTCCGTGCATGCAAAGAAGGCGAGAACGGGGGCAGCTGTTCTCTTGTTTCAATATCGGCACCCTCCAAGTGAGAGCCCGATAGCGTATGTGCTAAATCCCCGTGATCATGTGAAACCACCATCTGTTGAGAGATGGTGGAGTGGCTTGGTTGGGCGTGCAAGTGCGCCGCTAGGTCCACGACGGCTTCTTCAATACCCAGTCCCAACACATGAGACTGGGTAGCAGATGTGGCTACCTGGCTAGATGTGGCTGGGGGGGATACAACCGAAGATGGTTGTCCCATCACTCGTGTACTCTCAGAATGTAGCTTACTCCGCCTTTCCCTCACACAGCTCACCTCTTGATGTTCAACTAATACTCCCTCCGCTCTCCTTATCTCTCCGGATGGGGGCTGATTATCGTCACCATCAGAGTCAGAACACTCTTCATTTGATGCCGATGTTGCAGTTTGGGTTTCCTCGGTGTCGAAAGTGGCTGATGTTCCTTCCGTAGCAGCGACAGAAGAGGACTGAACTTGAACGGCTTCAGAATCTGTTGCCTCTTCTGTCATTGGAGTATCTGTTGTTGGTGGCGAAGATGGTTGTCTCGACGAACTTGGCTGGCTCGTTCCAACGGCACTGCCCACTCCAGTTCCCCTCACGATAATGGCCCTCGACACACCCTGTCCGGAAGCCCCAGCTATCCGGACGCTCCCACCTCTCGTTCGTGGACGCTGACCCTCACGTCGCTCAGGTCTCGCTCCTTGGGCAGGTCCTGCCGGTCCTGGCCGGACCATAGGAGCTGGGATGTTGTGTGTGTGCCTATAAGCTATCACACTCAGTGCCGTGGGACGAGCATGGTCTAGTACCCCGACTGGGATTTGTCGGGCGACAACACCTTCTGGATCAGCACGGGAAGGAATCTTCCGGGTTGGATGTTGTGGGCACATCGGGTGGGTGGAGCGGCGCTGTATCTCGGGATAGAGGTTCATGTAGTTCCGGATGATTATCTGTAGGAACCGCATGAAGGGGACGAAGTTTGACCGCCGAGATGCAGTCGACCGAACTCTCTGAATGAGTTCAAACCATAGAAGATCGGCAAAGTCGACGTGGAGATTGAATGCCACC
This sequence comes from Arctium lappa, assembly GCA_023525745.1. Classification (NCBI taxonomy): domain Eukaryota; kingdom Viridiplantae; phylum Streptophyta; class Magnoliopsida; order Asterales; family Asteraceae; genus Arctium; species Arctium lappa. The sequence goes on from CM042049.1 coordinate 1,050,437, forward strand.
GCATGAAAGATGCGTAGAATCGGAGCGCTCGTCTGATCAATGCCTTTCGTTATAGACGAAAGACATCGATTGATATAAGTGAACAGAGTGTACCATAACGTCGATAGATGTTTGCGGTTGAAGGTTGATGGTATGCGGAGTTCTGCGCCGTATCCCAACGAGAGAAGATCGGTGCACAATGTAGCATCTGAGACAAGCGGGTCGAAGTCTTCTTGGCCAGCTACAGATCCGACGGTCGGTAACCGAAGAAATTGGCGGAATAGATCACTTGTGAGAAGCACTGGTGTGTGATCTATCCGACCTTCAAGATGGAAACCGCCATCGGCTTCTAAGGCATGAAGGGAACGCCAGAATTGCTGTAGGTATATGATTGGAACGGTGGCTGTTTTTGTTAGAGCATAGGAGAGTGGATGGCCCCTTAGTATCTCGATGATGACCTGATGTTGAATGGCGAGTTGGGTCACATCGAGATGGTAGTTATTCGCTGTAAGTGGAAGGAACTGATCCTCGGGAATCAGTTCCGCATCTGCGATTGGATCAATCGCTGGTGGCTGATTTTGAGCCATTGTACCTGTGAAGAAGTAATCGATTAGTACATAGGTTTGGAAACACAATTTTCGCCGTTGGAGTTATACCGTGATGATTTAGATCACGCCAGATAGTAACTCCAAAAATTTGGACGAGCAAACCCTACTCGTGAGTTAGGGTCAGTCACCAAGGCGCGCAGACTTGCACCACTTCCTCATAAACACACATAAGTCCAAGTATGACTATAAGCACCAACACCTTGGATTCGACCGGATAAAAGAAAGACCGGACGAGGCATTCGACCGAAGGTCTATTAGACCGGATGAATGTGAGATCGGATGAGGTCTTCGACCGGAGGTCACTAAGACCGGATAAGTGGTCGACCGGATAAGGTCTTCGACCGGAGGTCAGTAAGACCGGATAGGGTCGTCGACCGAAGGTCACTAAGACCGGATAAGTGGTCGACCGGATAGGGTCACTAAGACCGGAGGATACTAAGACCGGAAGAGATATTCGACCGGAGGTATCATTTGACCGGGGTAACCTTCGACCGGGGAGTAACCCTAGATCGGAGTATACCCCGGAGAAGACGAAACGTCCACAGATCGACCCCCGGGGAACATCCATATCAACGACCACCGTAAAATCGATCGATTATATTCGATCGATGTACAACGAATCATTAGAAAACCTACCTTGTTTGATCGAAGAAGAAAACAAACAGATGCGTTCGGTCGATTGAGTTCGGTCGAATAGAGATGTTCAGAGGACACCGGGCGAGAGAGAGAGAGGAAGAGGATTAGAAAGTATCGATCGAATAAGGAAAATCCAGGTCGATCGGGGGTCTTATACCCCCGGAGGTGACATGGGCTTGGGCCGGGGGGGGGGGGGGCGGGAGAATATGGGCCGAGACTTTGGGCCGAGGCAAACCAAGCAAACAACTCAAACCAAACACTCACAAATAAACCAAACCTTAAAAAAACTTTGTGGAGTTTTCGGAGATATAAAACCCAATTTAAAAACACTTACGGGAAATAAAAAAAATAAAAGAAAAAAAAACCTAAGGAGAGAAGAAGAAACAAAATTAAAATAAAAGATAAAGAGCTTAAATAAAAAAACGAAGACATGAGACCTAGCTCCCCCTCGAATGATTACCATGAGGTGGTCCAAACACAGAACCCTCTTACCTGCTCCCCCTCGAAAGGAGGACCCGTGAAACTTACCAACCATGTGACGCTAGTGGTCCCCCTGAACACAGTATCGGGTTGTAGATCTGTCACTAACAACTTACTTTTCAAGGAACAAAAGAATGACCTGCACACATAATCACGAAAAACAGACACACGAACACAAAAAAAAACAGGAAAAGAAAAACACGACATCTATTTTGTTGATACAGAAGTTCGTAACAAACACAGAGCTGAACGAGTAGAATGCAATAACCAAGGAGTGTGAATAATCGCAACCAGAGACAAGGCACTGATGCAGTTGTCACAGTCATTCGTTATTGAATGAAACTCGTAGCGAGCTGTGAACGGATCAAACTTTCAGATTTAGCATACCTAGCTTGGACACAAGGTAATTAAATTGTTTTTCGTCCAAGGCTTTGGTAAATAGGTCTGCTAACTGATGCTCTGAATTAACAAAATAGAGTTCGATTGTACCTTTTTCCACGTGATCTTTTATAAAGTGATAGCGCACATCAATGTGTTTCGTCTTTGTGTGTTGGACGGGATTGCTTGATATGGCTATAGCGCTCTTCGAGTCGCAGTAGATGGGAATCCTGGAGTAATTAAATCCATAATCTTTGAGCTGGGTGCGCATCCAGATGACTTGCGAGCAGCAACTGGCGGCTGCTACATACTCCGCCTCGGCGGTGGAGGTGGACACGCAGTTTTGCTTCTTGGAAGCCCAGCTGACAAGACGATCGCCCAAGAACTGAACATGACCCGACGTGCTCTTCCGGTCCAGCATGTTGCCAGTGTGGTCAGCGTCCGAGTAGGCTGTCAATTCAAAACCTGTCTCTTTTGGGTACCACAAACCAAGATCAGCAGTACCTTTTAAATATCGAAAAATTCGCTTAACCGCAGCTAAGTGAGACTCTTTAGGTTTTGACTGAAATCTTGCACACAAGAATGTAGAAAACATAATGTCAGGCCGACTAGCCATCAAGTACATCAGAGAGCCAATCATACCTCTATAATAGTCGCATTCACATCCTTTCCGTCAGGATCGGAGTGAAGCTTTAGAGTAGTGGACATGGGGGTTTTCATGGATGAAGATTGTTCCATCTGGTATTTCCGAAGAATATCCGAGATGTACTTAGATTGATTAATGAAAATTCCTGTTTGTAATTGTTTTACTTGAAGACCCAGGAAAAAATTCATTTGCCCCATCATGCTCATTTGAAAATGTTTACTCATTAAGGCAGAAAAGTTCTGACAATACTTGGGGTTCGTGGAGCCAAAGATTATATCATCAACATAAATTTGTATAAGAATGATATTGTTCTTCTCTCTTTTAATAAATAAAGTAGTATCAATTTTACCTTTAGAGAAGCCAGACTTGACTAAGAAGGATGAGAGTGCATCATACCAGGCTCGTGGCGCTTGCTTAAGACCGTAGAGGGCCTTGTCGAGAAAGTAGACGTAATGCGGATTTTCAGTACTCACGAAACCTTCGGGTTGCGAGACATATACTTCCTCCTTGAGCACGCCGTTGAGAAACGCGGATTTCACGTCCATTTGAAAGACGATGAAGTTCTTGTGAGCGGCGTAGGCGAGGAACATGTGGATCGCTTCAATGCGAGCAACCGGTGCAAACGTCTCATCGTAATCAATTCCTTCTTGCTGACGATATCCTTTAGCCACTAGACGCGCTTTGTTCCGAACAATGATGCCGTTTTCGTCCTTCTTGTTCTTAAAAATCCATTTAGTCCCTATCACCGTCTTGTTCTTAGGTCGGGGAACTAGGCGCCATACTTTGAGGGTCTCAAATTGGTTAAGTTCCTCTTGCATAGCAATTACCTAGTCCGGATCATTCAGCGCTTCAGAGACAGTGGAAGGTTCGATACGGCTGAGGAACGAGGAAAATAAACAGTCATTAGCGGTGGTGGATCTGGTTTGAACTGGTGTGGAGGGATCACCAATGATCTGATGAAGGGGGTGTGCTCGAGTCCACTTGGTGGTGTGTGGATGAGGTTGATATGTCTGATGGGAGGTATCGGAATCCACATGACCACCTGGGGGTAAATCCTGAACTGCCTCGAGGGATGACGGACTGTGAGGTGGAAGCTTCTTAGTGGGAGTCGAACAAGGAGTAGAGGACGACTCAGCTGGAGATGAAACGATAGGAGGTTCCAGGATTGCCGGAGAGGAAGCTTCGAGAGCACCTTCAACAGGAGTCGGTGCATGAAGTTGAACGGAAACAGGCGTTGGTTCAGGAGCACCGTCATCAAGAACTTGAGTAAGAGGTTGTCTATCACTTGAGCTTGGGGAGGCTTGATCATTGGCAGTAGAGGATGGAGCACCAGGCGAGGATGGACCTCCAGAGTCGGTAGGACCAGTGACTTGTGTCACTTCTGGTGCTTGAGCAGTGATCCTGTCACATGACTTAGAATTAGGTTGAACATTAAATAAGTCATTATAAAAGAATTCAAACAGTAAATCCAGATCAGAAAGATGTGCTTTTGACGTAGACGCATGATGTGGATCCACTGGAGATTGTGTAGCTTCCGAACGGAATTGTCCAGAAGCTAACACACCAGTAAGCGCGGGTTCTGAACTGAGATGCTCAGAAACCATTTTAGGGGCCTCGTCAAAAGTCACGTTTACGCTTTCAACGACGGTCTTCGTCCGTTTGTTGTAGACACGATAGGCTTTTGCGTGCTGAGAGTAGCCGATGAACACTCCTTCATCCGCTTTGGGACTGAATTTGCCAAGATCATCCTTATCATTTAAGACAAAGCAGGTGCATCCGAAGGCATGAAAGTAGTTGATGTTCGGAATACGTTTGTTGATGATCTCGTACGGAGTCTTGTTGAACCGCTTGTTGATGATAGACCGATTTTGAGTATAGCAAGCGGTAGCAACAGCTTCTGCCCAAAGAAATAGTGGTAGCTTGGAATGAGATAACATCGTGCGTGCTACTTCGACTAGAGTTCTGTTTCGACGTTCTACCACTCCATTCTGCTGAGGAGTACGAGCAGCGGAGAAAGTATGCGAGATACCCACTGAAGTGAGATAAGTGTTGAGTAATTGATTCTTGAACTCAGTGCCGTTGTCCGTCCTGATGGTTTGAACTACTTGGTTGAGACTGACTTGAATACTTTTCAGTAGAGAGATTATCAACTCGGGAGTTTCATCCTTGGAACGGAAAAATCGGACCCAAGTGTAACGAGAGAAATCGTCAACCATCACCAGGACATACTTCTTGTGATTTACGCTTTGAACGCGCATCGGTCCACATAAGTCCATGTGGATTAGCTCAAGGGACCGAGAAGTACTCGGAACGGCTTTAGACTTGTGAGACGCCTTTTTCATCTTGCCCTTTTCGCAGGCAGCGCACAGATGATCTTTTGCAAACTTGAGATCTGGCATTCCTTTGACATGTCCCCCGAGCACCAACTTGTTGATGTTTTTGAAGTTCAAGTGCGAGAGACGACGATGCCATAGCCAGCTTTGTTCAGCAGATGCTTTTGACAACAAACAGACTTCCTTATCGGGTTTCAAGGATGAGAGGTCGATTGTGTAAAGGTTGGTGCGTCGCGTGCCAGCAAGTATTTCTTTACCATCCTCAGTTCGAACGCTACACCTTTTAGCCTTGAAAGTAACCTCGAGATTCTTGTCGCAGAATTGACCGATACTGAAAAGATTGTGACCGAGACCTTCGACATAGGAGACTTTCTTGATTGTGATATTATCTTTGACAATATCGCCGTAACCCCTGATAGGCGAGGAGTGATCAGTCCCGAACCGTACATTTCCACAAAACCTCTCGGTGAAGTTTGTGAGAAGCTCCCTTCTTCCGGTCATGTGCTTGGAGCAACCTGAATCTAAATACCACACATGACCGTCCTGCAAAACAGGTTATTTCTTTTTAGGTACCCATTCGTAAATGGGTCCTTTGGGGTTAGATTTAACACCCGACTTAGAGACCCGTTTATAATTGGGTCGTTGTCTTTCACGGGAAACATTACGATGAGAATTATTATGAGCAATATGATATGAACCAAACCAATCAGATGCATAACGGCTATCAACAAAATTATTTGATCCACAATGAGAACAACACAAACAATCATGCGACAGTTGAAGTAATTGCGGAATTGAATAAACTGTTAAAGGAAAAGTTCCATTACAAGCAACTAGAGGTTTATAAATAAAAACATCATGATTGTTATTGTTCTTTCTAGACTTTAACACTGGATCAACTAATTCTGATGTTGCCGAGCTTTCTTTTGACTTCTTAGCTACCCAAGCATATTTCACTTCTTTCCGCCGACCATACGTATCTGAAATGCCGTTAAACCCATAGTCAGAGGATTTGAAAATTGACGATTGTGACATTTGAGAGCGACCGGTCTTTTTCTTCTTCTGTGAACGCCTTTTAGATTTTGACTTGGAAGGTTTTGAAGGAATGTTCACAGAAGGTTTTTGCGAGGCAGATGTAGAACATTCACCCTTATGAAAATTGACCGGAGGCGCACATGACTCATTTAAAAAATCAACATGGCTAGGTAGAGAAGGATTAAAATCAAATTGGCTCAAATTGCTATCTAAACACACCTCAGAATTCAAGAATGCGGAAAATTCAAGTTCCTCATCAGAAAGGACCTTATCACATGAGGACTTCAGAACATTGGAAGAGTTTATTGAGTGCAAATCATAAGCGGAAGCATTTTTACAGTCAGAACACTGATCTGATTCAAATCTTTGAGGCTCTTTTCCTTTATTTGAAATAATCGGTGACAAGTCACCCATAAAAGCTTTGCAGGAAGATGTGTCAGAGGAAGGATAAGAGTTGTCAGACAGAGAAGATTTCTCTCTTTGGAGAATGGAAGGCTGATCATGAGGGTCATCCTTGTGAAATTGCACTTTCAGATGATCTGCTGCCATAGCAGCCAGTTGTGAGTGCAACTTCTTTATTTCTGTCTGGTAATATTCTTTTTCTTCGTCCGACATAGTCTCCTTTTTGTTGGAACTGAGACACTCAATTTGAGACAAAAGACTTTGCTTTTCCTTTTGAAAATTTTCCCTTTCTAGTGCATACGATTCTTCTAGCTGAACAAGTTTCTTTTCTAAAATCAGAGTTGGAACATAAACCTTGGAAGCTAGAGGTTCCTCCTCAGTTTTAACGGTTTTAGTGTCTAGTTCAGCTTGAGAGTAACTATGAAAGAAATCAGATGAAAGGAAACGGGGTTTGTCAGTATTATAAGAAGCATTTAAAGAATCATAAACAAACGGAACTGTCCTTTTAGAAAGAACAGAGTTTTCTCTTCTCAATTTATCTTCCAAGTCTTCCTCCTCAGTGGGTGTGGTCCAAAGTATCTTATATTCAGGAAAGATTTTGTCTAATCCAAAAAATTCAGATGCATATAAAGTAGGAACTTTGGATAAAGCCTTGTTTAAATAATTAGGGTTATCATACCCGATACCCGCATTTCCGTACTTTGGTTCTTTTGGTGCGATTAGCTTTAGCGTTTGATCAGATTGACCAATTTTATAAAGTTTCTTTTCAAGCTCTTCTAGCTGATTGGATAACCTTATGTTCTCATTTTTGTAAGCCGCGTTTTGATTTAACAAATCAATTTTCTCAGTCTCAGACTTACGGAGCTTATCGGTCAGATTATCTACTTTGGTCATTAGATTTTGTGACTCTGTTGAACACCTCACATTTTCTTCTCTTAGATTAGAAATAGTGCACATGTAGCTAGAGATTTCTAAGCTTTGATTTTCCATAAAGTCAGACTGCTTAGTGACACGGTTTTCCAGAGAAGAGAGAAGTTGGTCTTTTTCTTTTAACAGAAGCTTGTAAGAGTCAAGTTTGTTTATTGATAGTTGCATCTGATCAAGTAAAGCTTCATGAAAAGGGGTACATACCTGGCAAGGAGCATTGTGATCTTCTTCATCAGTATCAGATGGTGATGAATGGTTGCCCATGAAGCACAGATGAGCTTCAGCATCCTCGGGTTCTTTATCCGACACTTGTAACCAGTAATCGTCTTCAGCCATTAGAGCTTTACCGGCTTCCTTTTCTTTGGCAAGAAGCAGCTTGGCTCGGTAGTAGTCGGCGTTGCGCACAATTGGCTTGCGACAATCTTTGGCGAAATGTCCTAACCGACCACAATTGTAACATTTGATCGGTTCGTCTTTCGGCTTTTCTTCATGTCTCTTGTCAGGCTTCTTACCAGCTTCAAAACAACTGTTACCTTCAGACTTGGCTCGATGATCACGACGAGTAGAGTCTCTTTGCTTATTGGAAGTCTTGGAGAAAAACTTCCTCTTTTGAAATGCTTGAGTGAGAAACACCATTGCTTCTTTCATCTTGGCAAGTTCTGGATCCGAATCGCTATCGGGATTTTCAGGTTCAGAATCACTCAGCACGGGTTCTTTTCCAGATGATCGGCTGATGGATTTGCCTCTTCTCTCAGATACGAGTGCTATTTGATCAGTTGCTGGCTTTTCTTCTGCTTTCCCAATAAGTTCCATCACTTCCTCTTCGTCTTGGAGCAGCATTTCATAGAGTTCGTGAAGGTACAGCTTCTCCAAGGTTTGAGTGTGGCGAATATGGGAGACGAATGGTTTCCACTCAGGCTGTAAGTTGTTCATAAACTTTATGTTGTTTTCCGTGTTCGTCTTTGTGATCTTATTTTTCTGAAGATCATTTAGAAGCATATTAAACCTTTCGTAGGTTTCCGTCAGCGTTTCACCCTTTCGTGCTTTAAACCCATCATATCTGGTGATACAGTTTGTCACTTTTAGCTGGTTATTGATGTGGCTTCCCATCATCATCTTCTCTATTTGGTCCCACATCTTTTTCGATGAGTCTTTGAAGCTATCTATACAAGCATAGATGTCATTCGGTAGACTTTGAAGAAGATATGATTTTGCCAGCTTTTCTGCCTCGTACAATTCCTTTTCTCTGTTAGTAAAATCACCAACAGTTTTCCGGATCTGGCGCTCTGGCCAACCTTCAGCTGGGTTTGCCGGTACCACTTTCATTGGCCAATCTTGTGGACCCTCAGTCAGGCATTTGTATATATCTTCATAGTTGGATTTTGCTTCTATGAAGTTCATAAATCGGTCATGCCACTGAGGGTACTCTCCCCGAAAGAGCATCGGGGGTTTTGGTCAGAACCGATGGCTAGAGCATCCCTTGAGTTCATCTTTACTTCTTAACTTAAGAGCACTTTTGCCTATCTGCTCTGATACCAATTGTAGATCCCAGTTTCAGTGCAATCAACAGATATAAGAACAATGATGAACAAGATATTTGTCACAGCAACTAGTCATATGATTAATATAAACTTCAAAGGGCTAAGGTTTACAGAGAGAATTTCTGATAATAATATGTAAACCTAAAACTAGTAAACTGAATAATGAATCTCTAACTTGACAAATGAAATAGAAAATAACTTTAAATACTTGGGCTCGCAGGCCTAATGGGCTTATGGGCTTTAAGGCCCAACAAGCTTACAACTATTACAACTTGTCACAAACTACCCTGAACTTCTATTTAACATAGAAAATGGCCCTAACATCTTCTCTCTAACTCTTTTCTCTCAAGCAACCAGTGTGTTTCAGTCAAGAATCCTCAAGTCAGATGGCATCCATGGCGTTTATTGATGAACACAATGAGATTGCAATGCTTCAAAAGCCTAAGCAGGCTGCTGGGTTCCATCAAATAGTGGATTTTCTTAAGTCCAGTCATATAGCTCATGCTCTTACAGTGTCACCACCAATTTACATCGAGCACCAGACGAAATTTTGGGCGAATGCCACCGCCGTTACTGAAAACGGTGTGAAGTTTATCAAGACAAGGGTGTGTGACAAACCCTTGATAGTCTCTGAAGAGGTCATTCGCATCAGTCTACGACTAGACGATGCCTCAGGTATTACCTCTATCTCTAATGAGAATTTGTTTTCCAATCTCACAAGAATGGGGTATGAAGGCCAACCAGGTGTTTTCAAATTTTACAAAGCTAACTTTTCTCCCCAATGGCGTTTCTTTGTTCATACTCTTATGCACTGTATTTATCGAAAAACTACTGGATGGAGTCAGCTCAGTAGTACCATTGCTTATGCTTTGGTCTACTTGTCCACTGCCAGAAAGTATAATTTCTCAAAAATGATTTTCAATGACCTTGTGTCAACCTTGGATAATAAAAAGAGTTTCTACATGTATCCAAGATTTGTCCAGGAAGTTATCACCTCTGAATTGTCGGATATGCCTCAGTCTAATGAGGTATATGTACCTAAAATCCCTAAGGGCAAGGTCTTTTCAAATATGAAAAGATCTGCCAAGGACTCGGAAGGAGTTGACACCCCATTGTTCTCTACAATGATGGTGGTGTCCCACAACCAAGAAGGTATGGCATCAGGGTCAAGGCCCTCACTAGACCATCCCACTGATAGCCAAACCCAACCTTCAACCACTATATCACTCCCTCAGTCCCTTGTTCTTAAGCCAACCCCAGTTATAGCCAAAACTTATACTAAGATAAAGGTACACAAGACTCCTTCCCTTGTTGTACCTCCTACAAACCAAGACCCTCAAAGCCCTCTAATGAAGCATTCTCCATTAGAGAATATCCATAGGGAAACCACTGGGGCGTCTCCCAACCCCAAGGAGGTGCTCACTAAGGAGATGCATGAGCATGTGGGTGAGAAGGCTGCCACTACTCCTGCTAGCACAGAGGAGGCCAGTGGTAACATCACTAAGACCTTCCCCACGGAAACTTTGAATGAGCAATCATTCAAAGGTCCCAGGTGCCCAGAAACTAAGGGAATAGGTGGTGCTTCAGCCTGGCTGGAGATCCCTATTAAACATTCCAATGATCCCTCAAAAGGGGGTAACACTCCTGGAGAAGGTGAGGATAGATATGACTACCAGGAATTGATTTCTGCCATGTCCAAAATGGCAACTGAACTGGATTCTCAAAAGAAGGCTGTAAATGAACTCAAGAAAGTCATCATCAACCAGCAAGAAGAAATCAACACCTTAAAGAAAATGGTTAAGAAGGTGGTTCAAAGAAGGTCAAAGAAAAGATTTGAGCTCAGAAGAAGAAACCCAGTGGATGATGCTCCCAAAAAGGGGGAGTCAGAAGCTGAGGTCAACATGGAGAATGCTAAGAATAAGGGGGAGAAACATGGAGATGAGGGGGAGTTTGCTGGTGGTAGTGGAGATAAGGTACAAGCAGTAGAAACAGAAACAGTGTTTGGGAAAGTAGCAGAAGCAGTTAATGCTGCTGAAGCAAGCAAAGCAGCAGAAACAGTTAATGCTGCTGAAGAAAGCAAAGCAACAGAAACAGTTAATGATGCTGAAGAAAGCAAAGCAGCAGAAATAGGCAAAGCAGCAGAAACAGTTAATGCTGCTGAATTAAATGAAGCAGCAAAAATTGTTCAAGAGGTATTAACTGACATCCTTAGCAGTAATCTAGAAGAAATTGAGATAGCTGAAGCATTAATCAAAGCTAAACATGACACTTCTAAGGTCACTTCAAAGACCAAAGGAGTTGTCATAAAAAAACATGCTGTGGTAATCAAGAAAGCTAGTGCTGATAAGGTAGCAAGCAAGGACAAAGGCAAAGCCAAGATAGTGGAATCTGACCAACCACTTAAAAAGCAAAAGTTGATTGAGTCAGATGAAGCTTTGGCTAAGAAAATTCAGGCAGAATTTGAGCAAGCAGAAAAGGATCAAGTGGTAAAAGATAGGGAGATGGCAAAAGCTCTAGCTGCAGAGCTTAATGAAGCATATCAAAAGAGTTTGGCAACAGAGATGGCACAGAAGAAAGCTGAAATTCTAAAGAAGCCTATGATGATCAAATTGGGTGCAAAGAAGAGGCAACCTTCACAGACCTACCTTGGCACTCAAGAGAGAAAGAAGATGATCACTTTCCTCAAAGGTGTTGTGGGAGTCAAAAAGGAAATGTTCACAGAAATGTCATTTGATCAGATCAAAGGTTTGTATGAGGCAGAGATGACTAAGTTACAAAGTGATGGTCAAGCAAGAGTTGAAGTGGAAAAGAAGATGAAAGAGAGGCATGACCTTCAAATACAAAAACCATTTTCTGATGATCAAGAGACACCAAGAAAGGAAGCTACTCTAGGTGAAAGGTTGAGGACTTTGAAAAGAACCAAAATGATGGCAAGAAGAAACCAGCTAAGAAACCTAGAGTGGATGAGGAAGAAGATGAGAAAGAACAGAAGGTAGCTGAAGAAGAAGGGGCACCTAAGTCTGATGAATAGGAAGCTCAATCTCAGGAAGAACCATCCAGTACTTCTGATGTGAATATGTACATGGTAGTGATGGAAAAAGTGCCTGATCCTATAACAGCTGAACCTGTTGGTGTCAAGCCTCCTGAGATTATTCACTAGGATACAATGGAAGTAGATGGAAAGGAGTATATCAGGCTTAAGAGGAAAGATGACATGTTTGAAGTGTATCCTACTTGGGCTAAGATGGTAAGAGTATGCTCCAGATCTGATTTAGAGGAAATGTTTGAGGTGGGGATGAAATTATATGCTGATAAGCTGAAAACTCCAGGGATACCAGTTACAAAACTTGTGATAGAATATCTATGCATGTTCTTCAAACCAAAGGAAGTTCAACATGTTATCAGAAACGGTTTCAAAACCATCAACAACTGGACTCTGTATGAAAGAAGTGGAGTATATGCACTGACTATGGATTCAAATCACATTGAATACTTCTTAGTAGATAGAGTTTACAACCATAGCAGGTTAAAGTTGCATGCTATGTTGAAGAAAAAGCTTGGTTGTGCACCAGATTCTGAAATGGCAAGATACTTGATCCACAGAACTCTTAATCAAAGTTTGGGGCTGAATCCTAATACAAGATTATGAGCAATGGAGTTTTGGGAGCATCTGAAGAACTTGACTTCTCTTTTCTAAAAGTCAAGTTAGGGGGAGATTGTTGGGAACTGAAGATTTGTTTAAGTATGATTACTGCTGCCAAGTACAACATGGTTACTACTGCTGAGACAAGTTACTACTGCTGAGCCAGATTACTACTGCTTATAGAAATTAATACTGCTAAGCATAGTTACTACTGTTGGTAAAGATTAATACTGCTCAGAGTGTTAATGCTGCTATGACTTAATATTGCTTATGTGATAATCTTGGTAAGCTGCGCAGATCAAGGTTTGAAGATAATCATGGAAGGTTGAAGATAATTATGGAAGAATATACTGAAGATCTTTTATGTTTTGTAATTATCTTTTATTTTTCAATATATGTATAGATTTATTTAGAATAGTTTGATAGACGAGTATTCTGAGTTTTTTTTTTGAAAGAGAATTAACCTCAAGGTTTACAACCCTAGTTCTAGAGAAGTAGAATTCGTCTTGGTGAGCCTGTTCATCAAGATTGAGGTTTTGTGCAAAAGCTTGTAACTTTTATCATTCAATAAAGTTTACAAGTTGTGATTTCTATTTTACTGTTACATTGATATTTGAATATTAAAGTGTTTTTCCGCAACTTCTTTAATATTGTTTCTGAGTTTCATTATTCTTGTTAAGAATCAGATCCTGACAATAGCTCTGTTTTTGCTCCGGAAAGAACCGTTGGACTCGTAATTGAATCATTTATCCATTAAGACTATAAAATCTAGGATTCAACTCCAAAATCAAAAATCTTATTTTTCCCCTTTAAGGCTACCGATTTCTGTATTAACTTGAAATGGTGCTTTTCGAAATTCAGGGTGTTACAATTCTCCCAACCTTAAAAGAGATTTCGTCCTCGAAATCTAAATTTCCAATTAACACCGCTCGCATACTAGATTTTCTATAATCCACTTTCCAGATCAACCACGATGTCCTTACGCTGATACTCACGATAATTGCCCATTTTGGGCACATTACACCTATATCCGTATGAACACTTAACTTACTAAAGTAGCCGCTAATCCACGAGACTGCAACTGTCTCCCAACCTTGGGTGACACGTACTACCTCAAGGATAGTTTGTGACCTCAGCTCCTCACCGGCCAATTCCCTGCGGATCTACACGGTTCCGAACCCAAAACCAAGGATCGTCGCCAAACTCCCAAAACCCTCAGATTCCAACTGATCCATTCCTGATGTTGATAAAGTTGTCCTCCCAAGACGCACCAATGCGTCCTTCAAGAAACTGGTTAACCCAGATTCGGAAAACACTCAACTCCGTTCCAACCCTAACCCCACAACATTCCTATAACAAAATCTTTATCACCACAAGAATGCTTAAACACATTGGTACTTAATCATCAACACCCAATCTTCTTTCAAATTCCATCACCGAAAGATCAATATTTCCCATGATCCAACCGGTATACTTCCAAACATTCCAAGATCCATTGACCTCAAGAAAGCAAGTCGACGCCTAGGACTAAACGGTGACCTCGAAAACGTGGACATCCCGCCCAAAATTTCATTCCAAACAAATTGTCGCACTAAGGTTGACACCTAACAAAAAACGCAAATTCCGAATCTTACATCTCTAACAAATGGACCACAAGAATTTCTTTTGATCGCGAAACCCACTAAGACGGTACACCATCAACATAAACCATGATGTCACACCGACGAGCAATCCACCAAATCGAACCCAATTTACGTACAAGTAATCACATAAGATCTCATCCCACACGTTTACCGAAGTATAAAATCACACCTTAATTAACTGGGAAGGCTTAAATCTACTATCTCCATTAATCATGCGTACACCGATTCAAAACTAAAACCCAAAATTCAAGACTGACCGCAAGTCGGATCATCCGACGATTCAAATCCCAAGGACTCCCTTAGTCCCTAATTACAACTCCTTTCATGACAGGGGTTTAAATCTGTAGGCCTAATGAGTTCAAGGTTTTTCAACCAGTATGTCAATGTGAAATTTATAAAACTTTCAAATACATAAGCTTTTTAACGATTAATCGTGCGGTAAAGATACACTATCGATCACTTGATAGGTTTCAAAATTGATCATCAACACAGCGCATATGAAACCATTTCCAAAACTCATTTGTTTAATACTTATGTTAATAGAGACAAAAATAGAACATGCGCAAAAATTTACACTATATACGCGAAAATAGGTTCCTGCACCACAACACGTGCAAGGAATGTTTGTACGACTTCCAAAGAAAAATTTCACGACTTCAATTTTAAAAATCTTTTCTTTAAAAGAACGTAACATATTAGAAGATAAAATTTCCAATAAGACCCATATTGTAACACCCTAAAAATAGGGATAACAAAAATCCGAAAAAAAAACGGACATGCGGTATTTAAAATTGCCAAAGCAAGAGCCTCCCAAAAATGGGGAAAATACACAAACCTGTTTAAATACAATCGTAATTAAACAGATAATAAATACCAACCAACTAATCTAATTTCTATAATCAGAAAAGAGATTACAATCAAGGGTGCCATTTATAGACTCAAAGGAGTCTCTACCAATAGTAAGTCCAAACGTGATATTCCCAAATCTCTCACCCAGGCACTACGCCAACTTAGGACCGATACCGCTAAAACCTGAGATATACATCGACACCAAACAAGTGTTAGGCCAAAAAGCCTAGTGAGTTGAACAAGAAATAGCATGGTAGAACATACATGACTCTTATCAGCAAATAACCAAATAATCACGTAGATGTGGAGTCAACGGGAGCGACCCATATCTCCAATCCGGTTCACCCAAAGAGGCAATGCACCTTGAAGTCACTTTCACTGACAACCCAAAGGCCCGACACGCACCGGGGACTACCGCTTAGGAAATTCCCCGACGGCAGAGGTCTAGGTACATGGTAGACTACCGCCTTAGAAAATTCTCCAAATGTCACCCACCTACATTCCTATAGTGAATCACAGACTTGGTTCGTCCACATAATGCATATAAGAGGTCTCAAAGATGTGTTTCAACCCGTTAGTCATTCGAGTATCAACCAAGAACACAATATTACCATCCTAAGCATGTAAATCCATCATATGACATGAATATCCACATAGCCACGTTGTAGATACAATAACACCAAGAGTGTATTCCAAATGGAAATCATCATGTTATACCAAACATATCTTCCTTAATCATGTCGAATACCCATTATGGGCATACGTAATGTAAATCCCCAAATAATTACACAACATAGAGTAAATCATGGGATGATACTTCATATACATATATGTCACATAATCTCATGGAAATACCATCAAATACTTAAACCCGTAAAGATGACCATTTTGAGCAAATATGTGATAATAACAACAATTAAACAAATATGATATGTATCCAGTTTTAACAAAAGTTTAGTAAACTCACCTTGCTAGATTTAGACTAAATCTAGATTTTACCCACTTAGAACTTTCCTTGAAGAACTTGATTCTTCAAACCAAATCTTTCAAAAAAACCTAGATCCACAAGGTTCCAACCATAAATATACATATTCCGCCATAAATAATTGTTCCCCAAACACTTAACATCAATATCTCTATTTTGGGCAAAACCTTAATTTTGACCCAAAACTCCCAAAATTAACCAAACCGAAATTATAGAAATCAAACACTAGGAAACCATCAAAGGGTCATTTATAACTTACTTCATGGTTTAGAAATGGAAGGGATACACTTACCACTTAGATTTTGATGAAAACCTAGAAAACCCAAAATAAGCTTGAGGTTGAAGATGAAGATGGAGATGGTGAATCATTGACCATAGCTTTCAATCCTACCACTTGATGGTGTTCCCTCTTCATGAAATCCAAGGAATTGATCCATAATTAAGCAAGGGTTTGAAAGGGGAAGAAGGAAAACGAATTGGGAGAGTATAGAAGAAGTTTGGGTGTGAAGAAATGATGAAATAGATGATTTTCGTGACTTAACAGTCCCCTGGATTGTTTGGGCGACTTTGCCAGGCGACATTGCCCATTGCCCAGGGCAATGTCGCTGGTCATAGTCGCAGCCAACCAACCTTCTTCTCGTTCACTGTTTTGGCTGTAACTTCTTCGTTATAGCTCCGTTTTTGCTCCGGAAAGAACCGTTGGACTCGTAATTGAATCCTTCATCTATCAAGACTATAAAATCAAGGATTTAAGTCCAAAATCAAATACCTTACTTTTCCTTAACATATCGGTTTCTGTATTAACTTGAAATGATACCTTTCGAAACTCGGGGTGTTACAATCCTCCCAACCTTAAAAGAGATTTCGTCCTCGAAATCTAGCATCAACCAATCACCCAATATCGCCCCTGGCGAGGTCAATTGATTCCCTATCCAAAAGGAATACCTTCACTAAACCTTACCTCATATACGAACCCGATTACATCCCGGTTGAGGTTGTCACTGCGTTCTTTATAACGAACCATCGCCAACTCAACCTCAACTTTCCATATAACTCCCCCAAAGCGGGATGAACATTAAGTTTTGGCTTAATCACATTCTTAACATTAAATATCGGTTCCCTCCCATCCTTATGTTCATATTACCTCAAGAACAACTTATTACCTTAGTCGGTCATATCCACCAAGAATACCCCAAGGCAAACATTTCCCTTAGATACCTCTAAACGCAATGCGTCAAAGTCTCCTCGATAATTGATTTGTACTTAAAGTCCACATCGACATTCTCATCAAATGTATCCAATAAACATTACCACTAAATTCCCACCATGCGCTCAAGCATTGATTTCCAAATCAGCGAAAGTCTTGACAATTATTAAATACCAGTGATTGATTTCCTAATTATCAACATCTAATTTCCTTAAGTTTACCGCTCGTCCTGCAGACGCACCAGATCTAACGGAAATACATTGAAGCACACCAACAGTTATTGTCCTCAAAATAGAGTGTCGACACCTATCCTCGGAATGACTATTACGCAAACGTGGTTATACTACCAAATATTTCATTCCCGATTAGCAATGTCGATTCAAAGTTGACACCTACTCTTGGAAGTAGTCACCCAACTCCAACATCCTTACCAGTCAACCATAACATCATCATTATTCACGAATACCCAACAACATAGTACACCACCGACACATAGTATGCCATCGTACCAAATTCCCACAATTCGAAAACCAACCATACCCAACCAACCGAACATGATCTTAATCCGTAGGTTTAATGAAGCATAAAGATCGTTACTTAACTAACTGGGAGAAAGCACATGTCTAACGCCTCAAACTCCGAGGACTCTTTTAATCCTTAATATCGACTTCTAACACGAAGGGGCCTACACCTATAGCCCAATGAGTTCAAGGTTTTTCACACTACCATGCCAATTTGAAATTTATAAAACTCTCAAATACATAAGTTTTAAAACAATTAAACGTGCGGTGAAAATACACTATCGTGCATTCGATATGTTTCAAAATTTATCACCAATGCCACGAATATAAAACCATTTTCAAAACTCATTTGATCAGTACTTACACTAATAAAACGATAACGAAAGATGCGTAACAAAATTTTCAAACGGGCTACCAGAGTCTTAGCATGCATCAATTTATGCTATGCGTATGAAAATAACTTTCCGTCCCATAACATGTGCAATAAAAGTTTGTACAACTCCCAAAAGAGGATTTTGCAACTTCAACTTTAAAATCTTTTATTTTGACACAAAACGTCGGAAGATAAAATTTCCAACAAGACCTATATACGTCCGATCATTTCCCAAATGTAGCAACACAATAGGAACGTAAATAAATTTATATATATATGTTATTCGCGTTTCAAATTTGGGCTGTACCGATAAAACGTACTTACCCAAAATCGTAATTACAACGACATGTAAACCGGAAATTCATTTCATGCATTGCGGAAAACTCCTATCAGTAAAATCAATAACTGAAATATGTTCTGGGCAAAAGTTCCATCCGAAATAACATAATAATTTTTTTTATACGATTACTCACACCAACAGTATAATTTATGTAATGAATGAGAAATAGTTTTACGTACTAAAATAGTGTATAACAAGACGTTCGTACAAAACTACAGAAGGGAAATTCACAAAATCGAACCCCAAAATTTCTGCAATTAACCATGAAATGTCATGAAATAAAACTTCCCAACGTGACTCATATACATCGGTTTATTCCCCAAAATTTAGTAAAGACATATGCATGCGATTTGAGCAATTGTAAGAGCAATTTAGTTTGATTCCAATTTGTATAAATAAACTGTTTCCAAAACTCAAGACAACATGCTCATGATATCGAACTCTTAAAGTTTTCTCTCTTTTAGTCACAATGTTGCACAAAGTAAGATTTCACAACAAAACTTGCATGTGACCGTTTATTTCACAAAGCCAGTAGATTGATATGCGTATGCACCCGGTTAAAACATGAAATACTTTATGTCGTTTTCGAGTTCAAATCCAAATATAAACATGCTCTCATTGTTCTAAAACATTGACTGAAATACCATGACGAAAATTTCCAATAATATATGCATACATGAGATGTGCAACTGAATTACTCCCACTAAATTCAATGGGAAACAATACCTCTGTTTTTAAACCGGACAAATTTCTTCAAGACTCCATTTAGTTAAAACCGAGCCAACAACCCAATAGTTTACGTAAATACCCAATGAAAGTCAATATAAATATTGAAACACGTTGACTAAATATTATGCAAACATGACCGAAAGTATAATTAACTAAAATCTCAACGCTGGTTGAGACAAACCATTTTTCAAATGAACTCATACTCTTATGTTTTCAAAATTCCTCATAACACAATAATATGCATTTCTGAAAATGTTCATAAAATTAAATACACAAAATGACCCTTGCGTCAATTGAACTCCAATTATATATATGTAAAATCATCAAAGAAACATCTCAACATCATTTATTTACCAAAATACCCAAAGATCCCAAAATGGGTGTCTCAACATGTTCATAAAATTAAACATTTCAAAATAACCAAAACTTCTCATTGGTTGTGTGGGTCCAACAATACTTATATCAAGTTCTTAGAAACAACACAATAACGATTACCAACCTGTATTGATATATAGAAATGGTTACAAGGTTGATCAGATTAAAGCTCTCTTGTGTTCTCTGTGTTTTCTCTCTTTTTACACCTTTAAGTGTGTGTTTTTGTTCTTGATAATATCAGATCTAATCTATTGAGAGATTGAGAGATTGAGAGATAGATTTGATAAGATCTTACTAAACTTCTACAACACACTACCTATCAACTTGCAAATAGAAAACTAATATAAACTAACTAACTAATATAATATCTAACAAACTAAACTAAACTAACCTAACTAAACTAATATATAATATCTAAATATCTATTTATAAGATATTTAGATTAAACATAAAATACAATTACATTGATTACTTTGACATTTATTATAAACAACATAGACTTTAATATCGAGAGTCGACTTTCCGGCTTTAGCTTCAGATTGCGATCTTCAGTTTGGATGATCTTGAATCCAATGAGACTGTGGTCTAACAATCTCCCCCTTTGGATCAAGATCATTACGAAAATGATTTTAGCAATTCAGTCTTCTTGTTCAGCTCAGAAGCTGCAATCTCTTTTTCTAGCTCTGAAATCAACATGTCTTTTTCTAACAATCTCCCCTTTTGAAGAGTGGACGTGATTCTTGAAACATGTGATCTTTGCCATTTCTTGTGTAGTCATTCTCCCCCTTTTTGATGTTAAGTGCAACGACTTCATCAAAATTATTTGTAAGAAATGTCTATCTTGCGGTTAGAGCCTCTGATTCGTCAATTCATAAGATATTCATCCGGATCTTTGCAAATCTAGACAAAATAGTCGTGTAACACCTGAATCAACTAATGAATCAGTTAACATGCCTGTCAGTAACACTAAGTCACTGTGTGTAACGAATACGCATTGGAAAGGAGCTGTTTGATGTTGACTCCCCCAGGGCTTCCAATTAATCATCGAAACACCACAAAGGTTATTTCTATAAACGTTATGACAAAGAAACTAATTCCTTGTGTGTTCGTGCTTGTGATAGAAAGAATTAAGCACTTAATGATCGCTTATAGGCTCACAATTGTGTAAACCACTGAGACAACAGTAAGTTAAACACAGACTCAATGTGCATGATTGAAGTGCAAAGGTGGGGCAGACTTCCTTCTTTTCAATATCCAGATTTTCCAAATGAAAATCAGATAGCATATGTGCTGCGTCCCCTTTGAAAATGTGAAACACTTTCTTGTTGAGAAGAAAATGAGTAGATAGTGAGGTTTGATCAAGAGTTGGCATGGGTTAGTTGCCTGTTTCAATAATGTTCACCACAGAATTGTGAAACACTAGTAATGTGGCTACCCGGCTTAGAAAAAGTTGGTGCAGAGTTGTGATATTCTTTTAACTCTGTTCTCACACGCTCTTTCTTTTAAACATTTAGCTTTCTCTAATCACACTCATTTCTTTTTCTTTTTGCACACTCAATCACTAAGGATTAACTTCTTGGGTAGAAATCACTGGTTAAGGTGATTCCATAGAAGTTGTGTTAATTCCTAGCACAATGATTCTTGTTTTCCTATGATGCATGTGATGCTCATATTGGTTTAACTATTTCATTTAAAGCACAATTTAGATCATGAAAACATTTAAAATTACACTCCCAAAATATAAAATCTGTTGAAAAATCGGGAAGTGGTTTGAACATTAAAAACAATGTTTTCCAATGATTGAAAGTTGTCCTTCTTTCAATCATATATGAGATGAAGATTTAGAATTATACCTTGACGTACGATCTTCAATCTCATGAATCTAAGCTTTAAGTCATAAACATATGAAGTTGTAAGCTTCTCTCAAAAATTCTGCAAAAGTCTTATGTCAAGTCAAAGTAAAATTTATTCACTTAAATTGAAAAGACAAAAAGCAGTAAAACTTTTTGAAGTACGAGTTCTGATCAGAAATAATCAGAAGTCATATCCGTACTCCTTGACTTGAAGAGCTCCCCCTAAATTCTTGCATTACAAAAAAAAATTGGCATTAAAAGGTACATGCAAAATTTTATGAGCTCCCCCTAGAAGTGATATTGACCACTTGTCAATTTCTTCTCATTCTCCCCCTTGGATCATGAACATTAGATAGAAGTGCAGATATTAATCAGAGTTAAGAATTTAGAAAACTTTTTTAGGTAACTACTGATTAGATTTTAAGATTTAGCATACCAAGCTTAGAGATAAGAAAGTTGAACCTTTTTTCGTCTAAGGGTTTGGTAAACAAATCGGCAAGTTGATAATCAGTTTTTACAAAGAAAAGTTCAATTGTTCCTTTTTCAACATGATCTTTAATAAAATGATACCTGACGTCTATGTGCTTACTCTTGGTGTGTTGAACAGGATTCTCTGATATTGCGATGGCGCTCTTGGAGTCATAGTATATCGGGATTTTGTTGAAGTGGAAACCGTAGTCACACAATTGAGTTCTCATCCATAAGACATGAGAACAGCAGTTAGCAGCAGCTACATATTCTGCATCGGCCGTGGAAGTTGAAACACAAAGTTGCTTCTTCGATGCCCAACTTACTAGTTTGTCACTGAGGAACTGTACATGTCCCGACGTGCTCTTCCTGTCTAACATACAACCTGCATGATCTGCATCTGTGTAGGCTGTTAGTTCAAAACTAGTATCTTTAGGATACCACAGACCAAGATCTGCAGTGCCCTTTAGATACCTAAATATGCGCTTTACAGCAGACATATGGATTTCTTTAGGATTGGCCTGATATCGTGCACATAAGCATGTTGAAAAACATTATATCTGGCCTTCTAGAAGTAAGATACATTAAAGAACCTATTATCCCTCGATAAGTTCTAACATCAACATCCTTTCCCGAAGGATCGGTGCCAATTTTAGTACCTGGTGCCATTGGGGTACCAATCGGTTTTGAATTTTCCATTTGGAACTTCCGAAGAATATCCCTAATGTATTTTGATTGATTGATAAAAATACCCGATGAAAACTGTTTTACTTGTAAACCAAGGAAGAAATTCATCTCTCCCATCAAGTTCATCTGAAATCTAGACACCATAAGGTTTGCAAAATTCTTACAGTACTTAGTATTTGTAGAACCAAAGATAATATCATCTACATAGATTTGAATTAAAATGATATCGCCTTTTTCCTTTTTGATAAACAAAGTGGTATCCACCTTCCCTTTTGAAAACCCAGACTTGACTAGAAAAGTGGAAAGGACATCATACCAGGCTCGAGGTGCTTGTTTTAGACCGTAAAGTACTTTGTCGAGAATGTAAACATGATTCGGCTTCTCTTGATTGACAAAACCTTCTGGCTGAGATACGTAGACTTCCTCCTTCAGAATTCCATTCAGGAATGTTGTCTTCACGTCCATTTGAAAGACCGTGAAATTCTTGTGGGTTGCGTAGGCTAGAAACATTCTGATTGCCTCTAATCGCGTCACAGGAGCATATGTTTCGTCATAGTCTATTCCTTCCTCTTGTATGTATCCTTTGGCTACTAGTCTTGCCTTGTTTCGGATAACGGTACCATCTTCGTCTTTCTTTATTTTGAAAATCCATTTCGTACCTATAATGGTTTTATCTTTAGGCTTTGATACGAGTCTCCATACTTGAAGTGCATCGAATTGATTCATCTATTCTTGCATTGAGACTACCCATTCTGGATCAGAAAGTGCTTCCGATACTCTTGTTGGCTCGAACTTGCTTAGAAAGGAGTCATGCATGCACATGTTCATTGATGCTGACCTAGTTTGCACCGGTTTTGATGGATCGCCAATGATCTGGCTTAGCGGGTGGTCTTTGGTCCATTTATGTTCATGAGGCAGTGGATTAGATGATTGTATGTCGGTTGTATCATCTACAAATCCACTTGCACCTTCTTCGGTTTGTTCAGGAGGATTGATGGTTTCAGTTGAAGTGGCAGGTTCAGAAGGCTCAACAGGTACAACTTGTTCTGTCTGTATATTGATCTGAATAGTATCTCCTACTGTTGCAACTACTTCTGTCTCTTTATCATTTGTCACGTCTTCAACTATTGGAGTCGGCATTTGAATTGTAATTTCTTGTTGAATCGGGGCATTTGATTCAATAGGAACATCTGAACTGGTTGGATGAGTAGTCATTAAGTCTTCCATCCTGTCAACCACAACAGATTTCTTTACATTAGATCCAAGAAATTCATCATAAAATAATTCAAATAATAAATCTAAATCAGATAAATGGTTAGTAGAAGTTGATGCTTCATCTGATTTATTCTGTTGAGACGTAGGTCCTGAACTGAGTTGCCCAGAAGCTAGTATTCCTGTTATAACGGGTTCTGAACGTTGTTGTTCGGAAGCCATTTCTTCATCAAACGAGACGTTGATGCTTTCAATCACCGTCTTTGACTTCTTCAAATAAACACGGAATGCATTTGATGTCGAGGAATAGCCAATGAAGATTCCTTCGTCCGCCTTAGCAATGAACTTATTTAGACTCTCCCTATCGTTTAGAATGAAACACTTACACCCAAATATATGGAAATATTTTATTGTCGGTGTTCGGTTGTTGATTAATGCATAAGGAGTCTTTTTGAATCTTCGATGTACCATGGAGTGATTCTGTGTGTAGCACACGGTCGATACAGCTTCTGCCCACAAAAATAGAGGTAAGTCTGATTGACTTAGCATAGTACGAGCAACCTCGACTAGCGTCCGATTTCTTCTTTCAACCACTCCATTTTGTTGAGGCGTTCGAGCAGGAGAGTATTGATGTGAAATCCCGACAGATTCAAGATATTCTTCAACTTTGTTGTTCTTGAACTCTGTGCCGTTATCTGTTCTTAGAAACTTGACCGGTTTTTGCAGATTCACCTGAGTCATTTTTAGGAAAGTGATGAGAATATCTGGTGTCTCATCCTTTGAACGTAGAAACTTGACCCATGTGTATATCGAGTAATCGTCCACGATCACGAGTATGTACTTCTTTCCGCCTAGACTCTGAGTTCGCATCGGACCGCATAGATCCATATGCAATAACACTAACGGAGCGCTTGTACTTGGTTCAGGCTTTGGTTTATGAGGTGCCCTCTTCATCTTGTCCTTTTCACAAGCTGCACAAAGATGTTCTCTTTCATATTTGAGTTTTGGAAGTCCTTTGACGATCTTTCCACTGACCAGATTGTTGATGTACCTGAAGTTGAGGTGAGAGAGCCTTCGATGCCATAACCAACTTTGTTGCATCGATGCTTTCGTCAGTAGACAAACTTGCTTGTCAGTCTGGACATTTGATAAATTGATTGTGTAGAGGTCGGATTCTCGAGTACCGACCAAGAGTTCTTCGCCTTCTTCATTGCGAACTGAACATCTCTTGGCTTTGAAGTTGACCTCTAAGTCTTTGTCATAGAATTGGCCTATACTGAACAAGTTGTGTCGTAAGCCTTCTACATAGCTCACCTTCTTGATCGTGACATTGTCATGTTGTACATCACCATATCCCATGATTGATGAAAACTGGTCGTTGCCGAATCTGACTGTTCCGCAATATTTGTCTTTAAAATTGGACAGTATCTCTTTTTGTCATGTCATGTGCTTGGAACATCCACTGTCCAAGAACCATGTATGACTAGTCTGCATAAGAGAAATTACAAATTTAGAGATGTATACGACAACATTGGAATAAGCACTTTTGATTATCGAAGTGCGGGTCTTGAACTGATTTGTTCAAAAGCCTATTTTGACTTTGATGTTCGGGTTTTGAACTGCATTATCCAAAAACCTATTTTGTCATTGAAGAACGAGTCCTGATCTGTACATAATCAAAAGTCGAATTCTCTTTAAGCTTTGTGTGCCTGCAACACAGATTTAGCCTTAGGTACCCACTGGAATTTGGGTCCTGCTGTGTTAGCACAAGTTTTTGGTACCCATTTCAAATTGGGTCCTCTTTTCTTTTGAAATGAATGAGAAGGATTAATATGAGATGAATGCACATGGAAATTGCCAAACCAATCTCCAGAATCTTGATAAGAGATAGAAACATATTTATCATAAATAGAAGACTTTCTAGCAGATAAAGATAACTGAAATATTTGCTTCATTGTATATTGTTTACGAGAAACAACAAGTTTTGTGTTCAAAAGAGCAACATCAGCAATTAAGACATCTTTACTAAGCGAAGTCTTACTACAATTAACACTACTACACGATAAAACGGTCTTGTCAAGCTTCCGTTTCGGTTGCCATTGAGAATTTACTTCTGGCCTTTGCTTGCTCAGATCTGAAACATTTGAAACTGATGAGTTAGACCTTGGAGCAACAAGCGATTGCTTCTTCTTAGAATTACCAGTAGTGTTCGGTTTCTGTGAATGTTGAGATATATTCTTACCTTTAGCACTCTTAGCTTTCACAGAGACTGATTTATCAACGAAAACTTTAGTTGATTTTGCACTGTTCACAGGCATACTGGTTTTTCTTGAAGATTTCTTAACAAACGATGAATGGTTAGGAAGTTTTGCATTAAAGTCAAATTGTTCAGAACAATCATCTAAACTACCGTTAGAGTTCAGGAAATCAAATCCTTTCTTCGATGAACCAAACATATCCTTAGAGTTTGAAGCCTTAGAAATAACAAAATTTGAAAACACAGTTGAAAAAACTTTTTGCTCAATATTTATCAAAAGTTTTTCATCTGACAAAGAATTCTCGAGTTCAGAAATTTTACTTTCTAAAACGAGAGGAGGGACATATAGTTTACCTTGAATAGGCTTCACCTCCATTTCCTTTTCAGTATAACTTTGAAAGAAATCACTTGAAAGAGTTTTCTTCTTTTGATATATTGGATTTTCATCATAACTATTATTCAATTTCGCATAATAAAATGGAAGATGAATTTTAGATGATTTCAAACGTTTTTCAGTTTCGTTGGCTTCATCTTCTTTTGACAGTTTAGTCCAGAAGGTTTTAAATTCAGGGATTCTGCGAGCTAATTGTATTGAAAGATGATCATAAAGTCCTGACACTTCAGACATCCCCTTTTGTAGACAGTGAGGATTCTTATAACCGATTCCCCATATCTCTATTTCCTCTTTGGGTTTGTTCAGAAAAATAGTCTGTTCAGTTTGACCTATTTTATATAACTTCTCTTCCAAACTTTTTAATTTTCCCAGTAAAGAAAAGTTTGCTTTGGTACAAGAAGCATGCAATTTTGTAAGCTCATAAATATCTATCTCACTTTTTAGCAGTTTAGACTTAAGATCAGAATTCTCTTTAAGAATTATTGTCTTTTCCTTAGCGTTGGTGTCATTATCTCTATGAAGAATCTCAACTAATACTTTCTGCTCAGCAATTTCATTGCTAAGTTTCTGTATCAATTGGTTTTTGTTAGTTATGACACCATTTTCTTGCTTAAGATTAGATTCTAACTCTTTTTGTTTTAAACTCATGGCATGCATTTTATTCATGAAATCTAAATCTGATAGATTACATACCTCCTCTTCTTCATTGTCTGAATCAACTTCAGCATCTGATTCTATTTGGCCCATCAAGCACATGTTGACGGCTTCATCCTTATCTTCATCCTCTTCTTCCTCGTCTGAGTGATCGAGCCAGTATTCATCCTCAGCCATCAGTGCCTTGCCTGCCTCCTGTTGCTTTGCAAGAAGCATCTTATTCTTGTAGTAGTCTGAGTTTCTGACTTTTGGCCTTCGGCAGTCTCTGGCATAATGACCTGTTTTGCCACAGTTGTAGCACGTTGGTGGTTCTGGCTGACTGGATCCTTCAGCTTTGAACTTTCTTTCTTCTGGTTTCCTCTCCTCTAATATCTTCCCTTCATACTGAAACCTTTTCTCTTCTGGCTTCCTTTCGTCTGTTCTTTTCCCTTCAGATCTCTTTCCTTCATATCTGCTTCCTTCTACCCTTTCCTTGTGGATGTAGTTGTTCGGACCAGATGAGTACCTCTGACTGTTTGATGTTGGCTTTTTGTAGAACCTTTTCTGAAAAGCATTTGTCAGCATCATCATTGCTTGCTTTAGCTGATCATTTTCATTTGTGTCAGAGTTTGCATAAGCTTCATCTTCATCTGATTCGTACACAATCGTCTTGTTCTTTTTCTTCCTAACTACAAGAGCGACTGTGTCATCAACTGTCTTTCCTTTCTGTCTATTCTCAGCTAGAATTTCATCCACATCTTCTTCATTCTGACGGAGGGTTTCATACACCTCGTGAAGTGGAATCTCATTCAAGTCTTTGATTTGCTTCATCTGTCTTGCAAATCTTTTCCATTCTGGTTGAAGAATGCTCAGGAATTTGACGTTTAGCTCAATTTGAGATTTGTGGACTTTGTTCTTTTTAAGTTCATTCAGCAAATTCACAAACCTGTCATAGGTTTCTTCTAAAGTTTCTCCCACCCTGCCTCTAAATTCTTCATAGTTATTTAGGCAGTTGGAGATTTTAAGCTGATTCCCAACCTTCGAACCCAGCATCATGTTTTCAAGCTGATCCCACATTTCTTTGCCGGAGGCCTTGTAGCTGTCAATCTTTACGTATATTTCATTTGTGATTCCTTGTAAGATGTATGACTTAGCTAATCTGTCGTCTTTGGCTCTTCTGAGATTATCATCTTCTAGCTCATGAAACTTAAGATCAACTTCAGTAGGCACATTTCCAACCAGGCGAGTCGTCTTAACTGGTTTCATAACCCCTTCTTCTATAGATTTCCTGATGAAATCACCCAGCTCATGTCTGTCAACAAAGTTCAGAAACCGATCCTTCCACTGTTCGTATTCTCCTTTGAAGAGAACCGGTGGCTTGGTGTCAGTTCCTATTGCGAGGGCTTCTCTGGATGTCATTCTGAAGAAAAATCTAAGTGTGGAATTGAAGCTTTGCGTTTGAGAAGGTTTGCGTTTCTAAAGGTAAGCGCAAAGTGAGGTTTGCGGGTCTAGTTGGAAGTGCAAAGTTGAGGTTTGCGTTTCTAGTTGGAAGCGCAAAGTTGAGGTTTGCGTTTCTGACTTGATCCGA
Organism: Arctium lappa; assembly: GCA_023525745.1. Lineage (NCBI taxonomy): Eukaryota > Viridiplantae > Streptophyta > Magnoliopsida > Asterales > Asteraceae > Arctium > Arctium lappa. Next base: position 1,079,159 of record CM042049.1, read on the forward strand.
AAAGTGAAGTTGAGGTTTGCGATTGCTCTTTGAAGCGAGAAGTGTGTTTTGCGTTTGGCTTGAGAGGCGCAAAGTGAAGTTTGCGGGTCTCTTGAGGAGCGCAAAGTTGGACTTTGCGTTTCACTTGAGGAGCGCAAAGTTGGACTTTGCGTTTGTAGTGGGAGGCGCAAAGTTGGACTTTGCGTTTCAGGCTAGATGCGCAAAGTTTGACTTTGCGTGTGTTCTTCTTCTTCTTTGCGATTGTTCGTCCTTAAACTTCGAAAATCGACTAGAACTTGTTCCTGAAACGATTAGCAGTACCAAAACACTACCCTTATGTCTCGAATCACTTCTAGAACTGAATGTAAGCACTCGATCTCACTAAAACACACTTTTTCGAAAATAATTTTGATAGCACAGTTACTTAAAACTTTCGACTGTTTCTTTACTAAAATCACAAAATGGAACTCGATAAGTGATTTAAAATGAAATCAAACAACAACAACTCTATCTAGCATGCTAATCGATCACAACTTGATCGATTTTAACACCTAAAACACTTAAACACTCAAAATCAATTTTTTTCACAAGAACACTGAGTCGTTTTTCAGAAAACTTGATTTTTGATCTTAATCAGGCTCTGATACCAATTGTGGGTCCAACAATACTTATATCAAGTTCTTAGAAACAACACAATAACGATTACCAACCTGTATTGATATATATAAATGGTTACAAGGTTGATCAGATTAAAGCTCTCTTGTATTCTCTGTGTTTTCTCTCTTTTTACACCTTTAAGTGTGTGTTTTTGTTCTTGATAATATCAGATCTAATCTATTGAGAGATTGAGAGATAGATCTGATAAGATCTTACTAAACTTCTACAACACACTACCTATCAACTTGCAAATAGAAAACTAATATAAACTAACTAACTAATATAATATCTAACAAACTAAACTAAACTAACCTAACTAAACTAATATATAATATCTAAATATCTATTTATAAGATATTTAGATTAAACATAAAATACAATTACATTGATTACTTTGACATTTATTACAAACGACATAGACTTTAATATCGAGAGTCGACTTTCCGGCTTTAGCTTCAGATTGCGATCTTCAGTTTGGATGATCTTGAATCCAATGAGACTGTGGTCTAACAGGTTGAAAGAAAATGTTTTCCAAATGAACTCTTTCTCTTCATGTTGCCAAAATGACTCATTGTTCAATGATATGCATTTTCCAACGGTTTATTAAATTGTATGCACCAAATGGACAATTATATAAAATGACTTCCATTTATATAGTACATCGTAAAAGAAATATGTCAAAATGATTTATTTATCAAAAATTCCCAAAAATCACAAAGAAGTGTGTTACATAAGTTATAAAGTTAAATATATCAAAATAACCCAAAACTTATCCGCAGTTAGTAATTCAATGTAAAATACAAGCACTTTAAAATAAGTAACTTATAAATAATAGCCCATTTTCATTTTAAATAATAAAGACCGACTCATATACATAAGAATCCACTGCATTACAGTCTAAACATTACATGGCTCCAATTGAATGACCAACGCACTCAGAACATGTAATTCTCAATTGATGCGCATTAACCGCCATCATACTTGGTATTTCACAATTAGGCTATTAAACCGGACCGAAGTCCTAAAGACTCATTTATTTTCAAATATGTCTTTCCAAGTTTAACTGCCGGTAAGAATATAAATCATAAAATGGGACTATATACATAATTTCAAATACTTCACATAAATATGCAAGTAATGCTTCATAAAACATTCCATTACATGAATGAAGCATAAAACCGACAACCATTCAAAAGTACATTTCTCTGACCAAAGGTGGTTTTATGCAATAAAACATTAAAACACATTGATTTGTGACCCTTTATCAAAATGCCTAAAGATCCCAAATGTGGGTGTTTTACAAAGTTTATAAAGTTAAATACTTCAAATAATCAAAGATTACCAGCTAACCCAACATTTGATAATTTCATGTAAAACACAAACACTTTAAAATGGACATTTTGGCGTGTACACCGTTTTCACAAATCAACTTGAACTCACGCTCCTCGATTTCTCTAGTTACACTATCGTCCTCCAGATGCTCAACATCTTAAGGCAAAAAAAAATCACGGACTTCATAGGTTCACCTTACAATTTCTCCTCGAATACATCGATTCAAAAAGTCTATGGTTCTAATCCAACCAATTAATCCGACTCGAACTGTTCACTTAACGCAATCGCCATACTTACCAACATTAACTTTTTCTAATAGTTACCCATTCCGAAACTTTCTTACTACCCCAACGGTCGACATATCAAGGCCGTTCATACAAGTACGAGGATGGATAAAAAGAAGCTTAACATAATTAAACACGAAAGAAACGTACTACCACGTCTACCAAATATCATAACATTAGCAAACCAAGCACAATATAACGTACTACTACATTACCAATTGTCACAGTAACGACACTTCAAGCACCATCACGTATAAATATCCTCATAATAACATTAGCTAGGTGAGATTATGAACATATAATACATAAAGGTTCTCGTTACCATCACCACAACGCTTGATAACCTTAGTTTCCGTCGACTCTAAGACTAACCCATCTTAGGAATTCTACCCATCTCACCAATCATTGCCTAACATACTCAGTCTAAGTCTAGACATCTTACATTCATGCCTAGTTCACTTAAACTAGAGCTCTGATACCAATTTGTAACACCCTAAAAATAGGGATAACAAAAATCCGAAAAAAACGGACATGTGGTATTTAAAATTGCCAAAGCAAGAGCCTCCCAAAAATGGGGAAAATACACAAACCTGTTTAAATACAATCGTAATTAAACAGATAATAAATACCAACCAACTAATCTAATTTCTATAACCAGAAAAGAGATTGCAATCAAGAGTGCCATTTATAGACTCAAAAGATTCTCTACCAATAGTAAGTCCAAACGTGATATTCCCAAATCTATCACCCAAGCACTACGCCAGCTTAGGACCGATGCCGCTAAAACCTGAGATACATATCGACACCAAACAAGTGTTAGGCCAAAAAGCCTAGTGAGTTGAACAAGAAATAGCATGGTAGAACATACATGACTCTTATCAGCAAATAACCAAATAATCACGTATATGTGGAGTCAACGGGAGCGACCCATATCTCCAATCCGGTTCACCCAAAGAGGCAATGCACTTTGAAGTCACTTTCACTGACAACCCAAAGGCCCGACACGCACCGGGGACTACCGCTTAGGAAATTCCCCGACGGCGGAGGTCTAGGTACATGGGAGACTACCGCCTTAGGAAATTCTCCAAATGTCACCCACCTACATTCCTATAGTAAATCACAGACTTGGTTCGTCCACATAATGCATATAGGAGGTCTCAAAGATGTGTTTCAACCCGTTAGTCATTCGAGTATCAACCAAGAACACAATATTACCATCCTAAGCATGTAAATCCATCATATGACATGAATATCCACATAGCCACGTTGTAGATACAATAACACCAATAGTGTATTCCGAATGGAAATCATCATGTTATACCAAACATATATTCCTTAATCATGTCGAATACCCATTGTGGGCATACATAATGTAAATCCTCAAATAATTACACAACATAGAGTAAATCATGGGATGATACTTCATATACATATATATATCACATAATCTCATGGAAATACCATCAAATACTTAAACCCGTAAAGATGACCATTTTGAGCAAATATGTGATAATAACAACAATTAAACAAATATGATGTGTATCCAGTTTTAACAAAAGTTTAGTAAACTTACCTTGCTAGATTTAAACTAAATCTAGATTTTACCCACTTAGAACTTTCCTTGAAAAACTTGATTCTTCAAACCAAATCTTTCAAAAAAACCTAGATCCACAAGGTTCCAACCATAAATATACATATTCCACCATAAATAATTGTTCCCCAAACACTTAACATCAATATCTCTATTTTGGGCAAAACCCTAATTTTGACCCAAAACTCGCAAAATTAACCAAACCGAAATTATAGAAATCAAACACTAGGAAACCATCAAAGGGTCATTTATAACTTACTTCATGGTTTAGAAATGGAAGGGATACACTTACCACTTAGATTTTGATGAAAACCTAGAAAACCCAAAATAAGCTTGAGGTTGAAGATGAAGATGGAGATGGTGAATCCTTGACCATAGCTTTCAATCCTACCACTTGATGGTGTTCCCTCTTCATGAAATCCAAGGAATTGAGCCATAATTAAGCTAGGGTTTGAAAGGGGAAGAAGGAAAACGAATTGGGAGAGTATAGAAGAAGTTTGGGTGTGAAGAAATGATGAAATAGCTGATTTTCGCGACTTAACAGCCCCCTGGACTGTTTGGGCGACTTTTCCAGGCGACATTTCCCATTGCCCAGGGCAATGTCGCTGGTCATAGTCGCAGTCAGCCAGCCTTCTTCTCGTTCACTGTTTTGGCTGTAACTTCATCGTTATAGCTCCGTTTTTGCTCCGGAAAGAACCGTTGGACTCGTAATTGAATCCTTCATCTATCAAGACTATAAAATCAAGGATTTAAGTCCAAAATCAAATACCTTACTTTTCCTTAATATATCGGTTTCTGTATTAACTTGAAATGATACATTTCGAAAGTCGGGGTGTTACACATATACGTCCGTTTAGTTTCCCCAAATTTAACTAGACGATAGGGACGTAAATAAATTTTAAATCGAGTCCCAATTTTGGGCCGCACATATAAAACACACTTACCCAACGCGGTAACAACAACGACATGCAAACCGAAAACTCATTTCATGCATTACGGAAACTTATGACAACAAAGTTTACAATTGAAACACGTTTAAATAAACAGTTCTATCTAAAACAACATAGATTTTTTTATACAATTACTCACACCAAAGGAATAATTTAATCCAAATAAAATTAGTATGCAACGAGTGACACTTGAATATAGCCCAGAGATAAATCACGTGAAAATGAAACTTTCCCAAAACAACGCGTGGGATGACGTCTATTACCAAAATTTATAAATCAACGCACACAATAATGTATGTATATACGTCCCAAAATTCATCTACGCGACGTAAAAAGTTGTAAGATAAGACACCATAAAACTGAACTGAATTTTCATAAAAACTCAATAACGCTAAAATCAAACGGTGTCAAAATTTCATTTTCCAACATAAATAAAAATAAAATAAAATAAAAACGTAATACGACAACAATTCCAAAATGTCAAATTCTAAATCGCAACGTAAGATAAAGTGACCATTTTCAACAAAACCTTCATGAGACACGACGCCCAAAAAGTTCGTAAATTTACACGCAATAAAATTGAAACCCACGCAACTCAAAGTACACTCACACGCCCAAACGTTGCAAAACTTTACTTCATAAAATTGAACACGACTCATTCAGACCAAAATTCTACAAAAAAATCCCGACTCCAAAACATGGGACAACTCTTCCTTTAAAACCTTAACATACGCGGAGGAGATCCAATGTCAAGGTCAAAAAGTCCACAGTTACTTGCCCAATAACTTAAATAACATCAAAACTCGGATATTACAATATCCGAAAAACAACGTTAGACACGGAACGTGGATGAAGAGATTTTTAACAACAATATGCAGTCGCGTGCAACAAAACAATCTTATGCATGCTTAAACTCGTGGTTTAAAATCCGATGAGTAATAAATGCTTTATCAAAACTTTATAATATAGCTCACTTTATGTTTTGAGAATACGAGAAACAATTTATGCAAACTCATTTTAGAAATAACTTTCGTGCATAGATTTGGTCGGCACTCAGCATCTTAGGACTACACTCCTCTATTTTCCAACATACTATTGTCATCCGGATACATCAAACATCTTACAGCCACAAACCCACTAATTCGGTTAACTTACAATTTCTCCTCGAAATAAAATTGGTCTAACGAACTTATAGTTCTAATCCAACCAATAATTCTGACTCAAGATGATCAACTTAATGCATTCATTGCACTTAACTATCACTTCAATGCAACATTGCTATAGACATCAACCTTTCCTTAAATTACTCGCTTAGAAACTTTCTCACTACCCCAACGGTCATCATTCCAAGGTAATTCATGTATGCACATGTAATATGTAGGTTCACCATAACACTGGCCAGGTGCCATTATGAGTGTACCATACATGATCATTCTTTGGACCCTTGAAAAATTTCCCATTTCTAGCGACTCGATCAACTCCAAAATATCTTATCTTAAGGTGCCTAATGTGCAACTTCATTTTCAATCACTTATATGAATGCTAGTTTGAGTCTAGGCATCCAACAATCAATACCTAAATCTCTTAAACTTAGGCTCTGATACCAACTTGTAACACCCTCAAATTTGGAAAGAGCGACTAATTAAAAAATTTCAACAATACCTTAAAGGATAATAAATCTCTTACTACCAGTCCATAATTGAAATACATTTCTAGGTTGAACCATCAACCTTATAATTAAAGTCTTACAATAAGACTAACTAAAGTCGAGTGTTACTATAACCCAATACCAAATCGCTATCTCCAATAATAATGCGGAAGACTTCAACAAGCTAAATCACTTCATCGAGCACACAACTAGCACTCATCACTCCACGGTGTCGCTAGAACTAATCCTGAGATGAAACCTGATGCACATGCCGACAAATAAAAAGGTTAGGCTAACGCCTAGTGAGTTCAAGAGTTTTATATCATGATTATAGAGGAAAGCGTAAAATGGAAACATTGTAACTTATAATCATGATCCTTTAAAATGATTTACTTTGAAATAAGAGAACAACTCACTTACCAACAATATGCATTTTAAAGACAATACTCCCAGACACCCCTTCTTTATAAAATGATGCAACGCATAACTCACCCAAACGGGATCATAGTTTGACGCTCAGTTTGTGAAAAGGTGAATAATACTTCATGTCTCAAAACACCCAACACACAGGCGTGACGTGATACTCGACCCGTGAATAAAGGAAAACAATTCGTAAAGATATGGTACGTCATTGAAAACCTATAAATCGAATTAATACTCACACAATCATAAAATAGAATGAAATCCAATTATTAAAGCATGGACAACTTAAATATTCAAATGCAACGGGCCGACGACGGGGGATACCCTTATCCGTTGAGAGCGGAGGAACACAAAAGTATGCCGCTCAAACAACGTTGATTGTATGACATTTCACGACATGCAAGCCCATGTGCCCCTACGACCTCTTGACAAGTTCTCTATTAGAGATAGTTGATCTTGGTGATCGTTACAAAGAACTCCACCCCAAAAGTCCCCGGGGACTACAACTAAAGAAATTCCCCAAATAATGGTGGGGGTCACAGTACTCACCTCCCAGGCAGCACTATCCAGACTCAACTGTAACACCCGGAAAATTTAAAAGGTAAGTTTTCGCTCCCTTAAACCTGTAATTGTATTAATTGAGATTATGAGGACTATTATGCGCACATGATCACTTTGATAATGCCTTAATAATTTATGAAGTGTGTATTCATGATTTCCGTCTGAACCTCGCGCTCGTAATCGAACTTGGTTAGATTTTCGGTTTGGGTTGGGTGTGTCGCGACAATGCCACACGACTGTGACCAGTGTCATTGTCGCATGGTTAGTACTGTAAGTGTGGTGAAGTCGGAGACAATGCCACCGCGACAATGCCCCTAGACAAAGTCGCAGGTCATAGTCGTGAGGTGTGTACCGTGACCCTCGGGGAGTCGATGACTATGATACGCGACAATGCCCAGGGCATTGTCGCCGGGCAATGTCGCCCGCGGTGTCCAGTCTTCTGTTTTTAATCCAAACTTGATATCTCATTTCTCACTTCTTCATTTTCAAAACGGGAGAGCACTCATTTGGGCGATTTTTGAGCAGCCAAGTTCCCTCCTCTTCAACACTTTAGGGTTTGGTAGTTGAGGTCATTTATGGTGCATTAAACCACCATCCAAGGTCATTCATTGAAGTATTCTACCCAAGATATTCTCTTCTCAACCAAACTTCACCTATCATCATCTAGGGTTTCCATCTTTTCTAGATTTTGGTCAAAAACCTAGATAGCGAGTTTAGTAAACCTTTGTTAAAACTAGATACACATCATAATCTTCTATTTTATACTTTATCTCTATATGTGCAAATGTTTGGGGGTTTCTTCATGAAAATAGTTGGAAGATGTATGTTTATGGGTGATTTGCATTGATTATGGTTATATGTATTATTGTTTGGGATTGTCTCATAAATACATAATGTGGGTACCTTGATATGTTAAATATATGCATATATGGGTATTATGATGATTCTAGTTGGAACACCATTTTGGTGATATGTTTATAAGCATTATGAGCATTGATTTACATTGGGTCTTTTGTTAGAAATCATGAGGATAAGGTGGTAATATTATACCCGTAGTTGGTATTGATTTGTGGATTGAAATATATCTAAAGGACCCCTTATAAATGTTATGTGGACGAACCAAGTCAGTACACTAGGATGATGTAGTCTTGGGCGCCACTGTGATGGTATGTGCCTAGACCTCCGCCACTCGGGGAATTTTCTTAGCGATAGTCTTCGGGTGGGCCGGGCCTTTGGGGTGTTCCTTGTTAAGGGCATCAAGGTATATCGACTCTTGGGTGGGACTTGATTGGTGCTTTGGGTCTCCCCTAATGACTCCACACATGTTGAACACTGGTTAACTGCTGATAAGAATTGTATCTGTTCATGCATGCTTATTATTGTTCAACTCACTAGGCTTTTTGGCCTAACACTTGTTGGTGTCGATGTGTATCTCAGGTTCTAGCGGAGGCGGTCTTAAGCAGGTTTAGTTGCTTGGGGGTGAGAGCTTAGGGAATTGCACATGGACGCGTTATACTTGTGGATATAGACCGTTTGGGTCTATAGATGACAACCCTTTTTGTAATCTCTTTTCTGGATGTAGAAATTAGATTAGTTGGTTGTTGTTTGTTGTCCGTTAAATTACAGTCGTGATTAAACAGGTTGTTAATTTTATATTCCCCATTTTTGGGAGGCTCTTGCTATGGCAATTTTAGCATACCTTATGTCCGTTTTCCGGATTTTTGTTATCCCTATTTTTAGGGTGTTACATCAACCCTCCTAGTACCTCTTTGTCAAGTTTCGGTCATAAAACATGAGTCCCGGAGTCCAACCCCGTACCACCCAATTGACCATCAAATAAGACTGACTCATGTGCCTATGGATCCAATGCAACACAGTCTAAGGTTACACGACTAATCATGAATGACTAAAGCACTCGAGCCTGTAATTATCAATAATATGCAATAAAATGCATTAAGATGTAAATCGAAGTTTGGACTCTAAATCGAGCCATTAAAACTGGACAAATGTCCTCAAGACTCATTTATTTTCGAATATGCATTTCCATGTTTAACTGTTGATAATAATGAAAATCATAAATGAGACTATATACATTCTTTCAAATACCTCACATAAAGTGCAAGTAATAATTTATAAAACATCCCCTTTCATGAATGATGCATAAACCCGACAGATACTAAAAAGTCATTCATTTATGACACATTTATCAAATACCTGGGAATGATGCATCAAAACTCATTCATTTATGACACATTTATCAAAATGCCCAAAATCCCGAATGTGGGTGTTTTACAAAGTTTATAAAGTTAAATACTTCAATTAATCAAAGATTAACAACTAACCCAACATTTGATAATTTCATGTAAAACACATAATGTTTTAAAATAGACATTTTGGCATGTACAACGTTTTCACAAATCAACTTGAACTCACCTTGCTAGATTTAGGCTAAATCTAGATTTTACCTACTTAGATATTTCCTTGAAGAACTTGATTCTTCAAACCAATTCTTCCAAAAACCTAGATCCACAAAGATCCAACCATAAATAAACGTTTCCCAACCTTATACATGAATACCTTAACTGATACGGAAACCCTAACTTCAAAAAATGAAGAGAATAGAAGATTACTGACGCAGCGTAGGTTTGCGGAATGATCGACAAGCGTCTAAACCCTTTTGATAACGAGAATTACAACCGTAAAACTCAAAATTAAGAGAAAACTCTCTCAAAAGCTAAACTTTATTGATTGATAACTTGATTAAATTGATTAACAATAAAACCTAGTTATCCTATTTATAGCTAAACTAACTAAGAAATAACTATGGAAATTATAACTATCCTAATTATAAACTAACTAGGAAGCTATTTAAATAACTAATAAAAGGAAACTAAACAATCCTAAATTATTATGTAATATAATTATTAAATCTAATTCTAATATGGAAAGCAAAGAAATAGAATGAAAGTAGGATTTGTGATGTCACGTGATGAGAATTTCATGGATGAAAAAATACCGAGTCTTTTGCGAGCTCGTTTTTTCTTTCGATCCCGTTTTCCTCTTTTCCAATTATTTTCGAGAATTTTTATTAACTCCTGAATTCTCCGTGTATCAGTCACCCTTACTTGAAAAGAACTCGTCCTCGAGTTCACTTGAAAAAGGTATTCATCCGACCCGTAGAACAACCGTTTCTTCAAAACATATTAATTCACAACTTGGCCTCCAAAGTTCAACAAATTTGACCGATCTTCAAATCCAAACTGAGGTTGTCGTGATCGTCTCCATACGAGCGATATTTTATCAAATTCGAAAGCGTAAGGGATTAAATTAACTTTAACGGGATTTGTTTCGGTTTGAACCGGAACTTTGGGTGCGGTAATAATCAAAGTGTCACCTTCGGAATCACCGTTCTTGACTTCTTGTGACAACGCTTTCGTTGGCTCGAGAATGTCTTCCACTATCTTGCTTTCGGTGTCTTCGGTGACTGGTCTAAGATCTAGTTCCGACACTTTGGCCTCGATAACAATTTCTTGTTGTGACTCGGTCATGTAGATCCCAGATAATCAACAATTCATGAATCAAATAAAGATAACAAGATGAGATTATGAGAGATACCTTTATTCACATTGAAAATGAAGAAAACACGAACAAAACCTAGAGAGAAAGAGTTTCTCTCTCTAGAACACACAATCTTTCAAAACGGCTACATTGTGGAAAGAATGATTTCAAAAACACTAAAACCCTAAACACATAACCTATATATACTCTCCCAACTCCCTTGTTCTAACCTAAAACCCAAGCCCATATACATTAAAGCCCAATTACAATAATAAAGCCCAATACAAATATAAATCATAGACCCTTTACAAAACTTTCCAAACTTGGACATTTTATGTCCTAACAATCTCCCCCTAAAGTTTTGTAAAGAAATCATCGTCCTTGAAGCGCCATCTCTTCTCCCCCTGATTTCTTTGAAAAGATTTAGCGTTACGCATCTTCAAGATAGCTCAGGCTCCCCCTTGAATGAAGCTCTTATCCTTCAAAGTTTCAACTTTAATATCAGATTTGATGTGCGCAATAACCTCGACTGAGTGCACTAAAGACATCTTTTATCTCTTGAAACTCAACACATTCGTTACGCCCACAAGAAAGAAATGTGTGAGTTTTGCGTGACAACCACAGTGCATCTTCAGTTTATAACACCGAATCTGTCCTTGAACCGCGAGTTGAATAAGGAGTTCAACTTAAGAACTTGTACATATCAGCTCGTAGAGGGAGCATCTTGTAGCAAACACCACTCGACAAGGGTTAGAAGAACCAATCAAAAACTGTTGAGAAAAAAACCTCGTGAACAGATTGTTGAAATATAAACTCGATCACACTCTGATAAGCAACCATCGGGAAAAACCGAACGAGAAAAATCCGGAACAGATAAAAAAATATTTCTTGAAGAATCTGTAACACGAATCACACGGTTAAAGCACCAAACAAAAGCTGGATAAAACGTTCTTCAGAACAATAATCGGTTCTCGAGAATTGCAAACATAAATTCCTCAAATTGATCTCCAAAAAATTCGGACGGAAAAATGATTTGGCAAATATGTCAGTTAAACCCAAAACTCTTATATATATTGTTAAGCCCAAAAGATGGTAGAACATAGCCCAACAAAAAAATTCATCAAACCCGGTTCCATGTTCAATTTCTGGATGATAATATAATTTAAGTCCTGCACCATAAAGAATTGGAACCCGGGTCTCAAGTGAATTAAGTCCCGGTTCCACCATCATTATCAAAACAACCGACCTCCTCTTACAATTTATCTTAACCGCCGTTTAATCAACAAAACACTGCCGCCGACCAAATAACTGTTTCCACCGTTCATGAACAAAATTGCATCAACCGCCTTTCTCAAAATTTCCTTCACCGACCTCTGCCTCTAACAATATTGACAGCCGCCGGTAACCAGCCATACACCACCGATTCAATTAATAAGAACAACCAGCCACCAATTTCTTTTGAAAAGTTGTAGCCACCATTCTCAATGAATGCGACCCATTAGCTATTTAGCACCAATAACTTATGAATTCAATAGTGGATTAGTTGCTGCCATTAGAAACAATTAATCATAATGGAAATAAAAAATAAGGATGGTGTGTTGATGATATCAAAACCCACAGCTGCCGACGTTATGTATCTTCACCGACCCACTATATTGTATGAAAAAAATTACAATGGAACTCCGGTATGAATGTTGTGTCATAACACCCTGATTGCAAAAAAAACCAAATTCAAACCAGCCGCCTGTCACTAACACGAATCAATCAGCCGCCATCAACAATTTTCATTCACCGTCAACAAATTTGTCGCAACCAAGCAACAAAAAAAATAAACAACAACCGCCGATTACTATTATTCTCCACTGACCCATGATGTAAATTTTTTTTGGAAATCTGGATCAATTAATGAAACAGTCGGTCACCCAAAGGTAAGCAACAGCCGCCGGCCAACAAGTTGTCTTATCACGACTATAACTTCTCAGATCTGATTAAAAAAAACCCTCTAAAATTGATAAAATCAACAAATGTAATCGATTCAAATGATTTTTGCAAGAAAAATTGAATCGATTTTTGCAATAAGACTCGCAGATTAGATCCAAACTCCGTTACATCAAATCCAAAACAACAATTTTACCAAAAACCTTGGGCTGTAGGACATAAACTGTTGAAAATCGATCAAATCAAAGAAAAAACTTCTTCGATCCGGCTCTGATACCAATTGTAGATCCCAGATAATCAACAATTCATGAATCAAATAAAGATAACAAGATGAGATTATGAGAGATACCTTTATTCACATTGAAAATGAAGAAAACACGAACAAAACCTAGAGAGAAAGAGTTTCTCTCTCTAGAACACACAATCTTTCAAAACGGCTACATTGTGGAAAGAATGATTTCAAAAACACTAAAACCCTAAACACATAACCTATATATACTCTCCCAACTTCCTTGTTCTAACCTAAAACCCAAGCCCATATACATTAAAGCCCAATTACAATAATAAAGCCCAATACAAATATAAATCATAGACCCTTTACAAAACTTTCCAAATTTGGACATTTTATGTCCTAACAGGCCACGACGGGGATGACTTCCTCTTCAAACTTGTCCGACAAAACTTCATCGTCTTGTTTCGATGGCTCTTCCGGAATGGGTGGTTTTTCCGGAATGGGTGGTTGTTTAACGAGAGTAGAAATTGATGGTATAATATGATCATAGTTGTTGTGGCCCAAAACCATGATTGATTTCTCGTGCGTATCCTTTCTCCAAGAGTTGCCGTTGTCGGGTTCGGGATGGAGTTTCTTAAGGACCTGTTCGTAATTTTCCGGCAAGAATCGTTCCATCATAAGCTGCTTCATTCTCCTCCAAGATCGAACTGGTCTCTTTCGTTGTCGTTGTCTTTGTACGATCAATTTATCCCACCAAATAGCGGCGACACTCTTTAGACGGAAAACAACCAACTTTACCTGTATGTCTTTGGGAACATCCATAATGTTAAAGAATCGATCGACTTCGATTTTCCAATCTAAGAATTCTTCTACACCTCTGGTTCCATAGAAAGACGGGATGTCCACTTTTATTCGGTTATTGTGGTCGTTTCATTTCAAGTTCACCGGTTCTTCTTCCTTATCTTCTTTGGATTCGGAACTTGAAAAATTAACCCGGTTACGGTGGCCATTACACGACACCATAGTCGGTCCTTCAAACCTGTCTCTTCTCCGACGATTGTCGTTGACGATGTTGGGTTGAAGCCTAATAACAACCGTTGTCAGATTAGCGAGTGTTGTGGATAAGGCCACATCCGACTCAACCAAGTCTGCTTTGGTAGCGGGCTGTTGATCTGCCATGGTTAGTGAAAAGACAGGTGAATCCTGCTCTCTGATACCAACTGACGCAGCGTAGGTTTGCGGAAGGATCGACAAGCGTCTAAACCCTTTTGATAACGAGAATTACAACCGTAAAACTCAAAATTAAGAGAAAACTCTCTCAAAAGCTAAACTTTATTGATTGATAACTTGATTAAATTGATTAACAATAAAACCTAGCTATCTATTTATAGCTAAACTAACTAAGAAATAACTATGGAAATTATAACTATCCTAATTATAAACTAACTAGGAAGCTATTTAAATAACTAATAAAAAGAAACTAAATAATCCTAAATTATTATCTAATATAATTATTAAATCTAATTCTAATATGGAAAGCAAAGAATTAGAATGAAAGTAGGATTTGTGATGTCACGTGATGAGAATTTCATGGATGAAAAAATTCCGAGTCTTTTGCGAGCTCGTTTTTTCTTTCAATCCCGTTTTCCTCTTTTCCAATTATTTTCGAGAATTCTTATTAACTCCTGAATTCTCCCTGTATCAATTACCTTAATACAATCTTGAATCCACCAATCAAAACACCTCTAGTTCACCAAAATGGCTACAAACCTCCAATCTATGAAAGGGAGAACAAAGGGTGGATGAAACCCTAGAAAACTTTGCTGAAGAAGATGAATAGTGAGAGATGAGAAACTTACCACCACAAAATACTCTAGTATACTCCAATAGACTTCCAATCTCTTTCTAGATTCTTGAAGAGCTCTAAAAAACGAAACCGTAGCAACTTGAATCACCCAAATCGGAGTTGTGGATGAAAAGATATGAAGAAATGAAGTTTGGTGGCTGAAAATCGGTTTTTAGCTCGACCAGGGGGTTTCGTGACTTATCTCGCGACCCTAAGTCGCGGCATAAGTCGCCCGCTTCCCCTGGTTTTCTTCTCGCTCACTGTTTTGGCCGAAAAATCTTCGTTATAGCTCCGTTTTTGCTCCGGAAAGAACCGTTGGACTCGTAATTGAATCATTTATCCATTAAGACTATAAAATCTAGGATTCAACTCCAAAATCAAAAATCTTATTTTTCCCCTTTAAGGCTACTGATTTCTGTATTAACTTGAAATGGTGCTTTTCGAAATTCGGGGTGTTACACTCTCCAACCACTATCTCAACATCCTCCACCGACCCAAATCTACCGGTTCCTTCCCCACTACCCACTCGACATATGGTTACTTGACTTCAAAACAATATTAGAAAACCCAATCCAAAATATAATCTTTATCTTGCGCTTTCTTCTCAACCTAGTGAGCCACGTACCATTTCTCAAGCTCTAAAACATCCTCAATGGCATCAAGCCATGAGTGAGGAATTCGCTGCCATTACACGAAATAATACATGGCGTCTTGTCCCCCCTCACCCCTCTCAAAATTTGGTTAGATGCAAATGGGTTCATAGGGTCAAATACAATGCAGATGGCTCCGTTCAATGTTTAAAATCTCGAATGGCTTCCAATGGGTTTTATCAACGGCCGGGAATTGACTATTTCGATACCTTCAGTTCGGTCATTAAGTCCACCACATTCCGACTCATTCTATCTCTTGTTGTATCACATGGTTGGTCCTTGCGACAACTTGACATTAATAATGCCTTCTTACAAGGCACTCTTACGGAAGACATTTATATGGCTCAACCACCCAGTTTCATTGACCCAACTTACCCCAATCATGTGTGCAAACTTGAAAAAGCCATTTATGGACTAAAACAAGCCCCTCGTGCGTGGTACAATGAACTTAAGGCCTTTCTCATATGATTTGGGTTCACCCATTCCATCTCCGATCCCTCTCTCTTTCTTTACAAAAATGACTCGATCACCCTCTATCTCTTAGTATATGTTGACGACATCATCGTCACGGGTCCATCTCTGCCGCATCGACTCTATCGGCACGGTTCTCCCTTAAGGATCTTCGCCCTCTATCGTACTTTCTTGGTGTTACTTTAACACCTGCTCGTTTAAGTATATCTCTGATCTTCTCACTAGGTCAAACATGATCGGGGCAAAGCCTATTAGTACTCCTATGACTCTTAGTCCTTCCCTTACTCTCACTGGTGGCACACCCCGTTCTTCCCCAACTGGATATCGAGAACTAGTCGGTGCCCTTCAGTATTTAACTCTTACAGGACCGGATGTGACTTTGTCTGTTAACAAGTTGTCTCAGTTTATGTATTGTCCTATAACTGATCATTGGCATGCTCTTAAACATCTACTTCGCTACTTAAATGGCACCGCGCTCATCATGGTCTTATGTTTTAGTATGATTCTTCTATGCAACTTCATGCTTTCACTGATGCAGATCACGCAGGTGACAAAGATCAATACATCTCTACGACGGGTTACATTGTTTACCTTGGTCGTAACCCTATATCATAGAGTAAGAAACAACGGGCCTTGGCTAGATCGTCTACCGAAGCTGAGTTCAGAGCTATTGCGGACACTACGGTCGAGGTGCTATGGCTAAAGTCCTTATTGTCTGAACTTGGTTATACTTCAACCCGAATTCCAACTATTTATTGTGATAATTTAAGCACCACGAACTACTCGGCCAACCCTGTGTTTCACTCACGCATGAAGCACGTAGCATTAGCCTTTCACTTTGTACGAGAGCAAGTTAATTTAAGAACAATCCGCGTCTCTCATATCTCCGGTAACGATCAACTAACGGATGTTCTTACCATACTGTTGCTTGCATCCCAGTTTCATTTTCTATTCTCCAAGATCAGACTTGTCCCTCGATCATCTGTGTCGCGGGGGGCGTGTAATGGATAACAATCAGCAGCAAAATCAAATCCACAATTGAAGGGCACATATTCTGGTTCAGTTTTAGTAATTATCTGTTATATATTATTTTTATTCTCTATCCTTGTTTGTAAAGATTGTAATATGTTTCCGCTTTAGTTTGCTGGACAGTGTGTATATATATACATCATCAATCCATAAATAAATTATCTTCTCGTTGAGCATTCATACAAACTACCACCACAAACCAACACATCGATCAGTTTATCCACTTCTTCTCTAGGATATATCATATTCGCTAAACAAACCTGGGCTATTCAAGACAACTTTTTTGGGTTCTTGAACAACTACAATTCACAAATATTTCATATAGGGTGCGTTTGGTACGCAGACAGGATAGGACAGGACAAGATGGAACAGGACAGGACGGAACAGAACAGTACAGTTGTCCAGCGTTTGGCAGGACATGACAGAACTGGACAGAACAGGACTAGACCGGTTAAATGACGAATTTACCCCTGATGAAAAATCATAGATTACATCACTAATACATAGTGCAATGGATTATCAAAAACATAAAACTAATTTATCACGATTGGATTTTGGATATGGAAATCAAAACCCAAATTTTAAGTTTCAGATTTTAGGTTGTTTCGGGTTTGGGTTGGTCGGGTTTCGGATTGATGTCGGTCGGGTTCGGGTATTATATAATGCAAATGTTATATATAAATTCAATCGTTTTTTAGGATGAATACAATCGATTGAAAGATTGATGAAATCGATAGCAAGTTTAAAATTTAGAAAATATTTCAATAGACTATAATTTACGATTTTCAAAAAATAGTTAGATAATTAAATAAATATATATATATATATATATATATATATATATAGTATTTAAAATATATATTTATGTTATTTCGGGTTTTCGGACGGGTTGGGTGGCCAACGATCAAACCCAATCCGAACCCGGATATCCTCCCAAATGTCGGGTTTCGGATTATCGGATTTCGGGGTATTCGAGTTTTGCAAAAACACCTTATTTTCGGTTCGGATTCGGATTTCGGACTATTCGGGTTTTGCACACCCCTAGCTTGGAGGCGTGGATGATGAGAAGACATGTTTTATGTTTTTAACAAAGGGTATATTAGTCAAAGTATTGTTGTTCTACTTAGTTTCAGGTGGTTGGAGTGGGACAAGTGTGTCCCATGCTTGTTCCACTTAGTTCTAGTGTGTCCCACATATGGTCACGCCAAACATGGGACAAGTCTGTTCTGTTCTGTCCTGTCCCACTCTGTCCTGCATACCAAACGCACCCATAAATCACAACCTTGTTCCAATTTGCTTGCAATTCGATAAAGAGGAATGCAAAGACATAGTCCAAATTTGTTGGAAAAACGACACTCTGAGCAGAGAAAATAATGAACTCGTATTATTCTCTTAATTAATTTGGCTGGGAATAATACAGTCTTGATGGGAATAAAATGCAAATAGTAAAAATAATGTGACAACTCAAACACATTTTAGGCCTTCGTCTACCATGCAGTGGCTGAATGACATGTAACAGTAACACACACAGAAAACTAAACGCTTAAACAAGATTAGATGTTTTTATGCTTTTTCATTCATTTTTGATTCTCAAGTATCATCTTCATCTTCATCTTCGTCTTCGTCTTCGTCTTCTTCTTCGTCTTCGTCTTCGTCTTCGTCTTCTTCTTCTTCTTCTTCTTCTTCTTCTTCTTCTTCTTCTTCTTCTTCTTCTTCTTCTTCTTCTTCTTCGTCGTCGTCGTCGTCGTCTTCGTCTTCGTCTTCGTCTTCGTCTTTGTCTTCGACTTCTTCGAGTTCAAGTCCCTGCAGAAAATATGTTGAAAATTTAAAGAGTGGTTGGGGCTTTTAACAAATGTATTCTAAAAACGATTAAAAAAAGCATGAAATTAACATCTAGCTACCTACCTCTTGTGCTGTCTTTATAAAAGAGTTGAGGTCTTCCCTTACATAATGCTTCCCAGAACTTGTATCTATTACTTTCAGTTCTGAAGTAGTCGAATGTCCCATTGTGAAAACTCTTATTGCATCGCATCCCTTGATTTTCAAGGTATCCAATGATGGCCATGAAAAAGCCTCCTTTCCTAAGCAAAATCCCTTCAGACTTGGAAGACTCTTGAGTTTTAAGGACTTTAGACGAGGTAACAAAATAATCTCGTTCACTAATTTGGCATCACAATCTTGTTCTTCTACATCAACATTTGCTTCCTTCACAATTACCTTTATTTTTTGACAACGAATTATATGTAGCTCTTGGAGTTGCAATAGACTACCAACCATTGAACTAGTAAACACATGTTCTAAACTTCTGCATTCAGAAATAGAGAGTTTTGTTAGGTTTGGAAACTCAAGTACCATCCACGAGTTGTTCTTCCATATATACTTGAGATTCGGTAGCACATCTAAATCCACTTCTCTTAGCTTTGGAATTTCTACAACAACAGATTGTAACTGATCATTGCTATGTGTCCCTTCCAATGTTTCAAATATCTCCGCTACCAAATCACAACTGTATACTTGAATGTTTTCCAGCTTTTGCAGTTGTAGCAACTTGTTGTATGGAATAATCTTTTTAACATCGTCATTGGATTTCACTTTCATTTCGATCAAATTATGAGAATACCAACGGCACCCTTCTAATGTAGCAGGACACGAGCTTGTACCATCTAAACATGAGAATGGGTTCTGCAAGGCCAAAAAAGAAAAACACAATTAAGGCATTTGTTAGAGGTATAATCATTTCAATTGATCCAACAAACACTTTCTGTTTAAATATGCATTTGTTTGATCTCAAGAATACATAAGAAGGAGATAACTTTTAGAATGCATTATATATTCCAACATAGATAGAAATACATTAACGATGATAAGTTACTCTTATTAAAAGATTCTGCTGGGTTAAGATTTCTTTTACCTCATAAAGAAAGTTAAATATATGTAAGGCATGTTTATTTACCCTTCAAAATGGAAAACAAGGTTTATTCAAGGGTATTATCTACAAGTTACAATAGACAACCTAAACTTTTACACAGAGTAGTATCAATGTGTTTAATAACTTTACTTGTGATGATTTAGTAATTAGATGATGCAAACAAAATAAAATAAATAAATAAAACTTACCTGAAAGTGAAAGTTGTTAAGGCCACATTCAAGACTAAGTCTGCCTAAGCTTGTATGTATATAATTGAGCTTCGGAGCTATCAAGTGACTACCGGATGTGAACACCGTCATTTGTGGGCAAGCATCAATCAAAACATCATTCAGTAATGGCAACTCGAACTCATTCGACCCCAAGAAGAAACCCACGAGGTTCGGTAGTCTGTGTAGTTGAATGGACTTTAGACGAGGAAAGACCACAACCTTAGCTGATGTCATTGTTGCTTGATCTCCATGTTCTTCCTTCACAATCACTTTCATCGTCTTGCATGACTGTATGCTCAACTCTTGGAGTTGCATGAGGCTTTCAAGTGTCGAAAATGTGAATACATGTTCCAAACGATCACAATAACTGATTTCCAATGTCTTTAGGTTGGACAGTTGAGGCACATCAATATATTTTAGTCTTGGAATTGCGAGTGTAGTATTGGTACCACCACTTCCTTCATCAATGTTAGTACTATAACAACCACCCTGAGTTTCAAATACCTCCACCAGCGAGTTGCAATCATATATTTCAAGTTTTTCAAGCTTTTGCATGTGTCCTACTGCGTATGATGGAATCACACTTGACAATGCAGGACACCTCTGTATATTTATATCTCTAGGGTATTGGCATAAGCACCACGGAACAACATCCACTTGAGAAAACTGCATAAAATAACTATTTTAAATTGTGTGATCTATTAAAGAGATAATATGTGATTTGTATATACATGTCTCTACATTACAGCCTTAAATTCTCGAAGCTTCAAAATGCATTTGTTTAAATCATGCATGTACGTTTTCTATTGGTCAGTGGTCTCCATTAATGATAAGTTGTTTTTGGATAAGACAAGTGATAGGAGGGGTAATATTATCGGTATATATATAGGGTCAGGTTCGGTAGCCTTTCATTTGGACGACATGTAATAAATACATTTTGAACCCATATTTATCGTAAAAATATCCACTTTAATGTTGATTTTTATGCATTTTATGAGCTAGATAAGTCCTATATTATGTTTATTGGTTAATAGGAGCAAAAAGGGGGAAAAAGTGGTGAAAAAGTGTTAATGCCACTTCATGGGCGACTTTAGTCGCACCAAAGTCGCATTAGTCGCTGTGCAGCATATTTTTCAAATGTTTCCAGAGCCGAGCATATTTTCTCAAATGACCACTCAAGCAATCATATTTCTCAAATGATTGGTGGCTTGGACATACTTTTCAAAGGACGAATCATTTAGTGGGCTCCTCCTCTTTGAATTACCCTATTGAGTAAGGGTCGGGTCGGTGTTTGCAACGGTTTTTAGGGCTTTTAAAGGTTTATAACCCATATTTTCTTTTCTTGGGGAGATCTATCATAGTTTGTCATAGAGCAAAGGGAGAAGCAAAGGAGACGGTTTTGGAGACTTCAATCACGTTTTCTTTCCATTAATCAAGTAACATAGATTTTAGATTTAATTTTTGCATTCCTAGTTAGTGTTTTATTTCTATTCAGGCAATGAGATTGTAATCATTTGAAGATTGGATTTATGTTGAGACTTCCAATCTAAATATGTTTTCCTTCATGTTAATCTTGGTTGAACATCTTCATCATTGTTTGGTTGTCTCAATTGATAGGGCTCATTGATTTGTGTAACCTAACTTTGAATTTCTAATCAAAAATGAGGATCTCTCTGTTTTGATTAAGTAGAAATTAACACTTCTACTGAGCATCAAATTATTTGAATGTGTTATAGGTTTCATAATCTAGCATAAATGATTGAGCGTCTCATCATTAGTTAGGATTGACGTTTATCTCACTATTAATGCAATTAGTAGCTCAACTTCTATGTTCGTAACTAGAGTTGTTTTAACTAATTAGGGACTTGTCATTGAACTTCTCATGATAGTCTAATCATAAGGATAGACAGAGTGTAAGATGCGTATCGACACTTATGGTTAATCTGGAATTGATCGAGAGAATGTATTCGGGAAGTCAATGACAACATAATTTTTATTGGATTATAACTCATTGTTGGAAGCTTTATTTTTATTATTTTCGCTTTAATTTCGTGCTTAGTTTAGTATATCAATCCACCCTCCATTTTACTAAAGTGTAGAAGTCAATAATTTTTCACTGCCGATTCGACCTTGCTTACCGCTATTGCAATTTAGATTGTAATTTGAGGTAATAGGAAATTATTATTTGTCAGACTCGATACCCGTCAGTATGCACTTGTGCATACAAATAATTTGTAACATGCACATAAAAATCAAAAAACAACTTAATTTTACTTGTATGCACCGTCCAAATGAAAGACTATAGGGTGTTCTTCAGTCTTCCATATTTTTGACGATTTCCCTTGAACCTCCCCCTTCCCCCCCCCCCCCTGCTCTCTCTCTCTCTCTCTCTCTCTCTCTCTCTCTCTCTATATATATATATATATATATATATATATATATATATGAAAAACCGATGAACACCCTGATAACCGTTCATCTGGACGGTATGTACATGTGTATACAAGTAATGTGTAACATGCACACGTGCATAAAAACAAAAAACAACTCCAAGTACTTGTATGCACATGTGTAGATCGTCCAGATGAACGTTTACAGGTTGTTCGTCAGTTTTTCATATTTTTGAGGTTTTCTTTGAACCCCCCCTTCTCTCTCTCTCTCTCTCTCTCTCTCTCTCTCTCTCTCTCTATATATATATATATATATATATATATATATATATATATATTCATGGTGTTGACACCTTAAAACAATAAGGTTTCAAATTAATAATGAACATATTGAAATAACATCGTGAATACACTAAAATAAAAAGATTTCAAATAATTAACGTAACTGAATCACACTGAAACAATAAGGTTTATATTGTTAGGCATATCTACACATTGTGAATCAAACAAATCACAATGTTGACACCAACTAAGTGTATACATATAATGTAAATGTTATTATCACATTGTGCATACAATAACTTGTTATTATGCACGTTATATGATATATTATTATTCGGCAGAGAGGAGAGAGATATATACAAAGACCCACAATGTCCATTATTTAAATTATTTACTAAAATTACCAAAATTACAATATTTCTATATCAATCTTTAATTAATGGACTAAAATGGATCTCATAAATATGAAGGGTCTGAAATGAAGACCCCTAGATTCCTAGTATCATTGAAGTTTAATCTTAAATATATATTACAACCTTTTTTTATTTATGAAAAATGTGAGATTATTATTGGAACAATATATGAATCTCTAGCTATAGCTAGCGTTCCTTAAGTATATGTATACTAGTGTTGGGCCCGTGCATTGCACGAGAGGATAAATTTTTTGTTGGAATATTGAATCGAGTTAAAATGAAACGTAATTTCTCTGTTAACAGTTAATGAAATACAATGTGAAAAACGAATGTATTTTCATAAGTGGTTAACTTGCATATATTCTTAATCGTTTGTTGTTATGACTTTGTGCAATAATATTGGTAATAGTTTTGTATTATATTATTTAAAACTCAAACGACATGTCTCACAACATATTTATCTGACTATTGATTTCAAGACCTCATAGTATTAATCGATAAAAATAAAGATATGTATATATATCTTATTCCCCTATTTCGAAAAATATGATTGTGAGTTTTGAAAAATATAAACAAATCCTCAGTAAATAAAATAAAATATAAAAAAGTAGTTTTTCAAAGAAACAAAAATATAGTGAAATATTTTTTGTTCAGTTGCAGGTTCCGCCATTGACACCAGACCGTTCGTCTTCTTCTTGTACTCGGATGATACATAAAGAAGTTATATATATTTATAGTGAATGTAGAGAATATTTTAAAATATTTTATTTTTATTTTCGATATTAAAAATATGGAAGAATATTTTTATATTTACATCGTTTCTATTTTATTTTCTTTACACTTGTTTAATTTCTTTTAATGCCCGTGAAAAAAAAATACGTGTAGATTTTATATTATCAAAAAAAATACGTGTAGATTTTATATTATGCTAATATAAAATACGTGTAGATTTTATAAAATAAAATAGATTTTATATTAGAAAAAAAAAATACGGAAGAAAAAATAGTTTATATTACATCTCATTATGTAAAAAGATTTTATAAAATAAAATATGGAAAAAGATTTTATATTACATCTCATTAATATAGATTTAAATGTAAAATCTACATTTAAAATAGATTATGTTAATATAAAATCTATTTTATAAAATCATCCACAAAAAAAACAAATAGTTATATTAATAAATTAATATCCATTCCACAAATAGATGATTATATGAGATATTGTGCTTGGAAAGGTTGTACCAAAGCATTAAGAAATTGTAAATTAAGTAATTGGTTTTAATTATTTGTAACTTGTGCTTAAAATATTGTAATTAAGAGTTTTTATACCGTTTTTATAATATAGTATAGATTACTAATAACAATGATTAAGGGTTTGATCATTTAATTTAATAGATACGATTGTCTATTATATAACAATGTAATTCATTTTTTTTTTGTTCAAGTATGGAATTAATTGAGAAAACAATATTGTATGGAAATATCATGTGATATTGACAAGCACAGAATAAAATGGATACTACAAAAGTAATTAAATAAGCATACCTTGAATTGATCATGAGTGGAGGTAGTTATAGTGGTATTACTGAAAGATATTTCCTTGGCACCACCACCAATATGTTTGAGATTTCGTAGGATTGAAAGGCGGAGAATATCCAAATGAGGAAACAAATCGATGCTTGTGTTGGTAGATGTAAATGCAGTCATTCCTTCGTCTTTATCGTCTCTGTTTGAAACAACTTCTTCAATAACATGACAAAAGGTTATGTCAACTTCCTTTAGGTTGGACAAAAGTTTGGCTATGAGAGGTGAAAACAAATACTTTACGTTTTTGCAATCATAAACGTATATGGTTGTGAGGTTGTGGAATGAAGAGGAGAATTCTTGTGGTTGTTGTTTATGAGGAATTAAGAATTTATTCCAATTACATTTCCACACACGACTCATACACGTCATGCCCTCCAATCGTAAATCCTTAAGCGGTAGTTGAGTAGTGTCACATGTTTCCATTTTTCTACTACTTGCAATCTCTATCTCAAAAACTGCATCCACTTGTTCACAATCTTCCATAGAAATTTTATGAATGTGCTGAAGATTGTGGATGAGATAAGATGGAACTACAACATTAGAAATAGTATCACCAACTTCAGTTATCTCTTCATTAGATATAACATTAATCTGCATATGTATTCCAACAACAAAATGTAATTAATAAAATAGAAATTGATCAATTTATATAATAGAAATTGAAAGTCATACATACCTCTTGCTCTTGGATACTCTTAATCAATTCATTGTTTCTCCCACTTTCTCCACCATCACTTATAGTAAGGGTGAATATATTTCTAAAGCTCGTACATTTTTTTATCTTCAAGTGTTCAACAGCTTGAAGGCCACAACAGATGAGGAGGCCAGACTTATTTGCACCTTTTATCTTCCACACTTCCTTTAGCCTCCATAATCCATACACAATAATGTTTCTCAAGCAGATACGGGCTTTTTCAATTTCACCAACACGTCCCAAGTCAATGTTAAATATCACATCAATTGAATTGCAATACCTAACTTCAAGTTCTTCTAGATGATGCAACAACGACATCGGATTGCTCGGAAACAAATTCACGACACTATCACATTCTTCTACTATAATCACTCTCAATTCTGAAAGCCCAACCTCTTCGATATCACTCGGCCATATCTCCGTCAACTTCTCCATCTTACGTATCGTCAATTTCTTCAACTGAGAAATTACAACCTGCATAATAATAATTCAACCTTGTCGGATCCGTATACATCTCTATTTCTTCAATTTATTAAATTTTAAAATTTTGTTTGTGTACCTCTTTGTTCAGCAAAGGTTGCATTGCAGAAATATCACTTGATTTACTGTTAGCATAAATGCTAGTGAACACTGGTAGGCTCTCCAGTATCAACTCCTCCAGTTGTGGTAGCTCAATTGCATTGACATCGTTGCACAAACTCATTAGCTTTGGTAGATGACCCAAAAATAGAAACTTTAATGCTTGAAATTTAATCGCCTCAACTCCACCATTCTCACTGTCTACCAGTGTTTCTAGAACAGGACAACAAGTAACTTTGAGGTACTCAAGCTTCGTGAGACCGTTTGCCATATTGATTGTGAAGAGATATCTCAAGTTTTCACACTCACAGATATGAAGGACTCTCAAATTGTAAAAAGAGGATTGATGATGATGCAAAGACTCCACTAAAACTAATTCCCCAAGATCAATCATACCATCCACCTGTAAATGAAGCACCTCTGTTTTTTCAAACAACTCATTTATCCTAGAATCCAATAATAGATATTTGTTGGTGACCACCTTCAACGTGTTTATGAAAGAATGCATGTCTTGGCCATCATTTTCTTCTAAATGGCATCCCATAGAAATCTTGAATCTTTCAAGTTTATTCAATGAAATATTCTTTAGCAGATAATCATTAACAATGAACTCAAATTTTAATGAAGTAAGGTTTTTTGAACACTCTACCAATTCATCACCATTGACATGTGTAAATACCTTTATAGGAATGCCGGAGACTTTTTTAAATGTTATCATATAAAGCTCTTCAAGCTTGACTAAATTTTTCAATACACCATCATCGATACAAACACCAGCACAACCGGTTAAATCCAATAACTTTAGCTCCTTTAAATTTCCGATTGTGGATGGTAACTTTTGTATCTTAGAATGAGCAAAGCTAAGCACTTCCAAATTTAAAAGTTCGCCAATAGAAGAGCAATCAAACATCGGTAAGCATTCATGGAGACAAAGTGTTCGAAGGTTAGTAGAGCATTGTAGTGAGCTAAAAAACAATGGATACTTCAATTTGTCATATGCTATAACTTGAAGATTTTTCATGTCTTCATGAAAGTCTTTAGGAAACTTGAGCGACCAATCCCCATGCATAAGTTTCAAAAGTGAAAGGTTTGGAAACTTGAAGTTTCTAGGAAACTCAAACATACCTGTGCATGTTAGTGAAATTCTTTTGCAAGAGTCACTCATAAGTTTTGCAGGCCAGTTTGACATATTACCAACAATTGACATGTGCTCTCCTTTAGAACACATATCTAAAACAAAATCACGTACCAAATCGTGCATCTTGACACACCCAACTTTCTGACTTCGATTTAACAAATTTGCTTGTATGAGTCGCTCAATGCAGGTGTTCAACCTATTTCTAGCGTGTGCTATACTATACACTTTGTTAAACAACTCCAGTCCCCATCCATACCTCACCAAGTCCTCTATAGGAATATCAAAGTCTTCTGGGAATAAACCACAAAGCAAAAATATTGATTTAATCTCGTCGTCTTGGAGATTTTTGTAGCTCATTTCAAAAACTTCATGCACAACTTGGTAAATGTCATGGTGCTCTAAACGAGAAAGGGCATCTCTCCATGCATCCTTGCTTTTATCTTTAAGAGTAATGGCAATGGTTCTAATGGCAATGGGTAAACCACAACACCTCCTTACAATATCTTCTCCTATCTTATGGAGCTCATGATCATCATTTGAAAGTTCTACAAATCGTTGAAAGAAACCTTGTGCTTCTAGTTCTTCTATGACATCTACTTTGAAAATTGAGTTACCTTCAACTCCCATCATAGTGCAGACACTTTGGTCTCGTGATGTCAACAAGAACTTGAAACCAACACCTTGATTTGGCAAAGGACTTAAACCCATATCATTCAGATGAACGAACTGCCATACGTCATCCAATATGACTAAAATCTTCTTTTTGCCTCCATCAATCTCAGCCTCAAAGCTTTTACGAAGCCGATCAGATCTTGCTGATTCACTTTTTTCTGTTAAACTTATACCAAGGTAATCTGCTACAGCATCTTGAATTGCAATGGTGTTCGTATTTTCTCCTATGACCACCTTAACAATTAAATTAAACAATTTCTTTTCTTCTGCAGCCTTCTTTAGCTTTTCCATCATGGTGGTCTTCCCCACTCCACCCATCCCGCATAATGCTATCATTTGGGATTTGTGATCTGGTTGGAGTGCTTTTAGTGATTCCATAAAAGTCCTCTCTCTTGATTTGAAGTCATTGTGATGACCTGATGGTGTAGAGGTGGAGGCCTTCATGAAATCAACTTTTCCCAGAGGAATAGGATGATCAGTCCAGATGATCGTAGAATTCTCTTCTATGACACGGTTGATCTCCTCATTGATCTTGAAGGCTCTCCTTCCAAGCTTATGCCTAAGCTTAATATTGAAACAGCTACCAACATCACTAGGAATACTTTCCACTTGTGCATCGATCTTTGCAACTTCTTCCAACCAACCTTCTACTTCAGTTGGAACCTCAAGATTATTGCTTTTGTTCCGTTTCACGTGGTTCTCAACACCAAGTATTTTAGCCTCTAGTAATCTTTTTTTTGTAGCCATATCCCTCACATACTTTGTGCAGGAAATGAGAAAGCCTAGGTGTTTCTTAATTGGAACCATGAGAGACTCAACAACAGGAGTAACAATGGCAGTAACAATCTCCATTGCTCAATATTCTTTTACTTGTGCTAACACCTACATATATAGAAGCAAACAAAGGGAATTCCATGCGATATAAGAGGGATATCTATAATAAAAGCAATTACATTCATAATGCATCCTAGATTCTATATATTCATTGATCAGTAAGGTTACTAGCACATAGCTTAACAATCATAAATTTTGTTTTTTGTATTAGCTTTGGCTTATCCTCTACTATTTCTTGTTGATGATTTTAGAATCACCAGGCATTCATGTGTAATTGGAAACATCAACCTTTTTATTTTAATGTTTGAAATTTACGTGCATATCGACGTGCCTTTGCTATCATTAACATTGAATTACTCATCACTTTGTTTTCGTCATCATATATACGGTGCATGTTTGTAACTCCTTCTTAAACCACATGGTTTGGGTTGAGTTGTAATTTATTTGAGTTGCCTTGAGATTTTTCATATCTAAATACCGGCAGGGGCGGAACACAACACAAGTCTTATAACTGCGCAGGGTCGGACCTAATCTCTTATATTTTTTCAAAAACACAAAAAATATACTATGCAAAGTTATAAGATATTAAAACTTTAAACAAAACATTAATTTTGATTTGTTAAAACCTTTAAACAAGACATAGAATTTGATTTGTGTCTTGTGGATCAATAGAATATTCATAAATTTGAGGACGCAAACCAAGATCTATATCAATACTTTTCTTTTGAGCTTTTTGGGAAGAGTTTTAAGTAAACGGAACATAAATGTAAAAGTACTATTAAATTTGTTGTATTTTCGGGATTTTGAGGATAACTAACATGTGTTCATTTGAAAATGAATTGTAGATTGATTTTTCATCTTAATGTACATATCAAAAAATTAACAAATATTATCAATGAAAAATAGCCTAAATAGTAAAATAAATTATCTCTAAAATGAATATAATATTGAAATTCAAGAAATCAAATCATCCCTAAATGAATAAATTCATAAATTAAGAGCACCAAACACATATAGCATATTCATTATAAATTTATAATTCATTAACACAATTAATTAGTAATTGAAATTTTTTAAAGTAGTCGTAGCCATAATAGCATTAAAGATTGAAATCTTAAGCTAAATAATTTCAAATTCAAGGAAGAGAGCCATTTAGATTTGATTTAGATTAACGGGACTGGACGATGGATCTCTAGATTAGAAAATGGAGTGGACTAAATAAAAAACACATATAAAAAGTGAAAGTGGAATGAGATCACCGGATTAGAAATTGAAATTGCAGAGGCCAAATAATTTTATTTTGTTTTTAACGCTAATCAATCATATGACTTTTATTAAGAACACAAAAAAGCACAGGTCCATGCCCCCAAAGTCTCCTAAGGGCCTCCGCCACTGAATACCGGGTTGGGTTGTTTAAATGCTTTCAAATTCAAACCGGTTAACCCAAACTGAACACCCGCACAAGCCTAAAAAGTCAAAACCCCTAAAACCTTTTTTGGAATTTCTAAAAACCTTTGAATACTCATATGTTTCTTTGTTCAAGGTATAACAACACTGATACCTTAGACTTTAAATTGGGTCCATCTAGTGGTGGAGGTGATTTATGTTTGATTGCAGGAAAATGACTAAATTTAAAGCAAAGAAAAACATATAAGTTGGAAACATCCAAACAATTGTTGTGTTTGATATATTTTCTTTGGTTCAAATAATTTTATAATGAAGTTTCAACCTAACCAACCCAACCCACAAGGTTTGGGTTGGGTTGTGTATTGTTGTTTGGTTTGAGTTGAGATTTTTTAAACATTAAACATTGGATTTGAGTTGTTCGTATGCTTTCAAACCGACCAACGTAACATGTGGTCACCCCTACCCCTAACCTCATTGTCTCTCTATTTTTGTCAAATCAACATCGACACCTCACCCCCTCGTCTCACCAGAGTTTCTTCATTTCTAAATCACCTGCACTTGCACTTGCAACCCCTGAACCCCTTCCCCTTCATCAAACAAAATTAATCCAAGAACCAAATCACTTCCCCTCCATCAAAATTCTAGATCCAAAATCCAAGAACCAAAATCAAAACCAGCAACCCTTTCCAGAACTAAAAAATCACTAAAATGGAATCCCTATGTTGTGCGTTATTCTTTGTGGGTTTTTGGAGAAGATGGTCGGAGAAGAGAAAATGGAATTGGGGTCGAGTTTTCTGTTCACGTGGATTTTTCTAATGCTGAAATCATTCGATATAAAAATTAACAAGGATGTGTTACAAAATTGATTAAGAAAATAGGGTAAAATAATCGATCAAATAACCAGATTGCTTGAAAATCGTGTGAGTTCACTTTCCGAATTGATATTTCGACCATATGCCTAGGTTTCACGAAATTCAATATGGGATAAGACTCAAGACCACTATCGATTTTAGGCACAAAATCGAGATCAAATTACCGAAGATATATGAAGGTTGTTAAAAATCGTAAGTATAAAAATGTAAGTATATAAGGCATATATACTAGTTCCATTCGTAAAAGAAGGAAAATAACTGAAATGACAATTATGGCAAACTATTAACAGTAATGGTCGGTTACAACCGTTTTAGCTAAGATAATTGGATTGAAATAATTGCACAATAAATATACAATCACTGCTCTAGAGAGAACTCTCTGGATGTGCAGATCGAGAGCTCTAGTTACACGAGACCAGAAGTAGCCAACTCTGACCAACTAGCGCCTTCTAACAACCAGAGAGTCTCTCGTAGAGCCCTTTTGGTCTGATCAATGAGAGATAATCTGATCAACCAGAGATAGTCCTGACCTGAAGCATTATCATCCAGAGCCTCTGGTCTGAGCAACTCCTCTCCTCTCCTCTCCTCTCCTCTGTTCCGAGCAACCAAAAGCTCTTCATTTTTTCTAGAACTAACTCTGAAAGCACACTACTTGATCTAAGCCCAAAACTTATCAGAACCGAACTATTTTTTCATTTTCTGCCCCTTGGACCCCGCAAGGGGGCACGACCCACTTGACCCCTGCCATTTCGTCGTGTCTGGGATCAAACTCGTCTTATAACAAGTGTGCACTCCGCACCACCTAACTTGTGTTAGATCACAGCTTAAAACTCATTGGCACTCGTGTTAAATCCAATTACACTTATATGGCCGGTAACACTAAAATCACCAACAGGATGGGGGACCATAAGATGCTAGTAAAGGAATGTTTTTTACTTTTTTTTTTTTTTTTTTGCGGTGGAGTGGTCCTTCCTTGGAATGAAACGAAGGTTGCGGGACTAAATATCTTATCTATTAGACAAGTTTGAAAACCGTGTAGATAAAGTAGACAATATATGCTACGGTTGATCGAGATGTTACAAATGTTAAGGGCCTGGACTGGTTTGCCAATAAGGACGTTGGAAGGGGGTGGATTGTTAGATCCCACGTTGGTTGGGGAGGAGAAGGAAGGTTGCCTTATAAGAGACATAGACTATATCCGATGCGTTTTAAAACCGTGAGTTCAAGTGTGGATAAAACGAACAAAATCTGGTATGGTTGACTGAGGATATTACAATATTACCATAACAGGAGGGAGGCCAAAGAAGGGGGTGAGGAATAATGCCGGAACACGATTAAAGGGGTGGAGGTAGGTTGTGACTAAGGTGGTCAGCGGGAAGGCGAAGGCGGTGATGGAGGAGGTCACGAATTATATATGTAACAACTCATGCCACATGGACAATAAAGTAGATTTGTGAGCTCTTTATAACTATAAGAGACCGTTTATGTAATCTACTATGATATTAACTATTAATTATTTTGAATTATTATTTGGGCAAAAAGTTGATTACCGACAACCCAAAACTATTAATTGAAATTTTATTATTGATAGAATAGAAGAATTATATCTTTCATATATGTTTGATTTTTGGCGGACTAATTAGTGGCGGTTAATAAAAATTTGGGATATAATTGTAAGACAACGGCAAAAATCTTCTAGACATTATTAGTAAGTCTTTTCAATAAGCTTAAAAAATAAGTTACTTTATGGTTGTCAAAATGACTATTATGTGTGTAACAAGTAATAGAAATCATCACAATAGTGACAAAGTTTTAGAATTCATATTTGGTTGCATTAATAGATGATTATAGAAAATGTGTTACATGCTTAACATTTGAAGGGTTGTGACATTATATATTGCATCCAATGAATGTTAATTAAATCTAAATAATTGAAAAACTCTTTAACCTCGTTGTATAATTTGTTGGCACCGAGTGAGGTTTTGTTTGGGAGAGGTTTTCCATAGATAGAAGAAACATGTTTTTAATTGGGAGGATCAAGTTTAGAAGAACTTGGTTTTCTACATAAATCTCATTAATCTCATTAAGCGTAACAAAAATATCCTAAATTTCTATACGCCGAGTGAGTTTTTGTTTGGGAGAGGTTTTTCAGAGATAGAAGAAACATATTTTTAATTGGGAGGGTCAAGTTTAGAAGAACTTGGTTTTCTGCATAAATCTCCCCTTATATAAGCTTATCAAATAAGTTACTTTCTATATCATTAAACCATTACTAAACTGTCATTGATAGTTGATCGAATAAGTTGAAAATCTCATTAAGCTCATAAAGTTGTTAACAAAAGTATCCTAAATTTCTATACCCCGAACACTCAAGTACTCAAGTACACTCCCATGTAGTTATTGAGAATTTTCATGATATTATGGTAAATTAGTTGCTGTCCATCAGAGAAGGTTGCAATTTTGGTCATTTTCCTTGCTGTCTTCCTTATTTTTTTCACAAGAACAATATAAACCAAAATTTAAAAGTTGAAATGCGAGTATGCGACCATCTTAATGATTTCCTATTTGTTTATAAGTTTGATTTTAAAATATTTCAGAGAACCCTTCAAATTTAAACGGATGTAGCTTTATAATCCTTAAAGAAATTTTTCCCTATGATGACACCTTTGTACGATAGTGTAAACAATCCCTACCTTCTTAATAGGTCCGCCCCTCTAATGTGATTCATAAAGTCACCCACCGCCAATCTTAAATATTAGGCTTAAATTACTAATTCAGAAAAATATTATTCAATTTCGTAAAAATGATTAGTATTTTAATATTTTACTGAAAAATAGAAAATAAGATGTATTTCACCAATAGTACTATTAATAAAATGCTATAATAAACACATAGATGTTTATCAAGCGAAAAATTAGATCCTAAAGTAGTGAATCAGTTTGTATAACCCAATTTCAATTATCCTCGATTTTAGGAGTGTTTACCAAACGTTTACCTGATAAGAACTTACTATCAAGAATCATTATCCTCACTAATCGATCTTATTGGTTAACATTTCGGTCATCGAAATGGATTGTTGGTAGTAACACTTACCGGGTAAGATTATCGGTCCTTGTTATGTTTACTTAGTAAGGTAAGTGACACCCGATAAACACTTGGTAACTGTAGCAAACAATTAAACATGTCGTGACCTTTTTAATTCCTAGATCCTCTGTGAATGGTTCGTCTTCTTTCACTACAAAACAAAGAGGCTTCACCGACCGAAAAATTCGTCGGTAATCGCCACCAAAACTATCACCAGAGGATCTCATTCCTGGAAAATTAAAACGTGGAGGGTGATCGGTGATTACCAGGGATTGTCAATCACCGATGGAAAAATCCGTGGGTGGTCCTCAATCCGCCATAAATCCATCGGAAAAATCTGTGGATGAAGTCTCTTTCTTTTGTAGTGTTTTTGCATTTTCTTATATTAGTTTTCCTTGTTCGTGTAAGCTTCAATATTTGGTAGCAAAGCAAAATTAAAAGCGACAAATAAGAAACGAATAACAATATTAGAGATTTATATAAATTAACAATATTAGAGATTTATCCGAAGAGGTACCTGTCTTTGATATGTTGGTGTGCGAGTGCTCTTGCTGCTTGCTTTTGCAGTTTGCAAAGAGAGATATATGAACAAATGATTCATATTATTAATCGTATATATAGAGGAAGGTCACTATATAATATATATATATATATAGTGCAAGTTTTTGGTTTCCGGGTTTAGAGGGTCAACTTCAATTACAAAAATATATAAAATACATGTGAACATAATTATACAGCTTCCTTTACAAATACAATAATGATCCATTGGTTAATAGAAATCGTAGATATTTTAGGAAGTGTAAAAATAAATTATTTAAGAATTATTTATAGTGAATATATAAAAATATTCACAAATATTGTTTTTATAAATAACATGTATTTTCATTGTTTATTATATTTATCATAAATGATAATCAAATATTTATTTTGATATTAATAACAAGTAACACATTATATGGTTATTAAATAAAATTTAGACTAAACCTTTATAATCGAAATGAAACTTTTGATTTTATTCGACAATCAGAATAAAGAAAATATAATGGAGAACAAGTTTATGAATGAAGAGGGTTATATGATGTTGGTGTGGATTATGCTTTATTAATTGAAGACTTTTTATGGTATTCCGACTATTATACAATTTTATGTAAAAAACTTAACTATAACAAGATTAATCGATGTTGTTATAATATGCATATAAATTGAAATCATTACACTAAACCAAACTAAAATGATCCAAAAAATGCTAAAATATTACTATCATATTCAATTGAAACTAAAGTTTTAAAGTCATAAAAATATGAACTAATTTTAAATTCAAAGGTATTATTTGTCAACCTTAATTGGACAATTATTGTCTATTTTGAATACAATTATATGCACATGACATGTCTCTAACTACCACTTAATCGCTAGTTTTATTAATTCTTAATTAATGATTCATTAGACATGTTAATAGTGGCATTTGACTTCATCTATAAACGAGTAAACTACATTTTAACATTTTTGGTACCTGTGGTATGTTAAAATTTTCGGTTTTCGTCTATGAATTTCACTTATTATATTAATGGTAATTCTGATTTGTAATTCCTTTCGATTTTGGTTTCGGTCCTTATGAGTTACGACTAAGTCCCTTAAAAGTAATAAAGAAATAGGTCAAAAGACATAATTACCCTCACATCAAGGCACATGGAGTCACTTAACGATCCTTTTTAACAGACATTAGTAGCAAAGACCACAACCAAAGAAAAACGAAACAAAAAGAAGTTTTTTTTTAATAAATTACTTTTTTTGTTATAGATGATTTTTTCCCGTCTTTTTTCGGCTAGTTCGGGCTCCCCGGATCAGATCACCAAGTTGATAAAAAGAAGGCTTTCTGACAGAGATATTGCTCATCTCGAGATGGGCTTCATGAAAGAAGAATTTCGGCTTGCTCTTTTCCAAATGCACCTAGATAAGTCTCCCAGCCCCGATGGGTTTAACCCCCGTTTCTATCAGAAATTTTGGGCTCATATTGGTGATGATATTTTTAATTCAGGTTTGACGTGGCTGGATAGTGGGACCCTTCCTAATGCTATCAATGACACCATTATTACCCTTATCCCGAAATGCGAGTCCCCGAGGTTTTTGAAAGACTACAGACCAATCGCTCTATGCAATGTCATCCTAAAAATTATCGCCAAGGT
Source organism: Arctium lappa (assembly GCA_023525745.1). Taxonomy (NCBI): domain Eukaryota; kingdom Viridiplantae; phylum Streptophyta; class Magnoliopsida; order Asterales; family Asteraceae; genus Arctium; species Arctium lappa. Next base: position 1,115,586 of record CM042049.1, read on the forward strand.
CTTGGCTAACCGAATTAAACTGGTCCTTCCTTCGCTGATCTCGGAAAACCAAACCGCCTTTGTCAAAGAATGGTTGATTGTGGACAATGTCTTAATTGCTTTTGAAATGTTTCATTCCATGCAACGTAATACCTGTAGAAAAATCGGTGAAATGGCGCTTAAAATTGACATCAGTAAAGCTTATGACCAACTTGATTGGACAGATGCTTTAAGCCTTTGGATTCCCACAGACAGGGGTGTATGCAGGTTGGGTTGGGCGGTTTGAGACATTTTTACAACCCAGCCCAATTATGGCGGTGTAAGGACCGAAATTGTAAGCTTTCCATTTTGGTAGTGTTGGGGTCTATTTAAAAAAAAAAAGAACTATGAGACATAGGGTGCAACTTTTGGAATTGTTACTTTTGAGATAAAATCCCTAAATTCTTTCTCCTGATAATTAACATTGAATGGAGGTGGCGGTTGTGGAGAATCGAGAAGGAGGAGGAAGAATCACCAAGTTGCTTGAAGTATATTAGCATTTGATTAAGGGTTTTAAGGTAAGCTCCTCTTGTTTTTTTTTTTAATGTTATTCTAGCAATCCTTTATCCCTCGTGAATATGAAAAGGTTGGGAAGTAATCGTGGGAGAAGAAACCTAAAATTTCTACTAAAATGTAAACCCTTGTTTGTTCTCAGATCTTTAAATTGTTTAATCTGATAATCTGCTTAGGGATGGGAATTAATATGTTTGCATGGAGTTTTGGTTGGAAATCATTGAAGGAATTATATTTTGGTTCTATGGATTCGGTTGGTAATTGAATGGGAATCCCCCAAACTTGTGACCGTAATCGGAATCCTCCAACCAGGGAGCACCCACAGCCGGAAGTAAATCCCAACCGGGGTCGCCTCCACCCGGGGAGTGCCCACAACCGGGGTGCCTTCCACCCGGGGGTCTTCCCAACCGGGGGTGTAGCCGAGAATCGTGAGCTGTGAGCCGGGACCTGGGCCGGGAACGCCCGGGGCAGACCGATGGCCAGCCGAGATCCGAGTTTCACCCGGGAGCTAGTCTCGGGGAGTTAGGGGTTTATCGAGCCGAGTGCTAGGGGGCATAATTTAGAAATAGATCGGTTTCTTATAAGTGGTTCAATGCTATGTAGGGACTCGTATTGGTCGAAAGAGAATAGTGTTCATGTGGCGAAGTTTCACTCAATCAAGTGAGTTCCGTTAACTTCCTGTCTTTTCTTGGTAATTAAGTGTTGGAATATTGAAATTTCTTAATGTGATATACTGATTTATACTATCATATTGGATATACTACTTGTGCATATTTTCTTACATTTAATGTCAACCTTGATTATGGTTAATAATTGTAGTGTTGGGCTAATATTTGTGTGGAACAGATCGGGGATCCATTTAATTTTGTGAAATTTCATGGATATTCGCATGTGCGTGAAATCCGTTTTCTGCACATGGGCAATTCGGGGAGTCGGCTGGGGCCCCGAGACGAGAGGGGAGTCTGCTTGGGCCCCGATCGCGGGTGACACATGCTCGATGAGATTGGAAGTTATCAATGGGTGTTGCTATTGTTTATAGAGTAAATTTAATATCAAATGTTTTATTATATGTTCTTGATTTGATTTTTGTTTACGTCTCTTTCTTTGGGAGCTCACTAGACCTATGGTCTAACCCTCACTTTAAATCTGAAAACCCCATTTTCAGGGAAAATCGTTAGCGGGAATTCTTCCAAAAGAAAGGAATTCGAGTAGAAGGCGTAATTATTGACGGTAGAAGTTTGTATAACCTTATAGATTCTCGGTTGTAGATGAGACTTCCGCATTTAAAATTTGTTATTCTTTTATTAATTATCGGTTTGTTTTGGGACCCGAGTATTGGATTATATTTTTATGCTTTAATTCCTTGAGTTGAAATTTGATGTTGTTACATTTGGTATCAGAGTCATAGTTTAAGAGATTAAGGTGACCGGAGGGGCTAAACTTAAACTGTGAACCTACGAACGTAGCCGAGATATAAGATGCCTTTAAGAATTCCATTTTAAGCGCTCTAATTATAAGGTAGCGAGGATTGTCATGTAAGGTAAATTTGGATTTACACCTGGCCAGTGTAATTGCAAATTTACAGGTACATGTATTTGCTTAAATGGCCTTACCATGCTAGGGTGGTTGAGTGTGCGTTTGTGTAGTCTTAGCAGTTTTTGTCATGTCGAGATGGTCGATGAATGTGGTTATATTATTAATTAACTTTTTTCTTTTTTCATTATTTAACTTTAGAGTTCTGTACCAAAGCCATTTTCATGATATATTACTTTTACCTAAAATCAAGGTTTTAAATGGTGTCCAGTGTGATGAATGTGGCAGTGAGACTAAACCTCAAGTCTCAGACCATGACGTTTTTTCAAGGCATGACTTATAACGACAAATCTCTCTCTCTCTCTCTCTCTCTCTATATATATATATATATATGTATGTATGTATAATATTATGTTTAAACATATGTTAATTTTCTATTACTACTCAATAAGTTAATGATATTAAATAATTTAAATTTGGTTATATATAAAAAAACAAACAAGTAAGACATTAAAAGATAGGAAAAAGTAAATATCTCATTACAAAAATAGGCCATCACTGGCTTGACGTTATGTCAGACACAAGCCTTAAGTCATAAGGGTTGTTACGACGAACCTTTTGAAACACCGGATACCTAGTAGACTTGGTTCCATTCATATTTTATGTTAAAATGTCCTTATTAAGTCACTAAAAAGAACAAGTATGTACTCTTAAATAAGTACAACCAACAACAATAAAAAATTATTTTGAAGTGGAACTAATGCTAATTGACAGCTGACAGCAATTGACAATATTTGAAGGTCATGTTTGATAATCATAAGTTAGCTTATTTTTATAAGTTGATTAAAAAAACTTTGTTTGATTAGCCATATCTTATTGTCATACCACAATGAAAGGATTCATAAACTCGAATCATTATGATTTTCTCCCTCCATTTAATTAATCCCCAAAACACGAACGTAAAAAGATTTTGAATAAACTCAAATCATTATGATTATATGCTCGAGCGGGTCCTGCACACCGCTTACTGAATTTCAGAAGTAATTTTTTTTGGGTGTAAGAAAGGTGCACTCACTAATCTTTGAGCCTTATCTATGATATTAGATTAAACAAGGAACATCAACCAAAAAGTCCCTTAATCAATAAAAAAACCCGAAAAAGTCTCTCGAAATCAGCAAAAAAAAACCAAAAAAATTGGTTGAAATCAGTCAAAAAACATAAGAAATCTCCTGAAATCAACAAAAAAAAACTTTAAAAAATCTCTCAAAACGGTTAGATTCAGCTAAAAACACATTGGACGTCTTTACGGGTCTTTGATCCACTTTAAAAGGTACTACGTCCATTGATTATGTGATTTGTGTTGTAGATTGTGAACCATTTATTATAGTTTGAAGGGGGAGATTTGAGCAAAAGATTTTGTATTAATGCTTGGTTTATTTGAAAGTCATTGTCTATAACTTTGAAAAACACATATCCAAACACTCTTTGAATTACTTTTATCGTGTTGTCTTCCATTTCTAAGTAGCAATGAAAATGACGAGCAGTCGATGTTAATGTAACTATTTCCATCATCTTAATGAATAAATCGAGAAGGCAATGAAGCATGACTTCTTCAAAATGCAACTCAAAGTATTGCCAAGAGATTTGTTATAAATGATGCATAAGTCCTCATCTGAAATAACCAAAGCGAAAGAATTTCACAAAAAAGCTTCGGCATGATTCCTGCAAGAACATACAAAATCCAAAACCCAAGTAGCTTTTCAATAAGATTTTATCTGAAATTAAACCCACAAAGGGGATGCATTCCCACCTTCCCCAAATATATTGAATAAGAATGTTGGCTCCCAAACCCATATAGATTGGCTTTTGATAGAAACTTAACATGTTCCACTACTTCATCAAGATCTCCTGAAATGAAGCAAAATACATCTCCATAAGTGTAAATCACAAGAAGAGTCTATGATCCAAATTTAGCTACTTCTAATGCGTACTATTTCTATAAACAACACTGGGTTCAGATGAACCTGCCAAACGAAATGAATCACACCCTCATAATATCTATTGCAACACCTCAAAAATCAGAGTAAATTAAAACTTGGAAATCTGACAATATGACGTAAGCAATTCCATTAACTTCCCATAAATGGGATTAGTCCTTAAGACTATACAATCCTATACAAGGATTTCATCAAAAGAATGGGACTTAACAATGCCCAGCAATAATACTAATCAACTCCAAAAACCTCGAGACTCAAAACTCGTCTCTCCAAAAACCCCGGCAACCCACCGCTAATGGAAACCTGATACACATACCATTTGAGAAAAAAGTGTCAGACTTAAAGCCTGGTGAGAACATACAGTTTATGAAGCTCAAAAGATAAAACATTTGCATCAGGATAACATTTCCAAAGAGATTAAGTTTACACAATAGGTCCTTGCCACAAACGGGCTTTTTCATTATAAACACGCCATAAAAGGACCGAAGCAAAACATTTTACCAAGGATTGTGGCGAAACACAAAGTTAGGCCAACAAACCGAGTTACGAGCTAAACCAATTGAAGTCCGCGGATACGAATCACAAAGTCCGTGCTTCAACGTGAGATCAAGCCCCAAGCGCAAAACCAAGGTATACTCCTTCGCTAGGATCACTATAAACCATGGCTAGTATCCGGCCTCACATAACTGTACCAAGTTGCCCCCGAGGAACAAGTGATCCATAGCTACAATTCTGGGGAATGTAACATCCCAATAATACAGTCTACTCCAAAACCTATGGATCCACTAGAAATGGTACGGACTCGTCACAACAACATATGTGACCTACCATAAATAAATATATGGTAACAAGTACATTTTATAAACAAAATGCTACTTTCTGTTCAACTTCTGGTAAGAACGAATACCATTAAAATGAGTTCATAATCATCCTTTTCAAACGACCACATAATGTGCAAGTAAAACATCATTTTACTTCAATAAGGCGGAACCCGTCATTTTGGTCAAATCTGACCGGGAACCCCGAGATTCACCAAAAACTTCATTTATATCAAAATGATTAGAACATAAAATCATACCGTAGAAATACTTTAGATTTCGCAAATAAGATTTTTGACATGTATAAAGTTTGTAAAATGATAGTAGGAACTCACCTCTGTTTCCTTCTTCTTAACGAGCGCTACCTATGATAACACCGAAAGAATCGGTAAGTCGAAATACAGATAAACCTCTCGTTACTTGAATAGGACTCAAAGACACAGAAGCTAACAACTTAACAGAACCTAATCCGGTCAAAGGACAACTCCGGTCTACAACCACACCGGTCGAACGACCTCCGGTCGGGCACAACCCCCCGGTCGAACCATCTCCGGTCGAAGGACACACTGGTCGAACAACACATCGGTCGAACACCTCCCCGGTCCAACACTACCCCGGTCGAACACGCATCCGGTCGAAGGACCATCCGGTCGAATCAACCATTCGGTCGAACGACCATCCGGTCGAATCAACCATCTCCTTGTTCATCAAGAACAGTTCGATGCAGAACCCAGATCCAAATGAGAAATACACAGATCTCAAAATGGAACGGTTTAAAACCTTCACAACGAGATTCTACGCGGCTAAAAGCATTTAGATCAAAGCATTAAGCTAGATTCGTACCTCGATTTGCCCGAAATGATCGGCCCTTCAACACTGCCTTTCTCCTGCTCTCTCTCTCTTCTTCCTGACTTCTCAAACATAAAACAGATCAAATGAGATATTTAGAAAATATCTCAGATTTGATCTGTATTTATGTAACCCAAGTTACACTTTGCCCCCTTGAACTTTGGGTAAAGGTCAACTTCTCACCCAATCCCAAAATTCAGGGTGTTACAATCCTCCCCAACTTGGGAATGATTTCGTCCCCGAAATCCAACTATACAAAGAGATGAGGATATCTACGCTTCATATCCTCCTCGGATTCCCAAGTTACATTTGCTCCTCGGTGATGCTTCCACTGCACCTTGACCAAAGTGACTTCCTTATGACGCAACTTCTTAGTCTTTCTCTCTAAGATGGCGTCGGGTTCTTCCACACAACGGTTACCTTCGTCAACCCTTAACTCTGAGAGGGGAATGACGCTGTCTTCTACCGCCAAACACTTCCGGAGGTAGCAGACATGAAACGTGTTGTGTATTCTACTCAACTCCGGTGGCAGTTCCAACTGGTAGGCCTGCAATCCTACACGCTTAAGTACTTTGAAAGGTCCGAGGAAACGAGGACTCAGCTTCCCACGTTTTCCGAACCATATGATGCCCTTCCATGGCGATACCTTAAGCATAACGCGGTCGCCTACTTGGAATTCCATCGGTCGCCTCTTCTTATCGGCATAGCTCTTCTGACGATCTTGAGCCGCTTTCATCCTCTCTCTAATACACTTGACCTTATCGGCAGTCTCTTGCACGATTTCAGGTCCGGCGAACTGCTTCTCTCCCGCTTCTAGCCAACACACGGGAGTCCGACACTTTCGCCCATACAGTGCTTCAAAAGGTGCCATCCCAATACTCGAGTGGTAGCTATTGTTGTAAGCGAACTCCACCAAAGGCAGGTGAGAGTCCCAACTACCCCCGAAATCGATGACACAAGACCTCAACATGTCTTCCAAGGTTTGGATTGTTCGTTCGCTCTGCCCGTCGGTCTGCGGATGGTAAGTCGTACTCAACTTAACTCGCGTACCAAGCTCTTTCTGAAATCCATCCCAGAAGTTCGAAGTGAACCGACTGTCGCGATCCGACACGATCGACAATGGTATTCCATGCCTCGAGACCACCTCATCGATATAAAGCTTCGCCAACTTATCCATCGGTAAAGTCTCGCGCATAGGCAGAAAGTGAGCGTTCTTCGTCAATCTATCCACTATCACCCAGATGGTATCGTGTCCCCGAAGAGTTTTAGGCAACTTCGTCACGAAGTCCATGGTGATATACTCCCATTTCCACTCGGGAATCTATAAGGACTGAAGACTCCCATACGGTCGCTGATGTTCGGCTTTGACTTGCGAACACGTCACACAACGCTCAACGTAACGCGCCACATCAAGCTTCATCACCGGCCACCAATAGTGCAATTTCAAGTCCCTGTACATCTTCGTACTTCCCGGGTGAATGGAATACTTGGACTTGTGTGCATCTTCTAGCAACAGCTCACGGTTTCCCCCAACCTTGGGCACCCACACGCGACCGCTGAACAGTTTCACCCCACGGCTATCTTCCGTTAAGAGTAAACGCTGTTTTGTCATGACTTCCTCTTTGAGATTCTCTTTCAACAATGCTTCCATCTGAGATGTCTTGATCTTCTCAACAAGACTAGACACTAACTCGATTCTTGAATGGGTAGCCTGAATACTCCCGCTATAGTCCTTCCGACTTAGCGCATCGGCCACCACGTTCGCCTTACCGGGATGGTAAAGCAATTCACAGTCGTAGTCTTTCAACAACTCGAGCCACCGCCTTTGCCTCATATTCAGCTCTTTCTGACCAAAGACATACTTCAGGCTCTTGTGATCCGTGTAAAGAGTACACTTCGTGCCGTAGAGGTAATGTCGCCAAAGCTTCAAAGCGAACACAACCGCTGCTAACTCCAGATCATGGGTTGGATAATTCTGCTCGTGTATCTTAAGCTGCCTCAAGGCATAAGCGATTACCTTGCCTCGTTGCATCAACACGCAACCCAATCCCATCTTTGAAGCGTCGCTGTAAACCACAAAATCTTCCGACCCTTCAGGTAATGTCAAGATCGGAGCTTCACACAACTTCTTCTGAAGAATCCGGAACGCCTTCTCTTGGGCCTCTGTCCATTCAAACTTTACATTCTTCCGAGTCAGAACTGTCAAGGAAGAAGCGATCTTCGAAAAGTCTTGAATGAATCTTCTGTAGTATCCCGCCAGACCCAAGAAACTTCGGATCTCAGACGGACTCTTAGGAGGCTCCCAATTCATCATAGCTTCAATCTTGGAGGGATCTACTTTCACTCCGTCTCGAGTGACTACGTGCCCTAGAAATTGTACTTCTTTAAGCCAAAAGTCACACTTGGAAAACTTGGCGTACAACCTCTCTTTTCTCAACACTTCCAGAACTTCACGCAAGTGCTGCTCGTGCTCTGTCTCACTCTTGGAGTACACGAGTATGTCGTCAATGAATACAATGACCGACTTGTCGAGGAAAGGTCGGCACACTCTATTCATCAAGTCCATAAACACTGCTGGTGCGTTCGTCAGGCCAAAAGGCATTACAAGGAACTCGTAATGGCCGTAACGCGTTCTGAAAGCCGTCTTCGGAACATCTTCTTCTCTCACCTTCACTTGGTGATAGCCTGATCGTAAGTCGACTTTGGAGAAACAACCCGCTCCTTGAAGTTGATCGAACAAGTCGTCTATTCTCGGAAGCGGATACCTGTTCTTCACTGTAGCTTTGTTCAACTCACGATAGTCGATGCACATTCTCATTGTGCCATCCTTCTTCTTGACAAATAAGACCGGAGCTCCCCAAGGTGACGAACTCGGTCTTATGAATCCCTTCTCAAAAAGCTCTTGGAGTTGTGCTAGCATCTCTTGCATCTCCGATGGCGCTAAACGATAAGGTGCTTTAGCGATCGGTGCAGCGCCTGGCACAAGATCAATCCGAAACTCTACCTGACGATCGGGCGGCAACCCGGGAAAGTCGTCTGGAAAGACATCTGGATACTCCCGCACGATCTTCACATCTTCCAGCTTGGACTTATCTAACTTGGCATCGATCACATAGGCTAGGAAAGATGAACATCCTTTTACTAAACACTTGCGTGCTTTTGCCATTGTGATTATTGCCACTTCACCCTTTCTCTTTTCACCATAGATGACCACGACCTCTCCAGAGGGGTTGGGAAGTCGAATCATATTTTTGGAACACACGAACTCGGCCTGATTGTTTGACAACCAATCCATACCGATTACAACATCAAAAACCCCGATTGACATTGGTAGCAGATCGATCGGGAATTCTCTCCCTTCGATGCTAAGAGCACACTGCTTCAGAACTTCATGAACCAGAACTTGCCTACCATCTGCTATTTCTACCACTAATGCATCCTCAAGACTAGTAGTGGGCATAGAAATTTTCTGACGGAACAATTCAGATACGAAAGAGAAACTAGCACCCGTATCGAATAAAATACGAGCAGGTACAGAGTTTATAAGAAAAGTACCCGATACCACATCAGCGGATGCCCTAGCCTCTTCGGCTGTCATCTGAAAAGCTCGACCCTGAACCTTCGGAGGGTTCTCCTTCCTTGTTGGCGCGCTACCCGACACAAGCTTCGGGCAATCTCTTTTTACATGCCCCGGTGCCTTACACTCGTAACAGACGATTCCATTGACCGGGCAATCTCTGACAGTATGACCGGGCTTCCCACACTTATAGCAAACTTGAGAATTGTTGTAACAGTTACCGTGATTCTTGGTTCGACACCTCGGGCACCACTTAGCTTCCTGATAACTGCTGAAGTTGCGGTTTCTGACAAAAGGTCGGGTCCGCTTGGGAGGTACTGAACTGTTCTCCCACTTTCTCTATTCAGTCACCACCACTGCCTTCTCAGATTTGCCCTTCGCGAACATCTCTTCCATAAATTGAGCTTCCTCTACCATCTCTCGGAGGTTAGAAGCCTTGAAATTATGGACCATGGATTGCATGTCCGCAGGCAAGCCGTTAAGATAAGCTTTCATCTTGTCTTTCTCTGTTGGGGCAGCGTGCCCCACCAGACCAAGTTTCTCCATAAACTGACGGGTGTACTCCCTCACCGTTAGGCTTCCCTTCACCAAGGACCGGAATTCTTTCTCAATTCGGTCCATGGTCCTCTCGTTGCAAAACTCCTCTAGCAACTTCTTCTTGAACTCGGCCCACGACAACTGAGCCAGTACTTCCGGAGATAGAGTGGATTGGATGATATTCCACCAGATGAGTGCAGTGTCCCTCAGCAATTGGGTACCAAACCGCACCCTCTGATCATCACCACATTCGGAAGATCCAAAAGCTTGCTCAACCGCTCGGATCCACTTAACGCACACCACCGGGTCGTCAGAACCGAAGAATTCTGGCGGTCCGCAACCCAGAAAGGACTTATAGGAACAACTCTTCCTATTCCCCGGAGCTTCAGAACTCCTGCGCTCTACTGCCGTGACCCTTATACCATCATCACCAGAACCTACTACGACGTTCTCCACCACCGTCTCACTTCTCCGATGGTTTACGTCGCGGTCCTCCATTGCTTTTAGCAGAAACTCTTGCTGCTTAGCCATCTCTTCTCTCATTGCCAACATCACGCTGGCCAACAACTCTGACTGGGGATTAGCATCCCCGATTACTGGGTGAGACGAAGCCAGGTCTACTCTCGGAATGACCTCTGGCCCCTCACCTAGTACTTGCTGAACAGGTGGTCTAACGATAACCTCAACCCCTTCCGGCTGACCCGTTGTAGAGGCTGTCGCTTCCTGACCATCAACACGAGCACGCGGTCTCCCACGCGTACCTACCATTCTGAACTGCTACACTGAGCAGTGGAAGAGATAAGAAAAGATAGAAAAACACGAAGGGAAAACGTAATACCATATTACCAACTGTCATATTAATAGCAATTCAAGGACTCTTACGTAGAATACCCTCATAATAACATTAGCTAAGTGAAATTATGAACATACAACACATAACGGTTCTTGTCACCACTACTACAACGCCTGATAAACGTACTTTCCGTCGACTCTAAGACTAACCCAACTTAGGAGCTCTACCCAAATCTCGCGGATCAATTCTTAGCATACGCAGTCTAAGTCTAGACATCTTACATTCATGCCTAGTTCGCTTAAACCTGGCTCTGATACCAACTTGCAACACCTCAAAAATCAGAGTAAATTAAAACCTGGAAATCTGACAATATGACGTAAGCAATTCCATTAACTTCCCATAAATGGGATTAGTCCTTAAGACTATACAATCCTATACAAGGATTTCATCAAAAGAATGGGACTTAACAATGCCCAGCAATAATACTAATCAACTCCAAAAACCTCGAGACTCAAAACTCGTCTCTTCAAAAACCCCGGCAACCCACCGCTAATGGAAACCTGATACACATACCATTTGAGAAAAAAGTGTCAGACTTAAAGCCTGGTGAGAACATACAGTTTATGAAGCTCAAAAGATAAAACATTTGCATCAGGATAACATTTCCAAAGAGATTAAGTTTACACAATAGGTCCTTGCCACAAACGGGCTTTTTCGTTATAAACACGCCATAAAAGGACCGAAGCAAAACATTTTACCAAGGATTGTGGCGAAACACAAAGTTAGGCCAACAAACCGAGTTACGAGCTAAACCAATTGGAGTCCGCGAATACGAATCACAAAGTCCGTGCTTCAACGTGAGATCAAGCCCCAAGCGCAAAACTAGGCATGGAAATGGGGCGGGGATGGGGCGGGGACCTCAATCCCCATCCCCGTCCCCAATCCCTCATCTACATCCCCGTCCCCATCCCCGTCCCCGCCGGGGAATATGAACACATCCCCATCCCCATCCCCAACGGGGAACGGGGATCCCCAACGGGTAAACGGGGATTTTCTTTTTCGTTTAAGTAAGCTATTTAAATCAAATATATGAGACACCACACATATTTAAATATCACGTATTTCCAATAAACCTAAAATCGAAAGAAACTTAATTTAGTATAAAAAAATCACAACATCATATAATAACTAATAACTTAAAACCAAAAGAAATTCAACCGAACTTGGAAAAAAACTTAACTTCACACGTACCAAAAGATATCGAGTAATATTCAAAACCATATCGAGTAATTGTATTTTGATTGACATAAAAAATACATACTTACATCCAAAAAATAACAATTTTATATTATAAACCTAGTTAGGAAATAAGAAATTATGAATTACCGATTTAGTTTAAATAAACAATATATCTTAAATATTAATTAAAATATATAACGGGGACGGGGCGGGGCGGGGAGTGCGATACCCGTCCCCGTCCCCATCCCCGCTTTGAGACAAACGGGGATCCCCGTCCCCATCCCCATCCCCGGTTTAGCGGGGAATCCCCATCCCCGATCGGGGCGGGTGGACCGGGTTCCCCAACGGGTCGGGGGCCATTTCCATGCCTACGCAAAACCAAGGTATACTCCTTCGCTAGGATCACTATGAACCATGGCTAGTATCCGGCCTCACATAACCGTACCAAGTTGCCCCCGAGGAACAAGTGATCCATAGCTACAATTATGGGGAATGTAACATCCCAATAATACAGTCTACTCCAAAACCTATGGATCCACTAGAAATGGTACGGACTCGTCACAACAACATATGTGACCTACCATAAATAAATATATGGTAACAAGTACATTTTATAAACAAAATGCTACTTTCTGTTCAACTTCTGGTAAGAACGAATACCATTAAAATGAGTTCATAATCATCCTTTTCAAACGACCACATAATGTGCAAGTAAAACATCATTTTACTTTAATAAGGCGGAACCCGTCATTTTGGTCAAATCTGACCGGGAACCCCGAGATTCACCAAAAACTTCATTTATATCAAAATGATTAGAACATAAAATCATATAGTAGAAATACTTTAGATTTCGCAAATAAGATTTTTGACATGTATAAAGTTTGTAAAATGATAGTAGGAACTCACCTCTGTTTCCTTCTTCTTAACGAGCGCTACCTATGATAACACCGAAAGAATCGGTAAGTCGAAATACAGATAAACCTCTCGTTACTTGAATAGGACTCAAAGACACAGAAGCTAACAACTTAACAGAACCTAATCCGGTCAAAGGACAACTCCGGTCTACAACCACACCGGTCGAACGACCTCCGGTCGGGCACAACCCCCCGGTCGAACCATCTCCGGTCGAAGGACACACTGGTCGAACAACACATCGGTCGAACACCTCCCCGGTCCAACACTACCCCGGTCGAACACGCATCCGGTCGAAGGACCATCCGGTCGAATCAACCATTCGGTCGAACGACCATCCGGTCGAATCAACCATCTCCTTGTTCATCAAGAACAGTTCGATGCAGAACCCAGATCCAAATGAGAAATACACAGATCTCAAAATGGAACGGTTTAAAACCTTCACAACGAGATTCTACGCGGCTAAAAGCATTTAGATCAAAGCATTAAGCTAGATTCGTACCTCGATTTGCCCGAAATGATCGACCCTTCAACACTGCCTTTCTCCTGCTCTCTCTCTCTTCTTCCTGACTTCTCAAACATAAAACAGATCAAATGAGATATTTAGAAAATATCTCAGATTTGATCTGTATTTATGTAACCCAAGTTACACTTTGCCCCCTTGAACTTTGGGTAAAGGTCAACTTCTCACCCAATCCCAAAATTCAGGGTGTTACATCTATAAGCTTTGAAGGCCTACAAGTAACAATAGACCACAAAATCATGAATGACACCGAGACAGAATTACCCAAGATAACACTAAAACACAGTAACCCTAATGATAATTAGAATAAAAATATATTGTAACACCCCGATTTCGAAAAGTATCGTTTCAAGTTAATACAGAAATCGGCAATTGAAGGGAAAAATAAGATATTTGATTTTGGGCTTGAATCCTTGATTTTATAGTCTTAAGAGATGAAGGATTCAATTACGAGTCCAACGGTTCATTCCGGAGCGAAAACGTAGCTATAACGAAGAAGTTATGACCAAAACAGTGTTCAGGCATATTTTTCGTAATCTGTAGGGTGCACGGGTCGTGCGTTTTTCTTCACAAAAGGCTCACGAGTTGTGCTCAACATCAGAAGCAACATCACGAGTTAAAAACCTGATTTCATCTTCATTTCATCCAAAACTTCATTTCTTCATATCTTCTTCATCCCAACTCCGATTTCAGTGATTCGAGTTGCCACGGTTTCGTTTTTGAGAGCTCTCTTCAAGGATATAGCATGATATTGAAAGTCTATTGGAGTATACAAGAGTATTTTGTGGTGGTAATCTCATCATTTCTCCTACTTCATCTTCTTCACCAAAGTTTTCTAGGGTTTCATCCACTATTTGTTCTCCCTTTCATAGATTGGAGGTTTGTAACCATTTTGGTGAACTAGAGGTGTTTTGATTGGTGGATTCAAGCTTGGGTTAGGGTAATTTTCTATTCTCTTCATTTATGGAAGTTAAGGATTCGGTATCAGTTGGGAAACGATTCTTTGTGGTTGATTATGATTATTTATGGTGGAATATGTATATTTATGATTGGAACCTTGTGGATCTAGGTTTTGGAAGATTTGGTTTGAAAAATCAAGTTCTTCAAGTAAATCTCTAAGTGGGTAAAATCTAGATTTAGCCTAAATCTAGCAAGGTGAGTTCAAGTTGATTTGCGAAAATGGTGTACATGCCAAAATGTTTATTTTAAAGTGTTTTACATGAAATGGTTAACTGATGATATGTTTTGAGTATTTTGAAGTAAATATGTTTTACTTGGTTATTTGTCAAAGTGTGAGTATTTTGATAAGTTTTCATATTTGGTAAACTTGGGTTGTGCTAACCTCTTAAAATGCTTATATTGAGTTTTGAACGTTTCAACAACTAAATAGCATGAATCACGTATTCTTGGTGATTTTGTACAAGAAAGATCTATTTTATGAGTTATACATCTTTGACGATTTTGTACAAATAAAGTCTATTTCATGTTATATGCATTTTGGGGTAGCATTCATAAACCCTTTGGAAAATCGTTGGTCCCATTATGTGTTGAGTTTTGGGTTACTCTCGTCTTTGAGGTATGTGTCTTCGTAAACGTTGTTTAAAGACATTTCATTATTTGGGGAACCGATAATTGTTGGTCAAATGGATTTCGAGCATTTTAGCTCGGTGTTGGCTTAAAAGAGTCTCTGGTTTTAATGGATCGATGTAAAGTCCAATTTATGATTTACATCTTAATGCATTTTATTGCAGATTTATAATCATTACAGGCTCGAGTGCTTTTGTCATTCATGAGTAGTTGTGTATTTTTAGACTGTGTTGCATTGGATCCATAGGCACGTAAGTCAGTCTTATTTGATGGTCAATTGGGTGGCACGGGGTTGGACTTCGGGACTCATGTTTTATGACCAAAACTTGACAAGTAGGCATTAGGAGGATGTAGTCTTGGGCGCCACTGTGTGGGTGTGTGCCTAGACCTCCGTCGTCGGGGAATTTCCTCACTTGTAGTCCCCGGGTGTGCCGGGCCTTTCGGGTGTCTTTTTGGCATCAAGGTACCCCATCTCTTTTGGTGAAACTTGTCAAGGATTCGTAGGGACACTTGGGCTTTCATGTCGTTAGATGTCATGCGATTAACGTTGTATGAGTGGCATACTTTTGTGTTCCTCCACTCTCAACGGATGCGGGTATCCCCCGCTGTCGGCCTGAGTATTTTGGATATTTAAGTGTCCTTGCTTAAATGTTTGGATTTCATTCCATTTTATGGTCGTGTGAGTATTAAGTTTCAGTTCCATACTTTCGATGACATATCATACTTATATGGTTTGTTCTCCTTTATTTATGGGTCGAGTATTACACCCCGCCCGGGTTTTGGTTGTTTTGGGGATATGAAGTGTCATTCTCGTTTTCACAAATTGGGTGTCAAATTATAATCCCGTTTTGGGTGAGTTATGAGTTGCATCGTTTTATAAAGAATGTTTGTTTTGGAGCATTGTCTTTAAAGATGCAAATTATTGGAAAATGATTCGTTCTTATATGTAAGGCATATCAAATTGAAAGATTATGATTTTAACCGCATTCTTTCTTTTAAACAATTAATTTATATATGTTGAAAACTTTTGAGCTCACTAGGCGTTAAACCTAACCTTTTTATTTGTCGGCATGTGCATCAGGTTCCAGATGGGGTTTCGGTTCTAGCAGTCCTATGAAGAGATGTGCTTAGTTATTCACAAGTGTAAGTATTTGGTGAAGTCTTCCGCAGTTGGAGATAGTGACCATTATTGGGTTTTAGTAACACCGTCCTTATTATAGACTGTATGTAAGGAATGAATGTGTATATTGGGGTTAAATCTCAAATTGTGATTGTAGATGAATCATTTATTGATGTATTTAGAAAATTTTAATAAAATGTTATCTTCAGATTTAAGGGTGTTACATATATCGTTAAGGTGCCAACTTCAAAAAGTTCCAAGAGCTCTTTCTTTGATATATTCCATTTGTTCTTTCTAATGTTAAATGAACTCAAATGTCAAAAGATCGATTCACTTTAACAGCATTGATCACAAGCTAGAAGCCACATATCATATAGAAAAATTGCACACTATAATTTATATACCCATTTTCGTAGATTCCTGTCCAACACTCCTACTCAAAGGCCTTTCAAACTTAAGATTGTGGCAATGAAGATCCCCAAACTACCACCATAAACCAACACATCAAATTATCCACTTCTTCTCTAGGATATATCATATTGGCTAAACAAACCTGGGCTATTCATGACAACTTTTTTGGGTTCTTGAACAACTACAGTTCACAAATATTTCAATTTCATATAAATCACAACCTTGTTCCAATTTGACTTGCAATTCCATAAAGAGGAATCTGAGAACATAGTCCAAATTTGTAGAAAAAAACATCGAGAAAAGACACTCTGAGCAGTAAAAAGAATGAACTCGTATTATTCTCTTAATTTGGCTGGGAATAATACAGTCTTGTTAAAAATTGATGAAGTATTGGCTAAAATAAAAGAAGGAATTTTTACTCTTTGTCCCACATCGGTGGAGTGAAGGAAGGTGAAGTAGATTTCATTCCTATAAAAGGAGTCCAAGGCTTTGTTTCAAAGTGCCCCAATCAAATATATATATTTTAAGTATTTGATTCTTTCTTTCTAGTTCTCTTGTTTTAGAGTGTATAAAGTGGTGAGTTAAATCTTTGGAGAGTATGGGTGTATTTGGGGGGTTGGCTTGAGAGATTGGTCTATATGATTGTATAAATTTGTCGTATAGTGGAGTTTTCTCTCTGGAGGCCCGTGGTTTTTCTCCGGTTTTGGAGTTTCCATGTATATTCTTGTGTTCATTTCTTTTTCATTTTTATAGGGCAGTGTTTGTTGGGAATCTCTGAGACCATTTTCCCAACAAGTGGTATCAGAGCCCTAGGTTTGGGGGGGTCTCGGTTTTTTAGAGGTTCGTCGTATGCTCTATGGTCGCAGCTTTTTCTGATCTTCTGCATCAGAAAACGAATTTTCTATTGGTTATTTTATGTAAGATAGAATTGTGTATGGGCCGGGAATGCGTGTATGTCTAGGGAAGGTTCCGGCTAAGGAAAGACTTGGTACTTAAGCGTGTCCATTGTTACCCACCTCTCTTTCCTGGTATCCTTTGTTAGGCATACTACTCATTGGCTAGTTACATTTTTCTAGTATACAAAATACGGTTGTGAGACACGGTTAGGATGTCAAAGTTCAGCCCTATGAGGTTTGATGTTGAGAAATTCGATGGAAGGATCAATTTTGGCTTGTGGCAAGTTCAAGTCAAGGATATGTTGATTCAGTCCGGGTTACACAAGGCTTTAAGGGGTAAACCAACCCCTGCTTCTAGCAGCGATCCCGGAAAGTCCAGTACGGTCGATGATGAAGAATGGGATGATATGGATTTGAGAGCAGCAAGTGCAATTCGCTTATGTCTTGCGAAGAATGTTCTTGCAAATGTACACGGGATATCAACGGCAAGGAGCTCTGGGAGAAGCTTGAGCAGTTGTATCAAGGCAAAGGCATCTCGAATCGATTGTACCTCAAGGAACACTTTCATACTCTACGTATGAATGGAGATACAAAAATTTCAGATCATCTAAGTGTTCTTAATAATATCGTTTCGGAACTGGAGGCTATTGGAGTGAAGGTTGAAGATGAAGATAAAGCTTTGAGGCTTATATTATCTTTGCCATCTTCTTATGAGCACATGAAACCTATTCTGATATATGGGAAAGAGACCCTGAAGTATGAAGATGTTACTAGCAAACTCTTGTCCGAGGAGAAAAGATTGGAAGGTAGCAGTAGTACTTCATCAGAAGGTACAGTTTTGTTGTGCAGGAACGAGAAGAAGAAGAACTCCAGGAAGAATCCAATTTGCTGGAAGTGTGGACAGTCTGGGCATGTGAGGAGTAATTGTCCAGGTGGAGCAGTCACGGCAAAAGACTCCAACTCAGCTAACGTTATCTTTGTCGTCTCCGATGGAGATGAATTCTTTTGAGATATGATATCCTTATGGTATGTCCGCGCCATGGAGAAGGATGTGTTAGCGGATCCACATGTTTACACATGAGCATTGGTTTGGCAAAGATGCAAGATGTGTGGTGGAAATTGATGTCGATGGTTGATGAACTTCCGGGAAAGCCAAATGGGGAAGTTGTACCATAAAATCTTCAACAAGTTTTCGACATGTGCCGATTTGAAATTCTTAGAACGGGAATGTTCTAAGTGGTGATACTCTTTTATGGTGGAGTATGTTAATTCTCTGATTTGAGAATTATGATTGTCGGTTTAGACAATGTTTCTCTAGATGTGACATCGAATCTTTGTTTTTTTTATTGTAGCCAAGGTGGAGATTGATGAAGTATTGGCTAAACTAAAAGAAGGAAATTTTTACTCTTTGTCCCACATCGGTGGAGTGAAGGAAGGTGAAGTAGATTTCATTCCTATAAAAGGAGTCCAAGGCTTTGTTTCAAAGTGCCCCAATCAAATATATATTTTAAGTATTTGATTCTTTCTTTTTAGTACTCTTGTTTTAGAGTGTAGAAAGTGGTGAGTTAAATCTTTGGAGAGTATGGGTGTATTTGGGGGGTTGTCTCGAGAGATTGGTCTATATGATTGTATAAATTTGTCGTATAGTGGAGTTTTCTCTCTGGAGGCCCGTGGTTTTTCTCCGGTTTTGGAGTTTCCACGTATATTCTTGTGTTCATTTCTTTTTCATTTTTATAGGGCAGTGTTTGTTGGGAATCTCTGAGACCATTTTCTCAACAAAAATAAAATGCAAACAGTAAAAATAATGTGACAACTGAAACACATTTTAGGCCTTGTCTACCATGCAATGGCTGAATGGCATGTAACAGCTACACAAAAAACTAAACGCTTCAACAAGATTAGATGTTTTTATGTTTTCCATTCATTTTTACATCTTACATGTATTTTCATTTGTCTTAATAGCAAGAATTAATCAATAACGAAAACCGATTGGGAACTTTTATCGTCAATCAGTTGGTGTACATAAACCTATGAGTCATTTAGAATTTACACATGGTCCAAATGGAACATCTTTTTTGAGCCATTGGGTCTATCCAAGCTAAAAATGTTGCAATATAATTATATTTTCCTATTTTATTTTATTTTATTTTAGTCTGTAGTTCTTTGTTTTTGTTTTTTTTAACATGAATTACAAATCTTAGTTAATCCAAGGGTGTAGAGCGAGAATTTACCTTTGTTTTTGATATTTGCATTTTTTTGGTTTCTTTATATATATGTTTTGATTTTGTGGGTATTTGTGTTTATATCATATTTTGATGTCTGATTTTGTAGTTTTTTGTCGACTAATTTTGAGCTGAAATTTTGATAAAATAGCAGAAAAATTGAAAGTTTGGATTCTTGACTATATGATTCTTTTTGGTTTTGATTTACAGCAACATGTGATCGAAGCAGTACTCGGTTATCTCGACACCTCAAAACCATCCCTGTTGAAGGTCATCTCCCTTGGCAAAACAATGGCCTCCCTCCTCGCCTTTATCCCCGACGAACAATAGCTCCTCATCGAATGATATATTGAGCCAATCTCACATTGAATTTTTCGACTTTAGAAAGAACGGAGAGATGAAGGGACAAGTTCAAAAAGAAAGTTGGTCGATTTTATATTGAAACCAACGAGCTTTGTTATGAAGGAAGACAATTGAAGAGCTTGGATTTGATCATTTTAATTTGTATATTGGTTTTTTGAACATATGTAATTCGTAATATTATTTGTTATTGGATAAAATTCTAATTAATAAAAAAAATTCATTATAATTTTTTTTGTAAAATATGTTTTTTGGCGAAAGTTTTTCCGACCGACAAATCTGCCAAAATCAGGCGGTAAACATGTTTTTCCGACGGTAAACACGTTTTTCCGATGAATTTTTCCGTCGGTAAAACAGGTATGTCTCGTAGTGTAAGGCAACATATGCAAATATAGTATGTTGTCTAAGTTGATATCTTAGGCAACACATACATAAATCTAATGTTGCCTTAGTGTTTGGTGGGTGCAACATATGTTTTTTTTCACATGCAACATAACCTGTTGTGTGTTGTGTTGCTTAAGGAGGCTGGTTAGGCAACATATGATGTTTGCATATGTTGCCTAAGTTCTTATATAACATTGATATGTTGCCTAAGCCTTAGGCAACAGATAAACCCCTCTTAAGCAACATTTTTCATTTGTTGCCTAAGTGATATTTGGTGTAATGTCTTCATCTTCTCCGAGTTCAAGTCCCTGTAGAAAATTTGTTGAAAATTTAGAGTGGTTGGGGCTTTTAACATATGTATTTTAAAAACGATTAAGAAAAACATGAAACTAACATCTAGCTACCGACCTTTTCTTGTTTTGTCTTTATAAAGGAGTTGAGGTCTTCTTCCCTTGTTAATTCACACCTCCCAGAACTTGTATCTATTACTCTCAGCTCTGGAGTTGCCAAAAATCCCTTCGTGAAAACTCTTATCTCTGGGCATCCAATGATTTCCATGGTATCCAAGGATGGCCATGAAAAATCCTCATTTCCTAAGCAAAATCCCTTGAGACTTGGAAGTTCCTTAAGTGTCAAGGACTTTAGTCGAGGTAACATAATAATCGCGTTCACTAATTTGGCATCACATTCTTGTTCTTCGACATCGACATTGGCTTCCTTCACAATTACCTCTATTTTTTTACATTGATTTATATGTAGCTTTTGGAGTTGCAATAGACTACCAACCATGGAACTAGTAAACACGTGTTCTAAACTTTGGCAATCTTGAATAGACAGTGTTGTTAGGTTTGGAAACTCAAGTACCATCCACGGGTTGTTCTTCCATATATACTTGAGACTATCTAGCTCCAGTAAATGCACGCCCCTTAGGTTTGGAAATTTCACAACAACAGATTGTAGTAACTCACTATCTAGCCCTTTCAATGCTTCAAATATCTCCTCTACAAGATAACAACCCCATACATGAATGCTTTCCAGCTTTTGCAGTTGCAGCAACTCGTTGGACGGAAAAATCTTTTTAATATCCTCATTAAAATACACACTCATTGTGATGAAATTGTGAAAATACCGACACCCTTCTAATGTAACAGGGCACGAGCTTGTACCGTCTAAACATGAGAATGGGTCCTGCAAGGCCAAAAAAGAAACACACAATTAAGGCATATATATGTAGGTATAATCATCAATTCAATTGATCCAACAAACACTTTCTATTTAATATCCGTTTGGTTTGATCTAAAGAATACATAAAAACGAGATAACTTTTTAGAATCCATTATATATAATTAACGATGATAAGTTACTCCAATTAAAAGATTCTGTTGTTAATTGGGTTAAGATTTTTACCTCGATTAAAGAATTAAAGTTAAATATATAGGTAAGGTACCCTTGAAAATGGAAAAAAGTTGATTCAAGGTATTGTCTATAAGTTATAATTAGGGGTGCTCATGTGTTGTGTTGATCGGGTTGAATGCATTTGAATAATCCAACCTAATGTTTGTGCTTTGGAAAATCTCAACTTAACCCAACCCAAACTTATGGGTAGGTCGCATTGGTCGGGTTGATACTTTGGTAAATCAAAATATTCTCCTAACTTGTTTTCTCTAGTCTACTCATTTTTTTTTTCATAATAAACAATTTGGTACAACTTATCCATACTTCTTAAATTTTAAGTACATCACAATCAATTAATTTTCTCAATTTGCATATATATATATGTGTGTGTGTGTGTGTGTGTGCGCTCACAATTATGGAACATATATACAAAGGAGTTATATATAGATGGAGAATATATTGAAAATATATGTATATGAAGAGAGTACGTGATGGTATAATTATCTATGTATATATTAATAGAGACTCAACAATTATATTAATTCCAAGTAATAAAATGATATCGGGTTCATCAGGTTGGGTCGGGTTCAAATAACGTTTGAAGATTTTACAACTCGATTAGACATCGGATTGAGTTATTTATCATTGGGTTGATCGGGATTTTTAGCACTCCTCGTTACAATAGACAACCTAAACTTTTAGACAGTAGTAGCAATGTGTTTAATACCTTTACTTGGGATGATTTTTTAATTAGATGATGCGGAAAAAGAAAAACATACCTGAAAGTGAAAGTTGTCAAAGCCACATTCAAGACTAAGTTTGCCTAAGTTTGTGTATATGTACTTGAGCTTCGGAGCTATCAAGTGACCAGATGCGAACACCACCATTTGTGAGCAATTATAAATGTTAACGTCCTCCAATGATGGCAACCTGAACTCATTCGTCCCCAAGAAGAAACCCACGAGGTTGGGTAGATCTTTTAGTTGAATGGACTTCAGACGAGGAAAGACCACAACCTTAGCTGATGTCATCATTTGCTCTCCATGTTCTTCCTTCACAATCACTTTCATTGTCTTGCATTCCCCTATGCTTAACTCTTGCAGTTGCATGAGACTTTCAAGTGTGGAAAATACGAATACATGTTCCAAACGATCACAACCATTGATCTTCAATGTCTTTAGGTTGGACAGTTGAGGCACATCAATATATTTTAGTCTTCGAATTGCGAGTGTGGTATTTGTACTAGAGCAACCATTATTAGAATTGATCCCTCGAGTTTCAAATACCTCCACCAGCGATTTGCAATATGATATTGAAAGCCTTTCAAGCTTTTGCATTTGTCCTACAGCATAAGACGGGATCACACTTGACAATGCATCACACATCCATATACTTATATCCCTAAAGTATTGGCATAAGCACCAGCAGGGAACAACATCCTCTTGAGAAAACTGCAGAAAATAACTATTTTAAATGTCGTGATTTATTAAAGAGATAATATGTGACGTATATATGTCTCTACATTACATCCTTAAATTCTTGAAGGTTCAAAAACCATTTGTTTAAATACGTACATTATCTATTGCTCTTGATCGTTAATGATGAGTTTGTTTTCGGATAAGACATGTATATGATGTGTGTGTGTTAATGTGTATGAGTGTGGGTGAGATGTGGGTTTAACCTCAATTCTGTGTGTATGTGTGTTCTGTGTTGATGGAGAGGGAGGAAGGGAAGGGGGAGGGAAACCAACAGGAAGTAAAGGGGGAAAATTGACGGAGATGGAGGTAATTAAATTGACGGGTTTCACGGAGAAGACACATTATATTCATCTAGGTATGTAATATCAAATGAGAATTGGGTCAAAATAATAATTAAAAAAAAACTTAACCAATTTATATATGTGATTTTACATGGGACTAAGGAACATGATCAATGTAAGGGTGAACGGACGAAGTTGCCTGAATCACATGAGATTTGGCCGTTATTGTGCTCTTTTATTTCGTTACTATTCTTGTATAAATATAGTTTTACATTTTTATTTGGAAAAAAACAAAAAGATGGTAAAAAGACAAAAATGCCCTCTGAATTAACTGAGTTAAAATATTTCGTTAGCGAGAGTAGGAGTGTTCATTGGGCAGGTTCGGGTGGACAAACCAAAAATCCGATCGGATTTCGGATATAAAAACCAAGCCCTGAATTTTAGGTTAGGTTTTAGATTTCTGATTGCTTCAGGTTGGGTTCAGATTGGGGTCGTTCGGGTTCGAGTATAGCATTCAATCAACTGATAAGATTGATGAAATCAATAGCAGGTTTAAAAATTAGAAAAGAGTACGGTCGATTAGGATTTAAGATTTTCCAAAGATAATTAGATAAATAAGTATATTTATATATATATAATATATATATATATATATATATATATATATTCGTTTTTGGATGGGTCGGATGGCCAAAAACAATACCTAACCCGAACCCAAATATCCCTCCAAAAGTTGAAATTCAGTGCGTTCAGGTTATACAAAACACCTCATTTTCGGTTTGGGCTCAGTTCGGGTTTTAGGACCACTCGGGTTTTACACACCTCTAAGCGAGAGGGACTCGAAGTTTGCGTTTTTGCATACCACCAAAGTGTAATAAATGCGTTTAAAGGGACCTTAATAATAACAACCTATAAATCCCGGGACCAAGAATGTAATGCACTCTAAAATGTATTAATTTTTACTAGTAAAAATATGAACGGTTCAGAATAAAACTATAGAAAATAAAATATATAATGCAATGTTTTAAGACACAAAATGTATTTGTGATGCGTAGTAATAAGAAGCTTAATCATTTGAAAACCCTAAAAAGTGTAAAATCTATAAGATTCATTGTTGTTCACTCATTTGATTTAATTAAGTAAACATAAAAGGTTAATTTAAGGGGTGTTTGGGATTGCTTATTTAAAACAACTTATGCTTATTTCAAAAAGTGTTTATCAACTTATGCGGTGTCAAATCGAAATTTTTAAAAAAGTGTTTGTATTAGCTTATTATGGTATCAAAACGTAATAATCTAATAAGTTGTTATTTAAAGGTGTTTGAGATTGCTTATATATATAAAATAACCAAAAAAGTCATAAGTACTTTTCAAATAAGTTGATAAGTTAAAACCAAATGACTTATCAAAAAGTGTTTTTCAACGGTTTGGCACCGTTATAAGCCATTTTAATTTTTCCTCATCCAAACACTCAAAAGTTCCTATCTCCGGTGTTAAATCGCAATAAGCTAAAAATCACATCAAATAAGCAAATCCAAACACCCCCTTAATAGTGTAATAATCAATGACAACTAATCATATATTTTTTAGAAAAGTCAATTATTGTTAAAGCATCTCCAACAACATTGTTAAAATTTCTCTAAAATAGAGAATGAAAAGTCAAAATCTCTAAAAATATTTTCTTCTAACTTCAACAGTTTTTCTATTTTAGAGAATCAATCACTATTTATATTATTAAAATAATATTTTCTCTCTCCTGTTTAGATATTAAAATAATATATCCTCTCTCCTGAAATGAAAGGGTTGTTCTTCTCTTAATTTTGGTGGAAAATCATTAAAATAATACTTTATCTCTCATGTTTAGAGATTATAGAGAATTCTCTATATTTAGAGTTTTTTTTAAGTTTTTTTATTTTAGCAAACCATATAGCATTGCTGTTGGAGATAAATAGCAAAGCAAAAGTCATTTTTTTTTCTATTTTAGCAATGCTGTTGGAGATGCTCTCATCTCCAACATCATTGCTAATTTTTTTCTAAAATAGAGAATGGAAAGTCAAAATCTTAAAAACATTTTTCTTCTAGGTCCAATAGCTTTTCTATTTTAGAGAATTAATCATTATTTATATTATTATAATATTCCATAATTTATCATCCCAATACACTTTTTAAAAAAAAACTTAAAATAAAATGTTAAAAATTGAATCTTATTGGTTGGATTGCATAAAATAATATTTTTTCTCTCCAATTTATAAATTATAGAGAATACACTATATTTAAAGATTTTTTGATTTTTCTCTATTTTAGCAAACCATGTAGCAAATCTGTTGGAGAGGAATAACAAAGAAAAAAAACCAAAATTTTCTATGTTGGGAACTGAAGAAAAGCTTAATACTGCTAGGTATTACTACTGCCAGAGAAATTCAAGTTTAATACTGCTAGGTATTACTACTTCTAGTAGAATTAATGCTACTAGTCAAAGTTAGTGCTGCTTGAACAAAGTTAGTACTGCTTAGCTAGTTAGTACTGTTAGAGGTTAGTGTTGCTTAGTAGTTAATACTGCCAAGTTTGAGTTAATACTTCCAAGGTGATTAGTGTTGCTTATGAGATGGAGATCCGAATTACAAGAATGACAGCTGGATAGACTGAAGATATTCATGGAAGATATTCTGAAGATATTTTATTAATTGTAATTATCTTTTGTTCAGTATATGTATAGAATTGTTTTAGAATAGTTAATATATAGTTTCTAAGTTTTTATTTTAGAGAGAGAATCAAACTCAAGGCATAGTTCCTAATTCTAGTGAAGTAGAATTCGTCTTGAAAGAATCTGTTCTTCAAGATTGAGGTTGTGTGTGTAATCTTGTGATTTAAAGCATTCAATACAAGTTTACAAGTTATTCATCATATTTACTGTTTGTTTACTGTTTCATTGAATATCAAAGTGTTATTCCGCAAACTCCTTTGATATTAGTTTCTGAGTATTTATAATTCTTGTTGAGAATTCGATCCTGACAAGTGGTATCAGAGCATGTTCTCTCAGAAACATCTATTCATTCATCATGGAAAACTTTGCAGAATCAAACAGTACTCTTGTTTCTAAGGTCCCAATGCTCAAACCCAGTGAGTTTGACATGTGGAAGATCAGAATCAGGCAATACATTCTTCTCACAGACTACTCAATGTGGGACATCATTGAGAATGGACCCTCTGAAACAGGAAAGATTGGACCAGATGGGAAAAGACCTCCACCAAAGACAGATGGTGAGAGGAAGATCAGACAGACAGAGATGAAGGTCTTAAGCACTCTGCTCTTGGCCATCCCAAATGAATATCAGCATCAATTTTGCAACTGCACTGATGCTCAGATTCTCTGGAATGCTCTAGAGAAAAGATTTGTTGGAACTAAAAGCATCAAAAGAAATCAAAGAGATGTTCTGAAGCAGCAGTATGAGAACTTCACTTCTTCAAAGAATGAGTCAATGACTCAAAGTTTTGACAGATTCAACAAGCTTATTGGTGAACTGGCTACTGTTGGAGTGAAGATGGAGCAAGATGATATCAACAGGAAGTTCCTCAGATCTCTTGGAGATGAATGGACTATGTACACTATCTCATATAGACAGAGTGACAATTTGGAAGAGAAGGAACTTGATGATCTATATAATGATCTAAGAGTTTTTGAATCTGAGGTAGAAGCCAAGAAAAAGCCCACTGGATACATTCACAATGTTGCACTTCTATCAGCATTTACTGATACTGTTACCAACCCTGAAGCAGTTAGTGCTGCCAGTGGAGTGAATTCAGAAAAAGGCACTGAAACTATCTTTGAAGCCTTTTTATCCAGTCACAGCAACAACTCTTTGATTAATGATGATCTGGAACAACTTCACCCTGATGATCTGGAGGAAATGGACATTAAATGGCAGATAGCCATGTTATCTATGAGGGTAAAGAAGTTTATTAAAAGAACTGTGAGGAACAACTTCTCTCAAAGAAGAGAAGATGGAGCTGGTTTTGACAAAACAAAGGTGGAATGTTACAAGTGCCACATGAAGGGACACTTTGCTAAAGAGTGCAGAAGTGGTGTGCCAAACAACAACCACCAACAAGCCCAGAATGGTGGTTTCAATCAAAACAAGAACTCTGCTCAAGCCCTTGTTTCTCAACAAGGAATGGGATTTGACTGGAGTGACCAGGCTGAGGAAGCCATTCAGAACCAAGCTCTTATGGCAGAAGTGTCTGATCTCCCTTCTGAGGTAATTTCTAATCTTTGCACTAAATCTTGCATAGACACTGTCAAAAGGTACATGGATCATAACCAAAGCATGTGTGATGACCTCAAAAGATTAGAAAAGGACAGAAGAGATTATGTGTTGATAGTGGAGAGATTTGAAGAACAAATCAAAGGCTTTCAAGCCAATGAACTTCAACACTCTTATGACACAAACTACTGGAAGTGGGAAAAGAATGAGTTAGAGACCAACATGTCTAAGTCCAAAGAAGAGAATGATAGGTTGAAAGAAGAATTAGATAAGGTGAAGCTTGATATAGAAAAGTTTTCATATGCTTCAAAAGCAATGGATTCTCTTCTAAAGGCTCAGATTCATGATAAGATGAAGCCTGGTGTTGGATACAACAACACACCCCCTCCTTACAACAACAACTATATCTCTCCTACATCAGATCTGTTAGAGACCAAGGAGAAAAAGGACTTGTCTGATAAAGCTTTTGAGATAGATCCTTTGGATGAGGTAGTTGTTAAGGATATGACTGAGAAAGAAGCCAGTAAGAAGAGGAACAATGATGTGAGTAAAGAGATACCCTTAGAAAACAACATTGTTACCAATGAGGGTGGTGGAAGGATCTGGGTCAAGTCTAAAGAGATAGAGAAGACCAAAGGAAAGGCTAACAAGGTCCATTACAAACAGACCACGGTTGTGAACCCTAGCCCTTGTAAACAGTGTGCTTGCAATAAATCTGAGAGCCCAAATTCTGGTACAAAGAGAGGTAATCAAATAAACTGGAATAATCAATGGGCTCAGAAATAAGGAGTTGATCTGAGTAAGATAATCAGACCAAAACCTTGTTTCATATGTGGCAAGCTAAATCATTTGGCTAAGTATTGTTTCTTTAATCCTATTAACCAAAGGATGAACTTATAAAGATTTGTGCAAAAACCTGTTGGTTATAGGAAGGCTGGAAAGAAACATGTGGCTAAGAAATCTATTGAAACCAAAGGCCACATGAAGAAAAAGTTTTTAAAAGAGAGTATTAAAATGTGGGTGCCTAGAAGCACTAAAACTGTTAGTACTGCTACATCAAATAGTACTGCTGACAGGGATAGTGCTGCCAGTAGCAATACTGCTACTAACAGTGTTAGTACTTCTGAGAATTTTAATGCTTCTAACACTGTTAGTACTTCTTCAAAGGTTACTACTTCTAACACAGTTACTGTTGCTAAAACAGTTAATACTTCTAACAAGGTTAGTACTGCTAAGCATGCAAGTGTTGCTAATGTAGTTAGTTCTTCTAAAAACAGTACTGCTTCTAGCAAATATGCATCCAAACCTATTATTGTAACAAAGTACTCCAGTAATGAGGAGTCAAAGTTTAAAAATCTTGTCAAGAAAGAATGTAAATATTTTGATGAGAAAGGGGTACCCAAGACCACTTTGGCTTGGGTTCCTAATCCATACTAACTGATTTATCATATGTGCAGGGCAACCAACAGCTCAAGGGGAAGAGCATATGGCATGTGGATAGTGGTTGCTCTAGGCACATGACAGGCAACATGTCATGCCTTTAGGATTTCAATCCTATCAATGGAGGACATGTTGCATTTGGAGACAATCTCACAGGTGGTAAAATAAGTGGAAAAGGTAATGTTACAAAAGGTAAGATGACATTTGAGAATGTCTACTATGTTGATCAGCTAAAGTACAACCTGTTAAGTGTATCACAGGTTTGTGACAAACAACATAGTATATTATTTACTAATACAGAATGTATGATCCTTGCTCCAGGGTTCAAGGTAGTTGATGAAAGCATGATACTACTTAGAACTCCAAGAAAGGACAATGTGTATTGTCTAGATATGGACAATGTTTCAAGTGATTCATCCCTGAACTGTCTTGTTTCAAAAGCTTCTGTGGATGAATCCTCTCTTTGGCACAGAAGGATGTGTCACATAAATTTCAAGACAATGAACAAACTTGTTAAAAACAATCTTGTAAGAGGTTTACCATCAAAAGTCCTTTCATGTGATGATCATTGTGTTGCTTGTCTTAAAGGCAAACAGCACAAAACTTCTCATAAGACCAAAGAGTTAAATTCAATTTCTTCTTGCCTCCAGTTATTACATATGGATATGTTTGGCCCTACAAATGTGATGAGCATAGGGAAGAAATCATACTGCTTAGTTATTGTTGATGATTACTCTAGATTTACTTGGGTATATTTTCTAAGGACTAAGGATGAGACAAGTGGACTGATCAAATCCTTTATTCTAAGAATTGAAAACCAGACTAATCAAAAAGTAAAAGTCATTAGGTCTGATAATGGAACTGAATTTAAAAATATTGACCTAAACACCTTTTGTGAAGAAAAAGGAATTGAGAGACAATATAGTGCTCCTAGGACTCCACAACAAAATGGTGTTGCTAAGAGAAGGAATAGGACACTAATAGAGGCTGCTAGATCTCTGTTGGCTGATTCTAGATTGCCAATTACTTTATGGGCTGAAGCAGTTAATACTGCCTGTTATGTCCAAAACAGAGTACTAATAGTCAAACCAAAGAACAAGACCCCATATGAGCTTTTAAATAAAAGAAAACCCTTTATTGGATTTTTCAAACCTTTTGGGTGTCCTTGTACAATTCTCAATACCAAATCTCACTTAGGTAAGTTTGATAGCAAGGCAGATGATGGATTTCTTGTTGGTTACTCATCTCAGAGTAAGGCCTAGAGAGTTTTTAATTCTTCTTCTAGAATAATTGAAGAAAGTGACAATGTCAAATGCAATGAGAACACACCAAATCCTATTGGGTCTGGTCCTCAGTGGCTATTTGACATTGATTCACTAACTAACTCTTTTGGTTTAAGTAGTAATGAGTATGCAGGTTCAGGAAATGGAGGATCAGGGACTTCACAAGTTTAAGAAAGTATATCTCAGTCTGTGATTTTTCCCATACCTAAAGTAAATCCTGTTGAAGACTGTGAAAAGGAGCCATCTACTAAATCAAATCAGAGTGAAGAAGAAAGGAGAGATGAGGAGACTCAAGCAAATAAAGAACCTGAAGTAGCTGCTGAAATCACCTCAGTTGAGTTGAATGATTCCAATCTAGAGGTGGAACTCAATGAAGAACCTAGTCATCAATCAAGAACTCAAAAGAATCATCCTCCTCAGCTGGTAATAGGGGATATCTCTTCTCCTATGATGACTAGACATCAAAGCAGGCTGCAAGATATGCAAGATCAACAGCATACAGTGCTTTCTTGTTTTCTATCCCAACTTGAGCCTAAGAAGGCTCATGATGCTATGAAAGAGTCCAGCTGGATAAAAGCTATGCAAGAAGAGTTGCTACAATTCAAGATGCAAGATGTTTGGGATCTAGTAGACCTTCCTAAAGGTCAAAGAGCTATAGGCACAAAATGGGTCTTCAGGAATAAGAGAGATGAAAGAGGGATATTAATAAAGAACAAAGCAAGATTGGTAGCACAAGGGTATACACAAGAAAAAGGAATAGATTATGAAGAAGTATTTGCACCAGTGGCTAGGATAGAAGCAATCAGATTGTTCCTGGCCTATGCTTCTTATATGAAGTTCAAAGTCTACCAAATGGATGTAAAAAGTGCATTTCTATATGGCTCAATTGAAGAAGAGGTATATGTTTGTCAACCACCAGGGTTTGAAAACCCAAGCTATCCAGACAGAGTATACAAATTGAAGAAAGCACTTTATGGACTGCATCAAGCACCAAGGGCATGGTATGACACTCTGTCATCCTATCTTTTGGAAAATGGTTTTGAAAGAGGAGTCATTGATAAGACTCTATTCATCAAGAGAAAGAAGAAGGACATCTTGCTGGTCCAAATCTATGTGGATGAAATCATCTTTGGATCCACAAGAGAAAGTATGTGCAGGGAGTTTGAGGAACTAATGCATCAAAGATTCAAAATGAGTTCCATGGGGGAACTTACCTTTTTCCTTGGACTCCAAGTCCAACAGAAGTCAGATGGTATTTTTATAAGTCAATCCAAGTATGTGCAGGACATTCTAACCAAGTTTGGATTCTCAGATTCAAAGCTTGCCAGCACACCTATGGAGACACATAAACAGATAACATCAGATCTTGAGGGGGAGGATATGGATGTGCATCACTATAGATCCATGATTGGCTCTCTCATGTACCTTACAGCCTCTAGGCCAGATATAATGTTTCCAGCCTGTGTGTGTGCAAGATTTCAAGTTAGGCCAAAGCAATCACACTATCAAGCTGTTAAAAGGATATTCAGATATCTCAAAGGGCAACCTAGATTGGGACTTTGGTATCCTCATGACTCATCATTTGACCTACTTGCATACTCAGACAGTGACCTAGGTGGAGCAAACTTGGACAGAAAATCTACTTCTGGAGGATGACAGTTTTTGGGTGCAAGACTAGTTTCATGGCAGTGCAAGAAACAAATCACAGTGTCCACATCTACAACAGAAGCAGAGTACATAGCAGCTGCAAGTTGTTGTTCTCAAGTGTTGTGGATTCAGAATCAAATGTTGGACTTTGGGGTAACCTTTCTACACACTCCAATCTTTATTGATAATAGCAGTGCTATTAGCATTGTTAACAATCCTGTCAAGCACTCAAAGACAAAGCACACTGAGATCAGGTATCACTTTATAAGAGACTGCAATGAAAAGAAACTTATTCAAGTTGTAAAAGTTCATACTGATAACCAGTTTGCTGATCTATTCACCAAAGCCTTTGATGTGGGTAGATTCACTTTCTTGGTAACAAGTGTGGGAATGATCAACTCTGAATAAGCCCCTTCCTAAAAGTGGTTCACTACTTGTATATAGTTTATTCTTGGTGTTACTAACTGTCTTTCTCAGGAAATGTATTGCAGTACTCAGTTTTTCACAAGCTTAACAGTGTAAGTATGGTTAATACTGCCAGAACAGTATTAGTACTGCCAGTACAGTATTAATACTGCCAGTACAGTATTAATACTGCCAGTGCACAGTTAATACTGCTAGTAGATAATACTGCTCTCAGTTAATACTGCTAGTTAGTTAATACTGCTAGTGGTTAATACTGCTCTCAGTTAATACTGCTAGTTAGTTAATACTGCTAGTGGTTAATACTGCTCTCAGTTAATACTGCTAGTTAGTTGATACTGCTAGTGGTTAATACTGCTCTCAGTTAATACTGCTCTCTGTTAATACTGCTTTCACTATTTTTCCAAGGTTAATACTGCTTTTAATCCGAATACTATAAATACCCTTTGCCCGCATAAAAAGTTCATAACGACTCTTTGCATACTGTTCACTTGCGCTCTAACCTTTTTCTCTCAAGTACCAAGTTTTCAGACAAGAACACTCAAGCTCAATGGCATCCATGGCTTTCATTGACGAGCACAATGAAATCGCGATGCTCCAAAAGCCGAAACAAGCTGAAGGTTTTCACCAGATAGTCGACTTTCTGAAGTCCAGCCATATCGCTCATCCTCTCACTGTGTCTCCTACCATCTTCATAGAGCATCAGAGGCAATTCTGGGCCAATGCCACCATCGTTACTGAAGATGGTGTCCAAATGATCAAGACAAGGGTGTGTGACAAACCCTTTACAGTTACTGAGGAGACTATTTGCATCTGTCTACGTCTAGACGATGCTTCAGGTATTTCTTCTATCCCAAATGAGGATTTGTTTTCAAACCTCACCATAATGGGGTATGAAGGCCCATTGGGGATTTTCAAGTTTTTCAAAGCTAAGTTTTCACCCCAATGGAGGTTCTTTGTTCATACCTTGATGCATTGTATTTCTAAGAAAACAACTGGCTGGAGCCAATTTAGCAGTCCAATTGCCTATGCATTGGTATGTTTATCCACTGCTAGAAAATACAACTTTTCTCAAATGATCTTCAATGATCTTGTCTCAAATCTGGACAACAAGAAGAGTTTCTTCATGTATCCCAGGTTTGTACAGGCAGTTATCACTAATGAATTGACGGATATACCTCATTTTGATGGGTATATGTACCTAAACCCCCTAAAGGCAAGGTTTTCTCAAACATGAGAAGATCTGCTGGGGACTCGAAATGAGTTGACACCCCATTGTTCTCCACAATGATGGTGGTGTCCCACACTGATGAAGGTATGGCAGCAGGGTCAAAGCCCTCCTCAGACCATCCCACTACTAGCCAATCCCAACCTTCCCACTCTATATCTATTCCCCAGTCTCTACTTCAAAAGCCCACTTCTCCAATTACCCAAACTTATACAAGGAAACAGGTAAAGAAGGCTCCTTCCCTTCTTGTACCTTCACCCACTCAACCTTTAAGCCCTCTAAGGGAGAATTCTCCTTTAGAGAATATCCAAAGGGAAACCAATATGGTGTCTCCCAACACTCAGGAGGTGCTCTCTAAGGAGATGGAAGAGCATATGGGTGAGAAGGCTGCCACTACTTCTGCTAGCACAGAGGAGGTCAGTGGTAACATACATAAGACCTTCCCCATGGCAACTTTGGGTGAGCAATCATCCAAAGGTCCTAGGTGCCAAGAAACCAAGGGGGTGGATAGTGCTTCTGCTAGGCAGAAGACTTCCACTACAAAAAGATCCAATGATCTTTCAAAAGAGGGTAACACTTCTGGAGAAGGTGAGGACAGATATAACTATTATGAATTGATGGAAACATGGATGTACTCAAATAGGGCAAAGATATAGAAGAGATTAAACTCATAGTTCTGTCACAACAAGAACAAATCATCAAATTGAAGCAAATGGTAAGGAAACTGATTCTGCAAAGGAAGAAGAAACAATTTGTACTCAGAAGGAGGAAACCAGTGACTGATGCTCCCAAAAAGGGGGAGTCAGAAGTCGATGCCAAAGCTAAGGGGGAGCAAGAGGAAAAACATGATGTTGAGGGGGAGAATGAGCAAGCAGCAGAAACCATTAATACTGCCAGTTCAAGTAAAGCAGCAGAAATGGTTAATACTGCTGAGCTGAAAGAAGCAGTAGAAACAGTAAAAGAGGTCCTTACAGAGCTTGAGATTGCAGAAACACTCATCAAAGCCAAACATGATACTCCCAAGGTCACCTCAAAGGCCAAAGGAGTTGTCATAAAAGAAAGAGGTGATGCAGCAAAGAACTCTAGCATTGAGAAGGTGATGGGTAAAGAGAAAGGTAAGGCAAAGCTAGTTGAATCTGATAAACCAATGAAAAAGCAGAAGCTGATTGAATCAGATGAAGCTCTAGCTAGGAAGATACAGGTTGAGCTTGAAGAAGCAGAAACCATGCAAGTGCAAAAGGATAGAGAGATAGCTAAAGCAATGGCTGCAGAGTTAAACAAAGCCTATCAACAAAGCTTAGCAACAGAACAAGCCAAGCAGAAAGCCACATCTTTGAGGAAGCCTACTAAGATCAAAATGGCTGCAAGGAAAAGACAACCTTCAAAGACATACCTGGGTGCTCAAGAGAGAAAGAAAATGATTACTTTTCTCAAGGGTGCAGTAGGTGTCAAGGTAGAGATGTTTTCAAAAATGTCTTTTGAGAAGCTCAAGAAGATGTATGATGCTGAGATGATAAAGCTTCAAGGGGATGATCTTGCAAGGGTTGAAATGGAGAAAAGAATGAAAGAAATCAATGATTTCTTACAAAAACCATTCCCTGATGAGCAAGAAACTCCAGAGAAGGAAACAACAATTGGTGAAAGTCTAAGGACTTTAAAAACAACAAAGATGATTGCCAGGAGAAAGCCTACAAAGAATCCTAGATTAGTGGAAGAAGAGGTCGAAAAGGTTGCTGAAGAAGAAGAGGCACCTGAGTCATCTACAATGAAAGAACCTGCAAGTACTGAGGATGTCAAGATGTACATGGTTGTGATGGAAAAAGTGCCTGAACCAATTGCAGTAGAACCTGTAGGAGTTAAACCTCCTGAAGTCATTCACTGGGATGTTTTGGAAGTAGATGGCAAGGAGTATATCAGACTGAAGAGAAAAGATGAAAAGTATGAAGTCTACAGTACTTGGGCTAAAATTGTCAGAACATGCTCAAGATAAGATATTGAAGAAATGTTTGATATAGGGATGAAGTTGTACACAGATAAGTTGAAATCTCCAGGGATTTCAATTACAAAACTGGTAATGGAGTATCTGTGTATCATGTTCAAACCTGATGAAGTGGAGGAGATCATAAGGAGTATCTTTCAAGCAGTTACCGATTGGACTTTGTATGAAACTAGTGGAGTATATTCTGTGACTTTGGATAGAAATCACATTGAATACTTCCTAGTGGATAAAGTATACAACCATAGCAGATTGAAACTTCATTTAATGTTGAAGAAGAAGCTTGGATGTGTTGAAAATTCAAAAATGGCTAAGTATTTGATCCAAAGAACAATTAATCAGAGTTTGGGGTTGGATGCAAACACTGGAATATAAGCCATGACAGAGTTTTGGGAGCATCTTGAAGAAGATCTGAAGAACTTGACTTATTTTCCTAAAAGTCAAGTTAGGGGGAGATTGTTGGGAACTGAAGAAAAGCTTAAGTGTTTAATGCTGATAGTACAGAATTACTACTGCCAGAGAAATTCAAGTTTAATACTACTAGGTATTACTACTTCTAGTAGAATTAATGCTGCTAGTCAAAGTTAGTGCTGCTTGAACAAAGTTAGTACTGCTTAGCTAGTTAGTACTGCTAGAGGTTAGTGCTGCTTAGTAGTTAATACTGCCAAATTTGAGTTAATACTTCCAAGGTGATTAGTGTTGCTTATGAGATGGAGATCCGAATTACAAGAATGACAGTTGGATAGACTGAAGATATTCATGGAAGATATTCTGAAGATATTTTATTAATTGTAATTATCTTTTGTTCAGTATATGTATAGAATTGTTTTAGAATAGTTAATATATAGTTTCTAAGTTTTTATTTTAGAGAGAGAATCAACCTCAAGGCATAGTTCCTAATTCTAGAGAAGTAGAATTCGTCTTGAAAGAATTTGTTCCTCAAGATTGAGGTTGTGTGTGTAATCTTGTGATTTAAAGCATTCAATACAAGTTTATAAGTTATTCATCATATTTATTGTTTGTTTACTGTTTCATTGAATATCAAAGTGTTATTCCGCAAACTTCTTTGATATTAGTTTCTGACTATTTATAATTCTTGTTGAGAATTCGATCCTGACATTCTATTTTAGCAATGATGTTGGAGCATAGCATCTCCAACAACTTCTATAAAATAGAGTATTTAAAAAGTCAAAATCTTTAAAAAAAAGTCAAAATCTTAAAAAAAAATCACCTTTATCTCCAACAGATTCTCTATTTTGGAGATTACACAATTAGTTATATCATTAAAATATTCAATACAACTTGTAAAATATTATTTATCTCTCCTAAACAATTAACTTAAAACAATTCCATTGGTAGAAGGAATAAAAAAATATTTAGTAATCATTTTTGGAGATATCTCAAAATTTGGAGATTTTCATTATCTCTCTCGTATCTCTCGTGCTTTCTCCATTCTGAAAAAGGTTTTGAAGAATCTGTTGGAGCAAAAAATCCACAAAATCCCCATTTTTGAGAAGCTGTTGGAGATGCTTTTATATATTAACTGTATCGCCCTTTTGTTTTCAGACCTCCCCAACCATTCATTTTCATCTGACATCTAGATAGGAAAACCCAATCACTCTAACTACTTTTAGGTTATTTGAAAGTTTCAAATAAACAATAAATATATTGAAATAACATCGTGAATACACTATAATAGTAAGATTGAATAATTAATATAACTAAATTACACTGTGAACACACTGAAACAATAAGGTTTGTATTACTAGGTATATGTTCACATTGTGAACCAGGCGTATCACAATGGTGACACCAACTAAGTGTACACATATGTGAATTTTTATTATATTGTGTACACATAATTAATACCCTGTTAATTGTGCACACTTAATACCGTGCACACTTAATACCTTGTTATTGTGCACATTTATTTGCCAAAATAAATATGATTTTTTATGAAAAATGTGAGATTATTATTGGAGAAAAGATATGAATTTCTAGGGATAGCTAGCGTTTCTTATATGTATATTACTAATAACAATGATTAAGGGTTTAATAATTTAATAGATACAATTGTCTATACAACAATGTAATTTTTTTTTGTTCAAGTATGAAATTAATAAAATTAAACAATAGAAAGTTCAATAACTATTTTTTTGTCTTTTTCGGTTTAAGCTCATGGAAATCATATGTTATTGACAAGCAAAGAATAAAATGGATACTCCAAAAGTAATTATATAAACATACCTCAAATTGATCATGAATGGAGGTAGTTGTATTGGCATCACCAATACGTTTGAGATTTGGTAGGTCTTCAAGGTAGAGAATATCCAAATGAGGAAACAAATTGGTGCTTGTGTTGGTAGATGTAAATGCAGTCATTCCTTCATCTTCATCATCCCTGTTTGAAACAACTTCTTCAATAACATCACATAAGATTATTTGAACACCCTTTAGGTTGGAGAAAAGTTTGGCCATCAGAGGTGAAAACAGGTACTTTATGTTTTTGCATCTTGTAAGGTATATGGTTGTGAGGTTGTGGAATAAGGAAGAGGATTCTTCTGGTTGTTGTTTTTGATGAATTAAGAATTTGTTCCAATTACACTTCCACACATGACTCATACACTCCATGTTCTTCAACTTTAAATCCTTAAGCGGTTGTTGAGTTGTCTCCAATTTTCTACTACTTGTAATGTCTATCTCAAAAACCACATCCACTTGTTTACAATTTTCTATAGAAATTGTATGAAGGTGATGAAGATTGTGGATGAGATAGGATGGAACTACAACATTAGAAATAGTATCACCAACTTTCATTATCTCTTCCTTAGATATGACATTAATCTGCATATGTATTCCAACAACAAACGTGATTATAAAAATAGAAATTGATTTGTGTGTGTGTGTATATATATATATATATATATATATATATTTTTTTTTTTTTTCAAAAAATAAAACAGAAGTTGAAGGTCATGCATACATACCTCTTGCCCTTGGGTAGTCTTAATGATTAGTTCATTCTTTATCCCATTTTC
The DNA here is from genome assembly GCA_023525745.1 of Arctium lappa. Taxonomy (NCBI): domain Eukaryota; kingdom Viridiplantae; phylum Streptophyta; class Magnoliopsida; order Asterales; family Asteraceae; genus Arctium; species Arctium lappa. Next base: position 1,154,345 of record CM042049.1, read on the forward strand.
TCCACCATTACTTATAGCAAGAGTGAATATACTTTTAAACCTCATACAATCTTTTATCTTTAAGTGTTCAACAGCTTGAAGGCCACAACAGATGAGGAGACCAGACTTATTTGCACCTCTTATCCTCCACACTTCTTTTAGCTTCCCTAATCCATGCACATGAATTTTTGTCAAGCAAATACTGGCTTCCTCAATTTCACCAACACGTCCCAAGTCAATGTTAAATATCACCTCAATTGAATTGCAATACTTAACTTCAAGTTCTTCTAGATGATGCAACAACGACATTGGATTGCTCGGAAACAAATTCACAATACTATCACATCTTTCTACTGTAATCACTCTCAATTCCAAAAGCCCAATATCTTCAATATCACTCGGCCATATCTCCGTCAACTTCTCCATCTCTCGTATCTCCAATTTCTTCAACTGAGAAATCAAAACCTGCATAATAATAATAATAATTCAACCTTGTTGAATCCATATACAACTCTATTTCTTCAATTTACTAAGTTTAAAAATTTTTCTTGCGTACCTCTTTGTTCAGCAAAGGTTGCATTGCAGAAACATCACCTAATTTACTGTTGGCATAAATGTTAGTGAAATTTGGAAGGTTATCAAGTATCAACTCCTCCAGTTGCGGTAGCTCAAATGCATTGACATCGTTGCACAAACTCATTAGCTTTGGTAGATGACCCAAAGATAAAAACTTTAGCGCTTGAAATTTTATCGCCCCAACTCCACCATTTTTACAATCTACCAGTGTTTCTAGAATGGGACAGTAAGAAACTGTGAGACGCTCAAGCTTTGTGAGACCATTTGCCACATGGATTGTGAATAGATATTTCAAGTCTGCACACTTACAAATAGTAAGGACTCTTAATTTGTAAAATGAGCATTGTTGATCATCATGCAAGGACCCTACTAAACCATTTCCAAGATCATTTACATCATTCACTTGTAAATGAAGCACCTCTGTTTTTTCAAACAACTCATTCATCCCAGAATCCAATAATTCACATTTGTTTGTGACCAACATCAACGTGTTCATCACTAAGTCTTGGCCATCAGTTTCTTCTAAGTTGCATCCCAAAGAAATCTTGAATCTTTCAAGTTTCTTCAACGACATATTCTTTGGCAGATCATTGTAATCAAAGAACTCAATTTCTAATGAAGTAAGGTTTTTTGAACACTCTACCAATTCATCACCATTGGCATGTGTGAACATAATTCCCTTTTTAGTGAGCCTGAAGAATTTATGTGTTCTCATATAAAGCTCCTCAAGCTTGACTAAATTTTTCAATACATCATCATCGATACAAAGATCATAACAACCGGTCAAATCCAATAACTTTAGCTTCTTTAGATTTCCGATTGTGGATGGTAACTTTTGTATCTGACAATGAGCAAAGCTAAGCACTTCCAAATTCAAAAGATCACCAATAGAAGAGTAATCAAACTTGGATAAGCATTCATGGAGACAAAGTGTTCGAAGGTTGGTAGAGCATTGAAGTGATCTAAAAATCGGTGGATACTTCATTCTGTCATATGCTATAACTTGAAGGTTTTCCATGTCTTCATAAAAGTCTTTAGGAAACTTGAACGGCTCATACCCATGCATAAGTTTCAACAGTGAAAGGTTTGGAAACTTGAAGTTTCTAGGAAGCTCAAACATACCATTGCATGTTAGTGAAATTCTTTTGCAAGAGTCACTCATAAGTTTTGCGGGCCAGTTTGACATATTACCAACAATTGACATGTGCTCGCCTTTAGAACACATATCTAAAACAAAATCACGTACCAAATCGTGCATTTTGACACACCCAACTTTCTGACTTCGAATCAACAAATTTGCATGTATGAGTCCATCAATGCAGATGTTCAACCTATTTCTAACGTGTGCTATACTATACACTTTGTTAAACAACTCCAGTCCCCATCCATACCTCACCAAGTCCTCTATAGGAATATCGAAGTCTACTGGGAATAAGCCACAAAGCAAAAATATTGATTTAATCTCCTCGTCTTGGAGATTTTTGTAGCTCATTTCAAAAACTTCATGCACAACTTGGTAAATATTGTCATGATGCTCTAAACGAGAAAGGGCATCTCTCCATGCATCATTGCTTTTATCTTTAAGAGTAACAGCAATGGTTCTAATGGCAATGGGTAAACCACAACACTTCCTTACAATATCTTCCCCAATATTATGGAGCTCATGATCATCATTTGAAAGTTCTACAAATCGTTGAAAGAAACCCCTTGCTTCAAGTTCTTCTAAGACATCCACTTTGAAAATTGAGTTAACTTCAACTCCCATTGTAGTGCAAACACTTTGGTCTCGTGATGTCAACAAGAACTTGAAACCAGCACCTTGATTTGGCAAAGGACTTAAACCCATATCATTCAGATGAACGAATTTCCATACGTCATCCAATATTACTAAAATCTTCTTCTTGCCTCCATCAATCTCAGCCTCAAAGCTTCTACGAAGCCGATCAGATCTCGCTGATTGACTTTTTCCTGTCATACATATACGAAGGTAATCTGCTACAGTATCTTGAATTGCACTGGTGTTCATCTTTTCCCCTATGACCACCTTAACAATTAAATTAAACAATTTATTTTCTTCTGCAACTTTCTTAAGCTTTTCCATCATGGTGGTCTTCCCCACTCCACCCATCCCGCATAAAGCTATCATTTGAGATTTGTGGTCTGGTTGGAGTGCTTTTAGTGCTTCCATAAAAGTCCTCTCTCTTGATTTGAAGTCATTGTGAGCACCTGATGTTAATAGAATCTCCATTGCTCAATATTCTTTTACTTATGCTAGAACCTGCATAAAAGCAAACAAAGGGAATTTCATGCGATATAAGAGGGAAATCTATAATATATAGAAGCAATTACATGCATGATGCATCCTAGATTCTATATATATCTTCATTGATCAGTAATTAAGGTTGTTAGCATAGAGCTTAACAGTCATAAGTATGTTTTTTATAATATCTTTGACTTGTACATAAAAAAGACTACCTGAGATCATATCCTCTACTATTTCTTGTTTTTCAAAAATTTGGAGGAGAAGAGCATGAAAGAATGAATGCCAAATTAAAAAAAGCAGGGTTTTGTGATCAAAAGCTTGGAGAACTCTGAAATCAAGTTTTTATTTTAGTGTTTGAAATTTACGTGCATATCACATGCCTTTGATACCATTAACATTGAATTTCTCATCTCTTTGTTTTTGTTACCATCTGGTCGGGATTGCTTGCTATTTTAGATCATCCTACAATGTATGTTTTGCCATCATATATACGGTGCATGTTTGCAACTCCATCTTAAACCACATGTTTTGGGTTGAGTTGTACTTTTATTTGAGTTGGGTTGAGATTTTTCATAACATAAATACCCGGGTTGGGTTGTTCAAATGCCTTCAACCTGGTTAACCCAACCTTAACACCCGCACAACCCTAAAAAGTCAAAACCCCTAAAACCTATTTTGGAATTTCTAAAAACCTTTGAATACTCATATGTTTCTTTGTTCAAGGGATAACAACAACAAACAACATTGATACCATGGACTTTAAATTGGGTCTATCTAGTGGTGGAGGTGATTTATGTTTGATTACAGAAAAAATGACTAAATTTAAAGCAAAGAAAACATCGAAGTTGGATACATCCAAAACAATTGTTGTACGTGTTTGATATATTCTCTTTGGTTCAAACCATTTTATAATGAAGTTTCAACCTAACCTACAAGGTTTGGGTTGGGTTGTGTATTGTTGTTTGGTTTGAGTGAGATTTTTTAAACATTAAACATTGGATTTGAGTTGTTCATATGCTTTCAAACCGGCCAACGTAACCCGCGATCACCCCTACCCCTAACCTCATTGTCTTTCTATCTTTGTCAAATCAACATCGACACCTCACCCCCTCGTCTCACTAGAGTTTCCTGATTTCTAAATCACTTGCACCTGCGCCTGCATCCCTTTCCCCTCCATCAAACAAAATTAATCCGATAACCAAATCACTTCCCTGTTAGGAATTGATAGGAAACCTTTTAGGCTTATAGTGATTGGAGAGGTTTGAAGACGATGAAAGAAGAATACTTGAAGAAAGTATTTGATATCTTTAACATTGCTTGATTTACAATGCAAGGGTTCACCACCTATTTATAGTACTCCATGGAAGGTTCTACATTTTTCTAGATATTTCCACGGATGTACTTAATATCTTAGATATTTATACATCTCTAGATAATTCTTATCTAGATTATTCTACACCCTTCCACATGAGATATTTATACATCTCTAGATAATTCTTTATCTAGATTATTCTACATCCTTCCGCATGATTCTTCCAAAGATTATTCTAGATATTTCTTTAGTTATGGATTTTGGCCTAAGAGATTATGTTGGGTGATCCAATGTTGTTTGGATCAAATCAAGTTTATGATCCAACATTCCCCTCCATCAAAATTCTAGATCCAAAATCCAAGAACAAAAATCAAAACCTGCAACCCCTTCCCAGAACTAAAAAAAACACAAAAATGGAATCCCTATGTTGTGCGTTTTTCTTTGTGGGTTTTTGGAGAAGATGGTCGGAGAAGAGAAAGTGGAATTGGGGTCGAGTTTTCTGTTCACGTGGATTTTTATAATGCTGGAATCATTTGGTATAACAATTAACAAGGATGAGGGATCAAAAGATGCTAGCAAAGGCATGTGTTTTACTTTTAAATTTTTGCGATGGAGTGGTCTTTCCTTGGAGATCCCACACCCGTTGGAGAATGAAACGAAGGTTGCGGGACTAAATATCTTATCTATCATACAAGTTTTAAAACTGTGTAGATAAAGTAGACAATATCTGCTATGGTTGATCTTGATGTTACAAATGTTATCAGAGTCAACATTTGGATTGTTTGCCAACAAGGATTGGGGGGGGGGGGGTGTTGGATTGTGAGATCCCACGTTGGTTGGGGAGGAGAAGGAAGGTTGACTTATAAGGGACAGAGACCGCATACCTCCTCTATCAGACGCGTTTTAAAACCATGAGTTTAGGAGCAAATAAAGCGAACAATATCTATTACGGTTGACTGAGCATGTTATAATATTACCATAGCAGAAGGGAGGCCGGAGAAGGGGGTGCGGGATAATGTTGGAACACGATTAAAGGGGTGGAGGGAGGTTGTGATGGAGGCGGTCAGCGGGAAGGCGAAGGCGGTGCCGGTGATGGTGATGGAGGAGGTCACGAATTATATATATGTAACAACTCGTGCCACATTGACAATAAGTTAAGTAGATTTGTGAGCTCCTTAGACCGTTTCTGTAATCTACTATAATATTAACTATTAATTATTTTGAATTATTATTTGGGGAATAAGTTGATTACCGACAACCCCAAACCAACCCTAGACGAAATCAGCCTTCAAGAACACCAATGTAAAGGGGTATTTTTTGGCTCAAACAACGGGTGAAACTTGTGGGGGCAGGACCTATCTTATATTTGGGAAAAGTTGCCCTATCCCTACAAACAGAGTTGTCCAAACACATTATTATGTCATTGTTTTTTTATTATTATACAATAGATATATCGAGTTGAAAATTAAATATATCAGATATAAAATATTTTGGTAAGTTTTATAGAGATTAAAGTTGTATTTCTTCTAATTCATAAATAATAAAATTTCAATAATTTTTTTAATAAATAAAACCATTAATTTTATTTGAAGAGTCATTAGTTATAATTTTTTATAGTTGACACGTATTTTTATACATATTGGCTATGTTCGATAAACTAGCTAATAAGTTAGTTATTAATTGGTTGAAAAAATATTTCTTATCTAAAATTTAGTTGATAGCTGAAACCAGCTAATAACTAATCACGTTTGATAAAAGCTACATTTAAAAATTGTAAAATAACCAAAAATAACATGTTAAAAAATCAGTCAATTCTAATAACATAATATAATTAAACAAAGAGTGAATTGTGGATTTGGTCCCTGTGGTTTTGTGATTTCTTTGATCATGGTCCTCATTCTATGTTTATTGTAGATATGGTCCTGTGGTATGCAATATATTATGGTCATGGTCCCTAAACACTAACATCATTAACTTTGAAGGGTTATAGGCATCATGTGTCTTGCACACTATGGGTATAATAGTCATTTTATTTTTCACTTTCAATTTATTATATACACATTTAAAACAAACAATACTAAATTATGGATTTGGTCCCTATGCATCAATCATCATCTTTAAAACACATTTATCATCTTTCTTAAAAAAAAATTCATCCAATCTTCATTGTCAAAGTACAAGAAAAACTAATTTGTTAAAGTGCAAACAAAAATTTCTTACATTTAAAAATAACAATTGTTTGAACCCAACACTACATCCTAAAAAAGACAACCTATCAAAATAACAATTGTTTGAAACCAATATTACATCCCCAAAAGGACAACCCATCAAAATGACAATTGTTTTATATCAACATTTATGTAGTAGTTGTTGGCAACGGTTTTATTTATTTTCTTGATGACATTTAAGTGACTTGAGTATGAAGTACATTAATTCTTCTCATAAAATACATATGGAAATGTGATATAATCATCTTCATTTTGGAGATCCAAACTTCATTATATAGTGCATTAGATATTAAAATGTTAATTGAAAATGTATGGATCCCCCAACAAGTTTCAAGTGACTTGGTGTGTAATTCAAATATGACTATTTAGAGCATCTCAAACCACAACATCAAATTTAACACAAAAATGCCAAATTTGGTGGGTCCATCAACACCAAAAAAAAAAAACTCAACTCCAATCACACTATAAAAAAACATCAAATATATATTAAATGTATATATAATTTACTTAATATAAATATGTTAATTTTAAAAACAAATTATTAATGTTAAAATGGTAATTTTGGTATAAATAAATTTTGATAGGCGATTTAACGGCCGATTGAAGATGCTCTTATGACACTATTGTCTTCCCTTCAACCTCCTATGTCATAATATATTTGTGTTTACAGATGTCAACTGACATGCATATAAGCCTTTTACCACATCATGGTTTCCAAATGGTCTATGCATTTTATGAAAATGATTAATGTACTTCCTACTCAAGTCATTTAGATGTCATCAAGAAAATAAACAAAACCGTTGCCAACAATTACTTCATAAATGTTGATATAAACAATTTTCATTTTGATGTGTTGTCTTTTTGGGGATGTAATATTGGTTTCAAACAATTGTTATTTTGATAGGTTGTCTTTTTTAGGATGTAGTGTTGGGTTCAAACAATTGTTATTTTTAAATGCAAGTAATTTTTTTTTTTTTGCACTTTAATAAGTTAGTTTTTCTTGTACTTTGACAATGAAGATTGGATGAAAATAAGAGAGATGATAAATGTGTTTTAAAGATGATAAGTGATGCATAGGGATCAAATCCACAATTTAGTATTGTTTATTTTAAAGATGTATAAAATAAATTGAAAGGAAAAAGTAAAATGACTATTATACCCATAGTGTGCAAGACCCATGATGCTTTTAACTCTTTAAAGTTAATGATGTTAGTGTTTAGGGACTCTAGTCACAATATATTGCATACCACAGGGACTATATCCACAATAAACATAGAATGAGGATCATGGTCAAAGAAATCATAAAACCACATGGACCAAATCCACAATTCATTCTTAAACAAATCTCTAATAATATAATATGTTAATCAATACAAACCAGATAGTAAAGAAAAAATAAATAATATAATAAGATCTTGAATAAAAATAATATAATACGTTAATTAGTAGTAATTCAATTTAACTAATAATAATAATAATTATTATTTTTATTATCTGTCTATACTATATTATAAAGCACAGATAAAAAAACTCTTAAATACAAATTATTAGGCACAAGATACCATCATTTTATGCAAGATTTTAAAAATCTCTTAATTTACAAGTATCAAAGCACAAGATACATATTACTACTACAGATTTCTAACACCCACCAATATGATATGTGCATGGTCTTCCTTTTATGCAGACATTTTCATTTATCACTATTAATTAATATATTATATTATTATAAATTTGTTTTAATTATATTATTAAATATGTAATTGGTTATTTTTTTTAGATGTCATTAAAATATATAAGATAATCATTGAATTCTAACAAATACTTAATTTTTTTATATAAAAAAATTATATTATTAAGCTTAAGTTAAACAAATTTATAAAAAAAAACATTATCACTTTCTCAAAACCATCGACAAAAAAACAAAAAATAAAATAAAATATTAAAATCGTGATATATCTCGCTGAGTTGCGCGAGTACGCTTCTAGTTAATATTATCATATATGTATATTTGTATTGATGACCTTAAATAGTTGTGCTACATAGAATATGAATAAAAATAAAGTTTCTTATTCATACATATCTTAATTAATTAATAAATAAATTTCAGAAATATAATAATTACTAATACTAATTGAATGAAATATATTATTAAAACTATTAATTTAAATTTAATTATTAATGGAACAGAAGAATTATAAATTTCATATATGTTTGATTTTGGATGGACTAATTAGTGGTGGTTTATAAAAATTTGGGATATAATTGTAAGACAACGGCAAAAAATCTTATAGATTTTATTGAAATGCTATTTTAAGTAGCGTTTCAATAAGCTCGTTTATTAGTTATCTAAATAATTCTTTTTCAATAAGCTTAAAATAAGTTAGCATGCGTGGTTATCAAAATGGCTATTATATGTGTAACGAGTAAAAGAAATCAATCACAATTGTGACAAAGTTTTAGAATTCATATTTGGTTGCATTAACCGATGATTATAGAAAATGTGTTACATGCCTAACATTTGAAGGGTTGTGACACTAGATATTGCATCCAATAAATGTCAATTAAATCTAAATGATTGAAAATTTATTTATTTTAGTTATTATACATCAATAGATAAATTAATTAAGTAATTAATTGGTTTTAATTTTTCAAAATGTTTATTTTTGTTATATTTGTCATTTAGTTTATTAACTAGTTTTTATCAAACGTTATTAATTTTTAGTTTTTCAACTAACAATTAACATTAAATCTTGTTTAGATAAAGCTAATTGTGTAAATTAATTTGTTGGTATGGATGAGTGAGCTTTTATTTGGGAGAGGTTTTTGATAGATGGAATAAACATGTTTTTAATTGGAAGGATCAAGTTTGAAAGAACTTGGTTTTCTACATAAGTCTCCCCTTATAAGCTTACCAAATAAGCCACTTTCTTTATCATTAAGTCATTACTAAATAAATAGTTGATCAATTAAGTTGAAAATCTCAGAAAACCTTATTAAGCTGTTAACAAACATATCCTAAATTTCTATACCCTGAACACTCAACTACTCAAGTACACTCCCATGTAGAAGAGTACATTATAAAATGAAAGTTATTGAGAATTTTCATGATATTATAGTAAATTAGTTGTTGTCCTTCATCAGTGAAGGTCGCAATTTTGGTCATTTTCCTTGTCTTCCTTCATTTTTTACGCAAGAGCATTATAAACCAAAAATTTAAAGTAAAAAACTGGATTTCACTAAAAAACGAGACTTGAAATGCGACCATTCAGGAGGCAAGAATTAATGAGGTAATTTAGACCATCTTAGTCATTTCTTATTTCTTTATAAGTTTGATTTTAAAATATTTCAGAGGACTCTTCAAATTTAAACGAATGTATCTTTATAATCCTTAAGAAATCTTTCTTATGATGATACCGTTACACGATAGTGTAAACAACCCCTACCCTCTTAATAGGTCCGTCCCTCTAACATGATTCATAAAGTCACCCAGTGCCAATCTTAAATATTAGGCTTAAATTACTAATTTAGAAAAAAAAATTTATTCAATTTTATAAAAATGATTAGTATTTTAATATTTTACTGAAAAATAGAAAATAAGATGTATTTTACCAACAATACTATTAATAAAATGCTATAATAAAAACATAGATGTTTATCAAGCCAAAAATTAGATCCTAAACTAATGAAACAATTTGTATAACCCAATTTCAATTATGATTCCTTTACCAAACATTTACCGATAAGCACTTACTATCAAGAATCATTATCCTCACTTATCTTATTTGTTAATATTTTCAATCATTGAAAAGAATTGTTGGTAGTAACACTTATCGGGTAAAATTCTTGATCCTTGTCATGCTCACTCGGTAAGGTAAGTAACACTCGATAAACACTTGGTAAACATAGCAAACAATTCAACATGTCGTGACCTTTTAATTCCTTGATCCTTTGTGAATGGCTTTGTCTTCTTTCACTACAAAACAAAGAGCTTCACTGACAGAAAAATCAATCGATAATCCACCACATAAACTATCACCGGAGCCGGAAAGTTAAAAGTGTGGCGGGTGATCGGTGATTACCAGGGATTGTCAATCACTGATGGAAAAATCCGTGAGTGGTCGTCAATCCGCTGTGATCTGACATAAATCCATCGGAAAAATTCGTGGATGAAGTCCCTTTGTTTTGTAGTGTTTTTTGCATTTTCTTATATTAATTAGCTTAATTTTCCTTGTTCGTGTAAGCTTCAATATTTGGTAGCAAAGCAAAATTAAAAGCGATAAATAAGAAACGAATAACAATATTAGAGATTTATCTATACTATATTATAAAGCACGAATAAAAAACTCTTAAAAACAACTCACTAAACTTTTTGTATTGTTATTTAGAGCTAATTACTTAAAATCTCTTAAAAACAACTAATAAAGCTAAGGGGTTGTTTGACAGTTGCTGAATGGTTTAGTGCAGAATGATTAAGTGGTATTTATGATATAGTGTAAAATAAAATATGGTTGTTTACAGGGCCGTATCTGAGGGAGGGCGGGCCGGGCGTACGCCCAGGGCCCACAAAAATTAGGGACCCAATTTGTTTTAGTATATAGTAGTAGTTTAATAAAATTAGTAAATAAAATAGATACAAATTGTTTTTAGTATATAAATGGGTCTAAAAAAGAATTTAATATTATATTAACCATTAAAGGCCCAAGTATTTATTAGATAATTACATTGGAGAAGAAAATATGTAAAAATTAAAATTTTCGTTCCTTTTATAATATTGTCGGTTGTTTCTCTAAGTTTTTTATATAGCGGGAAAGTCTAAAATAACTTGTTTTGAAAACCTTATATCTTCTCTATCATTCATCTTCCACCGACTCTTGATTATTCCGTCACATAATTCTATTTTTGTTTTAGTTTATAGTAAATTTCTTGTTAGTAACTAAGAAACCCCTATCTTTAAAAAAAATTATCAATCATATGAGACGGTCCAACTTACATCTATTTTAGGATTTTAAAACTACCTTGTTTTCATACATTATTGACTATTTATTACCTAATATTGAGTGCATTAATCTTAAGTCATGATCTCCTATATAAAATAAGAATAAGATCTCAAGCTATAACCATCAACGCTTTTGATTATGAGAATGATGATTCGAAAAAGTTTGTTTTAACCCCAACGTTGTGTTCTCAAGCCTTTTTTTACGAAGTAAAGGAAGGAAAAGTAGGGGAAAAGGAAAATCGTATCTTCTCGAGTTAATTTAGAGAAAGGAAAAATCTTGTGTTCTCAAGTTTTTTAAGGAGGAAAAAAAATGAATGTTCATTTTCCTCCCAAATGTGAGAGAAAAGAAAAATAAAGAATTTAAAACAATTATTTAAAAAATCACACATATACCCATCAATTATAATCCATTATGAAATAAACAAGAGTATATTTATAAAAAGTGACGTCTTTTTTTTTCTTTTTCCCTACTCAAGAACATTAAAAAAATTTCTTTCTTCCCAAATTCGAAAACATATCGTAACAGTTTAAAATAGTGATGAGAACCATAAATGTTACTCCGAATAGTCAATATTGTGACCCCAAATGATGTCAATCTATATACTAAAGATGTATCATAGGATGATTTTAACCCTAGAATAGATTGAGGATGCTATGTAAAATGTGATGGTAGATAATATTGATTTAGAAATCATTATTGATTGATTTTGCGTCTAAAATACTACGAAAAACGGTTATATATAAAGTATTAATATTTCTTCAATTAAATGTTATCCTTGATGATAAAAAAACAATACATTAATATTTTTTCTTACTTATCGAGGGCCCATTTTTTAATCTCGTCCAGGGCCTATAAAATGTCAGGAACGGCCCTGGTTGTTTACTAATTGTTCATAATGAAATCTGGGCGCTTAATGCTTAAGGGAGGGCCAGAGTACAAAATCAATCAGAGGATTTTAGAACCATTAAGAGGCAACTCTTTTTTTTGGCAAACAAGATTTATCTCTTAGCAATTCAGAGGTTACCTCTTAATGGAACCATTAAGAGGTAAACAAACAACCCCTTAAAGTTTTTAATCCTAATTAGTTAAATTGCAATTCTTATCTCTATTTGAATTAATAAATAACTATAAACATAATCAAAACAAAATATACATATCAATTTAAATATAAATTATTTTTAAAATATATAAGATAATTATTGAATTCTAACAAAATACTTATTTTTTTTATATATAAAACATTATATTATTGAGTCTAAATTAAAGAAATCTATAAAAAATCATTATCATTTTTTTAAAACCATCCAAAATCGTACTGTAAATCGATAAAACACAAAAAATAAAAGGAAACATTAAAATCATGATGTATCTAGAAAATATTAAAATCGTGAAACATCTCGTTAAATTGCACTAAAGTAAAAATTATTGCTAGAATTCAAAGAGGTACCTGGCTTTGATATTTTGGTGTGCGAGTGCTCTTGCTGCTCGCTTTTGCAGTTTGCAAAGATAGATATATGAACAAATGATTCATATTATTAATCGTATATAGAGGAAGGTCACTATATAATATAAATATTATATACATGTCATTGCTTTTGTGGGTGTGTTTCTCAGCAAGTTTTTGGTTTCCGGGTTTAGTGGGTCAACTTCAATTAAAATATATATATAAAATACATGTGAACATAATTATACTTCTACCTTTACAAATACAATAATGATCCATTGGTTATGTAATTTAATTAGTATATTTGAGTAAAGAAAGGTTAATAGAAATCTGGAATCGTAGATATTTTAGGAAGTGTAAAAATAAATTATTTAAGAATTACTATTTATAGTGAATATATAAAAATATACACAAATATTGTTTTTATAAATAACATGTATTTTCATTGTTTATTATATTTATCATAAATAATATTCAAATATTTATTTTTATATTATTAACAAGTAATTCATTATATGGTTATTAAATAAAATTTAGACTAAACCTTTATATCCGAAATGAAACTTTTGATTTTATTCGACAATCAGAATAAATAAAATATAATGGAGAATAAGTTTATGAATGAAGAGGGTTATATGATGTTGGTGTGGATTATGCTTTATTAATTGAAGATTTTTTATGGTATTCTGACGACTATTATACAATTTTATGTAAGCAACTTAACTATAACAAGGTTAATCGATGTTGTTATAATATGCATATAAATTGAAATAATTACACTAAACCAAACTAAAATGATCCAAAAAATGCTAAAATAATACTATCATCTTCAATTGAAATTAAAGTTTTAAAATCATAAAATATGAAATAATTTTAAATTCAAAGGTATTATTTGTCAACCTTAATTGGACAACTATTGTCTATTTGAATACAATTATATGCACATGACATGTCTCTAACTACCACTTAATCGCTTGTTTTATTAATTCTTGATTAATGATTCATTAGACATGTTAATAGTGGCATTTGACTTCATATATAAACGAGTAAACTACATTTTAACATTTTTGGTCCTTGTGGTATGCTAAAATTTTCGGTTTTCGTCTATGAATTTCACTTATTATATTAATGGTAATTGTGATTTATAATTCCCTTCAATTTTGGTTTCGGTCCTTATGAGTTACGACTAAGTCCCTTAAAATAATAAAGAAATAGGTCAAAAGACATAATTACCCTCACATCAAGGCATATGGAGTCACTTAACGACCCTTTTTAACAGACATTAGCAACAAAGACCATAACCAAAGAAAAACGAAACAAAAAGTTCTTTTTAATAAATGATTTTTTTTGTAATAAATGATTTTTTCCCGTCTTTTTTCGGCTAGTTTGGGCTCCCCGGATCAGATCACCAAGTTGATAAAAAGAAGGCTTTCTGACAAAGATATTGCTCGTCTCGAGATGGGATTCACGAAAGAAGAACTTCGGATTGCTCTTTTTCAAATGCACCCAGATAAGTCTCCCGGCCCCGATGGGTTTAACCCCCGCTTCTATCAGAAATATTGGACTCATATTGGTGATGATATTTGTAATGCAGATTTGTCGTGGCTGGATAGTGGGACCCTTCCGAATGCTATCAGTGACACCATTATTACCCTTATCCCGAAATGCGAGTCCCCGACATTTTTGAAAGACTACAGACCAATCGCTCTATGCAATGCCATCCTAAAAATTATCACCAAGGGCTAACCGAATTAAACTGATCCTTCCTTCGCTGATCTCGGAAAACCAAACCGCCTTTGTCAAAGACTGCTTGATTGTGGACAATGTCTTAATTGCTTTTGAAATGTTTCATTCCATGCAACGTAATACCTACAGAAAAATCGGTGAAGTGGCGCTTAAAATTGACATCAGTAAAGCTTATGACCAACTTGATTGGACAGATGCTTCAAGCCTTCGAATTCCCGCAAATAGGGCTGTACGTGGGTTGGGTTGGGCGGTTTGAGACATTTTTACAACCGGCGGTGTAAGGATCGAAATTGTAAGTTTTCCATTTTGGTAGTGTTGGGGTCTATTTAAAAAAAACGAACTATGAGGCCTAGGGTGCAAATTTTGGAATTGTTACTTTAGAGATAAAATCCCTAAATTCTTTCTCCTATTATAATACTAACATTTACCAGGAACGAGTTACTGTAGATGAACAATATATTACATATTTGGTCCCTCAGGTTTTTAGTAAATTACAGATTTGGTCCTTGAGCTTTTATCTTTTTTTTTCTATGTTTGTAGAGTTACAAATTTGGTCTCTATAGTGAACAGTAAATTACATATTTGGTCCCTCAGGTTTTTAGTAAATTACAGATTTGGTCCTTGAGCTTTGATCTTTTTTTTTCTATGTTTGTAGAGTTACATATTTGGTCTCTATAGTTTTATTTTCCTCTTGGATTTAGTCCCCATAATTTGTTGATTCCAAAATAGACTTTCGATTTTGCATTTGCGTAACGTTTTGGTCCTCGAAACTAAAAGTTGTTAGCTCCTGTCCGTTAAATAAATGACATTTCGATCATTTATAACTTTTTCATTTTCTAATTTAAATAAATAAAAGTTATATTATAAAAATTATTTTTATTATATAAGCATAAAATAAAGATCCCTTAACATGCATCGCATCTCAATGACTGTGTCTTCTCCAACCCAAAACCTTCCGCCTTCCCCATCAATCCAAGCACATAGTCGTAGGTGATTCACGCACCAATTTTTTATTTATTAATAAAGTAATTTATCATAATTTATTTTATGTTTAATAATGATGTAAAATTTGTTTAATTCATATTTTTATTATAATTTAATTTAGGTTTAATAACAATGTAACTTTTTTTAAGTTTAATGATGTAATGTACCATTTGCCAATTTATTTTCGCTTCCTATCATACACACATCATCCTCATAGGGCATTTTGTAAATTATAGTCATGCTGCTAACAGACACAAAATGTCTTGTTCTCATAATTGATGATACTCAAATTTATGGTTTTAATATTTCTTTCCATCCGCAGCAACACGCGGGCATTAATCCCACCACGTTAATTAACATTGAATGGAGGTGGCGGCTGTGGAGAATCGAGAAGGAGGAGGAAGAATCACCAAGTTGCTTGAAGTATATTAGCATTTGATTAAGGGTTTTAAGGTAAGCTCCTCTTGTTTTTTTTTAGGGAAAATTGCTTCTAAATGGAACCAACTTTGTCCTGATTTCTATTTTGGGGAACAAACTTTCAAAATCATCATTTAAGGGATTGGATCAAAGTTTATGTTTATTTAAGGGTGTCGTTGACTTGTCTAGCAGGTAACCGGTTACCTCATCATGACGTGGCAAAATTATTAATTAAAAGTGCTTAGCTGGATATTAAAGAAACCCATGTCATTATTTATTAAAATAATGTAAATTGACACTAACCATTAGTTTAAAAAATAAATAAAAAATTATTAGTTCAACCAAATTAAACGACGTTTCTTCCTCCCTCCCTCCGCATCATTATCCTTCTACTTTCTCTCATTTCCAAACCGTAGATTCCATCTCTTCTACCAATTGACAGTGCCTTCGTCTTCAGATGCTTCACATACAGTCGAATATTGAGAATTTTTCAGGTAAATCTCTCCATGTTCTTACGGATATACGCTCGAATTTGATTATTTTGTAGTCCCCGGTTCGTAGATCGTCGAAAGCCCTAACCGATTTTATGTGTATCCTTTAAACAGGGAAGATGCTTTTCATTTGGATTAAACAAGAATTTTGTTTTGACTTTTCGCATGCTTTAAGATTCATAACCTGTTATTTTTTAACTAACATTGTCTGCTGTTAGGTGCTTAGATCTCAAGGCTTTAAATACTTTACCCCCAATCTTAACAATTACATGGCAAATATTGGGGTCTCATCTAAGTTGCTAAATTTCTAAGAATCCGGGAAGTTAAAAGCTCAAGTTGTTCGAAGTCCGTTCAATCGTACGTCCTCTCGCTCCGAAATAAATCCTTTTTAAACCCAAACAATGGCTTGGGACGAGGCTGAGTGCGCTTATATCTTGTGAATCACGTTTATATTGTGTCGAGAGTGACTAAATATGTGATTATGGTGTGTTGTTGATCGATATATAAAAGCGTGAAGAAGTGAATATTTTCAAGTTTGGGAGGATCATGAAAAGAGAAAAGTCAGAAAAATTGAAATCTCAAGCTGAAACATTGCTTCAAGTAGGAGGATTGCATAAGAGACAGGAGCCAAAGCTCAAGTGAATCTGAATGAAGAAGTTGTTACATAAGAAGATAAGAAGATAAGAAGAACAAGTTGTCAAGCACCTTCAAGTACAAGTGTACTTAGATTACCTTTTTATAGTTGAAACACAATTTGTTGTTTACCCTGGAATTAAAGATGTCTAAGATACTTTTTGCTTCATTGATTATGGTATTTTTTTTATGTGTTTATTAATGTTACACCATTTTCTTAACAGTGTTTTATCATCGACATCGACCTTATTCTAGGGCGAAAACTAGCTTTAAAGTTTAAAGTTGAGGTGATATTTCTTGTATACAGGTCCATTTGATGGTGAATATGTATCTTTTTTATTGATGAAAATAATTGTGGTTAAAAGACATTTGTTTTGTTAATTTTTAATTGAATCAAAAGTACGTGAGATTTTATCTTTTTTTAATATGTGAGATTTTGATGTATTAGTCAAAAATAAAATAATTATTGTTTTTATTTTAAAATATTATGTGAAATTTTTTAGTTTCTAAATAAATAACATTTTTATGCTACGTCATTATTTTAGATTTATTCTTGTCAATTTAATAGTGGCGTGGAACCTTAGTGGCAAAATACTTCTGCCATGTCATCATTAGCAGGTAAACAAGTTAAAGAGACCCTTAAATAAACATAAACTTTGCTTGAAACCCTTAAATGATGATTTTGAAAGTTTGTTCTCCAAAATAGAAATCAGGACAAAGTTGGTTCCATTTTAATGCAATTTTCCCTTTTTTTATTGTTATTCTACCAATCCTTTATCCCTCGTGAATGTGAAAAGATTGGGAAGTAATCGTGGGAGAAGAAACCTAGAATTTCTACTGAAATGTAAACCCTTGTTTGTTCTCAGATCTTTAAATTGTTTAATCTGATAATCTACTTAGGGATGGGAATTAATATGTTTGCTTGGAGTTTTGGTTGGAAATCATAGAAGGAATTATATTTTGGTTCTATGGATTCAGTTGGCAATTGATTGGGAATCCCCCAAACTTGTGACCGTAATCGGAATCCTCCAACCGGGGAGCACCCACAACCGGGAGTAAATCCCAACCGGGGGTCGCCTCCACCCGGGGAGTGCCCACAACCGGTCCCAACCGGGGTGCCTTCCACCCGGGGTTCTTCCCAACCGGGGGTGCAACAGAGAATCTGTGAGCCGGGACCTGGGCCGGGAGCGCCCGGGGCAGACCGATGACCAGCCGAGATCCGAGTTTCACTCGGGAGCTAGTCTCGGGGAGCTGGGGGTTTATCGAGCCGAGTGTTAGGGGGCATAATTTAGAAACAGATCGGTTTCTTATAAGCGGTTCAATGCTATGTAGGGACTCGTATCGGTCGAAAGAGAGTAGTGTTCATGTGGCGAAGTTTTACTCAATCAGGTGAGTTCCCGTTAACTTCCTGTCTTTTCTAGGTAATTAAGTGTTGGAATATTGAAATTGCTTAATGTGATATATATACTGATTTACACTATCACAATGGACATACTGCTTGTGCATATTTTCTTACATTTAATGCCAACCTTGATTATGGTTAATAATTGTACTGTTGGGCTAATATTTGTGTGGAACGGATCATGGGATCCATTTGATTTTGTGAAATTTCATGGATAGCCGCATGTGCGTGAAATCCGTTTTCTGCACATGGGCAATTTGGGGAGTCTGCTTGGGCCCCGATTGGGGGTGATACATGCTCGATGAGATTGGAAGTTATCAATGGGTGTTGCTATCGTTTATAGAGTAAATTTAATATCAAACGTTTTATTATATGTTCTTGATTTGATTTTTGTTTACGTCTCTTTCTTTGGGAGCTCACTAGACCTATGGTCTAACCCTCGCTTTAAATCTGAAAACCCATTTTCAGGGAAAATCGTTAGCGGGAATTCTTCCAAAGGAAAGGAATTCGAGTAGAAGGCATAATTATTGACGGTAGAAGTTTTTATAGCCCTATAGATTCTCGGTTGTAGATGAGACTTCTGCATTTAAAATTTGCTATTCTTTTATTAATTATCGGTTTGTTTTGGGACCCGAGTATGGAATTATATTTTTATGCTTTAACTCCTTGAGTTGAAATTTGAGGTTGTTACATTTGATATCAAAGCCATAGTTTAAGAGATTAAGTTGACCGGAGGGGCCTAAACTTAAACTGTGAACCTAGGAACGCAGCCGAGATATAAGATGCCTTTAAGAATTCCACTTTAAGTGCTCTAATGATAAGGTAACAAGGACTGTCATGTAAGGTAAATTTGGAATTACACCTGGCCAGTGTAATTGCAAATTTACAGGTACATGTATTTGTTTAAATGGCCTTACCATGCTAGGGTGGTTGAGTGTGCGTTTGTGTAGTCTTAGCAGTTTTTGTCATGTCCAGATGATCGATGAATGTGGTTATATTATTAATTAACTTTTTTCTTTTCTTTTTTCATTATTTAACTTTAGAGTTCTGTACCAAAGCCATTTTCATGATATATTACTTTTACCTAAAATCAAGGTTCTAAATAGTGTCCAGTGTGATGAATGTGGCAGGGAGACTAAACCTCAAGTCTCAGATCATGACGTTTTTCAAGGCGTGACTTATAACGACAAATCTCTCTCTCTCTCTCTCTCTCTCTCTATATATATATATATATATAGTATTATGTTTAAACATATGTTAATTTTCTATTACTACTCAATGAGTTAATGATATTAAATAATTTAAATTAGGTTATATATAAAAAACAAACAAGTAAGACATTAAAAGATAGGAAAAAGTAAATATCTCATTACAAAAATAGGCCATCACTAGCTTGACGTTATGTCAGACACAAGCCTTAAGTCACAAGGGTTGTTACGACGAACCTTTTGAAACACCGGATACCTAGTAGACTTGGTTCCATTCATATTTTATGTTAAAATGTCCTTATTACGTCACTAAAAAGAACGAGCATGTACTCTTAAATAAGTACAACCAACAACAATAAAAAATTATTTTGAAGTGGAACTAATGCTAATTGACAGTTGACAACAATTGACAATATTTGAAGGTCATGTCTGATAATCATAAGTTAGCTTATTTTTTTAAGTTGATTAAAAAAACTTTGTTTGATTAACCATATCTTATTGTCATACCACAATGAAAGGATTCATAAACTCGAATCATTATAATTTGCTCCCTTCATTTAATTAATCCCCAAAACACGAACGTAAAAAGATTTTGAATAAACGCAAATCATTTTGATTATATGCTCGAGCGGTCCTGCATACCGCTTACTGAAAATCAGAAGTAATTTGTTTTGGGTGTAAGAAAGGTACACTCACTAAACTTTGAGCCTTATCTGTGATATTAGATTAAACAAGGAACATCAACCAAAAAGTCCCTTAATCAATAAAAAAACCGAAAAAGTCTCTCGAAATCAACAAAAAAAAACAAAAAAATTGGTTGAAATGAGTCAAAAAACATAAGAAATCTCCCGAAAACAACCAAAAAAACTTAAAAAATCCCTCAAAACGGTTAGATTCAGCTAAAAACACATTGGACGTCTTTACAGGTGTTTGATCCACTTTAAAAGGTACTCCGTCCATTGATTATGTGATTGGTGTTGTAGATTGTGAACCATTTATTATAGTTTGAAGGGGGAGATATGAGCAAAAGATTTTGTATTAATGCTTGATTTATTTGAAAGTCATTATCTATAACTTTGAAAAACACATCCAAACACTCTTTGAATTACTTTTACCGTGTTGTCTTCCATTTGTAAGTAGCAATGAAAATGACGAGCAGTAGTCGATGTTAATGTAACTATTTCCATCATTCTAATGAATAAATCGAGAAGGCAATGAAGCATGACTTCTTCAAAATGCAACTCAAAGTATTGCCAAGAGATTTGTTATAAATGATGCATAAGTCCTCATCTGAAATAACCAAATCGAAAGAATTTTACAAAAAAGCTTCGGCATGATTCCTGCAAGAACATACAAAATCCAAAACCCAAGTAGCTTTTCAATAAGATTTTATCTGAAATTAAACCCACAAAGGGGATGCATTCCCACCTTCCCCAAATATATTGAATAAGAATGTTGGCTCCCAAAACCACATAGATTGGCTTTTGATAGCAACTTAACATGTTCCACTACTTCATCAAGATCTCCTGAAATGAAGCAAAATACATCTCCATAAGTGTAAATCACAAGAAGAGTCTATGACCCAAATTTAGCTACTTCTAATGCGTACTATTTATATAAACAACAATGCGTTCATCAAAGATTACCCTGCCAAGCGAAATGAATCACACCCTTATAATATCTATAAGCTTTGAAGGCCTACAAGTAACAATAGACCACAAAATCATGAATGACACCGAGACAGAATTACCCAAGATAACACTAAAACACCAGTAACCCTAATGATAATTAGAAAAAAAATATATCGTTAAGGTGCCCAGTTCAAAAAGTTCCAAGAGTTCTTTCTTTGATATATTCCATTTGTTCTTTCTAATGTTAAATGAACTCAAATGTCAAAAGATCGATTCACTTTACCAGCATTGATCACAAGCTAGAAGCCACATATCATATAGAAAAATTGCACACCATAATTTATATACCCATTTTCGTAGATTCCTGTCCAAAACTCCTACTCGAAGGCCTATCAAACTTAAGGTTGTGGCAACGGAGATCCCCAAACTACCACCATAAACCAACACATCAAATTATCCACTTCTTCTCTAGGATATATCATATTCGCTAAACAAACCTGGGCTATTCAAGACAACTTTTTTGGGTTCTGGAACAACTACAATTCACAAAGATTTCAAATAAATCACAACCTTGTTCTAATTTGACTCGCAATTCGATAAAGAGAAATGCGAAAACATAGTCCAAATTTGTTGAAAAAAAAATCGAGAAAAACCCTCTGACCAGAGAAAATAATTAATGGACCTCATTCTCTTAATTTGGCTGGGAATAATATATACGGTATTGTTGGGAATTGTAAAATTATTGACTCCAAATAGCTTCCGAAGAAATTATGGATGAAAATGGATATTAGAAATATATATATGTGCATGGAAATGCTTTGGAAGTCAACAAAGGAATGGAGTTTTTTTCAACAGTAAGCCACGTGACTTCTTTGTGGCTTGTGGTGTCTAAACCCACTTCAAATCTCACGTAAGGCACTGTGGTATCTATGAAATTTTTTTTTGTCCGCGTGAGTTTAATGCATCCAAACCCACAGTGCAACTCACGCTAGTGCAATGGACGGTTACATAATTTATTATGCAGTTCCAGTTTTTTAAAAACTGGGATCATCTCCAAAATTATATGGTCAATCTCTCCCAACAAAATATTATCATACTAGATTAGTTTTAATCTGTAATTTATCTTCATCGATTTCTCCTATTCTCAAGTATTGTAACATCGTCGATTATAGTGGACTTCTCGGTGGTCTCCTCCGCCCGTGGTTTTTTTCCCGTTTTGGGTTTTCCACGTAAATCCAGTGTCGTTTTCTCCCTTATTAATTTCCGTCAAGTTTACGTTTATTATTTGTGGTTGATTATTGTTTCCGTTGAGAGATTCGAGTTTATCGTTTCCGCATTACAAACTCGTTTTAGTTTATTTTTGGATCTTGGGTTAATTTCGATTAAGTTTCTACTCGATTCGATCTCGTTTTGTGGGGTTCGATCGAGTGTGGTGTGATCGGAATTTGCAACAAGTGGTATCAGAGCTCTCGGGTTTTGTCGATAGACTACGTTTCTGATTTCTCAATTGGGTTTTGTTCGATATGTCTACCATGAAGATCGATTTGCCGTTGCTTGATAGGAATACTCGGTTTCCTCTTTGGAAGATTAAAATGAGGGACGTGTTGATACAAATGGGTTTACACTGGTGTATCGAGGGCCGTGATGCGATGCCCGCGGCATGGAACGAGGAGTTGAAGGATTATAACGATTTGAGAGCGATATCTCAAATTCGCCTACACTTGTCAAACGATGTTCTACAAGATGTGTGTGAAGAGACTACTACGGCTGGAATGTGGGCGAAGTTAGAAAGTTTGTTGATGACCAAGAGTTTACCCAACAAACTCCACATGAAACAAAGGCTTTATACTCATCGATTACAGGAGGGTGGCTCCATTACCGAACACATCTCAACGTTCAAGGAGATTGTTGAAGACTTGAAGAACTTAGATGTGTCGTACGATGAGGAAGATTTGGGTTTGATTCTCTTGTGTTCGTTGCCACCGTCATTCTCTAATTTCATGGATACCATTATTTATAGCCGAGATTCTTTGTCTTTGGAGGAGGTCTATGCATCTTTGAATGCAAAGAACAAGATGAAGCAGATTGCTAATGTTACTAAGGCGGTCGAAGGCCTTACTATAAGAGGGAGACAGTCGGAGAGAGATTTCAAGAGCCCGGGGAGATCAAGGTCGAAATCCAAGGTCAAGAGAAAGTTTTGCAACTTTTGTAAGAAGAAGGGCCACGTAATTGATGAGTGCTACAAGCTACAGAACAAAAACAAAGACAAAGGAAAAGGGTCTTCTAGCCAATCTCACGCGGATGTAGCCGAAGATGATACGGGTGATTTGATGGTCGTGACGGATGACGTGAATGCTTCACCACCCGAGTGGATTCTTGACTCGGGATGTACCTACCACATGTGCCCAAACCGTGACTGGTTTTCCACTTTTGAGCCTTGCTCGGGGTCAGTTCGGGTTGGGAATGGTGCTTTGTGCAAGATAGTGGGTCAAGGTAATGTCCGAATCAAGATGTACGATGGGGTCATCCGAACTTTGGGTAATGTTAGACATGTACCCGAGCTGAAAAGGAACCTGATTTCACTTAGTAGTCTTGACATCAAAGGCTACAAGTTCATCGGTGAAGGTGGAGTTATCAAAGTGGTTAGAGGTAATCTTGTCTACTTGAAGGGCACTAGGCAAAGTGCAGATTTGTATGTTCTGACGGGCACTACCATCATGGGAGATGCTCAGGTAGCTTTATCGACTCTTTCTAGTGTTGATAAAACAAAGTTGTGGCACATGAGACTTAGGCATATGAGTGAAGCCGGTATGATGGAGTTGAGCAAAAGGAAGCTTTTGGGTAGCCAAGCAATAGAGAAGCTCCCATTCTGTGAGCATTGTGTATATGGGAAGCAAAAGAAGGTGTCATTCTCGAGCTCAACTCATACAACCAAGGCGATTCTCGAGTACGTGCATTCTGACCTATGGGGACCGGCGAGAGTACCGTCACATGGTGGTGCTGTTTACATGTTGACGATTATCGACGACTACTCGCGTAAGGTATGGGCTTATTTCTTAAAACATAAAAATGATGTGTTTGCTACCTTCCGTGATTGGAAGACAATGATAGAAAAGCAAACCGACAAGCATGTCAAATATCTCCGGACCGATAATGGTCTAGAGTTTTGTTCGGCGGAGTTTAATGCCTTTTGTACTAGTCAAGGCATTATTAGACACCATTCGGTGGTTCACACTCCCCAACAAAATGGTGTGGCGGAACGCATGAACCGAACGATCATGGAAAAGGTTCGGTGTATGTTGTCAAACTCTGGTTTGGCAAAAGCGTTTTGGGCCGAAGCCGCCTCAACAGCTTGTTATATTATTAATCGTTCTCCCTCATATGCCCTTGACAAAAAGACACCTATTGAGGTGTGGTCGGGCAAACCTGCTAATTATTCTGACTTGAAGGTATTTGGATGTCCCGCGTATGCCAAAGTGGACAATGGAAAACTTGAGCCGAGAGCCGTTAAATGTATATTTCTGGGTTTCAAATATGGTGTGAAAGGTTTCAGATTATGGTGTCCGGAGACCCGAAAGACCATTGTGAGTAGGGATGTGACTTTTGATGAAAGTTCTATGTTGTGCAAGCCTACCGTTTCTGATCAGCCAAAGGTAGATGTTCCTGGTTCTTCTAACAGATCTCGAGTGGAGGTGGAGCTACCAGTTGTTGGTACTAAGACGACGTCTTCTACCGTCTCACAGTCGTCTTCGTCTTCGTTGTCTAATGGTGAGGATGATGGTGCTTCTAATTCGCCACCATCCGAGCCACAACCTTGCATTGCCAGGGATCGAGGTCGAAGACAGATAGTCCGTCCCACACGGTTTGCTGAAGTTGAGATAGTAGCTTGTGCGTTTAGTGTTGCCTTCGAGATGGAGTCAGTTGAGGATCCATCTACGTATAGTGAAGCGGTTGAGTCTAAAGATTCAGAAAAATGGATTGTGGCAATGCATGATGAGATGGAGTCTCTACATAAAAATGGTACTTGGGAGCTCGTTCCTCTTCCCAAAGGTAAAAAGGCGATAAAGTGCAAATGGATTTACAAGAAAAAGGAAGGGATACCGAATGTAGAGCCTCCCAGATACAAGGCTCGGCTTGTGGCGAAGGGATTCAGTCAGATTCCAGGTATTGATTTCACGGATATTTTCTCACCTGTAGTCAAGCATTCTTCTATACGTACATTGTTGAGCATAGTTGCATTGAATGATCTTGAGCTTGAACAGTTAGATGTTAAAACTGCATTTCTACATGGTGAGTTAGAGGAAGACATTTACATGGATCAACCTCAAGGTTTTGTGAGTGTTGGTCAAGAGGATTTGGTTTGTCAGCTAAAGAAGTCGTTATATGGGCTAAAACAATCGCCAAGGCAATGGTACAAAAGGTTTGACACTTTTATGACTTCACATGGTTTCTTACGTTGTTTATATGACAGTTGTGTTTATATAAGAAGATGTGAAGATGGTTCGTTTGTTTACCTATTGCTATATGTGGACGATATGCTCATAGCTTCAAAGAACAAGGAAGACATCCAAGAAGTCAAGGATCAATTAAATGCGGAGTTTGAAATGAAGGACTTGGGCAAAGCTCGAAAGATTCTTGGCATGGAGATTTCAAGAGACCGAAAGGCGGGAACTTTGACACTTAGTCAAAGGAGCTATATCGAAAAGGTGTTGAAGAGATTTAACATGGATGGTGCCAAAACGGTAAATACTCCTATTGCTGCTCATTTCAAATTATCTGCACGTCAATGCCCCACTTCTAATGAAGAAAAAGAATATATGTCTCGGGTTCCTTACTCTAGTGCGGTTGGGTCATTGATGTATGCAATGATCTGTACGAGACCGGACTTAGCCTATGCTGTGAGCATGGTGAGTCGTTATATGGCTAATCCGGGTAAAGAGCACTGGAAGGCGGTTCAGTGGGTTCTTCGGTACCTATCGGGTACTAGAGACTATTGCTTGTGTTTTGGGAATTCAAGAGACGGTGTTCAAGGGTATGTTGATTCTGATTATGGTGGAGATATGGATGGCCGACGCTCTCTTACCGGATATGTGTTTACTATGGGGTCATGTGCCATCAGTTGGAAGGTCGTTCTTCAACCGACGGTTGCTCTTTCTACAACTGAGGCGGAATACATGGCCGTTACCGAGGGTTTCAAAGAGGCGATATGGCTTAAAGGCTTGTTCAATAGCCTTAGCGGTGATGAGCTCACGGTGGACTCTGTATTCTGTGACAATCAGAGTGCTATTTTCTTAACGAAAGATCAAATGTTCCACGAGCGCACAAAGCATATTGATGTGCGATTTCATTTTATAAGAGAGGTCATTGCTAACGGAGACTTCAAAGTGAGGAAGGTTTCTACTCACGTTAATCCGGCTGATATGATGACCAAAGTTCTTCCGACGGCTAAGTTTGGTTTGTTTACAAACTTGGTCGGAATCCGTGGTTTGGCGTAGCCCGTGAAGGGCCGGCGGAGGAGGTATGTGCTTGTTAATCCACTTTCGAGAAGTCGTTTCTAAGTTCACTATGTTATTGACGATGTGTTCTAAAGCTTGTGTTGGAGCTTTGTTTCATGGAGAAGAATGTTTGTTGGGATGATGCAATTATGGAGTCAAAGGTGGAGATTGTAAAATTATTGACTCCAAATAGCTTCCGAAGAAATTATGGATGAAAATGGATATTAGAAATATATATATGTGCATGGAAATGCTTTGGAAGTCAACAAAGGAATGGAGTTTTTTTCAACAGTAAGCCACGTGACTTCTTTGTGGCTTGTGGTGTCTAAACCCACTTCAAATCTCACGTAAGGCACTGTGGTATCTATGAAATTTTTTTTGTCCGCGTGAGTTTAATGCATCCAAACCCACAGTGCAACTCACGCTAGTGCAATGGACGGTTACATAATTTATTATGCAGTTCCAGTTTTTTAAAAACTGGGATCATCTCCAAAATTATATGGTCAATCTCTCCCAACAAAATATTATCATACTAGATTAGTTTTAATCTGTAATTTATCTTCATCGATTTCTCCTATTCTCAAGTATTGTAACATCGTCGATTATAGTGGACTTCTCGGTGGTCTCCTCCGCCCGTGGTTTTTTCCCGTTTTGGGTTTTCCACGTAAATCCGGTGTCGTTTTCTCCCTTATTAATTTCCGTCAAGTTTACGTTTATTATTTGTGGTTGATTATTGTTTCCGTTGAGAGATTCGAGTTTATCGTTTCCGCATTACAAACTCGTTTTAGTTTATTTTTGGATCTTGGGTTAATTTCGATTAAGTTTCTACTCGATTCGATCTCGTTTTGTGGGGTTCGATCGAGTGTGGTGTGATCGGAATTTGCAACAGGAATAAAATGCAAATATTAAAAAGACTGTGAGAAGTCAAACACATTTTAGGCCTTCGTCTACCATGCAATGGCATGTAACAGTAACACACAGAGAAAACTAAAAGCTTAAACAAGATTAGATGTTTTTATGTTTTTTCATTCATTCTTGCATCTTACATGTATTTTTCATTTGTCTTGATAGAAGTTGAAAATCCAGAATTAAAATTACTTAACATTATAAATGGAAACCGATATTGGGAACTTTTATTGCCAATCAGATGGTATGAGTCATTTAGAATTTACACATGGCCCAAATGGAACATCTTTTTTGAGCCATTGGGTCTATCCAACGCTAAAAATGTTGCAATTATATTTTCCTATTTTATTTTATTTTAGTCTGTAGTTCTTTGTTTTTGTTTCTTTTAACATGAATTACAAATCTTATTTAATCCTAGGGTGTAGAGCGAGAATTTACCTTTTTCATTTGCCATTTAAGTATCATCTTCATCTTCATGTTCATGTTCATCTTCGTCTTCGTCTTCGTCTTCATCTTCCTCTTCGTCTTCTTCGTCTTCGTCTTCCTCTTCCTCTTCGTCTTCGTCTTCGTCTTCGTCTTCGTCTTCGTCTTCGTCTTCGTCTTCATCTTCTTCGAGTTTAAGTCTCTGCAGAAAATATGTCGAAAATTTAGAGAGTGGTTGGGGCTTTTAACAAATGTATTTTAAACATGTTTAAAAAATGCATGAAACAAATTAACATCTAGCTACCTACCTCTTCTCGTGCTGCCTTTATAAAAGAGTTGAGGTCTTCCCCTACATAATGCTTCCCAGAACTTGTACCTATTACTTTCAGTTTTGGAGTAGTCGAATATCCCATTGTGAAAGTTGTTATTGCTCGGCATCCCTTGATTTTCAAGGTATCCAACGACGGCCATGAAAAAGCCTCCTTTCCTAAGCAAAATCCCTTCAAACTTGGAAGATTCTTGAGTTTTAAGGACTTTAGACGAGGTAACATAATAATCTCATTCACTTTTCCATCACATTCTTCTCCTTGTACAACAACATTTGCTTCCTTAACAATTACTTCCATACAATGGCAGTCATCTATATGTAGCTCTTGGAGCTGCAATAGACTACCAACCATGGAGCTAGTAAATACATGTTCTAAACTTCTGCATTCAGAAATAGACAGTTTTGTTAGGTTTGGAAGCTCCAATATCATCCACGGGTTGTTCTTCCATATATACTTGAGATTTTGTAGCCTCTCTAATTCGACTTCTTTAAGCTTTGGAATTTCTACAACAACAGATTGTAACTGATCATTGCTATCTGTCCCTTCCAATTCTTCAAATACCTCCTCTACCCAATTATTCCCTCGTACATGAATCTTTTCCAGTTTTTGCAGTTGTAGCAACTCGTTGGATAGAATAATCTTTTTAACATCATGATAGAAAATCACATTCATTTCGATCAAATCATGAAAATGCCAACTGTACCAATCTAGTGTAGCAGGGCACGAGCTTGTACCGTCTAAACATGAGAAGGGGTTCTGCAAGGCCAAAAAAGACAAACAGAATTATATATATTCAAACAACCATAGAAATACATTAATTGGTAGCTTGTCATACAATACCTTTTGTGTCGTAACTAATTTTGATGAGATTTGAAGATAGAGTAATAATTAATAAATGAAGACATTATGATTATTAATTAAATGATGATAAGTTACTCCAATTAAAAGATTTTGTCGGGTTAATTTTTTTCACCTCATAAAGTAAGTTAAATTAATGGAAAAAAAAGTTAAAGTTGATTCAAGGTATTATTTATAAATTACAATGGACAACCCAAACTTTTTCACACAGTAGTATCAATATGTTTACTTGGGATGATTTATTAATTAGATGATGCGAAAAATTAAAACATACCTGAAAGTGAAAGTTGTTAATGCCACATTCAAGACTAAGTTTGCCTATGCTTGTTTGCATGTAGTTGAGCTTTGGACATATCGAGAGACCAGATGAGAACACCATCATTTGTGGGCAATTATGAATATGAACATCATCCAATAATGGCCACCGAAACTCATTCTTCCACATGAAGAAACCCGTAAGATTTGGTAGTCTGCTTAGCGCAATGGACTTTAGACGAGGAAAGACTACAACCTTAGCCGATGTCAATGTTGCTTGATCTCCATGTTCTTCCTTCCCAATCACTTTCATTTCCTTGCAATCAGTTACGAGTAACTCTTGGAGTTGCATGAGGCTTTCAAGTGCGGAAAATGTGAATACATGTTCCAAACGCTCACAAAAACTGATCTCCAATCTCTTTAGGTTGGACAGTTGAGGCACATCAATATATTTTAGTCTTGGAATTGCGAGTGTAGTATTGGTACCATCACTTCCTTCAGCAATGTTAGTATTGTAGTTGATCCCTTGAGTTTCAAATACCTCCACTAGCGATTTGCATTCCCGTATGTTAAGGTTTTCAAGCTTTTGCATATGTCCTACTGCGTAGGATGGAATCACACTTGATAATGCATCACAATTCCATATACGTATATTCCTAAAGTATTGGCATAAGCACCAGCCCTGAACAACATCCGCTTGAGAAAACTGCAGAAAATAACTATTGTAAATATCGTGATTTATTAAAGAGATAATACATGACGTATATATGTCTCTACATTACATCCTTAAATTCTGGAAGGTTCAAAAAGCATTTGTTTAAATTACGTTTTCTATTGCTCTTCGTTAATGATGAGTTGTTTTTGGATAAGACTAGTGATAGGAGGGATAATATTATCAGTTGTTGAAATTTAGGCATAAATAAATATAAACAAATAAAAAACCTAAACTTCAATTAGAATTTAAAGAAAATAACTTGCATATTGTGCAATTACTTGTATTTTCATTTTTAATAATAGAATTTACACATTTATATGACATACAGATACATATACATGTATATATAACTGGAATTCTAAATTCATATTTATCAGATTTGATGTTAGTGTAGTTTATATAAAATTTAGAGTTGATCATTACATTCTTAGACCGCATGCTTTAGGTCGTGTTTATAGGTTGAAATCCAATCGATTTAGGTTGCTCCGATCCGATCAAATCATCCAATGGATGTTGTCATCCGATCAAATTCAATTAATATTTGACATTTGATCCAATCTAATCCAATGGATAGATTGGTTCCATCCATTAATGGATGTTACTAAAAACAATTATTCATATCTATCTATACTATATTATAAAAACGACATAAAAAACTCTTAATTACAACGTTTTAAGCACAAGTTACACTTAATTAAAGTCAATTACTTAATTTACAATTTCTTAATGCTTTGGTACAATCTTTCCAAGCATAGTATCTCACATAATCATCTATTTGTGGAATGGATACTCATTTATTAATATAGATATTTGTTTTTTTTTTGTGGAGGATTTTATAAAATAGATTTTATATTAGCATAATCTATTTTAAATGTAGATTTTACATTTAAATCTATATTAATGAGATGTAATATAAAATCTTTTTTCTTCCGTATTTTTTTATATTACATCTCATAATGATTTTTCCATATTTTATTTTATAAAATCTTTTTCCATATTTTATTTTATAAAATCTTTTTACATAATGAGATGTAATATAAACTCTTTTTTCTTCCGTATTTTTTTGCTAATATAAAATCTATTTTATTTTATAAAATCTACACATATTTTATATTAGCATAATATAAAATCTACACGTATTTTTTTTGTTACTATAAAATCTACAAGTATTTTTTTTCACGAGCATTAAAAGAAGAAAAAAGAAGGTTGATATGAATTAAAAATAAAAAATAACGAGATACACTAATAAATTATCGTATTCTTTAAAATAAAAATATTCCGCAATACTTTCCAAATTAACCAAGTGCAAAAAAAAAAAATAGAAACGATGTAGATATAAAAATATTCTTCCATATTTTTAATATATTTACATTTAAATGTAAAATCGAAAATGAAAATAAAATATTTTAAAATATTCTCTACATTCACTATAAATATATATAACTTCTCTATGTATCATCCGAGTACAAGAAGAAGACGAATGGTCGGGTGTCAATGGCGGAACCTGCAACTGAACAAAAGGTATTCCACTATATTTTTGTTTCTTTGAAAAACTATTTTTTTATATTTTATTTTATTTACTGAGGATTTGTTTATATTTTTCAAAACCCACAATCATATTTTTCGAAGTAGGGGAATAAAATATATATACATATCTTTATTTTTATCGACTAATATTATGAGGTCTTGAAGTCAATAGTCAGATAAATTTTCAAGTGGTACTGAGTGAATTTGAACTATACCAGTTGAGTTGTCAGTTACAAAAGATAAAAATCATTTATTTTCTTTGTCATATTTGATGTGGGTTGAATGTTGTTAATTAATCTACAGATTTATACGTTCAAAGTGATGTCAAGTGTTGTCGAGGAGGTTTCAGAAAACTTGCAAAATATGTAAAAACGTATGTTCATATTTATAATTATTTCAATAATAGTGATATGTTGTGAGACATGTCGTTTGAGTTTTAAATAATATAATACAAAACTATTACCAATATTATTGCACAAAGTCTTAACAACAAACGATTAAGAATATATGCAAGTTAACCACTTATGAAAATACATTCGTTTTTCACATTGTATTTCATTAACTGTTAACAGAGAAATTACGTTTCATTTTAACTCGGTTCAATATTCGAACAAAAAATTTATCCTTCTGTGCAATGCACGGGCCCAACACTAGTATTTTCTTAACAATCTAATCCAATGGATTGATCGGATCATATCGGTTCCATCCATTGAATGTTAATAAATTCATATATTTTTATAATTTATTAAAAACCGCAACATATGTATATCAACTAAAACTAATACGGTATAATGTTAATAATTATATATAGTAATTAATTTAATGATGATCATTGGATTGTATCGGTTTAGTTTTATTGGATTCTAGACTATCATCCAAGAACTGACTAATCCGATTTGGATATTTAAATTTTGGATCTGATCCGATCCAATTAACACTATAAAGAAAATGAGCAAATCCCATGAAATATTACCGACGGATCCGAATATTACCGATGGATCCGTTGGTAATCCGTCGGTGATACCACCGCTGACAACTTTTAATCCGATGAAGGTTACAGACGGATTATCGACGAATCCGACTTTCACCGACGGATTTTTTCCATCGGTGATAGTCATTTGTTTTGTAGTGTAAAATTGGATATCAGATTAAGGTCGACCAATTTGAATTAGATCGGATAAATATTTGCATACCCTTATAATGTGCTTTTGATGTTTGTACGAGTAAAGTTCCTTAGAAGCGTTTAATACACCCCCCCCCCATGCAAGTGGTATGTATTTTTGCACACTTTGTATAATAACCAGACTTTTATATCAAACTTTAAGTGAGTAGTTAGTGTTTGGAGTTAGTCATTACTTTGTATGCTTGTACATATAGCATATAGACTTAAACTGACCTAACTTTGTCAAACATGGCCATGAGAGGGATTAAACATAGAGGAATGAAACTAGAATTAAAACCAAAATGAGAAATAATTCTCTAAACATTGTAAATATGCAATTCAGAAAACTTGAGGACTAAAAGTGAAAATTTGAAATATATAAAACAAATTCTGAAATTAATAAAATTCATAATCAGATTATTCATCTCTTTCTTCTTCACGTCTCTCCTCAAAAACCCTAGAACCAATTCCCTAACTATGAAATTAAGCCTCATATCTTGATCAAATGACAAAATATTGAAGATTTGAAGCTAAATCTTAAAGATAAACCATTGGGTAAACTTATAATCTTGAAATATCGGTTAATTGATGAAAACACATACTAAGTTTGTGTGTATTTGTGTTGTTAGGTGCTAGAGTTTGGAAAAGGATTGAATGAGTCTGTTGGAAAATTTTAGTAAAAATTGTGATTTTTTACTAACTTTGGACACAAATAAATACATGTATATGTATTGTATATATCTAACTCTTTGTGGGTTTATGTTCTCCTATATGAGAGCTTCAAAACGATATATTATATGTCCAAAACGGAATATGTGTGAATGAGATATCGATGCTCAAAGTTGAGTGTTTGGGATGAAAATTGGTAAAACCAAGTGGGTGTGGGAACTTGTCCCACATAGGAAGGAGAACCAAAATTTTAGTGGTTTATAACTAAAAATGTGGGAGGGACTTTTAAGTCGCGAAATGCTCTGTTTATGGACGATAAAACAGTGAGTTACGCGGGTTAAGCCGCGACTTCACCCGCGTGATAAGTCGCGACATTCACTGGTTTTTTGTAAATCCTTCATACTCATTATTGAAATGATTAATAGGATTAATTAACATTAATCCTTCTGTTTTCAATTGATCAGTATAAATAGGAGTTTGGTTTCAGTCCAAAACACACAACAATCTTGAACACAAAGCTTTCTGAATTCTCTCAAGCATACGTTGTTTCTCCGGCGATTTTTTCAAGCAAGTGGTGATATCCGGCAGTACACACTGCTTACGCTGTTGTACCCTGGGAACAGACGGCAAATCTCTTTAAGGGAATCGTGTCCAACACGAGCCTCAGCATCATTTCAATATTCGGTTTATTCATTTATGTTTTCTGTCGATTCCCTTTATATTTGAGTTTTACTAATCATTTGTTGATTATATTTACTTATTCGATATTTGTATTTATATGTATTATTGAAATACATATTTGTATACTAACAATCTGAATCAACACTTTAAAGATGATGTAATCATCCCACATGTAAGAACTCAGAAAAATTTGGAATTAGATGTTTGGTAACCTAAAATTCTAGCGAGTTTTGGATTATATGATGTTCAAGGCTGTAAAACCAAAACAAAATACTCTGATTTGTCAATAGATGACTTAGAATGGTTACCAAATCAAGTGGTAGTGTTGGTATGTTAAAACAAGTTAAATATGGTGCTTATGGAAGAGACATGAATCTGCAGATGCTTTTAAAAATGTGTATAAGATTAAACATTGATCCAATTTAGGTGTGCGATATACCGTTGGAAATCTTCGTGTGTCCATTAGAACTGTTATGAAGAGTCCGAAAGCTAATTTTGACCTTAAGTGTTTTAAAATACTGAATTACAGTAGTTGGTCTCAGTGTACTTGGGGATTGTACACTGTTAGTATAAAATTCGTATATAATTGGTCGTAGCTTCAAATAACATGAATCTTGTGCTAGTGGAATTCTAAGAGGTATATTCACAACTCTCATTTAGACAACAACACCAAATTCAACACCTAAGTATGAGTAAAATGTATAACACAGAGATGGATAGAAGCTGAAATGTGCAAGGGATGAAATTTCCCTCTGCAATGTTTTGTTTGTTTGATTAACCATACCATCCTCTAACCAACACTAGAAATGAGTTATAAGTTTATTAGGATGTAAATAAAGTTTAATTAACTTAAAATAAAGGTGCAAATAGGATAAATAGATTAAACAAACATAGGTAATCATGGTATAATTCTAAGTGTACATTACTTGTGATAGGAAATCTGACAAGCAAGGAGTGGAAACATTGGCATTCGGGCATCGTGTTTTGACTATCTCGGCTATATAAAGGTACGATCTCGTATTAACTTGAAACGAGAGTGATCTATTGTTGAGGGGCCATTCCATTTAAATTTGATTTACCAACTATTAAACTTGAGGTATGAAAATGATGTTGATTCTTGGATTTTCATCGTTTCATTCCTTTGTTGAATTTATTCGGTGTCCCATTGCACACATAATACCTTGTTATTGTGAACATTATTATTTGCCAAAATAAATATTATTTTTTTATATAAAAAAAATGCATGTGAGATTATATATTGGAGAAAAGATATGAATTTCTAGGGATGGCTAACGTTTCTTATATTTATATTACTTATAATAACAATGATTAAGGGTTGTTTGACAATTTAATTTAATAGATATGATAGCCTATATAACAACACAAATCATTTTTCTTTTCAAGTATGGAATAAAAAAACAATAAAAAGTTCAATAACTTTTTTAAAAGAATAAAATAGATACTACAGAAGTAATTAAGTAAACATACCTTAAATTGATCATCAATGGAGGTAGTTGTATTGGTATTATTGAAAGATATTTCACCACCACCGATACGTTTGAGATTTGGTAGTTCTCTAAGGTAGAGAACATCCAAATGAGAAAACAAATTGGTGCTTGTGTTGGTAGATGTGAATGCAGTCATTCCGTCATCTTCATCGTCTCTGTTTGAAACAACTTCTTCAATAACGTCACAGTACTCTATACAAATATCCTTTAGGTTGGAGAGAAGTTTGGCCATGAGAGGTGAAAACAAGTACTTTACGTTTTTGCATCTTTCAAGAGATATGGTTGTGAGGTTATGGAATGATACGAATTCTTCTGGTTGTTGTTTTTGAGGAATTAAGAATTTATTCCAATTAAACTTCCTCACATGACTAATATCCTCCACGTTCTCCAACAGTAAATCCTTCAGCGGTTGTTGAGTAGTGTCACTTGTTTTTAATTTTCTACCACTTGTAATCTCTATCTTAAAAACCACATCCACTTGTTTACAATTTTCTATAGAAATTGTATGAACGTGATGAAGATTGTGGATGAGGTAGGATGGAACTACAACACTAGAAATAGTATCACCAACTTCCGTTATCTCTTCATTAGATATGGCATTAATCTGCGTATGTATACCAACAACAAAATGTAATTAATAAAATAAAAATTGATCAATATATATAAAATAGAAATTGAAAGTCATACATACCTCTTGCTCTTGGGTACTTTTAATCAATTCACTGTTTCTCCCACTTTCTCCACCATCACTTATGGTAAGGGTGAATATATTTCCAAACCTCATAGAGTCGTTTATTTCTATGTGTTCAACAACTTGAAGGCCACAACAGATGAGGAGCTCAGACATATTTGCACCTCTTATCTTCCACACTTCCTTTAGCTTCCGTAATCCATGCACATGAATTTTTCTCAAACAGATACTGGCTTTTTCAATTTCACCAACATGTTCCAAGTCGATGTTGAATATCACATCAATGGAACCACAATCCTCAACATAAAGTTCTTCAAGATGGTGCAACAACGACATTGGATTGCTCGGAAACAAATTCACAACATTATCACATTCTTGTACTGTAATCACTCTCAATTCTGAAAGCCCAACCTCTTCGGTATCACTCGGCCATATCTCCGTCAACTTCTCCATCTCACGTATCTCCAATTTCTTTAACTGAGAAATAACAACCTGCATAATAATAATAATTCAACCTTGTTGAATCCATATACAACTTTATTTCTTCAATTTCTTCAATTTATTAAATTTGTTTCGTACCTCTTTGTTCAGCAAAGGTTGCATTGCAGAATCATCAGCTGACTTGCTGTTAGCATAAATGCTAGTGAAATTTGGTAGGCTATCCAGTATCAACTCCTCCAGTTGTGGTAGCTCAATTGCATTGACATCGTTGCACAAACTCACTAACTCTGGTAGATGACCCAAAAATAGAAACTTTAACGCTTGAAATTTAATCGCCTCAACTCCACCATTCTCATTGTCTACCAGTGTTTCTAGAATAGGACACCAGGTGATTTCAAGGTACTCAAGCTTCATGAGACCGTTTGCCACATTGATTGTGAAGAGATATCTCAAGTTTGCACACCGACAAATATGAAGGACTCTTAAATTGTAAAATGAGGATTGATGATGATGCAAAGACTCCACTAAAACTTCCCCAAGATCATTCATACCATCCACCTGTAAATGAAGCACCTCTGTTTTTTCAAACAACTCATTAATCCTAGAATCCAATAATTCACATTTGTTGGTGACCAACATCAACGTGTTTATGAAAGAATGCATGTCTTGGCCATCATTTACTTTTAAATTGCATCCCAAAGAAATCTTGAACCTTTCAAGTTTCTTCAATGAAATATTCTTTGGCAGATCATTGTTATCAAAGAACTCAATTTCTAATGAAGTAAGGTTTTTTGAACACTCTACCAATTCATCACCATTGGCATGTGTGAACATAATTCCCTTTTTAGGGCGGCCGAGGCCTCTAAATAATGTTCTCATATAAAGCTCTTCAAGCTTGACTAAATTTTTCAATACACCATCCTCGATACAAAGACAATAACAACCGGTCAAATCCAATAATTTTAGCTCCTTTAAATTTCCGATTGTGGATGGTAACTTTTCTATCCCACAATGAGCAAAGCTAAGCACTTCCAAATTCAAAAGATCACCAATAGAAGAGCAATCAAACATATGCAATGAGCATTCATGGAGACAAAGTGTTCGAAGGTTGGTAGAGCTTTCAAGTGATCTAAAAATCGGTAGATACCTCATTCTTTCATGTGCTATAACTTGAAGTTTTTCCATGTCTTCATAAAAGTCTTCAGGAAACGTGAACGACCCATGCATAAGTTTCAAAAGTGAAAGGTTAGGAAACTTGAAGTTTCTAGGAAGCTCAAACATACCTGTTGATGTTAGTGATATTCTTTTGCAATAGTCACTCATAAGTTTTGCAGGCCAGTTTGACATATTACCAATGATTGACATGTGCTCACCTTTAGAACACGTATCTAAAACAAAATCACGTACCAAATCATGCATCTTGACACACCCAACTTTCTGACTTTGAATCAACAAATTTGCATGTATGAGTCTCTCAATGCAGGTGTTCAACCTATTTCTGGCGTGTGCTATACTATACACTTTTTTAAGCAACTCCAGTCCCCATCCATACCTCACCAAGTCCTCTATAGGAATATCAAAGTCTTCTGAGAATAATCCACAAAGCAAAAATATTGATTTAATCTCCTCATCTTGGAGATTTTTGTAGCTCATTTCAAAAACTTCATGCAAAACTTGGTAAATGTCATGGTGCTCTAACCGTGAAAGGGCATCTTTCCATGCATCCTTGCTTTTGTCTTTAAGAGTAATGGCAATGGTTCTAATGGCAATGGGTAAACCACAACACTTCCTTACAATATCTTCTCCTATCTTGTGGAGCTCATAATCATCATTTGAAAGTTCTACAAATCTTTGAAAGAAACTACTTGCTTCTGGTTCTTCAATGACATCCACCTTGAAAATTGAACTAACTTCCACTCCCATTATAGTGCAAACACTCTGGTCTCGCGATGTCAACAAGAACTTGAAACCAACACCTTGATTTGGCAAAGGACTTAAACCCATATCATTCAGATGAACGAACTGCCATACATCATCCAATATTACTAGAATCTTCTTGTTGCCTCCATCAGAATGGGCCTCAAAGCTTATACGAAGCCGATCGGATCTTGCTGATTCACTTTTTTCTTCTAAACGTATACCAAGGTAATCTGCTACAGCATCTTGAATTGCAATGGTGTTCATCTTTTCCCCTATGACCACCTTAACAATTAAATTAAACAATTTATTTTCTTCTGCAGCCTTCTTAAGCTTTTCCATCATTGTGGTCTTCCCCACTCCACCCATCCCGCATAAAGCTATAACTTGGGATTTGTGTTCTGGTTGGAGTGCTTTTAGTGCTTCAATAAAAACCATCTCTCTTGATTTGAAGTCATTGTGATCTGATGCTGCAGAGGTGTAGGCCTTCATAGAATCGACTTTTCCTAGAGGAATAGGATGATCAGTCCAGTTGATCGTAGAATTCTCTTCTATAACATGGTTGATCTCCTCAATAATCTTGAAGGCTCTCCTTCCAAGCCTATGCCTAAGCTTGATATTGAAACAACTACCAACATCACTAGCAATGCTTTCCACTTGTGCATCGATCTTTGCAACTTCTTCCAACCAACCCTCTACTTCAGTTGGAAGCTCAAGATTGTTGCTTTTGTTCCGTGTCACATGGTTTTCAACATCGAGTAATTTAGCCTCTAGTAGTCTTTTTTTTGTACCCATATCCCTCACGTATTTTGTGCAGGAAATGAGATAGCCCAGGTGTTTCTTAATTGGAACCATGAGAGACTCAACAACAGGAGTAACAATGGCCGTAACAATCTCCATCGCTCAATATTCTTTTACTTGTGCTAGCACCTACATAGAAGCAAACAAAGGGAAATCCATGCGATATAAGAGGGATATCTATAATAAAAGCAATTACATTCATATTGCATCCTAGATTCTATATATTCATTGATCAGTAAGGTTGCTAGCATTGAGCTTAACAGTCATAAATTTTGTTTTTTGTATTAGCTTTGGCTTATCCTCTACTATTTCTTGTCGGTGATTTTAGTGTTACTGGGCATTCAATTGTAATTGGATATAACACGAGTGCTAATGAGTTTCAAACTGTGATCTAATACAAGTTAGGTGGTGTGGAGTGCACACTTGTTATAAGACGAGTATGATCTCGGACACGGCGAAATGGCGGGGGTCAAGGGGTAGAGCCCCTAGCAAAAAGCTCTGATGCCTATTTCTGCAGAGGCTCTGGTGGGCATCTATTGACCAGAGGCTCTAGTGGGCATCTCTGTATCAGAGACTCTCGTGCCTATCTCTAGACGAGAGACCTATCTCTGGACGAGAGACTCTCGTACCTATCTCTGCACGAGAGGCTCTCGTGCTTATCTCTAGACGAGAGGCTTTCGTGCCTATCTCTGAATTGGCTATCTCTAAATCTGCAGTTACTGAACATTTAATGCTCAGTTATTTCCAGCCCACGATTTTAGTTAAATTGGTTGTAACTGACCATAATTTCTAATAATTTGTCATCATTACCATTTCAGTTATTTTCCTATTTTACGAATGGGACTAGTATATATACCATATATACTTATGTTTTAGACTTACGATTTTGAACAATCTTTATATACTCTCCAGCAAATTTGCTCTCGTTGTTGTGCCTAAAACGATAGTGTTCTTGAGTCTTATCTCAAATTGGATTTCGTGCAACCCAACATAAGGTCGAAATACGAATTCGGAAAGT
Organism: Arctium lappa; assembly: GCA_023525745.1. NCBI lineage: Eukaryota > Viridiplantae > Streptophyta > Magnoliopsida > Asterales > Asteraceae > Arctium > Arctium lappa. The sequence continues at coordinate 1,195,055 of CM042049.1, forward strand.
GATTTTACACGATTTTCAAGAAATCCGGTCAACTGATCGATTGCATTGCCCTATCTTCGCTAACATTCTTGCGTTTCAAAATTTTGGAGGAGAAGAACATGAATGAATGAATGAATGAATGCCAACTTAAAAGGTTTAATTAATGATCAAAAGCTTGGAGAACTCTGACATCAACATTTTTATTCTAGTGTTTAATTACTCATCACTTTGTTTTTGTTACCATCCGGTCGGGCTTGCTTGCTATTTTAGATCATCCTACAATGTATGTTTGGCCATCATATATATGGTGAATGTTTGTAACTCCATCTTAAACCACATGGTTTGGGTTGAGTTGTACTTTTTATTTGAGTTGTGTTGAGATTTTTCATATCATAAATACCGGCAGTGGCGGAACACAAGTCTTATAACCGCACGGCCGGACCTAATCTTTTATATTTTTTCAGAAACACAAAATATATACTAACAAAGTCATAAGATATTTTAACTATACAAAACATTAAATTTGATTTGCTAAAACCTTTAAACAAGACATATAATTTAATTTGTGTATTGTGGATCAATAGATTATTCTTAAATTTGAGGACGCAAACCAAGATCTATATCAATACTTTTTCTTTTGAGCCTTTTGGGAAGAGTTTTAAGTAAACGAAACATAAATGTAAAAGTGCTATTTAAATTTGTTGTTTTTTCAGGATTTTGAGGATAACTAACATGTTTTCATTTGAAAATGAATGGTAGATTGATTTTTCATATTAATGTACATATCAAATAAAATTAACAAATATTCAATGGAAAATAGCACAAATAGTAAAATAAATTAGCTCTAAAATGAATATAATAATGAAATTCAAGAAATCAAATCATCCCTAAATGACTAAATCCATAAATTAAGAGCACCAAACACATATTACATACTCATTATAAATTTATAATTCATTAACACATTCCATTAGTAATCAAGGGAAAAATTTTAAAGTAGTCATAGCCATAATAGCATTAAAGATTGAAATCTTAAGCTAAATAATTTCAAATTCAAGGTAGAGAGCCATTTAGATTTAATTTAGATTAACGGAACTCGATGATGGATCTCTAGATTAGAAAGTGGAGTGGACTAAATAAAAAACACATATAAAAAGTTTAAATGGAATGAGATCACCGGATTAGAAATTGAAATTGTAGAGGCCAAATAATTTTATTTTGTTTTTAACACTAATCAATCATATGAATTTTGTTAAGAACACAAAAAAGCACAGGGCCATGGCCCCTAAAGTCCGTTAAGGGCCTCCGCCACTGAATACCGTTTTGGATTGTTCAAATGTCTTCAAACCGGTATCCCAACCTGAACACCGCACAACCCTAAAAAGTCAAAACCCCTAAAACCTTTTTTGGAATTTCTAAAACCTTTGAATACTCATATGTTTCTTTGTACAAGGGATAACATCAACATTGATACCTTGGACTTTAAATTGAGTCTATCTAGTGGTGGAGGTGATTTATGTTTGATTGCAGAAGAAATAACTAAATTTAAAGCAAAGAAAACATCGAAGTTTGAAACATCCAAAACAATTGTTGTGTTTGATATATTCTCTTTGGTTCAACCCATTTTATAATGAAGTTTCAACCTAACCAACCCAACACACAAGGTTTAGGTTGGTTGTCTATTATTGTTTGGTTTGAGTTGAGATTTTTTAAACATTTAACATTGAATTTGAGTTGTTCATATGCTTTCAAACCGACCAACGTAACCTGTGGTCACCCCTACCCCTAACCTCATTGTCTCTCTATTTTTTGTCAAATCTAAATCGACACCTCACCCCTCGTCTCACCACAATTTCTTCATTTCTAAATCACTTGCACCTACAACCCCTTCCCCTTCCCCTTCATCCAACAAAATTAATCCGAGAACGAAATCACTTCCCCACCATCAAAATTCTAGATCCAAAATCCAAGAACCAAAATTAAAACCAGCAACCCTTTCCCATAACTAAAAAAACACAAAAATGGAATCCTTATGTTGTGTGTTTTTCTTTGTGGGTTTTTGGAGAAGACAGTCAGAGAAGAGAAACTGGAATTTTAGATATAACAATTAACAAGGATGTGTTAGGAAATTGATTAAGAAAATAAGGTAAAATAATCGATCAGGTAACCGGATTGCTTGAGAATCGTGTGAGTTCACTTTACAAATTGATATTTTGACCCTATACCTAGGTTTCACTAAATTCAATATGGGATAAGACTCAAGACCACTATCGATGTTAGGCACAAAATCGAGAGCAAATTATCGGAGAATATATGAAGGTTGTTAAAAAACTTAAGTATATAAGGTATATATACTAGTTCCATTCGTCAAAGAAGGAAAATAGCTTAAATGACAATTATGACAAATTATTGACAGTAATGGTCGGTTACAACCGTTTTAGCTAAGATCATTGGTTGGAAATAACTGCACAATAAATTTACAGTAACTGCTCCAGAGAGAACTCTTTGGATGTGCAGATCCATAGCTCTGGTTACACGAGACCAGAAAGTAGCCAACTCTGGTCTAACCAACCAACCTTCTGACCAACCAGGGTCTCTGTAGAGCCCTAATGGTCTCATCAACGAGAGATAGTCTGATCAACCAGAGATAGTCCCGACCAGAAGCATTACCGAGCAACCATCTCTATCCAGAGCCTCTCCTCTCCTTTGGTCCGAGCAACTAGAAGATCTGGTTCAACTTTTCCAGAACTAACTCTGAAGGCACACTACTTAATCTAATCCCAAAACTGATCAAAACTGAAGTAATTCTTCATTTTCTGCCCCTTGACTACGCAAGGGGGTGCGACCCCCTTGGCCCTACCATTTCGTCGTGTCTAGGATCAAACTCGTCTTATAACAAGTGTGCACTCTGCACTACCTAACTTGCAATAGATCACAGCTTAAAACTCATTGGCACTTGTGTTAAATCCAATTAAACTTAAATGGTCGGTGACCCTAAAATCACCAACAGGATGAGGGACCAAAAGATGCTAGTAAAGGCATGTGTTTTACTTTTATTTTTTTGCGATATAGTGGTCTTTCCTTGGAGATCCCACACGACCACACCCGTTGGAGAATGAAACGAAGGTTGCGGGACCAAATATCATATCTATCAGACAAGTTTTAAAACCGTGCAGATAAAGTAAACAATATCTGCTACGGTTGATGAAGTTGTTACAAATGTTATCAGAGCCAACAACTGGACTGGTTTGCCAACAAGGACGTTGGGAGGGGGTGGTGTAACACCCATGATTTTGGGTACGTCTATATCGAGTATTTCTTTATTTGGTTAATCCGTAAACCCAACTATAATCGTTAATTATGTATTGGGACTTAAGATCAGAAGTTCGTCGGGTCGAAAAAAAAATCGAACTTCGGTACACTTGGGCCAATTATGCCCGCGATTGTGACAGGAGTCACTCTTACGGGGCATAAAAGCAGAACTCGTACTGAAAGGGTGTGAGAGTGGGCGACAATGCCCGCGAGAATGACACAATGTCACTTTCGCGGGGCAAAGTCGCCAAGGGTGTACCGAATGGTGTCAGGCCCGGGCGACAACGACAATGCCCAAGCGAGAATGACAGTGTCATTGTCGCAAGGCAGGGTCACGATCGGGGCTCTAGCCTTTAAATAACCCTCAAAGCCGCCTTTTCTTCACTTTACTCTTTGTGGAGACTTTGGAATGTGATTTTGGAAGAGTTTTTAGGTAAGGTTTCATCACTTCTTCATTCAATGCTTCAAGATGGTTACCTTATGAGCATTTATGGGTTTGTTTTTAGGTTGGTGATCTATTTAAGAGTCTTATAATTGTACTTGGAGTTCGAGTTTCATTCCAACTTCTCTCTCAAATATCTTCTACTAGGGTTTTCTATAAACTCTAAAAGGTGAGTTTCTACCTTGTTTTGACATATTTGCTAGGGTTTACTTGTTATAACTTTTATTGGTGTCTTTTAACCAAGTATTGGGTTGTATTGTGTTTTGACCTAAAAATGAGTTTTGGGAATATTAGGGTTTTTGGACCTAAACAATAGTGTTCGAAAAATGGGTTTAAACTATGAGTAATGGCATTCTATAACTCGCTACGTATTTGAGAACCTACTCTTTTTCTATGAGAGTTTGGTACTCTCATAAAGTAAATAGGGTTTTGATGTGGTTTAAGTAATTGTTTAGTTATGAATAATTCTATGGCTAAATGCCTAAATGAGATTTATAATATTATGTCAATGGGATGGCGGAAGTGAAACCTCTTTAAAGAGGGGGACGAGATTTCATGTTGATAGATTTATTATATGCAATTAGGTTTAACACTTATGTACATGACCAATGTTGAATGTGTTACAATGTTTTATAGTTGTCTTAGTGCACTGGATCCATAGGCACGGTGTTCCTATGTTCCCGCTTTGGGACATTTGGTTCACCACTTTGGCGCGTAATAGGCATCGGGTTCCATGGTAAGTAAGTTGTGGACCTATACGGTCGGGCAGCGTTCCATGGGCAGTAAGGTGTAATTTTATTGTGCATGAGTTCCCCTATTTTGGAATTGTCAAGAATAGACCTGCAGTGGTTGACTTGATTTTTTCGAGCAATAGACTTGGAGTAGTTTAGCTCGCTATGTGATTAGAGTTATTTGTAACATATAATGATCACTATCGACTGTATGACTTCAAAGGGGTTTATTATTAATTTATTTTTCAGCTTAATTGTTCTCACTAGCCTTTAGCCTGACGCTTGTTCTTTGGTGGTCATGTATGACAGGTCATTTTGCGGTGGGGATCATCGGGATTGAGAGGATGGCCTAGGGGTCGAGGGCGGTCTTTTTGAAGATATAGTGACCAATACATTAAAGTATCGAGATTACACATTTTAGAAGAATAGCGACACCCGACCTTAATCTTACTTGACCAGGTTAGATTATTAAGTTGTCGAATTTTATTCTTTATTTGATTTGGGATTGTAATTGACATACTTTGTTCCCCGTGTTGGGTTGACATATAATTGGTTTAGATTGTCCTATATGTATTATACAGGTTGTTTGGTCCACCATTTAGGGTGGACTGGTTTCCTCCACTTTTAGACGTCGTATAGTCGAATTTTCAATTTTTAAATTCACCTCAAATTTTAGGGTGTTACAAGTTGGTATCAAAGCATTAGTTTAAGTGAACTAGGTATGAATGTAAGATGTCTATACTTAAACTTAGGATATTAAGCTATGACTAGTGAGATGTGGTAGAACTCTTAAGATAGGATGGTCTTATAGTTGACGGAACCTACACAAATTGAAAGTTGTAGTGATGGTAACGAGAACTCTTACGTATCATGTGTTCATAATTTCATTTCGCTAACATTATTATGAATATTTTTACGTGAGCATACTTGAGCTACTGTTGTTATAATAATTGATGAATGTAATAGTACGTTTTATTGTGTTGTTCTTGTAGTTCGTCTCTCATCTTATTTATTGCATGTGGTGGTAGACGAATGGTTACCACCCAGAATAGACTGGAAGGTCAAGAAGCCACGACATCCACGGCCGACCACCCGCGGATAACTGTGGAGGAAGAGCCTTCTCGTGTGGTTAATGTGTTGAGAGGGGGACCCAATCACATTCCCCAACACAATCTGAATACAGAGGAGCCTATTTTGGAAGAGGCTACGGCGGAAAACCGATTGATGGACCGAATGATGTTGGCCATGAATCGGGTCATGGCACAACAACAAGAGTTATTCTTGAAGCTTCTAGAAGACAGAGAGACCAACAACCGAAGGCCTGAGACGGTTGCCGAAAACGTCATTGTGGCGGGATTCGGGGGTACCAGACATGACATTCCCACTGATGGGACTGCGACCCTGGAAGCAAGGCTCACGACTAAAGCTTGCACGTTCAAGGCATTCCTTGGTTGTCGACCGCCGGAGTTCAAAGGCACGAATGATCCAGTGGCTTGCATGAACTGGATTCGGGAAATTGAGCAGGCCTTTCGATCAAGTGAGTGCGGCGAAGGCCAGAAAGCTACATTTGGATCTTAAATGCTCAGAGGGGCTACCCTCACATGGTGGAACGTTTACTCCAATTTTGTTGAGGCCACGGTGTTGGCAAATCTAAGATGGCCGACGTTCAAGAAGAAATTGTTGGAATAGTATTGTAATGAAAGATCGATGGACCAGATCAATGGACCAGATCGAAGAATAGTTCCAGAACTTGAAGAAGGGCAATCTAACTGTGAAAGAGTACAATAGGCTTTTCATGGGCAAGCTGGTATTGGTGGGACACTTGGTCCCGACGGAGAAAGAGAAGATCAAAGCCTACATCAAGGGCCTTCCATCTGATATGATGTCGATGGTCAGAGTGTCGAAGGCATCTACTCTTCGAGAGGCGGTTGAGGAAGCACATTTAATGGAAGATGCGTACAACAGGGGCAAAGAAGAAGGTTCTCGTTTGGTCGAGAAGAGGAGATGGGAAGGGAATTCTATGGCCTCCAAGAAACCAAGACCTTTCAACAACAACTACCAACATGGAGCCGATCCTAGGTGCAAGGCTAGGTAGTGTTTCAAATGTCGAAACAAGCATTTCGGGTCGTGGAACTTTGTCCCCAGAGCTTGCTTTAAATGCGGGAAGCCCGATCATGCATATAAAGATTATCCTATCAAGTGGCGAATGTGTTTCGAGTGCAAAGAGTCGGGTCATGTTAGGGATGAATGCCCGAAGTTGAAGACCGGCGGAGTCGACGGGAAGAAGATAGATCATCGAAAGCGGCCAGGAGAGCATTTTAGATGACGACAGAGGAAGCCAAGACATCTGTTGATGCAGTGTTGGGTACGTTTCTCCTAAACTCCGTGCCTACGCGTATATTGTTTGATTCAGGTGATAGTTTCTCTTTCATATCCGATGTGTTTTATCAAAAGCTTGCCTTGCCTATGAGTAGTTTAGAGGACGCTATAGTAGTGGAAATAGCTAATGGTGGTCAAGTGTTAATTCACGATGTTTTGAGGGGTTGCACTCTTGAGTTCGAAGAGAGGAAATTTCCCATCAATTTGATGCCCATGCAAATTGGTGGATTTGATGTGGTGGTGGGAATGGATTGGTTATCGGAGAATCAAGTCGAGATCGTGTGCGCTAAGAAAATGATTTGATTACCCGTTGTGGATGGAGAGGCGACTATGATCTATGGTGAAAGAAGGAAAGGTGAGGTGGCGATTATTTCTATGATCAAGGCGCGGAAATGTCTGGCGAAAGGTTGCTCATCTTTCTTGGCATATGCAGCCAAACTTGAGAAGATGAAGCTAGAAGATGTTAGGGTAGTGCGTGAGTTTTCCGATGTGTTCTCGGAAGACTTGCCTGGTTTGCCACCCGATCGCCAAGTGGAGTTCCTGATTGATCTCGTTCCGGGGGCGGCTCCGATTGCTCGAGCCCCTTATCGTCTGGCTTCCACTTAGATGTAAGAGATTATGACTCAACTCCAAGACCTTCTTGAGAAGGGTTTCATAAGGCCGAACTCGTCGCCTTGGGGAGCTCCGTTTTTTTGTCAAGAAGAAAGACGACTCAATGAGGATGTGTATCGACTACAGAGAACTGAACAAGGTGACGATGAATAACAAGTATCTACTCCCGAGAATCGACGATTTGTTTGACCAACTTCAAGTCGCGAGTTGTTTCTCAAAGATCGACCTCCGTTCGGGATATCATCAAGTGAAAGTGAAGGAGGAAGACATTCCAAAGATGGCATTTAGGACGCGATATGGCCATTACGAGTTCCTAGTAATGTCGTTCGGGTTAACCAACGCATCGACGATATTTATGGACTTGATGAACCGAGTGTGTCAACCTTTCCTTGACAAGTCGGTAATAGTGTTCATCGATGACATCCTAGTATACTCCAAAGACGAGACAGTTCATGAGCAACATCTTCGAGAAGTGTTGGAAGTGTTAAGGCGGGAAAATCTTTAAGCAAAGTTTTCGAAGTGACTTTTGGCTACAAGAGGTACAGTTTTTGGGTCATGTGGTGACGAAGGAAGGAGTGAAAGTGGACCCCGCAAAGATCGAGGCGATGATGAATTGGGAACCTCCCAAGAGCCCGTCGGAAATCTGAAGTTTCCTAGGATTGGCGGGTAACTACCGGAGATTCATCCAAGATTTTTCCAAGATAGCTTCATTGTTGACGGCCTTAACCCAAAAGAATGTGAAGTTCATGTGGACCAGGAGTCAGAGAAGGCGTTTCGATCTCTACAAAGGAAGCTTTACGAAGCTCCCATCTTATCTTTACCCGATGGGATGAAAAACTTTGTGGTGTATACCGATGCGTCGAAGATGGGTTTGGGTTGTGTCCTAATGCAAAGGGGTAAAGTAATTGCTTATGCGTTAAGGAAACTCAAAGTTCATGAATTCAACTACCCTATCCACGATTTGGAATTGGCGGCGGTGGTGTTTGCATTAAAGTTATGGCGACACTACCTCTATGGTACAAAATGCATTCTCTACATGGACCACAAGAGTTTGAAGCATATCTTCGACCAAAAAGAACTAAATATGAGGCAAAGGAGATGGTTGGAACTACTGAAGGATTATGATTGCGAGTTGCTTTACCATCCGGATAAGGCAAACGTGGTCGTCGATGCTCTCAGTCGAAAAGATTACGGAGGGAATTCCCAAGCCACTTTCGCACGAATCGAGTTGACGTCAACACTCATAGATCGAATCAAATCGTCGCAAGCCAAAGCCTTGCTAGAAGAGAGCCTCAAGGGAGAGGTCATGATAAAACAACATCTACTTTTGACGGAAGATAGTCGAGGAGTAATGCTTTTCAATGGGTGAGTTTGGGTGCCTAAGGTAGGGGGCAATCGAGAACTTCTTCTCGAGGATGCCCACAAGTCTAAGTATTCTATCCATCCGGAAAGCACAAAGATGTATCGGGACTTGAAATTACACTATTGGTGGCCGGTTACGAAGCTTGATGTGGCGCGTTATGTGGAGTGATGTGTGACTTGCTTGCAAGTGAAGGTCGAGCACCAACGACCTTATGGGAGTTTGTAATCTTTGGAGATTCTAGAATGGAAATGGGAGCACATCACTATGGACTTCGTGACTAAATTGCCAAAGACCTTAAGAGGACATAACACCATATCGGTGATAGTAGACCGCTTGACCAAGAGCGCTCATTTCTTAGCCATGCGGGAAACTATACCCATGGATAAACTAGCAAAGTTGTATATCAACGAAGTGGTGTCTCGCCATGCGGTGCCACCATCTTTTGTTTCGGATCGCGATAGTCGGTTCACGTCTTACTTTTGGGACGACTTGCGAAAATAGTTGGGCACGCGGGTGAAGTTGAGTACGACCTTCCATCCCCAAACTGACGGCCAAAGCAAGAGGACGATTCAGACACTCGAGGACATGTTGTGATCTTGTGTGATCAACTTCAGGGGAAGTTGGGACTCACACCTACCTTTGGTGGAGTTTACGTATAACAATAGCTACCACTCAAGTATTCGTATGGACCGTTTGAAGCTTTGTATGGTCGCAAATGCCGAACTCCCGTATGTTGGCTTGAAGCGGGAAACAAGCAGTTTGTCGGACCTGAGATCGTGCAAGAGACGGCGGACAAAGTTAAAGGTATCCGAGAACGTTTAAAAGCGGCCCAAGACAGACAGAAAAGTTATGCCAACAAGAAAAGACGACCGATAGATTTTCAAGTGGGAGACCGTGTTATGCTGAATGTGTCACCTTGGAAGGGAATTATCCGGTTCAGAAAGCGTGCGAAGTTGAGTCCCCGTTTCCTTGGACCATTCACCATAATTAAGCGGGTAGGGCTTCAATCCGACCAATTGGAACTCCCTCCGAAAATGAATGGAATTCACAACGCATTTCATGTGTGATACTTTCACAAATGTCTAGCGGAGGAGGAGAGTGTTATCCCACTCTCAGAGATAAGATGTTGATGAGGGAAACCGTTGCATTGACGAACCTGAAGCAATTTTGGAGAAGAAGACGAAGAAGCTTCATCACAAAGAGGTAACCATGGTAAAGGTCCAATGGAAGCACCACCGCGGTGCTAACGTGACTTGGGAAGCCGGAGAAGATTTGAAGCGGAGGTACCCTCACCTCTTCACCTAGCCGAGATTTCGAGGACGAAATCTTCTCCAAGTGGGGAAGATTGTAACACCCGTGATTTTGGGTACGTCTATATCAAGTATTTATTTATTTGGTTAATCCGTAAACCCAACTATAATCTGTAACACCCCAACTTTTGAAAGGTATCATTCTGAGTTAATACAGAAACCGATTTATCAAGGAAAAATAAGATATTTAATTTTGGACTTGAATCCTGGATTTTATAGCTTAGATAGATGAAGGATTCAATTACGAGTTCAACGGTTCTTTCCGAAGCGAAAATGGAGCTATAACGAAGAAGTTACGGCCAAAACAGTATCGGGAAAAAAACCAGGGAAGCGGGCGACTTATGCCGCGACTTAAGGTCGCGGCACAAGTCGCAAAATCCACTGGATGAGCTTAAAACCGATTTTTCAGCCCCAAACTTCATTCCTTCATATCTCCTTCATCCTAGCTCCGATTTGGGTGATTCAAAGTGCTACGGGTTCGTTTTTGAGAGGTTTTCAAGGATCTAGCAAGAGATTGGAAGTCTATTGGAGTATACTATAGTATTTTGTGGTGGTAAGCTTCTCATCTCTCACTATTCATCTTCTTCACCAAAGTCTTCTAGGGTTTCATCCACCCTTTGTTTTCTATTTCTTAGATTGGAGGTTTGTAACCATTTTGGTGAACTAGAGGTGTTTTGGTTGGTGGATTCAAGCTTGGGTCAAGGTAATTTTCTATTCTCTTCATTTATGGAAGTTAGGGTTTCAGTATCAGTTGGGGTATTCATGTATAAGGTTAGGGATCGAGTATTTGTGGTTGTTTATGTCTTGATGGTTGGAAACTTATGGATCTAGGTTTTTGGAAGTTTTACTTGAAGATTCAAGTTTCTTCAAAAGAGCTCAAAGTGGGGTAAAATCTAGATTTAGCCTAAATCTAGCAAGGTGAGTTCAAGTTGATTTGTTAAAACGGTGTACATGCCAAAAATGGGTATTTTGAAGTAAAAATATGTTTTACTTGATATTTGTCAAAGTGTGGGTATTTTAATAAGTTTCATGTTTGGTAAACTTGGGTTGTGGAATTATATAAAATGCTCATATTTGGGTTCTTAGCAATTTTGTACAAATGGAGTTCATTTCATGGCATTATGCATTCTTAATGACTTTGTACAATTGAAACCTAAGTTCATGTGTTATGCATTCCGAGAGTGTTGCATTCATAAAACCGTTGGAAAATCTTTGGTCCCAATACGTATCGAGTTTCGGTTTAACCACGTCTTTGGGGTATGTGACTTCATAAACGATGTTTAAAAGCATTTCATTATTTGGAAGACGTCAATTGTTGATAAAAAGGCTTTTGAGTATCTTAGCTCGGTTTTCACTAAAATGAGTCATTTATGCATATCTGGGTATTATGATGATTCCTCCTTGGAATGCCTTTTTGGCGACCTTATATTCTCACGAAGTATTTGAATGGATATTATGTCATATGATGGATTTACATGCTTAGGATGGTAATATTGTGTTCTTGGTTGATACCCGAATGACTAACGGGATGAAACACATCTTTGAGACCTCCTATATGCATTATGTGGATGAACCAAGTCTGTGATTCACTATAGGAATGTAGGTGGGTGACTTTTGGAGAATTTCCGCAGGCGGTAGTCTCCTATGTACCTAGACCTCCGTCGTCGGGGAATTTCCGTAGGCGGTAGTCCCCGGTGCGTGTCGGACCTTTGGGTTGCCAGAGAAAGTGGCTTCAAGGTGCATTGCCTCTTTGGGTGAACCGGATTGGAGATATGGGTCGCTCCCGTTGACTCCACATCTACGTGATTAATTGGTTAACTGCTGATAAGAACTGTAACTGTTTCTAGCATGATTTTACTTGTGCATTCATTCATGTTAAAACTCTTGAGCTCACTAGGCGTTAAGCCTAACCCTTTTTATTTGTCGGCATGTGCATCAGGTTCCTGTTGGGGGTTCGGTTCTAGCAGTGCTGTGGGAAGTCGAGCCTTAGCCTTGTGCAAGAGTAAGTAGTTGATGAGGTCTTTCGCAGATTGGAGATAGTAGCTGACTTTGGGTTCAGTAGCACCCGTCCTTATCATAGACTGTTATATAGGATATGTATATGTATGGAGATTCATTCTTAAATTGTGATTGCAGACGAATTGTTATTGATGTGTTTAGAAAATTTTAAATAAGTTGTTATTTCCAAATTGAGGGTGTTACATAATCGTTAATTACGTATTGGGACTTAAGATCGGAAGTTCGTCAGGCCGAAATCGAGAAAAATCGGACTCCGGTACACTCGGGGCAATTGTGCCCGCCGATTGTGACAGGAGTCACTCTCGTGAGGCACAATTGCGGAACTCGTACCGAAAGGGTGTGAGAGTGGGCGACAATGCCCGCGAGAATGACACGATGTCACTCTTGCAGGGCAAATTCGTCGAGGGTGTACCGAATGGTGTCAAACCCGGGCGACAATACCCAAACGAGAATAACAGTGTCATTGTCGCAATGCAAAGTCGCGATCGGGCCTCCAGCCTTTAAATAACCCTCAAAACCGACTTTTCTTCACTTTACTCATTGTAGAGACTTTGAATTTTGGAAGAGTTTTTAGGTAAGGTTTCATCACTTCTTCATTCAATGCTTCAAGATGGTTACCTTTTGAGCATTTATGGGTTTGTTTTTAGGTTGGTGATTTATTTAAGAGTCTTGTACTTGGAGTTCGAGTTCCATTCCAACTTCTCTCTCAAATATCCTCAACTAAGGTTTTCTATAAACTCTAAAAGGTGAGTTCTACCTTGCTTTGACATATTTGCTAGGGTTTACTTGTTATAACTCTTATCGGTGTCTTTCAACCATGTATTGGGCTGTATTGTATTTTGACCTAAAATTGAGTTTTAGGAATATTAGGGTTTTTGGACCTAAACAATAGTGTTCGGCAAATGGGTTTAAACTATGAGTAATGGCATTCTATAACTCGCTACGTATTTGAGAACCTACTCTCTTTCTATGAGAGTCTCATTCTATGAGAGTTTGGTACTCTCATAAAGTAAATAGGGTTTTGATGTGGTTTAAGTAATTGTTTAGTTATGGATAATTCTATGGCTAAATGAGATTTATAATATAATGTCAATGGGATGGCAGAAGTGAAATCTCTTTAAAGAGGGGGACGAGATTTCATGTTGATAGATTTATTATATGCAATTGGGTTTAACACTTATGTACATGATCATGTTGAATGTGTTACAATGTTTTATAGTTGTCTTAGTGCAATGGATCCATAGGCACGGTGTTCCTATGTTCCCGTTTTGGGACATTTGGTTCACCACTTTGGCACGGAATAGGCATCGGGTTCCATGGTAAGTAAGGTGTGGACCTATACGGTCGGGCAACGTCCCATGGGCAGTAAGGTGTAATTCTATTGTGCATGAGTTTCCCTGTTTTAGATCTCTCAAGAATAGACCTGAAATGGTTGACTTGATGTTTTCGAGCAATAGACTTGGAGTAGTTGAGCTCGCTATGTGATTAGAGTTATTTGTAACATATAATGATCACTAATGGTTTATTTGATTTGTTTTGATTTGGCTCACGACTAGGTTGGTTGTATGACTTCAGACGGGTTTATTATTTATTTATTTTTCAGCTTAATTGTTCTCACTAGGTTTTAGCCTAATGCTTATTCTTTGGTGGTCATGTATGGCAGGTTATTCTAGCTGTGGGGCTCGTCGGGATTGAGAGGACTCGTCGGGGTCGAGAGCGGTCTTTTTGAAGATATAGTGACCAATACATTGAAGTATAGATATTACACATTTTGGAAGAATAGCGACACGCGACCTTAATCTTACTTGACCAAGTTAGATTATTAGGTTGTCGAATTTTATTCTTTATTTGATTTGGGATTGTAATTGTCATACTTTGTCCCCATGTTGGGTTGACATATATTTGGTTTAGATTGTCCTATCCGTATTATACAGGTTGTTTGGTCCCCCATTTAGGGTGGACTGGTTTTCTCCACTTTTAAACGTCATATTGCCGAATTTTCAAATTTTAAATTCACCTCAAATTTTAGGGTGTTACAGGTGGATTATGAGATCCCATGTTGGATGGGGAGAAGAGTGAAGGTTGCCTTATAAGGGACAAAGATTGGTGTATCCGACACATTTAAAACCGTGAATTTAGGTGTGGATAAAACGGACAATATTTGGTATTGTTTACTGAGGATATTACAATATTACCATAGCAAAAGGGAGGCCGGAGAAGTGGGTTGGGGATAATGCTGGAACACAATTAAAGGGGTGGAGGGAGGTTGTGATGAAGGTTGTCAGCGGGAAGGCGAAGGCGAATGTGGTGCCAGTGATGGAGAAGTCACGAATTATATGTAACAACTCGTGCCACATGGACAATGAAGTAGATTTGTGAGCTCTTTATAACTATGAAAGACCGTTTATGTAATCTACTATTATATTAACTATTAATTATTTTGAATTATTATTTGGGCAAAAAGTTGATTACCGACAACCCAAAACTATTAATTGAAATTTTATTATTAATGAAATAGAAGAATTATAACATTCATATATGTTTGATTTTTGGCGGACTAATTAGTGGCAGTTAATAAAAATTTGGGATATAATTGTAAGACAACGACAAAAATCTTCTAGACTTTATTAGTGAGTCTTTTTCAGTAAGCTTAAAAAATAAGTTAGTTTATGTTTGTCAAAAAACTCAAAATGACTATTATGTGTGTAACAAGTAATAGAAATCATCACAATTGTGACAAAGTTTTAGAATTCATATTTGGTTGCATTAATAGATGATTATAGAAAATGTGTTACATGCATGCCTAACATTTGAAGGGTTGTGACATTAGATATTGCATCCAATGAATGTCAATTATATCTAAATAATTGAAAAACCAACAGATTAATTAATTAATTAATTGGTTTTAATTTTTTAAGGTGTTTATTTTTGTTATTTTATATTCGTCACTTAGCTTATCAACTAGTTTTTACCAAATGTTATTAAATTTTTAAATAGTTTTTCAACTAACAATTAACATTAATTAAACTTAATAGCTACTTTGTCAAATATTGTCTAAATGCTAAACATTTATATGCCAATTTATTCAAACTAGAAGTGTACTCGCGCAATGCAGCTAGATACATCACGATCTTAATGTTTCATTTTATTTTCTGTTTTTTGTCGATTTACATTACAATTTTGGATGGTTGTGAGAGAGTGATAATGATTTTTTTATATAAATTTGTTTAATTTAGACTTAATAATATAATGTAATTAACTTTGGTTTAATAATATAATTTTTTTTTATAAAATATTATGTAAGATTTTTTAATTATATTTTAGATTTTTTTTATATCTAAAATATGCTGAGAGTTATTTTAGGGGAGTTAAAGTGGGAAATGATTTTAAGGGAGTTAAAATGGTTAGAGATAATGATTGAAAATTAATGAATAACATTAAATGTAGTACATAAAGCTTTTATGGTTGTTTTTTAAGTAATTAGCATTAAATAACGGTACATTATGTTTTAAGACTTATTTTTAAGAGTTTTTTATGTCATCTTTATAATATAGTATAGATATAGATATGCGATTGATATCTTTGTGAAAGCAACATACGTAAATAACTAAAAGCATTAAAATATAAGAACTTGTGTTTTATTTGTAAATAAAGCTTTTATGTTTGGTAAAATACACTTTGGTTTAAAAAAATGTTTGTTTAGATGACATGTCTCCACCAATGATTTACGGGATGTTTGGTTGCTAATTGTATAATTTGTTGGTACCCAGTGAGGTTTTGTTTAGGAGAGGTTTTTCATAGAATAAACATGTTTTTAATTGGAAGGATCATGTTTGGAAGAACTTGATTTTCTGTATAAATCTCCCCCTATAAGCTTATAAGTAAGTCATTTTCTATACCATTAAATCATTATTTAACCGTCATGTAAAGTTGATCGAACAAGTTGAAAATCTCATTAATCTCATTAAGCTGTTAATAAAAATATCCTAAATTTCTATACCCCGAACACTCAACTACTCAAGTACACGCCCATGTAGACAGCAAGGAAAACCTTATTTTTTTCGCAAAAACATTATAAACCAAAATTTAGAAGTAAAAGAGTAGATATTGATCACTAAAAACGAGAGTTGAAATGCGACCTTTCAAGAGGCAAGCATTAATGCGGTAATTTAGACCATCTTTTTTTTTGAAGTATATAATATTTATATACGATAAATGCAACAAATAAACTTACCCATTCTCCTCATCTTTTGTGAGGTTTGAACCCTTGACTTCCTAGGAGATCAAAGACTCTAATACTGCTAAGTCAAAGGCCCTTTTGTTTAGACCATCTTAAGGGTTGTTTGGTTGGTTTTCCATTAAGTTCTGTGTGGATAAAGTTGTCTGTGTGGATTAATCTGTCTGTATAGATTTGGAAGATTTTTATTTGAAAAAGTTTTTTCATATTTGGAAGGAACGTGTTTTTTAATGTGAGGAGCTGGTTTGGAAAAAAACTTGGCTTTCTGCATAAAGCTCTCCCTTGAAATCTTACTGAATAAGACACTTTATATATCATTAAGCCACTACCAAACAGTTATATATAGCTGACTGGATAAACTTTGAGTTTCATTAAGCTCATTAAGCTGTTAACAAACAGACCCAATCATTTTGTATTTCTTTTATTAGTTTGATTTCAAAACATTTCAGAGAACCCCTCAAATTTAAATGAATGCACCTTGGTAATCACTAAGAAATTTTTCTTTATGATGGATGATATCATTAAACGATAGTGTAAACAACCCCTACCCTCTTAATAGGTCCGCCCTTCTAACGTGATTCATAAATTCACCCACCGCCAATCGTAAACATTAGGTTTAAATTACTAATTTAGAAAAATATTATTGAATTTCATAATAATGATTAGGATTTTAATATTTTACTGAAAAATAGAAAATAAGATGTATTTCACCAACAGTACTATTAATAAAAAATGCTATAATAAACACATAGATGTTTATCAAGCGAAAAATTAGATCCCAAAGTAGTGAAACAGTTTGTATAACCCAATTTCATTTATCACTCAGTTTTAGAGTCGTTTACCTGATAAGCACTTACTATCAAGAATCATTATCCTCACTAATCTTATTGGTTAACATTTCGGTCATCGAAATGGATTGTTGGTAGTAACACTTACCGGGTAAGATTCCCGGTCCTTGTTATGTTTACTCAGTAAGGTAAATGACACCCGATAAACACTTGGTAACCGTAGCAAACAATTAAACATGTCGTGACCTTTTTAATTCCTAGATCCTTTGTGAATTAATGGTTCGTCTTCTTTCATTACAAAACAAAGAGCTTCACCGACGGAAAAATCCATCAGTAATCCGCCACAAAAACTATCACCGGAGGATCTCATTGCCGGAAAGTTAAAGTGTGGCGGGTGATCTACCAGGGATTGTCAATCACAGATGGAGAAAACCATTGGTGGTCGTCAATCCGCCGTGATCCACCATAAATCCAACGGAAAAATCCGTGGATGAAGTCCCGTTGTTTTTTGTAGTGTTTTTGCATATTCTTATATTAGTTTTCCTTGTTCGTGTAAGCTTCAATATTTGGTAGCAAAGCAAAATTAAAAGCGACAAATAAGAAACGAATAACAATATTAGAGATTTATGTAAATTAATAAAGATAAAATAAAAATTATTGCTAGAATCCAAAGAGGTACCTGGCTTTGGTATGTTGGTGTGCGAGTGCTCTTGCTGCTTTTGCAGTTTGCAAAGAGAGATATATGAACAAATGATTCATATTATTAATCGTATATATAGAGAAAGGTCACTATATATATATATATATATATAATAGAGTAAATTACGGATTTGGTCCCTGTGGTTTCTTAAAATTTTGGATTGGGTCCCTCTATTGAATTAATTACAGCCAACATCACCGTGGTTTCAACTTTGTTTCGGATCAGGTCCCTCTATCTAACTCCAATTAATTTAGATGAGTTAAGCCCCTCACGTGCTCCCCACGTGAGGGGCATTTCTGTCATTTAAAAATAACTCTCTTTTGATTATCAAATACGTGCGACTCAGAGACCAAATTCAGCTTCTGAAGTTCTGATTATTGTGTTTCGACAGTGAAGAACAAAACTCCCAAAACTCCCAGGTGGTTCTCGATTTCAATTTGATTTCAATCTTCTTTCTTGATCGTTCTTCTGATTACTGGTTTGTGTTTCGACAATGGAGGAACAAGACTCCCAGGTTGTTCTCAAAATTAAATTTGATTTCACTCTTCTTTCTTGATCGTTCTTTTGATTAATACGTACGACTCCAGAGACCAAATTCATCCTCTGATTACTGGTTTGTGCTTCGACAGTGAAGGAACATAACTCCCAGGTTGTTCTCGATTTCAATTTCTATTTCAATTTCTATTTCAATTTGATTTCAATTTCGATTTTACTCTTCTTTCTTGATCGTTCATTATAGGTTATAGAAATTCCTAAACCCTAACCCTTAAATCCCTAAATGTAGTGAATGATGAATTCTGACCTAGTATTTGTTTATACTCTTGGCTCCAGCACACTTTGGTAATATATACTATAAGGATTTTTGAGAGAAGACAACATACATTCCTCCAAACAAAGGTTTCATGTAAAATTTTGGATTCTTTGGCAATATGTACTTGTAGACCTTGTAATAATAGGTATCATCAGAATTAATATAAAAGAAGCACAGTAAGGCATGATGAGATAAATTCAGCGAATTACTTGAAACAAGCAGTTAAATAAAAATGCATGTGAGATACAGATCTCAGAAAACTGATGGGAAGTATAAAGATATTACTACCTGGCCATGAATCAACTTCAGTTGCATCTAAAGTGACTCGTGAGACCAAAGGGCCTTTGGCCTAGCAGCAAAACTGATGGGAAGTATAAAGATATTACTAATAGCATTATGATGTTGTCCATATTGGTATCTTCACAAGTTCTATGAATTGGTAATTAGCTGGAATTTGTCTCCTTTGCATATTTTTGTTTGTGTTACTTAACCTGTTAATGTATGCCTCTCTTTCCTATCTTATTCTCTTCTATTTGTTTTAATTTTCTCCTTGTTGACGAAAGTTGCAATGCTTGTAAACTCGTCCACTATTGCATATTTGTATCAAGTCTGAATACTTGTCTTTTGCTTTCTTTTCTTTAGCAATGAATTTTCCATAGCTCTGCCATGGTGGTCATTTCCATCTAGAACTTCTACGTCGTCCTTATATTTCTAGAACAACTATATTTTTCGTTGCATATAATAGGTTCACTTGGTTTGGTTTGATTATTTAATACTGGGTGACTCTACATCCTTTGTCCACTATAGGAGTAACATTCCTATGAAATTATTTTGTTCCATGTGAACTGAACTTCTTCCTCCTTTTCCAGAGATCCCAGACAACGACTATATCAAGTATTTTGCTCCAGAGTGTTCGTTAAGGATTCCAAGTGGTCATATTGTAAGTCATTTCTTTCTCTCCTTGTATTTTTTGGTCATCTGGATTTGAGTGAGTTCCATTTTACTTGGGCATTTCCTAGAGAATGTGGTGGCTGTAATACCGTTTAGGCATTTGAATTGTACCAGTCTCATGCGGTGATACTCTTGATCATCATTTATTTGGGATATTTAGGCATATGACCTTTCAAGATTTGTTTTTTTAAATCTATTACCTCCTGACCTACTAAGGAAAAATGGCCCCATGCTTATGAGGTCATAAATTTAACTAAAAACTCATTTTAGGTTATTTTCCAAAATACACTCATTTGTTGCTGGTTGGACAGGAAAACTTCAACAGCAAGTCCTACCTTGGTACCATTAAGATGCAAGTTATGGAAAATCTACGTTGCATCCAACATGCCCCAAGCGTACAGATGAAAGAGGTAAGTACCATAAAAATAAACTCGAGTACCAAGATAACTTCTAGTTACACATGGAATACCTTCTTGTTCACATCTATCTGCTTGATCAGTGGTGAACCTCTTTTATTATGAAATTATTTTTGGGATGGAGGGGTATAAGTTAATATATACTATAAGGATTTTTGGGATGGAGGGCTCCAGCACACTTTGGTCAATTGCACCTCTAGTTAACTTGTAAATACATCTGGAATTACAATTAGCAACTATTAGGAATGGCATAAATCCTTAAAACAATAACTAAAACCATTCATCAGCTGAAATTATCCTCGATCTTTTCAATCCCTCTAGTAAAGAGTGTTTTGCTACCCATACCATAACTTAAAGCTTGTGCTGCACGTGGAGTGTACTGTTCCATTGTGATCACTGATGTTACGGCACAGAATACCCTTGGGGTTCAGGTTTAACAACTTATTACCTTTTTATAGTTTTCTAGTAACATGATGAGGTTTCTTTCAACTCGTAGTTTTTGTTTTTTTATTCTAAATGTGTACCATCCAATCTTATCAATTTGATGCTGTCACAAGGGAATTAAATCTACTACTTTGAAAGAAAATTGAACTCAATATGGTTAGAGAGATAACTTTGTTGATTGTCTTGTGTACTCCTTTTCTCCATTATTTACTATTCAAATTGATCCCATGTACCAGGTCAGAGATGATGTTATCAGATACCGTTATGGGGATGAGCAACATTTGGAAGAGGCTTTGAATTGTATTTTCCAATATTAGGTCAGAGATGATTTGCTTGGACTACGTCTTGGATGCAACGATGTTATTCTCTACACAAATGCTCAACCAACAGTTTCGAGCAAGAACTTGAAGTCATATCTGCATTGTCACTTGTTTCAAGCAAGAACTTGCACTTTCAAGCATTCTCATCTGTTGGATATCACTATTGAAGCATTCGATCGAAGCAATGAAGAAAGAATGAACTTTGTTTTTTATTGTTTTTTAGTTGACCTAAAATGGTTTAATAGGTTATTTTTGTTTAATGACAATCGTTGTGAATTATGCAATTTTGCTATTTATTTAATGGAAATTCTCAGTTTGTTTATACATAGTTTGTTCAGCTCATAAATAGAACATATTTTCATGCACTTTGTTCAATATGGAATCTGTTTATAAACAGTTTTGTTGGTAAGGAGTTTGTTGATGCCAATGTATACGCTAAACAACCATATTTTCACTGTTTTTGATTAACTGTTTTTCTGTTTTGAGACTTTGGTATTGAAGTTGTATTCCGCAAGATTATACACAACAGCAATCTGCTGCTGCACACAGTCTGCGAGAAACTTATTATGCTGCTGCACACAATCTACTGCTATTGTTCTCGAATTCTGCTCATAAACAGATTGAATAACCTGCTATCACAAAAATCAAAATAACAGCTCATAAACAGATTGAATGCGGGACACAATCTGCTGCTATTGTTCTTGAATTCTTCTCATAAACAGATTGAATAACCTGCTATCACAAAAATCAAAATAACAGGTCATAAACACAATCTTCTGCTGCACACAATCTACCGCACAACATTTGGAACAACAGGACCACTACATCATTTCGATTTAACCTTTGAACATAATCTGGATGATCGCATTGACACAACCTCTGTTCAAAAACTCTTATGTTGATTGACTGCACATATGATGCCAATGTATACAAACCTGTTATAGTGTCACAAGGAGATCTGTGAAAACCAATCTCAAACACCAAGAGAGTAACCAATAATGAGATCAAATCCAAAAAAAGATTCCAGCCATTAAACTGCAAATTTAGACATTATTTTCATACAAACCTGTTTATACACAAAACAACAAACATAAAACTACAGCAAATCCACACAGATTAAAAACCAATCTCAAACACCAAGAGGGTAACCAATAATGAGATCCAATCCAAAAAAAGATTCCAGCCATTAAACTGCAAATTTAGACATTATTTTCATACAAACCTGTTTATACACAAAACAACAAACATAAAACTACAGCAAATCCACACAGATTAAAAACCAATCTCAAACACCAAGAGGGTAACCAATAATGAGATCCAATCCAAAAAAGGAATCTAGCCATTAAAGTACCAAAAAAAAAACATAAGATAGAGTTGAACCCAACAAGTCACATAGTTTGAAACTAATAATTAATGAGATCCAATCCAAAAAAGATTCCAACCATTAAAACACCTACACCTGACTCCCAATTGTCTGTCCCTTGCATGTTCTGGAATTATGCCCCTGTTTATTACACTTGGCACACGTAACAGTCTTCCCAACCCTCTTGAGTTGTGTCCTAGATGCTTTCACAGCCTTTTCAGCCAACTCGTCCAATGCCTTCCTTCTTCTTTTTTTGGGCCTGCCTACTTGAGTATGGTGTGTAGGTGGGGTCAATGTCATTGTACAAACAGACTTGGGCCACAACCTTCTTCCATTTGTTGGAAAAATCTTGAAAGCATACATAGCTTTCCAAGTATCTAGCCAATATACGTTGTCAACCCACTTCTCTGGTAAGCCCACATTTATCCCATTCACTGCCATGTTCCAAATAGTTGCAACTGCATGCTTACAAGGCATTCCACTCAACTCCCACCTTCTACATGAACAAACTATATTCTTGACATCCACTATGCATTGGTCCATCCATGGACCATTCACTTGGTATTGGTCTCCCCCATTCCAAATAGCAATGTACTTGGTAGCTTCTGTCTTGATAGCATCCAACATCTTAGTGGCCACTGGTGTAAGAGGACCATCAGCCTTTTGAATCATATTCTGTACAATCACAATTCTTTTCATCAGGTACTCTCTTATGTACTATAATGTTGTGATAATTGGTTTGTCTCTCCCATCCACTAGTTGCCTATTAAACACTTCACACATATTGTTCAACAGGACATCACTGTGACATCTTCCTGAAATGGGATAAAGTAATTAAGTAACATTGAAAGTTTCTAAAATGGGATAAAGTGGATGTGATAAAACATTACCTGTAAAGTGTGACCTTGACCAATGATGTGGAGGTATTTTGTTCAACCACTCATATGCAGACACATTGAAAGCTCTCAAATTATTCATGGCTTGTTGAAACTCTGGTAGTGTTGATGATGTTGCACACTTCCAAAGATGCTCCTTGTATACTCTCCCCTTCCATGCCTGTTTCATGTTTTCGTGTATATGTCTTAAACAATGAGCACAAGGAAATACTTTTGATATAGCTGGAATTATTCCCTATATCAAAGCATACTAAGTCAGATATAATATTAAAACATGAATGCAAAGTAACTCATATCTCAAAGCATAGTAAACATACCTTTTGCCTGTCGCTTATGAATGTGAAATTGGAATTAGGATACATGTCCAAATCATCTCCAAGACATTCCAAAAACCATGTCCATGAACTTGTTGTTTCGGCCTCAACAATTGCATACGCCAACGGATATATACCATGGTTACTGTCAATGCCAACTGCAGTTAGGACTTGTCCTGGGAAAGGTCCTTTCATGAAGCTTCCATCAAGGCCCAACAAATCTCTACCACCCGCCATAAAACCCTTCTTCAATGCTCCTAAGCAAACATAAATCCTTTTAAACTTTCTTGTTTCATTGTTCGGGTTAAGATCAATTTCCACATCCAACTTCACTGTGGTGTCTGGGTTTGTTCTTTGCAACTCTAATATGTAGTCCCTCAACATGCTATACTGCTCCACATAGTCTCCCGTAAGCTTCTTAAGTGCCAATTGTTTTGCCCTAAAAGACTTCATCTTTGAAACTTTAATTGAATACTTTTGTTCCAAGTTGATTTGCAAAGCCTTCACAGGGATATCTGGGTTTGCAACTAGTGTGTCTGAAATTTGTTGAGATAAGAAAGTTGTTGTACACGCGGAAACTTCTCTTGAACGAAGGCATTTGTGGGTTTCTACATATGTTTTAACCATCCACGTATCATCATATTTACCTGGGGATATGTGCAAAACCCATGGGCAACTTGCCTTGACCTCTTTACCCTTGCTTGACCCACCTACTTCTTTTAGTTCTGGAATATTTCCTCTACATACAGCCCTTATCCTACGAAGATCGTTCTTCACCACCACAATTTCTCTCCTAGTCTCAATGGCATGTTGGTCAATCATCATTTTTATTCCTTCTTTGCTACCAAAAACCTGGCCGACATAAAAGTTGACATGCGTTTCAAGTCCTGTGTTAGATCCCTTTTCCTTTCTTAGCTTCTTCAAGTAATTAAACCTTTTGATCTCCAAATAAGATTCATCGGTGTTGCTTTCAAAATCTTCCAACTCCAATAATGCATCATCATGATCATTATTTTCTTCATTTTCATCATTGTTAACTACACCATCATCCAATACGTTTTGATCATCAAGTATAAACTCACTACTATCACTCCCTTCATTTACCTCATTGTGTTGATGTCCTATTGTTTCATCAAATGGATTACATTCGTCAAAGAGATCAAAACCTCCAACCTCCTGATTCTTATCAACCAAATCAAGGAACATCCCGCTATTTAAATCTTGACTCACTTCAGTGTAAACCTCTATAGTTTTGCACTCGGGAGCATATTTTAAAAGATCCAATACATCGAGATCATTGCGTAAAGCATGTAGACCAAAATCTAAGTCTTTGAATGGAATTTTAAAATGACAAACGGTAGATGCATCATCTTTAATACCTATTTCTTTCATCATATCTCTCAACTCTTGTACCGAAAACTCCTCAGTATCAACTAAATCAACATACTGATATGTACCATTTATGTACTCCCTACCCGGACAAGTCGTGAAAACACCTCCATGATAAATCTTCAATGTAATCAACGTTGGATAATCATCTGCGAACAAAAGCAATTAAACCGATCATCAAACCAATGAAAAAAAATCAACAAGACAGACTTGGGCTACAACCTTATTTCCATTCGAATAAAACCATTGAATAAAAGTAATGAAATATATCACTCAAATAAAAAAAGAACATCCTACTATCAATGTTTTAAAAACCGGTTTTTTGGTTTACCCGGTGTGGGGACCGGGTCACGGTTCAACCGGGTCAACCCGGTTTCAAGAATTTATATGTGTTTTTCATTTTCCTACACACACACACACACACACACACACACATATATATATATATATCCAAGAATTTGATGTCCACAAGTTAAAACATTAAAAATACACATACCAACAAGTTTTACATCAATCCAAAAACATTAATACTAAGAAACCAAACCTAAATCGCTAAATGCCTAACGTACCAAACTCTAGTCGCTAAATGCCTAAATCGCTAATACGTATTGCATGGACTAATAGTTTTTAACTTTTGTTACCGGGTTAACCGGTTCGACACCGGTTCGTTATGACCGGTTCAACCGGGTTTTTAATAGAACCGGTCGGTTCAATCCGGGTCATAAAATGGCATCAATCCGGTCGCAATTGACCCGGTCTCTTCACCGGTTCCCGGTTCGACCGGTCGGGTCGAACTAGTTTTTAAAACATTGCCTACTATTCATTGATTATCTTTCAAATAACAATGACTCCTCAATGAGACTAATTATATTTAGCTTCCAGCCAAGGTATTATTATACATTGTTTCACATAATTTATTCAAACTAATAGCTCCAGGTACAATCTAATGTCTTGTTTTAATCAAATTTTAATTAGCCACATAAACATATGCAATCCAATAAAAAGGTTGATTTCACTAATAATGCTTAAAGAATGAAAAAAGAGTAGAGTTATAATTAAAAGGAATAAGCATAGTAGCAGTTCTTTTCTTTTTCATGTTCTTTCTACGACATGTCTCCAGACTAACATATACTTCACCTCTGTCTACAACTTCTTTCATCATCTGGTGCCTTTATATACAATTTGTAACCTGCTTTTTTATGATTGAACAGGAATTTAACTTATTCACTCACAAAAACTACATGTGTTTAATTCGAATAAAATCAATGAATGAGTTTTAGATAAACCTACCATAAACATCAAGAATGTTTTGCTCTGTTAAGTTGGTTCGAAGTAGCCATGATGTGTGCACCATTGGAAGAAGTTCACGATGGGAAGAATTTCAAGATAGAAGAATTGCACGATGGGAAGGAGAAGCAAACGGCCAAGCAGCAGGGTTTCACGTCAGTTATGGCAATTCATAATAAGAGATCTTGGACGTAATTAAATAAGGGTTTAATTTAAAAAGGCATTAAAAAAATAGTTATTTTTAAATGACAGAAATGCCCCTCACGTGGGGAGCACGTGAGGGGTTTAACTCATCTAAATTAACTGGAGTTAGATAGAGGGACCTGATCCGAAACAAAGTTGAAACCACGGTGATGTTGGCTGTAATTAATTCAATAGAGGGACCCAATCCAAAATTTTAAGAAACCACAGGGACCAAATCCGTAATTTATATAATATTATATACATGCCATTGCTTTTGTGGGTGTGTTTCTCAGCAAGTTTTTGGTTTCCGACTTTAGAGGGTCAACTTCAATTAAAAAAATATATAAAATACATGTGAACATAATTATACAGCTTCCTTTACAAATACAATAATGATCCATTGGTTATATAATTTAATAGTATATTTGAGCAGAGAAAGGTTAATAGAAATCGTAGATATTTTAGGAAGTGTAAAAATAAATTATTTAAGAATTACTTATAGTGAATATATAAAAATATTCATAAATATTGTTTTTATAAATAACATGTATTTTCATTGTTTATTATATTTATCATAAATATAATCAAATATTTATTTTGATATTAATAACAAGTAACACATTATATGGTTATTAAATAAAATTTAGACTAAACCTTTATAATCGAAATGAAACTTTTGATTTTATTCGACAATCAGAATAAAGAAAATATAATAGAGAATAAGTTTATGAATGAAGAGGGTTAGATGATTTTTTTTTTTTTTGGAAAGGGTGTCTTGGGCCTTTGGTCCAGACTAATCCCTTGGCAATGAAACCGACTGCAAAAGCATACAGCCCTGAGATTATACCCAGTGGTCACAAAGTTGCGAATGTAGGGAATCGAACCCGGGTTGAGCGTTATGAACTCCGCAGGTGATTACCGCTACACCACAAACCTTGTGGTTGGGTTATATGATGTTGGTGTGGATTATGCTTTATTAATTGAAGACTTTTTATGGTATTCTTTTAGAAAATGTTGATGATATTATGTAAGCAACTTAACTATAACAAGATTAATAATCGATGTTGTTATAATATGCATATAAATTGAAATAATTACACTAAACCAAACTAAAATGATCCAAAAAATGCTAAAATAATACTATCATCTTCAATTGAAATTAAAGTTTTAAAATCATAAAATATGAACTAATTTTAAATTCAAAGGTATTATTTGTCAACCTTCATTGGACAATTATTGTCTATTTGAATACAATTATATGCACATGACATGTCTCTAACAACCACTTAATCGCTTGTTTTATTAATTCTTAATTAATGATTCATTAGACATGTTAATAGTGGCATTTGACTTCATATATAAACGAGTAAACTACATTTTAACATTTTTGGTCCCTGTGGTATGTTAAAACTTTCGGTTTTCGTCCATGAATTTCACTTGTATATTAATGGTAATTGTGATTTGTAATTCCTTTCGATTTTGGTTTTGGTCCTTATGAGTTACGACTAAGTCCCTTAAAAGTAATAAAGAAATAGGTCAAAAGACATAATTACCCTCACATCAAGGCACATGGAGTCACTTAACGGCCCTTTTTAACAGACATTAGTAGCAAAGACCATAACCAAAGAAAAACGAAACAAAAAGAAGTTTTTTTAATAAATGATTTTTTTTGTAATAAATGATTTTTTCCCGTCTTTTTTCGGCTAGTTCGGGCTCCCCGGATCAGATCACCAAGTTGATAAAAAGAAGTCTTTCTGACAGAGATATTGCTCATCTCGAGATGGGCTTCACGAAAGAAGAATTTCGGCTTGCTCTTTTCCAAATGCACCCAGATAAGTCTCCCGCCCCGATGGGTTTAACCCCCGCTTCTATCAGAAATTTTGGTCTCATATTGGTGATGATATTTTTAATTCAGGTTTGACGTGGCTGGATAGTGGGACCCTTCCGAATGCTATCAATGACACCATTATTACCCTTATCCCGAAATGCGAGTCCCCGACATTTTTGAAAGACTACAGACCAATCGCTCTATGCAATGTCATCCTAAAAATTATCACCAAGGTCTTGGCTAACCGAATTAAACTGATCCTTCCTTCGCTGATCTCGGAAAACCAAACCTCCTTTGTCAAAGAATGGTTGATTGTGGACAATGTCTTAATTGCTTTTGAAATGTTTCATTCCATGCAATGTAATACCTGCAGAAAAATCGGTGAAGTGGCGCTTAAAATTGACATCAGTAAAGCTTATGACCAACTTGATTGGACAGATGCTTCAAGCCTTCGGATTCCCGCAGACAGGTGTGTATGTGGGTTGGGTTGGGCGGTTTGAGACATTTTTACAACACAACCCAATTATGGCGGTGTAAGGACCGAAATTGTAAGTTTTCCATTTTGGTAGTGTTGGGGTCTATTTAAAAAAAAAGAACTATGAGGCATAGGGTGCAAATTTTGGAATTGTTACTTTAGAGATAAAATCCCTAAATTCTTTCTCCTGATAATTAACATTGAATGGAGGTGGCGGTTGTGGAGAATCAAGAAGGAGGAGGAAGAATCACCAAGTTGCTTGAAGTATATTAGCATTTGATTAAGAGTTTTAAGGTAAGCTCCTCTTGTTTTTTTTAATGTTATTCTAGCAATCCTTTATCCCTCGTGAATATGAAAAGGTTGGAAGTAATCGTGGGAGAAGAAACCTTGAATTTCTACTGAAATGTAAACCCTTGTTTGTTCTCAGATCTTTAAATTGTTTAATCTGATAATCTGCTTAGGGATGGGAATTAATATGTTTGCTTGGAGTTTTGGTTGGAAATCATTGAAGGAATTATATTTTGTTTCTATGTATTCAGTTGGTAATTGATTGGGAATCCCTCAAACTTGTGACCGTAATCGGAATCCTCCAACCGGGGAGCACCCACAGCCGGGAGTAAATCCCAACCGGGGGTCGCCTCCACCCGGGGAGTGCCCACAACCGGTCCCAACCGGGGTGCCTTCCACCCGGGGGTCTTCCCAACCGGGGGTGTAGCCGGGAATCGTGAGCTGTGAGCCGGGACCTGGGCCGAGAGCGCCCGGGGCAGACCGATGGCCAGCCGAGATCCGAGTTTCACCCGGGAGATAGTCTCGGGGAGTTGGGGGTTTATCGAGAAGAGTGCTAGGGGGCATAATTTAGAAATAGATCGGTTTCTTATAAGCGGTTCAATGCTATGTAGGGACTCGTATCCATCGAAAGAGAATAGTGTTCATGTGGCGAAGTTTCACTCAATCAGGTGAGTTACCGTTAACTTCCTGTCTTTTCTCGGTAATTAAGTGTTGGAATATTGAAATTGCTTAATGTGATATACTGATTTATACTATCACATTGGACATACTACTTGTGCATATTTTCTTACATTTAATGCCAACCTTGATTATGGTTAATAATTGTAATGTTGGGCTAATATTTGTGTGGAACGGATCGGGGGATCCGTTTGATTTTGTGAAATTTCATGGATAGCCGCATGTGCGTGAAATCCGTTTTCTGCACATGGGCAATTCGGGGAGTCTGCTTGGGTCCCGAGGCGAGAGGGGAGTCTGCTTGGGCCCCGATCGCGGGTGACACATGCTCGATGAGATTGGAAGTTATCAATGGGTGTTGCTATCGTTTATAGAGTAAATTTAATATCAAACGTTTTATTATATGTTCTTGATTTGATTTTTGTTTACGTCTCTTTCTTTGGGAGCTCACTAGACCTATGGTCTAACCCTCACTTTAAATCTGAAAACCCCATTTTCAGGGAAAATCATTAGCGGGAGTTCTTCCAAAGGAAAGGAATTCGAGTAGAAGGCGTAATTATTGACGGTAGAAGTTTGTATAGCCCTATAGATTCTCGGTTGTAGATGAGACTTCCACATTTAAAATTTGTTATTCTTTTATTAATTATCGGTTTGTTTTGGGACCCGAGTATGGGATTATATTTTTATGCTTTAATTCCTTGAGTTGAAATTTGAGGTTGTTACATTTGGTATCAGAGTCATAGTTTAAGAGATTAAGGTGACCGGAGGGGCTAAACTTAAACTGTGAACCTACAAACGCAACCGAGATATAAGATGCCTTTAAGTATTCCACTTTAAGCACTCTAATGATAAGGTAGCGAGGACTGTCATGTAAGGTAAATTTGGAATTACACCTGGCCAGTGTAATTGCAAATTTACAGGTACATGTATTTGCTTAAATGGCCTTACCATGCTAGGGTGGTTGAGTGTGCGTTTGTGTAGTCTTAGCAGTTTTTGTCATGTCGAGATGATCGATGAATGTGGTTATATTATTAATTAACTTTTTTCTTTTTTCTTTTTTCTTTTTTCTTTTTTCATTATTTAACTTTAGAGTTCTATACCAAAGCCATTTTCATGATATATTACTTTTACCTAAAATCAAAGTTTTAAATGGTGTCCAGTGTGATGAATGTGGCAGTGAGACTAAAGTACTAAACTTCAAGTCTCAGACCATGACGTTTTTTCAAGACGTGACTTATAACGACAAATCTCTCTCTCTCTCTCTCTCTCTATATATATATATATATAATATTATGTTTAAACATATGTTAATTTTCTATTACTACTCAATGAGTTAATGATATTAAATAATTTAAATTAGGTTATATATAAAAAACAAACAAGTATGACATTAAAAGATAGGAAAAAGTAAATATCTCATTACAAAAATAGGCCATCACTGGCTTGACGTTATGTCAGACACAAGCCTTAAGTCACAAGGGTTGTTACGACGAACCTTTTGAAACACCGGATACCTAGTAGACTTGGTTCCATTCATATTTTATGTTAAAATGTCCTTATTAAGTCACTAAAGAGAATAAGCATGTACTCTTCAATAAGAACAACCAACAACAATAAAAAATTATTTTGAAGTGGAACTAATGCTAATTGACAGTTGACAGCAAATTGACAATATTTGAAGGTCATGTTTGATAATCATAAGTTAGCTTATTTTTTTAAGTTGATTAAAAAACTTTGTTTGATTAGCCATATCTTATTGTCATACCA
The DNA here is from genome assembly GCA_023525745.1 of Arctium lappa. Lineage (NCBI taxonomy): Eukaryota > Viridiplantae > Streptophyta > Magnoliopsida > Asterales > Asteraceae > Arctium > Arctium lappa. Next base: position 1,226,334 of record CM042049.1, read on the forward strand.
CAATGAAAGGATTCATAAACTCGAATCATTATGATTTGCTCCCTCCATTTAATTAATCCCCAAAACACGAACGTAAAAAGATTTTGAATAAACTCAAATCATTATGATTATATGCTCGAGCGGGGTCCTGCACACCGCTTACTGAATTTCAGAAGTAATTTTTTTTGGGTGTAAGAAAGGTTTACTCACTAAACTTTAAGCCTTATCTGTGATATTAGATTAAACAAGGAACATCAACTAAAAAGTCCCTTGATCATTAAAAAACCCCCAAAAAGTCTCTCGAAATCAGCAAAAAAAAACCAAAAAAATTGGTTGAAATCAGTCAAAAAACATAAGAAGTCTCCCGAAATCAACCAAAAAAACTTTAAAAAATCCCTCAAAACGGTTAGATTCAGCTAAAAACACATTGGACGTCTTTACGGGTCTTTGATCCACTTTAAAAGGTACTACGCCCATTGATTATGTGATTTGTGTTGTAGATTGTGAACCATTTATTATAGTTTGAAGGGGGAGATTTGAGAAAAAGATTTTGTATTAATGCTTGGTTTATTTGAAAGTCATTGTCTATAACTTTGAAAAACACATATCCAAACACTCTTTGAATTACTTTTCCCGTGTTGTCTTCCATTTGTAAGTAGCAATGAAAATGACGAGCAGTCGATGTTAATGTAACTATTTCCATCATCCTAATGAATAAATCGAGAAGGCAATGAAGCATGACTTCTTCAAAATGCAACTCAAAGTATTGCCAAGAGATTTGTTATAAATGATGCATAAGTCCTCATCTGAAATAACCAAAGCGAAAGAATTTCACAAAAAAGTTTCGGCATGATTCCTGTAAGAACATACAAAATCCAAAACCCAAGTAGCTTTTCAATAAGATTTTATCTGAAATTAAACCCACAAAGGGGATGCATTCCCACCTTCCCCAAATATATTGAATAAGAATGTTGGCTCCCAAACCCATATAGATTGGCTTTTGATAGCAACTTAACATGTTCCACTACTTCATCAAGATCTCCTGAAATGAAGCAAAATACATCTCCATAAGTGTAAATCACAAGAAGAGTCTATGATCCAAATTTAGCTACTTCTAATGCGTACTATTTATATAAATAACAATGGGTTCATCAAAGATTACCCTGCCAAGCGAAATGAATCACACCCTCATAATATCTATAAGCTTTGAAGGCTTACAAGTAACAATAGACCACAAAATCATGAATGACACCGAGATAGAATTACCCAAGATAACACTAAAACACCAGTAACCCTAATGATAATTAGAAAAAAAAATATATTGTAACACCCCGATTTCGAAAAGTATCGTTTCAAGTTAATACAGAAATCGACAATTGTAAAGGGAAAATAAGATATTTGATTTTGGGCTTGAATCATTGATTTTATAGTCTTAAGAGATGAATGATTCAATTACGAGTCCAGCGGTTCTTTCCGGAGCGAAAACGTAGCTATAACGAAAAAGTTACGACCAAAACAGTGTTCGAGCATATTTTTCGTAATCTATAGGGTGCACGGGTCATGAGTTTTTCTTCACAAAAGGCGCACCGGTCATGCACAACATCAGAATCAACATCACGAGTTAAAAACCCGATTTCAGTCTCATTTCACCCAAAACTTCATTTCTTCATATCTTCTTCATCCCAACTACGATTTCAGTGATTCAAGTTGCCACGGTTTCGTTTTTGAGAGCTCTATTCAAGGATCTAGCAAGAGATTGAAAGTCTATTGGAGTATACAAGAGTATTTTTTGGTGGTAAGCTCATCATCTCTCCCACTTCATCTTCTTCACCAAAGTTTTCTAGGGTTTCATCCACCATTTGTTCTCTCTTTCGTAGATTGGAGGTTTGTAACCATTTTGGTGAAATAGAGGTGTTTTGGTTGGTGGATTCAATCTTGGGTTATGGTAATCTTCTATTCTCTTCATTTATGGAAGTTAAGGTTTCGGTATCAATTGAGGTATTAATGTATAAGGTTGGGAAACGATTCTTTGTGGTTGATTATGATTATTTATGGTGGAATATGTATATTTATGGTTGGAACCTTGTGGATCTAGGTTTTGGAAGATTTGGTTTGAAAAATCAAGTTCTTCAAGGAAAGATCTAAGTGGGTAAAATCTAGATTTAGCCTAAATCTAGCAAGGTGAGTTTAAATTGATTTGCGAAAACGGTGTACATGCCAAAATGTTTATTTTAAAGTGTTTTACATGAAATGGTTAACTGCTGATAAGTTTTGAGTATTTTGAAGTAAAATATGTTTTACTTGGTTATTTGTCAAAGTGTGAGTATTTTGATAAGTTTTCATATTTGGTAAACTTGGGTTGTGCTAACCTCTAAAAATGCTTATATTGGATTTTGAACGTTTCAACAACTTAATAACATGAATTACGTATTTTTTGTGATTTTGTACAAGTAAGATCTATTTTATGAGTTATACATCTTTGACGATTTTGTACAAATAAAGTCTATTTCATGTTATATGCATTTTAGGGTAGCATTCATAAACCCTTTGGAAAATCGTTAGTCCCATTATGTGTTGAGTTTTGGGTTAATCTCGTTTTTGAGGCATGTGTCTTCGTAAACGTTGTTTAAAGACATTTCATTATTTGGCGAACCGGTAATTGTTGGTCAAATGGATTTCGAGCATTTTAGCTCGGTGTTGGCTTAAAAGAGTCTTGAGGACATTTGTCTGGTTTTAATGGCTCGATGTAAAGTCCAATTTATGATTTACATCTTAATGCATTTTATTGCAGATTTATAATCATTACATGCTCGAGTGCTTTTGTCATTCATGACTAGTCGTGTATTTTTAGACTGCGTTGCATTGGATCCATAGGCATGTAAGTCAGTCTTATTTGATGGTCAATTGGGTGGTATGGGGTTGGACTCCAGGACTCATGTTTTATGACCAAAACTTGACAAGTAGGCCCTAGGAGGATGTAGTCTTGGGGGCCACTGTGTGGGTGTGTGCCTAGACCTCCGTCGTCGAGGAATTTCCTCAGTTGTAGTCCCTGGGTGTGTCGGGCCTTTCGGGTGTCTTTTTGGCATCAAGGTACCTCGTCTCTTTGGGTGAAACTTGTCAAGGATTCGTAGGGACACTTGGGCTTTCATGTCGTTAGATGTCATGCGATTAACGTTGTATGAGTGACATACTTTTGTGTTCCTCCACTCTCAACGGATGCGGGTATCCCCCGCTGTCGGCCCGAGTATTTTGGATATTTAATTGTCCTTGCTTAAATGTTTGGATTTCATTCCATTTTATGGTCGTGTGAGTATTAAGTTTCAGTTCCATACTTTCGATGACATATCATACCTATATGGTATGGTTTGTTCTCCTTTATTTATGGGTTGAGTATTACACCCCGCCCGGGTTTTGGTTGTTTTGGGGATATGAAGTGTCATTCTTATAATCCCATTTTGGGTGAGTTATGAGTTGCATCGTTTTATAAAGAATGTTTGTTTTGGAGCATTGTCTTTAAAGATACATATTATTGGAAAATGATTCGTTCTTATATGTAAGGCATATCAAATTGAAAGATTCTGATTTTAACCGCATTCTTTCTTTTAAACAATTAATTTATATATGTTGAAAACTCTTGAGCTCACTAGGCGTTAAGTCTAACCTTTTTATTTGTCGGCATGTGCATCAGGTTCCAGATGGGGTTTCGGTTCTAGCAGTCCTATGAAGAGATGCGCTTAGTTATTCACAAGTGTAAGTATTTGATGAAGTCTTCCGCAGTTGGAGATAGTGACTATTATTGGGTTTTAGTAACACCGTCCTTATTATAGACTGTATGTAAGGAATGAATGTGTATATTGGGGTTAAATCTCAAATTGTGATTGTAGATGAATCATTTATTGATGTATTTAAATTTTTTAATAAATTGCTATCTTCAGATTTAAGGGTGTTACATATATCGTTAAGGTGCCAACTTCAAAAAGTTCCAAGAGCTCTTTCTTTGATATATTCCATTTGTTCTTTCTAATGTTAAATGAACTCAAATGTCAAAAGATCGATTCACTTTACCAGCATTGATCACAAGCTAGAAGCCACATATCATATAGAAAAATTGCACACTATAATTTATATACCCATTTTCGTAGATTCCTGTCCAACACTCCTACTCAAAGGCCTTTCAAACTTAAGATTGTGGCAATGAAGATCCCCAAACAACCACCATAAACCAACACATCAAATTATCCACTTCTTCTCTAGGATATATCATATTGGCTAAACAAACCTGGGCTATTCAAGACAACTTTTTTGGGTTCTTGAACAACTACAGTTCACAAATATTTCAATTTCATATAAATCACATCCTTGTTCCAATTTGACTTGCAATTCGATAAAGAGGAATGCGAAAACATTGTCCAAATTTGTAGAAAAAACATCCAGAAAAGACACTCTGAGCAGTAAAAATAATGAACTTGTATTATTCTCTTAATTTGGCTGGGAATAATAGAGTCTTGTTGAAAATAAAATGCAAACAGTAAAAATAATGTGACAACTCAAACACAATTTAGGCCTTGTCTACCATGCAATGGCTGAATGGCATGTAACAGTTACACAGAAAACTAAACGTTTCAACAAGATTAGATGTTTTTATGTTTTTCCATTCATTTTTGCATCTTACATGTATTTTCATTTGTCTTAATAGCAGATGAAGATCCAGAATGAATCAATAACGAAAACCTATGAGTCATATAGAATTTACACATGGTCCAAATGGAACATCTTTTTTGAGCCATTGGGTCTATCCAAGCTAAAAATGTTGCAATATAATTATATTTTCCTATTTTATTTTAGTCTGTAGTTCTTTGTTTTTGTTTTTTTTAACATGAATTACAAATCTTAGTTAATCCAAGGGTGTAGAGCGAGAATTTACCTTTCTCATTTGAGATTTAAGTATCATCTTCATCTTCTCCGAGTTCAAGTCCCTGTAGAAAATTTGTTGAAAATTTAGAGTGGTTGGGGCTTTTAACATATGTATTTTAAAAATGATTAAAAAAACATGAAACTAACATCTAGCTACCAACCTTTTCTCGGTTTGTCTTTATAAAGGAGTTGAGGCCTTCTTCCCTTACTAATTCACACCTCCCAAAACTTGTATCTATTACTCTCAGCTCTGGAGTTGCCAAAAATCCCTTTGTGAAAACTCTTATTGCTGGGCATCCAATGATTTCCAAGGTATCCAAGGATGGCCATGAAAAATCCTCATTTCCTATGCAAAATCCCTTGAGACTTGGAAGTTCCTTAAATGTCAAGGACTTTAGTCGAGGTAACATAATAATCTCGTTCACTAATTTGGCATCACATTCTTCATCTACATCAGCATTTGCTTCCTTCACAATTACCTCTATTTTTTCACAAAGAGTTATATGTAGCTTTTGGAGTTGCAATAGACTACCAACCATGGAACTAGTAAATACATGTTCTAAACTATCACACCCATCAATAGACAATTTTGTTAGGTTTGGAAACTCCAGTACCATCCACGGGTTGTTCTTCCATATATACTTGAGACTATCTAGTGCCGCTAAATTCACTTCTCTTAGGTTCGGAATTTTCCCAACGACACATTGTAACTCACTATCTGGCCCTTCCAATGCTTCAAATATCTCCTCTACCGAATCACATCCCCATACATGAATGCTTTCCAGCTTTTGCAGTTGCAGCAACCCGTTGGATGGAATAATCTTTTTAACATCATCATTGATCAACATTTTAATTTCGATCAAATTATGAAAATACCAATGGCACCCTTCTAATGTAGCAGGGTACGAGTTTGTACCGTCTAAACAAGAGAATGGGTTCTGCAAAGCCAAAAAAGACAAACACAATTAAGGCATATATATGTTGAGTTGGGTTCAAACGAGAATAATACCTATTTAAAACAATAAGAGAATAATTCTGAATCAATCATTTCATTAAAAAATACTTTAAATAAAACTTTCTTAAAAATCGCCCAAAATGGCATATTTGTCATTTGTTGTATGCATATTATATATGGAAACTCATTTATTTTTATATAGATTATGTAATAATTTTATTTAAGGTATTTATTCATGATTCTTTTTTATAATTTTCGTGATTTAAGTATGATTAATTTTTTATTTATTTACTTATTATTTTTACAACATTAAAATAAGTGTGATTTAGTTTTTTCATTTTAAATATACTAGTGTTGGGCCCGTTCATTGCACGGAAGGATAAATTTTTTGTTGGAATATTGAACGAGTTAAAATGAAACGTAATTTCTCTGGTTAACAGTTAATGAAATACAATGTGAAAACCGAATGTATTTTCATAAGTGGTTAACTTGCATATATTCTTAATCGTTTGTTGTTATGAGTTTGTGCAATAATATTGGTAATAGTTTTGTATTATATTATTTAAAACTCAAACGATATGTCTCCCAATATATTTATCTGACTATTGATTTCAAGACCTCATAGTATTAATCGATAACAATAAAGATATGTATATATATCTTATTCCCCTACTTCGAAAAATATGATTGTAGGTTTTGAAAAATATAAACAAATCCTCAGTAAATAAAATACAATATAAAAAAATAGGTTTTCAAAGAAACAAAAATATAATGGAATACCTTTTGTTCAGTTGCAGGTTCCGCCATTGACAACCGACCGTTCGTCTTCTTCTTGTACTCGGATGATACATAGAGAAGATATATATATATATATATATATATATATATATATATATATATATATAGTGAATGTAGATAATATTTTAAAATATTTTATTTTTGATTTTACATTTAAATGTAAATATATTAAAAATATGGAAGAATATTTTTATATCTACATCGTTTTTATTTTATTTTCTTTACACTTGTTTAATTTGGAAAGTATTGCGGAATATTTTTATTTTAAAGAATACGATAATTTATTAGTGTATCTCGTTATTTTTTATTTTTAATTCATATCAATCTTCTTTTTTCTTCTTTTAATGCCTGTGAAAAAAAATACGTGTAGATTTTATATTATGCTAATATAAAATACGTGTAGATTTTATAAAATAAAATAGATTTTATATTAGCAAAAAAAATACGAAAGAAAAAAGAGTTTATATTACATCTCATTATGTAAAAAGATTTTATAAAATAAAATATGGAAGAAGATTTTATAAAATAAAATATGAAAAAATCATTATGAGATGTAATATTAAAAAATACGGAAGAAAAAAGATTTTATATTACATTTCATTAATATAGATTTAAATGTAAAATCTACATTTAAAATAGATTATGCTAATATAAAATCTATTTTATAAAATTCTCCACAAAAAAAACAAATAGTTATATTAATAAATGAGTATCTATTCCACAAATAGATGATTATGTGAGATATTGTGCTTGGAAAGGTTGTACCAAAGCATTAAGAAATTGTAAATTAAGTAATTGACTTTAATTAGTTGTAATTTGTGCTTAAAATGTTGTAATTAAAAGTTTTTTATACCGTTTTTATAATATAGTATAGATATCTTTATTAAATTAATTTTTTAAGAATTTTTTTACAATTTTCGTCAAAAATCGCATGTGATCTTAGACATTTTAAATGTGTTTTGTTATACATCACATATGATTATGTTATTTCTATTTTTCTTTTTCAATTTTTAATTTAAATCACTGTTTTTCAAAATTTAAATCACATATGTTTAGGAAAACATTTAAAAAAAGTTATTTCATTATGAATCACATGTAATTTTAATGAAAAATTATAAATTACGTTTTAAAATACATATGATCTTATACATTTTAAATATGTTTTGTTAAACATCACATATGAATGATTAATCTGTTTCATTATTTTTCTTTTTCAATTATAATTTGAATTATCGTTTTTCAAATTTTAAATCAAATATGATTAAGAAAACATTTTGTTAATTCACCGTAAATCACATGTGATTTTGATAAAAAATATAATTTATTAAAATATTGCTTTAAATAAAAAAATGAACTGTTTATATGAAAAATAAAAACACTTATCTATACTATATTATAAAAGAGACATAAAAATCTCTTAAAAACAATCCATTAAGCATTATGTACTATTATTTAATGCTAATCTACTTAAAATCTCTTAAAAAACAACTAATGAAGTAATATGTACTACTTTTAAATTCTTTTAACCATAATTAATAAATTTCATTCTTATCCCCCAAAATCCTTATCTTTAATCCCCAAACCCTAAAATTATGAAATTTGAATTGTGATAAACATAATCACAACAGGATAAACATCTCGATTTAAATATATAAAATTTAAAATATATAAGATAATTAATAAATTTTAACAAACTATTTATTTTTTTTATATAAAAAATATTATATTATTAAGCCTAAATTAAACAAATTAAAAAAAAACATTATTACTCTCTAAAACCATCCAATATCTATACTATATTATAAAGCATTGATTCAAAACTCTTTAAAAACTCTCTAAAAACCATCCAATATCTATACTAATTTACTTAAATTTCAAGTTTACAACTTGCTATTGCCTATGGTATCACTTACTAAAGCACACTATCAATGCATATCCTTAAACACGTTCAACCTTTATCCTTAAACCAGTTCAACTTCCTTCCTATCCCTAAATCCCTCCAACCCGTTCAAATCAAAATTCAAAACCATTGTTATCATCATTTTCATGTATCTTTATCTCTAAACACGCCCTCTTCCCCCTATTTATATCCTTATTAAAACATGAATTTTGAATGGAGAAGATGAGGATGAAATCGAAAAGATCGATCAAGTAGTGCCTTTTTTCAAACAACTGTATCAGGTTTTGTCTTCTTTTTCGTTTTTGTTTGACTTGCTTGAGTGTGTATTTGTTATTACCGGCCTTCTTGATTTCTTCTTGATTTCTTTGAGGTGTTTTTGTATCAGGTTTTGTCTTCTTTTTCGTTTTTGTTTGACTTGCTTGAGTGTGTATTTGTTACTGGTTTCCTTCATATGTTTGTCTTTCCTTCATTTCTACATATCTATTTCTTTGTTTGGATGGTTAACAAAGTTTCTCAACAGTCAACTCATTTACCAACGGAGTTACATGCTCGAGGGCTTTTAATTTTTCATTTTCGATAAAATTTTACACCTTACTCACCCGGTGCATTGCACGGGCATGATGAATTAAATATAAAAAACTTATTAAATAAAAAATTAAATAATATTAAATTCATAAATATGGTAAAAATATAATCTTAAATAAATACCTAAAATAAATTTTATATAACTAAATTAGTTTTATGACTTTATTTATATATTTTTAGAATTAATTATTTAAGTTATTATTTAATAAAATAATTGGTCTAAAATTATTATCTTATTTTTTTAAATAAATATTATTCTCGTATGATGTTCCTCCTCTCTATATATATATATGTTAGAGGTATAATCATTAATTCAATTGGTTGAACAAACACTTCCTGTTTAAATATCCATTTGGTTTGATCTCAAGAACACATATGAACGAGATAATTTTTAGGATCCATTATATATATATAGATAGATATATATAGATATATATAGATATTCCAACATAGATAGAAATAAATATTAAAAGATTCTGTTAATTCGGTTAAGATTTTTTACCTCGATCATAAACAATTAAAGTTAAATATATGTAAGGCGTGTTTATATACCCTTCAAAATGGAAAAAAAGTTGATTCAAGGTATCATACAACCTAAACTTTTACACAAAGTTAGCAACGTGTTTAATATCTTTACTTGGGATGAACTTTTAATTAGATGATGGGGAAAAAAACATACCTGAAAGTCGTCAAAGCCACATTCAAGACTAAGCTTTCCTAAGCTTGTTTGTATGTACTTGAGCTTGGGAGCTATCAAGTGACCAGATGTGACCACCATCATTTGTGGGCAATCCTCAATCTTAAGGTCATCCAATGATGGCCACCAGAATTCATTCGTCCCCAAGAAGAAACCCGTGAGGTTTGCTAGATTCACTAGTTGAATGGACTTTAAACGAGGAAAGACCAGAACCTTAGCTGATGTCATTGTTGCTTGATCTCCATGTTCTTCCTTCACAATCACTTTCATCATCTCGCACGCCTTTATGCTTAGCTCTTGGAGTTGCTTGAGGCTTTCAAGTGTGGAAAATGTGAATACATGTTCCATACGATCACAATAACCGATCTCCAATGTCTTTAGGTTCGACAATTGAGGCACATCACTATATTTTAGTTTTGGAATTGCAAGTGCAGTATTGGTACCACCACTTCCTTCATCACTGTTAGTACTACGACCACCACCCTGACTTTCAAATACCTCCACCAGCGATTTGCATTTAAATATTTCAAGTTTTTCAAGCTTTTGCATATGTCCTACTGCGTAGGATGGAATCACACTTGACAATGCATCACACATCCTTATACATATATCTCTAAAGTATTGGCATAAGCACCAGGGAACACCATCCACCTGAGAAAACTGCATAAAATAACTATTTTAAATGTTGTGATTTATTAGAGAGATAATATGTGACGTATATATGTCTCTACATTACACCCTTAAATTCTTGAAGGTTCAAAAAGCATGTTAGCAAACTTTCCTATACATTATGGAATTTGTATAATTGTTTCCCACTTTAGTGAATTGTATATTGAACAATATATTGGACAAGTTTACAGCAAACTTTCCTACATTATGGGATTTGTACAATTATTTCCTACTTTATGATGTAAAGAGAATTCGAGATCGTTATCAAGGTATTTCTTCTATATTTGGAAAAGTAGAAAACGAGATCGAAGAAGGCTCGAAATTTGGAATCGAAGAAGGAGCAAACAGCCCCTATCCGTATTTTATACCGAGAGTTAAGTCTCGATACAAGTCTCGGTGACCGGTGGACAGAAACTACCAAGAGTTTCACCGAGACTTAAGTCTCGGGACAACTCTCGACAACTTGTTTCCTTATTTTAATTATTAGGATAATTATTATTAGCTTTATTTATTATTAGAATTATTATTTAGTTTCTTTTAATTGCTTATTTAAATAGTTTCCTAGTTGGTTTATAATTAGGATATATATTTAATTTCCTTAGTTAAGCTTAGTTATAAATAGGATTAATTCCTTTATTGTTTTCAATTCAATTTATCAAGTTTTAATAAAAGTTCGTTTGAGTTTTTTTTCATATTCTTGAGTCTTACGCTTATAAACTCATAATTCTTTTCAGGTTTGACGTTTGTCAATCATTCCGCATATTCCTACTGCGTCATTATGGGATTTATACAATTGTTTTCTTTATTATTTGATTTGCAATTTATATCACTAACAAATCATTTGTTTAAATCACGTACGTTTTCTATTGCTCTTCGTTAATGATGAGTTTGTTTTTGGATAAGACAAGTGATAGGAGGGACAATATTATCAGTTGTTGAGATTTAGGCATAAATAAATAAAATAACCTGAACTTCAATTTGAATTTAAAGAAAATAACTTGGTTATCAACGGGATCGGATTGTATCCACCCAATATTTTGATACAATTTTCAAATAATTAATCAATTGTCTCAACCAAGTATTCATATATCTTGTTAATTTATTAAAAAACACAATGTATATATATGAACTAAAACAATATCATAAAATGCTAATAATTATATATATTAATTAATTTAATGGTAGTTGGATGGTCATTGATCGATGGGTAATTAGATGGTTATTGGATTATATAGGTTAGGTTTTATTGGATTCTGGACTATCATCTAAGAAACGACTGACTCAATTTGGATGTTGAAATTTTGGATCCGATCCTATCCAATTACAATTGGATATCTGATTTTGGGCAGTCAGTTTGAATTAGATTTGATGACTTTTGGCATACCCCACTGCGCTTTGTTGTTTGTATGAGTAAAGTCCCTTAAAAGTGTTTATTACATTCCCGCTTTGTTGTTTGTATGAGTAAAGTCCCTTAAAAGTGTTTATTTCACGACATGTGACTTTCGAAGAAAGTGTCTTCCCTTACTTTAGCCAATACACTCCACAAACCAACTATTATGACTTTCTTACCAATGACTATTTCCCTCCTCTTTGGGTCCCGCTTTCCAGCCCTACTTCTCCTTCGATCTCCTCTTCACCTCCTCCAACAGACTCACTTCCTCTTCTACATACTCCAGTCGTGCATAGCGATGCTACCACTCCCACAGATGCACCCCATTCCCTACAGTCCAACCCAACACAGTCTAGCCCCTCTACATATATTCCTGTCCAAGCAACCAACTCGTTTCCCCCCTCTCCCTCCTCTTCTGCCACAGCCGAACCAACTGCACCTCAACCCCAAACACAGCCTCAAACAACAGTTCCAGCCCCCTTAATGCACACTCGAAGAAAAAGTTGCATTGTTAAACCCAATCCCAAGTATGCTCTCACTGCTACCTCCAAAATCTCCATCTCGCCTTTACCTCGTTCGCAAAACTACGCCCTTGAGGACCAGAACTAGAATGCTGCTATGTGGGATGAATACGCTGCCATGGTTAAAAATCACACTTGGGATTTAGTGCCTAGGCCCAAAGGGGTAAACATAATTTGTGGTATGTGGATTTTTCGACACAAAAAGAGGTCGGATGGCTCTTTTGAATGTCATAAAGCTTGTTAGGTTGTAAATGGGAAAACTCAAGAAATTGGGGTAGATTGCAATGAGACCTTTAGCCCCGTTGTGAAACCAACCACAATTAGAACGGTTCTCAGTCTTGCCATCTCTCGAAACTGGTCCATTCATCAGCTCAATGTCAAAAACGCATTCTTGCATGGTGACTTGCAAGAAACTGTATATATGCATCAACCGTACGGATTTATTGATTTCTCTCGTCCCAAGCATGTTTGCATTCTTCGAAAAGCGCTTTATGGGCTAAAACAAGCTCCTCGAGCTTGGTACCAAAGGTTTGCAAATACATTATGTCCCTTGGTTTTGTAAACAACAAGAATGATCTTTCTCTATTTATTTACCGTCACGGCTTCGACATGGCTTATCTGCTATTATATGTCGATGATATAGTCATTGCATCATCTTCAGATGCCCTCAAGCAACAGTTTATTTCTCTCCTCAGAACAGAGTTCGCCATGACGGATTTGGGTCCACCGTCATATTTTCTTGGCATTTCGGTTCACAGAACTAAGCGTGGTATGTTTCTGTCTCAATGACAATATGCATAGGATATCCTAAATCGCGCCGACATCTCTTCTTGCAAAGCTGCTCTTACTCCCATTGACACCAAATCAAAACTCAGTGTTAGTAGCGGTCCTCCCATAAAGGATCCAACTCTCTACCAGAAACTTACAGGCGCCCTTCAGTATCTCACTTTCACAAGGCCAGATCTCTCTTATGCAGTCCAACAAGTATGTTTATTCATGCATGAAACTCGTGAACAACACCTACATGCTTTACGTCGTATCCTCCGCTATGTTAAAGGCAACATTGAGTATGGAATGCAACTTACAACCACTCCTATAATAGGTCTAGTGTCTTACACAGATGCCGATTGGGGTGGATGCCCTGACACCCGACGATCAACTTCAGGATACTGTGTTTTTCTTGGAGACAATCTAGTGTCTTGGTCCTCTAAGAGACAAGCCACCTTATCCCGTTCTAGTGCAGAGGAGAAATATCGGGGGGTTGCAAATGTAGTTGCCGAGTCACGTTGGATCCGCACCTTACTTCTGGAACTACATTGTACTTTGTGGAAGGCAACGGTCGTTTACTGTGATAACATCAATGTTGTTTACATGTCTCACAATCCGGTGCAACACCAACGTACTAAACACGTCGAAATGGACATACCTTTTGTACGAGAAAAAGTATCCCTCGGCCACATTCAAGTTCTCCATGTTCAATCTGCTTACCAATTTGCTGATATACTAACCAAAGGCCTCCTGAGTCCCTTGTTCAACGAATTTTGTTCCAGCCTCAGCATACGCCCTCCTCTCGCTTCGACTGGGGGGGGGGGTGTTAGTGAATATATTTCGATAAATATTAGTCAAATATAGATTGATAGGATGTATCTTTAATTTATGTAATTATCTTGTAAATATGGTATTGATCCTATACCATAACCTGTTTTGGTGTATATATTGAAGAGAGGAGTGCAAACCTCGTGGAGGGATTCATTCTCTGTTTTACACTATAAAGGGAAGGGTATAGTGATTGATCTACCACCACCTCCACAACAACAACAACATGTCAAGACTACTAAAGATCTTTCTGTAGATGAATTGAAGTCTCTACTCTACGCTAAGTTATTATCACAAACTTCAGATGTGGATCCAATTGATGCAGATTTTGTTGGAATTTTGAGGAGAAAATTAGAAACATATGCAAATGTAGTTGTTGTGGAACACTTTAACTCTTTCAAGCAGGAATCAATACCTTATCCAACACTATTAAGACTTCCACTAAATCCATTAAGAAGACCTTACAATGCTAGCTGAACATGTTCAAGCCTTGGAGGACACATGCAAGGAACATGCCAACAGTCGGAAACGTAAGCATGATGATCAGGATGATCCCGATCACAATGGGGGAGAGTAAAAAACAAAATCTGACTGAAGGTGCTGCGGGTACAAATGCACATTTATTTCAAGTTGAGCAAGTTGATGATGTACAATAAGTTGGCGACTAAATAAGTTGGCGCAAGTGGCAAAATTAATGAAAGGCATATCTTTCTATGGATTGATCTGACATTGAACCTAGGGATGAAAAGACTGAGGTATCCGAAGCAAGGGAGGCAGAGTTGACGAAGATTGATGATATGCTTGTATAGATATCGTGTATATAGACTCGGAGTCGGATGAGTCAGAAGCGGCATTTCTAAAAATTAAAGAAGAAGTAGAAGAGATAATATCATTTTCAGATGATGAGATTGAAGAGAACTTTAATATGTTAGATTATGTGTATGATCAAGTACCATAAACTACTTCAAGAGAACAACCGCAACCTGAACCTTCCGTGACTAAAACACAAGCTGGGCCATCAAGAACAAAGACTTCTAGTACTGCTGTTGTTCAGAAAGAGCAAGAAATCAAATGGGAAAGAATAGTGATCAGGGTTGCTTTCCTTGTAGATGACGAAAAGAAAATTCTTTGTGAGAAATTAAAGATCTTGATCCGATAAAGGTTCTCGACTTCAGACAACATAATGAAGCTTTCCAGTTTGAATATATGTACATGATGAAGTCTCAGATCCAACAAAGACAATTGGTGAATTCAAAGAAAAGGATAGTCTCAATCAAATGGGTTTATTCTATAAAGTTCTTCAAGCTTTGGTAATTTTGACAATGATGAGGCAAGCCGGAAAAGAATGAACTTTCTCAGAGTATGATTTCAAGAACATGAAGTTAGATGATCTTGAGTTCTTATACCACGAGTTCAGACAAAGAATCAGACCTCAAGACATTACATTTGCACTGAATGCTATAAAGAGGTTCATGCAGAGGCAAGTCAAATACTCATATATCATAGACTTTCAGATTGGTGTTAATCAGAATAAGGTCAACTTGTTGAGGCCATATCAGAGTTTGCAGAGAACTTTTCCAGTGTTAATGATTCTTGAAATACATGAGTTTGGGATAATCTACCAGAATGCAAAGTGAGAGAAGTGCTTCCTGAGATTGAATGAAGTTCATAAGTACTCCGATGGTACTTTGAAGCTAATCAGACAAAAGTTGAACTGGAAATTAGATGAAAACAAGAAGAAGAAAGATAAGATGGATAAGAGAGATAAAGACCTGATTGATTGAGCTATTAAAGCAATCCAAGACATATTAGATATTCGGTTTCCTATCAAAAGGTTTGAGACTTTGTTTGGTTTACGTAAAAGAAGAAGATTTTAACTAAAGCTTGAATCCAAATGAAGAGATTGTTAGAGCTAAATGTTGTATTCAAGTTTATAGGGGTTTAATTGTAAATTTGTGTAAATGCCTAGAGAAGTCAAATTGTGACTTTCCCTAGTATATAAAGTTTTTGCTTTGTTAGATTTCATAACTCTTACGTACTTTTAAGCTTAACTGTGTGTTCTTAAAAGTGTAAACATTTCTCTTTGAAAGATATATAACATATGACATTTGGATCATGATCTTTCTATCTTGATACTTGATTTTAGACTTACAAATTAACTTGCATAAAAGGTTAAGTTAGTAATTTAATAATCGATAACTCATCATATTTTTTTATGAAAGTCAATTATTGTTATATATATATTTATTAATTGTAATTGCCCCCTTTATTTTTCTCACCCCCCCCCCCCCCCATCATTCTCATCTTCATCCCGATAGGAAAACTCAATCACTCTAACTATTGTAGGTTATATGTGTAATGTGAGTACCTTAAAACAATAAAGTTTCAATTTAATAATGAACATGTTGAGATAACATCATGAATACACTAAAATAATAAGATTTCAAATAATGAACAAAACTAAATCACACGGTGAACACAATGAAACAATAATGGGGCGTTTGGTTCATTTTAAGGAATGTGAATGAAAATGAAAATGGGAATGAAGTAGAATGGGAATAGGAATGAGCATTGCATTGATGCTATTTGGTTAAACCAATATAATCAATAAAATATTATTTTATATAATATTTTTAATACAAATATGTGTCGTCCAACATGAAAATGAAAAAATATGTTTCATTCAACATCGAGAGATGAAGGACGTATGGGAAAAGGTGACTGAGCGGGAATATGATTTTCATTCCTCCCAATTTAGCCAGGAATGAAAATTAATGGGTTTAGAGTAATGAGCCCATTATATTATGTCAAACCAAACAACATATTTTATTATCATTCTTATTCTTGACCCTCAATACCTCCAACCAAACACCCCCTAAGTTTTAAATTGTTAGACATATGTGCACATTCTGAACCAAACGTATCACAATTGTTGACACCAACTAAGTGTATACATAAGAGCATTGACAATCATGAACCTTTTTAGAGGTTTATGACTTCGTCATATCAACTTTCTCTCTCTGCCACATAGTTTTCTCTTTCTTACATAATTCATAAACCGGTTCATAGTTTATATAATAAAAAACTATAATAATAAAATTTATAATTGTTAAAAGTTACTTATTGTAATTAAAAGACAATAGTAACTAATTACAAAAATAAAAACTATATTAATAAAAAGAATAAAATTAAAAGTATAATAGTTAAAAATTATTTATTATTATTAAAATAAAAAAATAGAGTTACAATAAAAATATTATTTATCATAATAAAAGATAATAATTAAAAAAAAGTAATAATGGTTGTACTAATTAAAATCGCATTATTAATTATAAAGGATCCAAAATACTTTCAAAAACAAAAAAAGACAAAAAGTTCTTGTGCATGGACCAGGCCCATGCGACCGGTTCTCCCTATCGCTCACCAAAAAAGAGAACCGCAAGTTTTCTTGCGTTTTACGTGAATGTTATAGTTATATTATACACACACAATATCATGTTATTGTGCACATTATTATTTGCCAAAATTAATATAATTTATCTATGAAAAATATGTGAGATTATTATTGGAGAAAAAAAATATGAATTTCTAGGGATAGCTAGCGTTTCCTATATGTATATTACTAATAATAATTATTAAGGGTGTGATAATTTAATTTTATAGATACGATTGTGTATGTAACAATGCAATTCATGTTTCTTGTTTAAGTATGGAATTAAAGAAGCAATAAAAAGTTCAAAAACTCTTCTTCTATTTTGTCTTTTTCAGTTTAGCTTATGGAAATATCATATCTTATTGACAAGCAAAGAATAAAATGGATACTAGAAAAGTAATTAAATAAACATACCTTAAATTGATCATGAATGGAGGTAGTTGTATTGGTATTACCGAAAGATATTTCACCACCACCAATATGTTTGAGATTTGGTAGGTCCCAAAGGCAAAGAATATCCAAATGAGGAAACAAATTGGTGCTTGTATTGGTAGATCTAAATGAAGTCATTTCTTCATCTTCATCCTCATCCGCGTCTCTGCTTGAAACAACTTCTTCAATAACATCACATGAGCTTATTGTAACATCCTTTAGGTTGGAGAGAATTTTGGCCATGAGAGGTGAAAACAAGTACTTTACGTTTTTGCATCTATGAAGTTCTATGGTTGTGAGGTTGTGGAATGAGGAGGAGGATCCTTCTGGTTGTTGTTTATGAGGAATTAAGAATTTATTCCAATAACACTTCCACACATGACTCATACATTCCATGTTCTTCAACTTTAAATCCTTCAGCGGTTGTTGAGTTGTTTCCAGTTTGCTACTACTTGTAATGTCTATCTCAAAAACCACATCCACTTGGTTACAATTTTCTATAAAAATTGTATGAAGGTGATGAAGATTGTGGATGAGATAGTATGGGACTACAACATTAGAAATAGAATCACCAACTTCCGCCATCTCTTCATTAGATATAACATTAATCTGCATATGTATTCCAACAACATAATGTAATTAAAAAAATAGAAATTGATCAATATATATATATATATATATATATATATATTAGAGAGAGAGAGGGGGGGGGGGAGGCTCAAGGAAAAACGGAAAACTGAGGAACACCCTAGTAGCCTTTCGTCTGGACGATATGTACTTGTACGTACAAATAATTTGTAACATGCACATGTGCATATGCAAAAAAAAACTTAATTTACTTGCTAGCAGGGTGTTACTCAGTTTTTCATTTTTTTGAGATTTTCTTTTGAACCTCCCTACATATATACATATATATATATATATAGAGAGAGAGAGAGAGAGGGTAGGTTATTATGCAACCCTCTATCCACAACTCATTTTATTTTCAATTTTTTTCCTTCTTCTTAATTACAAAAGTGAAAATTAAATGAATGGTGGATAGAGGGTTTGCATGGGTTGTATCATGTAAAAGAGTTGTATTTGAACGCCCCTCTCTCTCTCTCTCTCTCTCTATATATATATATATATAAACTGAAAGTCATACATACCTCACTTATAGTAAGGGTGAATATATTTCTAAACCTCATACAGTCTTCTATCTGTAAGTGTTCAACACAACAGATGAGGAGCTCAGACTTATATGCACCTTTTATCTTCCACAATTCCTTTAGCTTCCTTAATCCATGCACATGAATTTTTCTCAAGCAGATACTGGATTTTTCAATTTCACCCACACGTTCCAAGTCAATGTTGAATATCACATCAATGGAACCACAATCCCCAACTGTCAGTTCTTCAAGATGATGCAACAACGACATCGGATTGCTCGGAAACAAATTCACAACACTATCACATCTTTCTACTGTAATCACTCTCAATTCTGAAAGCCCTACCTCTTCAGTATCACTCGGCCATATCTCCGTCAACTTCTCCATCTCATCTATCTCCAATTTCTTCAACTGAGAAATCACAACCTGCATAATAATAATTCAACCTTGTTGAATCCATATACAGCTCTATTTCTTTGATTTATTAAATTTAAAAAAATTGTTTGTGTACCTCTTTGTTCAGCAAAGGTTGCATTGTAGAGACATCACCTGATTTACCGTTAGCATAAATGCTAGTGAAATTTGGAAGGCTCTTCAGTATCAACTCATCCAGTCGTGGTAGCTCAATTGCATTTACATCGTTGCACAAAGTCATTAGCTTTGGTAGATAACCCAAAAACAGAAACTTTAACGCTGGAAGTTTAATCGCATCAACTCCACCATTCTCATTGTCTACCAGTGTTTCTAGAACACGACACCAGGTAATTTTGAGGTACTCAAGCTTCGTGAGACCGTTTGCCACATTGATTGTGAAGAGATATCTCAAGTTTCCACAGTCACAAATATGAAGGACTCTTAAATTGTAAAATGAGGATTGACGATGATGCAAAGACTCCACTAGAACTTCTCTTAGATCATTCATATCATCCACATGTAAATGAAGCACCTCCGTTTTTTCAAACAACTCATTCATCCTAGAATCCAATAATTCACATTTGTTGGTGACCAACATCAACGTGTTTATGAAAGAATGCATGTCTTGGCCATCATTTACATCTAAATTGCATCCTAAAGAAATCTTGAATCTTTCAAGTTTCTTCAATGAAATATTCTTTGGCAGATCATTGTTATCAAAGAACTCAATTTCTAATGAAGTAAGGTTTTTTGAACACTCTACCAATTCATCACCATTGGCATGTGTAAACCTAATTCCCTTTTTAGTGTTGCCGGAGACTTTATATGTTATCATATAAAGCTCTTCAAGATTGACTAAATTCTTCAATACATCATCATCGATACAAAGATCATCACAACCGGTCAAATCCAATAACTTTAGCTCCTTTAGATTTCCGATCGTGGATGGTAACTTTTGTATCCTACAATGAGCAAAACTAAGCACTTCCAAACTCAAAAGATCACCGATAGAAGAGTAATCAAACTTCAATGAGCATTGATGGAGACAAAGTGTTCGAAGGTTGGTGGAGCATCGAAGTGATCTAAAAATTGGTGGATACTCCATTCTGTCATATGCTATAACCTGAAGTTTTTCCATGTCTTCATAAAAGTCTTCAGGAAATGTGAACGACCCATGCATAAGTTTCAAAAATGAAAGCTTAGGAAACTTGAAGTTTCTAGGAAGCTCAAAGATACCTGTTGATGTTAGTGATATTCTTTTGCAAGAGTCACTCATAAGTTTTGCAGGCCAGTTTGACATATTACCAACAATTGACATGTGCTCACCTTTAGAACACATATCTAAAACAAAATCACGTACCAAATCGTGCATCTTGACACACCCAACCTTTTGACTTCGAATCAACAAATTTGCATGTATGAGTCGCTCAATGCAGGTGTTCAACCTATTTCTGGCATGTGCTATACTATACACTCTTTTAAGCAACTCCAGTCCCCATCCATACCTCACCAAGTCCTCTACAGGAATATCGGAGTCTTCTGGGAATAAGCCACAAAGCAAAAAAATTGATTTAATCTCCTCATCTTGGAGATTTTTGTAGCTCATTTCAAAAACTTCATGCACAACTTGGTAAATGTCATGGTGCTCTAAACGAGAAAGGGCATCTCTCCATGCATCCTTGCTTTTATCTTTAAGAGTAATGGCAATGGTTCTAATGGCAATTGGTAAACCACAACACTTTCTTACAATATCTTCTCCTATTTTATGCAGCTCATGATCATCATTTGAAAGTTCTACAAATCGTTGAAAGAAACCCTGTGCTTCTAGTTCTTCTATGACATCTACTTTTAAAATTGAGTTAGCTTCAACTCCCATCATAGTGCAAACACTTTGGTCTCGCGATGTCAACAAGAACTTGAAACCAACACCTTGATTTGGCAAAGGACTTAAACCTATATCATTCAAATGAACGATTTGCCATACATCATCTAATATTACTAAAATCTTCTTTTTGCCTCCATCAATCTCAGCCTCAAAGCTTTTACGAAGCCGGTCAGATCTTGCTGATTCACTTTTTTCTGTTAAACTTATACCAAGGTAATCTGCTACAGCATCTTGAATTGCAATGATCTTCGTATTTTCTCCTATGACCACCTTAACAATTAAATTAAACAATTTTTTTTCTTCTGCAGCCTTCTTAAGCTTTTCCATCATGGTGGTCTTCCCCACTCCACCCATCCCGCATAATGCTATCATTTGGGATTTGTGATCTGGTTGGAGTGCTTTTAGTGCTTCCATAAAAGTCCTCTCTCTTGATTTGAAGTCATTGTGATCACCTGATGGTGTAGAGGTGGAGGCCTTCATGAAATCAACTTTTCCCAGAGGAATAGGATGATCAGTCCAGATGATCGTAGAATTCTCTTCTATGACACGGTTGATCTCCTCATTGATCTTGAAGGCTCTCCTTCCAAGCTTATGCCTAAGCTTAATATTGAAACAACTACCAATATCACTAGGAATGCTTTCCACTTGTGCATTGATCTTTGCTACTTCTTCCAACCAACCCTCTACTTCAGTTGGAACCTCAAGATTGTTGCTTTTGTTCCGTGTCACATGGTTTTCAACACCGAGTATTTTAGCCTCTAGTAGTCTTTTTCTTGTACCCATATCCCTCACGTATTTTGTGCAGGAAATGAGATAGCCAAGGTGTTTCTTAATTGGAACCATGAGAGACTCAACAACAGGAGTAACAATGGCAGTAACAATCTCCATTGCTCAATATTCTTTTACTTGTGCTAGCACCTACATATATAGAAGCAAACAAAGGGAATTCCATGTGATATAAGAGGGAAATCTATAATAAAAGCAATTACATTCATAATGCATCCTAGATTCTATATATTCATTGATCAGTAAGGTTGCTAGCATAGAGTTTAACGGTCATAAATTTTGTTTTTTGTATTAGCTTTGGGTTATCCTCTACTATTTCTTGTTGGTGATTTTAGTGTCACCAGTCATTCATTTGTAATTGGAAACATCGACTTTTTTATTATAGTGTTTGAAATTTACGTGCATATCATGTGTCCTTTGCTACCATTAACATTGAATTACTCATCACTTTGTTTTTCTCACCATCCAGTCGGGCTTGCTTGCTATTTTAGATCATCCTACAATGTATGTTTGGCCATCATATATACGGTGCATGTTTGTAAGTCCATCTTAAACCACATGGTTTGGATTGAGTTGTACTTTATTTGAGTTGCGTTGAGATTTTTCATATCATTTTTCATATCATAAATACCGGCGGGGGCGGAACACAACACAAGTCTTATTACTGCAAGGTCGGACCTAATCTCTTATATTTTTCAAAAAACACAAAAAACATACTCTGCAAAGTTATAAGATATTAAAACTTTAAACAAAACAATAATTTTGATTTGTTAAAACATTTAAACAGGACATAGAACTTGATTTGTGTCTTGTGGATCAATAGAATATTCATAAATTTGAGGACGCAAACCAATATCTATATCAATACTTTTTCTTTTGAGCTTTTTGGGAAGAGTTTTAAGTAAACTAAAGATAAATGTAAAAGTACTATTAAATTTGTTGTATTTTCGGAATTTTGAGGATAACTAACATGTTTTCATTTGAAAATGAATGGTAGATTGATTTTTCATCTTAATGTACATATAAAAAAATATACAAATATTATCAATGGAAAATAGCCTAAATAGTAAAATAAAATTATCTCTAAAATGAATATAATATTGAAATTCAAGAAATCAAATCATCCCTAAATGACTAAATCCATAAATTAAGAGCACCAAACACGTATAGCCTATTCATTATAAATTTATAATTCATTAACACAATCCATTAGTAATTTGATCGATATTTTTTAAAGTAGTCATAGCCATAATAGCAGTAAAGATTGAAATCTTAAGCTAAATAATTTCAAATTGAAGGTAGAGAGCCATTTAGATTTGATTTAGAGTAACGGGAACTAGATGATGGATCTCTAGATTAGAAAGTGGAGTTGACTAAATAAAGAACACATATAAAAAGTTGAAGTGGAATGAGATCACCATATTAGAAATTGAAATTGCAGAGGCCAAATACTTTTATTTTGTTTTTAACACTAATCAATCATATGACTTTTATTAAGAATACAAAAAGCACAGGGGCCATGGCCCCCAAAGTCCACTAAGGGCCTACGCCACTGAATACCGGGTTGGGTTGTTCAAATGCTTTCAAATTCAAACCGGTTAACCCAACCTGAACAGCCGCACAAACCTAAAAAGTCAAAATCCCTAAAACTTTTCTTGGAACTTCTAATAACCTTTGAATACTCATATGTTTCTTTGTTTAAGGATAAAAACAACACTGATAACTTAGACTTTAAATTGGGTCTATCTAGTGGTGGAGGTGATTTATGTTTGTGTTGGGAAAATGGTCTCCGAGATTCCCAACAAACACTGCCCTATAAAAACAAAAAGAGAAACTAACACAAGAATATACGTGGAAACTCCAAAACCGGAGAAAAACCACGGGCCTCCAGAGAGAAAATTCCACTATACGACAAATTTATACAATCATATAGACCAATCTCTCAAGCCAACCCCCCAAATACACCCATACTCTCCAAAAATTTAACTCACCTATTTCTACACTCTAAAACAAGAGAACTAGAAAGAAAGAATCAAATACTTAAAATATATATTTGATTGGGGCACTTTGAAACCAAAGCCTTGGACTCCTTTTATAGGCATGGAATCCACTCCACCTTCCTTCACTCCACCGATGTGGGACAAAAGGTAAAAACATCATTCTTTTATTTTAGCCAATACTTCATCAATCTCCACCTTGGCTACAATAAAAACAAAGATTCGATGCCACATCTAGAGAAACATTGTCTAAACCGACAATCAGAATTCTCAAATCAGAGAATTAACATACTCCACCATAAAAGAGTATCACCACTTAGAACATTCCCGTTCTAAGAATTTCAAATCGGCACATGTCAAAAAACTTGTTGAAGATTTTATGGTACAACTTCCCCATTTGGCTTTCCCGGAAGTTCATCAACCATCGACATCAATTTCCACCACACATCTTGCATCTTTGCCAAACCAATGCCCATGTGTAAACATGTGGATCCGCTAACACATCCTTCTCCATGGCACGAACATACCATAAGGATATCATATCTCAAAAGAATTCATCTCTATCGGAGACGACAGAGATAACGTTAGTTGAGTTGGAGTCTTTTGCCGCCTCTACTCCACGTGGACAATTACTCCTCACATGACCAGACTGTCCACACTTCCATCAAATTGGATTCTTCCTGGAGTTCTTCTTCTTCTCATTCTTGCACAAAAAAACTGTACCTTCTGATGAAGTACCACTCTACCTTCCAATCTTTTCTCCTCGGACAGGAGTTTGCTAGTAACATCTTCATACTTCAGGGTCTCTTTCCCATACATCATAATAGGTTTCATGTTCTCATAAGAAAATGGCAAAGATAATACAAGCCTCAAAGCTTTATCTTCATCTTCAACCTTCACTCCAATAGCCTCCAGTTCTCAAATGATATTATTAAGAACACTTAGATGATCTGAAATTTTTGTATCTCCATTCATACGTAGAGTATGAAACTGTTCCTTGAGATACAATCGATTCAAGATGCCTTTGCCTTGATACAACTGCTCAAGCTTCTCCCAGAGCTCCTTGGCCGTTGATATCCTGTGCACATTTGCAAGAACATTCTTCGCAAGACATAAGCGAATTGCACTTGCTGCTCTCAGATCCATATCTTCCCATTCTTCATCATCGACCGTACTGGACTTTCCGGGATCCCTGCTAGAAACAAGGGGTTGGTTTACCCCTTAAAGCCTTGTGTAACCCGGACTGAATCAACACATCCTTGACTTGAACTTGCTACAAGCCAAAATTGATCCTTCCATCGAATTTCTCAACATCGAACCACATAGGGCTGAACTTTGACATCCTAACCGTGTCTCACAACCGTATTTTGTATACTAGAAAAATGTAACTAGCCAATGAGTAGTATGCCCAACAAAGGATACCAGGAAAGAGAGGTGGGTCACAATGGACACGCTTAAGTACCAAGTCTTTCCTTAGCCAAAACCTTCCCTAGACATACACGCATTCCCGGCCCATACACAATTCTATCGTACATAAAATAACCAATAGAAAATTCGTTTTCTGATGCGGAAGATCAGACAAAGCTGCGACCACAGAGCATACGACGAACCTCTAAAAAACCGAGACCCCCCCGAACCTGGGGCTCTGATACCACTTGTTGTGAAAATGGTCTCCGAGATTCCCAACAAACACTGCCCTATAAAAACAAAAAGAGAAACTAACACAAGAATATACGTGGAAACTCCAAAACCGGATATAAACCACGGGCCTCCAGAGAGAAAATTCCACTATACGACAAATTTATACAATCATATAGACCAATCTCTCAAGCCAACCCCCCAAATACACCCATACTCTCCAAAGATTTAACTCACCACTTTCTACACTCTAAAACAAGAGAACTAGAAAGAAAGAATCAAATACTTAAAATATATATTTGATTGGGGCACTTTGAAACCAAAGCCTTGGACTCCTTTTATAGGCATGGAATCCACTCCACCTTCCTTCACACCACCGATGTGGGACAAAGAGTAAAAACATCATTCTTTTATTTTAGCCAATACTTCATCAGTTTGATTGCAGGAAAAATGATTAAATTTAAAGCAAAGTAAACATCGAAGTTGGAAACATCCAAACAATTGTTGTGCTTGATATATTTTCTTTGGTTCAAATCATTTTATAATGAAGTTTCAACCTAACCAACCCAACCCACAAGGTTTGGGTTTGGGTTGGGTTGGGTTGTGTATTGTTGTTTGGTTTGAGTTGAAATTTTTTAAACATTAAACATTGGATTAGAGTTGTTTATATGCTTTCCAACCGGCCAACGTAACCTGTGGTCACCCCTACCCCTAATCTCATTGTCTCTCTATTTTTGTCAAATCAACATCGACACCTTACCCCCTCGTCTCACCAGAGTTTCTTCATTTCTAAATCATCTGCACTTGCACTTGCACTTGCACATGCACTTGCACTTGCACTTGCACTTGCACTTGCACCTACAACCCATTCCCCTTCATCAAACAAAATTAATCTGAGAACCAAATCACTTCCCCTCCATCAAAATTCTAGATCCAAAATCAAAACCTGCAACCCTTTCCAGAACTAAAAAACACAAAAATGGAATCCCTATGTTTTGCGTTTTTCTTTGTGGGTTTTTGGAGAAAATGGTCGGAGAAGAGAAAACGAAAATGGGTTTCGAGTTTTCTATTCACATGGATTTTTCTAATGCTGAAATCATTCGGTATAAAAATTAACAAGGATGTGTTACGAAATTTATTAAGAAAATAGGATAAAATAATCGATCAAGTAACCAGATTGCTTGAGAATCGTGTGAGTTCACTTTCCGAATTGATATTTCGACCATATGCCTAGGTTTCACGAAATTCAATATGGGATAAGACTCAAGACCACTATCGATTTTAGGCACAAAATCGAGAGCAAATTACCGGAGATATATGAAGGTTGTTAAAAATGGTAAGTATCAAAACGTAAGTATATAAGGTATATATACTAGTTCCATTCGTAAAAGAAGGAAAATAACTGAAATGACAATTATGGAAAATTATTAGCAGTAATGGTCGGTTACAACCGTTTTAGCTAAGATCATTGGTTTGAAATAACTGCACAATAAATGTACAGTCACTGCTCTAGAGAGAACTCTCTGGATGTGCACATCCAGCTCTGGTTACACGAGACCAGAAGTAGCCAACTCTAGTCTGACCAACTAGTGCCTTATGACCAACCAGAGAGTCTCTCGTAGAGCCCTTTTGGTCTGATCAATGAGAGATAGTCCGATCAATGAGAGATAGTCTGATCAACCAGAGATAGTCCTGACCTGAAGCATTACCAACCAGAGCCTCTGGTCCGAGCAACCATCTATCCTCCGAGCAACCAAAGCCTCTCCCCTCCCCTCCCCTCCCCTCCCCTCCTCTCCTCTCCTCTTGTCCGAGCAACCAAAAGCTCTTCAATTTTTCTAAAACTAACTCTAAAGGCACACTACTTGATCTAAGCCCAAAACTGATCAGAACTGAACTATTTCTTCATTTTCTGCCCCTTGGACCCCGCAAGGGGGCGCGACCCTCTTGACCCCTGCCATTTCGTTGTGTCTGGGATCAAACTCATCTTATAACAAGTGTGAACTTCGCACCACCTAACTTGTGCTAGATCACAGCTTAAAACTCATTGGCACTCGTGTTAAATCCAATTACACTTAAATGGTCGGTGATACTAAAATCACCAACAGGATAAGGGACCATAAGATGCTAGTAAAGGCATGTTTTTTATTTTTTTTTGTGGTGGAGTGGTCTTTCCTTGGAGATCCCACACGCGTTGGAGAATGAAACGAAGGTTGCAGGACTAAATATATTATTTTTCAGACAAGTTTAAAAACCGTGTAGATAAAGTAGATAATATCTGCTACGGTTGATCGAGATGTTACAAATGTTATCAGAGCCTGGACCGGTTTGCCAATAAGGACGTTGAGAGGGGGGTGGATTGTGATATCCCACGTTGGTTGGGGAGGAGAAGGAAGGTTTCCTTATAAGAGATAGAGACTGGTCTATCCGATGCGTTTTAAAACCGTGAGTTCAGGTGTGGATAAAACGAACAAAATCCGGTATGGTTGACTGAGGATATTACAATATTACCATAACAGAATGGAGGCCGGAGAAGGGGGTGAGGGATAATGATGGGACACAATTAAAGGGGTGGAGGGAGGTTGTGATGAAGGTGGTCAGCGGGAAGGCGAAGGCGAAGGTCGTGCCAGTGGAGGAGGTCACGAATTATATATGTAACAACTCGTGCCACATGGACAATAAAGTAGATTTGTGAGCTCTTTATATATAACTATAACAGACCGTTTATGTAATCTACTATAATATTAACTATTAATTATTTTGAATTATTATTTGGGCAAAAAGTTGATTACTGACAACCCCAAAACGAGAGTTGAAATTCGACCATTCAGGAGGCAAGCATTAATGCGGTAATTTTGACCGTCTTTTTTTTTAATGTATTATGTAACAAATAAACTTACACGTCCTCCTCACCTTTTGGTGAGGTTTAAACCCCTTGACTTCTTAATTAGGAGGCCAAAGACTCTAATACCGCTATATCAAAGTCCCTTTGGTTTAGACCATCTTAATCATTTCGTATTTCTTTTATAAGTTTGATTTTAAAACATTTTACTAAGAAATTTTTCCTTATGATGATACCATTAAATGATAGTGTAAACAACCCCTACCCTCTTAATAAGTCCACCCTTCTAACGTGATTCATAAATTCACCCACAGCCAATCTTAAACATTAGGCTTAAATTACTAATTTAGAAAAATATTATTCAATTTCATATATAATAATGATTAGGATTTTAATATTTTACTGAAAAATAAAAAATAAGATGTATTAACTTCACCAACAGTACTGTTAATAAAATGCTATAATAAAAACATAGATGTTTATCAAGCCAAAAATTAGATCCTAAAGTAATGAAACACTTATTATCCTCACTTATTTTATTGGTTAATATTTTCAGTTACCGAAATGGATTGTTGGTAGATCTATGCCCATGGGGTAGGGGGCACAGGCCCCCAACAAACTCATGTCCAACAATGTATTTTTCCTATTTTTTATCTATATTTTTTAAAAATAAAAGCCAAGGTCCCCAACAAATAAAAGTCAAGGCCTTAATCCGTCAAATAAATACCTAATTCCTTTCTTTTTAGTCATCTAATCTATTATGATTCAGTCGAATTTTGTATTAATATGTAATGTGTTAACTTGTTTTAAGTTCAAACGAAATAGAAATATACATACATATATATATAGTATTATAATGTTTTTGTTTAACTGAAATAGTTAAAACTTAACCGAAAATTGAACCGAATAATTTATCTTCATTCGATTTAACGAACCGTGTAAGGCGAAAACGAATAACCCGAAATCGTTTTGGTTTGGATGAATTATTTGGTTTCGGAAAATTTTCAATACCTCTAAGGGTGCCTCCAACCATAAAATTTTCTGGATCCGCCACTGGCTACCGGGTAAGATTCTAGGTTCTTGTCATGCTCACTCGGTAAGGTAAGTGACACCCGATAGACACTTGGTATATGTAGCAAACAATTAAACATGTCATGACCTTTTTATTTCCTTGATCCTTTGTGAATTAATGGTTCGTCTTCTTTCACTACAAAACAAAGAGGCTTCACCGACCGAAAAATTCGTCGGTAATCGCCACAAAAACTATCACCGGAGGATCTCATTGCCGGAAAATTAAAGTATGGTACTGGATGATCGGTGATTACTAGGGATTGTCAATCACCGATGGAAAAATCCGTGGGTGGTCGTTAATCCGCCGTGATCCGCCATAAATCCATTGGAAAAATCTGTGGATGAAGTCCCTTTTGTTTTGTAGTGTTTTTGTATTTTCTTATATTAGTTTATTTTTCCTTGTTCGTGTGTAAGTTTCAATAGTTGGTAGCCAAGCAAAATTAAAAGCGATAAATAAGGAACTAATAACAATATTAGATATTTATATAAATTAATAACAATAAAAATTATTGCTAGAATCCGAAGAGGTACCTGGCTTTGATATGCTGGTGTGCGAGTGCTCTTGCTGCTTGCTTTTGCAGTTTGCAAAGAGAGATATATGAACAAATGATTCATATTATTAATCGTATATATAGAGGAAGGTCACTATATATATATATATATATATATATATATACATGTCATTACTTTTTGGTTTCCGGGTTTATAGGGTCAACTTCAATTAAAAAATATATATAAAATACATGTGAACATAATGATACGGCTTCCTTTACAAATTCAATAATTATCCATTGGTTATCTATACTATATTGTAAAAGAGACATAAAAAACTTTTAAAAACAACTCATTAAATATTATGTACTATTATTTAATGTTAATCTACTTAAAATCTCTTAAAAAACAACTAATGAAGCAATATGTACTACTTTTAAATGTTTTTAACCCTAATTAATAAATTTCATTCTTATCCCCCAAAAATCCTTATCTTTAATCTCCAAACCCTAAAATTATGAAATTTGAATTCTGATAAACATAATCAAAACAGAATAAACATCTCAATTTAAATATAAAAAAAATTAAAATATATAAGATAATTAATGAATTTTAACAAAATACTTAACTTTTTTATCTAAAAAACATTATATTATTAAGCCTAAATTAAACAAATTTATTAAAAAAAACATTATCAATTTCTAAAAACAATTCAAAATCGTACTATAAATCGATAAAAAAACAAAAAATAAAAAAAACATTAAAATCGTGTATCTCATTGCATTGCGCAAGTACACTTCTAGTATAATTTAATTAGTATATTTGAGTAGAGAAAGGTTAATAGAAATCGTAGATATTTTTGGAAGTGTAAAAATAAATTATTTAAGAATTACTATTTATAGTGAATATATAAAAATACTCACAAATATTGTTTATATAAATAACATGTATTTTCATTGTTTATTATATTTATCATAAATAATATTCAAATATTTATTTTGATATTAATAACAAGTAACACATTATATGGTTATTAAATAAAATTTAGACTAAACCTTTATATTTGAAATGAAACTTTTAATTTATTCGACAATCTATACTATATTATAAAGATGACATAAAAAACTCTTAATTACAACTCATTAAACTTTATGTACTATCATTTAAAGTTATCTACTTAAAATCTCTTAAAAATAACTACTAAAGTCTAATGTACTATCTGTAAAACTTTTAACCCTAATATATATATTACATCCTTATCTCTAATCCCCAAACCCTAAAGTTATTAAATTTGAATTCTGATAAAAATAATCAAAACAGAATAAACATCTCAATTTAAATATAAAAAATATAAGATAATTAATAAATTTTAACAAACTACTTAATTTTTTTTATATAAAAAACATTATATTGTTAAGCCTAAATTAAACAAATTTATATATAAAAAAACCATTATCACTTAATAAAAATCATTTAAAATCGTACTGTAAATCAATAAAAAACAAAAAAAAATAAACATTAAAATCGTGATATATCTCGCTGCATTGCGCGAGTACGCTTCTAGTCATAATAAAGAAAATATAATGGAGAATAAGTTTATGAATGAAGAGGGTTATATGATGTTGGTGTGGATTATGCTTTATTAATTGAAGACTTTTTATGGTATTCTTTTAGAAAATGTTGATGATATTATGTAAGCAACTTAACTATAACAAGATTAATAATCGATGTTGTTATAATATGCATATAAATTGAAATAATTACACTAAACCAAACTAAAATGATCCAAAAAATGCTAAAATAATACTATCATCTTCAATTGAAATTAAAGTTTTAAAATCATAAAATATGAACTAATTTTAAATTCAAAGGTATTATTTGTCAACCTGAATTGGACAATTATTGTCTATTTGAATACAATTATATGCACATGACATGTCTCTAACTACCACTTAATCGCTTGTTTTATTAACTCTTAATTAATGATTCATTAGACATGTTAATAGTGGCATTTGACTTCATATATAAACGAGTAAACTACATTTTAACATTTTTGGTCCCTGTGGTATGTTAAAATTTTCGGTTTTTTTCTATGAATTTCACTTATTATATTAATGGTAATTGTGATTTGTAATTCCTTTCGATTTTGGTTTCGGTCCTTATGAGTTACGACTAAGTCCCTTAAAAGTAATAAAGAAATATGTAACACTCGGAAATTTATAAGGTAAGTAATCTTCCTCTTATTTTATTAAATTATGGTAATTTGAGGATATGAGCCTTTATATGCATATGATCATTATTATAATGCTATGATGTTGTCTGGATAGTATAATCTTCATAAATGTTTAAACCTCGCGCTCATTATCGTTTTTGGCTAAGCTTTCGGACCGATCTGAGTGTGGCGCGAGAGTGCCACGCGATAGTGACATTGTCACTATCGCCGGTCACTCTCGCGGAAGATGTACCGAGAGTGGGGGGGGGGGAGCTCGCGATTGTGACTCGCGATAGGGACACTGTCACTATCGTCGGGTACTCTCGCGCGGTTTGTACCGCGAGTGCCTTGGTGGCCTCGCGATTTTGACTCACGATAGTGCCATTGGCACTATCGCCGTCGGGGTGCAGGGACTTTAAATGAGTTCTTATCATATTTCAACCTCATTTCTCTCAAGGCCTCTCTTTTATTGGCGATTTTGGAGCTCCCATTCCAGTCTCATTCCTCCATTTACCAAACCCTAACCCTCATAAATACAATTCTTTGGTGGTTGGGTCTTGAATGCTAACATTAACTCATATCAAGGAAGATTTCTAGGGTTCCTCAAAGTGCACCTTCTCATCTCCAAGTCTCATCTTCATCTTCTAGGGTTTCTATCTTTTCTCGGTTTTAATCAAAAACCTAGATTGTGAGTTTACTAAACCTTTGTTAAAACTAGATACACATCATAATCTCTTACTTGTTATATTTATTGTATATTTGCTCGAAATGTTCACCTTTATATGTTCAAGTATTTGATGCCCTCTTTATGGAAATATACTTACAAGTCTCGTGCCATGTTTTACTCTCTTTGGTCAAGTATTTGGGGTTTTTTTCATAAATACATAATGTGAGTATTTTGACATGACTAATGTATGCATGTCTTGGATTATGATGGTTTCTATTTGGAATACCTATTTAATGATATTGTGCCCATATAATGATTATATCAGTATTTGGGTCTCATGTTGGACTTATATGGCTAGGATGTTAATATTGTACCCATGGTTGGTATTGAAATATACCTCACAAACCTCCTATATGTTTTATGTTGGACGAACCAAGTCAGTAGACACTAGGAGGATGTAGTCTTGGGTACCACCGTGTGGGTATGTGCCTAGACCTCCGCCATTCGGGATAATGCCATGGTTGTAGTCCTCGGGTGTGCCGGGCCTTTGGGATGTCACTCTTAGTAGTTGGCATCAAGGTACATGTCTCTTTGGGTGGAACTTGATTAGTGCTATGGGTATCCCCCGTTGACTCCACACATGTTGAAATTTGGTTAACTACTGATAAGAATTGTACAACGCTCTAACATGTTATTTCTTGTTCAAACTAATTAGGCTCTTTGGCCTAACACTTGTTTGGTGTCGATGTGTATCTCAGGTTCTAGCGACGCCGGTTCTATGTTGGCGTAGTTGCTTGGGTGAGAGCTTGGGGAAATTAGCATTGGACATACTTTTGGTAGAAGAACATTTGGGTTTATAAATGACACCCCTTTTGTAATCTCTTTTATAGTTATAGAAATTAGATTAGTTGGTTGTTATTTATTGTCCGTTAAATTACAACGACAATTAAACAGGTTTATATATTTCCCCATTTTTGGTAGACTCTTGCTATGGCAATTTTAGTATACCTCATCTCCGTTTTTTCGGATTTTTTTGTTATCCCTATTTTTAGGGTGTTACAAGTTGGTATCAGAGCTTTAGTTTAAGTGAACTAGGTATTGTTTTAGCATATCTAGACTTAAACTTTAGACTTTATAGTTTCACTGTCCACTTGGGGTAGAAATCCTAGGTGGGGAGAGCGTTAGAATTTACGGAATTACTTTAATTGAAAGTTGTGATGATGGTGACAAGAATTCTTGTGTATGATTCGTTCATAATTTCACTTAGCTACTGCTATATATTATGAATGCATTGTTACGTGGGCATACTTGGTGTACTATTGTTATGATAATTGATGAAGGTATTAGTACGTACAATGAGTTCAACTCGCTTAGTCTTTTCTCAATCCCTTTCTCGTATATGTATGACAGATTGAAATGGTAAACACTCGGAGTAGGTTACCAAATACGCCAAAGGGCCACTTGGAAGTGGAATCTACAGCTGATCGACCTCCTTTGGGCGCAACTACCGAGGGACCTCCCATACCCACAATTTTGGGAGGAGGACCAGAGCAGATTCTGCGCCGAAACTTTACTGCTAATAATGCCATCCTGGAGGAAGTAACTATGGAGACCAGGATCAGAGATAGTATGATGCTGACCATGAACTCGGCCATGGCCTAACAACAAGAGTTCTTCATGAAGCTTCTGGAAGATCGAGATGCCAGTCACCGACAGCCGGAGACGATGGCGGAGAACATCGTTATGGGGTCGGGTGTACTGGTTGTTGTGTCTGTGGAAGACCCAGTGGATAACGGGAGCAAGGGGAAGGTCAAAGGGTGTAACTACAAAGCCTTTCTTCGGTGCAATCCGAAGGAGTTTTCGGGTTCTGCAAATCCGGTTGCGTGCATGTATTGGCTGAAGGAAGTGGAGATGGCCTTTGAGTCTAGCGAGGCCCTGATCTGGTGGAACCTCACACGGTCCACCATTACTCCCGAAGTTTTAGCGAAGTTGACTTGGCCGGTTTTCAAGCAGAAAATTATGGACAAATACTGCAGTGAGAGGTCGTTGGACAAACTGGAAGCGGAATTCCTAGGGTTGAAGAAAGGGACTCTATCCGTCGCGGACTACTCCAAGATCTTCTTGGAAAAGCTATATTTGGTGGGATATCTCGTCCCGGATGAGAGATCAAAGATAAAAGCTTATCAGCAAGGGTTGCCGACAAGGATGAGGACGGCAGTAAGAAGCGCTAGGGGTGTGACCCTTCAGGATGTGATCGAGGAGTCTTTACTGATAGAAGATGATTTTGAAGAAGAAAAGGATAAGAGAATCGCAGTGGGCGATAAGAGGAAGTGGGAAGGGTCGTCTGGGCCCATTCGTCAGTCTAAACCTTTCGTGGGCGGAAGAGCCAATGATAATCATCGTGAGTGACGGTGGTGTCACAAGTGCAAAGCCAGGCACTCAGGCCCATGCGACCCAAAACCTCGCTCGGGTCTGATTGAGTGCGCCAAGTGTGGCAAGAAGGGCCATGCTATTCGGGATTGCCCTATTCGAGGGCCGGTTTGCTTTGAGTGTCGGGAACCGGTGTAACACCCCGAATTTCGTTTGGTCTTTTGCAAGGAAGAATAAATGAAAAAGGGGGTTGCCTGCGCTGGTCTACAGGTCGCACGGGTTGTGCGCCCTCCTTCAGAAATTACGCACGGGTCGTGCGCGAGGGGTGACGACAGTAGCATTCGCATGGGTCGTGCGTTCCTCTTTCAGCGAAGCCGCACGGGTCGTGCGTCGTGTCAGGGGCCACATTTACTTGGGATTAATGAGATATTTCCCAATTCTCATTCATATCTCATTTCTCTCTTCCTTTCCAAGTTTTCTCTTTCTCTCTCTCTTTCTTCATTACTCTCCTAGGGTTTGGTTCAACCTCAAGCTTACCATTTGTCAGGATCGAATTCTCAACAAGAATTATAAATACTCAGAAACAATATCAAAGAAGTTTGTGGAATAACACTTTGATATTCAATGAAACAGTAAACAAACAGTATAAATTTGATGAACAACTTGTAAACTTATATTGAATGATTGAAGTTACAAGATTACACACACAACCTCAATCTTGAAGAACAGGCTCTTTCAAGACGAATTCTACTTCTCTAGAATTAGGAACTATGCCTTGAGGTTGATTTTCTCTAGAACAAAAACTTAGAATGAATAATGTCTAAACTATTCTATCAATTCTATACATATACTGAATAAAAGATAATTACAATTAATAAAATATCTTCAGAATATCTTCCATGAATATCTTCAGTCTATTCAGCTGTCATTCTTGTAATTCGGATTTCCATCTCATAAGCAGTACTAATCACCTTGGAAGTATTAACTGAATCTTTGCAGCATTAACTACTAAGCAACACTAACCTCTAGCAGTACTAACTAACTAAGCAGTACTAAATTTGTTCAAGCAGCACTAACTTTGACTAGCAGTATTAATTCTACTAGAAGTAGCAATACCTAGCAGTATTAAACTTGAATTCCTCTGGCAGTAGTAATTATGTACTAGCAGCATTAAACACTTAAACTTTTCTTCAGTTCCCAACAATCTCCCCCTAACTTGACTTTTAGGAAGAGAAGTCAACTTCTTCAGATCTGATCTTCAAGATGCTTTCAACATCACAGATTCAGTTGCCCAAATTTGGATCTAGACCCAAACTTTGATTGACAGTTCTTCTCACCATAATTTTGGCCATCTCTGAATCCTTTGTGCATACTAGCTTGGATTTTAACATCCCTACTAGCTTCTCCTTGCTATGCCCATAGATTTTGTCCACCAGGTAATATTCATGATAACATTTATCAATGGTAATCATGTATACACCACAATTTTCAAATAACATCCAGTTATCTATTTTCTTGAATAAATACTCATGATTATGATCTTTAATCCTGTATGCTACTCTCTCTGGATCAAACATCATGCACAAGTATTCCATAGATACCTTGAGAAGATTTTCTTCATTACCTTTTAACACAGGCTCATAAAGTTTCATCCCCACTTTATACATTTCTTCTATGTCTGCTCTTGAACAACTTCTGATCACTTTCCCCCAGGTTGAAAAAGCTTCAAATGTACCATTAGCTCTCTTGAATCTGAAGAAATCCTTTCCATTATCTCTTAGAATGTCCCATAAGGTAATCTCAGGAGCTTTCATGGAGATTGGAACAACCTTAATGGGTTCTACAATTGTCATGTAGACATCCATATTCTCATCAGTTTGTTTATTGGACTGTTCTGGATTATGCACTGGTTCTGATGCAGTTTCTTCTCTTTCCTCTACTCTTGGCCTTTTAAACTGCTTTTTGGAAGCAATTGTCTTCACCCTCTTTCCAGATTTGGCTTCTACATCAACATTCTCATGTTCTTTCTTCATCTCTTCAGCTTTGTCCTTTGAGGGTGTGGTCTCCTCAGGGAATGGTTGTTGAATATTGAGGTCATGCCTCTCCTTCATTCTTCTCTCAGCCTCTTCCCTTTGAGATGAATCCCCTTGAAGCTTTTCCATCTCTTTCTTGTACAATTCTTCAACCTGATTGTATGCCATGTTTGTGAACATATCCCCCTTTACTCCAATTGCACCTTTCAGGAAATTTATCATTTTTCTTCTTTCCTGATTGGCCAAAAAGGTCTTGGAGGGTTGTCTTTTCTGCTTTTGAATTGGCATCTTTTTGACTTGAAGTTTCTTGGCCTGAGCTGCTTCTTTGATACTTTTCTGATACTCTGTATTTAGCTTTCTGGCCATGATCTTTGCAAGTTCTCTATTTGTCTCAGTTTGCAGCTGTTCCTCCTTTTCCATTTGATCTTGAAGCTGCTTTGCTATTTCCTCATCTAATTTAATCTGAGTCTTTTTCTTTGCAGACAGTTCAACTTCAACCATCTTTTCCTTTCCTTTTCCCTTTGTATCCTTCAAGATTGCCTTTTCTTTTCCCTTCTTTGAGATCCCTCCTTCATTGATGACTACTCCCTTGGCCTTTTGACTAGCCTTAGGAGTATCATTCTTGGCTTTAACTAAATTTTCTGCAATCTCCATTTCCTCTACAGAGAGCCCTGTTTCTGCTTCTTTTGCCTCAGCAGCATTAACTGTTTCTGCTGTTTCAGCAGCATTAACAGTTTCTGCTTCTTGGACAAAATCTGTTTCTGCTTCTATCCCATCCTCTTTCTCCCCCTCAACTTCAACTCCCTTTTCAGAAGACCTTTCTGTCTCTTTTTCAGACTCTTTCTCCCCCTTGTTGGAAGCATCTTTATCAGCTGATCTCTTCTTCAAAACATATTGTTTTCTTCTCTTCTTTTGCACTAGCTTTGACACCATTTTCTTTAGCTTTGCAATCTGTTCTTGTTGAGACAAGATTATCAGCTTCATTTCATCTATCTCTTTGCCTTGTTTGAGTACATCCATGTTGATGTTTCCCATGGTTTCCATCAATTCGTCATAGTTATATCTGTCCTCACCTTCTCCAAGAGTGTTACCCCCTTTTGAGGGATCATTGGATCTTTTATTAGTAGAAGTTTTCTGCCTAGCAGAAGCACTATCCACCCTCGTGGTTTCTTGGCACCTGGGACCTTTGGATGATTGCTCACCCAAAGTTGCCATGGGGAAGGTCTTAGAGATGTTACCACTGTCCTTCTCTGTGCTAGCAGAAGTAGTGGCAGCCTTCTCACCCATATGCTCTTCCATCTCCTTAGAGAGCACCTCCTCAGGCTTGGGAGACACCCTATTGGATTCCCTTTGGATATTCTCTATTGGAGAATGCTCCAATAGAGGGCTTAAAGGCTTAGTGGGTGAAGGTACAAGAAGGGAAGGAGCCTTCTTTACCTGTTTCCTTTTGTAAGTTTGGGTAATGGGAGAAGTGGGCTTATGAAGTAGGGACTGTGGGATAGATATGGAGTGGGAAGGTTGGGTTTGGCTAGCAGTGGGAATGTCTAATGAGGGCCTTGACCCTGCTGCCATACCTTCTTGTGGTTGGGACACCACCATCATTGTTGAGAACAATAGGGTGTCAACTCCTTCCGAGTCCAGAGGAGATCTTTTCATATTTGAAAAGACCTTACTTTTGGGGATTTTTGGTACATATACCTCATCAAAGTGAGGCATATCCGTCAATTCATGGGTGATAACTTCTTGGACAAACCTGGGGTACATATAAAAACTCTTTTTACTTCCCAGGTTTGAGACAAGATCATTAAAAATCATTTGAGAAAAATTATACTTTCTGGCAGTGGCCAAGCACACCAAAGCATAAGCAATGGTTCTACTGATCTCACTCCAGCCAGTAGTCTTTTTAGAGATACAATGCATAAGGGTATGGACAAAGAAACGCCATTGGGGTGAAAATTTTGCTTTTGAGAACTTGAACACACCCAATGGGCCTCCATACCCCATTCTTGTAAGAGTAGAAAACAGTTCATCATTAGAGATAGATGTGATACCAGAGGCATCGTCTAGACGTAGACTGATGCGAATTACCTCTTCAGTAACTGTCAAGGGTTTGCCACACACACTTGTCTTGATCACTTGCACACCATTCTCAGTAACAATGGTGGCATTTGCCCCGAATTGCCTTTGATGCTCGATATAGATTGATGGAGACACTGTCAGAGCATAGGCAATATGGCTAGTCTTCAGAAAATCCACTATTTGATGAAATCCTGCAGCTTGCTTTGGCTTTTGGAGCATCGCGATTTCATTGTGCTCGTCGATGAATGCCATGGATGCCATTGAACCTGAATGTTCTTGCCTGAAAACTTGGTACTTGAGAGAAAAGGGTTAGAGCGCAAGTGAACAGTATGCAAAGAGTCGTTATGAACTTTTTAGGCGGGCAAAGGGTATTTATAGTATTCGGGACATAAGCAGCATTAACCTAGAGCAGTATTAACCACTAGCAGTATTAACTAATTAGCAGTATTAACTGAGAGCAGTATTAACCACTAGCAGTATTAACTAACTAGCAACATTAACTGAGAGCAGTATTAACCACTAGCAGTATTAACTGAGCTAGCAGTATTAACTTTGCACTGGCAGTATTAAAACTGTACTGCCAGCATTAACTACACTTACACTTTTTGACACCATCCTTTTACTCATACCTTTTTACTACTTTGTTCATCCCCTGATCCTTTTCTTCTTGATCCTTCATTATCATCACTCCCTCTGGAGTATTACTAACCTCAACCTGAAACACTTAAACACACAGGTTAGTAGCATCATGCTCAATGAAATCTTCCAAAGGCAACTTACCTTTGAACTCATGCCCTGAGCATTTATTATTCCTCCCTCT
Organism: Arctium lappa; assembly: GCA_023525745.1. NCBI lineage: Eukaryota > Viridiplantae > Streptophyta > Magnoliopsida > Asterales > Asteraceae > Arctium > Arctium lappa. The sequence goes on from CM042049.1 coordinate 1,266,654, forward strand.
GAATCAAATGCAGCATGTCCTCCATCAAATCTTTTGAAGAATTTGAAGGCAGTCCATGTTACCTGTTGTGTGCCAAGAGCAACCACTATCTGCATTCCAAATGCTCTTCCTCTTGAGCTTTTGGTTGCCCTGCACACTTGATAAATCAGTTAGTCTTGGAGGGAACCCAAGCCAAAGTGGTCTTGGGTTGTCCTTTCTCATCAATATAATCTGTAAGTTTAGTCTGGATGAGTTGTTTAGGAATCTCATGGCTGGAATACTTTGTCAAGATTATAGGCTTGGCAGCATTACTACTAGAAGCAGCACTAGCCTTGTTAGCAGTACTAACTTGGTTAGCAGTACTAACTGAGTTAGCAGCACTATTTCTGTTAGCAGTACTGTCTGGGATAGCAGTACTAACAAGTTTCTTTACAATTGGAACCCAAACCTGAACAAAGTTGTTTGCTTTCTTTGTCTTTAAATTACTCCTTGGCTTATTTGGAGTATTTTTCTTTATATTAGCAAACTTGTTCTGAGCATGAAACTTTTTAGGTGCTCTTTTCTCAGCCATTTGATTCCTTCTTTGATTCCTATAACCAGAAGAGTTTTGTGATTATCTTTGAAAAGTGACTCTTTGGTTAATAGGATTGAAATAACAGTATTTGGCAAGATGATTCAATTTGCCACAGATAAAACAAGGTTTTGGCCTGTTGATTTTACACAGATCAATCCCTTGTTTTTGTGCCCACTGATTATTCCAGTTTCTCTAATTTCCTCTTGGTTTATCATGTTTTTGGGACTCAGATTTAGTTCATGTACACTGTTTGCAAGGGACAGGATTCACAACTGTGGTCTGTTTGTAATGGACCTTACCGGACTTTCCCTCTGTCTTATCTATGTCCTTAGATTTGACCCAAGTTTTTCCACATCCCTCATTGGTGATAATGTGATTTTCTAGGGGAATCTCACCCCTCACAGTGTTTTCCTTACTCTTATCATTAGAGTTCTCTTCTTCAGAGTCTGTTTCAACCACCACTTTGTCTAATGGATCTACCTTAGTGGCTTCATCAGACAATTCCTTCCTATTCTTGGTCTCTAGCAAGTCTGATATAGGAGGGATGTAATTGTTGTTGTATGGTGGTGGTGTGGTGTTATAGCCTATTCCTCTTCTAAGTTTATCATGGATTTGAGTTTGGAGCAAAGAGTCCATTGCTTTTGAAGCATTGGAAAATTTCTCAACATCTAGCTTGGCTTTCTCAAACTCAGTCTTTATCTTCTCATTCTCCTCTTCTTTCTGTTTCAACTTCAACTCATACTGATCTTTCTCCCACTTCCAGTAGTTGGTGTCATATGAGTGTTGGATTTCATTGGCTTGGAAACTCTTGATCTGTTCCTCAAAATTCTCAACAATTTTGCATAGTCTTTTATATCTCTCTCTAATCTTTTAAGGTCATCACTCATTGTCTGGTTGTGATCCCTGTACCTTTTAACAGTTTCAATACAGGATTTAGAACAAAGATTAGATGTTACCTCTGTAGGAATTTCTGAGCTTGAAGACTCTGAACCTTTAGCCATGATGATGTGATTTTGAATGTAGGTTTCTGAGAATACTGGCTCTGATACCACTTGTCAGGATCGAATTCTCAACAAGAATTATAAATACTCAGAAACAATATCAAAGAAGTTTGTGGAATAACACTTTGATATTCAATGAAACAGTAAACAAACAGTATAAATTTGATGAACAACTTGTAAACTTATATTGAATGATTGAAGTTACAAGATTACACACACAACCTCAATCTTGAAGAACAGGCTCTTTCAAGACGAATTCTACTTCTCTAGAATTAGGAACTATGCCTTGAGGTTGATTTTCTCTAGAACAAAAACTTAGAATGAATAATGTCTAAACTATTCTATCAATTCTATACATATACTGAATAAAAGATAATTACAATTAATAAAATATCTTCAGAATATCTTCCATGAATATCTTCAGTCTATCCAGCTGTCATTCTTGTAATTCGGATCTCCATCTCATAAGCAATACTAATCACCTTAGAAGTATTAACTGAATCTTTGCAGCATTAACTACTAAGCATCACTAACCTCTAGCAGTACTAACTTTGTTCAAGCAACACTAACTTTGACTAGCAGTATTAATTCTACTAGAAGTAGTAATACCTAGCAGTATTAAACTTGAATTCCTCTGGCAGTAGTAATTCTGTACTAGCAGCATTAAACACTTAAGCTTTTCTTCAGTTCCCAACACCATTTATTGCTAGTATAAGAACTCCTTCCAAGGTTTCGGTATTGGATTCTCCACCTCCATTGTCATCTTCTCTAAAGTTCAAGGTCTAGATTTTAGGTTTTCTCCTAAAACCTACTTGGTGAGTTCCTACTATCATTTTATAAACTTTATACATATCAAAGCTTACATTTTGAACTCCTACATATCTACTTGGATTTGGATTTAAGTTTATTGCATTTTGACCTAACTTGAGTTTTGGGAGATTTGTAGGGTTCCTAATCTTTTTATGAAATGTAATGAGGTTTCATCTTAGTTGAAGGAAAATGAAGTTTTACTTGTACAATTACATGGGTTATTTGAAAGAATGTATATGAACTCATTTTATGATTTTCATTCTTATTAGTAGTTAAACTTGAAAAAGGCATTTTGGTTATAAATGTTTTTGGAAGCTATATGTTTAGCTTTGGTTGGCCACACATGTTATTGTGACAAGTTTAGACTATTACTAGTGGATCCCTAGGTTTTGAGTCGACTTATATTATTGGGATGTTTTTTCCCCTTTTTGTAGCTATGGATGCACTTGATCCTCGGGAGCGTTTGGTATGGTTATGTGAGACCGGTTACTAGCTATGGGTCAAGTGTAGTCCTAGTGAATGAGTATGACTTGATTTCCTCGGGGGCCCTCCCTCACATCTTAGTACGTTCCGAAGTGTTCGTGGCCATGGATTCAAGTATTTAGCTCACAACTCGGGTCGTGGCCTACTTTTGTGTTCCGCCACCATCCTTGGTAAATCGGGTATCCCCCGTCATCGCTAGATGAACTTTTGGACCGATTGTCCTTTCTCGATGAAGATCTTCTTTTGTGAACTAAAATTCTTGAAAAGATTTACTTATGTTACAATTGTTTATATCTCTTGAAATCCATAAACTGTGTGTTCTCACTAGGCTTTAAGCCTAACACTTTTTCTCAAATGATATGCATAACAGGTTCCCTTAGCGGTGGGGCGCCATGGTTGTGAGTGACGAGCATGTCTTAGAGGCATTTTTGAGATGACTTGTAGTCATTGTTGGGCATTGTTTAAGTCCCATCTTTTGGTGATTTTGGATCGTCAACCGATGTAATCTAGATGGATGTATTTAGATTAGTTTGTTGATGATTTCCATATCCGTTCTCAGGTTTTGTAAAGGTTTAATACTATACCCCTTTTTGGGAATTTTATACCAAGTACGAAGTCATATTGCCTATATTTCCGAAGTTTTATTTCACTCTGATTTTTAGGGTGTTATAAGTTGGTATCAGAGCTCTAGTTTAAGTGAACTAGGCATGAATGTAAGATGTCTAGACTTAGACTGAGTATTTTAGGCAATGATTGTGAGTTGGGTAGGACTTCTAAGATGGGTCAGTCTTTGGGTCGATGGAAGTTATGTTCATCAAGCGTCGTGATGATAGTAACGAGAACTCTTATGTGTTATATGTTCATAATCTCAATTAGCTAATGTTATTATGAGAATATCTTACGTGAGCGTGCTCAGTTTACTATTAGTATGACAATTGGTAGATGTAGTTGTACGTTCCTTTCGTGTTTAATTCTGTTAACCTCTTTCTCGTGCTTGTGTGACAGACATTTCTCATTTATGGTGAACACACGTAGATAGTTCGCCAGAGCGGAACCACGTGGTCAGAGTACCGACGATTGTTCCTCCTGGTATGCCACCAATATTTACTGGGGAGGTGGAGCAGGTACCTCGGGTGGGGTTGGCATCCACCAACCCAGTTGTGCAAGTGGCGAACCCGCAAACCGACATGATGGCCAACATCATGCAGATGGTATCGACGGCTATGGAGAAGCAGCAAGAGGCGTTCATGAAGGTGTTAGAGGACCATGATGCTAGTCTCAAGAGAAATGAGACGGTCGCGGAGAATGTTGTTGTTCTTGGTTCGGGCGGCGCAAACAATGGGGTTAGAACTGAAGAACACAGAGTGGTTGGTGCTCCAAGGGGTGGGAAGAGTTTCTCGTATAAATCCTTTCTGGGGTGCGGGCTGCCGGAATTCTCCGGTTCTGACGACCCCGTTTTGTGCGTGAAGTGGATTAGAGCCGTCGAGCAAGCTTTCAGCTCCGTCGAATGTGGTGACGCTTAGAGGGTGCGGTTTGTGTAACACCCGCTATTTTAGGGTTGGGTGAAAAGTTGACTTTTACCCGAAGTTCAAGGGGGGCAAAATGTAACTTGGGTTATATAAATAGAAATCAGATTTTAGATATTTTGGAAATATCACAAAATATCATTCAGTTTTTAGTTATCAGAGAGAGAGAGAGAGGTGAAGTAGGAAGAAAGTGGTCGTTCGGTTTTTCTCCAAATCGAGGTACGAATCTAGCTTAATGCTTTGATCTGAATGCTTTTAGGCGTGTAGAATCTCATTGTGAAGGTTTTAAACCGTTCCATTGTGAGATCTGAGTATTTCTCATTTTAATCTGGGTTCTGCATTCGACCTGTTCTTGGTGTTCTTGTTGAACAAGACGATGGTCATTTGACCGATGGTCCTTCGACCTAGGGTCGTTCGACCGGTTGGTCGTTCGACCGGTTGGTCGTTCGACCGATTGGCCGTTCGATCGGAGTGACCTAAGACCGAACATCGGTTCGACCGATGCTGTTGTTCGACCGAACATCGGTTCAACCGATGCTGTTGTTCGACCGGATGTCGGGTTCGACCGGGGAGTCGCTCGACCGGATGGTCCCTTCGACCGGTGTTGTCCTTCGACCGGTACTGAGTTCTGGTAGTGTGTTGTGTTCGTATTCTGGAGTTTTATGTCATTAAGATTGTCTTTATTTTTGGCTTACCGATTATCAGTGTTGTCATAGGTAGCAATCGTCAGAAGCAGGCTATAATCAGGAAGAAATCTGAGGTGAGTCATTTAAGCTAAATCGGTCCGTATTACGAATGCTATGTGATAAATGTATTATTTGAAATGTGGAAAACCTGGTTTCAAAGTGACTTACTGTCGTTGGGAAATACCTTCTAAAGATCTCACATTTTCAAGAATCACGATTTATAGAATTGAACTGTTGTTCATATGAATTGCCTGTATATCTGATTTAATATAAGTATGCTCTGAAATGACATGCTTTGGCTTTGAGTCTTAGTGCAATGGATCCATAGGCACGGTATCCCTATGCCCCCTGTTTTGGGCATTTGGTTCACGTTTTAGCACGGGATAGGCATTGGGTTGCCATGATAAGTAGGTTGTGGGCCTATACGGTCGGGCAGTGTCTCATGGTGCAGTAAGGTGTAATCCCATTTGGTGCTTGGGTTCGCCCTGTTTTGGGAACTCTCAAGGATAGATCCAGAGGGGTTGACTTGAATGTTTTGAGCAACAGATCTAGAGGGGTTGAGCTCGTTATGTGATTTGTGGGTATTACTTATACCATGTTTAATCACTAATGGTTTATTGGATTTCTTGACTTAGCTCATGGCTATACTACCGCGTGGCACCAATTGGGTTTAGTACTCTCTTTTATTTGGCTTGTTCTCACTAGGCGTTAGCCTAACGCTTGCTATTGGTTGTCATGTTGGCAGGTTATCTTAGCAGTGGGGCTCGTCGGGACTGAGGGAGCGACCTCGGGGTCGTGAGAGATTCTTTTGAAGATTTATTTTGGAAGTATAGCGACACCCGTCCCTAATCTAGATATTTTGTAGATTAATAGGATGTCGTTTTATACTTCAGTTATCTACCTCAATATTGGCTACTCTATACCCGTTGGGTTGTCTGTGTATTGAAATTGTCACACCTTATTCCGCAAGTTAGTCTATTGCCGAATTGTTTCTTCAAATTTTTATTTCCGCAGTTTTTAGGGTGTTACAAGTTGGTATCAGAGCCTTGGTTTAAGTGAACTAGGTATGACTGTAAGATGCCTAGACTTAAGCTGAGACTATTAAGCTACGACTCGTGAGATGGGGTAGATCTTGTAAGATAGGATGGTCTTAGGGTCAACGGAAAATTGCACAAGTTGAAAGTTGTAACGATGGTAATAAGCACTCTTGCGTATTATACGTTCATAATTTCACTTAGCTAACGTTATTATGAAAATGTCTTACGTGAGCATACTTAAATTACTGTTGTTATAACGATTGATAAGTGTAGAAGTACGTTCTCTGTGTTTTCCGTAATCCTTATCTCGTTCTTTTGCATGATTGCGTTCAGCAGAACCATGGTTAATACCAGGAGTCATCCGGAAGGCCAGGAGGCCGACGTACCTACGGCCGACCATCCGCTGGCGACCGTAGTGGGGGGAAACTGTACGTGTGAGTAATGTGCTGGGTGGAGGACCCGAGCATATTCCTCGACGAAATTTGGAGGCTAATAAGCCTATTATAGAAGAAGTGACGGCCGAAACGAGAATGATGGATCGTATGATGTTGGCCATGAATAGGGCTATGGCGCAACAACAGGAAGTATTCTTGAAACTCCTCGAGGACCGAGACACTAACAACCGTAGGCCCGAAACGGTTGGCGAGAATGTGATTGTTGCTGGATTCGGGGGTACCGGACCTGTAATTTCCCCCGTGGTGACTGCAACCCTAGGCGTCAATCGAACGACACGGACTTGCACGTTTAAGGCTTTTCTGGGTTGCCGACCACCAGAATTTAAAGGCTCGGACAATCCCTTAGATTGTATGGCCTGGGTTCGAGAGATGGAGCAAGCTTTTCGCTCAAGCGAATGTGGGGAAGAACAGAGGGTGATATTTGGTTCCCGAATGCTGCGGGGAATAGCTCTTACCTGGTGGGATGTGTACTCTGCTTCGCTGGAGCCAACTGTTCTAGACCAATTGTCTTGGTCTACCTTCAAGGAGAAACTGCTAGAGGAGTACTGTAATGAGCGGTCGTTGGACCGAATCAAGGATGAATTCCAGAATTTGAAGAAGGGAGGTATGTCTGTGAGGGAATACAGCCGTCTCTTCATGGACAAGCTAGGCTTTGTGGGACATCTGGTCCCAACAGAGAAAGATAAGATCAAGGCTTACATCAAGGGTCTTCCATCGGACATGATGTCGATGGTTCGTGTGACGAAGACCTCCACCCTTCGGGAGGCAATGGAAGAAGCTCAACTCATGGAGGATGCTTACAGTCTCGGTAGGGATCAAGGTGGTCGCCAAGTTGAGAAGAGGAAGTGGTAGGGAAGTTCAATGCCCTCAAAGAAACCCTTTTATGCCAACAAAAGCGCTCAGCGAGGAGCTGATCCTAGACGTGATGCCAAGTGGTGCTCCAGGTGTAGAAACAAACATTTCGGCCCGTGCAACTTTGTTCCCGGAATGTGCTACAAGTGCGGGAAGGCAGGTCACACGTACAGAGATTGCCCTCAAAAAGGGCAATTATGTTTCGAGTGTAAGGAACCGGGGCACGTTAGGGCGGAATGCCCGAAACTGAAGACCGGAGGATCTGGCGGGAAGAAGTTGGAACCTCCGCGGTCGACTGGAAGGGCTTTCCAGATGTCGTCCGAGGAAGCGAAAGCATCGACCGATGTGGTGTCGGGTACGTTTCTTCTAAATTCCGTACCTACGCGTGTGCTATTTGATTCTGGTTCTAGCTACTCGTTCATATCTGATTTGTTTTGTCAAAGGCTTGCTATGTCTAAAAGTATGCTAGAGATTGCTGTTGTGGTAGAAATAGCAAATGGAGGTCAAGTTCTAATTCATATTATCCTTAAGGATTGCATCTTAGAGCTTAAGGGAAAGAAATTTCCCATTAATCTACTGCCTATGCAAATTGGCGGGTTCGACGTGGTGGTGGGTATGGACTGGTTATCTAAGAACCAGGCCGAAATTGTATGTTCCAAGAAAATGATCCGTTTACCTGTGGCAAACGGAGAAGCGACTATAATTTACGGCGAAGGAAGGAAAATCGAAGTGGCGATTATTTCAGTAATCAAAGCTAGGAAGTGTTTGGTTAAAGGATACGTATCTTTCTTAGCGTATGCCATCGATACCAAACTCGACCAACGGAAATTGGAAGATGTTAGGGTGGTGCGCGAGTTTCCCGATGTGTTTCCGGAGGACTTGCCCGGGTTGCCGCCCGATCGTGTTGTGGACTTTCGTATTGACCTCATTCCTGGAGCGGCTCCGATTGCTCGAGCTCCTTATCGCTTGGCTCCTACCGAAATGCAAGAGATGGTGGTTCAACTTCAAGACCTTCTCGAGAAAGGTTTCATCCGACCGAGCTCGTCACCGTGGGGAGCTCCGGTTCTATTTGTCAAGAAAAAGGACGGTGCAATGAGAATGTGTATCGACTACAGGGAACTGAACAAAGTGACGGTGAAGAACAGGTATCCACTTCCAAGAATTGACGACCTGTTCGATCAACTTCAAGGAGCGGGTTGTTTCTCAAAGATTGACCTTCGGTCGGGGTATCACCAAGTGAAGGTAGCAAAGAGCGACATCCCAAAGACGGCATTTAGAACTCGCTATGGGCACTACGAGTTTCTGGTAATTCCATTCGGCCTAACCAACGCACCGGCGATATTTATGGACTTGATGAACCGAGTGTGTCGACCGTTCCTCGACAAATCGGTAATCGTGTTCATCGATGACATCCTAGTTTACTCCAAGAACGAAGAAGAGCACGGGCAACATCTCCGTGAAGTATTGGAGGTGTTAAGACGAGAAAGACTCTACGCAAAGTTTCCAAAGTGCGACTTTTGGCTTCCAGAAGTTCAATTTTTGGGACATATAGTTTCAAAGGAAGGAGTCAAGGTGGACCCCGCAAAGATTGAGGCAATGACGAATTGGGAACCTCCCAAGAATCCGTCTGAAATCCGAAGCTTCCTAGGTTTAGCAGGATACTACCGGAGATTCATTCAAGATTTCTCGAAGATAGCCTCGTCGTTGACTATCTTGACCCGGAAGAACGTGAAATTGTGTGGACCGAGAAGCAAGAAGAGGCGTTCCGCACCTTACAGAAGAAGCTTTGTGAAGCTCCTATCCTATCCTTACCAGACGGGACGGAAGATTTTGTGGTGTACAGCGATGCGTCGAAGATGGGTTTGGGTTGTGTCCTGATGCAAAGAGGGAAGGTGATCGCTTATGCGTCAAGGCAACTTAAAGTGCACGAAGTCAACTACCCTACTCATGACTTGGAATTGGCAGCTGTGGTGTTTGCACTGAAGTTGTGGCGGCACTACCTTTACGGTACGAAGTGCACTCTTTATACTGATCACAAGAGTCTGAAGCATATCTTTAATCAGAAAGAGCTAAACATGAGACAGCGAAGATGGTTGGAGTTGTTGAAGGATTATGACTGCGAGTTGCTCTACCATCCGGGTAAGGCAAACGTGGTTGCCGACGCCTTGAGTCGGAAAGTCTGCGGAGGAAATTCTCGTGCTACCTTTGCACGGATTGAAGTAACTTCAACGCTTATTGATAAAATCAAGGAATCGCAAGCCGAAGCCTTGCTAGAGGAAAACCTCAAAGGAGAAGTCATGGAGAAACAACATCTTTTGTTGATTGAAGATAGTCGAGGGGTGAAGCTTTTCAATGGGCGAGTCTGGGTGCCCAAGATTGGAGGTAATAGAGAACTTCTTCTCGAAGATGCCCACAAGTCAAAATACTCCATTCACCCGGGAAGCACGAAAATGTATAGAGATTTGAAATTGCTTTATTGGTGGCCAGTCATGAAGCTCGATGTGGCGCGCTACGTGGAACAGTGTGTGACTTGTTTGCAAGTGAAGGCTGAGCACCAAAGACCCTACGGAAGTTTGCAATCCTTGGAAATTCCGGAATGGAAATGGGAACACATCACGATGGATTTCGTGACGAAGCTACCAAAGACCTTGAAAGGTCACGACGCCATTTGGGTTATAGTTGACCGCTTGACCAAAAGCGCTCACTTCTTGGCCATGCGGGAGACATTACCAATGGATAAATTGGCGAAGTTGTACATCGATGAAGTAATTTCCCGGCACGGCGTGCCGCTATCTATAGTCTCTGATCGGGATAGTCGGTTCACGACGCATTTTTGGGAAGGCCTACAAAAGGAATTAGGTACACGTGTGAAGTTGAGCACGACCTACCATCCTCAAACCGACGGACAAAGCGAGAGGACAATCCAGACGCTAGAAGATATGCTAAGATCATGCGTGATCGACTTTGGGGGTAGTTGGGATACGCACCTGCCTTTGGTAGAGTTCGCATACAATAATAGCTACCACTCAAGTATAGGGATGGCACCGTTTGAAGCGTTATACGGTCGCAAGTGTCGAACTCCCGTATGTTGGCTCGAGGCCGGGGAAAAGCAGTTCGCCGGACCGGAAGTTGTACAAGAAACGGCGGAAAAGGTCAAGGGCATCCGCGAACGTTTGAAGGCGGCCCAAGATCGACAGAAAAGCTACGCCGATAAGAAAAGACGGCCAATGGAATTCCAAGTGAGAGATCGAGTTATGTTAAAGGTGTCCCCTTGGAAGGGAATTGTTAGATTTGGGAAGCGTGGGAAGTTGAGCCCCCGTTTCCTTGGACCGTTCACTATGACTAAGCGGGTAGGACTCCAAGCTTATCAGCTGGAACTTCCTCCGGAAATGAAGGGAATTCATAACACGTTTCACGTGTGCTATCTACGGAAGTGTCTAGCAAAGGAGGAGAGTGTTATTCCACTCTCTGAGATCAGAGTGGATGAAGGGAATCGTTGCGTTGAAGAACCTGAGGCGATTTTGGAAAGGAAGACGAAGAAGCTTCGTCACCAGGAAGTCACAATGGTCAAAGTTCAGTGGAAGCACCATCGAGGTGCTAATGTAACTTGGGAAGCGGAAGAGGATTTGAGGCGGAGATACCCTCACCACTTCCCATAGCCGAGATTTCGAGGACGAAATCTTCTCCAAGTTGGGGAGGATTGTAACACCCGCTATTTTAAGGTTGGGTGAAAAGTTGACTTTTACCCGAAGTTCAAGGGGGCCAAAATGTAACTTGGGTTATATAAATAGAAATCAGATTTTAGATATTTTGGAAATATCACAAAATAGCATTCAGTTTTTAGTTATCAGAGAGAGAGAGAGAGGTGAAGCAGGAAGAAAGTGGTCGTTCGGTTTTTCTCCAAATCGAGGTACGAATCTAGCTTAATGCTTTGATCTGAATGCTTTTAGCCGTGTAGAATCTCATTGTGAAGGTTTTAAACCGTTCCATTGTGAGATCTGAGTATTTCTCATTTTAATCTGGGTTCTGCATTCGACCTGTTCTTGGTGTTCTTGTTGAACAAGACGATGGTCATTTGACCGATGGTCCTTCGACCTAGGGTCGTTCGACCGGTTGGTCGTTCGACCGATTGGCCGTTCGATCAGAGTGACCTAAGACCGAACATCGGTTCGACCGATGCTGTTGTTCGACCGAACATCGGTTCGACCGATGCTGTTGTTCGACCGAACATCGGTTCGACCGATGCTGTTGTTCGACCGGATGTCGGGTTCGACCGGGGAGTCGCTCGACCGGATGGTCCCTTCGACCGGTGTTGTCCTTCGACCGGTACTGAGTTCTGGTAGTGTGTTGTGTTCGTATTCTCGAGTTTTATGTCATTAAGATTGTCTTTATTTTTGGCTTACCGATTATCGGTGTTGTCATAGGTAGCAATCGTCAGAAGCAAGCTATAATCAGGAAGAAATCTGAGGTGAGTCCTTTAAGCAAAATCGGTCCGTATTACGAATGCTATGTGATAAATGTATTATTTGAAATGTGGAAAACCTGGTTTCAAAGTGACTTACTGTCGTTGGGAAATACCTTCTAAAGATCTCACATTTTCAAGAATCACGATTTATAGAATTGAACTGTTGTTCATATGAATTGCCTGTATATCTGATTTAATATAAGTATGCTCTGAAATGACATGCTTTGGCTTTGAGTCTTAGTGCAATGGATCCATAGGCACGGTGTCCCTATGCCCCCTGTTTTGGGCATTTGGTTCACGTTTTAGCACGGGATAGGCATTGGGTTGCCATGATAAGTAGGCTGTGGGCCTATACGGTCGGGCAGTGTCTCATGGTGCAGTAAGGTGTAATCCCATTTGGTGCTTGGGTTCGCCCTGTTTTGGGAACTCTCAAGGATAGATCCAGAGGGGTTGACTTGAATGTTTTGAGCAACAGATCTAGAGGGGTTGAGCTCGTTATGTGATTTGTGGGTATTACTTATACCATGTTTAATCACTAATGGTTTATTGGATTTCTTGACTTAGCTCATGGCTATACTACCCCGTGGCACCAATTGGGTTTAGTACTCTCTTTTATTTGGCTTGTTCTCACTAGGCGTTAGCCTAACGCTTGCTCTTGGTTGTCATGTTGGCAGGTTATCTTAGCAGTGGGGCTCGTCGGGACTGAGGGAGCGACCTCGGGGTCGTGAGAGATTCTTTTGAAGATTTATTTTGGAAGTATAGCGACACCCGTCCCTAATATAGATATTTTGTAGATTAATAGGATGTCGTTTTATACTTCAGTTATCTACCTCAATATTGGCTACTCTATACCCGTTGGGTTGTCTGTGTATTGAAATTGTCACACCTTATTCCGCAAGTTAGTCTATTGCCGAATTGTTTCTTCAAATTTTTATTTCCGCAGTTTTTAGGGTGTTACAGTTTGGCACTCAGTTGTTGAGAGATGCGACACTCATTTAGTGGGATGTTACTCAGTCCACTCTCTCTCTCCTACCGTCCTGGCTCAGTTGTCTTGGGCCGAGTTCAAAAGGAAGCTCATGGAAGAATTCTGCAGTGAAAGATTGATGGATCGCATCAAAAAGAGTTTCGGTCCTTAGTGAAGGGAAAATTGACGGTGAGGGAGTACACCCGTCAATTCATGGAGAAGCTGAAGTTGGTGGGGCATGTGGCCCCAATGGAGAAAGATAAGATGAAGGCTTATCTTAATGGCCTACCAGCGGACTTGTTATCCATGATCCACAATTCTAAAGCTTCTAATCTCTGGGAGATGGTTGAGGAAACTCAATTTATAGAGGAACTGTTCGCGAGAAGCAAGGCTGAGAAAGCTAAGGTGGTGCCTGAAAAGAGAAAATGGGAGAGCAATTCCGCTCCCCCTAAGAGGACTCGACCTATTGTCGGGAACCGAAGTTTCAACAACAGCAACCAAGAGGCTAAGTGGTGCCAGAGTTTCCGGTTCAAGCATCGTGGTAACTGTAACTTTACTCCGCGATTTTGCGGCAAGTGTGGTAAGAATGATCACATCTCCCGCGACTGTTCTATCGAGGGGATGGTTTGCTTCGAGTGCAAGGTACTGGGGCACATGAAGAGAGATTGCTCGAAGCTCAAGTCGGGTAGCGCACCGGAAAAGAGAGTGAACCCATCTAGGGTTCCGGGTCGAGCTTTTCAGATAACGGTCGATAAGGCCAAGGCATCCGTCGATGTGGTATCGGGTACGTTTCTTCTAAACTTCGTACATGCTCGTGTGTTGTTTGATTCTGGTGCCAGTTTCTCGTTTATATCTGAGTTATTTCGTCAAAGGATTGCCATGCCCACTACTAGTCTAGAGGATGCGTTAGTGGTAGAAATAACAAATGGTAGTCAAGTTTTGATCCGCAATGTTTTGAAGAAGTGTACTCTCGGTATCGAAGGGAGAGAATTCCCAATTGATTTGATGCTGATGATTATCGGAGGTTTTGATGTGGTGGTCGGCATGGATTGGTTAGCAAACAATGATGCCGAGATCGTATGTTCCAAGAAGTTAATTCGACTTCCCAATCATTGTGGCGAGGTCGTTGTCATCTATGGTGAGAAGAGGAAAGGTGAAGTGGCGTTAATCACGATGGCAAAGGCACGCAAGTGTTTGGTAAAAGGATGCTCGTCTTTCCTAGCCTACGTGATCGACGCCAAGTTTGAGAAGTCAAAGCTTGAAGATGTGAAGATAGTGCGGGAGTATCCCGATGTCTTTCCGGACGACTTGCCCGGGATAGCACCCGAGCGGCAAGTGGAGTTTCGGATTGATCTCGTACCGGGAGCGGCTCCTATTGCTAGAGCTCCCTACCGTTTGGCGCCATCGTAGATGCAAGAGATGATGGCACAACTCCAAAAGCTTTTGGAGAAGGGTTTCATAAGACCAAGCTCGTCGCCTTGGGGAGCTCCGGTCTTGTTTGTCAAGAAGAAGGACGGCACGATGAGGATGTGCATCGATTATCGTAAGTTGAGCAAAGCAACGGTGAAGAATAAGTACCCGCTTCCAAGGATAGACGACTTGTTCGATCAACTCCAAGGAGCGGGGTGTTTTTCCAAGATCGACTTACGATCAGGCTATCACCAGGTGAAGGTGAGGGAAGAATACATTTCGAAGACCGCTTTTAGAACGCATTATGGCCATTATGAGTTTCTCGTGATGCCTTTCGGCCTAACTAACGCACTGGCGGTGTTTATTGACTTAATGAACAGGGTGTGCCAACCTTTTCTCGACAAGTCGGTCATCGTATTCATTGATTACATACTCGTGTACTCCAAGAGCGAGTTAGAGCACGAGCAACACCTTCGCGAAGTTCTAGAAGTGTTGAGGGAAGAGAGATTGTATGCCAAGTTCTCCAAATGTGACTTTTGGCTGGATGAGGTACAATTCTTGGGTCACGTTGTCACTCGAGACGGGGTGGAAGTGGACCCCTCCAAGATTGAATCCATGTTGAATTGGGAGCCTCCCAAGAGTTCGTCCGAAATCCGAAGTTTCTTGGGTTTGGCGGGTTACTACCGAAGATTTATTCAAGACTTCTCGAAAATCGCTTCTTCCTTGTCGGCTTTAACTCGGAAGAATGTGAAGTTCGAGTGGACGGAAACGCAAGAGAAGGCGTTCCGGATTCTGCAAAGGAAGTTGTGCGAAGCTCCAATCTTGGTGTTGCCCGAAGGGTCGGAAGACTTCGTGGTCTATAGCGACGCTTCGAAGATGGGTTTGGGTTGTGTGTTAATGCAAAGAGGCAAAGTGATCGCTTACGCCTCGAGGCAACTTAAAATTCATGAAAGGAATTACCCTACCCATGATCTGGAGTTAACGGCAGTGGTGTTTGCCATGAAGCTTTGGCGACACTACCTCTATGGCACGAAATGTACCCTCTTCACAGATCACAAGAGCCTAAAGTATGTCTTTGATCAAAAAGAGTTGAATATGAGGCAAAGACGGTAGCTCGAGTTGCTCAAAGATTACTATTGTGAATTGCTTTACCATCCCGTTAAGGCGAACGTGGTGGCCGATGCGCTAAGTCGGAAGGACTATAGCGGAAGTATTCGGGTTACCCATTCGAGAATCGAGTTAGTGTCTATTCTTGTTGATAAGATCAAGACGTCGCAGGTTGAAGCATTGTTGGAAGAGAACCTCAAGGATGAAGTCATGACAAAGCAACGATTGCTCCTAACGGAAGATAGCTGTGGAGTCAAACTGTTCAGTGGTCGTGTGTGGGTGCCTAAGATTGGGGGCAGTCGGGAGCTACTTCTTGAAGATGCCCCCAAGTCCAAGTATTCCATTCATCCGGGAAGTACAAAGATGTACCGAGACTTGAAATTGCATTATTGGTGGCCGGTGATGAAGCTCGATGTGGCACGTTACGTAGAGCGTTGTGTGACGTGTTTACAAGTGAAGGTCGAACACCAACGACCGTATGGGAGTCTTCAGTCCTTAGAGATTCCCGAGTGGAAGTGGGAACATATTACCATGGACTTCGTGACGAAGTTGCCTAAAACTCTTCGAGGTCACGATACCATTTGGGTAATAGTCGATAGACTGACTAAGAGCGCTCACTTCCTAGCAATGCGCGAGACATTACCGATGGACAAGTTAGCAAAATTGTACATTGATGAAGTGGTCTCGAGGCATGGAGTACCTTTATCGATCGTATCGGATCGCGATAGTCGGTTCACTTCGAACTTTTGGGATGGCTTTCAGAAAGAGCTGGGTACGCGTGTGAAGTTGAGTACGGATTACCATCCACAAACCGACGGTCAAAGCGAGAGAACGATCCAAACGTTGGAAGATATGTTGAGATCTTGTGTCATCGATTTCGGGGGCAGTTGGGACTCTCACCTACCTTTGGTGGAGTTTGCTTACAACAATAGCTACCACTCGAGTATTGGGATGGCACCGTTTGAGGCATTGTATGGGCGAAAGTGTCGAACTTCCGTGTGTTGCCTTGAAGCGGGAGAAAAGCAATTTGTCGGACCGGAAATCGTGCAAGAGACAGCCGATAAGGTCAAGGGCATTCGTGAAAGATTGAAAGCGGCTCAAGATCGGCAAAAGAGCTATGCCGATAAGAAGAGGCGGCCGATGGAGTTCCAAGTGGGCGACCGTGTAATGCTTAAGGTGTCGCCATGGAAGGGCATTATCAGGTTCGGAAAGCGTGGGAAGTTGAGTCCCCGTTTCCTCGGACCTTTTAAGGTGCTTAAGCGGGTGGGTTTGCAAGCCTACCAATTGGAACTACCGCCGGAGTTGAGCAGAATCCACAACACGTTTCATATTTGTTACCTTCGGAAGTGTTTAGCGGTTGAAGAAAGCATCATTCCCCTCTCCGAGTTGAGAGTGGACGAGGGTAATCGATGTGTGGAAGAACCCGACGCGATTCTAGAGAGAAAGTCTAAGAAATTGCGTCACAAGGAAGTCACTATGGTCAAAGTGCAGTGGAAACATCATCGGGGAGCCAATGTGACGTGGGAAGCCGAAGAGGATATGAAGCGAAGATATCCTTATCTCTTCGAGTAGTTGGGATTTCGGGGACGAAATCATTCCCAAGTTGGGGAGGATTGTAACACCCCGAATTTCGTTTGGTCTTTTGCAAGGAAGAATAAAGGAAAAAGGGGGCTGCCTGCGCTCGTGCTCCCTCCTTCAGAAATTACGCACAGGTCGTGCGCAAAGTCAGGGGTGACGGAAGTAGCTTTTGCACGGGTCGTGCGTTCCTCTTTCAGTGAAGCCGCACGGGTCGTGCGTCGTGTCAGGGGCCACATTTACTTGGGATTAATGAGATTTTTCCCAAATCTCATTCATATCTCATTTCTCTCTTCCTTTCCAAGTTTCCTCTTTCTCTCTCTCTTTCTTCATTACTCTCCTAGGGTTTGGTTCAACCTCAAGCTTGCCATTTATTGCTAGTATAACAACTCCTTCCAAGGTTTCGGTATTGGATTCTCCACCTCCATTGTCATCTTCTCCAAAGTTCAAGGTCTAGATTTTAGGTTTTCTCCTAAAACCTACTTGGTGAGTTCCTACTATCATTTATAAACTTTATACATATCAAAGCTTACATTTTGAACTCCTACATATCTACTTGGATTTGGATTTAAGTTTATTGCATTTTGTCCTAACTTGAGTTTTGGGAGATTTGTACGGTTCCTAATCTTTTTATGAAATGTAATGAGGTTTCATCTTAGTTGAAGGAAAATGAAGTTTTACTTGTACAATTACATGGGTTATTTGAAAGAATGTATACGAACTCATTTTATGATTTTCATTCTTATCAGTAGTTAAACTTGAAAAAGGCATTTTGGTTATAAATGTTTTTGGAAGCTATATGTTTAGCTTTGGTTGGTCACACATGTTATTGTGACAAGTTTAGACTATTACTAGTGGATCCCTAGGTTTTGAGTCGACTTATATTATTGGGATGTCTTTTCCCCTTTTTGTAGCTATGGATGCACTTGATCCTCGGAAGCGTTTGGTACGGTTATGTGCGACCGGTTACTAGCTATGGGTCAAGTGTAGTCCTAGTGAACGAGTATAACTTGGTTTCCTCGGGGGGCCTCCCTCACATCTTAGTACGTTCCGAAGTGTTCGTGGCCATGGATTCAAGTATTTAGCTCACAACTCGGGTCGTGGCCTACTTTTGTGTCTGCCTCCATCCTTGGTAAATCGGGTATCCCCCGTCATCGCTAGATGAACTTTTGGACCGATTGTCCTTTCTCGATGAAGATCTTCTTTTGTGAACTAAAATTCTTGAAAAGATTTACTTATGTTACAATTGTTTATATCTCTTGAAATCCATAAAATGTATGTTCTCACTAGGCTTTAAGCCTAACACTTTTTCTCAAATGATATGTATAGCAGGTTCCCTTAGCGGTGGGGCGCCATGGTTGTGAGTGACGAGCATGTCTGAGAGGCATTTTTGAGATGACTTGTAGTCATTGTTAGGCATTGTTTAAGTCCCATCTTTTGGTGATTTTGGATCGTCAACCGATGTAATCTAGATAGATGTATTTAGATTAGTTTGTTGATGATTTCCATATCCGTTCTGAGGTTTTGTAAAGGTTTAATACTATACCCCTTTTTGGGAATTTTATACCAAGTACGAAGTCATATTGCCTATATTTCCGAAGTTTTATTTCACTCTGATTTTTAGGGTGTTATAACCGGGGCACATAAAGAAGGATTGCCCAAAGCTTGTGGGCGAAAACCGAGGGAATTCTTTTGGATCGACGGCACGGGTCGAACAACCGTCTAGAGCGCCAAGCCGAGCTTTCCGAATGACAACCGAGGAGGCGAAGGAGACCGCTGATGTTGTTTCGGGTACGTTTCTAGTAAACTCCTTGCCCGCTCGTGTTTTGTTTAATTCGGGTGCTACATGTTCCTTTGTATCGGATACCTTCTGTAAGCAATTCACTACTCTTGTTAGTGTCCTTCCCGATGCATTAGTAATAGAAATAGCGAATGTGGATCAAGTGATTGTTCGAGACCGTTTCTGTAATTGCACCTTAGAGCTTGATAGGAATTCCTTTGGAGTATATTTACTACCAATGGCTATAGGGGGGTTCGACGTGGATATAGGCATGGATTGGTTGGTGAGGCATAAAGCTGACATCTTTTGCTCCAAAAAGATGATACAAGTGCCCTTGCCGGAAAATGGTGTGGTCACCATCTATGGGGAGAAAGGGAAGAGGGGTAATACTATCATCTCTTCTCTTAAGGCTCGCAAATTTCTAGCGAAGAGTTACCATTCGTACCTGGCTTATGTGGTAGAAGAAGTTGGTAGAGGATGTGAAGGTCGTGCAAGACTTTCTGGACGTCTTTCCGGAAGACTTACCCGGGTTACCACCGGAGCGGCAAGTGGAGTTTCAAATCGATCTCAATTTGGGAGCGGCTCCGATAGCCCGTGCTCCTTATCGATTGGCCCCAACCGAAATGAAAGAGATGATGACGCAACTACAAGAGCTGTTGGAGAAGGGCTTCATCCGACCGAGTTCGTCACCATAGGGAGCACCGATTTTGTTCGTAAAGAAGAAGGATGGATCCATGCGGATGTGTATCGACTACCGAGAATTAAACAAATTCACGGTGAAGAATAAGTATCCTCTACCTCGTATCGACGATCTCTTTGATCAACTCCAAGGTGCGGTGTGCTTCTCAAAGATTGACCTTCGGTCCGGTTATCATCAAGTGAGAGTGAAGAAGGAAGACATTCCGAAGACGGCTTTCCGGACACGATACGGTCACTATGAGTTTTTGGTGATGCCTTTCATCTTAACCAACGCTCCGGCCGTATTTATGGATTTGATGAACCGCGTGTGTCGCCCATTCTTGGATAAATTTGTGATCGTCTTCATCGACGATATTTTAATCTACTTAAGGGACGAGTCCGAGCATGGGAAACATTTGCGAGAAGTGTTGGAAGTCCTAAGAAGGGATAAATTGTTCGCAAAATTCTTGAAGTGCGAGTTCTGGCTCCAAGAGGTGCAATTCTTGGGCCATGTGGTGTCTAAAGATGGAGTAAAGGTAGATCCGGCAAAGATCGAGGCGATGATGAGTTGGGAGTCTCCAAAAAGTCCTAAGAAGGGATAAATTGTTCGCAAAATTCTTGAAGTGCGAGTTCTGGCTCCAAGAGGTGCAATTCTTGGGCCATGTGGTGTCTAAAGATGGAGTAAAGGTAGATCCGGCAAAGATCGAGGCGATGATGAGTTGGGAGTCTCCAACAAGTCCGATGGAGATTTGAAGCTTCTTGGGCTTGGCGGGCTATTACCGGCATTTCATTCAAGATTTCTCTAAGATAGCCATGCCACTCACCTCGCTCACAAGGAAGAACGGCAAGTTTCTTTGGACCGATGTACAAGAGAGAGCTTTCCAAACGCTCAAGAAGAGGTTGTGCGAAGCTCCAATCCTATCCTTACCCGAGGGATCGGATGACTTCGTGGTGTATAGCGATGCTTCCAAGATGGGTCTCGGGTGTGTGTTAATGCAACGAGGAAAAATGATAGCGTATGCGTCGCGGCAACTAAAGGATCACAAGAAGAACTACCCGACTCATGACATGGAATTGGCGGCGGTAGTTTTTGCGTTAAAGTTGTGGCGACACTACTCGTATGGGACAAAGTGTACTCTTGTCACGGACCACAAGAGTCTCAAATACATCTTCGATCAAAAGGAACTCAACATGCGGCAAAGGAGATGACTCGAGCTTTTGAAGGACTACGATTGCGATCTACTCTATCATCCCGGTAAGGCCAACGTGGTGGCAGATGCGTTAAGTCGAAGGAGTCATGATGATGGCGTCAAGATGTCCCTTACAAGAATCGATGTGGTATCGAGTTTGTTGGAAAGTATAAAGACGATTCAAGTGGAAGCACTTAAGGAGGAGAACCTCAAATCCGAAGTCATGGTGAAGCAAAGGGAACTCTTAACGGAAGACGGTCGTGGACTTAAGCTTTTTCAAGGGCGAACTTGGGTGCCAAAGGTTATGGGAAACCGTGATCTACTTCTCGAAGAAGCGCATAAGTCGAAATATTCTATACATCCCGGTAGCACCAAAATGTATCGGGACTTGAAATTGAATTATTGGTGGCCGGTGATGAAATTGGGCGTGGCCAATTATTTGGAGAGGTGTGTCACGTGCCTCCAAGTCAAGGCAGAACAACGGGAGCTTGCAACCGTTGTCCATTCCCAAGTGGAAATGGGACAACATCACTATGGATTTCGGGACTAAACTACCAATGACTTTGCGTGGGCACGACACTATTTGGGTAATTGTTGACCGATTGACCAAGAGTTCGCATTTCCTAGCAATGCGGGAGACTTTGCCAATGGAGAAATTGGCTAAACTGTATATAGATGAGGTGGTATCGAGGCACGGAGTTTCGAAATCTATCGTGTCGGATCGGGACAGTCGATTTACTTCGAACTTTTGGGCTAGCTTGCAAAAGGAGTTGGGTACTAGATTAAATTTGAGCACGGCTTATCATCCTTAAACGGATGGTCAAAGCGAGAGGACGATCCAAACGTTGGAGGATATGTTGAGGTCGTGTGTTATAGATTTTGGGGAAAGTTGGGACTCGCACCTACCTTTAGTGGAGTTCGCTTATAACAACAGTTATCATTCTAGTATCGGAATGGTACCGTTCGAGGCGTTTTACGGGCGGAAGTGCAGGACACCGGTTTGTTGGCTCGAGGCGGGCGAAAAGCAATTCGCCGGACCGGAAATTGTTCAAGAAATGGCCAACAAGGTGAAAGAGATTCATGAGAGACTAAAGGCGGCACAAGACCGACAGAAGAGTTATGTGGACAAGAAGAGAAGACCAGTTAAGTTTCAAGTGGGCGACCGTGTCATGTTGAAGGTATCTCCGTGGAAGGGGATTATCCGTTTTGGGAAGCGCGGGAAGCTTAGTCCTCGTTACCTAGGACCCTTCGTCATTTTGGAGAGAGTTGAGTTACAAGCTTACCGGTTGGATTTACTACCGGAGATGGATATATGAAATACATCCTACGTTTCACGTGTGTTACCTTTAGAAATGTCTAGTCGAAGAGGAGATCGTGATTCCCTTGACGGAAATCCGGGTAGATAATGGGAATCGTTGTGTGGAAGAACCGGAGGCGATCTTAGAGTCAAAAGTGAAGAAGTTGCGGCATAAGGACGTAGTTATGGTTAAAGTCCAATGGAAGCATCATCGGGGTGCTAACATTACTTGGGAGTCTGAAGATGATATGAGGAAACGATATCCTCATTTGTTAGTCTAGAATGAGATTTCGGGGACGAAATCCCAATTAGGTGGGGATGATTGTAACTCTCAGAAATTTATAAGGTAAGTAATCTTCCTCTTATTTTATTAAATTATGGTAACTTGAGGATATGAGCCTTTATATGCATATGATCATTATTATAATGCTATGATGTTGCCTGGATAGTATAATCTTCATAAATGTTTAAACCTCGTGCTCGTTATCGTTTTTGGATAAGCTTTCGGACTGATCTGAGTGTGACACGAGAGTGCTACACGATAGTGACATTGTCACTATCGCCGATCACTCTTGCGGAAGATGTACCGAGAGTGGGGGGGGGGAGCTCACGATTGTGACTTGCGATAGTGACACTGTCACTATCGTCGGGCACTCTCGCACGGTTTGTACTGCGGGTGCCTTGGTGGTCTCGCGATTTTGACTCGCGATAGTGCCCTTGGCACTATCACCGTCGGGGTGCAGGGACTTTAAATGAGTTCTTATCAGATTTCAACCTCATTTCTCTCAAACCCTCTCTATAACACCCTAAATTCTAAAAATAGCAACTTATTTAAAATTTTCTAAATATATCAATAAATGAATCATCTACAACGACAAATTCAAAATTAACCTCAATACAAACGTTGATTCTATACAAAAGTCTTTGATAAGAACGAGAGCTACTAAAACCCCATAGTAGTCACTATCTTCAACGTTGCGGAAGACTTCACCGATTACTTACTTTTGGATCTAGCTAAGGATCTACTCTTCATAGGGTTGCTAGAACCAACTCCCAACCTTGAAACCTGATGCACATGCCGACAAATAAAAAGGGTTAGGCTTAACACCTAGTGAGCTCAAGAGTTTTTCAATATGAATAAAGATGTCTGTGAAAATAGATAATGCAGTTTAATTCGTAATCTTTCAAAAGGTATGCTTTGAATATGCAAACGACTCGTTTTCCAATAATATGCATTTTAGACGGAGAACACCAATTTGGACATTTTCCAAATCAAACTACTACCAAATGATGATACCAATGTAAACCGCCCCTTCATAAATTAGCTTTAACCCAAAACTCACTCAAAGCGTAAATATAAATTGAACTCTCCATTTAAGAAGGTACGGTTAAACCTTATATCTCAAAACACCCAAAACACGAGTGGGGCATAATACTCTACCCATAAATCAAGGGTAAAACCCAAATATACAAAACGTCACCCAAAACTTGGATAATAAAACTCAATACCCAAAAACAACACCTTTTATGTTGTTATGTGATGGTCCACAAAGTAAGACCATTTTATGTTGTTATGACTAGTCATATAAACAAAAGTACACGCAAAGGATGTCAGGCTTAGTAGCTTTAAACTTACACCCACGGAAACTCAAGTTCAACCCCGTCGGGTTCCTATGTCGAGCCCCTCATCCAATATCGTAATACTTGAGCACGAAGGACTTATACCCACATCCGGTACCTTAACGTGCAGCACGAAGGACTTACATCTCAATCCGATACCTTAACGTGCCTCGACGTGGAAAACTAATCGTCCCAACGCTGGAATAATGATAAACCAAATACGGGGTCATGACTCCCAAATGCATCAAAGAAGCCAAATAATGCGTAAAAGGCCCAACAAGGCTCGAAGTCGAGCTACCAAAACTGGACAATTGTCCAAAACCCCCATCAAAATAACAATGCTAAGCCGCAGACTTAGCAACCCATTGACTCATTGATAAATGAAATAAAAACACGATAAAACGCACTCACCCAACGGATATGCAAACACCATGACCAAAAGTAAGATTAGTTCAAAACTCAACATTAGTTGAGGCACCCATTTTCCCAAATGAACTTATACTCTTATATTTTCCAAAATGCCTCATAAAACAAATGACATGCATTTTTCCAAACTTGACTGCTGATAGGAATGAAAATCATGAAATGAGACTATAAACACTTTCTCAAGTACCTCACATAAAAGTGCAAGTGATACTTTATAAAACACTTCATTTCATGATGATGCATAAAACCCGACAAACATTTAAAAGTGTATTTCTTTGACCAAAGATCCATTCATGCATTAAGACTTCAAAACACATTCATTTGTGACACATATATCAAACGCCCAAAAATCTCCAATGTGGTGTTATACAAAGTTTATAAAGTTAAATACTTCAATTAATCAAAGATTAACAAATAACCCAGCATTTGATAATTTCATGTAAGACACATAAACACTTTAATAAACATTTTGGCATGTACAACGTTTTCACAAATCAACTTGAACTCACCTTGCTAGATTTAGGCTAAATATAGATTTTACCCCGCTTTGAGCTCCTTTGAAGGAACTTGAATCTTCAAGCAAAACTTCCGAAATCTAAATCCATAAGTTCCAATCATAAGTAACCATAAACAACCACATAGAAACACTCCCCCAAACACTTAATCATCGAAATCTCTATTTTGGGCAAAACCCTAATTTTGACCCAAAACTCCCAAAATCCTCCAAACTGAAAATTAGAGAAATCAAACACTAGGGAATCATCAATGGAGCATTTATAACTTATCACAAGGTTTAGAAATGGAAGGGATTCTCTTACCACTTAGATTTTGGTGAAAACCTTGAAAACACAACAATGATCTTGAGGTTGAAGATGAAGATGAAGATGAAGATGAAGATGGTGAATCATTGACCAAAGATTTCCATTTTACCACTTGATGGTGTTCCATCTTCATGGAATCAAAGGATTTGAGCCACAAATAAGCTAGGGTTTGAAGGGGGAAGAAGGAAAATGAATTGGTAGAGAATGGAGGAAGTTTGGTTGAGAGGAAATGAGAAAATATCTGAAATTCGCGACTTAGCAGCAGCCTACCCAGTTTGGGCGACCTTGCCATGCGACAATGCCCTGGGCATTGTCGCAGGTTCTCCCAGCTTCCTTCCCGCTCACTGATTTGGCCGTAACTTCTTCGTTATAGCTCCGTTTTTGCTCCGGAAAGGACCGTTGGACTCGTAATTAGATCCTTCATCCATTAAGACTATGAAACCTAGGATTCAAGTCCAAAATCCTATATCTTATTTTTCCCTTAGAATTACTGATTTCTGCATTTACTTGAAATGATACCTTTCGAAATTCGGGGTGTTACACTGTCTTTTATTGGCGTTTTTAGAGCTCCCATTCCAGTCTCATTCCTCCATTTACCAAACCCTAACCCTTATAAATACAATTCTTTGGTGGTTGGGTCTTGAATGCTAGCCTTAACTCATCTCAAGGAAGATTTCTAGGGTTCCTCAAAGTGCATCTTCTCATCTCCAAGTCTCATCTTCATCTTCTAGAGTTTCCATCTTTTCTAGGTTTTAATCAAAAACCTAAATTGTGAGTTTACTAAACCTTTGTTAAAACTAGATACACATCATAATCTCTTACTTGTTATATTTATTGTATTGCTCGAAATGTTCACCTTTATATGTTCAAGTATTTGATGCCCTCTTTATGGAAATATGGTGGAAATATACTTACAAGTCTCATGCCATGTTTTACTCTCTTTAGTCAAGTATTTGGGTTTTTTCTCATGAATACACAATGTGAGTATTTTGACATGACTAATGTATGCATGTCTTGGATTATGATGGTTTATATTTGGAATACCTATTTAATGATATTGTGCACATATAATGATTATATCGGTATTTGGATCTCATGTTGGACTTATATGGCTAGGATGGTAATATTGTACCCATGGTTGGTATTGAAATATACATCACAAACCTCCTATATGCTTTATGTTGGACGAACCAAGTCAGTAGACACTAGGAGGATGTAGTCTTGGGTGCCACCGTGTGGGTATGTGCCTAGACCTCCGCCATTCGGGGTAATGTCATGGTTGTAGTCCTCGGGTGTTCCGGGCCTGTGGGATGTCACTTTTAGTTGTTGGCTTCAAGGTACATTGTCTCTTTGGGTGGAACTTGATTGGTGTTATGGGTATCCCACGTTGACTCCACACATGTTGAAATTTGGTTAACTACTGATAAGAATTATAAACACTCTAACATGTTATTTCTTGTTGAAACTCACTAGGCTTTTTTGTCCTAACACTTGTTTGGTGTCGATGTGTATTTCAGGTTCTAGCGGCGCCGGTTCTATGTTGGCGTAGTTGCTTAGGTGAGAGTTTGGGCAAAATTGGCATTGGACATACTTTTGGTAGAAGAACATTTGGGTTTATAAATGACACCCCTTTTGTAATCTCTTTTCTAGTTATAGAAATTAGATTAGTTGGTTGTTATTTATTGTCCGTTAAATTACAACTGTAATTAAACAGGTTTATATACTTCCCCATTTTTGGGAGGTTTTGCTATGGCAATTTTAGTATACCTCATGTCCGTTTTTTTGGATTTTTTTGTTATCCCTATTTTTAGGGTGTTACAAAATAGGTCAAAAGACATAATTACCCTCACATCAAGGCACATGGAGTCACTTAACGAACCTTTTTAACAGACATTAGTAGCAAAGACCATAACCAAAGAAAAACGAAACAAAAATAAGTTTTTTTGTAATAAATGATTTTTTTGTAATAAATGATTTTTTCCCGTATTTTTTCGGTTAGTTTGGGATCCCCGGATCAGATCACCAAGTTGATAAAAAGAAGGCTTTCTGACAAAGATATTGCTCATCTCGAGATGGGCTTCACGAAAGAAGAATTTCGGATTGATCTTTTCCAAATGCACCCAGATAAGTCTCCCGGCCCCGATGGGTTTAACCCCCGCTTCTATCAGAAATTTTGACTCATATTGGTGATGATATTTTTAATGCAGATTTGTCGTGGCTAGATAGTGGGACCCTTCCGAATGCGAGTCCCCGACGTTTGTGAAAGACTACAGACCAATCGCTCTATGCAATGTCATCCTAAAAATTATCACCAAGGTCTTGGCTAACCGAATTAAACTGATCCTTCCTTCGCTGATCTCGAAAAACCAAACCGCCTTTGTCAAAGACTGGTTGATTGTGGACAATGTCTTAATTGCTTTTGAAATGTTTCATTCCATGCAACGTAATACCTACAGAAAAATCAATGAAGTGGCGCTTAAAATTGACATCAGTAAAGCTTATGACCAACTTGATTGGACAGATGCTTCAAGCCTTCGGATTCCCGCAGATAGGGGTACGCGGGTTGGGTTGGGCGGTTTGAGACATTTTTACAACTCAGCCCAATTATGGCGGTGTAAGGACCGAAATTGTAAGTTTTCCATTTTGGTAGTGTTGGGGTCTATTTTAAAAAAAAGTACTATGAGGCCTAGGGTGCAAATTTTGGAATTGTTACTTTAGAGATAAAATCCCTAAATTCTTTCTCCTATTAATTAACATTGAATGGAGGTGGCGGCTGTGGAGAATCGAGAAGGAGGAGGAAGAATCACCAAGTTGCTTGAAGTACATTAGTATTTGATTAAGGGTTTTAAGGTAAGATGCTCTTGTTTTTTTTATTGTTATTCTAGCAATCCTTTATCCCTCGTGAATATGAAAAGGTTGGGAAGTAATCGTGGGAGAAGAAACCTAGAATTTCTACTGAAATGTAAACCCTTGTTTGTTCTCAGATCTTTAAATTGTTTAATCTGATAATCTGCTTAGGGATGGGAATTAATATGTTTGCTTGAAGTTTTGGTTGGAAATCATTGAAGGAATTATATTTTGGTTCTATGGATTCGGTTGGTAATTGATTGGGAATCCCCCAAACTTGTGACCGTTATCGGAATCCTCCAACTAGGGAGCACCCACAGCCGGGAGTAAATCCCAACCGGGAGTTGCCTCCACCCGGGGAGTGCCCACAACCGGTCCCAACCGGGGTGCCTTCCACCCGGGGGTCTTCCCAACCGGGGGTGCAGCCGAGAATCGTGATCTGTGAGCTGGGATCTGGGTCGGGAGTGCCCGGGGCAGACCGATGGCCCGCCGAGATCCGAGTTTCACCCGGGAGCTAGTCTCAGGGAGTTGGGGGTTTATCGTGCTGAGTGCTAGGGGGCATAATTTAGAAACATATCGGTTTCTTATAAGCGGTTCAATGCTATGTAGGGACTCGTATCGGTCAAAAGAAAGTAGTGTTCATGTGGCGAAGTTTCACTCAATCAGGTGAGTTCCCGTTAACTTCCTGTCTTTTCTTGGTAATTAAGTGTTGGAATATTGAAATTGCTTAATGTGATATATTGATTTACACTATCACATTGGACATACTACTTGTGCATATTTTCTTACATTTAATGCCAACCTTGATTATGGTTAATAATTGTACTGTTGGGCTAATATTTGTGTCGAACGGATCGTGGGATCCATTTGATTTTGTGAAATTTCATGGATAGCCGCATATGCGTGAAATCCGTTTCTGCACATGGACAATTCGGGAAGTCTGCTTGGGCCCCGAGGCGAGAGGAGAGTCTGTTTGGGCCCCGATCGCGGGTGACACATGCTCGATGAGATTGGAAGTTATCAATGGGTGTTGCTATTGTTTATATAGTAAATTTAATATTAAACGTTTTATTATATGTTCTTGATTTGATTTTTGTTTACGTCTCTTTCTTTGGGAGCTCACTAGATCTATGGTCTAACCCTCGATTTAAATCTGAAAACCCCATTTTCAGGGAAAATCGTTAGCGGGAATTCTTCCAAAGGAAAGGAATTCAAGTAGAAGGCGTAATTATTGACGGTAGAAGTTTGTATAGCCCTATAGATTCTCGGTTGTAGCTGAGACTTCCGCATTTAAAATTTGTTATTCTTTTATTAATTATCGGTTTGTTTTGGGACCCAAGTATGGGATTATATTTTTATGCTTATTTCCTTGAGTTGAAATTTGAGGTTGTTACATTTGGTATCAGAGTCATAGTTTAAGAGATTAAGGTGACCGGAGGGTCCTAAACTTAAACTGTGAACCTATAGGAACACAGCCAAGATATAAGATGCTTTTAAGAATTCCACTTTAAGCGCTCTAATGATAAGGTAGCAAGGACAGTCATGTAATGTAAATTTGGAATTACACCTGGCCAGTGTAATTGCAAATCTACAGGTACATGTATTTGCTTAAATGGCCTTACCATGCTAGGGTGGTTGAGTGTGCGTTTGTGTAGTCTTAGCAGTTTTTGTCATGTCGAGATGATCGATGAATGTGGTTATATTATTAATTAACTTTTTTCTTTTCTTTTTTCATTATTTAACTTTAGAGTTCTGTACCAAATCCATTTTCATGATATATTACTTTTACCTAAAATCAAGGTTCTAAATGATGTCCAGTGTGATGAATGTGGCAGTGAGACTAAACCTCAAGTCTCAGACCATGACGTTTTTCAAGGCGTGACTTATAACGACAAATCTCTCTCTCTCTCTCTCTATATATATATATATATATATAATATTATGTTTAAACATATGTTAATTTTCTATTACTACTCAATGAGTTAATGATATTAAATAATTTAAATTAGGTTATATATATAAAAAAAACAAGTAAGACATTAAAAGATAGGAAAAGTAAATATCTCATTACAAAAATAGGCCATCACTGGCTTGACGTTATGTCAGACACAAGCCTTAAGTCACAAGGGTTGTTACGACGAACCTTTTGAAACACCGGATACCTAGTAGACTTGGTTCCATTCATATTTTATGTCAAAATGTCCTTATTAAGTCACTAAAAAGAACAAGCATGTACTCTTAAATAAGTACAACCAACAACAATAAAAAATTATTTTGAAGTGGAATTAATGCTAATTGACAGTTGACAGCAATTGACTGTTGGTGATTTTAAAGCAAAAACATAAATATAACATTTATATACATGCAGCGGAAAGAAATCACAAAAATGAATCAACGTATTGCCAATATGATGAAACGAAAAATACAAATAATGATATACCTTTGTAGCGTGATTTGTAGACGAAATAGATCCGTTTGTGTGTTCCTTTGAGACCAAGTATTCAATGGTGAATACCTCTAAAGTAGTCCACACTACACTTCCTTGATCACCACCGGATGCTAGTCCTCCTTTGTAACGATCTTAGAACCTCGATTAACCAAGAACCGAGGTAGAAGATCAAACGAGAAAAACTTAGAGAGACCAAGGGGAGGGGGCGCCGATTTGAGAGAGAGAGAGAGAGAGGAGGAGGAGGAGGAGAGATTAGGTTAAACCTAATGGGTTTATTTGATATCCTTATATAAATAAACCCTAGAACTCTCTTGGGCTTTTGACAATTTTTCTCTTCTAAAGCTTTTATGGGCCCAATATTAAATTAAGTTAATGGGCTTGCTATTAACTTAAATTTAATACAAACCCAATAAGTCTAATTTAATGTTAATGCTCTTTTAATTTTTCCCACGTTACTTAGGTTATATAATGTAAATACAATAATTACATTATTTTAAATGGTATCTCAGTGTATATGTGTGTGACCCTATAGGCCCCACGTGTGTCTAGCCATATAATTATTTATTATGACACGGACATATTCCAACATTGACAATATTTGAAGGTCATGTTTGATAATCATAAGTTAGCTTATTTTTTTTTAAGTTGATTAAAAAAACTTTGTTTGATTAGCCATATCTTATTGTCATACCACAATGAAAGGATTCATAAACTCGAATCATTATGATTGCTCCCTCAATTTAATTAATCCCCAAACACGAACGTAAAAAGATTTTGAATAAACGCAAATCATTATGATTATATGCTCGAGCTGGCCTGCACGCCGCTTACTGAATTTCAGAAGTAATTTTTTTGGGGTGTAAGAAAGGTGCACTCACTAAATTTTGAGCCTTATCTGTGATATTAGATTAAACAAGGAACATCAACTAAAAAGTCCCTTAATCAATTAAAAAAAACCGAAAAAGTCTCTCGAAATCAGCAAAAAAAAACCAAAAAAATTGGTTGAAATCAGTCAAAAAACATAAGAAATCTCCCGAAATCAACCAAAAAAACTTAAAAAATCCCTCAAAACGGTTAGATTCAGCTAAAAACACATTGGACGTCTTTACGAGTCTTTGATCCACTTTAAAAGGTACTACGTCCATTGATTATGTGATTTGTGTTGTAGATTGTGAACCATTTATTATAGTTTGAAGGGAGAGATTTGAGCAAAAGATTTTGTATTAATGCTTGGTTTATTTGAAAGTCATTATCTATTACTTTGAAAAACACATATCCAAACACTCTTTGAATTACTTTTACCGTGTTGTCTTCCATTTGTAAGTAGCAATGAAAATGACGAGCAGTCGATGTTAATGTAACTATTTCCATCATCCTAATGAATAAATCAAGAAGGCAATGAAGCATGACTTCTTCAAAATGCAACTCAAAGTACTGCCAAGAGATTTGTTATAAATGATGCATAAGTCCTCATCTGAAATAACCAAATCGAAAGAATTTCACAAAAAAGCTTCGGCATGATTCCTGAAAGAACATACAAAATCCAAAACTCAAGTAGCTTTTCAATAAGATTTTATCTGAAATTAAACCCACAAAGGGGATGCATTCCCACCTTCCCCAAATATATTGAATAAGAATGTTGGCTCCCAAACCCATATGGATTGGCTTTTGATAGCAACTAACATGTTCCACTACTTCATCAAGATCTCCTGAAATGAAGCAAAATACATCTCCAAAAGTGTAAATCACAAGAAGAGTCTATGACCCAAATTTAGCTACTTCTAATGCGTACTATTTATATAAACAATAATGGGTTAGTTCATCAAAGATTATCCCGCCAAGTGAAATGAATCACATCCTCATAGTATCTACAAGCTTTGAAGGCCTACAAGTAACAATAAACCACGAAATCATATCATGAATGAGGCAGAGCCAGAATTACCCAAGATATATAACACTAAAACACCTGGGCTATTCAAGACAACTTTTTTGGGTTCTTGAACAACTACAATTCACAAAGATTTCATATAAATCACAACCTAGCTTGTTCCAATTTGACTTGCAATCGATAAAGAGTGTTAGAAGATGAATATGATTGAAGGAGACGATGAATATGCTGAAGGTTTGAATCTTCGATATACTGATTGAGAGAAAACGTACAATATGAAAAGTAAAATAATGAGTAATCTAACCTAGACTACAAAATACAACATATATATACGTAGACTAAATGGGTTTGGGCCCTATACTGACATGGGCCTGGGCCCTCTATATACATTAACATCCCCCCTCAAACTCAATCGGGAGAAGAATGAGCCAGATGGAGTTTGGAAACTAGATCACGAAACTGTCCTGGTAAATGAGCTTTAGTGAAAATATCAGTCGGTTGATCAAGAGTCGAAATAGGAAGAAACTGAATAGTCTTACGAGTCACATGTTGACGAACAAAGTGACAGTCAATTTCAATATGCTTCGTTCGCTCGTGGAAGACATTATTGTGAGCAATTTGAATGGCACTGTTGTTGTCACACCACAATGGAGTTGGAGATTGTTGAGGAGCCCCCATGTCAGAGAGTAGCCAGCGTAACCACACAAGTTCTTGAGCCGTGTCAGCTAGTGCTCGATACTCAGCTTCAGTACTGGACCGAGCTGTGAGAGATTGTTTCTTGCTTCTCCAGGATATAAGAGAGTCGCCAAGAAAGAAATAGTAGCCGGTAGTAGAGCGACGATCAGTCATGTCACTGTCCCAATCAGCATCAGAAAAACCTCGCAAAGTCAACGATGAGGTGGATGGAAAATGAAGACCATGAAACATGGTCCCTTTTAAATATCAAAGAATGCGTAGGATAGCAGCGTAGTGATTAGAACAGAGTGCAGACATGAACTGACTGACAGTATGAACAACATAGGCAATATCAGGTCGAGTCACTATCAGATAGACAAGTGACCCCACTAACTGTAGATATAAAGTAGGATCACGCAGAGGAGGTCTATCATTTGGAGTCAAATGAAGGTTGTGTTCAAGAGGACAGTAATCACAGCTTTTGACAAAAGATCTGAGGTGTATTTGGCTTGACACAGATAAATTCCCGATGGATCGGAGAGCACCTCAAGACCAAGAAAATAGTGTAAAGAACCAAGATCCTTCATCTCAAAACAGGAGCTGAGATATGACTTCAGATTGGCTATGCCTGTAGAGTTACTGCCAGTAATAATCATATCATCCACATACAGGATAAGTAAGATTGTGCCAGCCTCAGTGGTCCGAGTAAATAGTCCTGAATCATAGTTGCTGGGTGAGAAGCCCAGAGAGGTGACTGTGGAACTGAATTTCTCAAACCAAGCTCGCGGAGCTTACTTGAGGCCATAAAGAGCCTTCCGAAGACGACAAACATGACCTTGTGGAAGTCGAACGCCTGGAGGAGGTGTCATGTAGACCTCCTCAGATAAGTCACCGTTCAAAAAGGCATTCTTAACATCAATCTGAAAGAGAGGCCAATGTTTGGTAGCTGCGATGGCAAGAAGACTGCGAACAGAAGTAACTCGAGCAACAGGTGCAAAAGTCTCCTCATAATCGATATCGTACTCTTGATTGAAGCCCTTGGCCACAAGACAAGCTTTGTACCGATCAATAGAGCCATCAGATTTGGTTTTGATCTTGAACACCCATTTGGAGCCAATGGGTGACTTGCTTGGTGGAAGAGGGACAAAGTCCCATGTCTGAGCTTTGTCAAGTGCCTGAAGTTCCTCATCTATAGCTTTCTACCAATCAGGGTTAGAGGAGGCTTCCTTGTAGGAAGTAGGTTCGTGATTTGACAACAGAGTAGCATAAACATGATAATCACGAAGATGAGAAGGAACTTGTCTTACCCGTTCTGATCGTCTGACATTCTGAGATTGAGAAGTTCCAGAAGCCAAAGACTCAGTAGACACCTCAGATGTTGGTTGTGCGGATGGAGCAGATGATTGATGTTGATCAGGAAAACTAGGAGAGGCAGAATGTGTGAGGGCAGGAGACTCTGAAGGAGAGGCAGACTCATAAGGAGTTAGAACAACAGGTGGAGGTGATATGATGTCAGATTGGAGTGAGTCCAGTGAGATGGAAGCATCAGTGAAAAACGGAGTGGTGAGGTTAGGAGACTCACGAAACTTGGATATAGAAGAGAAAGGAACATGTTCCCAGAAGGTAACATGAAGAGATATACGAAGACGCTGGGAGATAGGATCCCAGCAGCGATAACCCTTGTGCTCAATACCATATCCAAGGAAGCAGCACAGTCTGGAGCGAGGTTCAAGTTTGGTATGTTCATGAGATTGTAGTTGAACAAAACAAGCACTGCCCAAACTTTTAGAAGTTCACAGGCAGGGATGACCTCATGAAGAGCCTCATAAGGAGACTTATTATTAAGAATGGGATTAGGATGACGATTGATAGTATAAACTGTAGTGAAAGCAACTTCACCCCAAAAACGTTCTGGACATTTTGCAGAGATGAGAAGAGTGCGAACCGTATCAAGAATATGACGGTGTTTGCGTTCGGCACGACCATTTTGAGGAGATGTGTCGGGACAGGAGTACTGGGAGAGAGTCCCCTGAGATTGAAGAAATGAGAGAAGAGATGACTCTTTGTATTCCATAGCATTGTCAGCTCTAAGAATCTTTATAGATTTTGAGAACTGGGTGTGAATCATCCTGGCAAACATAATATAGATTTGGGGTAGTTCCGAACGATGTTTCATGAGATATATCCATGTGAAACGTGTATGGTCATCAATAAAAATAACAAAGTATCGAGCACCCCCCATGGATGGATGTGGTGCTGGTCCCCATACATCATAATGAATAAGATCAAAAGAAGAAGTAGAATTAAATTCATTCATTTCAAAAGGTAAAGCATGATGTTTGCCAAGTTTGCAAGATAAACAAGAAATATTGTCAGTTGATACACAATTTCCTAACACCCCTAAATGAGCTAATGATTTTATTTTGGCTAGAGATAAGTGACTCAGTCGGGCATGCCACAACTCAAAGGAAGAAGTGCTGGAAACTGAGGCAACAAGACTTGAAGAGGGTAATGGAAGACGCAGGTAGACCACTTCAATCATCCGTCCAACTTTACGGCCGAGTCCAAGAATCTGCTTGGTCTTTGGATCATGTAGAACACAACCAGAAGAATGAAATAAAATGATCAAATTAGATTCAAGTAGCTGCGCAATCGAAACTAAGCTTAGAGATAGCTTCGGAACATTTAGAACATCCGGTAATTGTATATGAGGAGTGGAAACATTTCCACTAAATGATACCGGTAAACCAGTGTTGTCAGCAGTTCTTACTGACGTAAATTGCTGAGGTGGTTTCTTAGAAACGAAACCATCAGGGCAAGGTGTCATATGATTGCAACAACCGGAGTCAAAAAGCTATACGTTACCTGATGCAGTTGAGTGTGGAGAATTCATACCCATAGCACCAGACATGATCTGCTCCATGAGCTCCTGATTGCGACGCATCAGTTCCATTAGGTCAGGTGAGGAGGCTGTAGAAACCTCAGTATCAGCAATTGTAGACCCAGCAACAGCGTGAGTCCGGTTCTGAGAACCAGTGTGCTTTGAGTTCTTCGGGCAGTCAGTCTCATAATGACGCGGATGAGTGATGCCACACCTACGGCATTTACGGATAGGACAATCAAGAAGAAGATGAGCAGGAGAATGGCAAAAGGCACACTCGGATGTGTTCGTCTTTCCCACAGATTTGGAATGATTGTTATTGGTCCATTTACCTTTGGACTTGGGATGAGACGTGTAGAGAACGCTATCAGTAGCGGGCATTGGTGAGCGCATGTGAAGACGAGTTTCTTCACTTAGCAATTCTGATATTGCTTCTTCAAGATAAGGTAAAGGCTGCCTGTGAAGAAGAGAAGCGCGAACATTCTCAAATTTATCAATAAGGCCCATCAGAATGGTGATCAAATGAAGCTGGTTGAAGTAGGCGGTGAATTGTTGAGTTGTTTCATCAAAAATCTGTGGTGCTCCAAGACTTATATGATCTCTGAGAGACTGCATTTCAGAGATATAAGAGTTTATGGATTGACCAGGAAGCTGATGTTTGCTCTGAAAAGTGGTCCACAGTTGATACTGATGAGACAGGCCTGATGATGTGTACCGCTTGGCAAGGAAATCCCAGAGACTTTTGGCGGTAAGATAACCAAGAAACTGTTGGTTGATCTCAGGAGTAGTGGAGGCATTAATAAAACCCAGAATACGAGCATTATTGATGTCCCACTCATTCATGCGTTTTGCAAAGTCAACAACGTTCTCATCTGCTTCTTGAACAAGAACTTTGGATGCACTAGTAACATAGGTGTAAAGGCCATAGGATTTTAGCAAAATTGTCATATGATGATGCCAAAGAATGTAGTTGCTACCATTGAAAACAACTGAGATGGGATTTGAGTGACCGAGATTGGTAGCCATGGGAGTGAGAAACAGTTCAGATAAAGGGTTCGACCTGTAAGGTACGTCGACCGGTAAAAGGTTCGACCGGTAAAGAGATGCGACCCGTAGAATGTTTCGACCGGTAAAGGTTCAACCGGTAAAGGGTTCGACCGGTAGAATGGTTCGACCGGTAGAAGGGTTCGACCGGTAGAAGGATTCGACCGGTAAGAGGCGTTCGACTGGTAGAATGTTTCGACCGGTAGGCGTTCGATTCGATTCTGCGGCAAGGGTTTCAGAAGAACAACGGAGGCGGCAAATCAAAAAAAAACACACAGATCGAAATCAGTCAAAATCGATTCAAACCAAAATCGATTCGAAGGCGATGGCAATCGATTCAGAAAACAAAATCGATTCAAAGGCGATGGCAAGCGATTGATACAAAATCGATGAACAGTGATGAAGAGTAACCAAAATCGATGAACAGTGATGAACAGTGATGTCGAAGAATAAACCTATAGCACTGATACCATGTTAGAAGATGAATATGATTGAAGGAGACGATGAATATGCTGAAGGTTTGAATCTTCGATATATTGATTGAGAGAAAACGTACAATATGAAAAGTAAAATAATGAGTAATCTAACCTAGACTACAAAATACAACATATATATACACGTAGACTAAATGGGCTTGGGCCCTATACTGACATAGGCCTGGGCCCTCTATATACATTAACAAAGAGGAATGCTAAAACATAGTCCAACTTATTTGTAGAAAAATGTCGAAAAGAAAACCCTCTGAGTAAGCAACTAATGGACAACATTCTCTTAATTTGGCTGGGAATAATACGGTCTTGTTCAAGTAGTCCATATGAGTTTACGCAGTCCCTGCAGAAAATATGTTGAAAATTTAGAGTGGTTGGGGGTTTTAACAAATGCATTAAAAAAACAGGAAATTAGCATCTAGCTACCTACCTTTTGTGCTGTCTCTATAAAGGAGTTGAGGTCTTCCTCTACATAAAAACTCCCAAAACTTGTATCTATTACTTTTAGCTGGGAGTTGACAAATCTCCATTTGTGAAAACTGTTATCTCTTCGCATTCCATGATTTCCAAGGTATCCAACGAAGGCCACGAAAAATCCTCCTTTCCTAAGCAAAATCCCTTCAGACTTGGAAGATTCTCGAGTTTTAAGGACTTTAGACGAGGTAACATAATAATCTCATTCACTTTCCCATCACATTCTTCTTCCTCTTCCTCTTCCTCTTCCTCTTCCTCTTCCTCTTCCTCTTCTTCTTTCTTCCTCTTCCTTCTTCCTCTTCCTTCTACAATAACATTTGCTTCCTTAACAATTACCTCTATTTTTCTGCAATCATGTATATGTAGCTCATGGAGCTGCAATAGACTACCAGCCATCGAACTAGTAAATACATGTTCTATACTTCTGCACCAGCTTATAGACACTTTTATTAGGTTTGGAAACTCCAGTACCATCCATGGGTTGTTCTTCCATATATACTTGAGATTCTCTAGCCTCACCAATTTCACTTCTTTTAGCTTTGGGATTTCTACAACATATTGTAACTCACTGTTATCTCTCCCTTCCAATGCTTCAAATACCTCCTCTACCAAATTACAGTTCCTTACATTAATCTTTTCCAGCTTTTGCAGTTGTGGCAACTCGTTGGATGGAATAATCTTTATAACATCGTCGTTATAATTCACATCCATTTCGATAAAATTATGAAAAAGCCAACCTATCCCTTCTGAAGTAGTTGCGCTTGAGTTTGTACCATCTAAATATGAGAATGGGTCCTGCAAGGCCAAAAAAGACGAACACAAATAAGGCATATGTTAGAGGTATAATCATTTCGATTGATCCAATGAACACTTTCTGTTTAAATATCCATTTGGTTTAATCTCAAGAATACATAAAAATGAGATAACTTTTTTTGGGTAACCATGGGTTTCTGTTTCTGGGGCCAGCTTACGCCCTCCGTCTAATGTCTCGGACGACCACGAATGGCTTGGAGTCATCGCAGCAGATGACTCCTCCATAGTCGCAAGGGCTTTGCCAACGTCTGAATTTGAACCTGGATAACTTCTGGAATCCATTATATATATATATATATATATATATATATATATATATATATTCCAACAACGAATGAAATATATTAATTGTATATCGTAATTAATTTTGATGACATTTATTTGAAGGCTGATAATTTATAAATGAACATTATGATTATTAATGATAATAAGTTACTCCAATGAAAAGATTCTGTTGGGTTAAGATTTTTTTTACCTCATAAAGCAAGTTATATATGTAAGGCTTGTTTATTCACCCTTCAAAATGGGAAAAGGTTGATCCAAGGTATTATCTATAAGTTACAATAGACAACCTAAACTACTACACAAAGTAGTATCAATGTGTTTAATACCTTCACTTGGGATGATTTTTTAATTAAAAAAAACATACCTGAAAGTGCAAGTTGGCAAAGCCGCATTCAAGACTAAGGTGTCGTTTGTTTTTTAAGAGGTCTAAAGTCTGAAGTCTTATTTTAGTTATGATTAATAAGAAGTGGTATATAAAAAAGTCTGAACAATTTAAACTTAAGAACCATTAAGAGGTTTTTAAAAAAAACAAACAACCTCTAAGTCTGCCTAAGTCTGTACGTATGTACTTGAGCTTGCGAGCTATCAAGTGTTCGGATGTGAACACCGTCATTTTTGGGCAATCCTCAATCATAACATCGTCCAATGATGGCCAGTGGAACTCATTCGTCCCCAAGAAGAAACCCACGAGGTTTTGTAGATCTTCTAGATAAATGGACTTTAGACGAGGAAAGACCACAACCTTAGTTGATATCATTGTTGCTTTATCTCCATGTTCTTCCTTCACAATCACTTTCATCGTCTCGCATGCCTTTATGCTTAACTCTTGGAGTTGGATGAGACTTTCAAGTGTGGAAAATGTGAATACATGTTCCAAACGCTCACAATCATTGATCTTCAATGTCTTTAGGTTGGACAGTTGAGGCACATCAATATATTTTAGTCTTGGAATTGCGAGTGTAGTATTGGTACCACCACTTCCTTCATCAAAGTTAGTATTATAATTGATCCCTTGAGTTTCAAATACCTCCACTAGCGATTTGCATTCCTGTATGTCAAGTTTTTCAAGCTTTTGCATCTGTCCTACTGCGTAGGATGGAATCACACTTGACAATGCATCACAATTCCTTATACTTATATCCCTAAAGTATTGGCATAAGCACCAGCCCGAAACAACCTCCGCTTGAGAAAACTGCATGCAGAAAATAACTATTTTATGTCGTGATTTATTAAAGAGATAATATTTGACGTATATATGTCTCTACATTACATCCTTCAATTCTTGAAGGTTCAAAAAGCATTTGTTTGAATCACATACGTTTTCTATTGCTCTTCGTTAATGATGAGTTTGTTTTTGGATAAGACAAGTGATAGGAGATTATCAGTTGTTGAAATTTAGGCATAAATAAATAAAAAAACCTAAACTTCGATTTGAATTTAAAGAAAATAACTTGCATATTTTGTATTTTCCTTTTTAATAATCCAATTTAGACATTCATATGACATACAAATACACATACATGTATAAATGACTGGAATTCTAAAGTCAAATTTTATCAGAGACGA
Organism: Arctium lappa; assembly: GCA_023525745.1. Classification (NCBI taxonomy): domain Eukaryota; kingdom Viridiplantae; phylum Streptophyta; class Magnoliopsida; order Asterales; family Asteraceae; genus Arctium; species Arctium lappa. The sequence goes on from CM042049.1 coordinate 1,306,800, forward strand.
TGTTAGTGTAGTGTATATAAAATGTAGAATTGAATTACATTCTCGATCGGTCCCCTATGCTTTAGGGGTGTTCATATATAGGCTTGTATCCGATCCGATCCAATCATCCAATATAATCCAATTAACATTAGACATCTGATCCAATATTCCAATCCAATGGATGATTGGATTGAATAAGTTTAATCCATTGGCTGTTATTATTGGTTAATTATCGATTGGATCGTATTGGATCTTTCCAATATTTTGATACAATTTTCAAACAATTAATTAACTGTTTCAACCAATTCCAATTATTGATATATTTTCTTAATTTATTAAAAACCACAACATATGTATATCAACTAAAAAAATATAGTAAAATGTTAATAATTATATATTGTAATTAATTTAATAGTAGTTGGATATCCGATTATGGTCAGTCAATTTGAATTAAAATGAATGACTTTCTGCATACACCAATTGTGCTTTGTTGTTTGTTCGAGTACAGTCCCTTAAAAATGTTTATTACACTCCCAATACATGTGGTATGTATTTTTGCACCATTTAAGTCCCACCCTTTAACGAAATCAAAATGATTACCTTTACCCAGAAAAGGTATTTTCATCTTTTTATCATTTCTTTTTCTTAAAAAAATAAATATATATGTACTTTTTTTATATTAGTAGATTAGTGTTATTATTTTATTAGTTTGTTTTTTGTGAACCCAAGCCCATCCCCATTTTCTTCTTCCTAGAGGCTAAATCCATCGACAAGGCATTAGATTGTTCGACCCTAAACCAATCGAGCTCCCCTTCTCCCCAAAATCACACACAAACTCATACGCATTAACCCCTATCCCCTACGAGACTCCTTACTGCTGACCTCCCTTAACATTCTCTATCACCATCTATCTCCTTCACCCTTTTCCGGTGAACCCCTTCGCCGTCCTCCCTCTACACGAACACATAACACACACACACATGATACAAGATAACCATAGAAACACAACACTGTCAAACCTATTCTTCCCCCTGTAGTTTTGTGTCACAACCAAGCTGTCCCTCCGGAGGGCGGGCCAGGCGCACGCCCAAGGCCCACAAGAAATAGGCGCCCAATTTTTTCTTGTATATTATTATATATAGTAGTAGTTAAAAATTTAGTAAATAAAAAATACAAGTTCTTTCAATATCTAATAGGACTCGAAAAGCATTTAATAGGGGCCCAATTTTTTCTAGTATATAATTATATATATAGTAGTAGTTAAAAATTTAGTAAATAAAAAAGACAAGTTCTTTCAATATCTAATAGGACTAAAAAAGAATTTAATATTATATTAAGTGCACATACATGTATTAATTAATTACATTGGAGAAGAAAATATGTAAAAAGGTAATTGGTCGTTCATTTTATAATATTATTCATTGTTTATTTAAATGTTTTTATCTAGTATCAAATCTAAAACTACTAGAAAACCTTAAAATATATTCTCTATCATTCATCTCCCGCCTACTCTTTTGATTATTCAATTCGCACAAATTTTTTTTTTATATTAGAATATAGTAGATTGTTTGTTATTAACTAAGAAAACTCCTACATTTTGAAAAAAAAATAAAAATCATCAACCATATGAGAGTGTCCAACTTGTATATATTTAGAATTTCAAATTACCTCTTTTTATCATACATATAGACTCATTATTACCTAAAATTAAGTGCATGAATCTTAAGTACTCTTTTATTTGTAAAGCGAGAATAAGATCATAAGTTATAACCAAGATGGGCTTTTGATTCTAAGATTGATGGTTCCAAAAAAGATTGTTTTGACCCTAGAAGTTTAAAGCAATGACTAATTAAAAACATTAACATGAGGTGAGATATGAATCCAAGTGATTTATATTAATTTGCATAAAGTGTTACTCCGAATAATCAACATTGTGACCTCAAATGAAGTCAATCTATATATTAAAGGTGTATCATAGAATGATATTGACGGTGGAAACGAATTGACGACGCTATGTAAAAATGATATGGTAGATAATATTAATTTACATATTATTGTTAAATTGATTTTGTGTCTAGGAATACTCGAAAAAAACAGTTTTATATGAATTATTAGTATTTGTTGAATTTAATATTATTTCTGATAATAAAAGCAATATATTGAATATTTTTTTCGTGCATATCGAGGAACCTTTTTATATCTCGTTCAGACCTTATAAAATGTTAGGAACGAGCCTGGTCACAACTGAAATGTAGGAGGGGTTCTATCGTTGTGAAGTACATGCGTGTGTGATAATGCAAGCTGAGTGTTGCGATGAGTTTAAACTTGGGTCCTTCGGTTTGCGACTAGTAAGGTTCTCGGGTCCTTCGCATTGCGTCAAGCTACTTCTCGGATATAGTAGCTTGGGACAAGTTATTGTTCACTTGTAGAGGCTTACGACAAGTGTGTCACTGTGATTTGTGACAAGTACAATTTATTTGGTCTGCGACAAGTTGCAATATAAATCTTCAATGTCTCAAGAGGAGGAGGGGGACAAGTTTCTGAGTGTGATCAAAATTTTCTGATATTTTATCAACATTCATTGCAAGCGACAATGTCTACAGATTATGATGATGAAATAAGTATGAGAATGCAAGACTTAATGCATCAGTTGATTATTATTTCAAGAGGTGTCAAAAGCATGTAAATGCAAAGAAGTTGTTAAGAGAAGAGGTTTGTGTGTTAAAGAAAACAAATGCAGACCTCCAGCAGCAGCACGTTTCTGATTTAGAACAAGTAAAAGGTTGCAAGAAGAAAAAAGAGAAAGTATAGATTTTGGAAGGTGAGAAATCAGTTATAGATACTATCAGATTAACTCAAGAGAAACCTAAAGGTTTAGAAAGTGCAAATGTTGAGCTACAGAAGAAGATTTCAGAATTGGAAAGTCAAATTTCTCATAATACAAAAAATTTTAATAAAGACAAAGAAGAGTTTGAAAATGAAAGAAAAGCTTTCGTACAGAAATTTTCTGAGTTTTCAAAAAATTCTTTTAAGGAGAAGAAAGCAGTTGAGCTTAAATGCTTAAAACTTTCAAAACATGTATCAGATTTTGAAAAACTTTTAGTTCTTGATAGAGTTAAATTTGAGAAAGAAAAGAAGATGGCTGAGAAGAAGCATGTTGGGTTCTTCAATGAAATATCCGACAAACGAAAGAATATAGAGGAAAAGTTCGAATCTGAGAAATGAAGGTGTTTGAAACAGAGATAAAGAAGTTATTTAAGCATAACTGGATACCAACTCCTCAGAACTTAGTAAATTCAATTCCATTAACAGGTACTTATAAAGCTTTTATTGATCTACTCACTTAAGAAAGAAACAATTTGTCTACTAAGATCACATAACTTGAAGGGATCATTTTCAAGGTAGAATTGAGTATACAAAAGAGTCCAGATACTATTGCTCAATCACCTCTGAATGATTTAGCTCACTCAGGGTGTTCATTCAAGACAACTTCAAATTCACATCATACAAACGTTTCTTCAAAAAGGTCAGTCAATCCTAAGGATCGGATTCGTACTACTAATCTTTTCTATGATAAATTTGTTGATGGTACAGGAAACATTAGAAAGAACAATGTTGAGGAAAGGATGGTTTGGAAAGTTAATGGTTCTTCTGATGAAAACGATGTTCATAAATCATTTATGCACACATCTAATGCCAAAAAGAACAATGTTCGTCAAGGTAAATCTTTTGATAAAACTGATCTTGTTTATTCTATGAATCAATTAATCAGGTTAGCTCAAAAGAAAACTTGTTGTTCTTATTGTAATTAAAATGATTTTGTTCACAAAGCTTATGTTTATAATTGGTATGGAGTATATAGTATTACTTCTCATAGAACTCAAACTAACAGATATGGACCCAAGTTCCAGTGGGTACCAAAAGCTACTCCATCTATCTTGCAGATACCTCAAGTGTAGGGGGAGTAAGGAACAATGATTTCTGAGTAAATCAGCTCAGGACTCGGTCTTCAATGACTATGTCAATGACTTCTAAACACAACACTTTAGGACTCATACTTCAAAGATCAAGATAGATTTTGTACTTCAATGACTAAGATTAGATGATCAATATTCAAGGAAATTTTTCTGAATGCAAAGTTTCAGGGGGAGTAAATGACTTCTAAACACATCAGTTTAGAACTCAATCTTTAGTGAAATGTTGACTTCTGATCAATTCAGATCAAGACTCGTTTTTCAATGTTTTACTTTGACTATGACTTTGATATTTTAACGAATTTTTGACTTTATGTAGATTTTGAGGGGGAGCTTACAAGATGTTATTCAAATAATCATGATATGAGAAGGAGTTATGAGATTTAAGCTGAATGTAAGTATTTTCTAACCTTAATCTCAGAGTGTCTAAAAGAATGACACTTTTAGAAATGAAAACATGTTTCTAATTGTTCAAACCACTTCTCAATTCTCAAAAAGATTTCATGAATTTATAAGTGTGATTTTGAATGTTTTCATACATGAGTGTTATTGATTAACGGACTGTGTGTTTCCAAAGATTAATACTTGTGTATTATCTTTTCCATATATTGTCAAGTATTCATACACACCGGTTCAGACTTTCGTATTGACTTTGTTATTACCATGTCTCAAAATGAAACAATTGTCGATGGTAATACACCCGTTTGCATTTCAATGTTTGTTGAGAATCATATTTATTCAAACATAAGTGATTCTTTCATGTTTATTTATATTTGTTCATATAGACAAATTCTAATTCTTTCATGACTTAATCTTTTCATGCTTATCATTCATATTTTATCTTTCTGATACATTGTCAGTTTCTCAAACAAGTCTTTCGAATTCAATTCATTCATTCAATATTCTTGTTGTGAGAAGTCTTCAAAGTTCAAAATGCTCAAATAATCATGATATTTTTTTGGAGCATATTCACTCACAGTGTGATTCATATTATGAGATTCTTAATTTGTTCAAGCTAAATGTTGAACAAAATTCTTTTAGGACAACATTTCATCAATGTGTGAGCTTAAAGAACTTCTATAGATTCACGTTAACCGGTGTTTCCTACCCAAGAAGATATACCGAATGATTGAGGGGTGAGGGGAAAATATCAAAGAGTAGGGAAAGAAGTTCATACGGTTGAACAACCTCATTACGATGAGCGGAAAAATGGAAAAGAGAGTTTGGTTAGAAATGAGCATAATGAAAAAAAGAAAGAGGGTGTGAAAATAGAGTTAAAAAGAATATGAGAACTCTGCACCAACTACTTTCTGAGTCGGACAGCCAAATTACTGTTGTTTCACAATTCGTTCGTGAACATCATTGAAACAGGCAGTGAGTCCATGTCAACTCTTGCTTTAACCCCACCAACCACTCATTTTTTTCTTAACAAGGAAATGTTTCAATTTTTCATGGGGATGCAACACATAGGCCATCTGATCTTCACTCGGAAGATTTGGATATTGAAAAAGAAGGACGTTTGGCCCATCTTCGCATTTTGATCATGCACATTGGGTCGTGGAAAACTTGTTGTGTCTCAACAGTTTCCACAATTTAAGCCTGATAAAACACAAAATGCTTAATTTCTTTCATACACAAGCATATACACACATAAAATTTGTTTTTCTGTCGGAACATTCATAAAATTACCTTGTGTTTTTCAATGATTGAATGGAAGCCCTGGGGAGTGATCATCAATAAAACTCCTTGTACAGTACATTCGTTGTAGTAAGTGGCTTCGTGCTACTTACAGTCATGTTAACTGATTCATTTGTTGATTCAGGGTTACCACTCAATTCTGAATTTGAAAAGATTCGGAATCATCTATGAACTGACGGATGTTACATATATCAATTGGAAAGATCAGATGGTCATTTGTTTGCAATGTGGAAAGAATGAAGGGTGCTTTTTATGCAAAATTTGGATGTTGCTGATGCTCGCAATCATCAAAAGGGGGAGAAATAACGATTGAAAAAGTAAGTTCTAAGAAAATTCAAGAAAGTAATGGAGAAGATATCAAGAAATGAAAATTTGTGAAAGATTTAATATATGGGGAGAAATATGAGAAATAAAGAAAGATAAAGCAGTTTCAGAGAAAGATAGACAGTTCATAATGTGTTGATTCAAAGGTTTATGAAAGTTCATTGAAGGTTATAGAAATTTTCTTTGAAGATTTTTTGGAAGAGAAAAGTGAGTAAAAGCTGAAGATAATTTCTTTGTTGAAGATTATCTGAAAGCAAAGACTTTGGGAAGATTGTTAAAGTTTGAATTCACTTCAAAAGGAGAAGATTGTTACAAAGGGGGAGATTGTTCATTAGAGCTGATATTCATTTGAAGAACGATCTTGAATCCAATGGGGGAGATTGTAAGTGCACATTTTGTTGTATTCAAGATCATGAAGAGTGAAAACCTCAAAGTCAAAGTCTCAATAGTAAAAGTCAAAGTCAACAAGCTTAAATGAAAAGTCAAAGTTGAAGTCAAGTTTGTAAAGTCAAAGCTTTGATAGTTATGTTAGTTTCCTTTGAAATCATGTAGGTATAAATAAGAGATCTTTGTAATTTGTAGTAGGAGATCATAATTCATATCATATATTGAGAGTTTTAGAGAAAGAAACATTGTGTAGATAGAGAAAGTTATAATTCATTGTGAAGTAAATACATATGAGATTTGGAGCATAATCTAATTGTTGTTCTTGATTACACTTGCATATTGGGACTAATAGAACTATAGAAAAGAAAAGATATACCCTAGAAAATAAACCACAAATGCAATGCTAAGACAAAAAGCTAGATACTTGTTATGGTCATATGGTGTGTGGTAACAAGGCTTAATCATTTAAAACCCCTAAAAGTTGTGATTTTTTTAAGATTCATTGTAGTTCACTTATTTGATTAAATTAAATAGACACAAAAGATTAATTTAGTAATTTAATAGTTAATGTAATAGTTAATGTTAGGGTATAAAATTGTATTTAAGATTTATAGTCAAGTCAATTGTAAAATGTTAAAGTTGTCAAAGTCTTGTTATTAGTCAAAGTAGTTTAGTTTTATAGCTTTATAATTAGGTGGTTTAAATACTTAGATTTGTGTTTAAGTATTAGCTAGAGGAGCTCATTTGTAATAATCTAGTGAGAGAAAGTGAGAGAGTCTAGAGAGAGAAATCTTATAATTCTTATGTAATTCTCTAATTCTTCAAGATTAACAAATTTCATGATTGTTACCTAATAGAATATGGTTTTATCAGTTAAAGACAACTCACCATATTTATTGTTATATATATATATATATATATATATATATATATATATATATATATATATAGGGTTGTTTTATTTGCAACCCTTAAAAAGGTTGCAAACCTTGCAACCCACATCTTAACCGTCGGATTCATGATCGGCGGTTACAATAGATATGAGGCCCAATATTTTTAATTTAAAAAACAGAAAAATAATAATAAAATAACCGTTGATCATGAATCCAACGGTTAAGATGTGGGTTGTAAGGGTTGCAACCTTTTTCAAGCTTGCAAAATACTCTTCCACTATATATATATATATATATATATATATATATATATATATAGAGAGAGAGAGAGAGAGAGAGAGAGGGAGGGAGCATCATGCGAGAAACAAACTAATTTGCGAGAAGACGAGAAGGAATGTGGCCACATAATTTATCTATACTATATTATAAACAGAGATAAAAAAAACTCTTAAATACAAATTATTAGGCACAAGGTACCATCATTTTATGCAAGATTTTAAAAATCTCTTAAATTACAAGTATCAAATCACAAGATACATATTACTACTGCAGACTTCTAACACCCACCAATTTGATATGTGCAGGACATTCCTTTTATACAGACATTTTCATGTATCACCATTAAATAATATATTATATTACTATAAATTTGTTTTAATTATATTATTAAATATGTAATTGGTTTTTTTTTTCTAGATGTCAATAAAATATATAAGATAATCATTGAATTATAACAAAATACTTAATTTTTTATATAAAAAGCATAATATTATTAAGCCTAAATTAAACAAGTTTATAAAAAAAAACATTATCACTTTCTCAAAACCATCCAAAATCGTACTGTAAATCGATAAAAGAACAAAAAATAAAACGAAACATTAAAATCGTGATGTATCTCGCTGCATTGCGCGAGTACTCCTCTAGTTAATTAAAAAAAACCATAAATAAAAAATAAAAAATAGTTTTAGAAAATTAGGATAATTATCATTTTAAATTGGATAAATCTGCCCATATTATATATATATATATATATATATAGTGTTTGGTTCATTTGAGAAATAGTAAATATATGAGAAATAGAGAAGTGATCTTAGCCATTCATATGGTCAAGATTGGATTTAATTGGTCAAAAGTTACGGCTTTGACTGGTGGTCAAAAATTACGGCTCTTCCAAAAATATAAGGGTATTTACGTAACTTTGACAAAAACACGCGCATGTTCATATATATGAAGGCATGCAGTCATACATGAATACATGCGTTCATATATGAATGTTCGTAATTTTAAATAAACACTGACTGCATGCCTTCATATATGAATGCATGCGTTCATATATGAATGCATGCAAAAAAAAAAGAGTGACATTCATATATGAACGCCTGTTTTTTGCATGCGTTCATATATGAATGTTCATAATTTTTACATAAACACTGACTGCATGCCTTCATATATGAATGCATGCAAAAAAAAAGAGTGACATTCATATATGAACGCCTGTTTTTTGCATGCTTTCATATATGAATGCATGCGTTCATATATGAATACATACAAAAAAAATAGTGACATTCTACTAACATTCATATATGAACGTCTACTAACATTCATATATGAACTTCTGTTTTTTGCATGCATTCATATATGAACACACACGGCTAAAAAAAAGGAAAAAAAGTGATATTCATATCTGAACGCATGCGTTCATATATGAATGTGTTTGGATAATTTACAAAAATACCCTTCGAATAATAAAAAATGTGAGGAACACGGGAGTGGACCATGGGAGCAATTATCCCCTAATTCTCGGTCAAAGCCGCCGATCTTGACCGAATTAATGGTTTAAGATCACTTCTCTATTTCTCATATATTTAGTGTTTCTCAAATGAACCTTTCCCTATATATATATATATATATATATATATATATATATATATATAGGGGGACATTCAAGGGAGAACTCTGTTATTTATGGTAACCGTGAGATCTAATTTTAGCCACAAATCAGAAGATAAATTAGGAAATCAATAATTTTGGTTATTTTAATTAAAAATTTTAATCAAAGGTATTTTAGGTATTTTGAGATCTTCTCTCTTAGGGGTGAGCATGGTACCGGACCGGTACTGACCGGTACCGGTACCGATTTTCCCGAATCCCGAATGTGGTCTAAAGGCGGTACCGAATACCGAACCGAGTAATCATATACGGTATCGGTACCGGGTATTCGGTATTCGTCCCGAATTTCCCGAACATTTCAATTCCATATAAAAAAAACATTCATAAATACGAAAATTCATATCAAAAAAAGCATTCATAAATATGAAAATCCATATCTATTCCATATCAAAAAAAGCATTCATAAATATGAAAATCCATCCGTTGTCATCCTTGTTTTTACGCAATCAACGCGTAACCAATTACTTGCTTTTGCGTCTAGCTAAGACTCTCCATCTTCATAGCATTGCTAGAACCCAACCCCCAACTGGAATCCTGATGCACATGCCGACAAATAAAAAGGTTAGGCTTAATGCCTAGTGAGCTCAAGAGTTTTCAACATATATAAATAAATCGTTTAAAATGTAAGAATGCAATTAGAGTCATAATCTTTCAAAATGATATGCTTTGCTTATGAAACAACTCATTTACCAATAAACATGTATTTTAGACGAAAGAGACACCACGTTGATCGCTAACCAAACCAAGATGTTTTACAGAAAGATTCCAATATAAAATGTCTCTCGTAAACTTATATTTAACCCAAAACTCACGCAACCATAAAATGAAAGGAAACCAAATACTGAAAACGTAGGAAAGACGCATTTCATTCAAGCCTTAATATACGTGTGGGAAACCCAATATTAAAGCCATCTTTTATCGTCGACCACATGAAAAACCCAATTTGGTAAAATACGACATTACCATATAAAATACCACGAATCAACGATGAAGAGACCCGTATACACTGAGAATAGAGTAACACGCAAGTAGGTCGTTCACGCGACTTCCTTGTATGTCATCTAAACGTTTCCATCTTGGGTGGCGAGAACACGTGAATGGGGCCACCCGCGATGTTATTGGATTTCACCAACGTGCCCTGGTTCTAGTTCCCATGCCATATCAGACATCACAATCCTCGAACCTGTTGCTGCCCCATGCCATACTCCGTCGAGTTCCGCCCCGCGGTCTTACGAGCAACCGGGTGCCTAATCCAATCTAGACGAGTTCCAACTCTGCGGCTCAAACCACATATTCCTACTCGCTAGCAAACCTGAGCGGTCACTAAAAGTAACCCAAAACCTCAGGCCTTACATAACCGACAGACTTACGTGCCTATGGATCCATTACGACACTATCTATCATTACATGACTCCAAAAGAATGACCAAAACATCCAAAGCATGTAACTCACCAATGACACGAAATAATCGTCAACACTTAAAACCCACGACGGTTATAAATCCGGACAAATGTCCACACGACTCATTTAGTCAAAACCGAGCCAAGGGCCCAACACTTTACTTAAATTTCCAACGAAAGCCTTTGTAAACATTAAAACACGTTTAACCGACTGACAAAGACACAACAACCCAAAAGTATAAATATCTCAAACTCAACATCAGTTGAGGCAAACCATTTTCCAAATGAGTCTTACCCTTATATTTCCAAAATGCCTCATAACGTGATAATATACATTTTTCGAAAAGGTTTATAAGCTCAAATACACCAAACGACACTTACGTCAAATGAACTCCAATTATATATGTAAAATCATCAAAGAAACATTCCAACATGATTTATTTATCAAAATTCTCAAAGACCCCAAAATGGGTGTTTCACCATGTTTATAAAACTAACCATTTCAAAATAACCGAAACTTATCAGGTGATCAGCAGTTAAGATATTTGATGAAAAGCATAAACACTTTAAAATAAACATTTTAGCATGTACACCGTTTTCATAAATCATCTTGAACTCACCTCGCTAGATTTAGGCTAAATCTAGATTTTACCCCGCTTTGAGCTCATTTGAAGAAACTTGAATCCTTCGAGCCAAAACCTCAAACCTAGATCCAAACATTTCCGACCGTAAATAACCATTTTCAACCAAATAGAAACATTCCCCAAACATTATACATCAAAATCTCCATTTTGGTCCAAACCCAAATTTGACCTAGTTTTCTCCAAAACCAACAGACCCGAAATTGATAAACCAAACACTAGAATAATCATCAAGAGAACATTTATAACTTATTTTAAGGTTTAGAAAAGGAAGGGATACACTTACCACTTAGTTTTCGAAAAAACCTAGAAAACCCAAAAATGACTTGAGGTTGAAGATGAAGATGAAAATGGTGAATCCTTGACCATAGCTTTCAATCCTACCACTTGATGATGTTTCACCTCCACAAAATCCAAGGATTTGAGCCAAAATAAGTTAGGGTTCGTGGGAAAGGGTGAGGGATCGGTTTGGGAGAGAAAGGAAGAGATTAGAAATGAGAAAGTGAGAGAAATGGCTGAAAATCGCGATTTTAACACTCTGGTACCCGTAGGCTATAGTGCCAACTGGCACAATCGCTGGCACAATCGCCGAGATTGTACCGTAAGGTTATTGGCTTTGGCTATAGTGCCACAATCGCCAGCTCTGGCTATTGTGACGGCTATAGTGACATTGTCACAATCGCTGTCACAATAGTCAAGAGGGTACCGAATGCTGTTTTGGCCATAACTTCTTCGATTTAGCTCTGATTTCGCTCCGGACGGAACCGTTGGACTCGTAATTGAATCTTTTATCCATTAAGACTATAAAATCTAGGATTCAACTCCAAAATCAACAATCTTATTTTTCCCCTTTAAGGCTACTGATTTCAGTATTAACTTGAAATGGTGCTTTTCGAAATTCGGGGTGTTACAATGGCCTTGCCGAAACTCGTTAGAGTCTCATTCTTTTCTTTTTCAAAAAAACAAAAAACTAGAGACTATATCCAAAAGATTAATTTGTAAAAACAAAGGGTCGATTTATGTACTCTACTCTAATTTCTATATACAATATACATACACATGTAAATAAATATATATATATATAAAAATTTTTTGAACGACAACTTAAACACACACACCCGCCCCGATATAATACAGTTGTATTTTTTTATTACAAAACACCAAGTGTGGATTATTAATAATTTAAATTAATAATTGTTACTATCACCACCATTGGTTCAACCAACGCTTCTGCATGCACATGCACGTTCAGATGACCACCACTATAAACATCTCATCTTAAAACATCTTAGAGCAAAATACAAACACTGAACATATATAAACTTCTAGAAGAAAAACTTAAAGGAGGATCGCATGTAACATCTCAATAACATCAATAAAGTAGCGACATAAATAACGAATTCGTACAAACCTTACAATCAAAACCCTACATCAAACCTAACATTGAAAAACAAAGTGGCTTTGGCAAGTCAAAACTCTCCAAAACTTCATTCTTTACCATTAGAATCAGTTCCTCTTGCTTTCCGCCAAACAAACCACCAAACCAGGATACTGACAATGATGAAGAAGCATTGGATGTTGGATGGGTTGAAGACCAAAGGTGTAATGGAAGCTAAAACCCTCGAGGCATATTGAGGTTGTGCAACCTCTACGATTATCACTAACATAATACCCCCAAAAAGAGCAGATGGAGAGGAGGGACCCAAACCCTAACACGTGTGAAGAAACCCACCATGTAAGGGTGACGATGATCGAGATCCAAAGATCTTCTATCTGGCTTGGTTTGTAGCATTTAGAATCTTATGTCAAACCATTACACGTAGTGTTTTAAAGTCATTCAAATACCTCTCTGCTTTAATTTAAACCTACGGTTTGATCTTGAAATAGTCAAATCATTACACTTAGAGTTTCAGAGTCATTCAAAACTCCTCTAAACCTATGGTTTGACTTTCAAATAATCAAACCATTACATATGTTGTTTTCATGTCATTCAAAAGACCTCTAAATTTATTCACACATATGGTTTTACCTTCAAATAGTTAAACCATTACACGTAGGGTTTTAAAGTCATCCAAAACTCCTCTAAAACTACGGTTTGACTTTTAATAGATCTTTGCACCTATGTTTTGACTTTGAAAGAGTTGAATAATTGTTTGTAGTGTCTCAAACTCCTTTACACCACCTCTACCTTGATTATGTCGACTAACTACTTCTTTCTTGACTATAGTTATTGAATATGTCTACAGATAGAGGATGTATACAAAGAATGACAGTGGGGGGATCTCTTAGAGTTGACTATGTCAGATCAGTGGACGTTTTTTTGGACTTTGCCTATGACAATGCAACTTATGTTGAAAGGAAAACTACACGCCATGGAATATTGTTCCGTATCAGATGCCTTTCTCCAAGTGTATATGAAGTAGCAACAACTGTTAACGATGTCGAGTTTGATGATAATTTGGATGGAGAACAATTCTTTCACATCAACGAAAGGGAAACTCATACAATGTCCACCGGATTAAATGATGACCTCGATTCCACGCGTCTTGTCACAGAGGAGGTAAATATAGTCGATGCTTATGACGGCAACGATGGGCCTATTAATGAAGATGGTGAAGAAGAAGCAGAATTTGAAGACACAAATGATGATTCAGATAACGAAAATGAACTTACTTTATCTTATCATTCTTCTGATATAGCTAAAATTTACATTCTCCCTTTTTAATATATAAAATATAATTTCATTATTCCAAGCAATGACACATCGTCCACGAGGTAGAGCTCAAGGTGGCCCCAACGGAGGTAGGGGCAGTAATAGCACTAGTGGGCATGGCGGTTGTGTGCTGATGACTTGGGGGAGTTTTTAGATGACACCAACCCGACCCTTGGGATTCAGGATCAACATAAGCATGTGAATTTTGGGCTTTCGAGTGCCTCGAGGTCAAGAAGAAGCCCTAATCATTCGATGTCGATCCCACGACATCCTAGTCAGTGTGGGAGGGTCACTTATGGGCAAAGATGGGTAATGAGATGTGGTATAAGGCCTTATATTACATAATCAAATGATATTAATGACTTTTGTCTTGTATGTTTTTTTAAGTGAGCATGTCTCTAAATATCCATTTGTCCGGGATATCACCACCATTTTTAGGAGTTCGTTTTGTGGTATGTGGTTTCGTTGGAAGGAGGTCCCTCAGGTTGACCGCACTTACATGCTCGATAGTTTTCTGGTTGGTTCAATTATAAGTAATTGTACATATCATATTATTGTTTTAACCTTGATACAAATCTTGTGTATGTAAGGTAAGTTTCAGTAGAACCCATTGCAGGAGCGAGAGGTGTATGATGGATGGGTTTGTACCATGCACACTAGGTACGGGGATTGGATGAGGGGTGCACGCGAATGGGCCGCGAAACGAGCTTTTCAGGTGACTAGGGTATGGTGGGACGGTCAGGACTTCATACCCACTAGAGGACACCACATTCCCTGGATCCTAGAGATGTATCGGCACCAGATGATTAATCAGGTTTTTATCTTTATTTTGAGCTTTGTGCATTACCTTTGTTTTATACCGACTTATGTGTTATGTTTTTAACAGGAGTGAAATACTGACCGTTGGAGATCCCAGTCTAGGTCTGGTAGGGCCAATCGGGCGACCTACTTTGAGGGGGTGTCGTCCAAGGACACAGGGGGGTCGATCAGTGTTGCACAACATCGACACCAGATGGTAAGTCTACTGTTTTTTTAATATGTAATTAGATTTGTATGTTTACTAACAAAGTAATTTAATTGTCTATTATAGAGAGATACATATGGTCGTGAGTCGAGTTCTTCTGAGGTGTTTGAGCTGATCCACTGCTCGAACCGGAAAGTCACTCAAGTTTCATTTGACCCGCATATTGATCTTCCAATGTTTGTTTACCCTAGAGCGGCTAGAGTAGTGGTAAATTTTCTAAAACCATTACATTGTTTTGTATAATTGTTTGGTAGGTTTAAAGTAATATATTTTAATAAACATATTTATGCTATTAGTTTGGGATGCCACTGTTGGGCAGACATTAGACTATGGCTAAGTAGATAGGTTGGATATGTTTGATACAGCCGCTATGCAGCTGCAATGTCTATAGATATATTTTAAAGTAGGTTTAAAGTAATATATTTTAGTCATCCATTTTTGTTTTAGTAAACCATAGGAGCAGTTTTGAGAGCTTAGGGATGAGGCTCAGGCTAGCCAAGATCCAACACCCCTCCTCCTAATGAGTCATTTCTTTGGGAGCAGAGTGTTGGAGGACGGAGGAAGGGTCGTCTTTTAGGTTCGAGACCACCCAGGATCTCCGTTATGATATGACCGGTGATTGTAGTAGCAGCACCGGGAGATCATCCGTGTCTGGATCAACAGCGGAGGTATGTTAGTTATATTGTTATGTATCATGTCGTTAATTTTCATTGCCAATAAATAATTTTTTTTGTCAAATATTGAATATGTATAGGTAGCTGAGTTGAGAGAGAAAGTGGAAACGATAGAGCAAGAGGCAAATAAGGCAAAGCTGCGTGAGGAACGATATTTGGTCAGTTGGAGACCGAAAAGAAGCATAATGCGGATCTGGGGCTGTCTCAGTTAGCTGAGCATGTCACTTTATCGCAGCAGTTTACTGCTTTTATGTGGCAACTAGGATACATTTTTACTCCTCCCGACCCTCCCCCTAGTTAGACTGTCCATTTCCTGTACTGTAAATTGGTAGTTTGAAATTTGTTGGGTTGTTTTGGTTTGTTATTTTTAATCTTTGGACAGGCTTTATATAAAAAATATACATAAAATACTGATTTTTCATTTATTTTTTTTTAAATTTTAAAAATCGTTGACGGATCAGTGATGAAAGTTGTCGCTAAAAGTGAGTGGGTCCGTCGCTAAAAGGATCTGTCACTATTTCGTCGCTATATTGTCTGTCGCTATTGTCAGTCGCTTATAGTGTCTTTCACTAATCCATCGTTGAATTATGTCGTTGATAGCATCACTCACGACCCTTTGCCCCACTGACTATTAGCAATGGATTAGCGACAAATATAACTATTAGCAACGGATTAGCGACGATATTGTCCGTCGCTGATAGGGCCAAATTTTGTAGTGTATATTAAGATTTTTTTTTTGAACGGCATTTTACACACACACGTTCCCGCGGTATCCGGACATCCGAGGGCAGCACCGACTAATCCGCGGCGACCCGGCCCAGCCCTTTGGACCGGACCCGTCTAGGATCCGACTAAGCCCGGCCTAATGACCGAACCCGCAACCCATAGACTAGTTGCCTGGATACCTGGACCCGTGCCGACCCGAAGGCCGACCTAGAGTCTGGGATGCCATTGAGGGAGCTTTACAGGATTCGAATCATGTACCTAGTGCTTACTCAACATTAGGCCCAGGGCCTTCACCCGCTAGGCTACCACAATGATGAAGGTTCATTTATTCTAATTTGAATATTTGTGGAAGATGATTAAAGCTAATTAATTATGATCAGCCTTTATATTAGAAAAAATTTGATATATTTATAAACCATATATTTGTTAGACTAGTTGGATGGTGAAGATTGATTGTAACATTTTCATGATTTGTATTTAATTGTCTATATATAGAATATCATATAGGTGAGACAACTCTCTCTAAGGAACTCGGCAAAATAGCCCCATAGCTTTGGGAAAACTCTATTTATTCTGGTGTGGATGACAGGCAGGCCTATATTTCTTGGTTAAAAACTTAAAATAGGACTTCTTACAAGCATTGTTTATGTTTACTAATATCTAAAAATAATCAAGTTATTAATGACGGGACGAAACCAAGATATTTGGAGTCATAGATCACGCCTTAAAAAGAAGCCCGATTTATCCTTATTTGTTTTATCATCTAACATTATTATATTATAAATTCCGAAAAAAATATATATATAACGTTCCTGTTTACAGAAATGAAAACACAACAAAACCCACAATAATGAACCACAAAAGCATAATTAAATCTAAGCACATAATGCACAAAATTTGGAAACCAGGTCAAACATTGAAAATTAAAAAAGTCAAAGTCAAACAACTCTACAAAATCAGGAAAACAAATCCGATGATGGTTAAAAAGTTAGATGTCTCTATGTAATCTTTGCTCACTTGGAACAAACACCGGAAGCTGCCCGCCCCGCTGCGATCTACCCTGCTGATAATAACTTGACGTGGTGGTCGTTACAGCGGTGTTGCTGGCGGTCTCCCTCTGACCACCACCACCACCGCTAGGGCCCACAAGGGGCCCACCAAAGAAAATCGATTGACCCGTGTAGGTAAGCTCAGTGCCGGAAGCCTGAGATGACGAACCACCACCACCGCCTACGGTCTTCGCTGTCGCAGCCGACACGAACCGTCCCGCTTTTTGATCCCAATACACCGATGACGATCCGCCACCCTCATTGGCCACCACGTTTCTTCTCGGAACCTGTGGGACCCGGATCGGTGGTGCCGCAGCAGGCACGGGCGGGACCACGGCGGCAGGTGGAGGTGGCACGTGTGGTGGATCATTAGCCCAAGGAGACTGGTTTCCTGAGGACTGATACATGGGATTAAAATGGTCCCTGGCAGGTAGTGGGCTGCTCAAATTACTAACGACACTGTGAGCACAGGTTTCGGTATCGTCCCGGCTGGCTCGACTCGGCGGATACGAACTTTTCGAGTCATGAAACCGGTGGTGCGAACTATTGGGGCTGCTTTTTATGCTCACGTTGCTGCTGGATAAATGGTCGGCATCGTATTGATTGTGTTTAGAGGCTAGCGGACGAAGAACAGAAGAGGAAGCTCGAGCTTTAGCACCGGCTTTCATCGCTTCGGTTGAATCCAGTTTCACGAGCTTCCAAGCACTGATTCGAACCGGTCGTTGAGGTAGTCTTTTACCCTTGTCGAGGACAGCATCCGGATCGACAGTGGACGGAAGCCGCCCAGGCTCTAGATGAGGAATAACTTCATCCTGATTTCGAAACAGAGGGTAGTATTGTAAAATCACAAATTGTTAACATCATACAACCGCTTCAAATTGCGACATAAATAAAATAAGACTTCCGAGTTTATCACCAAAACTTCCTTAAAGTAGAGAACTAAAATGGGGGGTGGGGGGGGTGGGGGGGGGGGGGGGTTGGGGGTTGTACCTGGTGATCCATAAAGATTCTTGGAGGGGTACACCAAGCACCTTTATACTGCAAACCCAAACCAAGGGAACTTCGGCCGCTAATAGCGGTGACGGCAGAGCTCGTGGGGGAAGACTGCAAGCTTTGTTGATCCATCCCGTCCAATGAGGGACCCGGAGGTTCACTTTGGGTCCTCATGGCGACAACGTACTCGTATGTTGTGATACCCTGCATCGAGATATCACAAACGGTGGTTACTTCATGAATACGAGATAATAGGCTTTTTAAGGGCGGACGTTGGAGAAAAACCGAACCTTGCGAATTAGGATTATGTGGAAAAAGAAGAGTTCTCCTAGCGGAATCGTGGCTAGAAAGGAAACAACCGTACATATAGCCTGCAAAAAGAACAATCAGTAGCAAAAAGACATAGGTTGACTCCATGATGTTCCTGTAAGGGTATTTTAGACATTTGACAAGAAATCGAACACGGCCAAAGGGCGTACATAAAAACAAAGAAAAGTGAAGAGTACTCGATGCAAACAAGCAATCTATTCCAAAAAGGACAACCCGGGTGCTTCAAAGTTCCCGGAGGGTATCATAGTTGGTTCCGGGGTGGTATACTTGACCACCTCTCGATCTTGTAACATTTGAAGACATGGATAGAGTCACAAACATTTAAAAATACGGAATGGTTACAAACATGTCGGTATAGCGGTTTAAAGAGAGCAAACATACCACAACGGTTGCAAATGGGGCCCGACTAAATCCATCTCCAAGTCTATCCGCAATCTGGTCTTCCGTAGCCCGTTTCTCAACGAAACATCGAACAAGAACAGCAATACCAACCCCACATTCAAAAGTCAGCTGAAATCAAAACAAAAGCGAACATTTGAATTAGGAACTTCGGTAAGCATTATGCATATGTGAGATACCACTTACAGAGTTTTCACATAAACAATCGTTCTACTATTTGGGACAGTAATCAGGTCTGCGTACATCTCACCCTTCGCGGACCCCACCTCCGAGTGGGATATACTGGGCTTGTTTGGTTTGGTTTAGATACCACTTTAAGATAAAATCAAACCAAACAAACTCAATATATCCCGCCCGAAGGTAGGTGAATGTCAAATCAAAAAGTTACGATCTCAATGTACCGCTTACCCAAACGAGGCCCACCGCCATTAAGCACACAAATGTGAAGTAATTTTTCCTCCCTACACAATTGTTCAACCACTGCACGAAAAATGTAATACAGAAAATTAAAATTACAAATTAAAAATTAGAAATTAGAAAAGCCAACCATGTGAATTTAACGATATGGACGAAGAAATGCAACTAGAACTGAGCGGCGCCGATAATGAATATAAGAGCGTGTAGTGCATGAAAAATTTCAAAGAATACTTCTTAGAAACAAGAACTTGGCACGGATCCAACAAAGGCCGTAAACCCAAAAACGTTGAATGCCGTCAATCTCGAGTCTAGAACTTACCCGACAATGATGATCGAACCCGTCAACACATTTATCGCAACTTCTGCAGTGTTTGCTAAACTTACGCACCTGTAAGAAACCAATAACGAGATTTAGGATAATTCGTTCATTTATATCTGTAAAGGAAAAGTTTGGAATTTGAACGAGTAAAATGCGTTAATCGAAGCTACATGAAAAGGTCAAATGAATAAGACGGGTAGATCGATACCTCTGCATTGCACAATGTGCAGAATAAAGCCTCTTCTTCTCCTCCTAGTTGCATCTCTTCATCATTACGGCAATCTTCTTTGACAATACAGCCACAAACGACCCCCGAAACTTTTGAACAACAACCTGAATTACCATTATCATATATTCCTCCATTTTGAAACCCCGTCTTGCTAGGTTCTCCAACGGAAGACGCGTTTCCTGACATTATAATGGAACTAGTAAGTAGATGTTCAATTATGTTTCAATGACAACCGTTTATCTCCATGGCAACCGTTCTCAATATCTAGTTAGGGGAAAGTTCATCTAAGACCGTAATACTTCTGAGAACCAAAAGTATCATGATATTCATTATGAATATTCATGATATTCATTATGAATATTTGGTTCTCATGGTTCTCAAAATATTTACTGTTCTAAACTATCAACGCTTTGGAATTCAATTAAGAATCTCATTACCAAAATTTGGATTATTTCAAACCACCAATCTGAAATGATATAGTTATATATCTAGTAATTGTTTTGAGTTTTTAAATGTTTAATGTACGGTTTTGATAATTTGATTTCTTCTTACAAACTATATATGTTCACATATTTATGTCAATGAGGATTTTTTGATTAATTTCTAGGAAAGTGAGAACAACCCTCGTAAGCAAAGGTCATCGGACACAAATTATAATCCAAGCTACAATAACCACAGTATTCATCGTTCTATTTTCATGCTTGTTGCTTGTATTACTAGATGAACACAAAAGGTTGCACCTCCACAACAATCTGACAAGCCAATCTCGTGACTTGATAATTAGCTTATAGCACATATGTGTGCATATACACATACACACACATTTATACACATACATATGGTTGGGTTCAGGGGAAAACCATAAAAAAATGGAAAACTAATGAACACCCTAATTAACCATTCATCTATACAGCATGCATATGTGCAAAAAAAGTAATTTGTTCAGTATGCTCATGTGCATACAATGTAGGAACCTGGAAAAAATTTCAATTACTTTTATGCACATGTGCATACCGTACAGATGAATGGTTATTAGGGTGTTTCTCAGTTTTCTATTTTTTGGTGGTTTTCCCTTGAACCTAAGTCAACATACATATGAAGACACACACACACACATATATATACATACATATATATATATATAGGCGAAGGATCGTGTGAGAAGTTGAGTTAACGGTGAGAAGCATGAGAAGTGGATCTGAACCGTTGATCTCTTTTAATCTCAAGCCCTCCCATGAATTGAGGCTTAGAAGGGAATTGATCTGGTGTATCTCGGTGTAACTTATCTCGATGCATCTCATCCTAATGTGCATCCATTTCTCATCCAACGGTCGATAACCACTTCTCACGCTTCTCACCATTAAATCAACTTCTCACCGGAACCCAACCCTATATACATATATATATATATGTATATATATATATATATATTCATGCATACACACACATACATATACACACATAGACAAAGATATATACATGCATATGTATGTGTGTGTATATATATGTCTGTGAATGCAAATGTCAATCAAGAAACAAAGAATAATAAAGTAAACCTAAAACCATTTCATATCCAAACAACTAACAATAGAATTACACAGGAATCCAATCACTAACCAGGAACTTCTGAACCATTATTTGATCTATTTGGTGATGCCCTTACAGGTTCAATAAGAATGCCGGGATCAGCAGGGTCAATAGCCGTGCATCTTACGTAGAGGACAAATACACCGAGAGCCTAAAATATAATAACGCCAAAAACTACTCTTAGCAAAAAACAAAAATCAGTGCATAATGTGTACATAACCGATTATTGGCCAAAAAGAATCATTTACCAAGAAGGAATAAACACCAATGGCCACATGTTCATATATTTCTTTTCCAAGAAAAGGAGAGAAAAACGCATAGAAGGCGACAGCCAATAAGAAGTATACCGTAATAGCCACAACCTGCAAATTTAGGAGGAAACCAAATAAGAAGCCAACCTCAAAAGCAAATATATGACACTCAATCATCACAAAAAGGCGGTAAATCAGTATATCATATATCTAATTTATATGAGAGAGGTTCAAGGGAAAACTATAAAAAAATAGAAAACTGAGGAATAGTAGCCATTGATCTGGACGGTATGCATTTGTGCATACAAGTAAATTAAGTAGTTTTTTGGTTTTTATGCACGTGTGCATTATGCACTAGTGTATATGCACGAGTGCATGTTACAAATTACTTCTATTCACAAGTGCATACCGTCCAGATGAAAGGCTAACAGGGTATTCCTCAATTTTTCGTTTTTTTAGGTTTTCCTCTAATTTATATATACACATGTTTTTTTACAACTACCCAATGATGCAATGATATTAAACAATTTAATTAGTTTATATACTAAAAACTAAAGAGTCAAACACTAAAAAGGTAAGAAAACTCAAATATCGCGTTATAAAACCGCGCATTGGGCCATGGTGTCCCACAGGCTTAACGTGACCGGAGACATGAGCCTTGAGCAGTTGAGCCGGTGAGCCTTTTACAAAAAGAAATAACCTTGAGGGCCAGCTCAACTGGCAGATAAAGGCCAGGCCTTGTGGCTCCTTCTCATAGGTCACCAGATAGAGTCTCCTTAGAACCATTGGGAATTTTCCGACTAATATCTTTTTGGTAAAGTTCCAATCCAAGTTAACGTCTTTGTTTCAATAAGCAATCATTACAAAATATCGATGGCATTGGCTTTGGTCCACAACATTCTCCCATTTTGTTTATTATTGAAGGGTGTATTTAGTTTGACTAATAGTCAAACACTTCAATCTTCTCGAATCCTTTGAGTTTGACACTATATGCCAATGATTCTAGTTCTAGGCACCATGCTTATACAACCATCCAACGACAAACCCATGATTTTCAAAGTGCGCATCAAAATCATTAATGAACGGTTTTCTCTTCAATCTTGGTGTGATTTCACAAATTATTTAACGATTCAGACACAATTTCATATGCTTATAAATACTTCCATTTCAGCATAAAAAGTAAAACAAACAACCCCACGAGAAATGTTACAATGCAGTCTCATCGGACACCAGTTTCGACACTATTATTAGCTCAAAATCATGGATGTGCTCAATTTTCGAATAGTGGAACTGAAAAAATTAAAAACCTACATTACAAAGAACCCTAGAATTACAAAGTGATCAACCTCAAAATCATTCTAATTTGCATTTTGTAAATAAGAACCCAACAAAGGAAATAGCAAATGAAACACAGCATTCTTCCCATCACCACCATTTTCTTCGCTAATATCAAACTAGAATGGTTTTCTTGAATTTGTGCCAAGATTTTGGATTTTCAGAAACAAGTACATTAATTCAAAATGATAAAACTACGAATTACAAATTAATATGTAATTCAAACAACATGATAACAACACACACAAACACAAACACAGAACTAAATCAGAGTAGCAAATTGAGAGAAAAATTTGTACCTGAAAAGTATGAGCAGGAAGCTCCCATCCATGGCGTCTAGCCATGATCAAAAAGTAAAGTCAAAAACCAAACCTCCAGAATCAAAGAGCATACAAAGTCAAATTAACCATAAAAACTCCAAATTTAAGAAACCCCCACAAAAAAATTAACAAACAGAAACCACTTGACTCTGTTCTTCAGTCCTTGACTCTCTCTCAATGAAGAACATATGACTCAAGAAGACGATATTTGATCTTGACCCAGATGTTAAACCCGCAAAATAACCCGACCCGAATGCTTGATTTCTCAAATTCTAGGGTTTCTATGCAGGAATTGATTAATCGATCAATGAGACGTGGAAGAAAGGGAGGAAATTTTGTGGGTTTTGGTCTGCTAAAACCATAAATTACAATCTAAAGGCCAAAAAAAAATTGGGGGTTTATCTGTGAACTCTGTGTGTGCGTAAAAAGTGGTACAATTTCTTAGGCCTGCAGCACAAAATTTCAAGGGTCAAAGTTTACACACAGTTAGAGGACTTGCCGGCTGCAGTCTCAATTACGTATAAATTAAATAAAAATAGATCAAAAATAATTACTATTATATTTTTCTATTTTTTATTATTATTGGATGGATTATTTCTATTCATTTTTTAAAAATTATTAACAATAATTAAGTTGATGATACTTTTAATCAATTCATTTCGTATTTTGTTATTGATGTTTCATGTTTGATTAAATTAAAACTAAAATTAAAATAATATAATTTATATGGATAATTATATTATTGATATATTGTTTTGATTAAGTATCTAATTGTAAAGAAATGAAAATAATTGTTATAATTTTGTCATCATAAGCAGGGACGGACCTAGAATTTTTTTATACGGTGGCACCATATAATACAGACAAAAAATAATTACAAAAATTACGGTTTTTATCGACGTGTCTTCATCTTTTTACCGACGTTTAATATTGTCCGATGCGTTTTTAGCCTAATTCCATAATTTCGAGGGATTTTTAAAGTTGTTTGCTTGATTTTAATGTATTTTTAAGCTTTTTTTATCGATTTCAAGGGATTTTTCCGGGTTTTTTGGTTGATTTCGATAGTTTCTTTTGGTTTTTTGGTTGATTATGAGGTATTGTTACACTTTCTTGAAGTTTCCAAAATAATACGGTAGCAGCTTTCAAAACGATACGGTTGCACCCTGTGGCAGACATAGTTTTCGTCGAAGAAGTAATACGATGGCACGTGCCACCGTATTTAATAAACTAAATCCGTCCCTGATCATAAGGATGTCTTTGACGTAAGTTTGATAATTGATTATTATAGCTTTAATGTAATAATTGAAATTGGATAACTAATTATGTATAAACATGGATTGTGATGAAATTCTATATTTATCTCAATAATCAATTTTCTTACTGCAATTTGTAATTAACTCATCAAAATTTCCATGATTCATTTTCAAACACTCAAATTAATGAACTATTTTTTTTATTTTCAAGATTTAAAGTTTAAATCTTCTAATTCTAAGCTTCCATTATTATCTACATAAAATAAAGTAGAGTAAACTATAAATTTGGTCCCTGTGATTAATTCAAAATAATATTTTTCTTTCTTATAGTTTTGAAATTATGAAATAACCATCTTGTTTTGCAAAAACGTTCAAATTTGATCCCTCTCATTAACGACATTAAAAAATTCAGTTAAATAAGAAGCATTTTTGTTTTTTTATCGATTTTTTCGTCTTTTACCAAATCAAAAATCACAGGAACTAAAATAATAAAATAGACTTTGATTGGGTAAAAGACAAAAAAAGAAACAGATAAAGATAAAGATAAAGATGAAAATTCCATTCATTTAACAAAATTTTTAATAGTTGTTAGAGGGAGGATCAAATTCAAACGTTTTTTTTAACTACAATAGTCGTATTGTAATTTTAAAACTGGAGGGATGAAATTGTTATTTTTGACATACCATAGGGATCAAATTTTTCGTTTACTCAATAAAGTATTTTTGTGATTTTATATAGAGTAGATATCAATCTTATTTTATTCATCCAAGATAATTGTTATTACTTTGATATTAAATATATATATATATATATATAATAATAATAATTAAACATCAAATAAAATACTTTAGAGTTGTTGGATTGTATAGCTTTAATTATTAAATGTGCAAGTGCTTAATTATTTAATATGTTGTGTGGTTACATTAATTATATCAAATAAATAAAAAATTAATGTCAATTGTATATAATAAAAGAAATCCAACAAATTTCTACGTAATATCCTTAATTAGCAACTAGTCGTTAGCTTTTTTAAATTATATTTATATTTTCTATTTTAAATAACTCATCATTTTAAAAATAATACCTGAGGCTAACGGGTGAATGAATTTTCGATTACTTATTTGAACAAAAAGTTGATTACTAACGATCTTAACCGGTTCGACATAGAACCCGTCTCAAAAGAAATCAATGTAAGAGGGATTTTTGACTCACTTAACGGTTGATGCTAACGTCGACCGAAAACCCAGGATCGAACCCAGGACTTGTCTTGTATTTAAATAAAGTTATTTCACCGTTTACCAACTGAGCTTTCAATTATTTACCTCGATAAAAAAATGTGAAAACAAGTCATTTTCAATATATTTAAACAAAATATCCAATATATAATTTAAATATTTTCAACCACTAAGAATTCATATCATTGAGAAGACATTAATGTATGAATAGGTAATTTATGCTTTCATTTCACCTAATAATTGATATAAACAATTAAGTAAATATGTGTTAAAATGTATATGTAAAATTTTGAATATTCAAAATACATGATATTGTTTATGCAATTCATTAGCAGGAAAAAGATATGTAATAATAAGTTTTATATATATAAGAACATTTTTATCAGTTTATTATAACTTATTTTTATAAAATTCAAACGTATTAATAAGTTGCATATATGTAATAATAAACTGTAAATGTTGTATAATATAATAAAAATATTGTATTAATATACCCCCATGTAAAATTCACACTCATTCTGCTCCACTCACACCCGAAAGAAAACTAACTCATCTCTCAGACTAGATCCGGTCGTAGAGACTGATTGATCGGTCACCAACCTTCAAGACCAAGAATTTAAAGAAAGATCTATGCTTAGGCTTTCTCTCTGCCTCTCAAGGGAACTCAGAGTTGGGGTGGGAACCCAATCGATGTGTCACAAGAAGGCAGTCTCCAGCGGGAGCTGGGCGCCGGGGCCCTAGCTGCTCTAGCGATTGGCACATATGGGAGTGGTTACCCGGTAAATGAAACGTGAAAATATAGGACATGTAATTTTTATGTAGTCAATTTGAATCACTTCTTGATGAGTATTTCATATGCATCCAAAATAAAATAAAATGCATTTATAGTACATAAAAAATCTTAACTTCTACACAATATATAGACTTGGGATTTGGTAAAAACTTCTTTTTGTATGAATCGTAAGTTCCACCTCATTAATACCTTTCGATGAATAGTGCATCTTGATCCGACGGACTCGATGGATGGGGTGGCATTTTCGTAATTAAGATAAACTTTTGATGGGCATTATAGTAGTCGGGCAAGGAGCTTAACATAACACATGTACCCTCCATCTGAAACCGTAACATACCTGAAAATGACCATGTTAACACAAGTTACCATGCAAATACTCAACCTTAATATACATTAACACACCATAACAACTATGAACATTCATAAATATATGTTAGCATACCACACAATGTATATTAACATTATAACCTTAACACATCTTAACTTGCAATATTAAAACACTGTAACTCATGGTAATTAAGAAACATTAACGATGAAAATCTTAACACATAGTAACACAACTCACTATGTGTTAAGGTGTATTAAGGTGGTTCCTACAGTTTTGATGGATTTTGAAGTTCCTACTATACGTGTATATACATATGCACACATCGACACGCACATGCACACACACACACATATATATATATATATATATATATATATATATATATATATATATATATATATATATGTGTGTGTGTGTGTGTGTGTGTGTGCGTGTGTGCACGTGTATGTGTGCGCACACAAACATCAATACCGTTTTTGAAAGGACCTCATAGTCAATTTATTAGTCAAGCATGACCATTTTATTCCATGTTTATATTTCTTTTTCAATTGCTTTAAAAATAAACATTCTTGAATGTCATTTATTTGTAAGATACTATGTTACATAATCCAATATAAAACTAATGCGCTCCTTTTACCCATAAAAATCACCTAAGGAAATTTTTGTCGGTGATAACAAACTGATCATCCACAAAATACCCATGGTTCCCGTAGAATCTGATGTTTTTCAAGAAAATAAATGAATCAAGGCCCTGAGTAACGGATTACAGGACCCCAGACAGGAAAAAGGGGAAGATCTCCACTCGACTAAGTTTTTCCGACTCCTCTTACATCTATAAATCACCCATCTAAAAGAGTTTTCAACAATAAAGTCAAACAGATCACTAATTCTAGGTGTTGACCTATCAAAAATAGATTTGTTGCGAAAACACCATACGGAGAAACAAGTGATCATGAGAATGGCTTCGACGCCCATTAGAATTGCCTTTGGGACACGGGAAGAATCGATACCATCCAAAGCTGATCCCGTATAATTGAAAGAAGATTATGGAAAATTCCACCATCTTTGCATCTTATCCCATATCGCTATCACCTTAGTGCATCTGAAGAAAATATGTTGGACCGTCTCAATCTCGCATCTGCAAAAAGGGCAAAGAACGTTGTCGAGATCCACTCCCAGCAACTCCAATCTATCTTTGGTAGGGATACGGTTGAGATGCATTCTCCAGAAGAATATATTGATCTTTGTTGTAACATTGTTGTTCCAACGAGTTTTATACGATTCGATTCCGAGCTTAATTTTTTTGATTTCTGCTCTCAAGGACCGGACTGAACCGAAACATGCACGTGTGAAAATGCAGTGTTTTTTACGTTATATATATATATATATATATATATATATATATATATGTATGTATATGTATATGCGTGTGTGTGAAAATTTGAGGAACACTTTAATAACCATTCATTTGTACGGTATGCATATATGCATACAAGTAATTTGTCTGCTATGCACGTGTACATGACATTTACACGTGCATAGAAAGCAGGAAACATCTTCAATTACATGTACATATTGTACCATACAGATGAATAGTTATTAAGGTATTCCTCAATTTTTCATTTTTTTGGAGTTTCCCCCTGAATATATATATATATATATATATATATATATATAGAGAGAGAGAGAGAGAGAAGGAGAGAGAGGGAGGAAGGTTCATTTGTCAACCATAAAATTTTTGTTAACTTTGTGAACCTAAACCAACCAATAGAATTGCATCTTGATGTGTTGTTTTGATTCTATGTGTAATTAATGACAAATGGTAGAAAGGGAAATCATAATTTATACAATATTTAATCTATTTATGTGGGAGTTACAAAAAATAAAATTCCACGATTTTAGCTAATTGTTTGATTTCAAAAAAATTTCCATAATCGATTTCATGCTAAAATCATATGAACATCACAAGAATTCAAGTAGCTAGTGGTTTCAATTCAAATCTTTGTCCATATTCATCTTAATTCCCAAATCGTATCAACGTCACAACAAATGAACGCAATAACGTCCACCGACATTATGTATTTCGGGCTCCTTAAGGACGTCGATAGAAGTGAGTTTGTTGAAAATGTATCATCTATGGAAACAACAACACTGAGTGAAACCAATGGAAATCTACTTAATAGGAATGAGCACCAAAACGAAAGCAACGGTAATTGCAATGTGGATATAGTCGAATCGAATAACAAATTTTGTGTTGGTAAGTTTTTTTGAATGATTTCGAGTTGTTTTGATTATTTAGTTTTATGATGTTTTCATTCCCAACTATTAATGAACATATGAGAACAAATAATTAAGCATCCTGTTAGTTTCGTGTCTACATCGTTGATCACAGAGGTTCATATGTAAATATATTTTTTCATTTTATGGAGCAGTTAGGTGTGTGTAGTGTTCATCCATATGTTCATTCACATATGGGAAACAACTGTGCACATATTGAACATTTGTGAACACATGCGTATGAACACATGTGTTGCACGTAACTGGTGTGAATTATACATAATTTTAAAAAGTTGGTTTTGGACTGTCAAATGTGTATGAACACATGTGTTGCACGTAACTCATGTTTTATGTTCTAGTTGAACATATCATTAAGGTAATTTTCTTACGTGTTCATATCATAAGTGCATGCAATTATGAATAATGTGTGGACATACTGTTGATTTTATAACATCATCTTCATATGAGATAGATCAAGAATGCACATACTGTTCATTTTAAAACGTCATGTTCAAATGGCATAGAACAAAGAACAAAACTCATTAATCGATGTAGAATCGGGGGTTACGATTCTTTTGGGAGAAACATTAATTGTGAGAGAATAAAGACATAATATTTCATTGATATTTTGTCGCAAAATACCCTTTCACTATGGTTCATTCCCCATTTTTTTATCAATTGTGCATTTAATAAGGCTTTTAAAAAAAATCAATCTCAACCGTTGATTTTCAAGATCAAGTGCTTGGATTGGTTCATAAAGTTAACACAAAAAATGTGGTTAACAAATGAACCAGACCCTATATATATATATATACGAGCAGGTTTAAACGAGAAAGTAAATATTTTGTGAGAAGACGAGAAGTGTGATATCATATATGATACACAAGCTTAATCATATATGATTAAACATATGTTATATTGGTAATACATAGACATTTAATCTTATATGAATTAACACACCTACAAGCCGTGTAATCATATATAATATCACACTTCTTGCCTTCTTGCAAAATGTTTAACTTCTCGCATGATCATTCCTCTATGTATATTATATATATATATATATATATATATATATATATATATATATATATATATAGGGCGCTATTCAAGGGAGATCCTGATTATTTGTGATAACCGTGAGATCCAATATGAGCCACATATTAGATGATAAATTAGGAAATTATTAAGTTTGGTAATTTTGACTGAAATTTAATTAAAAGGGCATTTTAGGTATTTGAAAAAAAAATCTCTCTCCTCTCACCTCTTTCCAGCCTCCATCAGTCGACTTCCGATGAACTTTATTCCGACGAATACCCAAAATACATTGTGTTACACTGTGATTACCAATGTGATGCACTCAAACTATATTGTGTTACCCTGTGATTAACATTGTGTTACACTGTGATTACTATTGTGATGCACTCAAAGAACATTGTGTTACATTGTGATTAATATCGTGTTGCACTATAATTACTATTGTGATGCACTCAAAAAACATTGTGTTATATTGTGATTAACATTATATTACACTGTAATTAACATTGTGTTACACTGTGATTAACATACAAATGTGATACTCATTATGATACGACGGTAATACCAAATGTGGTACTACTATGATACCAACTGTGTTACATTGTGATTACCATACAAAATCCTCTATTTCTTCATAGTAAATTAGGGTAATTGAAATTAGAATAGGTAAGCGTGTGATTGGAATTTGGAATGTGTCAAATAAGGAATTGATTTTTTTTATAAAAAGAAAATTCAAATTATCAATTTACCAAATTATCCTTTTACTTTATTTTAAAAACAAAGTTAATTATATTAAATGAGTGGCTCACGTTGGATATCATCGTTACAACAAACAATCTAGATCTCATTTGATTAGGCACATATATATATATATATATATATATATATAGAGAGAGAGAGAGAGAGAGAGAGAGGGAGAGGGGTCAGGTTCAGGGGAAACCCTCAAAAAAACGAAAAACTGAGGAACACCTTAATAGTCCTTCATCTGGACGGTATGCACTTGTGCATACAAGTAATTTGTAACATGCATTTGTGCATATGCATAAATGCATAATGCACTTGTGCATAAAAAGCAAAAAACAACATAATTTATCTGTATGCACAAGTGCATACCGTCCAGATAAAGGGTTACTAGAGTGTTCTTCAGTTTTCCGTTTTTTTTTAGGTTTTCCTTTGAACCACCGTATATATATATATATATATATATATATATATATATATATATATATATATATATATATGTTGTTTCAATTGGAAACCATATTAGATTGGAAACTTTGGAAACCGTCAATTTCATTGGTTAAATTAATGAAATTGGTTCTTAAAGTTGTTTAATATGATTAAGTTGTTTCATATAATTCTTTTGTTAATGAAATTGTTTCATATATTTGTGTTTTTTATGTAGTTTCATCTATTTTTCTCATTCTGATGAAATTGTTTAATGTATTTTTGCAGTCTGATGAAACTTTTTCATTTTTACATAAAAAACACAAATATATGCAACGATTTCATCAATAAAAGAATTATATGAAACAATTTCATCAAATTAAACAATTTCATGAAACAATTTCATTAACTTAACCAATGAAATTGAGGGTTTCCACGGTTTTCAAAATTAGAGTGGTTTCCATTTGATCGCTCTCATATATATATATATATATATATATATTTTTTTTTTTGCTTAGGCTTTGGTGAGCTGCCCCTATACCTGCCATGAAAAATAATGGTTGATTCCCATGTAATGTTTTATTACACCAAGAACTTTGGATTCTTTTGTCCCAAGAGTGAGTGTTGTCTTTTAGCTTATTTAAATAAAAAGAATGCATTGATAATTTCATTTTCAATAAATGATAGATAAACTATGGAACTTATTTTTTGTATTTGGTTGACCGTAAAGGTTATGTACACATTAAAAATAACTAGAAGTGTACTCGTGTAATGCAGATAAATACATCACGATTTTAATATTTCATTTTATTTTTTGTTTTTTGTCGATTTACATTACGATTTAGGATGGTTGTGAAAAGAGTGATAATGATTTTTTTATATAAATTTGTTTAATTTAGACTTAATAATATAATGTAATTTATTTTGGTTTAATAATATAATTTTTTTATAAAATATTCTGTAAGATTTTTTAATTATATTTTATATTTTTTATATCTAAAATATGCTGAAAGTTATTTTAGGGGAGTTAAAGTGGGAAATGATTTTAGGGGAGTTAAAATGGTTAGAGATAATGATTGAAAATTAATAAATAACATTAAATGTAGTACATACAACTTTTATAACTGTTTTTTAAGTAATTAACATTAAATATCGGTACAGTAAGTTTTAAGACTTGTTTTTAAGAGTTTTTTATGTCATATTTATAATATAGTATAGATTATATTTTAGCAAAAAGTTTGACAAAAAAATACAATGTTGTAATGTAAAAGCCTTACGTTTGGTTGCTAGTGTGGAGCAATTTTTTCCTATTTTTTATAGTTGTTCTCGTTCTATTGTTTGGTAACTATCCAAATGGTATCAAAATTTCGCATGACATAATCAATTTTAGGATATTTTTTATGTCAAAGTTTCATATCTGATGCCCCTTTAATTGGACTAGAGTCTCCTCATGTCAGTCGCTGGACCGAGAAGTCATAGTCATCCATGTCATTATAAGCAGTGAGTATCCAAGGCATTATCATCGACATTAGTATCATTAAGTATCTCAGTTTCAAATGTTTTTAGTGTAATCATCTATAAGTGTGGTCGATGATTGATTAGATGGAATGTTTCAGTTTTAGTAATCCGATCATCAGTTGAATTGATGATATGTCAGTTAAAGGGCTTTGGGGTCGATGTTGGTGGTCATGAAACATACACGTAATGTTGGTATTTCTTTGTGATACCAAACATACTATATCCACTCCACATGGAAAAAAAATATGTTGTTGGGTTGATCGTAACATATCTGTTGCAACTGTAATCTTATGTCCTTTATAAAAGAATTAAAATTAAATCAGTCTATATACTATAACGTTATTGATGTAAACACTGTATAAAAGAAGTTGTTTATTGATACATTTAAGAAGGGAGTACATGCACATTGATACCCTTTAAATAGTGAAAGTGATGCTCCTAAAAATCAAATAAATATAAAAATTGTTGCATCTTGAAACTACACAAAATGTTATACCTACTAAAACCCTACTTTGAAAAGGAGAAATCCTGATGCAGATTTTTGTGATGATCCCTCGCATGATATGAACTTTCTGTATCTGAGAGTTCGGTCTCCGAAGGAAAAGCTCTTGGAGATGATGGAATGTCAATTTCGCTCTCCGCTGCAGATGATCGGTGTTTGTTGTTATGGAGGAGATGAACCGGTGACGAACCACGACTTGGCGTATTTTCCACGCTCATTATGCCAGAATTTGAAATATCTGGCCCTCCTTTGCCATCACCAAGTTCTCGCAACCTCCTCCTTTCCTTGGCAGCCTTTTGCCATTTCTTTAGAGCTTTGGAGGTTTGATCTTCGAATATCGACTTTTTCATGTGAGATCCCATCTTCAAATTTCAAATAAATGGTTTGAACATCAATTAATCAGATAAATAATTTTATTTATCAAATATCTGAAATATCGTGTTTAATTAGGGTTTGTTTTGATTTGATCAGATGGTACTTACTTGTGTAACCAAAGCATAAAGAGGGAAAGTGATGTAGCTACACATGACATGGAGAAGCACCCCCAGTCCAACTCTAATACCAATTGCCAATATGCTCTCATGGTAACATGACTTCATGCCAAATTCATACTGCAAAATACCCAAACATATTTTCTCTTAAAATCAACATATTTGTTTCAATTTAAAAAAGATTACCACTTGTACAATTCACACGAGTAGATGGATTGAATGAGTTACGAGGTAAACGACACGTTAAACCATAACTCAAACATCATGTTACATGAACTACATACTTACCACAGTCCACAAGAAAAACGCCATTTGAAATGCATTCTGCAAATGAGCAAAAATAAAATAAACGTAAAGATATAAGTATCAAGTTGGATTTTAGATAGTCTTGTTGGATGAACGTACAAACTAAAAACTTCTATTAAATTACCTCATAATTTGCTTCAAAATATAAATCGTCTTATTAGCCGTTTTATATGACATACTTTTTTGAAAAATGTAATAAGAAGGCGAGACCATATAAGTATCGAGTATGTCCGAATTTGTGTAGTAAAGGTTTAGTATTGATAATTTTGAAATATCCACTCGTGAAAAATAAAACTCTTAGTTTTTTTTTTTTTGAGAAATGTAATTCTATAAATTATATATTTATATAGTAAAAAAACAAACAATTATTGTTATAATTTTAAATTATAAACTTTACTTACTTGAAACAAAGTAAAATGGATTAAGAATAGGACCAATTGGGGGCTATTGAACCAGAAGAACTTGTTGCTTGGTTCTACAACTGGGGCTCCCCTTACAATTGTTGCCTTATCTTGAATTTGTTGAGCCATTTCCATGATCACTAGCTCAAGTTTTGTACCCACTAATAAAAGAATCTACAAAACACCAACAAATTATGATTATAGAATCATGAATAACTATAATTATTTATTATTTTGTTTTAATAAAAAAATGTATGGTTAAAGTTAAATAAAGTTTAAAATTAAAGAAAAACATGGGTATACCAGTAGTGGGACGAATGAGAGATAAGTAAGTGCATGCCATTCTGCATCATTGTAAAAAACAGTGTTATCAACAATTTTGTTATGAATTGTAATGGTTTTATAAACCATGTGCATGATATATATACACATGCATGTATATATACATATATGTATATAAACGGCAGGTTCAAACGAGAAGGTAAGTATTTTGCGAGAAAGCGAGAAGTGTGATATCATGTATGATACACTAGCTTAATAATATATGATTAAACACATGTTACATTGACAATACATAGACGTTTAATCATATATGATTAAACACACCAACAGGTCATGTAATCATATATGATATCATACTTCTCGCCTTCTCGCAAAATGTTTAACATCTTGCATGATTCTTCCCCATGTATATAAATACTTATATACATAACATCCATTAGTATGCATGCATGAATAAGCAATTCACTAACAAGTTTTGTTGAATAAACACTTACATTGCAATTCATTGACAAGTTTTGTCGAATAAACACTCAAAATACAATTACAAGTTTTGTCGAATAAACACTCAAATTGCATGTTCTAAGTTACATTTGATATAATAATCTAGTTGAATATTGACCAAATTTTATTTATATGTTGCAAATTAAATAGTTCATAATTTGCATGTCATGTGTATATGCACACACACACACACACACAGAGAGAGAGAATTAACTGTGAACATTGAGAAGTAGAAAGATGATCGAGAACATCCAAAGCGGGATACTGTATAAGAGGATCAAGCATAAGAATCAATATATATAAAAGTTGATGTTTTAAATGAACAAATCACACGAACTTGAATCTATATATATTTCTAAGGTTAATAACTTTTGGTGTAATAAGTTTTTACAAGTCAAATGTCTTTATAAAAACAACCGCTCTACTATTTAAGGTAGATGATATGTATAAGTACATCCCATGAGACTGACCTCTAATTAAGTAAGATATATATTAAACTCTTTTGATTTGTATTTTTTTTAACGACAAATAAAAGTGTTAGAAAAGGAGAGGGGAGCGAGTGACCTTATACCCAAGACTGCCTTGAAGTCATCTTCCATTGATCTCTTAATGTACTTATGGAAATCAAATTTGGTATTTGGAGCAAAATGTGCCTACGTTAAAAAGAACATAACAAAAAAACAGGTTAAAATGGATTATGGGTCAATCAATCGTTGTTTCGTGTAAAACTTATTCAAATAAAGATATTATGTTCGTTTCAGTCCCAGTTTCTAATGAATTTGAAAAACCAATTAAATAATGGTATTTTGCTTACATTTATGAATCCATTACGAATAGTCAAATAGTCAACTTTTGATATTGACCCGAAGAATTGTCTGAAAAATGCCACCTGTTTTGACATTAAATCTAAGTAAAGTTCAATAATATTCATAAATAGAAAGGAAATGTACAATTCAATAACGATTCTTAGTATAACTTGTTAATTTAACTATTTAATCTCCTTAATAAACTTAAAAACACTATGTTTTGGAAAACTCATTGTATAGTTATTTATTTTTCATTACTGAGTCTACAAAATTCTTTCGTTTTATCATGATTGAAAAAAATTCAAGTATTTTAATTGATAATCAAACAAATTTCTTAAAATATGATCAAATCGAATGTTGCAACAAATTTATGTACACATTCAGTATATATCCCGTTCAGAACCAAAATGGACAAACCCTTGGTAAGGACGTAAGGTACAACTTTGAATGCATGATATATAAAAGTCATTATGATTTTTAAAAATTGTGTTAATATATGCACATCTACTTATATTAAAATCAGGTTCAATCATGCATTGAAAATGTAAAAAATAAGTCTTCATGTTGATATATGTGAGGAGAAAGTTAGCAAGTAGGTATACATTTAGCCTACCTTTTTTTCAGAAACAAAAAGAAATTTACACTTACCACCCATCTAATTCCGGGTTTTGTAGAAAGTCCAGTGTGACGCCTTACGAAGGAGGTTTGATGAGCAAACCGAAATCTTGCGGGATCTAAATGCAAACAAATTAAAATACAAATAAGGCTCCATTTAACTTGGGTCCAACAATGGGTCGACCCGATAATATGATGCTTCTCATTTGGTACCGTACAATCATTCAATGCACCAATGTTTTTGGATTTCTTTTCAAGAAAATATATTTTGAAAAAAATAAAAGAAAAGAGTTTACCATTTGTGAACTCGTATTCCAAAGATTTTGTTTCTGCTTCCCAAGCTTTCCATTTTTTCATCTGTGTCAAACCCATCCAAAATTATTATATAGTAATCTAAATTTCTTATAATTAATTTCGACAAAATGTTTATAAGTCATTTGTTAAAAATGTTTTATAAATACAATTATCTATAAAGAGATGAGTTTATAAGTCATTTGTTAAAAGTGTCTTTTAAAATAGCTAAAACGACATTTCATTTTAAAAACTTCCTAAAACACCAAAAAACATCATATAATACTACTATAACACTTTTAGATAGAATACTTAATAGTTTAGTATTATAAGCTTAAAATCTATAAAATATTTTATCAAGATGTTTAGACATTTTAGGTGTACTATAAACCCAATTTTGTTACAGTAATACATACAGATGTCAAGAGAAGGAAAAAAAAAAAAATATATATATATATATATATATATATATATATATATATATATAAGAGAGAGAGAATGGAGTTTACTTTGGCAAGGCCGAGAGCGATGATGATGACACTATAAAGTATATGGAAGACGGCAAGAATAAATATGAATATATGAAGCTGATGAACTGCCGAATACGATATCATTGGTACCATTCCCTGCATTCACAATAATAATAATAATTAATTATTTATTTCACAAATTTCATTTTATTATTAATTAATTCATTTTTCTATACTTCCTAAAAATAAAAAATAAAAAACCGATTGAATTTCCATACCTTTTTACAAGAAGCACCATCCTCTTTGGCTGCTGCTAAAACGCGCCGGAAAATCACGTCTTCAGCTAAATAAAGTAATTTCCGGCGATGTTCATCGTCGTCCCCGCCGCCACCACCGCCTTTGCCGCCATCTTTCTCTTTACCGTCGTCATCGTAATGTTCGGCTTTGCATGGAAGCATTTTGTATCCGATATTTTCGGGAACACATATCTTTGCAACATACTTTGTACCCACCGTTAATAGCAATGATAGAAACCCTAACAGCATCAACTCTGGAAATATCCACATCAAAATCACAACCATTTTTTGATTAAATAAAACACTTTTTAAAAATTAAATGTTCCATAAATAAACTGAGTCGTATCAGGTTGTCCAACTTTATGCTATTAAGGATAAAACTTAATTATTAGGTATTTTAACTTTTTAAAAAGAATATCCTAGATTATGCTCAGACTAATCTTGATCGATAAACTGCGATGGTCGTAAGTCATCAAGTCCTGATAAACTCAGTGGTCATAATTTTGTTGTGGACGTCTGAAATCGAACAGAAACATATGAGATATTCTACCACATCCTCATGAACCTCAAGCACTATGCCACAACCCTTTATGGTTTAGGTATTTTAACTTCGTATAAGATGCGTAGTTGTTAGTATTATAAATTTAAAAAAATCTTATTAAAAATTATATTAGAACAGTTAAACGATCCTAAAAAACCCCAAAAAACCGTAATTATAACTTATATTAGCAAGAGGGTTAGTTTAATAACAAAGCTAAATATCGTAAGAAGATTAAATAAAGGTTCGTATGTGAATGAATATATGAACCGATGTTACAATTATTCATATGGATTCATACATGCATATCTTCGATTGAATTTTTCAATGATTGATTCTTAATTTTATCATGATATTTAGCATTTTTATTTAAATATTAAATGATTATTTTAATTATATTCCAATATCATATAATATGACCACATTCTATAATTATAAATAAAAAAAAAAAAGTACACCATTTGAGCGGCGAACACAATCTATGAAAATTTATTAACATTTTGATATTTATTATCGATCTCAATCAAATAATATAAAAACCTTATGAACTAAAAGTCGACTTTACGATGATGGATAACAAATAGTTTTAAATAAAAACTTATATGATATTTTTTTGATAAAATATTTTAAAACAACAGGTTGTAATAATTTTATCAAGTATTTATTTATTTATTTACTTTATTTTATGATTAATATTACCTGCTTTTATTTTCTCCAAGGCTTCTAGCAATGCTTTCTTCTGCTTTTTCTGGAACCACTGCATGAATTCACAATCAAACCATATATATTACGTATTCGTATTTTCATATATTAATGTTTTTCTTAACATATATATGTAATGATTACTCCTGAAAAAAGTCATCGAATAGAGAATAAATGTTCTAAAATATAGTCGAAGAATAGGTCCAATTTTAGCTGATATGAGACTCCAATGTTAATATATACGCCCCTCTATCAAATATGGCCCGATACTGGCGTAGTGCTGTATAGATTGCCCCATAGTGTCAATTATTCTTTACAATGGTAGCCATTCACTCGGTTACGTAGATACGTGGAATCCATTATAGATTATTCTTCAATAGAGTCATAGACGAAGAATCTTTTTTTTGATGACATGTTCAAATGAGAATCCTAAATATTTTTTAGAATTGAGGAACCATCAACTTCATGCATTATTCATAATGAATACCTTGAATAGACAAAAATATTATTCATTATGAATATTTATCACAATAGTTATCATGAATATAGTAAATGGAATAAGTGGGTTTCTAGTTCTCAAACGTTTCATCTGAATCAGACTCAAAAGATATGTTTCAACATATATTGAAGAAAATAGGTCCAAAAGTCTTATGTAAGACTCTAATAAGTTCAAAACGAAACTACAGAAACCCTACCTTGCCAATTGAATGAATCCCATGTTCAATGATGACGGAGATGATAACGAAGACCGCACACACCAATGCAACGGCCCACGTTGGTGTTTGCTCCAATGACCTTTCCGACGACGACCCTCCCGCCATTTAATTCCGACCAGAAGCAAATATTCTCCGGCAACCACCACACAAACGGCCGGCAAGAGTTCTTTGGTTTTTCCAGCTTCCAAGAATGAGCATGAAGTATACAAAGAGTTGGTGTAGGGACAAATATATTGGAGAGAAAAGCAAAGTAGAGATAATAAAGAATGAGTTACAAAGCGTGTTAATGAATTGATATGGTATTAACTAGTATTTTTGACATGGTCAAAATTGTCATTTTACTCCAATATATGTTGGGAATATATATTATATTAATTTGATTCATATTATCTTATCAAATATGCAAAAACTTCTTTCCTAACTTGAGAAAATCGTTTCATTTTGTTTTGGATGTAGATATTGTGTTGTTTAGGTAGAGATATACAAAATGTTCGTTATCCAAATTAATCTGATCTGAACCCGACCTTAGAACATGGGTCTCGTCTGATCCTTGGGGCTTACAATAGTCACTTTTTCTGAGCCATAACCGGTCCAGTCAAAACCTGATTAGCTAGTTCAGTCAAGGACCAAATCGGGTCCCATCAACACCCCTTATGACGGATATTTGTTTAAAGTTTTGGACGACTGGATTGCTTCTAAAAAGCAACAAACACCAACATTTTTCATCTAAAAATGGAATTGTGTCGTCTAGTAAGAAGTCGGGATCGTTCTTATTAGGGACCGTTTACCAAACGCTTACCCGAATAAGCGCTTACCAATAAAATTTAACACTATCACTTACTTAGCGGGTAAGATTTTAGCCCACCAAAACGGTATCGTATGCAACAATTTTTCTTCCTGATAAGCGTTTACCGGTAAATTTTAACACTATCACTTAATTGTCGGGTAAGATTTTAGTCCACCAAAACAGTATCGTATACAACAATTTTCCCAGTAAGCGCTAACTATGGTAAAAGTCTTCGCCATCACTTACCAAAATAAGAATCTTGGTCATTGTCATCTTCATCCATAAGGTAATATGACTTGATAAGTGCTTACCTAGGTAAGCGTTTGATAAACAGCCTCTTAGATTGACATGGATTTTTGGGTTAAGTGGACGGGTTCATGTGAACCGAATTAACCAAATATTGGTTTTTGTGCATCTTTTCTTAGAGATAACTTAGAAATTGTAAATTAATCTCATGTTTTAAGTCAATAAATTATGGATGTTTATTTAAACCTACTTTATAATTGGTCCATTCTGATGTCATCTGTTTTGAGCTATTCTCTGTAACGATTGTGTAAAACCAATATCTTTAACATCGTTGGAATTGAATATATAATTTTATTTATTATAAAATAATATTAATTTTTTAAACAAACAAAAATTGATATATAATAAAATGCCGGCCATACTTGAGGCCAAAACAAGGAAATTGTACGCTTGAGATATATAACCAACCTATACTTCTACACAAGTAGTCTTTATTTATTATTGTCTTTTAATATTTTATTCTATGTATTGTATAATTAATTGGTTTTCCATTAAGTTATTTCTATGTATTGTATAGATAAACTTATTTCTATGGATTAATTTATCTGTATAGATTGAAAAGATTTTTGTTTGTGAGAGTTTTCTCAAAGAAAAGACGTGTTTTTAAATTTGGTTGGGACAAGTTTGGAGAAAACTTGACTATCTACATAAAGTCTCTCGCCTAAAAGCTTACTAAATAAGCCATTTTTTTATTATTAAGTCATTACCAAACAATCAAGTATAATTGACCGAATAAGTTGCGAGTCTCATTAAGCTCATTAAGCTGCTAATATAGATGTCCAAAATCATGGTATTCAAGTCTATTTTTATACATATTTAAATCAGATAAAATTCTTTATTATAAAAAATGACATGATCAATAACATATATCGGTAACATCTACAAATGACAAAAATAGGTGGGTCAAAAAGATTGGACAAGGTTCAAACTTATAATTTTTAAATTAAGTATAAATTGTATTAAAAGTATGTACTTTCATTCAATTCTTACTTCAAAGAATATATATTTTCAAAATGTATACATTTGATGGCTTATAGTTTGAAGAAGTCAATTTTGATGAACATTGTCATACCCTACTTTTCACAAGTGTCCTCATGAGGACATATTGTGACTTAAAGACATATGAATAATTGGTTACATTGTAAAGGAAAGTTGATGGATCATTTACCAATACGTTATAAGCGCTTATCAGGTAAGAGTCATCATCCATAAATACTTATCTTACCGGTTTGGCCATTAAAACGACGTAGTAATTAAGATTGCTGGTAAACGTCTCTTACTCGACAAGTGCTAACCGGGTAAAAGTCACCACCCTCACTTAATTAGCGGGTAAAATTTTCACTTACCTGGTAAAGTAAGTGACGTGGTAAGCACTTAACCGGTTAGCATTTAGTAGACAACCCCTAAAACATCATAACATATTAAACTATTCAGACAAGCTTACATTACAAATTCAACTTTAAATAACTAAACTTAACATAGTACAATCAAGGTCTCATGGCCACCTTTAACAAAATCACACCCTTGCCCTTATTGCATTCGGTCTTGCCGGCTCGTACATTATCTTATAAGCTTGCCTTGGCTCGTATAAGAAAAAAAAAAACATCTTTCAAGTAAGATTATAAATAGTTACAGTTAAAAACTTGTAAAAAATTAAAATATTAATAATCGTTATGTGTTCGTTAGACTTATAATGTCTTGATTTTTTAAGATCCGAGTGAGCTAGCAAGACCAAGTTTAAGCTCGACTACATTAGTCAAACCAACCAACTTCCCTTATCATATGGGTTTGTTATCGGCCCGGGTATGTTACATCCAGTGTGCGGATTCTGGATTTTTTCTTAGTATGGGTTTTTTTTAAGGTAGATAAAAGGTTCGCAAAGTCGTTCAATGTGTTTTTAGTCTAATTCTACCATTTCGAGGGATTTTTAAAGTTTTTGATTAATTTGAAGGGATTTTTAAGCATTTTGTCAATGTCGAGTGACTTTTTCAGTTTTTTTGGTTGATTTCAATATATATTTTTTTGGTTTCTTAGTTGATTTCGAGGTATTTTTTTGGTTGGTGGGGGGTTGAAAAAAATATATTTTTAACATAGGTAAAAGAGGAAAAAAAATAAATTAACGGAGACCCATCCCCCCACCTTTTACATGCTAAATTTGCCCCTCGTTATTACATCTACACTTTTGGTTTTGATATTTAATACAAACAATAATATGTTATTTTGATTGTTATGAAGATGTTCCCGAACATTTTTAAATTGTGTATTATTTAAAAGTTGAAACAATAAAAAAAAACGAACTTATAAGGATAAAGATAATGAAGGTGCCGTTTGTTTTT
The DNA here is from genome assembly GCA_023525745.1 of Arctium lappa. Classification (NCBI taxonomy): domain Eukaryota; kingdom Viridiplantae; phylum Streptophyta; class Magnoliopsida; order Asterales; family Asteraceae; genus Arctium; species Arctium lappa. The sequence continues at coordinate 1,350,367 of CM042049.1, forward strand.
TAAGAGGTCTGAAGTCTTATTTTAGTTATGATTAATAAGAGGTGGTGTAACATCCCGCCTGCCTCCACAACAATATTGTCCGCTTTGCCCCTGGATTTAACCAACGTGTAGCGCACGGATTTGTTTCTGGCGACCTGGTGAGAAACTTCCCAGGGGGTCACCCATCCTGGGACTACTCCCACCCAAGCACGCTTAACTTCAGAGTTCCCAGAACCTGACGTGCTTGTGGCCCCAAAACGCGTTGTTGTTAGGAAGGCCAAGATATTACTTATAACACCCAGCATCACTCCTGTCCACGGCCGATATGGGATATGTCTAAGGTGTTACAAACACCCCCCCTTGGGACTCATCGTCCTCGATGAGGTTTGCCCCATATCCCGAACGGCGCAGGAGGGGCTCTGATACCATCTGTAACATCCCGCCTGCCTCGACAACAATATTGTCCGCTTTGCCCTTGGATTTAACCAACGTGTAGCGCACGGATTTGTTTCTGGCGACCTGGTTAGAAACTTCCCAGGGGGTCACCCATCCTGGGACTACTCCCACCCAAGCACGCTTAACCTCAGAGTTCCCAGAACCTGACGTGCTTGTGGCCCCAAAACGCGTTGTTGTTAGGAAGGCCAAGATATTACTTATAACACCCAGCATCACTCCTGTCCACGGCCGATATGGGATATGCCTAAGGTGTTACAAACACCCCCCCCTTGGGACTCATCGTCCTCGATGAGGTTTGCCCCATATCCCGAACGGCATAGGAGTGGCTCTGATACCATCTGTAACATCCCGCCTGCCTCGACAACAATATTGTTGTCGAGGCAGGCGGGATGTTACAGATGGTATCAGAGCCACTCCTATGCCGTTCGGGATATGGGGCAAACCTCATCGAGGACGATGAGTCCCAAGGGGGGGTGTTTGTAACACCTTAGGCATATCCCATATCGGCCGTGGACAGGAGTGATGCTGGGTGTTATAAGTAATATCTTGGCCTTCCTAACAACAACGCGTTTTGGGGCCACAAGCACGTCAGGTTCTGGGAACTCTGAGGTTAAGCGTGCTTGGGTGGGAGTAGTCCCAGGATGGGTGACCCCCTGGGAAGTTTCTAACCAGGTCGCCAGAAACAAATCCGTGCGCTACACGTTGGTTAAATCCAAGGGCAAAGCGGACAATATTGTTGTCGAGGCAGGCGGGATGTTACAGGTGTTGTGTAAAAATGTATGAACGATTCAGACTTAAAAGCCATTAAGAGGTTTTTTGAAAAAAACAAACAACCCCGAAGTCTTTCCAAGACATAACAAGATAAAATATTGATTGAAGACTAAATGATAAACAAATTAAGTGATACTAGACATTTTTTCTTGATATAGTTCTTATTGAAAATTAAAAATATAAAATAAAATACAAATTACAAAAATAGAAAAATAGAAAAGTAGAAAAGATACATACTCAAATATCGTGTTTATGACTTGTTTAAGACCAACTCATGCTTGACCAAGTAATTAAGTTTGCAAAGTATTATACTTTATTTTTAAGTATAATCTTATTATCTTTTTAAAAAAAATTTGAAATAATATAGTAGCAAGTAAAAATTAACAATATTATATAAGAATTATACCATATATATATATATATATATATATATATATATATATATATATATATATATATATATATATATATTTGTCTGTTGGAATATAATAAATCTTGCGTGCAATTCTTTTTAAATCTTATTTTTGTGTGAGATATACAAATTTCATTTGCTTTTTTTTTAAAGACAAAATTAATTAAAATAACCCAACAATTACAAAGGACCAATGGAAATGTTTGCCAGTAGCAAACCAATCCATTGACAAACCCATAAAGATGCCTACCACAATCTACCACTACACAATTACAGACCAATACAAAAACCACAGGAGTTAGAGGAAACCAAATTACTAACAAACAATTGCACAATCAGCTGTTATCTGCACAAAAACAACAGCTAAAACCGATCCCACGACTCACCGACACCGCTCCAAGCCAACTCTAAGATTGCTCCAGATTACCCAGCGATCAAACTTCGAAACTTGCCTGGACAGAAACTTCACTACCGCCATCATATCTCGACATCACTTCGCGCCACTGTATCCAGCCCCGCCCTACACTGTGACCCGAGGACGCCCGTAGACCTGACAGCAACAACCTATCTGACAGCAGCAAAACATTCTTGTCTGGCATCGCTCTTCCGTAGGATCGTTCTGTAGCTTGATCGAGGATACGAAAGCCAATCTACCCATCGATCTGTACCAGGACCTATGCAACCGAACACTATCGAACTATTGTCCGATGGAACCGTCCTGAGTACCGACCGTCCCAAACCAAGCATCCCTTTGCGCCAGCCACAGTCCCACCCCGCACATCGCTGCACCTGATCCCCATCAGCCCAATTTGACAAACCGTATACCAACCCCTCTATCAAACGGGAAATCATTTGCAACAATATAGATTAACGACTTCGAGATTGATCCTTGTTCAGTCGTGTGCAGACTACCGACGGACCAAAATAGCACTGTCCTACGTCTCCACAGAGCGGACTTCACTGTGTCCAGACAACACCCTTTTTGGATCGATCAACCACTGTGACCAACTTAACTTCCTATCTTTTATCCGACTTGAAACCCATTCGAAACAACGTCGTTGCATTTCGTAGAACCTATCCTCCAGTAAAGCTTTTTCGTTTTTAAAAACCACTTGGTTTCGATGCGACCATATGAGGTAAAGAAAGCACCAAACCGTTTCCTTCCATAATTTTGGTATCGATTCCGTACCTGGGAAATTCCTCTCCGTTATTTCTTGTATCGTGTTGTAGCTTTCATCCTTGTTCATCCACCACCACGCAACTATTTGCCACACTTTCTTTGTCTCAATGCAATTCACCAATGAGTGATCCACCGATTCCGGCTCTAACCCACATCTTGGACAGAGGGAAGACTCAAGGTCCACGCCCATCTTCTCAAGAACCACCCGACACGGTAATCTCCCTTGATTAGCTTTCCAAACGAAGATGCATACCTTTTTTGGTGCTATTTTTGACCATTTCGTTTCCTCAAATGCTTCACCTAAAGCTGCCATTCTCTCATCGATCAATTCCTTCAATTCTTATACCGAGAAATATCCGTCTCGTCCATGTACCCATTTTTCTTGGTCCCGACTTTCTCGTTTCGGTTCCCACCCTTGTAAAATCTCCCTTAGCCTTTCCAATTCTCCCGCCTCCCTACCCCTCGGCTCTCTCCTCCAACTCCATTTCCAATTCCACCTATCCTCTACCCATTCTCCCTTCTCGTCTATTGTCCCTTCCTTATTTGTTTCAAGTAAAAAGAGACGTTTGAATTTTCCCCCCAATTTTTCTTCCCCAATCCACCGGTCCTTCCAAAAACACGTCTCGTCTCCCCTCCCTACTTCCTTCCGGAACGATGAAACAAAGATCACACCTATCTTCCCTAATTCTCTACCTACCTTAATGATATTACCCCACACTGATCTCCCCCCTTTCCCCGAGTTGGCCGCCTTACCACCGAGTCCCCCCTCCCTCCCGTAGATACTTTTGATCACCTTTACCCACAACGCATCCTTCTCCACTCCGAACCTCCACCACCATTTTCCCAATAAACCCCAATTTGAAGTTTGTAAGCTACCCACATTTAGACCGCCTCTCTTTAGACTTCTCATAACCCGATCCCACTTTACCCACGCGACCCCTCTCTTTGAGTTCGGACCTTTCCCCCCACCCCAAAAAAAAATGCGATCTCACTCTCTCTATCTCGCTAATCACACCTCTCAGGGCTTTAAAAAGTGAGAAAAAATACAAAGCAAGACTTCCAAGTACCGACTTTACCAAAGTTAGACGACCACCATATGAGATCAATTTTGCCTTCCAACTTGCAAGTTTATTATTTACCTTTGTTACTATTTCCTTCCAGTTTTCGATTTTGCCCATGTTGCTCCCAACCGGAAGGCCAAGGTAGGAGAATGGTAATTTCCCGTATCCGCAACCCAAACCTCCCGACCAACCTTGGATTTCCTCTAGATCGACCCCCATTCCGTAAAGCTTGCTTTTTCGGATATTAATCTTTAGGCCGGACACCATAAAAAAACACTCAATAATTTTCATCAATTTTTTTAAATTCTTGATGTTCCACTTGCCAAAGAAAATAACATCATCGGCATATTGCAAATGAGTCACCTCTACTTTCTCTTTCCCTATTTTCAAACCTTCGAACATATCTTTTTCTTTTGCTTCCATCATCAGCACGTTCAGACCTTCGGCCACCACTAAGAAAAGGAATGGAGCCAAAGGATCGCCTTGCCTAAGACCTTTCTCCATTTTGAATTCCTTAGTCGGGGATCCGTTTACCAAGACCGACACCGTAGCGGATTCCAAACACGCTTTGATCCAATTACACCATTTTGTTCCAAAACCCATCGATGCCATTGTTTCAAGAAGAAATGGCCATTCCACATTGTCGTATGCTTTTTCGAAGTCCACTTTGAATATCAACCCCTTCTTTTTCGATTTCCTTAAGCACTCCACCGCTTCATTCGCTATCAAAACTCCGTCAAGAATGTATCTACCCTTTATAAATGCCGCTTGGGTTTCTCCAATTATTTTACCCATTATCTTCTTCATCCTTTCCGCCATAACCTTTGAGATAATCTTGTAGAATACCCCGATCAAACTAATGGGTCTATAATCGTTGAGACCCGTCGGATTATCAATTTTTGGAATGAGCGTGATAAAAGACGTGTTGCACCTTCCATTTATCCTCTCCAACTCCCAAAACGATTCCATAGCTAGCATGAGGTTGCCTTTTATAATTGGCCAATATTTTTTTATGAACGTAAAAGTGATTCCGTCCGGGCCCGGGGACTTATTATTTCAGCACAATTTGATTGATTCCCACACTTCTTCCTCCGTGAACGATCTCTCAAGCCACTCCGCCTCTTCCCTCGAGATTTTCCTTATTTTATCACTTTGAAGCTTCGGTCTAACCGTATTCCTAGCTGCGAATTTATTTTTGAAAAACTCCCACACATGTTATTTGATTTCTTTCGGGTCTTCCGACCATACAGCTTGGATATTAATTCCACGAATCTCGTTTTTTCGAACCCTCTTCCTAATAGTCGTGTGAAAGAACTTGGAATTTTCATCCCCTTCCTCCATCCACTTTATTTTGGCTTTTTGATTATCAATATCTAATTTCTTTTTTTCTGCCTCTAGCCACTTTCTACACGCTTCTACCCATCTCTCTCTAATACTATCATCCAATCTTCTCTCCCCGATCTCCCTTTCCAACTTCAAAGTCTCTTCTTTATTTTTCTCCAACTCTCCATTTAGCCGATAAAAGTTCTTATCACATCTTTCTTTTAAAGCGAATTTCACATTTTTTAATTTGTCTCTAAACATGCAGTCCGGCTTGCGTGTTTGAACCTCCTTTTCCCATTCCCTTTTAACCAATTCGTCCACTTCCTCCCCGGACAACCACGTATCAAAAGGTTTGAAGGGTTTCGGTCCAAAATCCATGTATGAGTCCCTTAGCATAATTGGATAGTGGTCCGACCATTTCCTCTCGAGAGCCTTCACTCCCAGCCTCCTCCAAGCCGCATCGAAATCATTGGACACTAGATATAAATTTCATTTGCTTTGGTTTTATATATTATAAATGCAAATGCAAAAAAATAATTGTCTTTATTTTTATTTATAAAACACTGTTTTATCGTATTTTCATAAAATAAAATAAAAACATTGTTTATTTGTAAGGATATATTTGTATGTATTAAAGAAATTTATTCATATTATCGGAACTAAAATCACGACATCTATCAATTAATCAAAGAATTTATTAATACATTCATATATGAATACACTACACCACATTCAGGGGTAGAGCCAGGAATTTTGCCAAGGATGGTCCTTTTAAAAAAAATAGATATATGATTCAAATAAACTAAAATGTCAGGAAACATAAACTTGTTTACTAATTCATGGTTGTAACATATCCCAGTAAGTTTTCCATAACTGTAACATATCCCAAATATTTTCATTACAACACCTGGAAACATAAACTGAAAAAGATTATTCAAATCGAAAATTTTGTTTACTAATTCATGGTCCTAAAAATTAGTTATGAGCCTATGATCAAAAACATAAACAACCCAAAAGAAAATACCATAACCAAGTGAAATTGAAAAAAAAAATGATTCAATAACAATCAACATAAAATAATAACCAATAAAAAAAAAAGAATATCTATATGATAGACATAAACTCATAAATAACCTATCAATTTGTAAACCATAAATAATAAGATAATGTATTTGAATAATTGAAGTAAAAGGAGAAAATCATTTACCGAGAAGCCATCTATGTAACAACCCAACCAGAAATACAAGCTATTAAATTAACTCAACAATATGCTATGCCAAAACGACCCCAAGCTTACAATTTAACTTCAAGATTTGCAAAGGCAACCTATACACAACTGAGATAATAATAAGAAATATCTAAGATGACGGTCTTCTATCTCTTCCCGCTACAACTTCTCTTTGCCCTTATCCGCTCTCCCTAAATCACGCCTGCCTGAAAAAAAAATTAGTTTTGAAAGAGAGATGGTTAGACCGAAGGTCTAGTGAATCCCCTCTAACAGCTAAACAACAGATAATAACTTTCCGGAAATTCAAAGCAACAGATTTATAAACACATAAGGATAAAACACGCTACTGACCACACTACCGTCAAAGACGGTGTGTCTAACTCGCACTGCCATAATTTTGGGACACCCCCCCCCCCAATGGCATAAACGGGTCACACTCCCCGGTACGAGTAGGCGAGCCACACTCCCCGACTTAGGTCACAATCTCCACAAATATGTATGCATACATGTAAAATAACAACAATTTATAACACGCTTTAATAATTTCATAATGATCATGCCATCGTAAATAAATCAAGTTTAAAATTAAACTTCACATGCTTTCGTAAACAAATGTTTAGTTCAGAAAAACTCACCTGGAGCCCTTAGCTCAAATCTTGCGTCTACTCCTATAATTCGGTCCAAAGCCTATAAAGGAAACATTGACCGGTGAACACCTGATTCTTTCTTTATTACAGCAAGGTTGACCTTAACACCAAAATTCTCACGTCACCTATTTTCCTAAAATATCCTCGGCCCACAGGAAAATCAACTCAAGACAAAATTCCTTGAATAACCGAAAATGGGCCGATAACTCAAAACAAACAAGGCCCAACACTTAATTTCTCATTAAAAGTAAACATGGGCTTCGGCCCACCAACAAGGCCCGGGGACCGGGGCGTCGCCCGGTGTGGAGCTAGCGACCGGGGTCTCCCCCCCCCCCTGCACTGACCGGTACCTATGTCGACCGGGGTCTCCCCCCTCTCGACCGGTGCCTAAACAGTTCGAACGAAAATCCAGAAGACTCGGTACACAAAGACCACCAATTCCAGATTAAACCAACTCAACCCAATACTCTTTATGAAGAAGCATCGTTTTCGACAATAATACCCCTCGATCCAACAATTAATTCTACACAAACTTCCATTAATCTCAAAACCCTGAAAACTCAAACTCCAGGGAATTATCAATAGATACAAACCCAACTAAAAGGTTTTGAGAAATCAAAACTAAACCCTTGCTTAACAATAAAGAAAAGAGAATTAGGACTTACCTTGAAGATCACAACTTAGAGATGCCGGTCCCTTTCTTGCCTTCTCCAAAATCGCACGCAGATACCCCTTTCCTTCTTAGCCGCCGAATAAAACTAAAAGAGATCTTTAGGGTTAAAATCCCCTTTATTCAAATGTTACATCTTTCCCCCTTTCAACTTTGAGTCTTGATTATTTGGCCCCAAACTTTAAGCTTTAAGACTTAGCCCGGTTATTACAATCTAGGATATGGACACAAGGATGGAGTGATGCGTGTGTGATGCAGGAAGGAGTTTTCTAGACAGATTTGGGCACGAGACAGTGTGTGTGAAATATTAGAGTTGGAATCAGATGACCTTATCTATAAAAAATTTGGGTCTTTAAAAGGTGTAAGAGTGGACCAAGGAAGGGAAATATAACAAGACAAAATTAGGTTTTATCTTAAAAAATGGCATTTGAGGGTGGGCCAGTGAGGCCTCTGGGTAAGCAGCTTTAGCCACATTATATATATATATATATATGTATGTATGTATATATATGTTCGTTGCAAGTCGACAACTGAAAAATGATTTTAAATTGTTCATTAATTTTTGATATACTTTGTTTTATTTTATGTATTTTATATGTAATAATTACATTGAATATTTCACAAGGAAAATATATGATGATTAGAATGTTTTAAACCATATTATTGGCCTTTGTTGTTTAGTAGTTGGTTTTTGATTCCGATTTGATCATTTTTTTAAGATGAAAACGACTTCGTTTACTTTTTTTATTGTTGGTTTTTACAATAAGCATCGGTACTTAGGAATTAGTTTAAATACCGATGAAAAGATGATATTGATATTTCGAGTGTATGCAAAAAAGGTATCATTTTGATATTGTCTTTTTTGTATATATTATAATATGTAGTAAAAATGTTTTTTCTGAGTTACTTTTAGATTCAAACATATTCGTCGATTACATGCATTGATATGTAGGGTTTTATGTTTTAATTATTTCTGGCCCATTAGGAATAATTAAAATAGCCCAACAAGAGTGGTCCGATACAAGCCATATAATGTCTTGTATCCTAGGGTTTTATAACATGAAAAGTGAGAGTCCATAAAATACAAAAGTGAGAGAAAAGAGAGGTTTTTCGGCTGCACCTTTCAGCAAAGCGCAGCCGCGCCGTATGGCTTATTCCCGGAGTTTGAACTGTCGGCTCGTCGTGATTTTTGGACAGTAGCTTCAAGACATCGTTATCTACATTCTGAACGGTGGAGATCGGTTTTGGAGATACGGAGGTCTCCCTTTATGGTTTGATTCCATACTTCTTGATGGTTTGTTCCAACAGTATGATGATTGTGGTGTGACTCTACTTTTATCTAGAGAAGACTTTTGTATTGTTTATTGGTGGTAGTGGAGTTTAAGCAGCCTAAGGGGCTGTTCGGTAGAAGCTTAATGGGTTGTATAAAGGATATAGCTTATTCGCTCAGCTATAAAAGGTTGTTCGGTTGCGGCTTATTCGCTCAGCCGGTGGCTTAATCGGTAAGCTAGAAAACATTAGTCCTTAGCAGTCAGCCATTTTATTTCCCTATCTATCTTTGCCTTCCCAACTACCCAAATTAAAGAAAATCCCTAAAAGAGAAGGCCTTTTTCACAGCATCTCTATTGAGTTCCTGTTCAAAGACACTCCTCCATCCTGGTATATCAATTTCTTCTCCTGTTATTTCAAGATATTGATTTTCTGGTTTGTTTTTGTCTTACAGCCTTCATCTTCTTCCTCCTTCGTATATACGACGCTGGTTGATTTTTATTTCAAGATATCGATTTTATGGTTTGTTTTTGTCTTCCAGCCTTCATTTTCTTCCTCCTTCTGCTTCTGTATATACTACAGTGCTTCAATCACCATGTTCCTTGAATCCTCCACTTTCCTTTATCCATTAAAATGAAACCCACTTGGGTCAAAGTTGAGAAAGAAAATAAATAGGTAAATCTTAGCGGTGGGGTATTTGGTGGACAATTAATTTAGTAGTAATTTAAGGATTTATTGTAATTGTTGGTTAATTAATTTTAAGGATTTCTTGTTTTTTAATTAGTTATATTACCAAGATTTAGGGGTAAAAACAAAAAAACAAACAATAAGAGGTAATATAGTCATTTTTGTCGTTTAAATTGTTTATTCAGCATGACAACCGAACAACAACTTATCTGTTCACACATACAACTTTATCAATACAACCAACTGTATCCATACATGTCTTAATGAAAAATGAACCTAACAACCCCTACGGGTCCCATGGTTTTACTCTCGCCTTGAGAGGTTTCCACGCTAAAATTTGTGTGTTTGATTGTTGCTTATTTCAGTTGATTATCATTGCATTTAGTATACCCTATTTTTTTGCATCCTCAAAGGTTCATATAAGTCGGGAAAGTTTTGTCCAACGAAGGTTTATTCCACATTTATCATTACCGTTGTGACGCATTTTTTCCCAACATGATATATGGCCGATTTAGATCGAGCTGATTGGAATTATAAATTATCTAGCTTTTTATCTTTATTTTGAAAAAAAATACATAACTGAAAATGCTAAAACGATTAAAATTAGTTATAGGAAATACTAAGGGGTTGTTTGGCAGTTGTTGAATGATTTAGTACAGAATGATTAAGTGGTCTGAATGATTAAGAGGTTTTTATGATATAGCATAAAATGAAATATGGTTATTTGCTAATTGTTCATAATGAAATCAGGGCTCTTAATGGTTAAGGGAGGGTCAGAGTACAAAATCATTAAGAGGATTTTGGAACCATTAAGAGGCATCCCTTTTTTTTGCCAAACAGGATTTACCTCTTAGCGATTCAGAGGTTGTCTCTTAATGGAACAATTAAGATGTAAACAAACAACCCCTAAGGTGTTGTTTGATAATTTAGCACTGAATGGGGAAGCTGATGAATGAGTCAGCACTGAATAAGGAAAGAAAGGACCTACTCAATTAAGAGTTTAACAAACATATATACTTCTTAAAGTTTCTTAATTGGAAGTAGTCACTAATGGCGCGTTTGGTTTGCGGGATTGGAATGGATTTGGATTTCAAATCCATTCCAATCCTGCGTTTGGTTTGCAGGAATGGATTTCATTGACCGGATTTCAAATCCGTTGACTATTTTAAAATCCCTCATATGATGGATTTGGAAATCCATGGCATTGGGCCTGGATTTGAAATCCAAATCCGATGGATTCTAAAGCATGATCTAGACTTCAAATTGTATCGATCTAAATCCGACGTTTATCAATAAAAATAAATTCTTTATAAAACAAACAAATAAAAAAAACTCAATCCAAATTCAAATCCTACAAACCAAATCCGACGTTTACCAATAAAAATAAATTCTTTATAAAAAAAACTCAATCCAAATCCTACAAACGAAATCCGACGTTTACCAATAAAAATAAATTCTTTATTAAAAAAAAATTCAATCCAAATCCAAATCCAAATCCAAATCCTACAAACTTAATTCAAATCTAAATCTTACAAACCAAACACATGAAGAGATTTCAAATCCCCCCAAATCCAAATCCAAATCCAAATCCCTCCTTCAAATCTAATAAATTCCATTTCAATCCCGCAAACCAAACGCGACCTAAAAGATTTTTGAACATCCCCTAAGAGCACTCTATATTGGTCTCATGTATGATGATTGATGATGACACTAAAGGTAGATATGTTATACACTTTCATTAAGGTGAATGGAGTGATAGAGCCAGAAATACGAATGAAGGGTGGTGAAATTTTGTTATTTATAAATGTATAATAAAATTTTAAGACATCTCTATTAGTTAAAAAAAATTAAAAAAGGAGGGGGGGGGGGGGGGGGGGGGATTCCACCTGCTAAACCCTTCTTATATTTGTGGTTCAATAACTGACTAGTGTTGGGTCCGTGCATTGCACGGGAGGATAAATTTTTTGTTGGAATATTGAACCGAGTTAAAATGAAACGTAATTTCTCTGTTAACAGTTAATGAAATACAATGTGAAAAACGAATGTATTTTCATAAGTGGTTAACTTGCATATATTCTTAATCGTTTGTTGTTATGACTTTGTGCAATAATATTGGTAATAGTTTTGTATTATATTATTTAAAACTCAAACGATGTTGGAAAATTTTAGTAAAAATGTGATTTTTTACTAACTTTGGACACAAATAAATACATGTATATTATTTGTATATATCTAACTCTTCATGGGTTTATGTTCTCCTATATGAGAGCTTCGAAACGATATATTATGTGTCCAAAACGGAATATGTGTGAATGAGATATCGATGCTCAAAGTTGAGTGTTTGGGATGAAAATTGGCAAAACCAAGTGGGTGTGGGAACTTGTCCCACATAGGAAGGAGGACCAAAGTTTTAGTGGTTTATAACTAAAAATGTGGAAGGGACTTTCAAGTCCTTAGTTTGGTTTTACTCCATCACCTACCCGCGCGCAGGGGGGGTGCCGATTGCGGCCTTCGTAGGCTAAATTGTGCGTGGGCGCGACCTGCGGACACGAAATCTTGTGCTCGCGCAGGTTGGTTTTTGCGAAACCATAAAACAGTGAGTTAAGCCGCAGGCTTACTCGCGTAGTAAGTCGCAAAATTCACTGTTTGTAGACGAGACAGTGAGTTACGCGGGTTGTGCTGCGACTTCACCCGCGTGATATGTCGCGACATTCACTGGTTTTTGTAACGCCTTTATACTCATTATTGGAAATGATTAATAGGATTAATTAACATTAATCCTTCGGTTTTCAATCGATCAGTATAAATAGAGGAGTATGTTTTCAGTCCAAATACACAACAATCTTGAACACAAAGCTTTCTGAATTCTCTCAAGCATACGTTGTTTCTCCGGCGATTTTTTCAGGCAAGTTTATATCCGGCAGTACGCTGCTTCTGCTGTTGTACCCTGGGAACAGACGGCAAATCTGTTTAAGGGAATCGTGTTCAACACGAGCCTCAGCATCCATTGTTTCGATATACGGTTTATTCGTTTTTACGTATTATGTCGATTCCCTTTGTATTTTGATTTGTTCTAATCATTGGTTGATTATATTTACTTATTCGATATTTGTATTTATATGTATTATTGAAATACGTATTATTTTTTATTTTTAACTCATATCAACCTTCTTTTTTCTTCTTTTAATACTCGTGAAAAAAAAATACGTGTAGATTTTATATTATCAAAAAAAATACGTGTAGATTTTATATTATGCTAATATAAAATACGTGTAGATTTTATAAAATAAAATAGATTTTATATTAGCAAAAAAAATACGGAAGAAAAAAGAGTTTATATTACATCTCATTATGTAAAAAAAATTTATAAAATAAAATATGGAAAAAGATTTTATAAAATAAAATATGGAAAAATCATTATGAGATGTAATATAAAAAAATACGGAAGAAAAAAGATTTTATATTACATCTCATTAATATAGATTTAAATGTAAAATCTACATTTAAAATAGATTATGCCAATATAAAATCTATTTTATAAAATCCTCCACAAAAAAAAAACAAATAATTATATTAATAAATGAGTATCTATTCCACAAATAGATGATTATGTGAGATATTGTGCTTGGAAAGGTTGTACCAAAGCATTAAGAAATTGTAAATTAAGTAATTGGTTGTAACCTGTGCTTAAAATGTTGTAATTAAAAGTTTTTTATGTCGTTTTTATAATATAGTATAGAAGTATAGATAGATGAATGCACAAGACACACACTGTTATGTAAATGTAGCAAAATTGGGTATATGCCCGATAATAGAGGTGTTCACCTAAATCGTCAAGAAAACACAAACCACCCACACCGCATCATATTGCATGATTTAAAACTTTTACAATGTGGTTTGCGGTTTGTATTTTTATCAAACTACACTTTCATGCGGTTTGCAATTTTTGAGATTTGGTTTTCATCGAAGATGGTATATATAGACCATTAAACTCAAGTGACCTCTTTCTAGTTTATGTGATAGTTCTATGAAAAGAAGTAACCTTGGAGCAGTGACAAGTATCATTCTGCACACAAATGTAATGGCAAATTTACCTCTCCATTAACACATTATGGGCTCATAAGAATACCATCAAAAGTTATAACGTAGTAAAACTCTAAAACTAGACATTAAATATAAGAATGTCAATATCACTCATCAAAGTGGAATACATCGATCTTTCGTGGTTTTGAAGTCTTCCACAATTTTCTCAAAACTAACTTTTTCAGCAAGTTCTATTTTGATAAACAAAACCAACGAGTCGTTTAGAAACTCATCATCCATTTTCTTCTGCAGTTTGGAGGAAATTGTAATTGTTTATGATTTTTATAAGTACTTATTTAAAATCCACAAAAGCAAACAGAAGTTTTAGGGGTCATTTAACAAATGTTTACCCGGTAAGTGCTTACCGGATCACTTACCTTACTGAATTAATATCAAGCACCAAGAATCTTACCCGGTAAGAATGATGACAAGGACTGAGAGTTTTACCCAGTAAGTGAGGGTGACGACTCTTACCCGGTTAGCGCTTACCGGGTAAATTATTGCATCATAAGCATTATTGGAAATTTTAAATTAGTTGTTCTCCCAAATTTGAGAGTGTTACAATATCATAAATATGTATGAATTATATTTAATCGTTACACTTTCTATTATTTAGTGTTATTTATTTAATAATATAAAGATTAATCTGGAATTATAAAGGTATAAAGTGTAAATACTAAAAATAATTGATACATATTTATGATATTGAATAATATAAGATTAAATTCAAAAACAATATTGAGTTCATTTTGAACGTATACAAAACCATTATAATGGTGTAATTTGTAAAAAGGGATACTAATTTTTTCGATATATTTTAGTTAATATACGATTATGTGTGTTAATATAATAAAAATGTAAAATAAAAAATAATGGATATAAAATAAATTAAATAACTTTATAATGATGCAAAGTGTAATTTTTTTCTAAAACTATAAGCAAATAATTAAGCTCTACACATAAAATTTTCCACACAAGGATGTTTTTTAATTTTTGGACAAAAAAACACCTTGTGCAGAAGAAAAAAAATTTGCGCAAACTTTGGCTATTTTAGGGAAAAACTTTAAAAAGTGGTGAAAAAGTTAATTTTTTTTATGAGATTGGCTATTTTAGTTCATTTCCTTATTTTTTATTTGTAGGAGGATAAAGTAGATGATTTTTTTGTATGTAGTTTTACTTGCTATATAGGTTACAAATTACATTTTTAAGTAATAAAGATGTATTCAACAGGTTACCAAAAGTCAAAATATTTATTTAACATGTTTTGAAATGTTTAAGGACTTATTTGTTTAAAAAAATTGTACAGAGACTTAATCACTCCAAACACTAAAGTTCATTGGGTTTCTTTGAACTTTTCCCTTACATTTACCAAAATTTCGGGTGTTACAATACACCAGTGTTGACAATGGGGGCAAGGGCGAAGGCTAAAGGGGTCTGTGTGTGTGCACATATATATATATATATATATATATATATATATATATATATATATATATATATATATATACATATATATATATATAGGGGTTAAATCATGTGAGAACCAAAAAAAGATTGAGAACCGTAAGAACCGATCTAAGCCGTAATTTGGTTTTGATCATATGCTTTTAATTAAAAGTTGATTCACTTCCAATTATTTCAAAATTGTCATTGCCTTTAATGACCATGGATTAAAATTAATCAATGGTTTAGATTGGTTTTCACGGTTCTCAACCTATTTTTGGTTCTCATTTGATTATCGTCTTATATATATATATATATATATATATATATATATATAGTGGAAGGATATTTTGCAACCCTTAAAAAGGTTGCAACTTTTGCAACCCACATCTTAACCGTTGGATTCATGATCGACGGTTATTTTATTTTTATTTTTATTTTTTTTAATTAAAAATATTTGGCCCCATATCTTTTATAACCGCCGATCATGAATCCGACGGTTAAGATGTGGGTTGCAAGGTTTGCAACCTTTTTAAGAGTTGCAAATGAACCTCTCCCTATATATATATATATATATATATATATATATATATATATAGGTGGTTTCATTTGGAAACCACTTTGAAACCCACTCTTAGACCATAGATTGAAACGATCAATGGCTATGGATCGATTGATTTATTTGTGGAATTAATAATAATATTTAGATTTTTTAATGAAAAGAAATTGATGGAAGGGTAATTTGGTACTTCTGTATCCCCACGTAATTTAGGAAATACGAAATTCCAAATTAACAGGCATCATAATCAAAGCACTTGAAAAATGGGTTTTTTATTTTTTAATATTTACGTACTGGGATTTTGGTTTATGAAAGTTTTATGTGTTTATATATTGATCACATTGAAATAATTAAAATCAAAATGAAACTATAAATTTTCCGATGGAAGTCGTACAATGAAACAATCAACGATTCTTTTATTTTCATAAATTTGTCATATTGAAATATAATGAAAATGTCAATTTGGTTTGGTGAAAGTTAGATCAAACAGTGCATTGTCTTGCTTATCCATGGTGAACGGAGTGAGGTGAGATGAAACGGAGACGAACGAAGATGAAAAGGTTATGAACGGAGATGAACCAAGATGAAAACGGAGATGAATGGAGATGAAACTAAGATGAACGGGATATGAACGGAGATGAAAACGGACATTAAACGGGTGAGATGAAACGGAGACGAATGAAGATGAGAAGGAAAACGACGACTACCCTTCTTAGGACAACTATCAATTTGTCGGTTTTGATATGGGTCGTCTTGATTATGGTGGCCAGAACGATCTTCATTGGCCACATTGATGTTTTTCGTGTTAATTACGGCACACTTTCTAGATTCAAAAGTGAGTTCTTGAATGAAATAAGCTCTCCTTTTTTTTTTGGTTTTGATCAACAATGGTGGTATTAAAGGAGAAAAAAGAAGCCAAATAATGCATGAAAGATTGAGAAGCTTGAAACTCCATAACCATGGAGTTTTAGATAAAGAAAGTGAGAATCAAATAAGTAAAAATAAAAAAGATTTGAGGTAGCTTTATATATAGATTCATTTATAATTAAAAAAAAATTGGTGAATAAAAAAAATCATATTTGAGTTGCCAAATTCTTAATCGAAAAAATAAATATGATATTAAGATACCATGATTATGAATTAATTATGATCAATTTGATACTGTTTTATTAAATGCATCAATTCAAACCGTTTACACTTAATGTTAATATATATTCCATAAATAACTCTTCAATATCAAAATGACAAAAAGGCTCTTTCAGATAATTAAAAAAAAAAGGGAAGAAATTATGTGATTGGTGGAAAAGAGTTTGTATGGTTTGTAAACTATGGAGGGTAAGTAACAAAACATAAGAGAAAATAATAAATGAATGGAAAGTTAACACAATAAATTATCTAAGAAATATGATCAAGCTATGTTCATTCGAAATTCTAAAAATATATACATTATTATACAATAAGTTCAACTACTTAAACAATTCCAACTAAACAATATAAATAGAATACGCGTTATGATCTTGACAAATGGTTTAGAAGTACGTACCATTAAACTTGTTGTTTCTTTATATAACTCTCTTGCACCTTTAAACATAATGATCAATAGATCTAATTTAGGGTTCTTTTTATATATCTATGCTTAACTAATTAAGAGGATTATTAGAAAGCTGGTGAAGGATGAAGTGAGGAAAAGGTATACACACGTTACTGATGAAACCTATTTTTGTTGATGAAATCGATTTTTGATGAAACATTTGTGTACATTGTTTGGAATCTAATGAAAGTAATGAAATAAATTGGTTCATAAGTTTCAACATTGTTTCATCAAACACGTGTTTCATCTATCGAGAATCTTATCAGAATCATTACTAGGAATTTCATCAACGGACGAATAAAATACGATAAAAACGTTTCATCGTTGTCGAGTAGATCTCGAACATGAATTTCGTTAGCCGAAACATCATCAAACATGTTACCCTTCATTGCTCCGTATGGTTAATTTTTTACACTCCAACTAAAAAAACCATACAAATATATAACAAATAATGAAAAGAATATATTTTAAAAATATTTCAATTCAATTAAAACAAATATTGATTTTAAATATAATTAAATATTTGAATTTTCTATAAAAATAACTCTTTTCTAAAATTTGATGAAACGGAAAAGAAATAAAAAAAAATAGTTTACCTTAATCATTCCAATTAATATGAAACTGAAATCGGAATCAAGGAAAATAGTTTAAATTAATAGGAAATAAAAAATTAATATTTTAAATTAAAAAGAAATTGAAATCAGAATCAAAAAGTGCATACTTTAAATTAATATAGCATCAATTGTTACCATATATAAAATGCATTCAAATTAAATAATTACTATTATAGTAATAATAATAATTACCATATATATTACAAAATTACGTAAAATACTAAAATACCCTTATCAATTAAAAAAAAGTAAAAAAGTGAAATTCATTAAATGGTCAATATTGGTATCCAAAGTTTCCGGTTTAATCTTGGTTTCCAATATTTGATCCCTCCTCTCTCTCTCTCTGTGTGTGTGTATATATATATATATATATATATGGTCCCCTTCATTTGCTAACCGTGACATTAGTGCTAACCGTGTTAACCAAATTTCGACCAATCAGAAGCTTCCTAGAGTTTTTGTTATCCATGAATGCTATTAAATATGAAAGGGTAATATGGGAATTTGCTAAATATCACCCATTTAATCTGTTATCATATTTAAAGGAGTTTTTTTTATTTTGGTAGTTATACTGATATTAAATATATTAATTAATTTAAAATTTTATTTTGATTTGCATGTTATTAATTTTGGAAGTTATCTTTTACCTTTTTTTAAGCATTTTATTTATTTCTAACTGCACAATCAGTTTACCCATCGATCTAGGTAATTTTTTTTGACGTTTTGGAACTGTTGTTGAAGAAAGTTGTTCGTTTATAGTGATTAGCACTATGCATATATGCATTTGAAAAATATGTTCGTACCTTATCCGATAGTTGTGCACATGCATGTATAAATTTCCACAAAAGTGCACATATGCATTTTTAATTATAGTGCATATATGCATGTATATATGCCAATATGGACATGTGCACTTCATTTTCATTATGTAATTTCCAAATATGAGAAATGCGCACATAATAATCATATGTGATTGAAAATTATGTATGGATATACCCAAATATGCACATATGCACATGTGCAATGTGTATATGTTAATTCTATATGGACAAACACAATCATATACCATATAACCACATATGCAGTGAGGACAACCACAGGTTTTTGTTTTGATGGTTACCTAATGATTCTAGGAGAAGAAATCCCTAAATGTTAGGAATAATGCTTCTAGGGGAAGAAATCCCTAAATGTTAGGGATTTTACGATTTTAAAACGTGTTTCCGTAAATAAAGTTGGATTGTTATTTTACCAAATTAACTCTGTGCACTTGTGCATTGTGTTTTAAATCAATCCTTATGTATAATAATTAGTTAAATGAAAATTCATTTAAATATGGGTCGTTGATCATCGCAATGGATGATTGAGATTGGTTAACACGGTTAGCACCAATGTCATGGTTAGCAAATGAATGAGTCTCTCTCTCTCTCTCTCTCTCTCTATATATATATATATATATATATATATATATACATGGTCAGGTTCAAGGAAAAATCAAAAAGAAAAAAAAACTGAGGAACACTCGGGGTAACCATTCATCTGGACGTTATTCACATGTGCATATTAGTAACTTGGAACATGCATATGTGCATAAAACCAAAAAACAATTTCAATTAGTTGTATACACATGTGCATACCGTGCAGATGAACGAATATCATCGTGTTCCTCTGTTTTTCATTTTTTTAGGGTTTTCCCCTCCCCCCTTCTCTCTCTCTCTCTCTCTCTATATATATATATATATATAGGAAAATAACTTAACAAATGAATATAAACAACATTCACAAATGTAATTGAAAGAATAATACATCTGTTCGTCTTCATTTGTTTAACTAAATGAACTTAAACGAATAAAAAATATTGTTCATGTTTGTAGATTATTAAATAAATGAAAATAAACGAAATTCTTATCAAACGGTTTACTAAATGTTGGAGTCGTTTACCGTCTTGTTGAAATTATTAGCAGTTGTTTTTTTGCTTTTATGAAGGAGTAAGATATAGTCCATTGTATCACTAAAGAAATTTATAACTATTTTAATTGAAAACTTATTTTGTTAAATCTATTTAGAGTTATTATGTTGTCTTCACTAAAAATATTGACTAATTATAATAAATTAATCCAAATTTATTATATTTATTGATTAAGATGAGAGGGATCAGATTCAGGGAAAAACCTAAAAAAAAGAGGAAAACTGAGGAACAGCCTGATAGTCTTTCATCTGCACGGTATACACTTGTGCATACATATAATTTGTAACATGCACACGTGTATATGCACAAGTGCATAATGCACACGTGCATTAAAAAAACAACTTCAATTACTTGTATGCACAAGTGCATACCGTCTATTATCAACGACTATCAAAGTGTTCCTCAGTTTTTTATTTTTTTAGGTTTTTCCTTGAACCTCCCTCTAAGATGAGATTTCATAAATTTTAATTACTTGTATGCACAAGTGCATACCGTCCAGATGAATGGCTACCATAGTGTTCTTCAGTTTTCCATTTTTTTGAGATTTCCCTTGAATCTCCCTCTATATATATATATAGAGCAAGAATCATTTGTTAACCACATAATTCTTGTTAACTTTATGAACATTGCTCAACCAATAGAAATGCAATATTTTTTGTTGTTTAATTTGTTTATTTATTTAATGCAAAAGGGTAGAAACGTCATTTAGTAATTAATTAATATTTCATTTATCTTCATGGGGGTTACACAAATAAATCATCCATAATTATAGTGGAGGTTACAATTTCATAATTTTTTCCATTTTCAACATAATTTTGAAATCATATGAATATCATCAAAGTCATCCAACAACATGATCCAATCCTGGCTAATTCTTTGATTTCAAAATATTTTCTATAATCAATTGCTAAAATCGTATGAACATCACATGAAGTCTAGTAGCTAGTTGTTTCAATTCAAATCTTTTGTCCACCGATTAAAGATGATGATTTCTGCAAATCCAAGTATGATTGTCCATTTAAACCACTCAGACGAAACTATGTGAATATAAAATCATAAAGCATCGTGTTTTTGTCAAAATTTCAACTTTTAAAAGAAATAATGTTCATGTTTGTTCATTACTTCACCATTGGGCATATGAACAAAAACTTGTTAACGAGTCACATGAACAGTAAGGTGATGGTTCATTCATGTTCATATTTCTTCATATGAATACGATATTTGAAATTAATATTGTTCATATTTCTTCATATGAATATGATATTTAAAAGTAATAATGTTCATATTTCTTCATATGAACATGCTTGAACCGGCGGTTACGATTCTTTTGGAAGAATAATGTTCAAATACATGCAGATTCATTAACACTAATGAACCGGGGGTTACAATACTTTTGAAAGGAACATTAATTAAGAAAGAATAAAGATATAATGTTTCATTTATTTGTTTTCCCAAAATACCCTTATCACTATAGTTCACTCCTAATTTTTCATTAATTGTGCAATTATTAAGGTTTTTAAAAGATATTCAATCTCAACCATTGATTTCCATGATCAAGGGCTTATAATGGTTCATAGAGTTAACACAAAAAATGTGGTTAACAAATGAACTTGACCCTATATATATATATATATATATATATATATATATATATATATATATTATTCAAGGGTAAACTTATCCTTTGATTAAAATGTAATAATTATTTATATCTTTGTGCCATTTTTATTGTTGACAGTTATTTATCAAATAAGAAAAATATTGATTTTTATTTATTAATATAAACAATTATTAAAAAAATTGTTAATTGGAATGTAAAAATTAAAAATGAAAACTTATTATTAATTCTCTTATGTGGGGTTTTCCACACCTCAAAAGCCAGCCCAATTCTTTCTCTCTCAAATTCCGTTTAGCCATACAAATTATGGCTTTAATTGACTAGGTTTAATACATCTTAATGTTGTATTTATCTTCCTTTTTTTAATTAATTACGATAACAATTAAGGATATCAAGGGAGAATAATGTACCTTTTAATATTCGTTTTCAAATATTATCATCTCCATCTTCTACAATTCAAGTCCCTGCATAAAAATATGTGGAAAATTAGAGCATATATAAATGGGTCTTTTAACAAAATGATTTTAATAATGATTGTAATTTAACAACATTTACATACCTCTTGTTGTTTGGTGTTCATAAAGGAGTTGATGTCTTCTTCCCTTCCTAATTCACACCTCCCAAAACTAGTATCTATTACTCTCAGCTCTGGAGTTGACAAATCTTCCCTTGTGAAAACTCTTATCGCTGGACAGTCAGAGATTTTCAAGGTATCCAATGATGGCCATGAAAAAGCCTCCTTTCCTAAGCAAAATCCCTTCAGACTTGGAAGATCGATGAGTTCCAAGGACTTAAGAGAAGGTAACATAATAATCTCATTCACTAATATGGCATCATATTCTTCTTCTTCTTCTTCTCCAACAACATTTGCTTCCTTAACAATTACCTCAATGTTTCGACAGTTTCGTACATGTAGGTCTTGGAGTTGCAATAGACTACCAACCATGGAACTACTAAATACATATTCTAATCTATCAGATTCATGAATAGACACTTTTGTTAGGTTTGGAAACTCCAATACCATCCATGGGTTGTTCTTCCATACATATTTGAGATTACGTAACCTGATTAGTTCCACTTCTCTTAGCTTTGGAAATTTCACAACAACAGATTGTAACTGATCATTGCTATCTGTCCCTTCCAATGCTTCAAATACCTCCTCTACCAACCAACATCTTGTTACATGAATCTTTTCCAACTGTTGCAGTTGTGGCAACTCATTGGATGGAATAATCTTTTTAACATCGAGAGGATCATATTTCACATCCATTTCGATCAAATTATGAAAAGACCAAGGTGTCCTTTTTGAGGTAGTAGCACATGAGTTTGTACTGTCTAAACTTGAGAATGGGCCCTGCAAGTCCAAAAAAGAAAAACTCAAATAAGGCATAGGTTATATGAAATGTCGATATTTTGAGTACTAATTACTAAAAGATGATTATCAATAAAGGCATTACTATTATTAACGATGATAATTAACTCCAACTCATAGTTTTGTTGGGGCCAAGTCCGCCGGAAATACGGAACACCTCTGGGTAGCGAAACCCAACACCGGACCCAAGCATAAGTCCAAATTAGGCCCCGTGTTAGCGTTGCTCAAGCCTAAGAGAAGGTAGCCATTTGAAGGAACTTGACCCAGGCTCAAGCCACATGAACTTAAAGGTCTGAAGCTCCTTAACCACCAGCTAGAAGATATCGGAAGTTATGGATGGACCGGGTAAAAAGAGAAGTAGGGGGAGAAAGAAAAAGGCACCCAGTAGTTATTAGCTAACTTTCGAGACGAAGCACAACATTTACGTTTTACCCTACTTAACTATAGTTTGTACTGTGTTTTTAGCTAGAGTATAAATTCTATAATCGACATTAATACCCACGGACCCACCTATTTTGGACGACTAGTGGATCGGTGACCAAAAGGTCGACCTTGGTTTTTACTCGTTTTTGGGATTTTATGCGTCAAACAAGTGATACGTGTCTCTTACTTGCCCATTTACTTTCATCATCTTTTGTTTTCTCTTTATTTGTCCTTTATTTATTTGCAAATTTGTTTGATCGTTGGGACATAAAACGGGACTCAGACTTGTACTCAAATTCCAACCGAAATATGTAATGTTTTTTTTATCTCGATATATGGAAGCCCTGTTTTTTGATATTTTGTCCTTCAAACTGGAAAAAGTTGATTCAAGGTATATATTTCTATGGACAACTTAAAATAGCATCAATGAATATGTTAATTAAATGATGAAATATTAAAAGTTTGAAAACATACCTCACACAAAGTGGCCGCCATAACAGGAAAGTTAAGGCCACATCCAAGACTATGTTTGCCTAACTTTGTGTGTACGTACTTGAGCTTTGGAGTTAACGAGCAACCAGATGTGAACATCGTTATTTGTGGGCAACCGTCAATCAAAACCTCATCCAGATATGGCCATTGGAACTCATTCTTCCCCAAGAAGAAACCTATGAGATTTGGTAGGTTACGTATTACAATGGACTTTAAACGAGGAAATATCACAACCTTAGATGATATCGTTGTTTGCTCTATGTTGTCTTCCTTCACGATCACTTTCATTGCCTTGCAATCGCTTATCCTTAACTTTTCAAGTTGCACGAGACTTTCAAGCGTGGAAAATGTGAAAACATGTTGCAAAAGGTCACAACGATGGATTACCAATTCCTTTAGGTTGGACAGTTGAGGAACATTAATCTTTTTCATTCTCTGAATCACCATTGTGTCATCATTACCACCACTTACATCATCGAAGGTAATAGTATCACCACCATTGATGTTGAACCCTTGAGTTTCAAATACCTCCACTAACGATTCACAAGATGATATTGTTAGGTTTTCAAGCTTTTGCATTTGTCCTACTACATAGGATGGAATCACATATTGCAATGTCTCACAATCTTCTATCTCTATCGTTCTAGAGTATTGGCATAAGGACCAAGCAAGATCATTCACGTGGGGTAACTGCAGTAAATATAAAATTATATCAACAAATCTTAATTGTTTGTAATAATCCCAAATATACACGGCGTACTCAGGGACGGACCTGGTATGTTAAATACAGTGGCACGTGCCACCGTATTATTTCTTCGACGAAGGGTAAAAAAATTTAGGTTCGTGAAAGGTGCTACCGTATCATTTTGGAAGGTGTTACCATATTATTTTGGAAACTTCAAGAAGGTGTAACGGTACCTCATAATCAACCCAAAAACTAAAAGAAACTATGGAAATCAACCAAAAAAAACGAAAAAATCCCTTGAAATCAAGCAAATAACTTTAAAAATCCCTCGAAATTATGGAATTAGGCTAAAAACACATCGGGCACAAAAGTGAGAATGATATATAAGTTTATTTGTTATATTTACTGTATAAAAATTTTATATACTTCAAAAATTACTAATTAAAGGTTGTTTTGTTTAAAAATAAATTTGATTATAAAACAATAGACTTTTTATGTACCATAGCATTTGCTTCTTTTTTTAAAAATTTTGATTATAACTATTCAAAATTAAAAAAAAAAAATATAAAACTGCAGGTGATACGAAATTATCTCAAACTAAAAGACAACAAAAAACATACAAATGTAGCCCTTTGGCTTTCATTGAGATTGAAATCCAAAAAATGTATTTTTATTTTGTTTGGGCTATTTCTATTCTATTCTAGGTACGTAATAAAACATTTTTATTTTGACGATAGGATATATTATTATGGCTTGAAGTTTCGAAATTAAGAAAACATGTTTATTAATTAATAATACCAAATTTATCATGTAAATGAGCCACAATCTCGACAAATGTAAAACATTAGTTTATTAAGAAATGCCATTTACTAAATTAACATATGAAATCTTTTTTCTTTTAAAGTTTAATTAACTTTTTTATTTATCAAAAATATTGGATTATTTATTTATGAATGGCATTTACTAAAAAGATTTATATGTATATTATTAATAACAATAGTAAGGGTTTTTTTTTTGAGAGATAACGTTTTAATTAATATGATTGTGTGGGTATAACAATTTAATTCATAATTTTATTTTGTTCATCTCTTTTGTCTTTTCATATTAGCCATAAGAATAAACTTTTAGAAATATCATTTAGTATTGCTAAGAACAAATATAAGAAAACAAACATACCTCAAATTTATCAGTAGTAGTTGTACTGGTATCTATACTCCCACCCTTGGCACCATTACCACCACCGATACGCTTGAGCTTTGGCAAATATGAAAGACATAGCTCATCCAAATGAGGGACCAAATTGGTGCTTGTGTTGGTAGATCGAGCGAATCGTTCATCTTCATAATCTCGGCTTGAAACAACTTCTTCAATAACATCACAAGACCATATAGTCACATTCTTTAGGTTGGAGAGAAGTTTGACCATGAGAGGTGAAAACAAGTACTTTATCTTATTGCAATTGCGAAGGGATATGTTTGTGAGGTTGTGGAATGAGGATCGTGGTTGTTGTTTATGAGGAGTTATTGCTAATTCTCTATTAATTGGACTCTCAATCTCAAATACATCTGCTGCATTAGAATCGCCTATACAAAGTTCATGAAGGTTATGACATGTGTGTAAGAGATAGGATGGAAATGCAACTTTAAGAATAGTATCATCGACTTCTGATATCTCTTCATTGGACATAACATTAATCTGCATATATATCCCAACAATAAATGTAATTAGCATTTATGTTAGTTTTTAATATACAAATTAAGATGTAAAATCCTTTCAAATAAATTGCAGAAGTTGGTAACTAATTTAATTTAATACCAAAGCAAAAGTTGATTAAATACATACCTCTTGCTCTTGGCTACTCTTAACCAATTCATCATCTCTCTCACTTCCTCCACAACCAACTAAGCCAATCCTTGTAAGTGCTTTCATATCAAAATTGATGGTGGTAGGTGTGAATACATTTCTAAACCTCTTACACCGATTTATCTCTAAGGTTTCAATAGCTTGAAAGCCACTGAATGTGAGACCAGCGTCATCTGCACCTTTTATCCTCCATACTTCTCTTAGATTCCCTAATTCCATCACACAAATGCTTCTCAAGCAACTACTAACTTCCTCGGTTGTTTGACCAACACATCCCAAGTCGATGTTGAATAATACTTCAATGGAACCACAATCCTTAACTATAAGATTCTCAAGATGATTCAGCAACGACATCGGATTGCTCGGAAACAAATTCACAAGACTATTACATCCTTCCACACTAAACTCTCTTAACTTGCAAGCATTAACTTCCTCGGTTGTTTGACCAACACATCCCAAGTCGATGTTGAATAATACTTCAATGGAGCCACAATCCTTAACTCTAAGTTCTTCTAGATGATACAGCAACGACATCGGATTGCTCGGAAACAAATTCACAAGACTATCACATCTTGTAATTGTAAACTCTTTTAACTTGCAAGCATTAGCTTCCTTACTGCTATGAAAATTACAAGGCCA
The DNA here is from genome assembly GCA_023525745.1 of Arctium lappa. NCBI lineage: Eukaryota > Viridiplantae > Streptophyta > Magnoliopsida > Asterales > Asteraceae > Arctium > Arctium lappa. The sequence goes on from CM042049.1 coordinate 1,377,398, forward strand.
TATCTCCTTCAAATTCTCCATATCAAAAATACGCACCTTCTCCAAATTAGGAACAGCCTGCAGAGTAATTAAGATTTGTTGATCTATCCAACAACAATAAATCATATAATAAATACAAATATTTTTTACTTTGGACAAATTCTAAAGGGTGTCGTCACTCATTAATCCTAGAACATAACGTGAATACAACCTTTTTTATGGAACATTTAATTGAAATTTTGTAAGATTTATATTAGCATAAAACATGTTTACCTCTTCATTAAAGAAAGATTGCCTTTCAGAAATATTACTCGACAGAGAAGATGTCGCCAAAGGATAAATGCTTGTGAACTTTGGAAGGCCATTAAGTTCCAACTCCTTGAGCTGGGGTAGCTCAATTACATCGACGGCGTTGCACAAACTCTTTAGCTCCGGTAGCTTGCCCAAAGATAGAAACTTTAGCGCTTGAAATTTGATCACCCCAATTCCACCTTTGTTGCCATCTACCACTGTTTCTAGAACAGGGCACGAGGAAATTGTGAGGCGCTCAAGCTTCTTAAGACCATTTGCGACACCAACTGTGAAGAGGTATCTCAAGTCTACACACTTACAAATATCAAGGACTCTTAAATTGTAAAAGGAGGATGGACGATGATGCAAGGACTCCGCTAAACCATCTCCAAGATCATTTACACCCTTCACTTGTAAATAAAGCACCTCTGTTCTATCAAACAACTCGTTCATCCTAGAATCCAATAGTTCGCATTTATCGGTGACCAACTTCAACGTGTTTTCAAACGTGTAATCCCAACCTAGGTCATTATATTCTTTTAAATAACCTCCCAAAGAGATCTTGAACCTTTCGAGTTTCTTAAATGATATATTCTTAGGCAGAGAAGTAAACTCAATTGCTAGAGCAGTAAGGTTTTTCGAACACCCTACCAATTCATCAACATTGGCATCTGTGAACCTAATGGCACGGTGATAATAAGCTATCATATAAAGCTCTTCAAGGTTGACCAACCTTTTCAGGACACCATCATCAATAAGAAGATCAAAACAACCTGTCAAATCAAGTACCTTTAGCTTCTTCAAATGTCCAATTGTGGAAGGCAACTTTCGAATAAAACAATTAGTAATGCTTAGCACTTCCAGATTCGAAATATATCCAATGAAAGAGAAATCAAACATCAATGAGCATCCATGGAGACAAAGCACTCGAAGGTTGGTGGAGCATTGGAGTGATCTAGGAAGCAACGGATATCGCATCTTTTCATACGCGATAACTTGAAGTTTTTCTGTATTTTCATAAAAGCCTTGAGGAAACTTGAACGAATCATCTCCGTGCATAAGTTTCAAAAGTGAGAGGTTTGGACACTTAAATCCTTGAGGAAACTCACACATACCCCTGCATGTTAATGAAATTCTTTTGCAAGACTCCCTTATGCCTTCACTACTCCAGTTCGACATATCTCCATGGTTTATAATGGAGGCATGATCACCTTTAGAAACAGTAGCTAACACAAAGGCAAGCACAAGATCATGCATTTTGACAGACCCAGGGTAATCACCATCAATCAACAAATTTGCTTTTCTGAGATTGCTGACACGTGATTTTATCCTGTTTCTGCCATCTTCCACAGTTGAAACTCCATTGAGCAATTTTAGTCCCCATGTATATCTTGCCAGTTCCTCGATCGGAATATTAGAGTCCTCAGGAAATAGGCCACAAAGCATAAAAATCTCTTTCTCCTCCTCGTCTTTTAGATAGTCGTAGCTTATCTTGATAGATTCACGAACATTCTGATGAAGATCCTTGTTCCTCAAACGCCCAAGTCTATCTTTCCATATAGATGTTTCTTCAGATATAAGGGTAGGGGCAATGAGTGTGATAGCAAGGGGCAAATAACTACATTTTTTGACTATATCACCTCCTATTTGATAAAGCTCTGGATCAGATTCCTTTGAAATGTTTGTGATTTTACAAAACAAATTACGTGCTTCCTCATCCTGCAAGACATCAACTTTAAGTAGTTGAAGCTCTAGATTACCTTGAACTGCAATTGTTCTGCAAAAATCCTCATTTCGTGATGTAAGCAACAACTTGACACCATTTGGCAAAGGACTTAGTCCAACATATCTGAGTTCAACCATCTCCCATACATCGTCTAATATAACTAGAATTCCTTTTTCACTTGTTTTCAAAGTTTCCTCAAATCTTTTACGAAGACGATCTGCCCTTGTTGTTTCAACCTCTTCAGTTAGAGGATTTCCTAGGTTCTCTGCTACAGCTTTTTGAATAGAATACCAATTAGGCTGTTTCCCAATAACAACCTTCACAATCCAATCAAACTTCTTCTTATCTTCCACAACCTTTTTCAATTGTTCCATCATCGTGGTTTTGCCTACACCACCCATTCCACATAGGGCTATCACTTGCGTCTTTTGATCTTTTTCAAGGAACTTCAACGCATCCTTAAATGTCGTATCTCTTGACTTGAAGTCGTCTCCGATACCGCCACCACTTGGTAGTGCAGACGTGGATGCACTTCTTGTGTTGACTCTTCCAAGAGGTTTTTGAGCATCCGTCCAAGTGAAAGCAACACCTTCTTGAAGAAGACGTTCGATCTCCTGAGTAGTCTTCCAGGCATTTCTTCCCATTTGGTACCTCGCTTTTATGTTGAAACATCCGTTTTCATTGCTTGAAATGGTTTCAGCGTCACCCTTGATCTTTGCGACTTCGTCCAACCAACTTGGTACACGAGCAGGTACCTCTAGAGTGTTTACATCGTTTGTATCCTTGTGGTTTTTGACATCAACGCTTGTACCCTCCAATTGCTTCATTCCAGCATCCAGCTTCCTAACATATTCTGTGGATAAAAAGAGATAGCCCAGGTGTTTTTTGACAGGAACCATTAAAGATTCAACAACGGCACCAGCGATTGCAGATGCAAACTCCCCCATTTTCCAAAAATATTCTTGCTTTTGGAAGAACCTACATAAAAAATTGAATGGAAGTAACAGGACATAGTTGAATTTAACAACATCATCAGCTTGATAATTGGATTTAATTTCAAAAACTACAAATATTATAGCTTACTTCAAAAACAGAAGCAGCAGATGCTTAGAAGACAAACCAAATTCATGCAATATTTTTTTAAACACCTAATGACTAAAACTCCATGTTTAGAATACCAAAGAAAAGTGTATTTGAAGTCATCGATCAGTTGACCAAAAGAGATGGACTAAAACTGAAAAAGAGTAATTAATCTGTAAAAAGATCTTGTTCATCTCATAATCTAAAATGAATTTAAAGATATGAATACTAATTAAACATGAAAGAATAGCAGAAGATTCAGTTACCTGAAAATGGTGGATGGTTTTGCTTTTCCAGCGATATGATATGAGCTTCTTCTTTGTAAACAATCAGAGCCAGTGGAAGTCTGTCTATCTGTATGAATATATTGCAAATAGAGAACAGAGAAGGGGTTTTAGTTAATTCAAAGTTTGGGGAATCGTGAGGTGGTTTGGATGATTAATTTTGACATATATATTTTATTTATTTATTTATTTATTTATTCTAGAGTAAATTACGCCGGTGTTCCTTGCCTAAATTTTGGATTTGGTCCATAAAAGTAAACTATCTACGGTGGTGGTGATATCTAACTTTTTAATTTATTTCACTCATGGTCCTCCTATATTTAACATCATCCAACCCCTTATTTAAATCAAGGGGCAAATAAGTGATTTAATAAAAAAATTACTAAACAGCACCAACCATCGATGGCGTTTTCAAATTCTTGGACAAAGCAGCAGTGACACAAGTAGAAGAGTTGAAAACCTTCTTACGAGTCTTCCCTGTATGGGCATCGACCATTGCTCTTTCCCTCTCATTAGCCCAGCAATCGACCTTCTTCCTCGCGCAATCCAAAATCTTGGACCGGCACCTTGGCCCAAACTTCAACATCCCACCGGGCTCCATGCAAGTTTTCACCGTCGTAAATGCCTTTGTCACCGGCCGTTATCGTCCCCATCCAACGGAAAACGCACCACCACCCTGGCTTCACATCCTTGCAACGAATGGTTATCGGTCTGTTCATCTCCATTTTTGCCCTTGGCTCCAGCCGCCGCCGGACAACGTCGACACCCTCGACCATTCCGTCCTCCGCCATTTCCGACGTAAACTCCTCAGCAACTACACACACTGGTTTTCCTTCCTCGCCGGAAATACAACATCTAGATCTCCAACAACCGCCACGGCTTCTCCGCCACCGACCACCGCCGCGAGCTCCTCTACGTTGCTCTCTATCTACTCATCTGGGGTGAGTTCGCTAATCTACGATTTATACCCGAATGCATTTGTTACATCATATGGCTATGGAATTGAAGATTACATCGATGAGAACACAGGTAGAAATGATTTACCTTCAATTTCGGGTGACCAAATTGAATCATTAACCCAATTTATGAAACTGTTAAATGTGAGGTAGAAAACAGTAGAAATGGGACTGCACCCCATTCGAATTGGCGAAATTATGATGATATTAATGAGTAGTTTTGGAGTAGAAGGTGTTTTGAGAAGTTGAAATGGCCGATCGACATCGGCAGTAACTTTTTCGTGACTATGAGTAAGGGGAACGGGTTGGGAAGATCCTACACGCCATTGATGGTTGGTGCTGCAAAAATCTTGAAGATGTTTTTCATTCTTTATATTTATATTTAATAGGTAAATTATTATTTTTAATTAAATTACTTATTTGCCCCTTGATTTAAACAAATGGTTGGATGATGTTAAAGCCGTTAACTATAGGAGGACCATGAGTGAAAGTAAATTAAAAAGTTAGGAACCACCACTTTTGATAATTAAAAAGTAATATGTTTTCTACATATCTATACTATACTAGCTTCAATCCCATGTAGATAATTTAAAAAAATTAAATCATGCGAGAAAACTTATCTTACAAATATGAATGATAATCGAAAGTACGATGTTACTTTTCCAAATTTTTTCCCTTCAGAGTTGTTTTCTTTTTGTATCAAATCTCATACTAATCACGACAAATTAATTCGTATATATTTTTGATATTTAATAATATAATTAAATCAAACAATATTCAATATTAGACTCATTTCGAAAGTATTCATGAAACGATTACAATGGTATAATTTGTAAATAATATAAATGTTTTTTAATGCATTTTAGTTCATATACATTATTTATGTTTATATGAAAATAGTCTAAAATGAAAAATAAAAAAGTGAGAGATTAAAATTAAACTACATACCTAATTATAAGGGTAGTAAAACATACAATTAAAAATTTTGATTTAAGAAAATATTTAAGAAGTGAATGTGGGTGTGTTATGCATCCAAATACATGTTAAATTGAATTAAGGAAATATTTAAAGAGAAATGAATGTGGGTGTGTCCAGATACATTATTAAATTGAATTAAGGAAAGATTTAAGAAGAAATGAATGTGGATGAGCTATGCGTCCATATACATGTTTAGGCGGAAAAATACTGAAGTCGCCTCACCAGAAGACGACACGTGGCACTCCAATTACTTATTTATTACATGTATAGATATATTAAATTCAAAAGTATTCAATATTGAAATCATTTTGAAGGTATTGACGAAACGATTACAATGGTATAATTTGTAAAAAATTAAAATGTTTTTTTAATGCATTTTAGTTCATATACAATTTATGTTTATATGATAAGAGTTTAAAATGAAAAATAAAAAAGTAAGGGATTAAAAGTAAACTACATACCTAATTAATAATTATAAGCATAGTAAATGTAAGGTATAAATTAAAAAAATTGAATTAAGAAAATATTTAATAAGAAATGGATTTAGGCGGGAAAATGAAAAAAATGGCTCACCAGAAGGCGACACGTGTCCTTCTAGTTACTTATTTATTATGTACTAGCTTTGAACCCCGTGTATTACACGGGGTAATTTTTAAAAAAAAATCATGTCAGAAAACTTATCTTACATATATGAATAATAATCGAAAGTATGAATCTACTTTTTCAAGTTTTTTTTTTCAGAGTTATTTTTTATATCAAATCTCATATTAATTTCAACAAATCTCATACTAATCACGCCACATTAATTCGTATATATTTATGATATTTAATAATATAATTAAATTCAAAAATATTCAATATTTGGCTCATTTCGAAGGTATTGATGAAACGATTATTTAACGGTGTTAAGGTAGAGGAACTAAAGACGTATAAAAATGTAAACACATGGACCAAAAATATAATTTACTAAGAGAATAATTAGGATGAGCAGGTGGAGTAGTAGGTGGATCGTTTTTATCTTTTTAAATTAAAAAAGAGTGAATTATACGGATGGTCCCTGTGGTTTAATCAAATTTTAGACTTAGTCCCTAAAACAAACTATCTACACTAGTAATCCCAAACTTTTCAATTACATAACGTCCATGATCCCTTCACTTAACACTGTTAAGTAGTTGCCGTTAAGTTTGTTCATGTGCCCCTCACGTGAGGGCATATAGGTCAATTTACTCATTATTTTCATCCCCAACGTGGCTTCCCCAATTCAACTTCATCATCAATAATCAAGAACCCTAATTTGTTATGAACCCATATTCATATAGATTTAGACACAAATTATGAACATTAAACCTTAAATCATAAAACGATTGATGCAAAACGCCAAAACCTAGAATCAAACCCATAAAATGATTGAAAAAACATAAGCTGTATATGAAATATGATAAATTGATACATACATGCATCTAATATCTGATTGAACGATACATATATCTATATCTGAAATCTGAAAATTCGATACATACATACATCTGAAATTTGAATGTTATACAAACCATCGTCAGAACCCAAAATCAAATCTTTAAATTAGAAATCAAAGCCCTAGTTTTGTGACCCTCTCTGGTTCGTCGTTGAACTTCGAAAAACCCAAACTCCTTGAAAAACCCCAACAGATCTGTGACCTTCTCTCTGTCTCTTTGATTCCTTTTGATGTTCACCTTGATGATGAAAAAACCTCTCCATACCAGAACCACCGAACTAAATCATGGAATAAAGTCAACTAATTTCTAAATAGTATGAACATAGTCGTAGAAAAAAAAAATCGAGACATAAGATAATAGCAAATAGAATGGCCCATTTTGTAGAACCACTTTCGAATCGAGATTTGTAAAATGGATGGCCTGCAATTTGCACACAAAAAAATCCGCAGAACAATATTCCTTCCACGGCAACAAAATATCTCAACAGACCCAACAACCCAATATTATCAGATCATATCAAACAAAGGGTTGTGTTTCATTCCCCAATCCCTACCATAACCGAACTAGATGACCTCCTCCCAAGAACCACCGTCGTACCTCTCCATTTGCAGGGTTTTCAAAAGGCAAAGGGAACAAGAAAGAGAAATAAATGGATGTGTTTTCTAGTCTACTTTGGTGTTCATCAAGAGAGAGAAAAGAGCGAAGGTGAGTGTGGGATAAAGTTGGATATGATTAAAGTGATTGAGGTTGGATGAGAAAGTAGCTTCAATCTGGAATCTGGTTCAAGATTGGAAAAGTTGGGGTGGGGACGTGGTTGGGTGGGTCGGTGGATTAGGATCTAGTTTTTTTTTTCAAATACAAAAAAGGTAAATGGACAAAAAGGGCTATCACATGAGGGACACATGATAGAATTAACAATGTTCAAACTAACGGTGTTAAGTAGAGGGATCATGGGTGTTATGAAAATAAAAAGTTAGGGACCGTCAGTGTAGATAGTTTGTTTTAGGGACCAAATCCAAAATTTGAGCAAAACACGAGGACTACCAATGTAATTCACTCTTAAAATAAAGTAAACAAGTCGTCCCTCTTTGTCTTTTTCTTTAATTATAATTTATAATCTTGATTAGCATGGAAAGTGCTAATCAAGATTACGAGGAGATTCTTTTGTTATAAGATTAATTACTAGGAAATGCACTAGTCTACCTATTATTAATTTATTATTGCTTTTTTGTTATTATCATCATGAATTTTCTAATATTTATTAAAATTAAATTAAAAACAATCATACATTATCATATATAATTTAGACAGAAAAAAAAAACTGAATTCATGTGTAAATAAAATTGAAAAAGATAAAATTTAAATTTAATGTTAGTTTTTTGTTACAATTTGGTAGGGGTGGCAAAAAGTGACTCAACCCACCAACCCAACCCAATAATAGCAGGTTGGGTTGAGAATTTCAACTCATTTAAGTTAAATGGGTTAACCCGTCTAACCCATTTATTAATTGGGTCTGGGTTGGGTTGAAATTTTCAACCTGTTTTCAACCTGATTTTGACCCATTTACAACCTGATTTCGACCCATTTACAACCTGTTTCTAACTCATTTACAACCTGTTACTAACCCATTTATAACTTGTTTCTAACCCATTTATAATATTACCTAATAATTTTTTTTTAGTTATTAATAAATATAATAGAATTTCAATATTAAAATTTGAAAGTTAAAATTAAAAGTAACCCTAAAAGGAAATAGGCGTCGCTTTCTTCCTCGTTTCGATTTTCCATCCTCTCGAGTCTCCTCCCTCTCGGCTCTGTATTGTTCACGCTTCACGGCGGCTGACCGTCCTCTCCTCTCCCTTTGTTAACGGCGACTCCTCATACGCCGGAGTCCTCTCCCTCTGTAATCTGTTCGACTGTTCCACACTTCCCTGCACGAGGACCACGACGAGTTCCAGAATCCAGACTCCCATTGTTCCACAAGAGGAAAGTAATACCGAGAATGAAATTGGAGCCGATGAAAGTGCAAGTCGAGTTGCTTAGAAACTTTTTTGGAACTATGATTTATTTAACTTTGTGGTTGTGTTTTATTAAACTTCGAACAATTTGTTTGAATTTGTTGTGGAATGAAGTAGTTTAAGCATTTTTATTTCATTTACATTTTTTAATTTAAATGGGTCAACCCAGGTTCAACCCATTTATTTAACAGGTTGGGTTGATATAGTCATAAATAGGTCAACCCGCTACCAACCTATCAATCCAACAGGTTGGGTTGGGTTGAAAATCTCAACCCATTTAATTAAACAGGTTGGGTTGGGTTGAGATTTTCAACCCAATTAATAAATGGGTTGAACCCGAACCCAACCCAACCTGACCTATTTACACCCCTACAATTTGGGCTAAGTTTTAGTTTTGGTTTTGGGTGTTTACAGTGGTTTCGTTTTGGGTTGAGTTTTAGTTTAGAGTTTTGGGGTTCTTCCTAAACAAGATCTGGACATTACTTGAATGTGGTTTTGGTTTGCTTTCAGATATGTTGATATGTACATCATCTTTCGGCTCACTAAATTAGATTTATCTTTCTGATTTGAACCTGAGTTTTGGTTTGTTTAGGTTTGTTTAGGTTTTAGTTTGTTTTATAGAAACTGATGGGAAAATGACTTGTCTATTACAAACATTGCTAACACGTATTTATACATAAAATAAATGAAAACAAATATTATAAATGATTACAAAAGCAATTACAAAAATCAACTCAAGATATATTGAAGCATAAATACAATTAATTTCAACAACTTTTCCATTCTTGATACAAGGAGAATTCGAGAGTTAATAAGGATTTTCGAAAGTAATTGGAAAAGGGAAAATCGGATCGTAGAGAAAAACGAGCTCGAAAGATGCTCGGAATTTGGCATCGAAAAAGTAACAAATTGAGAATTGCAAACAGCGGCCGAAGTGAGTTTGGTGCTAGTTGCATATGGCCAAACCCACATGAATCTCACCACATAAACCAAAGCGACTTGCAAGTGAGTTGCATGTGACCTAACCCACATGAAACTCACACCGGGCACTGTTTGAACGTCCAAATGCATTAGTTCCCAAGTTTTCATAACGCAGCGTAGGTGTACGGAAGGATCGACAAGCGTCTACACCCTTTTTGATAACGAGATTACGAAACATAAAACTCGAGAACTCAAGAGAATACTCTCTAAAAGATTAACTTTATTGAATAATTGAACTAGTTAACAATGAAACTTAACAACTCTATTTATAATCTAGACTAGGAAAAAGATAATTACGTAAAATAAATCTAATCCTAATCTAACTAGAAAAGATAATTAAAAGGAAATAAAATAAAAAAAGATAATAATAAAACTTAGAATGAGATGGCCCACATAAATCCATGGAAACTATGCATGCATTTGGACGTTCAAACAGTGCCCGGCGTGAGTTTAATGTGGAATTAGGCCACATGAAACTCACTTGCAAGTCGCTTTGGTTTCTGTGGTGAGTTTCATGTGGGTTTAGCCATATGCAACTTGCACCAAACTCACTTCGGCCACTGTTTGCAATTCTCAATTTGTTACTTTCTCGATGTCAAATTCCCAGCCTCTTTCGATCTCGTTTTTCTCTTCGATCCTCTTTTCCAATTACTTTCGAAAATCTCTATTCACTCTCGAATTCTCCCGGTATCAATTCTATATATTACAACATTAATTATATTATTAAAATATTCAATACGTTTCATTCCAATGATTCTTACCGGGAGAATAACAAAAAAAAAAAATTGTCTCTTGTAAGCAATAATTTTAGGGAGTGCTCCAAATTTATAGAATTTTATCATCTATCTCCTATATTCTCTATTTAGCTACGATAGTAACTTAATAAACTATAGGAAACATGATATTCTTTAATTATCATTAACATTACAACATGAGACGTAAATGATGATTTGTTGGTGTCTTTTGGTTTTGTCGAATTTTCTTGAATTAAAACTGGATAGGTGGTTAGAAACATCAAACTCACTTCTTTGTAAACAAACACAAGTGATTTTTTGTCTATAAAAGTCACTTGATTTACTTTGTAGTAGGGGTGGCAAAAAGTGAGTCAACCTGCCAATCTAACCCGAACCCAACCCAATATTAATAAATGGGTTGAACTCGAACTATGATTTATTTAACTTTGTGCTTGTGAGAAACTTTGAACTATTTATTTTACTTTATGGTTGTGTTTTATTACATTTCGAACAATTTATTTGACTTTGTCGTTGTGTATTTGTCGTGAAATGAAGTAGTTTAAGCATTTTTATTTCATTTAGAATTTTAAAATTAAATGGATCAACCCAGGTTCAACTCATTTATTTAACAGGTTGAGTTGAAATAATCATAAACAGGTCAACCCGCTACCAACCCATCAACCCAACAGGTTGGGTTGGGTTAAAATCTCAACCCATTTAATTAAATAGGTTGGGTTGGGTTGAGATTTTCAACCCAATTAATAAATAGGTTGAACTCGAACCCAACCCAACTTGACCTGACCCATTGCAACCCCTACTTTGTAATGCTAATTAAAAGATGGTTACCACGAAGAAACATAATCAGAATTGATTTTTATTTATTTATAAAAGTCACTTGTTTTGTTCTCTGTTTGTGGTGAATGAAATCAACCAAGGTTCTAAATCGCGTGAGGCGTACGTGGTGACGTGGTCAAGCCTCAATCCTTAGGAGCCACGGCGAAGCCATGATGTTTTCAAGGCATGACTTATGACGTCAAATTTCTAATTCATATATAATATTATATATAAAAACGTATGTTTTGTAGTGTTACTCAATGAGTTAATAGTAATAATCAAGTTAAATTATGTTATATATTAAAAACTTGCAAATAAGACATTAAAAACGTAAAAAAAACAATCAAATATCTCATTACGATAACTGCGCATTAGGCCATGGTGTGTCATGGACTTAACGTGGCGTGACAAACAAGCCTTGGTACCATGACGCGCCATGATAGTTGTACGGCGAGTTTTTTAGAACTGTGAAATCAACCAACAACTTACATAAATCGAATCACGAAAATAAATCAAGATATTTGTAAAAGAAATTAGAAATTCATAGATATGCTCATTATAAAAGGATCGAGATGATCAATTCCTGTGAAGACCCTTGGTCTCATATGATAAGGACAATATTTCAATCAAATCTCATGATTCAATCAAGGATACAATAGTTAATTTTTGATTCTCTACATTATTATTGTAATATCTTTTTTTATTTAAAATTATTCTTGTGAATATTTTTTATTTAATAGTCATAAATAGGTTGATTTGTTTCCCTCTTAATGAGGTGCAATTGTATGTATAAATAACTTTCAAGGTTGTTAATAAATTTCATCTAGTCTTTCATCAGTTATATGGTATCAGAGTCTTGATCAATCTTTTCTCTCAATCAATTTCTTATCATGGCAAACAACGATAACACCATTCCCAACTCATATGGACCTTCAAAACCTTTTGTTCTAATCAACTTCTCCAACATCATCAAACTATCTCCTACCAACTATATATCTTGGAAATCTCAAAATCCAACAAAAATGGTGGACGTTGATCGGAGAATAACCAGTCTCAACCCCGCCCACCTCGTCGAACTCCGTCGTCGCTCTGCCAGAGCCGCTACCTCATCACCCTCCATATTTTGACTTCACCATTATCACCACTTTTTTTTCTCTCCCTTTTCTTGGAAAATAACACAACCATCAAAACACTCAAAAACCATCTCTTTTCCCATCTTTCATACAACCCAAAGATTTCTTTAAATCTTCATAAAAACTCACATCCAAATAAATCCAACAAAAATGGTGGACGTTGATTGGAGAATAACCGGTCTCAACCCCGCCGTCTCTCGGCCGCCTCATCGCCCTCCATATTTTGACTTCACCATTATCACCACTTCTTTTTTCTCTCCCTTCTCTTGGAAAATAACACAACCATCAAAACATTCATAAACCATCTCCTTTTCCCATCTTTCATACAACCCAAAGATTTCTTTAAATTTTCATATAAAAAAAACTCACATCCAAATAAATCCAACAAAAATGGTGAACGTTGATCGCAGAATAACCGGTCTCAACCCCGCCCACCTTACCGGACTCTGCCGTCTCTCTGCCAGAGCCGACACTTCATCACTCTCCACCCCACTTCCAGCTCGCAACAGCCTCATCTCCTTCACTTCACTCACCAAACCATTACCTAAATCTCACTTCTATACACTACTTGCCAAGATTGGACTCTCCCAAAGGACGTCCATTTTGAGGGGACGTGAGAAGGACAATACTTCAACCAAATCTCATGATTCAATCAAGGATACCAATAGTTAATTTTTGATTCTCTACATTATTATTGTAATATCATTTTTTGTTTAAAATTATTCTTGTGAATATTTTTTATTTAATAGTCATAAATAGGTTGATTTGTTTCTCTCTCAATGAGGTGCAATTGTATGTATAAATAGCCTTCATGGTTGTTAATAAAATTCATCAAGTCTTTCATCACTTATATCCTGAATGTTTTTTTTCAATCCATAATTTTTTTTCTTAAGTTCTCCAACTCCTAGTACTTCTCCAAAATCTCTCGTTTCAACTTGTGATTTTCGACATACATATGGCTTAGGGCAAAACTCCAAATCAGTATTAATTATTTTGTATGCCACTATCTTAAGAACCCATGAGATTATATGAAGTGTGCAAAAGCAAACTTGCATTCTACAAATTGTTTGAGATCATAGACTTTGGTGAACGCCACGCAGATATAGACAAAAGATAAAACAGTAAACAGTAAACGCCACGCAGATATAGACAAAAGATAATTCAATCGCTTGAAATGAAGATGTTGATGATGATGGTGCATAATTAATAGTTTAGCACATATTTATAAATGATAATGAATACAAAATAAGAGAATATATAATACATAAACCCATTTCATATCTTAGCCAACTAAAAAAACATTAACATGGTTTTAATTTGCCAAATTGTCGTCGTCCAATCTTTAGTCTCCCTTAGGGCTGTTTGGTTGGTTTTCCATTAAGTTCTGTAGGGATAAAGTTATCTGTGTGGATTAATCCGTCTGTATAGATTTAGAAGATTTTTATTTGAGAGAGTTTTTTTATAGATGGAAAGAACATGTTTTTAATGGGAGGGACTGGTTTGAAAAAAACTTGGCTTTTTGCATAAAGCTCTCCCTTGAAATCTTACTAAATAAGCCACTTTCTATATCATTAAGCCACTACCAAACAGTCATATATAGCTGACTGAATAAACTGTAAGTCTCATTAAGCTGCTAACAAACATGCCCTTAGTTTCATATGTCAATCATTCATTGTGGTTATATATTTCACATCAGAAATGAATAGAATTTTAAAAAAGGGTTATCGCTACGGTTAAAAAGAAACAACATAAAATGGACAAAACAACATAACTAGATGGAATCGGTTTGTTCCTATAAAAATTAATGTTTTTGCCTGGCGGTTGGGTTTGAACAAAATTCCAACTCGGGAAAATCTTGACAAAAGAGGAATTCAAAAGAGGAATTGATGTGCATTCTCTCCTTTGTCCGGTCTGCGAATTGGAAGTTGAGTCTACGGGTCATTTGTTTTTCTCTTGTCAAATGGCAAGGGACATTTGGAAAAATATTGGTCGTTGGTGGAGTTTTGATATACCAGGGTTTAGATGCAATTCTGAATGGATTGGGTGGTTATCAACGTTGCGTTTGAAGAAAATGGAGTTGGCTTTCTTTGAAGGGGTTGTTTTAACGGCTTTATGGGCTATTTGGTCTTTTCGGAATGGATCTTTATTTAGGCTGCCTAAGCCAAAGAAAGCCAAGGTGTGGGATAGCATTGTGACTCAATCGTTCTTTTGGGTTACAAATAGGAGTAGAGTACATAAAATTAACTGGGTTGGTTGGTTACAAGACCCCCTGCGTGCTATTTCTATCATGTAATAAATTCTTTCATTCTAGCTTCTTGCTAGTCTTTTTTATAATATCTGCCGTTCAAAAAAAAAACATAAAGCATATATACTTGGTATAAATGTGCAACTGTGCTACAACAAGAAGCAAACTTCAAATAATAAATTAGAGCCAAAGATGTGAGATAGCAAGGAGATATGAGATTAGGAATAAAACAATTGATATCATATGACATATTAAGCAAATTATAGATGAAAACACAATATATATGGATTACGGATGCTGAGTCCACGAAATTATAATCATGTCTAATACAAAATGGATTGTGCAAGCAATAATTTGGGTCAAATCCATAGAGAATCGGTTTTAACAAATTATGCTAGACGGGTATCAAGTGAAAGAAACAATTATTAAACGTAAGAACACACAAAGACCAGTAACCGATCTTCGTGTATCTGTGTTACTTGCCCCAATATGAATCATAATAAGCTTGAACCACACATTCTCAGATTTAGCTGAGAAAAACAACCCTCTTCCAGGCTGTTGTTTCAAGTATTTAACCAAATGAACACGCAACATGCCGATTAGGTATTCTTGGGTTAAACATAAACTGCGATAATTTTTTAAATGCAAAGGATAGGTCTGGTCTAGTAATATTTAGATATAACAGACGACCAATTAATCGGCGATATTGTGTAGGATCATGAAATAACTCGCCATCTTCATCATTCAACGAGCAGTGTTGGGTTTTGCTCCAAGCACTACGAGAGAAATGGTTATACTACCCGGTTATATAACCGGGTCCTATAAGGGGGCGGTAGTAATGTCATTATTATACTACCCGGTTGAACAACCGGGTTGCATTTGCCTAATAGAGCCCGGTTTTTATTATTTCACCAGGTAGTATCTAGGTAGGAATTGGCATGAATGTTTCTTAATATAACCCGGTTCTTTTTAAGTAACCGGGTAGTATCTTTGCCGATGTGACAAATGCAACCCGGTTCTTTTAAGAAACCGGGTAGTATCTTTGCCGATATGTTTAATGGAACCCGTTTTTTTTAAGAAACAAGGTAGTATCTTTGTCAATTATGACTAATGGAACCCGGATAGTATTAGTATGTTTTTTCTATTATCAAAGAAGCAGAATCATCTGATCGGATCGATACTAGAAAATCATAAATTACGAGTAATATGAAAATAAAAATTATAAAAAAGACCCATAATTAGACTTGGTATACCATAATAATCTGTAGATAAACAAAACATATATGTAGATTTGTTAAGCAATTTCACATCTCAAAAAGGACAAACTTATTCCAACGTTAAAACACTATTTATCTACTTATACACTTTCGTTATAATCCATCTACCATATCCACATAACATACCTCCACGTGAGTTTGCAAGAACCCTCTTTCAATCTCACCATAGTCTGCATATGAATGCTCGTTGTTGTTAAATTGTATAATTTGACTGAAAAACAAAACATATAACTATAAAATGGCCTACTTTATATAGTTTATCATAATTGTGAATGAAAAATAAATCAACTAACAAAGTTTTAAAGTTAACATCTATAAAGTGTGTATTGTGCTATATATATATATATATATATATATATATATATATATATATATATAAACTACTCGTGAATGAACAACATACCAATATCAGTTCACCAGATGTTTTTTAGATAAACACTCGAAAAGCGGGTAGCCCATGTCTTAGCTATATCATCCAATATCCTTTTTGTAAGGGGTGTTTGGTCGTTCCGTGGTACCTAGATGCAAAATAAAATACATATTGTTAAGTTATAACCACAAGGTTGAGTGCAATAGACACAAGAAAACATTATTAACACATACATACCCTTTTCAAGAAGTTATCCCCACTTTCAATAATTGTGTAGAAAAATTGATTGCTGCTTACTTCATCTAAATCATGGACGATTACACCAATCAACCACATCCCATATTAACAACTCTCATCATACAGTTGGTTAGACAAAACAGAACCATCTTCCAAGATCACACTCTTTTTATGGGTGTCATTGAATGCTTTTTGGTCTCAAAAGATGACACACCTAAATCTTATTTAACACTTCTTCATTAGATTGATAAACTGGAAAGTTGAGACCCTTTGTCTTTTAAGATGATTTAGTTCTTTAATGAAGTTGAAATCCAAGCATACCTTTAGGTCTTTGTCAGCTAAAGGACTATTCAGATTCACCTTGCTGTCAAATTGAAGAAAAACCATGAAAATGTTATCAACTGAAGAGCAATAAACATTGCTTTCAATTTGATTCACTTTCCAGATTCTAGGTTGGAAACTTTACAGTTTTGTGTATGTTTTAATATTTAGATCCGTGATCTGCAAGTTTTATAGTTGATGTGTTGTGTTATAATTTTTAAAAGCATGCATCATTCATCAAGTATATTAATGTGTTCTAATGTGGGCTTATTTAGTGGTATTTATATTGAACACTTTACGTTTTAGCATTGCTATTTTACGTTTAATTGTATTTTATGAAGTTAGACACAAAAAAACATACATTAGTGGATGTGAGGACTCGAGGACACGGCAGACAGGCAGGCGCTGTGTTGGCAGATGGCTACGTACCGTGATGACAAGCATGATCAGGAGTTAAATAGTCCACAAGTGCAGGGGACTGGCTAATACTCATTGTCTTGCTATATATATTTTGTGATAAAAGGTTTAAAAAGTTAGTTGGTTACAAATTTAGATGAAACTCAGCTATAAGAACTTCACTACCAGGTTCACCAACGCTCCTTCAACCTCGACCTTCCAATATGTAATCATATAAGGAATGATTGTTTGATATGAAATTTGGTTTAGACTCTACAATCCAATCCCTCATAATATGGTTATTCTTGACATATAGCTTCTTTTTTAAACAGTATCAAGTGTTCTTTGTATGTACTACAGAATTCACAAGATAGCAACAAAAATGAGATGTAGACAAATTAATGAACCATGTGAATGTGTTGTGTTTGATTTTTTTGTATCTGGACTATAATTACGTCTGTAACACTAACCTTACACTAAAATTGCTAGTGTATTTAAAATAAGCAAAAGGACTAACCAAGTATAGATTTGTAGAAACTGTCGGGAATGGAAGTAATGTTTATAGACAAGTAAGCGGCCTGACCATGTATTGTATTGTATAACCAAACAAGGGTACACAAAGAAACCAAATGCGAGCTGCACAGCATCGTAAAGAATTAAATTTACCATAACAAGTGGCAAATTGGTTATTTATCTGAAAAAAAGATAATATTAAAGGATGCTACAGGTTTATGAGATTCCATTTTCTATCATTCACAAACAAAAAAGGGTGTACGCCAACGTCTGGGGTTCCCCCACTGTATCGGTCCCACATCATGCATCACGGGGGAGGTAAGTAGCGCAAGGCCAAGTGGCAAAGGGTGATGCCCAGACTCGAATGCGGGACCTCACACTGTCACACAACTGGCTTACATCCACGCCTTTGCCACTAGGCTAGATCGCTGGGACTTCATTCTCAAACCATAAACCCTGTATTTAAGTTTTTTCTCCAAAGCCATGGCATTGATAAATAGGCAACCTAGCACCATTGGTGGACTTACTCTTATTGAGGAGGCAATAAAATGGCCGAGATCTGCAAACATAGCTTCAGTTCCTGAGCAAAATATCCCAATAGTTAGTACACCCATTGCTTTGTAAATACTATATCTCGCAACATTATGTAACCTTAAAGAATACAAATCTCCCTTCCTTTTCCCAAAAAATAAAAAAATAAAAAAAATACAAATCTCCCTAAAGAAGTTGGAATAGTAGGTGAAGTGCTTCCTGGACCAGATGTTAGACTCTTTTATGATATCCAAATATTGTCCTCTTTCCCAATAAAAAAGACATACAAATAACACTTAATAGGATTTTGGCAGATTAAAAAAATACACGCAGTGCCCCTAAAGGAGGTCAATTTTGGCATGGATAATGAACAAGTTGGCCATTACCACAAAATACCCAACTGCTACAGGAAGTCTTGTACCTGCTAAAATGCAAGTTTCAACCATTCTACTTAGTTTCAACTATTCTACAATGCTATTAATATATCCAGTCAGTATATCACTATGAAGAATTTATTGTTGTTCTTAGGGTGTAAGATTGAAGATCCAGAAAATGGATATCGTTGTAGGTCCTGATTCAACTTTGTTGGTGGTTCCCCCTTGTACCCTAAACCCCATTAACAAGAAGGTAATCATAATAATGAGTAAATAAAGAATATAACCATTTTCAACAAAGACCACCGCACTGGATGTAGCCAAATATACACTGTGTGTTGTTTTCAACACCAGCAAACCCTTATTAACACAAAACTCAATAGGCTGTATGGTTGAGTAAATTAGAGGCCGTTTGGTTAGTTTTTCATTCAGTTCTGCATGGATAAAGTTGTCTATCTGGATAAATATGTCTTTACAGATTGGAAACGTTTTTGTTTATGAGAGTTTTTATTCAGCACCACAACGAACTGCAATTTAGTTTATCCATTAAAACAACTAAATTCATATATATATATATATATATATATAGTTTAATGGAAGAAAAAAAAACATAAGCTTACAGTTACAGCACCTCACTTTATAACAAAGGAACATATATGTGATTGAAAACCCCTATGATGAAAATTGGTAACAAATTCCATATCAATTTAGTAAAGCAAGGTGAAATGGATAGAAGAACGTAGGTTAACAACTGAAGTTATACTTTTCTTTACCGCCAAAATCACTTCATTTTGTCCAATGAATCAATATTCCAATATTCTTCCAATTGTACTAAGCAAATTTGAAATGAGATGAAGAAAATCAGAAGTAACATTACTCGATGTGTAGTACTTTCACATGGACAGGAGGAATAGATGCTTTTCGTCTGCAATTAACAGCAGTACCAGAACGTTCGTCATTACTGAAATTCTCAGACGAACTAGATCTCCTCCAATCGCCGGTAAACCCTAGCCATTTGGAAATAAGTAAGTAATAACAAATTTAGAGCACTACATTCATGAAAAAACCATGCCCTAGTTTTGACAACAAATTAACATCTACGTTCGAATTGGAAAGAGAGCATACTTATCCCAGTTTTGTTCTCGTCGAAAAATGGAGGCGGGTGATGTTTATACCCGACCCGATCGGATCTGAAATTGGTTATATGGTTTTTGGGCCAACCTGACATTTGGGCCTGCCTGGACTTTATATAATGAAAGAGATATACGGTTTTCGAAATATATAATTATTATATTTTTTAATTTAGAAAACGATAATTTTAACCTTAATTATATAAAAATAATTTTTTTTCATCTTATAATAATGTTTTAACTCAGCGGTTAGAGTATTGGTTTTATACGATATTATGTGTCACTCGTTCAAATCTAATAACTGGTATTTGACTTCGGTATAAGTTACATTTATTACTACCAACGCCTCATACAAATGAGACTTGGAAAGCGAGATAGAGCCTAACTACTACAAGAGGAGGTTAAACGGTCAAAAAACTGAAGGTGTGCATGAGTCCGATTCTATAAAACTTGTAATAAACTTTAAAAAAAAATTATACTACCCGGTTGTTTATATAACACCAGGTGGTATAATGAAAAGATGGAACCCTAAAAAAAGCACATGCTACCGGGTTGTTTGAACAACTGATAGTTTAATGAATACAAATCACACACATACTACCGGTTGTTTGTAAATACATAATTCTATAATCATTTATTAGGTAAGTAACAAAACATAAGAGAAAATAATAAATGAATGGAAAGTTAACACAATAAATTATCTAAGAAATATGATCAAGCTATGTTCATTCGAAATTCTAAAAATATATACATTATTATACAATAAGTTCAACTACTTAAACAATTCCAACTAAACAATATAAATAGAATACGCGTTATGATCTTGACAAATGGTTTAGAAGTACGTACCATTGAACATTGCATATTCATTCCTCGACACAAACTCAATCTTTCTCTATAGAATTGATATGTATCCCTGTAAAACAAGTTTCAACTTTCAAGACTTCTCATATATACTTAGTTTCCAAGTGTATTATAAGAATGAGTTAAACAACATATGAATTGAACATCTAAGGGCTAGAGCTATAAGTGAATTAATCGAACAAAAAAAGGCTTGTTTGTGTTCGTTAATTTAATTTAACCGAACAAACATACAAACAAACACATAAACAAACAAACTCTTTGTCGATGTTCCTTCATTAAGAAAACTGGCGTGTTCGTGTTTGTTCATGTTCATGTTCGTTCCTTAAAATGTTAAATAAATGTAAACCAATGAACATAAACAAATGTAACATATTGAACTTAAAAGAACATAAACGAATATAAATGAAAAAAATAAATAAACAAATAAGAAAACATAAAAATAAAGGTAAAGGTAAAGAGGAATTTAATTGAAAACCTAAATATTTTAAATGAATTGATAACTTTATTATCGGTTATGATATATATATATATAGAGAGAGAGAGGTAGTTTCAATTGGAAACCTATATTAGATTCGAAACTTTGGAAACCATCTAGATACCATTGATCTTAATAATCAATGGTCAAGATTCATTTAACTTAAATATGGTAATAAATAAATTAATTTATTAATGAAAATTAATAATAATATGCTAAAAGAGCAAAAGTGTCTTTTGCTTTTTTGTTTCAATTTTGGTAACAAGATGAAATCCGTTGAATAAGGAACTTTTTAAACTTGTTGTTTCTTTATATAACTCTCTTGCACCTTTAAACATAATGATCAATAGATCTAATTTAGGGTTCTTTTTATATATCTATGCTTAATTAATTAAGAGGATTATTAGAAAGCTGGTGAAGGGATGAAGTGAGGAAAAGGTATACACACATTATTGATGAAACCTATTTTTGTTGAGGAAATCGATTTTTGATGAAACATTTGTGTACATTGTTTGGAATCTAATGAAAGTCATGAAAGAAATTGGTTCATAAGTTTCAACATTGTTTCATCAAACACGTGTTTCATCTATCGAGAATCTTATCATAATCATTACTAGGAATTTCATCAATCGGACGAATAAAATACGATAAAAACGTTTCATCGTTGTCGAGTAGATGTCGAACATGAATTTCGTTAGTCGAAACACCATCAAACATGTTACCATTCATTGCTCCGTATGGTTAATTTTTTACACTGCAACTAAAAAAACCATACAAATATATAACAAATAATGAAAAGAATATATTTTAAAAATATTTCAATTCAGTTAAAACAAATATTGATTTTAAATATAATTAAATATTTGAATTTTCTATAAAAATAACTCTTTTCTAAAATTTGATGAAACGGAAAAGAAATAAAAAAAAAATAGTTTACCTTAATTATTCCAATTAATATGAAACTGAAATCGGAATCAAGGAAAATAGTTTAAATTAATAGGAATTAAAAAATTAATATTTTTAATTTAAAAAGAAATTGAAATCGGAATCAAAAGGTGCATACTTTAAATTAATATAGCATCAATTATTACCATATATAAAATGCATTCAAATTAAATAATTAATATTATAGTAATAATAATAATTACCATATATATTACAAAATTAGGTAAAATACTAAAATACCCTTATCTAGGGGTGCTCACGGGTTGGGTTGGCCGGGTTGAAGGCACTTTAACAACACAATCCAATCGTTGCGGTTTGAAATATCTCAACCCAACACAACCCAATCAAAAGTGCAACCCAAACCGTGCGGGTTGGGTTGGTCGGTTTGAAACATTTATTAATCATTTCACAATTTAACTAAGTTATTGTGTCTAAACAAACTTTTACTCATAAATAACATACCTGTTACTGCATGCCGCCTGCTGCCACCTTTCACCTAAACCGTTCAAATTGCAATAATTGGTTGAACAAGACAAGTATCAAACTAACAAGGATAAAAATACGAACCTGGTTGTTTATTTTCTTATCAAAAGCTTAAAGAGTTCAAAGTTTACACCAAGTTACCAACGACATTCAACTCAAATGGTATACAACTCTAATATCCAAATAGTTTAAATTTTAAACCAATGAAATTCAAGTTGCTACTATTTTTGTTTCTACATGGTATCAACAATATAGCACAGAATCCAATTTGCAACTTTCACATTCATGATGTTATATTATGTCCTTAAATTTTGCAGAACACATGGAAATTAGATATCCCTCTGTTGTGAAACTTCAAATGTTCTTTAACGAAGCAAAATAATTAGTCTTAAGCAACAGAAAAATGATATACAATGATGAAACCAATGATAATAAGAGGAAAACGACAGAAATTACCATTTCCACTAGTGACATGAACCATGATCTTCTTTTCCATTGTTGGTTGATCAGAACAACCGTATTCCTTGGCAAAGATACAAAATCACAAGCAGATGAACCTCTGAAGTACACATTAAGACACATCTCTTGATTCACTGTAATAAACCTGTTGAGATTTGATCAGTAGCAACTAGTTTCATCTCTTGGGCATTTCATCAAACAATTGGTTGACAAACGTTGGTCAAATCCCTATGGATAAGGCAGTAAGTAACATTCCAATCCTACAAGTTGGGCACTCAACATAGATTTTAAAACAACAGTGTGCGAGTGTGAAGTACCTAAACAAAATTCCAAGAAACAATAAACGGTAGCTAAACAACAGGTATTCAATAACCTCTGTGGCTATATTTCCAAACTAAAACAATGACAGTGAAACAAGAAACAGTAGGCAGTAGCTAAACAACAGGTATCCGATAACCTCTGTGGCTATTTCCATTTTCCATTTCCAAAATCCAAACTAAACTAAATCAATGAAAGTAAAACAAGAAACATAAGCAGTAACTAAACAAAATTCCAAATTTCCAAGTTAAATTACAAATTTAAAAAACAAAGCTTGAACCAACAGTACCTCTGTCACTTTGTGTCTGTGCTCTAAATCGAAGGAAACAGTACCTCTGAATCTCATTCAATCGATGCCTGAAGCCGAGAACTTGAAACCAACGTGACCCGTGAAGTGATGAAGTCTGAGTGAACTTGAAACCACTCAAACCAGTGTGAATCTGATTCAACCGATCAATGTCTTCCCTAAATCTGATGTCGATCGATCATCGATGCCTTCCCTGAATCTGATGTCGATCGATGCGTTCGACTTTCTACTCACTCTCACTCTCACTCTCACTCTCGTATGTTGTGGAAGTGTGAAAGAAGCAGGGCAAATTAAGATTGAAGCGGCCGATGAATATGAAAGATTAAAGTAGCGCCTTTTTTGGTCGGGTTGGGCCGGTTTGTTTTGGGCCTAACCCGTTTTCAACCCATTTAATGCAGTCTGGTAAGAAAATGTATCGATTATACGTCGGGTTGATTCGGTTTAAGTTTTTTTACGTTTTTTCGGGGTGAGTTAGTTGGGTTGGTCGGTGATTTGAGCACCCCTACCCTTATCAATTAAAAAAAGTGAAATTCATTGATTAGTCAATATTGGTTTCCAAATTTTCCAGTTTAATCTTGGTTTCCAATATTTGATCCCTCCTCTCTCTTTCTCTCTCTCTCCCTCTATATATATATATACTATATTATAAAGCACGGATAAAAAACTCTTAAATACAAATTATTAGGCACAAGGTAGCATCATTTTATGCATAAGTGCATACCGTCTAGATCATCAACGGCTATCAAGGTGTTCCTTAGTTTTTTATTTTTTTGAGGTTTTTCCTTGAACCTCCCTCTGAGACGAGATTTCATAAATTTTAAGGGTAATAGTTGATCTTTATTTAAGAAGACATGTGTATTTGCTTTAATTAGCAACTTATAACACTAGTTTAATACTTCTTTCGTCCTAAAATAAGTTTTATACTAGTGTTGGGCCCGTGCATTGCACGGGAGGATAAACTTTTTGTTGGAATGTTGAATCGAGTTAAAATGAAACGTAATTTCTCTGTTAACAGTTAATGAAATACAATGTGAAAAACGAATGTATTTTCATAAGTGGTTAACTTGCATATATTCTTAATTGTTTGTTGTTATGAGTTTGTGCAATAATATTGGTAATAGTTTTGTATTATATTATTTAAAACTCAAACGACATGTCTCACAACGTATCACTATTATTGAAATAATTATAAATATGAACATACGTTTTTACAGATTTTGCAATTTTTCTGAAACCTCCTCGACAACACTTGACAATCACTTTGAACATATAAATCTGTAGATTAATTAACAACATTCAACCCACATCAAATATGACAAAGAAAATAAATAATTTCTATCTTTTGTAACCGGCAACTCAGCTGGTATAGTTCAATTTCACTCAGTACCACTTGAAAATTTATCTGACTATTGACTTCAAGACCTCATAGTATTAGTCGATAAAAATAAAGATATGTATATATATCTTATTCCACTACTTCGAAAAATATGATTGTGGGTTTTGAAAAATATAAACAAATTCTCAGTAAATAAAATAAAATATAAAAAGTAGTTTTTCAAAAAAACAAAAATATAGTGGAATACATTTTGTTCAGTTGCAGGTTCCGCCATTGACACTCGACCGTTTGTCTTCTTCTTGTACTCGGATGATACATAGAGAAGCTATATCTATACTATATTATAAAGATGACATAAAAAAACTCTTAAAAACAAGTCTTAAAGCTTAATGTACCGCTATTTAATGCTAATTACTTAAAAAAACAACCATAAAAGCTGTATGTACTACATTTAATGTTATTCATTAATTTTCAATCATTATCTCTAACCATTTTAACTTCCCTAAAATCATTTCCCACTTTAACTCCCCTAAAATAACTCTCAGCATATTTTAGATATAAAAAATCTAAAATATAACTAAAAAATCTTACAGAATATTTTATAAAAAAAATTATATTATTAAACCAAAATAAATTACATTATATTATTAAGTTTAAATTAAACAAACTTATATAAAAAAAAATCATTATCACTCTCTTACAACCATCCAAAATCGTAATGTAAATCGACAAAAAACAGAAAATAAAATGAAACATTAAAATCGTGATATATCTAGCTGCATTGCGCGAGTACACTTCTAGTAATAAATAATCAACAAAAGACTTTATTACTCTCCGAAAACCACACAATAGAGACCGGCACAACATTTGTTTTCAAATAGGGATACATGCAAAAGGATTTATCTAATGCAAAGTAAAACAAATATTAATTGTAAAATCTACGGCTTATTAATTGGAATGTAAAAATTAAAAATAAAAACTTGTTAATTCTCTCGTGTGGGTTTTTTCATACCTCAAAAACCAGCCCTTTTCTTTCTCACTCAAATTCCGTTACAAATTATGGCTTTAATTAAGCACCTGACTAGGTTTAATACATCTTAATGTTGTATTTATCTTCCTTTTTTTAATTAATTACGATAACAATTAAGGATATCAAGGGAGAATAATGTACCTTTTAATATTCGTTTTCAAATATTATCATCTCCATCTTCTACAATTCAAGTCCCTGCATAAAAATATGTGGAAAATTAGAGCATATATAAATGGGTCTTTTAACAAAATGATTTTAATAATGATTGTAATTTAACACATTTACATACCTCTTGTTGTTTGGTGTTTAATAATTAGGGGATCATAACCCTAATTATTTGGGTTTTCTATTTAGTAGGCGCATGTTTCTCAAATTAAAGGTATTGTATTTTTACCAAAGTACCCCTGTGCATACATGCAATGTATTTTTTACAACTGTTTCAAATATTTTAATTTAATTAAAAATCAATTAATTGTGGACAATTGATCTCATCAATCTACGGTTGAGATTGGTTAGCACCAATGTTGTGGTTAGCAAATGAATGTGCCTCTCTCTCTCTCTCTCTCTCTCTATATATATATATATATATATACCCGCGCGATGCAGCGCGGGTGAATCACAATTCTGAAGCAAATAACTTTTATGACACCGATGTTTTTTGTTCGTATTATTCTCGTTCTCTCAATTTTTTTATAGGTTAGTATGATTTAATTGCAAAACAGTTACTACCATAAAATATGTTTATTAAACAAGATATCTAGGAAAATAATCGCAAAAGTGCTGAGTTTACAAATCCATTTATTCACAACTCGTTAAAAATTTGAAAATAATGACTAAACAAAAATGACATTACATTCATATGTAAAAATGCACATCCGTAGATTCTTATTATGATAAGACATGTGAAGATCAATCCGTAAGCATGTTCTGCAATTATGTTTTAAATAAATCATTTGACACCCATGTTTTAAATAAATCCTTTTTTTTCTCAAATTTTTTATAGGTTTATATGGTTTAATTGCAAAGCAGTTACTAAAAGAAAATATGGTTTATTAACAAGACACCTACGAAAATAATCGTGAAAGTGCCGAGTTTCCAAATCCATATATTCACAACTCGTTAAAGAATTGAAATTCATGACTAAACAAAACAAACATTACAATCATATGTAAAAATACACATCCATAGATTCATAATATAATAAGACATGTGAAACGTCAATCTCTAAACATATCCCGCAAAAAAAAAAAAAAGACATAATTAATATTGTACCAAATGTGTAATACTAATTAGTTGATTGTACCTTTTTCCTCATGTCAAACTTCTTTAATTTTGTATGTTTGCTTATTAGGATTACCATTTTATTGTAAAACCAACATATGTCCTTCATACATTAGAGGATTATCATAAATAGTTTCAATTTGAAAATAATCCAAATCTTTGTAGTGGCCCACATGCACACTCCCATCACCATTTAAATGGCCCAAATTGCAAGACTTTAATTTCATCCCACCAATGTTACAATAAAAGTGGATTTTCACAATGTCCCACAAAATGAGATAAATTTAAGCCCACCATCTTTGACTTTGTTGTCCCAAAAACCATAAAAACCAATGACCTCAGCTCTTTTCTTTTCCACCACAAAAAATACCAATCACACCTTTAAATAAAACCCATCAACATTCTTAGTAAGAACAAGCAGAGCTATGAACCTTCACTTTCCAGAAAAAGCAAAATAAAGACAACGACTTTAAATCCTTCAAAAACCACAAAATTAATCTGCACTCACCATGAATTGAAGGAATAAGGTTCATCTTCAAGATTTGAGGAAATACACACAGACTTAGCCATTCTTCTACTCCCCACATTTATCAAGGCCCTGACCAACATCAAGAACTTTAAAATCACTCTGCCTTTTGTCTTTGCACCATCAACATAAGCCACACTTTTGATGATTAAAATTGTTAGACCAATTGGAAAAATAAGGAACAAAGAGCACATACCAAGAAAAAGTATGAGAAACAAGTGTTGAATGCAAAATGAGACATTCAATAAGAAGAAGTCATCAAAAGGCCAAGTATTTATGCTGCACAAAAACTTACCAACAATCAAGTCCATTTTGGTCAAACAGATTTTTGAATCAGAGTGTATTGGCCAAAGGCTGGATTTTATTGAGCAAAACAATTTGGCCATTAACATAATCCAAGATTGACCAAAAAAACAAACATAAATAATATACCCACTAAATAACATTCCAATTAATTTTGAAATCAAGACGACATTTTATTACACGAGATGGGATGTCTGTCACATATTACATTCATAATTTAAAATTCTTAAAACAATATCTCAATCTATTGTTATATTATATGTACATAAAAGTAACCGGTTTTAGTATTTTCTCCAGTCCGCGAACAGCTTTGAGTTTGACGACGATTCCATTGGCCAAAAAGCATGTAGAATTTGAAGTTTTTAATCAAACCAGCAGTAAGCTTTGCATAGGAGGGGTTATCAAAGACTGTTAATCTTTTGTAGGTATATAGATTAACACAAGATAGAAATGTTGATCAAGAGTTACACAGTTTTACAAAGCATTTCAAAGCTTCTAATAAACACAATTCTTAATTTCATGCAAGCTTCTAACCAGTTTAACTTCCTCCTCAACTGGTGCTTTCACGGTTTCGCAAAGCAGAATCCACAAGTTTGACCTTTTTCGTGTTTTCACTGTTGACGATAGAAAGTTTCGCGATCGAGGACTTGAGGTTGGAGATCTCATCATCTTCAGTATTGCCCTTCCTCCTCCCCGGAATTTGCCGTCGTTGGTTCGGTCTTTTCTGTTGTGGAGAAGATGAATGTATTTTCACCCGACCATTTATAGCTTCTATGGTTGTGCGTAACGCATCCAATTCCAATCCTCTAAATCTGTCTGCATAATATGAACAAAACCAGGTTCAGAGTAACGATGTAAATAGGTCAGGTTGGGTTGGGTTGGGTTCGGGTTCAACCCATTTATTAATTGGGTTGAAAATCTTAACCCAACCCAACCTGTTTAATTAAATGGGTTGAGATTTTTAACCCAACCCAACCTGTTGGGTTGATGGGTTGGTAGCGGGTTGACCTGTTTATGATTATCTCAACCCAACCTGTTAAATAAATGGGTTGAACCTGGGTTGACCCATTTAATTTTAAAATCGTAAATGAAATAAAAATGCTTAAACTACTTCATTCCGCGACAAATACACAACGACAAAGTCAAATAAATTGTTCGAAGTTTAATAAAAACAACCATAAAGTAAAAAAAAATAGTTCAAAGTTTCCCACAACCACAAAGTTAAATAAATCATAGTTCCAAAAAAGTTTCTAAGTAACTCGACTTGCACTTTCATCGACTCCAATTTCACTCTCGGTATTACTTTACTCTCGATCTTCTATCTTCTCCGTCATGAATAATGGAAATGAAGTCGATCAAGTTAAGATTATAAATATATATATATAAGTAACAATGGAACAATGGAACTGAAGTCGATCAAGTTAAGATTACAAGTTTACCGTGAACAATGGAATTGAACTCGTCGTGGACTGCTCGTCGTGAAGCCGTAAAACAGAGGGAGAGGAGTCGTTGTGGAACAGAGGAAGAGGAGAGGAGTCGCCGGTGAAGAGGGATGAAGATCTGCGCCGACGGCGTATGAGGGAAGAGAGAGGAGAGGAGGCTGGAGGCATATGGCGTTTCAAATTAGGAATAAAATTTACTGATTTAGTCGATTAGGGTTTTCAACTTTCAAGTTTCAATATAGAAATTATTTTTTAATCTTTAAGAATTATATTAAAATATTAATTGTATTAAATATTGATTAATAATTAAAAATAAAATATTAAGTAATATTATAAATGGTTTAGAAACAGATTGTAAATGGGTTAGAAACAGGTTGTAAGTGGGTCGAAATCAGGTTGTAAGTGGGTCGAAATCAGGTTGAAAACAGGTTGTTAATTTCAACCCAACCCAAACCCAATTAATAAATGGGTTAGGCGGGTTGACCCATTTAACTTAAATGGGTTGAAATTCTCAACCCAACCTGCTAATTTTGGGTTGGGTTCGGGTTGGGTTGGCGGGTTAGGTCACTTTTTGCCGCCCCTAGTTCAGAGTGGCACTTTTAGGAATACTATACAAATCACAATATCACGTACCATAATCAAATGAACATTAGTCAGATTCAACAACTATAAAAAACAACTGCTCTACTCTTTGGGATAAAGGTCAGGTCAGCGTACATCCTAGAGTCTGGGTGGGCTATATTGGGATAGTTTTAGTTTTGGTTTTGGAACTTACCAAGCTCCATCTTGAACTCTTTTTCTGCTTTTGACAACGGTTTCTTGTGGATTCCTGGTAGGTTTTTTAGGTTTAACAAGCGTTCTTCCAAGAGATTATGAGTCTCAACTGCACGATCTATTCGGTTCTCCAGATTTTGTTGTTTCTCTTCAACCTTTGCTAGCTTTTGTTGTGCCTCACGTAAACGAGCATGCTGGTCATCAATGACTTTCTTTAATTGAGGCCCATGGTGTTTGAGCTCAAAGTAAACCTAAGAAACCACAACGAAAATATTTAACAATGGCAAAAGATTCAAACTTTGAACGCTATAAAACAGAAAAATGTGCTTTAACCAATGAAACGATAATACCACCATCAAGATCAAGATCTTACTTCATAAATGTTACAAAAAGATTGAAATACAATGGTTTTCAAATGTTACCTGTTGATCCAAACTCTCTCAGTGATTTGATAACGACCCTCTTCTATACTTAGTGAAAATTACGTTTTAATATGTATTAGTGTTTCACCATCAGCGATCAGACTGAGTCTGTTCAGTTATCGCTGATAGTCTTTCTTGTAAACATTTCTATGTATTAGTGTTTTACTATCAGTGATTAGACTGAGTCTATTCAGTTATCATTGATAGTTTCTGAAGTAAACAACCAACGTAATCCCTGAAGACAAGTCTCGCGTCAACATATGTTCATAGCTGAATCGAAGATGAAGCTGCTGAACAAGGAGAAGTCTACTAGTGACCTGATGCGGATATCAGTGAAGCAAAGACAACTCTACATATACGCGAAGGAACATAAGGAAAAGATTCAGCGATAGCTGAACCTCTTTATCTCTGAAAGAAGAGATACTCAGCGATCAATCGATCACAAAGCTTATGCCTCAAGTTTCCTTTTGTCTATCCTTGCACAACCTAGTACGATGTGTCAGAACGGACAAGTCTCTGCAACCATTCGTACAACAACTCTGTCAACTACACTATTCATGACCCGGCCGAAAGCATGTCTCCCAAAAGTCAGACTCCCTAAGCCAATCTATGAATGCCACGTGTAAAGTACCCTGCCATGCATTTAATGCATAGGGTATAAATAGGAAGTTCACCCCTTCATCTGAAGGCGTGCTTCATCCTTGAACTCAATATAGAAACCCTTGTTTTCTATATCTCTTAATCCCCCATTCTCTGAATTTCTTGTGCAATCATCTTAGTGTTTCTTAAGTTTGTTTAGATTGAGTCTGTCTTAATCTTATTCCGCAACAAACTTGTAAATTGTATTTTGATTTATCAATAAACAATTTATTAAACTTTAATTTTTGTGTTTGTATTCAACCCCCCCTTCTACAAACTTGTTAAGCACCTTCGGGACCAACAAGTGGTATCAAAGCGGGTTGTTTAATCTAATAAACAAGATCTTGCTATATACTCTTCTTTGCTATTCTAAAATGGCTCTAAACACAAACACAAACTACTATGATAATGGTTCACTTTCTAAACCTCCTCGATTTTGCAGAGATAACTTTTCTCTATGGAAAAATCGAATGATGCTATTTCTTGAAGGTGCGGATCCTACTATACCTGAATATATAGAAAACGGACCCTATGAACCTGTTAGAATTATAGCTGCAGTTCCCGCTACTGCCACCACTGAAGCTGTCCCTGAACGATATGTCGTTAAGGAAATAAGACAGTGGAGTGATGAAGATAAAAAGAAGGTAGGCATAGATGCAAAAGCAAAGACCATTATATCAATGGCTCTGCCTGATGAAGTTTTCCATTCCATCATGCATCTGAAAACTTCTAAAGAAATGTGGGAAACCATATGTGTTCAATATGAGGGCACCATTGAAATCCAAGAGACTCGAAAGATTAACTTGGTAAGACTGTATGAAAGTTTTATCGCTGGTAAGAATGAATCTCTTTCTGAAGTTCATCAGCGGTTTAACTGCCTAATCATTGACCTAAGAACTGTTGGAAGGACCTATTCTAATTCTGAGGTCCTAACAAAATTCTTGGAATGTCTTCCTGAAAGCTGGGACAGTTATTCAATATGTCTTAAGCTGACAAAAGACTTACATACCCTCTCTCTAAGCACTCTATATGGAATATTGCTCAACTATGAGCAATCAAATCTCCTAAAGAAGAATCTTGTAAAAGATTCTAAAGACTCCAAAATCACTCATGTTGCTTTAGTCTCTTCAGAGATAATTCCATCTCAACGATCTACTCTCACTATTACTGAGTTAGATTCTGAATCTGAGGATCTTTCAGAGTTTGATGAGTCCTTAACACTCTTGACAAACTCTTTTAAGAGATTTGCATGAAAGAGCAACTTCCGAAGAAGTAAACCTCTCTCTCTTACTGAAAAGCCAAAATCAACTCCGGTTGATAAGGCTACTGCCACTTGCTATAACTGCGAAAAGATTGGACATTTTGCTAGTGAGTGCAGGTCGAAAAAGGTCTTCAAACCTTCTACCTCAAGAAGATCCAGTGATGACAAATACCAAAAGCTGAAAAGCTATCAGCGAAAAGGTAAAGGTCTCATCGCTGAAGAACACGACTGGGCTGAATCAGAAGAATCATCTTCTGATGAAGAAGTCGCTAATCTTTGCCTCATGGCTGAGATTAAAGAAGAAGTGGAAGAACCATCTGAACCTTCTATGAGCTACATATCATCTCAGGTATCTATCTCTACAAATCCCTCTCTGCCTGAAGCTGAGAGAAGTCGCGCTGTTGATGTGCTGACGATTGATCTTTATAATGCTCTAAACGACAAAACTCAAGCTGAGAATAAAAATGTTCATTTAACTCAAGAGCTAGAGAAATGTCATGAAAAGATCAAATAACTAAATCTTTTAGAAGAAAAGTTGAAAGATCAAGTCATTATAAATGAAATCATCAGCATTAAACGCGAACAAGCCATCGCTGCTCTAAAAGCAGAAAAGGCTCATGTTGAAAAATGGTGCAAATCATCAACAAAGATCTCTGAGATAATAAATTCTCAAACTTCTGATAGTGATAAAACTGGTCTTGGTTTTTGGACACCTCAGGACGATCCTAAGGAAGAAAGTTCCTCGCTTAAGTTTGGAACTTTTGTCACCTCTTTCTTTGACACTTCTTATAATCAATTCTATCCCTGTTCTTCTTCTAAACCCATCCCTGAGGAAAAATCCAAAGACACTAAGTCTACGGATAAAGGAAAGTCCATTCTCCTTCCTCAGAAGGCAACCAGGAAAGCAAAGCTGAAAGTTCCTTCTAAACCTTCAGCTAAGCAATCCTCTAGCTCTGTGATAGAAATCCTTGATCTATGTCCTCCAAAGCTAAAGATTGACCTTAAACCTTCGAGATCTGAAGAAATGAAAATTCCTCCCAGATCTCAAGAGAAAAGTCTTCTTGGACCTGACCCTGCTCATCTTAAACTTGCAAAACCTTCTACTTCTGGTCCTAAAACCATTTTCAGATACAGAAAATGTTATCACTGTGGTTTTACTGATCATATTGCAAGCAAATGTCCAACTGCCACTAAAGCTGATAAAATAGCTAAAGTGAAGAAAAATGCCTCAAAAGCTAAGAAGGTAACCAAGGTGAAAAATACCACTAAGGTTAAGAAATTAACCAAAGTGAAGATTACCACTGAAGCTGAATCTTCATCAGCTGTGATTACTACTGAACTTTCCTTATCCACTAACTCTGAAGGACCCATTGAAAAGTGGGTACCAAACAACGCTTAATCTTCCTTATGTGTGCAGGGATCAAAGGGCATCTGGTATCTTGATAGTGGATGTTCTCGTCATATGACTGGACAAAGAGACCTGCTCACTGAATACAAGGAAGAGAAAGGTCCCTCTGTGACCTTTGGTGGAAATGGAAAAGGATATACCCGAGGGTTTGGTGTACTCAGCAATGGGACAACTACCTTTCGAAGAGTCGCTTATGTAGATGGACTGAGGCACAATCTTCTAAGCATCAGTCAGCTATGTGACAAAGACTATGAAGTTCGCTTTTCTAAAAAAACATGTTCAGTAGTAGATGAAAAGGGAAAACTTGCTCTCAGTGGTTATCGAAGAGAAAATGTCTATGTAATAGATATGGACTCTACTATCACTGAAAACTTATGCTTTCTATCTAAGGCCTCTTCTGATGTCAACTGACTATGGCATAAAAGGCTCTCTCATCTAAACTTCAAAACCCTGAATTCTCTCTCATCTAAGGAACTGGTTTCTGGTCTTCCTCAGCACTCATATGCTAAAGAATCACTCTGCTCAGCATGTGAAAAAGGAAAACAAACAAAAGCAAGTTTCAAGTCGAAACAAGTTTCCTCAGTGACAAGTCCTCTTCAGCTCTTGCATATGGATCTGTTTGGCCCTGTCAACATCCAATCAATAGCTGGAAAGAAATATACACTTGTCATTGTAGATGAATATTCTCGCTATACCTGGGTTATCTTTCTTCGCTGTAAGAGTGATACTCCAGAAGAACTAATATCTTTTGTAAAAAAGATGGAAGTGCTGAACAATCTTACTGTTCGTTCAATAAGAAGTGATCATGGAACTGAATTCAAAAATAGTTCCCTGAACAATTTCTTTGAGAACAAGGGAATCTCTCACAACTTCTCTTCAGTAAGAACACCTCAGCAAAATGGAGTCGCTGAAAGAAGAAACAGAACGATCATAGAAGCTGCTAGATCAATGCTCAGCGATTCTCATCTCCCTACTCAATTTTGGGCAGAAGCTGTAAACACTGCATGTTTTACTCAAAACAGATCGCTGATAATAAAGCGATTTGGGAAGACAGCTTATGAACTTTTTCTTGGAAGGAAGCCTTCTATCAGCTTTCTTCATATCTTTGGTTGTAAGTGCTTTATCTTAAACAACAAAGATCAACTTGGAAAGTTCGACCCAAAAGCTGATGATGGAATATTTCTAGGATATTCCTCCATCTCCAAAGCCTACAGAGTTTTCAACAAGAGAAGACAAACCGTAGAAGAAACAATTCCCGTCACTTTTGATGAAACTCGCTCAGCAAACTCCAAACCAATCGCTGACAATGAAGAGTTAAATGCTTGGATGCTTTCTCACTACAGAGAAACTGAACCTTTCTTCTCAAACCATCAGTATTCAGATCCTCCAGCCGCTGATGATGATCCAAACATTATACATCCTACCGCTGAATCCACCTCATGGGTTTCAGCTGAACCTCTAAACACACTCCTACCATCAAATCTGCCTTCGTCTGAAAACCTCTCTAGTGAATCTACTCAACAGTTAATCGCTGATGAACCTCAAACATCCTCATCAGTAAACATTCCAATTGTTGATCCAACCTCTGAGTTAAGCAATAATGCTCCTGCTCAGCGATGGACCAAAGATCACCCAATAGATCAAATTCTTGGTGATCCAGATGCAGGTATTCAGACACGACGAAGCTCAGGTAATATCTGTCTCTTTGTAAACTTTCTCTCTTTAATAGAACCAAAGAAGACTGATGATGCCCTCAGAGATCCAAACTGGGTCAGCGCTATGCAAGAAGAGCTGACTGGATTTTCTCGAAACAAAGTTTGGAATCTCGTTCCTAGACCATCTGATAAAACTGTAATAGGCACCAAATGGGTGTTTAGAAACAAGTTAGATGAACATGGAACTGTAACTCGCAACAAGGCTCGACTTGTTGCTCAGGTATACAGACAAGAGGAAGGCATAGACTATGATGAAACCTTTGCCCCTGTGGCCAGACTCGAAGCAATTCGACTATTCTTAGCTTATGCAATCTATAAAGACTTCATTGTGTATCAAATGGATGTAAAATCAGCGTTCCTAAATAGAAAGCTGAATGAAGAAGTCTATGTAGAACAACCACCAGGGTTCTATGACCCTAAGCATCCAAATTATGTTTATAAATTGGATAAGACTCTCTATGGTCTAAAACAAGCCCCTCGTGCTTGGTATGACACTCTCTCATCTTTTCTTATCTCTGAAAATTTTGAACGTGGCAAGATTGATAATACGTTATTTTTCAGAAAGATAAAAGGTCATATAATTCTTGTACAAATATATGTCGATGACATAATATTTGGTTCTACTAACCCATCTCTGTGTACTCGCTTCGCTGAAAGAATGAAGAAAGAATATAAAATGAGTATGATGGGTGAGCTGACATATTTTATTGGTCTTCAGATTAAACAATCTGACAAAGGTACTTTCATACACCAAGGTAAATATGTTAAAGATATGCTGAAGAAGTTTGATCTTACTCAAACTTCAGCGATGAAAACTCCTATGGCACCACCCCTGACACTTAACAAAGATCCTTCTGGAAAACCTGTTAATGTCACTGCCTATAGAGGAATGATAGGCTCCCTGCTGTATCTCACAGCAAGCCGACCTGACATCATGTATTCTACTTGTTTATGTGCACGCTATCAATCTGAACCCAAGGAATCCCATCTGATCGCTGTAAAGCGAATTTTCAGATATCTGAAAGGAACTCCTAACCTCGGTCTTTGGTATCCCAAAGACTCAGGGTTCGATCTAACTGGTTATTCTGATAGTGATTTTGCAGGCTGTAAACTTGATAGAAAGAGTACCACTGGTGGATGTCAACTCTTGGGAGGAAAGCTGGTAAGTAGGACAAGCAAGAAGCAAAATTCTGTGTCCACTTCCACAGCTGAAGCTGAATACGTAGCCGCTGGAAGCTGTTGTTCTCAAATCTTATGGATGAGAAATCAACTATTAGATTATGACCTTCAGTTATCAAAGATTCCTATCTATTGCGACAACACTAGTCCTATCGCTATAGCAAATAATCCAGTGCTACATTCAAAGACAAAACACATAGAGATCAGATATCACTTTATCAGAGATCATGTGATGAATGGTGATATTGAACTTCACTTTATCCCTACCGACTTTCAGCTTGCTGATATATTCACCAAACCTCTTGATGAGACAAGGTTCAACTTTCTCATCAGTGAGCTTGGAATGCTGAACCTTGAAGAATAATTCTTCAGCGTTCATGTATTGCGTCAGTAATCAAAAGTTCCCCTTTCATCATTCTCTCTGATAAATATTCTGACCCTCAGGTATGTTTTCTCAATCCCTACAACTGAATCTTCATTCAGTTGAGATGTTTTTTTAAAATATAAATCTTAATCACTGAATTTTTCTTCAAATGATTAAAAGCTTTTTGAAATTAAATTTATCACTGATATTTATATTCAGTGATCCTTTTAAAAGAAAAACTATCCCTATCTTTTCATCAGGGATACTTTCAAAAAGAGAATTCTATTGCTGATTTTTCTTCAGTGATAAATTCAAAACGGACAAATGAACAGTCTCTTTCTTAACTATGACGTCATTTGAACCGACAATCCACGACATGCCTTTTTCTGACACGTTCGTCCGTTGCTCTTCTATCCAATCAACTTCGTGGGACGTGTCCATGTCATGATGTGCATTTGTTTTCCCGCTTCTCTCACACTCTCTCTCCTCTCTCTCACATATAAAAGGAATGTTTTTCCATTCTATCAATTTATGCTTTCTGGAAATACTTTCTAAGCAAAAATTCTCTCTCAAGCATTCTAGCATTCTCAAGCCTTTGCATCATCCTATTCAAAGATCAACAGGTTATTCTTGATTTTTTTTATCTTAAATCTTTTTACATAAAACCCCATTTATGGTCTACCATTATGGGTTTATAAGATTCTTATCACATAAAATCACTTTCATTTTTGATTTTATTCTTTAAAAACCATTTTATTTTGATTGTTCTTCATTCAAAATCTTTGTTTTTTCTTCTTGTTCTTGTATCCTATATTAAGAACATCTTTTTAATCTTCAAAATTGTTGATTTCTCTATGTTTCTTTCCCAAAATAGAAACTGGACAAATCTTCTCTATTTTTTAGACTAAAACCTTTCTTCTATTCGTCTATCTGTTTAATCTCAGAATGTCTCAATCTGCACTTGTCTCTTCAAAGAACGTCAAGTTCGCCATCACTGATTCTGAGCTTCCCAAAAACAACCATCTTGCTCGCCTTGACTTTGATGGTGTCAAGTATCCTCATCTGAAGGAAGCTGCACAATTTCTGAAGCAATCCTGCATTGCTTACGCTATCACTGTGGATCCCACACCTTCAAAAGCTTTACTTCAGCAATTCTGGTTCACCGCTGAAGAAACCTATCTCACCAACAAAAAGGGTGAACAGGTTCCTGCCATCTCCTTCAGCACTGAACTGGGCTCAGGAATGATGACTGCTATGGGACTAAGGAAAGCTCTTTGATTTCCTGACAAGCCCAGAAATGGATATGACGCATTGCCAACTGACACTGAACTCATCCAATTCTTGGATGCCATGGAATACGCTTGGGAACCCAAACCAAGAACTACTATTCCAAACAAGAAGCTGACTCTTGTGAAGAAGGCACTGATGCCTTCCCAGCTCAACTACTTCTTCTCACACATCATTCAGTGTATGAGTGGGAAGAGTGGGTCACTGGACCAAGCCAGTAAGGTTCAGGTCCAGATGGCTTACTCAGTGATCACTGGACGCAACTTCGACTACGCAACAGCTATCTTTGACGACCTGAAGTCAAAAATAGAGAAGACCGAGAGGGATCCCAAAGTTCCCTATGTACGCTTCATCTGCGCGTACCTGAAGTTTCTCTACCCTACCACTTACCCTACCAACTCGGATGCATCTTTTCCGAAAGTGGGTCAGCGATCACTAGAGGTCAAGACGCTCCCCAACGAGGTAAGTATCTCTGAACTTCGCTCTCGTCTCTCTCTCCTCACTTCTTCGTCTTCAGCGGCCACGCAGGAGGTTCCTTCTTCTGCTATCCCTGTCGCTACCCCTTCCAAACGACCATCAACTGGCTCCCTTGGTCCTTCGAAGAAGGCCAAGGTGACCAAGGAGAAAACTACTTCTAGCTCTATACCTAAGGATGTTTCTCTACAAACTTCCTTAGATGCTTTCGTGGGTCTCTTCTCCACATCCTCAGCTCCAACCACTTCAACCGTGCCAGCGATCTCGGTCGCTGTCACCACAACAGTGACACAACCTGAGGTAACTACCCCTATCCCTACATCTTCTATCCCCATCTCTAGTCCTTCTATTTCTTTGGTCTCTAACCCTCCTTCTATCCCTACTCCTCAGTTTGGACCCATAGGACCTGAACATCATTCGTTTGAGGAATCCATGCAATTCTACAAAATGTTTGATAATTCAGGTAATCCTATAACCTTATACACTACTCCCACCTCTCCATATAAGCCTGTTTCTCAACAACTAACTTATATTTCAGGTCCTAGTCTGGCGACTGTTAACACCAATGTCAACAGTTTGAGTACAAAGGTGGATTCTCTTTCTGCTTCTCTCAACAACACCACCAGCGTTGTTCAAACAGCTGGTGATGCGCTGAAGACGCTGACTGCCACCTGCGCCTCCAAAGCTGATCTTTCTCCAATCGCTACTGTTCAGGAAGCGATTGTCAAAATCAGGGAAGAGTCCAAGCAGCAGTATGATGATCTGTCTGCGAAGATCGACTCATGCACTGCTACTCTTCAGCAAGTCCTTGACAAGCTGAATGAACCAGCTCCAGTTCCTGCTCTATCATTTACCGAAGATGATCGTTCCGCCCTGACCATCGCTGTGGAATTCATTCATCAGGCTACGTCCGACATCCCTGTACTTGATGGACGTCTCAAAGGACTGGAGGCTGAAGTCCAGAAGTTGGCTACCGCAAATACTTCATCTCCTTCCAAAGACCTCTCCCTTGTTGATAATAACAAAGAGGGGGAGAAGAATGCTGAAGAAAACACGGAGGTTGAAGTCATTGCTGAACCACTGAAGGAAACTCCCTCTCAGGTTGAGGGGGAGATAGCTGCTGATAAAGCCCCTCCCACCATCGCTGAAATAGTCGATGATGAAGAGGAGGATGAAGACGATGATGAAGACCTTGATCTTGAAGATCAAGCGGATGATTCTCATCAAGATGATGATGATGACGATGAAGAAGATCCGTCTCTCTGGTGTTCTTCAGCCGCCACATCATCAGAGATAGCTTCGAAAGAAGTTATCCAAGCAGGGGGGAGACAAGGAACATCTTCAGGAACCCCTTCCCAAAGCAAAGGTGTATCTGCTGAGGGAACCCTGAAGATGATCTCACTACCTGAGGAGAATCCTTCTCAGGTATGCCTTACTCTTGTTCCCTTATCTTTCTATAAAAATCCAACCTCTGTTTCTTTCTAGCCTTTATCTCTCTTCTTTCCCTAAAAATAATCTAACTTCTTTTTCATTTTCTGACCAGATAGTTCTCTCCCCTGCTTAAGGGTTCTGAACTACAAATAATTCCAACTACTATCGCTGAAGACATAATCCCAATCTCTATCGCTGAGATTGATGAAGAAGAAGAAGAAGATTCCCTGGTCCATCCAGGAAGGCCCTCTCGACCATCTCATTGGTCAGAGAAAGTGGTGAAGAAAAGAGTTGAAATGATCGCTCAACTAGAAAGTCAACGACTGAAAATCCCTCCTCAAACATCCTTCTCAGAGCTCGACTTCCTTACTAAAGCTGAACGAGAAGAATCTGCCAAAGCTGAGAAACTGTTCGCTGAATGCAGACGAGATGCCCAACTCGCTTTAAAGATTCAATCTTCTCAAGTCAAGGACAGAAAGCTGAAAAGAAAGCCTGTGGAAGTTCAAGCTGCACTGCTGAAAGAAATTGAAGAGGAACGCTCCAAAGAACAAGAGATCAACGATAAGTCTATCAAATGGTGTAAACAGAAGATGGATTATCGCTCTGATCTTCTTCCAATATCAGCCGTGACTATTTCTGGTCGCAAGAAGAAGGATCAACTCTCAGTGACCATGGAGATTACCAGAGAGGATGGAACTCAAGAAAGCTATGTACGTTTCCAAACTTGAAGGCTTCAGGTTTACAGAGTGGATAGAATTCTGGGATGCGCTGAAGAAATCGAAATCTACATACAGAGGCTACGTTGAAGGACTTCTTGAAGCTCTCATCAACAGAGTCACTTCTGTACTGAACTTGCCATCTCCTATCCCTCCCAATCCCAAGAAACTCAAGAGAAGAATTGGGTCCTCCTCCTCTGAAGACGTCGCCATCATCAGGAATGAAACTTCTATCAAATTTTCAAGAGATGCACTGTTTGGTCCTTCTCCCGATCTTTCAGTTCTGGATTTATCTCTGCCTCCTGGTGGTCCTTTCCAAGCTGGTCAAGTAATTGACAATCCTTATGGAATATTCTTCAGAGATGATGATGAGGAACTCAGATTTCAAAGAGTCTCTGAGATTCCTATCTGTCCTCTAAATCATCTCAAGGATCTCTTATGCTTATGGTGTGACTTCTTCCCTGCTGCTGAGAAAATTAAAGAAATTATCAGCCAAGAATCTTTGGAACGAAGACAGAAAGGAGAAGAAATACCTGAGTATATGATCAATCCTCCTAAGTCTTCTTTAGATAGCTGATAGATTAGTTTTCTTACTTGTAATCTATTAGTTTAACTTACAGTAGTTAGTACATCACTTGTACTTGTAATTTTCATTCCCTGTAATTCTTTTCTTGGATTAATGAAAAATTTCAGTGAAGTACTTAACTCCATCAGTGCTGTAAAAGATCCCTCAAAATAGTAATTGGGACATGTATGTTACGAGTCCTGATTATTCCATCATTTTGAATTATAAAGTAATTTTCTTCAGTTACTTTGTCATTATCAAATAGGGGGAGATTGTTGATCCAAACTCTCTCAGTGATTTGATAACGACCCTCTTCTATACTTAGTGAAAATTACGTTTTAATATGTATTAGTGTTTCACCATCAGCGATCAGACTGAGTCTGTTCAGTTATCGCTGATAGTCTTTCTTGTAAACACTTCTATGTATTAGTGTTTTACTATCAGTGATTAGACTGAGTCTATTCAGTTATCATTGATAGTTTCTGAAGTAAACAACCAACGTAATCCCTGAAGACAAGTCTCGCGTCAACATATGTTCATAGCTGAATCGAAGATGAAGCTGCTGAACAAGGAGAAGTCTACTAGTGACCTGATGCGGATATCAGTGAAGCAAAGACAACTCTACATATACGCGAAGGAACATAAGGAAAAGCTTCAGCGATAGCTGAACCTCTTTATCTCTGAAAGAAGAGATACTCAACGATCAATCGATCACAAAGCTTATGCCTCAAGTTTCCTTTTGTCTATCCTTGCACAACCTAGTACGATGTGTCAGAACGGACAAGTCTCTGCAACCATTCGTACAACAACTCTGTCAACTACACTATTCATGACCCGACCGAAAGCATGTCTCCCAAAAGTCAGACTCCCTAAGCCAATCTATGAATGCCACGTGTAAAGTACCCTGCCATGCATTTAATGCATAGGGTATAAATAGGAAGTTTACCCCTTCATCTGAAGGCGTGCTTCATCCTTGAACTCAATATAGAAACCCTTGTTTTCTATATCTCTTAATCCCCCATTCTCTGAATTTCTTGTGCAATCATCTTAGTGTTTCTTAAGTTTGTTTAGATTGAGTCTGTCTTAATCTTATTCCGCAACAAACTTGTAAATTGTATTTTGATTTATCAATAAACAATTTATTAAACTTTAATTTATGTGTTTGTATTCAACCCCCCCCCCCTTCTACAAACTTGTTAAGCACCTTCGGGACCAACATTACCTTATGTGCATACTCCACATAGTTCTCATGGAAAAGCTTGAAGTATTGATGAAAAGTAGACCTCCCTTCGATGGAGTCAGCGGCAACGGGGTTTGGCGAGGTAGGAGGCACAAGAACCGCCTTTAGATCACCAGTGAGTAACTCTTTGCTTATAATAGTAGCATCTCCGGTTTCTATAGGCTCTTCCGGGCCCACGGATTTCTTTTCTTTATCACTATGAGCACGAAGCAAAAGGTTCCAACTTTCCATCCCTAATACAATGCATTCGAAAGGAGAGGTGAGTCCCACGATCCACGAGCATCGAAACGAGTCTGATAATGCCATAAAACCACAAAGAGGAGATACCGAAGATTCCATCTGGCAAGTACTTAGAACCGACATCTAGCAAGTACTTAGAACCGACTGGACAGATGACGCTCTCATGTCGTCATCTATGCCGTTTTTTTATTCATAAAAGGAAGAAAATGCAACACTATCGAATCTACCCAATTTCAATGCAATAATATAAAAACATACTTAGACATTTCATCCAAAACTTGGGATCCATGGATCAAACCATACCCATGGTTGCACAAAACCACCATATCAACCACCATTTTATTTGTCGTCTCGCATATCACATCTCTTGGATCCCTGCTCCACCTTCGCCTCCACCTACACGTGCAAATTAACAACTCAAATCACCGCTCATCACATAACTAAACAAGATTAATTATTTAATGCTCCAAAAACTCACGTTCTAAAGGTCTTTGCAAAGCTTCTTGGCCTTCTCAATCATAGTTTCAGCTACTTCATTCTTGTACTTACCGATGGTCGCAATTAGTGAAAAAACATATAATGAGAAGGCAGATATGAGTGCAGCAACCATTCAAAATGAAATATTAAGAGCCCCATAGCAGAACAACTAAACAAGATTAATGAACTCCAACCAAAGGCCACCGCATTCAGAAAAACAACAAATTTAGAATGGACAGCAGCCATATAAGTCATCCATATAGCTCCATAAAATAGTTGCACATTGGTTTCATCTACAAAAAAACAATATCCATAAGGTGATTTGAACAGCAGCTCTACAGCATCAATTGAAACCCATTAAATCTCATATTCATGTCCCCCGGACTAAACATAAATGCAATTAACCACACTCCCACAAATTATACACATAAACCCCAAATTTTAGAAATAAAATATTCTGGAAGAGAGAGAGAGAGAGAGATAGAATACTTACATCCATACGTTTAGGGAAAGTTTGTGAGTGTGAGCAGAGAAGGAAGGCGATGGGGGTATTTAACTGCTGACAATCAACATTGAAGGCAATCAAGAAAGCTACCAACAATATAATGGCAAGAGATTCTGATCCTCAGAGGTCGC
Source organism: Arctium lappa (assembly GCA_023525745.1). Taxonomy (NCBI): domain Eukaryota; kingdom Viridiplantae; phylum Streptophyta; class Magnoliopsida; order Asterales; family Asteraceae; genus Arctium; species Arctium lappa. The sequence continues at coordinate 1,421,858 of CM042049.1, forward strand.
TGTTAAATACCTTATACCTGCTGTAATGGAACTCTTCAGAGATCGCTGTGTGCTCGAGATGGGTACAGTGAGTGGGAAGAACAGGTGAAGACCGGGGTTGTTATGGCATCTGATCGATTCTCTCAGCTCTCATCTAACTTGCGGTAGTTTTGCATCTCGCAAACTCAGCAGCTGCACATCGGGTCTGGGTGATCTTGAACCGTTTTTGTATTGTCTTTCTTTGATCGCTGGTTGGGTTTGTAACGTATTTGGGCCTTGTCCCGAACTCTTTGCATTCCTTTGGTTTGGTAATCTATGCTTATTAGCGTTCAAAAGAGCTGAGAGGTGGAGATTCAAATTTTGAAATTTGAATAATGAGCAAACCCCTTGGACAGGAGCCCAAACAAGGAAGAAGAAAAGTCATTTGGTAGTGTGGTGGGTTAAAAGCATTTTGTACATTGTCGTGAATCAGGAAGGAAAGAAAGTTATGCAAGGTAAAAAGAAAAGGCTGAACATGCCAAAATAAGTTTTAGGTTGGAGTTTAAAATCAATGTATTAACAACTTATAACTTATGCATACAAGGTTGTAATTCATAGTTTTTCAGATTTCATGCATAAAATGCTTGTACATTATGCTTCATGACTTGTCTTTAAGAGTTTTGTTGTAAATGTATTATAAGGTAGTAATAGATAATATATATATATATATATATATATATATATATATATATATATATATATATATATTATTCAAGGGTAAACTTATCCTTTGATCAAGTAAAAAATGTAATAATTATTTATATCTTTGTGCCATTTTTATTGTTGACAGTTATTTTGCAAATAAGAAATATTGATTTTTATTTATTAATATAAACAATTATTAAAAAAAATTGTTAATTGGAATGTAAAAATTAAAAATGAAAACTTATTAATTCTCTTGTGTGGGTTTTTTTCATACCTCAAAAACCAGACCTTTTCTTTCTCACTCAAATTCCGTTACAAATTATGGCTTTAATTAAGCACCTGACTAGGTTTAGGCATTGTTTGTCAAACTAGCTTATAAGCTAGCTGATAGCTGATAAACTAGCTTTTTAAAACGCTACTATGAGTAGCTTTTCAATTATGGTCATCCAAACATGTACTTAATACATCTTAATGTTGTATTTATCTTCCTTTTTTTAATTAATTACGATAACAAGGATATCAAGGGAGAATGTACCTTTTAATATTCGTTTGACGTTTTCAAATATTATCATCTCCATCTTCTACAATTCAAGTCCCTGAATAAAAATATGTGGAAAATTAGAGCATATATAACTGGGTCTTTTAACAAAATGATTTTAATATCCTTTCAAAAAAATGATTTTAATAATGATTGTAATTTAACAACATTTACATACCTCTTGTTGTTTGGTGTTCATAAAGGAGTTGATGTCTTCTTCCCTTCCTAATTCACACCTCCCAAAACTGGTATCTATTACTCTCAGCTCTGGAGTTGACAAATCTCCCCTTGTGAAAACTCTTATCGCTGGACTGCCAATGATTTGCAAGGTATCCAATGATGGCCATGAAAAAGCCTCCTTTCCTAAGCAAAATCCCTTCAGACTTGGAAGATACTTGAGTTTTAAGGACTTAAGAGAAGGTAACATAATAATCTCATTCACTAATTTGGCATCATATTCTTCTTCTTCTTCTCCAACAACATTTGCTTCCTTAACAATTACCTCTATTTCTCTGCAATCGCTTATATATAGGTCTTGGAGTTGCAATAGACTACCAACTATGGAACTACTAAATACATGTTCTAATCTATGACATCCACGAATAGACACTTTTGTTAGGTTTGGAAACTCCAATACCATCCATGGGTTGTTCTTCCATACATATTTGAGATTAAATAACCTGATTAGTTCCACTTCTCTTAGCTTTGGAAATTTCACAACAACAGATTGTAACTCAACGCTATCTGTCCCTTCCAATGCTTCAAATACCTCCTCTGCAAAATCACAGTCCCTTACATGAATCGTTTCCAGTTTTTGCAGTTGTAGCAACTCGTTGGATGGAATAATCTTTACAACATCGTCATTGTATTTCACTTCCATTTCAATCAGATTATGAAAAGACCAAGGTGTCCTTTTTGAAGTAGTAGCACATGAGTTTGTAGTGTCTAAACTTGAGAATGGGCTCTGCAAGTCCAAAAAAGAAAAAAAACACAAATAAGGCATAGGTTATATGAAATGTCGACATGTTGAGTAATAATTACTAAAAGATGATTATCAATAAAGGCATTATTATTATTAACGATGATAATTAACTCCAACTCATAGTTTTGTTGGGGCCAAGTCCGCCGGAAATACGGAACACCTCTGGGCGGTGAAACCCAACACCAGACCCAAGCATAAGTCCAAATTAGGCCCCGTGTTAGCGTTGCTCAAGCCTAAGAGAAGGTAGCCATTTGAAGGAACTTGACCTAGGCTCAGCTCAAGCCACATGAACTTAAAGGTCTGAAGCTCCTTAACCACGAGCTAGAAGATATCGGAAGTTATGGATGGACCGGGTAAAAAGAGAAGTAGGGGGAGAAAGAAAAAGGCACCCAGGAGTTATTAGCTAACTTTCAAGACGAAGCACAACATTTACGTTTAATTTACCCTACTTAACTATAGTTTGTAATGTGTTTTTAGCTAGAGTATAAATTCTATAATCGACATTAACACCCACCTATTTTGGATAACTATGGGATCGGTGACCAAAAGGTCGCCCCTGGTTTTTACTCGTTTTTGGGATTTTATGCGTCAGACAAGTGATACGTGTCTTTTACTTGCGCATTTACTTTCATCATCTTTTATTTTCTCTTTATTTGTCCTTTATTTATTTGCAAACTTGTTTGATCGTTGGGACTTAAAACGGGACTCGAACTTGGAAGTAGTTGAAAGCCGTGTTTTTTGATATTTTGTCCTTCAAACTTAGACTAGTATCAAAACATATGTTTAATAGCTAGGATAATATCTTAATTAAATGATGAAATATTACAAGTTTGAAAACATACCTCACAAAAACTGGTCGCCATGACAGGAAAGTTAAGGCCACATCCAAGACTATGTTTGCCTAACTCTGTGTGTACGTAGTTGAGCTTTGGAGTTAACGAGCAACCAGATGTGAACATCGTTATTTGTGGGCAACCATCAATCAAAACCTCATCCAGATATGGCCATTGGAACTCATTCTTCCCCAAGAAGAAACCTATGAGATTTGATAGGTTGCATATTAAAATGGACTTTAAACGAGGAAATATCACAACCTTAGATGATATCGTTGTTTGCTCTATGCTGTCTTCCTTCACGATCACTTTCATTGCCTCGCAATCGCTTATCCTTAACTTTTTAAGTTGTGTGAGACCTTCAAGTGTGGAAAATGTGAAAACATGTTGCAAAAGGTCACAACCTTTGATTACCAATTCCTTTAGGTTGGACAGTTGAGGAACATTAATCTTTTTCATTCTCTGAATCACCATTGTGGCATCATTACCACCACTTACATCATCGAAGGTAATAGTATCACCACCATTGATGTTGAACCCTTGAGTTTCAAATACCTCCACTAACGATTCACAAGATGATATTGTCAGCTTTTCAAGCTTTTGCATTTGTCCTGCTACATAGGATGGAATCACATATGGCAATGCCTTACAACTTTTGATCACTATCCTTCTAGAGTATTGGCATAAGGACCAAGCAACATCATTCACGTGAGGTAACTGCAGTAAATATAAAATTATATCAACAAATCTTAATTGTTTGTAATAATCCCAAATATACACGGCGTACTCAGGGACAGACCTGGTATGTTAAATACGGTGGCAAGTGCCACCGTATTATTTCTCCGACGAAGGGTAAAAAATTTAGGTTCGTAAAATTCTAAATGGAAAGCCTAGCGGTATCCGATCTTTTGGCTTTGCAGGAGGTTCAAACCTTAACAAAAGTGAGAATGGTATATAAGTTTATTTGTTATATTTACTATATAAAAATTTTATATACTTCAAAAATTATAATTAAAGGTTGTTTTGTTTAAAAATAAATTTGATTACAAAACAATAGACTTCTTATGTACCATAGCATTTGCTTCTTTCTTTAAAAATGTGTATGAATATTATTATAACTATTCAAAATTAAAAAATATAAAACAAATTATCTCAAACTAAAAGACAAAAAAAAAAAACATACAAATTCAGAGCATCCACAAATGTGTAGACTGTAGCCCTTTGGGTTTCATTGAGGGAGGTGAGATTCAAATCCAAAAAATGTATTTTTATTTTGTTTGAGCTTTTTCTATTCTATTCTAGGTACGTAATAAAATTACCGTTATGAATCCTTTTATTGAAGTTTCGAAATTAAGAAAACATGTTTATTAATTAATAATACCAAATTTATCATGTAATTTTTGTAAATGAGCCACAATCTCGACAAATGTAAAAACATTAGTATATTTATCAAAAATATCGGATTATTATTGTATGAATTGACACTCATTTAAGATTTATATGTATATCATTAATAACAAGGTTTCTTTTTTTTGAAAGGCAACATTTTAATTAATATGGTTGTGTGGGTATAACAATTTAATTCATAATAATAACAATAAACTTTTAGAAATATCATTTAGTATTGCTAAGAATAGATATTAGAAAACAATTAAATAAACATACCTCAAATTGATCACAAATGGTAGTAGTTGTATTGGTATCTAGACTCCCACCACCGATACGCTTGAGCTTTGGCAAAAGAGAAAGACAGAGCTCATCCAAATGAGGGACCAAATTGGTGCTTGTGTTGGTAGATTGAGTGATTCGTTCATCTTCATCATCTTGGCTTGAAACAACTTCTTCAATAACATCACAAGACCATATAGTCACATTCTTTAGGTTGGAGATAAGTTTGACCATGAGAGGTGAAAACAAGTACTTTATCTTATTGCATCCCCAAAGGGATATGGTTGTGAGGTTGTGGAATGAGGATCGTGGTTGTTGTTTATGAGGAGTTATTGCTAATTCCCTATTAATTGGACTCCCAATCTCAAATACATCTGCTGCATTAGAATGGACTATAAGAAGTGCATGAAGGTTATGACATGTGTGTAAGAGATACGATGGAAATGCAACTTTAAGAATAGTATCATCGACTTCTGATATCTCTTCATTGGACATAACATTAATCTGCATATATATCCCAACAATAAATGTTAGTTTTTAATATACAAATTAAGATGTAAAATCCTTTCAAATAAATTGCAGAAGTTGGTAACTAATTTAATTTAATACCAAAGCAAAAGTTAATTAAATACATACCTTTTGCTCTTGGCTACTCTTAACTAATTCATCATCTCTCTCACTTCCTCCACAACCAACTAAGCCAATCGTTGTCAGTGCTTTCATATCAAAATTGATGGTGGTAGGTGTGAATACATTTCTAAACCTCTTACACCGATTTATCTCTAAGGTTTCAATAGCTTGAAAGCCACTGAATGTGAGACCAGCGTCATCTGCACCTTTTATCCTCCATACTTCTCTTAGATTCCCTAATTCCATCACACAAATGCTTCTCAAGAAACTACTAACTTCCTCGGTTGTTTGACCAACACATCCCAAGTCGATGTTGAATAATACTTCAATGGAACCACAATCCTTAACTATAAGATTCTCAAGATGATACAGCAACGATATCGGATTGCTCGGAAACAAATTCACAAGACTATTACATCCTTCCACTCTAATCTCTCTTAACATGCAAGCATTAACTTCCTCGGTTGTTTGACCAACACATCCTAAGTCGATGTTGAATAATACTTCAATGGAACCACAATCCTTAACTATAAGATTCTCAAGATGATTCAGCAACGACATCGGATTGCTCGGAAACAAATTCACAAGACTATTACATCCTTCCACTCTAATCTCTCTTAACATGCAAGCATTAACTTCCTCGGTTGTTTGACCAACACATCCCAAGTCGATGTTGAATAATACTTCAATGGAACCACAATCCTTAACTATAAGATTCTCAAGATGATTCAGCAACGACATCGGATTGCTCGGAAACAAATTCACAAGACTATTACATCCTTCCACTCTAATCTCTCTTAACATGCAAGCATTAACTTCCTCGGTTGTTTGACCAACACATCCCAAGTCGATGTTGAATAATACTTCAATGGAACCACAATCCTTAACTATAAGATTCTCAAGATGATTCAGCAACGACATCGGATTGCTCGGAAACAAATTCACAAGACTATTACATCCTTCCACTCTAATCTCTCTTAACATGCAAGCATTAACTTCCTCGGTTATTTGACCAACACATCCCAAGTCGATGTTGAATAATACTTCAATGGAACCACAATCCTTAACTATAAGATTCTCAAGATGATTCAGCAACGACATCGGATTGCTCGGAAACAAATTCACAAGACTATTACATCCTTCCACTCTAATCTCTCTTAACATGCAAGCATTAACTTCCTCGGTTGTTTGACCAACACATCCCAAGTCGATGTTGAATAATACTTCAATGGAACCACAATCCTTAACTATAAGATTCTCAAGATGATTCAGCAACGACATCGGATTGCTCGGAAACAAATTCACAAGACTATTACATCCTTCCACACTAAACTCTCTTAACTTGCAAGCATTAACTTCCTCGGTTGTTTGACCAACACATCCCAAGTCGATGTTGAATAATACTTCAATGGAGCCACAATCCTTAACTCTAAGTTCTTCTAGATGATACAGCAACGACATCGGATTGCTCGGAAACAAATTCACAAGACTATCACATCTTGTAATTGTAAACTCTTTTAACTTGCAAGCATTAGCTTCCTTACTGCTATGAAAATTACAAGGCCATATCTCCTTCAAATTCTCCATATCAAAAATACGCACCTTCTCCAAATTAGGAACAGCCTGCAGAGTAATTAAGATTTGTTGATCTATCCAACAACAATAAATCATATAATAAATACAAATATTTTTTACTTTGGACAAATTCTAAAGGGTGTCGTCACTCATTAATCCTAGAAGACAACGTGAATACAACCTTTTTTATGGAACATTTAATTGAAAATTTGTAAGATTTATATTAGCATAAAACATGTTTACCTCTTCATTAAAGAAAGATTGCCTTTCAGAAATATTACTCGACAGAGAAGATGTCGCCAAAGGATAAATGCTTGTGAACTTTGGAAGGCCATTAAGTTCCAACTCCTTGAGTTGGGGTAGCTCAATTACACCGACGGCGTTGCACAAACTCTTTAGCTCCGGTAGCTCACCCAAAGATAGAAACTTTAGCGCTTGAAATTTGATCACCCCAATTCCACCTTTGTTGCCATCTACCACTGTTTCTAGAACAGGGCACGAGGAAATTGTGAGGCGCTCAAGCTTCTTGAGACCATTTGCGACACCGACTGTGAAGAGGTATCTCAAGTCTGCACAGTTACAAATATCAAGGTCTCTTAAATTGTAAAAGGAGGATGGACGATGATGCAAGGACTCCGCTAAACCATATCCAAGATCATTTACACCCTTCACTTGTAAATGAAACACCTCTACTTTATCAAACAACTCATACATCTTAGAATCCAATAGTTCACATTTATCAGTGACCAACCTCAACGTGTTTTCAAACGTGTAATGCCAACTTTGGACAATATAGTCATCGAAATAACCTCCCAAAGAGATCTTGAACCTTTCGAGTTTCTCAAATGATATATTATTAGGCAGAGAAGTAAACTCAATTGCTAGAGCAGTAAGGTTTTTCGAACACCCTACCAATTCATCAACATTGGCATCTGTGAACCTAATCGCATTTCCTTCAGAACATATCATATAAAGCTCTTCAAGCTTGACCAACCTTTTCAGGACACCATCATCAATAAGAAGATCAACACAACCTGTCAAATCAAGTACCTTTAGCTTCTTCAAATGTCCAATTGTAGAAGGCAACTTTCGAATACCACAATTAGTAATGTTGAGCACTTCCAGATTCGAAATATATCCAATGAAAGAGAAATCAAACATCAATGAGCATCCATGGAGACAAAGCACTCGAAGGTTGGTGGAGCATTGGAGTGATCTAGGAAGCAACGGATATTGCATCTCTTCATACGCTATAACTTGAAGTTTTTCTGTATTTTCATAAAAGCCTTGGGGAAACTTGAAAGAATCATCTCCGTGCATAAGTTTCAAAAGTGAGAGGTTTAGACACTTAAATCCTTGAGGAAACTCACACATACCCCTGCATGTTAATGAAATTCTTTTGCAAGACTCCCTCATGTCTTCACTAATCCAGTTCGACATATCTCCATGGTTAATAATGGAGGCATGATCACCTTTAGAAACAGTAGCTAACACAAAGGCAAGCACAAGATCATGCATTTTGACACACCCCGGGTAATCACCATCGATCAACAAATTTGCTTTTCTGAGATTGCTGACACGTGATTTTATCCTGTTTCTGCCATCTTCCAGAGTTGAAACTCCATTGAGCAATTTTAGTCCCCATGCATATCTTGCCAGTTCCTCGATCGGAATATTAGAGTCTTCAGGAAACAGGCCACAAAGTAGAAAAATCTCTTTATCCTCCTGGTCTTTTAGATAGTCGTAGCTTATCTTGATAATTTCATGAACATTTTGATCAAGGTCATTGTTCCTCAAATGTCGTAGACTATCTTTCCATATGGACTTTTCTTCAGATATAAGGGTAGGGGCAATGACTTTGATAGCAAGGGGCAAACAACTGCATTTTTTGACAATTTCACCTCCTATTTGATAAAGCTCTGGATCAGATTCCCTTGAAATGTTTGTGATTTGACAAAAGAATTTATGTGCTTCCTCAACCTCCAAGACATTCACTTTAAGTAGTTTAAGATCTAGATTACCTTCATGAAGTGCAATCTTCTTGCAAATGTCCTCAAATCTTGAGGTGAGCAACAACTTTACGCCATTTGGCAAAGGACTTAGTCCAACATCTTTGAGTTCAACCCTCTCCCATACATCATCGATTATAACTAGAATTCCCTTTTCACCTTTTTTCAAAATCTCCTCAAATTTTAAATGAAGACGATCTGCCCTTGTTGTTTTAATCGCTTCAGTTAGAGGATGGCCCAAGTTCTCTGCTACAGCTTGCTGAATAGAAAGTGGGTTAGGTTTTTGCCCAGAAACAACCTTCACAATCCAATCAAACATCTTCTTATCTTCCACAACCTTTTTCAGTTCTTCCATCATGGTGGTTTTTCCCACACCACCCATTCCACATAAGGCTATTACCTGAGTTTTTTTTATCTTTTTCAAGGAACTTCAGCGCATCCTTAAATGTAGTATCTCTTGACTTGAAGTCATCTCCGATACCACCACCACTTGATGGTGCAGACGTGGATGCCCTTCTTTTGGTATAGACTCTTCCAAGAGGTTTTTGGGCATCTGTCCAGCTGATCTCACGACCTTCTTGAAGAAGACGTTCGATCTCCTGAGTAGTCTTCCAGGCATTTCTTCCCATTTGGTACCTCGCTTTTATGTTGAAACATCCGTTTTCATTGCTTGAAATGGTTTCAGCATCACTCTTGATCTTTGCGACTTCTTCCAACCAACTTGGCACACGAGCAGGTATCTCTAGAGTATTTATATCGTTTGTGTCCTTGTGGTTTTTGACATCATCAAATGTACCCTCCAATAGCTTCATTCTAGCACTCATGTTCCTAACATGTTCTGTGGATAAAAAGAGGTAGCCCAGGTGTTTTTTGACAGGAACCATTAAAGATTCAACAACTAGACCAAGGATTACAGATACAAACTGCGTCATTTCCCAAAGATTCTTGCTTCCAGAGAGACCTACATACAAGATGAATGAGAGTTAGAACAGAGAACCAAAAGTTAAAATCTCTAAAAATATTTACATTCACCTCCAAAAGATTTTTTATTTTAGAGATTTTAACACAAATTATATTATTATAATATTTTCTAATTTATAATCCGAATTACTCTTTAAAAAACATTATATAAAATGATAAAACTTCAATCTCATTGATGTGATTAAATAAAATAATCATTTCTCTTTTCCGCCGTCAAGTTTAAAAAGTTCTCTAAACTTGGAAAATTTTCAAGTTTTCTCTACGATAGAGAACAAGATAACAAATTTGTTGAAAAAGTTTAGAGAACAAAAGCAATATTTTTCTAATTTAGAGAAACTAACATGGTTGGTTTTACATCGTCGTCATCAATCATCATCATCTTAATAATTGGGTTTCATTTCAAAGACTACTCCGTCGTTATCTAAATTATATTATAAAGTATTTAACTAAAACTATTACATTTAATGCATTAAGTTTCCTATAATTTCTCTAAAATAGAGAAAAAATGAAAATCTCTAAAAAAATATTACATTTAACTACAACAAATTTGTTATTTTAGAAATTTTATAACACCTTATATTATTATAATATTCTCTAATTTATCATCTCAATGCATTTTTTAAAAAAACTTAATATAAAATGATAAAAAAAAATTGAATCTCATTGGTGGGATGAAATAAAATAATATTTCTCTCATTTTTTTAGAAAATTATAGAGAGTTCTCTATATTTATAAACTTTTCATGATTCTCTATTATAAAAAACAAGATAATAATATTGTTGGAGAAGTATAGAAAACAAAAACACATTTTTTTTTCTATTTTAACAATGCTGTTAAACATCAATGAGTTCATCATCCCAAAATTCCTCTCAGGCTCCTCGAGACTAGTTCATAAATTCATCTTCCAGATGACGATTCAAGTTCCCCATACGACGATTCCCAATATATTGGAACCTCATTAGCTGCCAAATTGTTTTAATCTATATAGAAACTTTTTATGCTTGTTTTTACTGTTTGTTGCCAATTTGCCATATGCTTCTTATGCTATATGACTATATGCTTCTTCAAGTTTGTGAAGACTCTGTTAGCAATTGTAGAAAGATTGTTGCTAATTTGCCAGATGCATTTTATGCTATAAATATGTATATAATTATTGTTTTTAGATATTTCGTTAAATTAAATGTTTTATTAAATTGGTATCAAATAAAAAGCTTTATAATATAACTATTAATTCTTTTTTTAAAATATAAACTTAAATTAATCGTAATGAAAAGTAATTGAACAATTAAAAATCACAAATTTTTATTATTTTATACTTAAAATGCATGTGTCTTTGTTTTTGAAAAAAAAATATATTTGTAATTTTAATTTCATTACAGTTTTTGTAAAACAATAAATATATGTGGTTGTTAATTGGTTGTTTATTTTTCATTATGATAATTTTAGGTTTATATTTTGAAAAAAGTTTAATAATTATAAAGCTTTTTATTTGACACATTTAAAAAACATTTAATTAAATGAAATATCCAAAAATAATAGATTTTTTTTATTAATAGATATAGACTAATTTCAATTTTTGTCATACGTAAATAAGCAAAAACGATGAACTTTTTTAACACAACTTGAAATAGAAAATGATTTTTTGGATTAGCGTAGACGGATTTATAGATATATATCTGATAAATTGCATAAAAATTTATAAGTATTTAATATTTAACTCATTATAAAGGTACCTACAATACTTTTCTAACAGTGTAATTTACAAACTAAAATACATATTTTAATGTATTTTTAGTTAAGATTATCATTAATTAATTAATATAATAATGATATAAAATAAAAATGGTAGGAAAGACAAACCATATGAATGAAAATTGTAATTTACTCTATAATTAATACAATAAAAATGGTAAAGGATCAAAATACCCATAATGTTAACTAACTTTTTTTTAACTAGGGTTAGTTAGAGGGACCAACAATGAAACAAAGTGGTAACCACGATGACCAAAACTGTAATTAGTTTTTAAAGAGCAACCAAACTTGATAATGAGTAGTAACCATAAATAACAAAAATGTAATTTACTCTAAATAAATCATTTGTATAATAATAAAATGATTAACAAAATAAAATTTCACCAACAAAAAATTTAAATAATAATAATTAATTATATTTTATTATTATTATAATATTAAGGATGTTTTTAGTTTTTTAGGGGGTGTTTGGGATTGCTTGTTTAAAAGTTTTTTAGCTTATTCCGGTGTGGTATCGGAAATAAGCATTTTTTAGTGTTTGGATGAAGAAAAAATAAAAGTGCTTATAGCGGTGCTAAACCAGTGAAAAAGAGTTTTTCATAAGTCATTTGGTTCTAACTTATCAACTTATTTGAAACAATTTATGACTTCTTTAGTTATTTTATATGTATAAGCAATCCCAATTTCCCAAACACCCCTAAATAACAACTTATTAGTTTATTACCTTTTGATACCACAATAAGCTAATCAAAACATTTTTTATAAAAGTTTTCTTTGTCACCACATAAGTTGATGTGCACTTTTAAAAAAAATAAGTTGTTTTAAATAAGCAATCCCATACACCCCCTTAGCGTTCTATTGGAGTCATCGTCTTTAATGTTTTCTTAGACCATCTCTAACCCAAAAGGTGATGGGTCCATAAACATACAAAAAAATTCAACTTCAACCACACACTATTTTATTAAAATCAATAATTATAATATATATTATTTTCTATAAGTAATAAATATTATTACTTGATCCTTTAACATAATTTATTAAATGAAATATTTTTAAATTTAAAGAACCTTTTTAATTGATAAATATTACATTAAATAGTCAATACTATGTATTTTAAAAATTTTGGTAATGAAAATTTATTTTGTATGTATCATGAAACTTCATGATCAAAATTATTCACATTTTTGTTTATGTTGTTATTTAGTTTAACAAGAATTTAAATTATTTAAATGTAATTGACAATATAAAAACATGTAATAAATAAATTACTTAACTTAATACAAAATACCAATTAATATCTTAAATATCAATATGGATAATGATTATAAAAGGTAAATTAATATAGTAATAATATTTAAAATATTGAGGTCAAATCAGCCTTTTTAGTATTATAGTGGTGGATTAAAATAAAAATATCAAATTTATGACCTCAATATTCTTACTTGTGTTAGTACCTACTTAGAATTAACAAGGGGAAATAATTAAGGGCAATATAAGAAAGCCGATAATTGAAATAACAAGATCAATTACATGCATCCATCCTTGATTCGATGGATAGATCGAGCAAGGATGTTAACGTTAAAACTCATATTTAACATGTAATCATACAAAAAAAAGAGTCGGTGTCATGATCAAAAATAAGTTTAAACAACTACCTATTGATTATGGTACTTTTGATTTACTTACCTTAAATTCGGATGGTATTGTTTTTTCTTGCAATCTTCTTCTCCTCCTCCTCTTCTTCTGTGAAGGGTTATGGAGAATTAAGAGTATATATGAATTGTAAATTGAAAAGAAAAAAAAGATAAGATAAATTACACTCTTGGTCCCTATGGTTAACACAAAACTATGCGTCCCTAAATCAAAATAATTATTGAAAACGACCATGTAATTTACATTTCACACATCTTTTCTCCCTTGGCCTTAACACTGTTAAAAACACTTGTTAAGTAGGTTAACTCGAAGGTCATGTTAGTCATTTTACCTCTTTATCCTCATATTTATAAATATATATATATATATATATATATATATATATATTGGAAGGATATTTTGCAACTTTGAAAAATGTTGCAACCCTTGCAACCCACATCTTAACCGTTGGATTCATGATCGACGGTTATTTTATTTTTATTTTTCTGTTTTTTTAATTAAAAATATTAGGCCCCTATATCTATTGTAAGCGCCGATCATTAATCCGACGGTTAAGATGTGGGTTGCAAGGTTTGCAACCTTTTTAAGGGTTGTAAATGAAACATGTTGGGTCTGAAGTTAATGTTCATCATGGTTACTACTTCTAGTTCAACATGGTTAATACTTCTAGAAGAACATGGTTAATACTTCTGAGGTTAATACTTCTGAGGTTAATGCTGCCAGTTGTAGTTAATGCTGCTGGAACAAAGTTAATGCTGCTAGAACAAAGTTAATGCTGCTAGAAGAAAACAGTTAATACTTCTAGTTAGTACTTCTGATTATTAATGCTGCTAGTTGATGGTTAATGTTGCTCAACAAGATTAGTACTGCTAGTTCAAAGTTAGTACTGCTAGTGGTTAGTGCTGCTTACAGTTAATGCTGCTTGAAGGTTTTAATGCTGTTGAGCATAGTTAGTGCTGCTTATGAGATCCGCATGGAAAGGATGACAGCTGGATAAACTCAAAGATAATCATGGAAGGCTTGAAGATAATGATAGAAGATATACTGAAGATATTTTTATTTATGGTAATTATCTTTTATTCAGTATATGTATAGAATTGGTTTTAAGAGAGATTAATTCTAAGTTTTGTTCTAGAGAGAAATCAACCTCAAGGCATAGATCCTAATTCTAGAGAAGTAGAATTCGTATTGGTGAGCTTGTTCATCAATATTGAGGTTGAGTGTGTAATCTTGTAGCTTCAAGCATTCAATACAAGTTTACAAGTTATTGATTATATACTGTTTGGTTTACTGTTATATTGAATATCAAAGTGTTATTCCGCAAACTTCTTTGATATTAGTTTCTGAGAATTTATTCTTGTTAAGAATTCGATCCTGACAAGTGGTATCAAAGCTAGTATTCTCAGAAACCTGCAATCATCATTCTTCCTTGAAATCAGAAATCATCAATGGCTAAAGTTTCAGATTCTTCAAGCACAGAAATCCCCACAGAGGTAATGTCTAATCTTTGCTCTAAAACTTGTATGGAAACTGTTAAAAGGTACAGGGATCACAACCAGACAATGAGTGATGACCTTAAAAGATTAGAGAGAGATATAAAAGACTATGTAAGAATTGTTGAGAGTTTTGAGGAACAGATCAAAGTTTTCCAAGCCAATGAACTTCAACATTCTTATGATACAAATTACTGGAAGTGGGAGAAGAATGACCTAGAACTTCAGCTGAAAAAGTCTAAAGAGGAGAATGAGAAGATAAAGAGTGAGTTTGAGAAAGCCAAGCTGGATATTGAGAAATTTTTCAATGCTTCTAAAGCAATGGACTCTTTGCTCCAAACTCAAATCCATGACAAACTTAGAAGAGGAATAGGCTATAACACCACACCACCACCATACAACAACAACTACATTCCTCCTATATCAGACTTACTAGAGACCAAGGATAGGAAGGAATTGCCTGTTGGAGCCACTAAGGTAGATCCTTTAGACAAAGTGGTGGTTGAAACAGACTCTGAAGAAGAAAACTCTAGTGAAAAGAGTAAGAAGAACACTAGGAGTGGTGAGATTTCTCTAGAAAATCACATTATCACCAATGAGGGATGTGGAAAGGCTTGGATCAAGTCTAAGGACATAGAAAAGACTGAGGGAAAGTCTGAGAAGGTCCATTATAAGCAAACAACAGTTGTGAATCCTGTCCCTTGTAAACAGTGTACTTGCATTAAATCTGAGTCCCAAAAACATGATAAACCAAGGGGAAATCAGAGAAATTGGAATAATCAATGGGCACAAAAACAAGGGGTTGATCTGAGTAAAATCAATAGACCAAAACCTTGTTTTATCTGTGGAAAGCTTAATCATGTTGCCAAATACTGTTATTACAATCCAATCAACCAAAGAGTTAATTTTCAAAGACAAACTCAAAACTCCTTTGGTTATAGGAAGCAAGGAAGGAATCAAATGGCTGAGAACAGAGCACCTAAAAAGTTTCATGTTCAAAATAAGTTTGCTAAAACTAAGAAAAATACTTCAAATAAGCCAAGGAGTAACTTAAAGACAAAGAAAGCAAACAACTTTGTTCAAGTTTGGGTTCCAATTGTAAAGAAACCTGTTAGTACTGCTATCCCAGATAGTACTGCTAACAGAGATAGTGTTGTTGCAACCAATACTACTGCTAACAAGGATAGTGCTTCTACTAGTATTAATGTTGCAAAGCCTATAATCTTGACAAAGTATTCCAGCCATGAGATTCCTAAACAACTCATCCAGACCAAACTGACAGATTATATAAATGAGAAAGGACAACCCAAGACCACTTTGGCTTGGGTTCCCTCAAAGACTAACTGATTTATCAAGTGTGCAGGGCAATCAAAAGCTCAAGAGGAAGAGCATTTGGAATGAAGATAATGGTTGCTCTTGGCAAATAACAAGGAACATGGACTGCCTTCAAATTCTTTAAAAGATTTGATGGAGGACATGTTACTTCTGATCCAGCAGAAGGTTGCTAATACTGAAAGGTAGTTAGTACTTCTAGTTCAGTGAATACTGTCAGACTGTGTTAATGCTGCTGGCATGTGTTACTACTGCCAGTCTGTGTTAATGCTGCTGATAAGTGTTACTACTGCTAATGTAAGTTTTCTATACCTAAAAATGATCTTAAATGATTTAATGTCAAACCTGGATATCAATCAAAAAGCTTTTATCTGTATCCAAGGTTTGTGCAAGAAGTACTTAATAAGGAATTGACGGATTAACCTCATTTTAATGAGATATATGTACCTAAACCCCCTAAAGGCAAGGTTTTCTCAAACATGAGAAGATCTGCTAGGGACTCGGAAGGAGTTGACACACCATTGTTCTCTACAATGATGGTGATGTCCCACAATCAAGAAGGTAAGGCATCAGGGTCAAAGCTCTCATTAGGCCAACCCACTGATGACCTATCCACACCTTCCACTACAAAGCATAAATCTTCAGATTCCTTTTGTCAAACCAACATTCCCTATTACCATACTATATAAGGAAAAGATACAGAAGGTTCCTTCCCTTCTTGTATTTTCAACCTCAAAACCTACAAGCCCTCTGATGGAGCATTTTTCATCAGAGAATATCCAAAGGGAAACCATAGAGGTGTATCCCAACCTCAAGAAGGTGCTCAATAAGGAGATGCAAGAGCATATGGGTTGTAAGGCTCACACTACTGACTTTGCACAAAGTGCAGGACAGGATAGTGTGAACATATCTAAGACCTTCCCCATGGCAACTTTAGATGAGTAATTATCTAAAGGTCCCAGGTGCCAAGAAACCAAGGGAGTAGAAGGTGCTTCTGCTAGGCAGAAGATCTCTACTAAAAGATCCAAGGATCCTTCAAAGGTGGTAAACACACCTAAAGGAGGTGAGGACAGTTTAACTACAAAGAATTGATGGATACACTTGGTACAATTAGTCTGAAAGTTCACAATCAAATTATGGAGATAAAAGAGATGAAAAGGAGCACATATCATGATTATTTCAAAAAGGGGGAGACTTAAACAACTGAACTTGAGAAGACATGAGAAGGAGAATCAAGTTGATATGAAATCTTATTTTGAGGGGGAGATAAGTGAAGAAGCTGAAACAAAGCATTAACTACAGCAGAAACAGAAAATAAGATAACAGCAGAAACAGAAAAGAAGATAACAGCAGAAACTGAATCAAGAAGAACTAGTAATTGCAGAAAGTTTTGAAATTATCATAAAGACCCTATGCTGAAGAACTTAACTTCTCAGTTTTGAAAAGTTAAGTTAGAGGGAGATTGTTGGGTCTGAAGTTAATGTTCATCATGGTTACTACTTCTAGTTCAACATGGTTAATACTTCTAGAAGAACATGGTTAATACTTCTGAGGTTAATACTTCTGAGGTTAATGCTGCCAGTTGTAGTTAATGCTGCTGGAACAAAGTTAATGCTGCTAGAACAAAGTTAATGCTGCTAGAAGAAAACAGTTAATACTTCTAGTTAGTACTTCTGATTATTAATGCTGCTAGTTGATGGTTAATGTTGCTCAACAAGATTAGTACTGCTAGTTCAAAGTTAGTACTGCTTAGCTAGTTAGTACTGCTAGTGGTTAGTGCTGCTTACAGTTAATGCTGCTTGAAGGTTTTAATGCTGCTGAGCATAGTTAGTGCTGCTTATGAGATCCGCATGGAAAGGATGACAGCTGGATAAACTCAAAGATAATCATGGAAGGCTTGAAGATAATGATAGAAGATATACTGAAGATATTTTTATTTATGGTAATTATCTTTTATTCAGTATATGTATAGAATTGGTTTTAAGAGAGATTAACTCTAAGTTTTGTTCTAGAGAGAAATCAACCTCAAGGCATAGATCCTAATTCTAGAGAAGTAGAATTCATATTGGTGAGCCTGTTCATCAATATTGAGGTTGAGTGTGTAATCTTGTAGCTTCAAGCATTCAATACAAGTTTACAAGTTATTGATTATATACTGTTTGGTTTACTGTTATATTGAATATCAAAGTGTTATTCCGCAAACTTCTTTGATATTAGTTTCTGAGAATTTATTCTTGTTAAGAATTGTCAGGATCGAATTCTTAACAAGAATAAATTCTCAGAAACTAATATCAAAGAAGTTTGCGGAATAACACTTTGATATTCAATATAACAGTAAACCAAACAGTATATAATCAATAACTTGTAAACTTGTAGTGAATGCTTGAAGCTACAAGATTACACACTCAACCTCAATATTGATGAACAAGCTCACCAATACGAATTCTACTTCTCTAGAATTAGGATCTATGCCTTGAGGTTGATTTCTCTCTAGAACAAAACTTAGAATTAATCTCTCTTAAAACCAATTCTATACAATCTATACATATACTGAATAAAAGATAATTACCATAAATAAAAATATCTTCAGTATATCTTCTATCATTATCTTCAAGCCTTCCATGATTATCTTTGAGTTTATCCAACTGTCATCCTTTCCATGCGGATCTCATAAGCAGCACTAACTATGCTCAGCAACATTAAAACCTTCAAGCAGCATTAACTGTAAGCAGCACTAACCACTAGCAGTACTAACTAGCTAAGCAGTACTAACTTTGAACTAGCAGTACTAACTAGCTAAGCAGTACTAACTTTGAACTAGCAGTACTAATCTTGTTGAGCAACATTAACCATCAACTAGCAGCATTAATAATCAGAAGTACTAACTAGAAGTATTAACTGTTTTCTTCTAGCAGCATTAACTTTGTACAACTGGCAACATTAACCTCAGAAGTATTAACCTCAGACGTATTAACCATGTTCTTCTAGAAGTATTAACCATGTTGAACTAGAAGTAGTAACCATGATGAACATTAACTTCAGACCCAACAATCCCCTATATATATATATATATATATATATATATATATATATATATATATATATATATATTATTTTTAGCACCCAATTAAAACTTGCCATGTGTATTGGTACGATCTATTCTACCCAACCATCTACTCCGATGACCTACCACTCATCTTCTCCGACGACCTATTGGTCATCTGATCCAATTTCATTTTAAGTATTTTACCTAGTTATGGAAAATCAATCCATCATCTTGAAACTCTAAACTAGTTCTAACATCCTAATCCATCCATCTCATCTTCACCATGAATTCCCCCCCCCCACACACACACACCTCACCCTTTGGTGAACCCACTACCTACATCTACCTTTCAAAAAATAAACTTTTTAATTCGCCATTAAAATGTACATGTACACCAATATGCAACTCCTCATTAAAATGCACACTTACCCCACCAACCTTTCAAGAAATAAACTCTGTAACCCCCTTAGTTCTCCCATTTTGGTCTTGCTTCATTCTTTAAATAACTTGGGTTTTCAAATCCTTGTTCAAGAAAGAACACACACAAAGTTGAAAGAAAATAATTTGTCAAGTGAGCTTTTGAAATAAAAGAAATCAAGAGGGGTGTTTTTGAAAGTGTTAGCAAAAATGAGGGGCTGAATTGAAAATCTATTTTTTATTTATAGATTTGATTTTAGGGTTTAAGAATCTCTCTTTTCTTTTTCTTCACCCAAAGCAACCGGTCGATTCTTTTTTTTTTCTTTTCCTTTTAGTTTTTAGTTTAGTTTTTTTTTATATATAGATCAATCGTTAGTTTTTAATTTTTTAATTTTTCTTGTAAGTTAGTTTAATTTTAGATTTAGTTTAGTTTTTTTATTTATTTGCAATTCTTCGTTCGTTGAGTCCTTTGAATATGTGAAAATGATGTGATGTTTTGACGAATCGAAAATAAAGATGAAATGTGACAGGTTCTCATTCAACATTCAACACCCGTTGTAACGTTTCGTTTCTCCATATTTTTTATTTATATGTTTGAATTTCTCTCCCTATTTTTATTTTCTGCATCTGTTTAAACTATGCATCGTTCTTAATTCAATTTACTGCTTTCTTAGGATAAAAACGATTCTTGGAGAGTGACCCTCACTTGGTACCAATCTTTTACGATCTTTACAGTTTTCATAGATTAATTTTATTGCTTTCGTTAGATTTATGTTTACGTTTTGTGACGTAGTTTAACTTTCGGTCATTTGGGTAACCGTCTCTTTTGATCGGTATTGATTAATTGTTTTTAAAACGGGTGTTGAGTTTTAATTCATTTCGATTTTTAACGAAAGTTGAAATTGATTTAATTGACTTTTAACAAATCATTTAGTTAATTGGATTGGTTTTTAATGAAACGAAAGTTTGGTCTTTTACTTGGATCAAATTGATCAATGACAATGGTCCTAACATGATAAATAGTTAGGGACGTTGATTGAGAAAAATATTCGTTTTAAATCATAATGTTTCTACCCAACGTACACATATTGCGAAAGTAAATGTGAGTCTTGGGTTGGAAAAACTTTTCCACCTCGAAAGAGGGTTGAAGTAATTTTACATAACGAATTTCCACCATTACCAAATTCTGAAGTTGACATTACCCAATGTCCGTAAGTTTGCTTTGCTCCATTCGTTTATTTGTTTATTTAATTAGTTTTAATATAAAAATCCAAATATTGATGAATTCCCGTAGCTAGACCATAGTCTAGAACGAGTCCATGTTTAGTCCATCGCCTCCCTGTTATCGACCCGTATGCTACACCTCCCGTACGCTTGCGGTTATAAATTTAAAACTCACATTAGAACTCAATGCTTTGAACTCCACTATATATAGATCTTTCTCCTACCATGTTTTTACATTATTTGTTTTTGCTAAATGGCTTGAGCTTATGTGACTGTTTTAATAAGAGTGTCCTATGAAAACGGGTTTACCTTGAGTTCTTTTACACATTAAATGGGTTCGAGCTTGATCTGAGTTTTCGAGCTCGAGTTCGAGTTTTCGAGCTTGAGTTCGAGCTAGATTCGACTTTCACCGATTCATACCCTCTCTTCTCCCTAATCGTTTAATTATTCGTCAAACTCACGACGATAAACGAGTCATTCTTCTTCTTGTTTAATTCTTGGTTCAATTTTTAGGCTCTTAATTTTCTGTCTTTCATCACCGGGGTGAAAGATTCATTCACTGGCGCGAACAAAATCAATTCCAAAAGCATCAACTTTCTGTTATGCGTCACTGGCATGAAGAGAGCTGAACTCAAAAGCCTCAACTTTCTGTTCTGTGTCACTGGCATGAAGCACCTCATCACTAGCGTGAAAAGAGCTGAACTTAAGAGCCATGACCTTCTGCTCTCTGTCACTGGTATGACGTGTTTATTCACTGGCGTGAACAAAATAAAAAAAAAGATTTTTTTCTTCTGGTTAATTTTTATTTATATTTTTTTACTTTATTTTATTTCCAAAAAAAGGTTTTTATTTATTTATATGTTTGATTTTTTTATTTACTTTATTTTATTTCTAAAAAAATTAAAAAGTTTTTATTTTTCTTTCAGATTGTTTATTTTTTTTTATAAAACTAAAAAAACAAAAAAAAAGTTTTTATCTATTTAATTTGTTTTCCTTTCTTTTCTTTTTTTATCTTTCTCCTTCTCGCCATCTCTTTTCCTTTTTTTTACCCTATACTTCTAATCACACCGCCCAAAGTGTCTTCTCTTTGTCATTTCCTCCCCCGACTATCTAACTCTGGCATCCGTCATCTCCCCACTGTGGTAGAGCTGACAACCGCCAAATTTTTCTTTGTTTATGAATCATGTTTTTACAAGTGATCAAGTGCTTCTAAGAGCTTCAAAGCATCGAAAAGCAGCAAAGTCTTCGGTTTCATACACCCGATAAATTCGTTCTTTTAACATTATGTGTATGTTGACTTGTTGTTTCATTCGAGTAGTACTACCTCTATGGCACGAAGTGCACTCTCTACACGGACCACAAGAGTCTGTAGCATATTTTTGATCAAAAGGAGTTGAATATGAGATAACGGAGATGGTTGGAGTTATTAAAGGATTACGATTGCGAGTTTCTTTACCATCCGGGTAAGGCAAACATTGTCGCTGATGCTCTCAATCGAAGGACTACGAGGGAAATTCTAAAGCCACTTTTGCACGAATTGAATTAGCTTCAACACTCATCGATCAAATTAAATCGTCACAAACCAAAGCATTGTTAATGGAGAACCTCAAAGAAGAGGTCATGTCAAAGCAACATTTACTTTTGACGGAAGATAGTCGAGGAGTGAAACTCTTTAATGGGTGAATTTGGGTGCCGAAGGTCGGGGGCAATCGAGAACTTCTTCTCGAGTATGCCTACAAGTCAAAGTATTCTATCCATCCAAGAAGCACGAAAATGTACCAAGACTTAAAATTGCATTATTGGTGGCCGGTCATGAAGCTTGATGTGGTGCGCTACGTGGAGCGATGTGTGACATGTTTGCAAGTGAAGGTCGAGCACCAACGACCTTATGGAAGTCTACAATCCTTGGAGATTCTAGAATGGAAGTGGGAACACATCACGATGGACTTCGTGACGAAATTGCCAAAAACCTTACGAGGTCATGACACCATTTAGGTGATAGGGACCTTTTGACCAAGATCGCTCATTTATTGGCCATGTGGGAGACTTTACCTATGGACAAGCTGGAAAAGTTGTGTTGGTCCCAAGTAAGCAAAACAAGTATTGTAGAAGGGGGGGGGGGTTGAATACAATACACACAAAATTACTTAATTTTAATTCTTTTATTGATAATGAATATCAATAATTACACATAGAAAACTTTTAAGATTGTTGCGGAAAAGAACAGATAAATCTATTCTAACAATCTTTCACTTAGAAACTAGAAAACTAAACACAACTTGAAAATACAAATATCAAAGCTATGAAGTTCTTGAGAGAGAGAGAGAGAGAGAGTTTGCCAACTTTTTTTGAGCACTAAGTTCTCTTCAAAAAGGGTTAGCTTGAATGGAGACGTTCTTCACCTTTAAATACCATCATGTGCATTAAATGCAAATGACACTTGTCATCTTGGTATTGGATACCAAATATCTTCTTGCAAAAGCAATAAGATCTTGATGTGACTTATCATAAAGCAAAGTAGACTTTTGTACTTTGATAAGACAACACCTCAATAAAATATATTTGATACATGTCCTTTTTCTGATCTTTTGGAGAAAGTCTCCATCATTTCAAAACATGTGAGAATATCTTCTAAGAGAAGGAAGCTTCCATTCCCATTGTCAGAAGAACATTGGGAATGGTGAAGTATGTCAAATCGAGAGGTTTTGACATAAAGGGGTGTTGCCGACACAGAGAGGATCGGCAAGAAAGAGATTTGCCGAAATGTGGCAAGGGGTATGCTGAACATGTGAAGGTTCAGCAGAAGAGAGTTATGCCGAACATGAGAGGATTCGGCACAGGGTTAAGTTGTCGAAGAGGGTTCGGCTGATAAGACTTAGTTCCTTAAAGTTCACCTTAATCCGCAAAGTAGACTTCTTTCATGTTGATTTCGGTAGGTCTTCGACTCACCGATCTTTTCATGCGTAACTAAGTTATTACAAAGAACCATACTAATTCTAAGATGTACAATCATTTACAGAAGAGTAAACACAAACTAAAGAAGAAGTCATCTTCAAATCTTAGATGACCCAACAATCTCCCCCTATTTGATGATGGCATCTCATACTTAGAAATAAAGAGATAAAACATGAATAATGCATTTTGACCCTTATTCATACTCTTTTGGGTTATTTTTCACATAGACCATTCTTTTTGTATTTTTTTAAAGTATAAAAGACATTTACAAAAGAATAAAAGAATGAGTATAACTATACAAACGAATAAATAAATACAAAGAATAAAGAATGAGAAGAAAATATATATATATATATATATATATATATATATATATACACAAAGATACATAAGACAGTAGCAGGGATTGTTTGAGCTTGAGTGGTTGATAGCTCCCCTTCAATTCATACTCCCCCTCAACTAATGTCTGATGGGTTTGATCACACAGTCCATCGTAAAATAGGTTTCAACAGAGTTTAAGCATGAGTGGTAAGTTGCTCCCCCTCAGCATAAACTCCCCCTCAACTAATTCACGGTGTCGGAAAGTAAGAAGTCAGAAAGTTTTTGGGATCCTCCGAATCTTCTCCTGGAAAGGCAGGTTCATCCTTGGATCGTGTAGAAACATTGGGACTGAAATCCTGGGTGATAGTCTGTGAGGTGGAGAAGAGGCACCTTGGATTGGGGAGGAGTCCAAGTCATCCTTATCAACCAAAGAAAAGGTTGATGAGGGAATAATAGGGGTCCCCGATTTTACAATTGTATCCTTTTCTGAGGATACAAAGGAGGTGGATTTGGGTTTAGCAGTGTCCCCAAGCCCAGATGGGAAAATTTCAACACCTGCCGATTTTGAAGAACCGGTGGATGGAGTAAGTGGCTTGGTCCTTGAAACCTTCCTCAGCCTCTTGAGAGGAGAGGGAGGGGAAGAAAAGTGCCTCCGCTTTTGAGAGAGGTGGGAGACGAGGGCAGCTACCGAAGGCTTTTTCGGTGGCATAGTCTCAGAAGATGTTGCGGAGGTATCGGTGGCTTTTGATTTATTCTTTTTGGCCACCAATTTCACTCAGGTAAGGGAATCAGGGATCACTGAAGTGAGTGATACGGAGAGAGCCATCGATTTGGAGAATGATGGTTCCTCGGTATCTCCTTACTTCAGATTAGGAGAATGAAAGAAATCATACCTGAGGCTGAGAACTCGATTGGTGGAAAGAGAATCATTGTTCAAAGTGGTCTTCACTGAGGCTGAGAACTCGATTGGTGGAAAGAGAATCATTGTTCAAAGTGGTCTTCATGACTTTCTAAATGTTGGTAGGATAGTCATCACCAAATCAATTAGTGACTTAATAATTTATCTCCCCCTATTTGATGATGACACCAACACTTAGAAAAAAATAGTACCGACACTTAAAAAATAGTATTGTCACGCAGAAAAGGGAGAAGAACTAGAACTCATAAATTCAGTGGCCCATTTTTTTTATAATAATTTTTTTTTGGAAAGGCAAAGAAAAACGAGAATAAAAACTCAGAGAATAAAAAAAATTGGGAAGAAAAAGAACAAGAAGAAAGAATTGGGAAGAAATGGAGGAAACTTTGGGGATTTATAGTGGAGGGATAAGGGAATTTGAAAAGGTAGGAGTGAGGGGTGCTGAAGTCATTCAGGCAGTGGGAAATAATGGGGGAAAATGATATTAAGAATATAAGAGGTGACTAACAGGGTATGTGAGAAAGGGTTCGGCTAGTAGCTTAGCTTAGTGAAATGAGGGATGGGTTAGTGGGCTTGAAATGACAACTAAGAGTCACACATTATCACATAGTTCCAAAATTTTCAAATAAATGAAACACATAGGATTGAAGAAAAAGAAGTCATCATAAATTCGGTGGGAAATTATGAGAGAATTTTTGGGAAGAAAATTTTGGGGAGAAAATTTGGGAAAAAATTTCCGATAGAAAGAAATTTCGGCTAAAAAGAAATTTCAGGGAGAAAATTTAGAAAATTTCGGCAACAAAATTTTGGAAAAATGATAGTGGAGAACAAGAGGAAGAAAATCGAAGACCAAAAAATATTGCAATCGACCACTTCCCCAATAAAAGAATTTGAGATATATATATATATATATATTTCTTTTTGCTTGAACTTTCGGCAAATCAAAAAAAAATTGATTTTTTTTTATAAAAAACAAACCTACAGAATGAATATGAAGAAATTTAAAAAAAATAGTTTTTTTTTAACTATCAATCGGCAACCAAAAAAAATGAAATATATTAATATATATATATATATATATATATATATATATATATATATATTTAACGTACCTACCGAATATAAAAAATTTTAATTAATTAATTAATTTTTTTTACACCTCTTCGGCAGGTCTAAGAAAAATACTTGATTTTTTTTTTTGAATCCATTTGGCAGGTACAAGAAAATTTTGAAAAGATTTTTTTTTTAATACTATCAAACCCACCGAATAATTTTTTTTTTAATAATAAAAAAATTCAAACAAATTGGTTAGTGGAAAGAAAATTTGAGTTAGAATTTTTTTTTTTAATTTCCACAACCAAGCTACCGATTCCAAAACTTTTTTTTTTTTGAATTCTTTCAATCAGCAACAAAACAAATTTTATTATTTTTTTAAATAAACACTCAACGGTAATCATAAACTAATATATATACATATATATAAAGTGAACCCACCGATTGAAAACTTTGAAACCAGTTAGTCAAAATTTTGAGTAATTTTTTTAAAGAGATTTTTTTTAAACATCATTCGGCAGTTTTTTTTTAATAACAAAAAGCAACCTACTGAAAATCAAGAATTTTTTTTAATTTTAAAACCATTCGGCAGCCAAAAGAAATTGATTTTTTTTAAACAAAACTAAAAATAACATACCTAATTCTTTGATGAGGAATTTGAACTGAGCTTCATCTAAAGGTGTGGCAAAGAGATCAGCTAGCTGAAGATCGGTAGGTATGAAGTGTAGCTTTACATCACCTTTGGAGATAAGAAAAGGTAATCTCTTATGCACATAGTTAGGATGAGTAAAATCTTGATAAGAGGAATCTTCAAATCCATGAGGTTGTTTCTCATAGACTTCCTATCTTGATAAGAGGAATCTTTAAATCCATGAGGTTGTTTCATATAGACTTCTTCAACAAGTTCTCCATTGAGAAATGCACTCTTAACTCCATTTGAAAGACCCGGAAGTTTTTGTGAGTAGCATGAGCAAGAAAGATTCTTATTGCTTCAAGTCTAGCAACAGGAGCAAAGGTTTCATCATAATCGATATCTTCCTCCTGCCTATAGCCTTGAGCAACAAGTCTGGCTTTGTTCCGGATAACAGTACCAACTTCATCCATCTTGTTTCGAAAAACCCAGTTAGTACCGATAATGGTCTTACCGAAAGGTCGTGGCACAAGTCTCCAGACTTTGTTTCTTTCGAATTGAGACAACTCTTCTTGCATGGCAGTGACCCAACAAGAAACTGCTAGAGCTTCTTCAATTTTCTTGGGTTCAATAATAGAGAGAAAATTCACATAGAGACAAATATTTTCAATACCTCTTCTAGTTTGGACACCTGCTTGCTGATCACCTATAATTTGATTAATTGGATGATCTTTGGTCCATTTGAGAGCTGGGGGAAGAGGTGTAGGAAATGTGTTTGGAAAGTATGAAGGTGAAGGATCGGTAGGTATAGGATGATTATGAGGAAGAGGAGAAGTATGAAAGGTGGGTTCGGTAGGAGCAATGGATTCGGTAGGAGCTGTGGGTTCGACAGTTGGTAAGGGTTCTGCTGAACCATGATGGAGGCAAGTAGAGGGTACCGAGAATGGAACATATGGAGGTCCTGAAGACAGAAGATTTGGAGAATCTTTTCCAACATACGAAGTGATCCATTCATGAAGCTCAGTATCATCACAAGATAAGGAAGATGTCTTGTGATCATCGAACTTCACATGTATTGATTCATCAATACATTTTCTCCTTAGATTGCATAATCTGTAGGCTTTAGAAATGAGAGAATAGCCCATATATATACCTTCATCAGCCTTGGGATCAAATTTCCCAAGATGCTCTCGATCATTCAAGATAAAACACAGACAGCCGAAAACATGAAGAAAACCAATGTTTGTTTTTCGGCCATAGACTACTTCATAGGAAGTCTTGTTGTGTCTTTTCACAATGATATACCGATTTTGAGTAAACAGGATGTATTGACAGCCTCAGCCCAAAAATAGGTTGGAAGATTTGATTCACTTAGCATAGATCTTGCAGCTTCACATAGCGTACGATTCTTCCTTTCCACAACACCATTTTGTTGTGGAGATCTTACTGCTGCAAAGTTTTGAGAAATACTTTTGTCACATAGAAAGGCATCCAAGGTAGCATTTCTGAATTCGGTCCCGTTGTCACTTCTGATAGATCTGACTAGTTGGTCGTTTAGAACTTCAGATTTCTTGACAAAGTTGATGATTTCTTCAGGTGTATCACTTTTGTACCTGAGAAAGAATACCCAAGTGTAACGTGTGTATTATCAATAATTACAAGAATGTACCTTTTTCCACCTAGGCTGGGTGTGCTGACAGGCCCACAAATATCCATATGCAACATCTGAGAGGGAAAAAAATGAGCACTCAGCAGAGACTAAAGCGGTGGAGGATGCATGTCCTTCAGGATCTTCCATATCATTTATTTTTGCCATAAGGCAAATGTTGGAGATGTCATTCTCGCTTTCTGAAGTTGATTCATCTACCCAGTCATGGGTTTCAGTTATTTGACCTTTTCCCTTTCTGAGCAAAGATTCATTTATCTTCTTCTCTCTCTTGTATTTGGCCTTGTATTTTTTAGCACGGTCGGTACTCTCTTTGAAAGAAGATGAGGAAAAACTTCGAGAGTGAGACCTGTTGGCAAAGTCAGGTATCATTCTTCTTAACTTAGAGGAATTTTGGTTGGAAAAGGTAGTTTTAGATCTTCCTGAAGAATTGCTCCTACACTTAGAGGCGAAGTGGCCTTTCTTGCCACAAGCATAACATTCCTCATTTGCTTTATCAGAGGGAGAGAGTTTTGAGATAGAAGAAGATTTTCGGCCAAACTTAGATTTTCTAGAAGAAAAATAAAGGTCACTGGAAGTTTCCTCACCTTCATCACCAGCCTCACTAAGATAGGTTTCTGAAGGATCATTAGGTTCCTCTTGATTATTATGGTCAGAATCGGAGGGATAGGTTATTCTAGGAATACACACAGATTTCTTGAAAGAGTCACTGGTAAGAGCCATAGATAAGCTTCTTATCTCTTTTATGGAAATCTTCCTTTGGATCATAGTTTGTTCATAGTTAAAGAGAGATCCATAGAGAACAGTAAGAGACAGATGATCAAGATCCTTGGTTGTCTTGATGCAGGTACAAATGTTTTCCCAAAAGTCAGGAAGACCATCCATAAACTTGCATAAAACTTCCTCATTGTCATACACTCTACCCAAAGGCTTAAGGTAATTAAGAAGGTTGTTAAAACGGTTGTAGTAATCAGAAAGATACTCTCCCTTTTCATGCGAAAAGAGCTCGTACTTTCTGACAAGAGCAACCTTTTTGCTCTTTTTAACCTCATCTGTTCCCTCATACAAAATGCATAAGATAGACCACATTTCCTTGGCAGTAGAAAGATTCACCAAGGAGTGATACACCTCATCAGGGAAGGAGAGAGCAATGATGGCTCTGACTCTAGAGTCAAGAGCAAAGAGACGCTTGTCATCATCATTGTATTTTCTGGGATTTTTGAGGATGTACCTCCCAGTAGCAGAAGTTCGTTCTTCATCCGAAGAATCATCAGAATCACCAAAAACAACATCTTTATCTCTTATGTCAGAACAAGGTTTTTGGGTCTCAAAGCGAGCCCAGACTTTAGGAACAATAGGTCCCTCACGAAGAACAGTCAGATAACGACTGTCAGCTCCTTCTAGGAAAAGCATCATTCTAGTTTTCCAGAGAGAAAAGTTGTTAGCATTAAACCAAGGAGGTTTGACCATAGAGCCATTATCCGTTTGAGAAGAAAAAGAAGAAGGATCAACTTTTGACGAAGATGCCATCATGGATCTGATTTATCAAGTTAAATCAACCGCTCTGATACCACTTGTTGGTCCCAAGTAAGCAAAACAAGTATTGTAGAAGGGGGGTTGAATACAATACACACAAAATTACTTAATTTTAATTCTTTTATTGATAATGAATATCAATAATTACACATAGAAAACTTTTAAGATTGTTATGGAAAAGAACAGATAAATTTATTCTAACAATCTTTCACTTAGAAACTAGAAAACTAAACACAACTTGAAAATACAAATATCAAAGCTATGAAGTTCTTGAGAGAGAGAGAGAGAGAGAGGTTGCCAACTTTTCTTGAGCACTAAGTTCTCTTCAAAAAGGGTTAGCTTGAATGGAGACGTTCTTCACCTTTAAATACCATCGTGTGCATTAAATGCAAATGACACTTGTCATCTTGGTATTGGATACCAAATATCTTCTTGCAAAAGCAATAAGATCTTGATGTGACCTATCATAAAGCAAAGTAGACTTTTGTACTTTGATAAGACAACACCTCAATAAAATATATTTGGTACACGTCCTTTTTCTGATCTTTTGGAGAAAGTCTCCATCATTTCAAAACTTGTGAGAATATCTTCTAAGAGAAGGAAGCTTCCATTCCCATTGTCAGAAGAACATTGGGAATGGTGAAGTATGTCAAATCGAGAGGCTTTGACATAAAGGGGTGTTGCCGACACAGAGAGGATCGACAAGAAAGAGATTTGCCGAAAGGTGGCAAGGGGTATGCCGAACATGTGAAGGTTCGGCAGAAGAGAGTTCTGCCGAACATGAGAGGATTCGGCACAGGGTTAAGCTGCCGAAGAGGGTTCGACTGATAAGACTTAGTTCCTTAAAGTTCACCTTAATCCGCAAAGTAGACTTCTTTCATGTTGATTTCGGTAGGTCTTCGACTCGCCGATCTTTTCATGCGTAACTAAGTTATTACAAAGAACCATACTAATTCTAAGATGTACAATCATTTACAGAAGAGTAAACACAAACTAAAGGAGATGTTATCTTCAAATCTTAGATGACCCAACAAGTTGTATATCGATGAAGTGATATCTCGACATGGTGTGCACGATAGCCGGTTCACATCGCATTTTTAGGATGGTTTGCAAAAGTAATTGGGCACACGTGTGAAGTTGAGCACAACCTATCATCCACAAACTGACGGCCAAAGCGAGAGAACGATCCAGACACTCGAAGATATGTTAAGATATTGTGTGATCGACTTCGGGGGTAGTTGGGACTCGCACCTACCCTTGGTGGAGTTCTTGTATAACAATAACTACCACTCGAGTATTGGAATGATGTTGTTTGAAGCATTGTATGGTCGCAAATGCCGAATTCCCGTATGTTGGCTTGAAGCGGGAGAGAAACTGTTTGTCGGGCTCGAGATTATGCAAGAGATGGCAGACAAAGTGAAAGGTATACACGAGCGCTTATAGGCGGCTCAAGACCGGCAGAAAATTTATGACGACAAGAAGAGGCGGCCAATAGATTTCCAAGTGGGAGACCACGTTATGTTGAAGGTGTCCCCTTGGAAGGGGATTATTTAGTTCGGAAAACTAGGGAAGTTAAGTCCCCGTTTCCTTGGACCATTCACCGTGCTTAAGCGAGTAGGGCTTCAAGCCTACCTGTTGGAACTCCCTCCGGAAATGAGTGGGATCCATAACACATTTCATGTGTGCTACCTGCGTAAATGTTTAGTGGAGGAAGAGAGTGTTATTCCACTCTTCGAGATCAAAGTTGATAAAGGAAACCGTTGCATCGAAGAACCCGAGATGATTTTAGAAAAGAAGACGAAAAGGCTTCATCAGAAAGAGGTCACGTTGGTAAAAGTTCAATGGAAGCACCATCGGGGTACAAATGTGACTTGGGAAGCCGAAGAAGATATGAAGCAGAGATACCCTCATTTATTCTCCTAGCTTAGATTTCGAGGACGAAATCTTCTCCAAGTTGGGGAGGGTTGTAACACCCGTGATTTTAGAACGTCTTTCCCAAACACCTCTTTAAGTATTATAGTTCGTAACTGGATTTTGAGTAGTTTTACGAATCTTGTGTTGGGATCGGTAGCACCTCGAGTCAAAAATGGAAGAAACGAGGCTTCAGTACATGGGGGGCGATTGTTCTCGCGATTGTGACAGTGGTCACTCTCGCGGGGCACAGACGTGGGGATTGTACCGCGAATGGGGAAGGGGTAGCGACTGTGCCACGCGATTGTGACATTAGTCACTATCGCCGGCACTGTCGTTGAAGGTGTACCGAGAGGGGGGGTACCTGGCGTGACCTTGCCAACGATTGTGACATATGTCACAGTCGCCGATCATTATCGCGAGCTGGCCCAGACTCATTAATTTCATAAAATCGGACCTCTCACCCTCATTTCTCATTCTTGCTTGTGTTTAGCCGATTTCTTGAGAGGAAAAGGTAGGTCAACGCACTCTCTTCATTCATTATCATTGGGAAAACCTTCTGAGTGATTATTAATGGTTGGTATAGGAGATCCTTGCATTTATTAAAGAGTTCTAGTGGTTCAAGGATTCAAGCTCTACATCTTCTTTCTTTCTCTTATCCATCAAACATCTAGGGTTTGTTCATATCTCAAAGAAAGGTGAGTTTTCTACCCTTTATTCTTACATAAATACTAGGGTTTATGTATTACCACTCTCAACCATGTCTTTTATTTATATATTTGGTTTTGTTTTATTTTGACCTAAACATGGGTTTTGGGATTAATATGGTTTTATAACCTAAGTAAGAATTTCTAATAAATGTGTTTTAAACTAAGATTAATGGTAATCTATGTGCATCTACTTACTTAGTAGTCAACCCTTGTTCCATGGGGTCATGGTACAATCCAAAGTGAAAATTAGGGTTTTGGTGAGATTCAAGTATTGGGTTAATTGATGATAATCTGGATTTTTGTAATATGATTTAAGGTATTACTGTTTATGGGTTTGTATTGTTATGGTCTCCTCAATGATGGGGGTCAAGTCTTCATGTTGGTAACCTTATATATATATAATTTCGTTTTTAAGCCTTACATGCATGAATTGTAATGAATGTATTATTGTGTTTTGGTATTTGGTCTTAGTGCAATGGATCCATAGGCACGGTGTCTCTATGTCCCGATTTGGGACACTAAGTTCACCACTTTGGCATGGAATAGGCATCGGGTCACAATGGTAAGTAAGGTGTGGACCTATATGGTCGGGCAGCGTCCCATAGGCAGTAAGGTGTAATTCCCTTGTGCTAGAGTTCCCTGTTTTGGAACTCTTAAGAATAGACCTAGAGGGTTGACTTAATGTTTTCGAGCAATAGACTTAGAGGAGTTGAGCTCACTATGTGATTGGTGTTATTTGTACCATGTTTTACATCACTAATGATTTATTTGATTGATTGAATTAGCTCATGGCTATGTTCACCGTGCGACAACAAATGGGTTTAGTACTTCTAATTCTTTTATTTTATTCTCACTAGGCTTTAGCCTAACGCTTGCTCTTTGGTTGTCATGTCTGACATGTTATTTTAGCAGTGGGGCTCGTCGGGATTGAGCGGACGACCTTGGGATCGTGAGTGGTCTTTTTGGGAGATATGGTGACCATCATACGTGATTTTGAAGATATACCTTTTGGAAGGATAGCGACACCCGACTTTAATCTTGTTTACAAAATCTAGATTATTAGGCTGTCGTTTTATTCTTTATTATATTTGGGTTGTAAATACCATACTTTTTCCCCGTTTTGGGAAGATACTTTTGGGTTTGATCTGCCTTATCCTTAATTACTCAGGTTTAAATTTATCCCCTATTTTAGGGCGACAGGTTTCCCTATTTATAGACGTTATATTGCCGAAATGTCGAATTTTATTTCTCTCTGAATGTTAGGATGTTACAGATAACACAAAGCATATTTTGTTTAAGTCTTAAACAATCAACAATAAGAAAACTATCATCTAAATTCAAGTGAATCAAGTAAGATATCAAGAGAACGTGACACATTTTACCAAATCATTACCTAAAACCATATTATGGAAACATGTAGAAAGTATTAAAATACAAATATTTTCCAAACTTCCTTGATTAATGTACGAGTACGAATGGGGGGGGGGGAGTAGTAAACAAAAGGGGAAATCTACTATATATGTGATATTGGTATATTGTGCTCTTTCCTTTAACCAATATTTTATTTTTCCCATTGGGTTTTGTTCATTGGTGTAAGGTTTTAGTAAGACAACAGTTTATATACCATCATGTTTTCCTAACTCTCATGATTAATGTACGAATCTAAGAGAAAACTAGACTGAAGGAAAATTTTATGTATTGCAAAGAAGTTGTGCGTTGTACTCTTTTCTTCGTCAAACTTTTTTCCCCACTGGGTTTTTATTTTGGCGTAAGGTTTTAACGAGACAACAATTGTGCACCATCACTCCTTTAACTCGACACAAGGGGGAGTGTTGTAAGATAAGTGTGACATCGTCTAAAGGATATGACGATAGAGATATGGATAGAGATAAACATATTAGAGATAGATTAGAATTGATATCTCTCATAGTTATCTAATTGTAACTAATCCCTATTTAAAAAGACTTTTGATTAATGAGAATTACAAATTCATTCTCTCCATTCTATTGTTGTTCTGTTTAGTTTTTCCTTTAACAGAAACTAGTATTTATTAATAATTAATATTTAGTAATAATAAATAAATACTAATATTAATTAGGGGTATAACTGGAAAAAAAAAGTGGCAAAAAAGTCATGTAACTTGTTGAAACACTACTCCAAGTATCATTTCAATAAGTTATTTTTTCCCATCCAAACAAGGCTTTTGCGATAACTCAAAAAGTAAAGCTTAGATCATCCATATCCCAGCAATTCATTTTCACTTTCAATTGTGTCACGTCAGCTTTTGCAATTACCCTCTACACACATGCAATCCACCTATACTTTCAAAAGTGGTCCCCACTACAACATTTATTAATTATTTTATAAATTATTATATAAATTTATATTTTTTAGTTAATAACATGATATATAATTATTTATTTTAATTTAATGATAATTAAAATATAATTTTTAATTTCAAATAAACGATTAATATATAATATAATAATATAATATAATACAATTATTTTATTTATTTCATAATTTATTAAATTATATCAAAACACAACATTTATTGAATTAATCGTGCGTATTATATTACATTATATTTAGTTTTATTAGTATTGTACATTTTAATAGTTTTATCATTATTGTATATTGTAATATGTGTTGTATGTAATTTCATTAATATTTTAATTATTTTAATTATATTGTATTTATATTTAGTTTAAAAAATAACATATATACATATATAGATTTTTTTAAAACAAGAATGATTAATTTAATTAAAAAATAAATTAAAATCATTAATTAATAGAAAGTATATACTTAAAATATATTTAAATTAAAAAAAAATGATTTACAATGGCCACGTGGCCTTGCAAGTAGAATTGCAAATTTTGCAATTACCAATCCTATGTGACATCTTTATTTCATTTGCAATTGGTTTTGCAATTCAATTTGAAACCCCATGTGGATGGTCTTATATTCCAAACATAGTCTTAGGTGCCGTTTGTTTTTTAAGAGGTCTAGGTCTAAAGTCTGAAGTCTTATTTTAGTTATGATTAATAAGAGGTGGTGTGTAAAAAAGTCTGAACCATTCAGACTTAAGAGCCATTAAGAGGTTTAAAAAAAAAAAAAACCTTAGTGAATGAAGCCCTATGTGAACAAATAAGCCAACTTTTTAATCATTAAGCAATAAATAAACAGTTATGAATAAAATGACTCATTACCAAATACCCAAAACGAACAAATCATTCCATAATAATCAGATAGTCGATCAACCATCTTTATTCATTAATTAATCAACATAAACAACGAATAAAATAAAAAATAAGAAAAGGTAGGAAAGACAAATTAAAAAGAAAAAGGACAAACTATAGGGATGAAAACGTAATGTAACACCCTAAAAATAGGGATAACAAAAACTTTCCAAAAGAGGAGAAGTGGTATATAATTTGCCATAGCAAGAGCCTTCCAAAAGGGGGAATAGTACAAATAAACCTGTTTAATCACAATTGTAATTTAACGGATAAATAAACAACAATCAACTAATCTAATTTCTACATCTAGAAAAGAGATTACAAAAGGGGTGTCATCTATAAACCCAAGGCTTCTCAATAATAGTCCAAGTGTCGTATCCCCAAGCTCTCGCCCAAAGCATCTAAACTTGCCTAGGAGCAGCGCCGCTAACACCTGGGATACACATCGACACCAAACAAGTGTTAGGCCAAAAAACCTAGTGAGTTGAACAAGTAAAAGCATGCCAGAAACAGTTACAGTTCTTATCAGCAGTTAACCAATTAATCACGTAGATGTGGAGTCAACGGGAGCGACCCATATCTCCAATCAGGGTGATGCACCTTGAAGCCAATTAACAACGACAACCCAAAGGCCTGACACGCATCGAGGACTACCGCTTAGGAAATTCCCCGACGGCGGAGGTTTAGGCACATAGGGGACTACCACTCAGGAAATTCCCCAAATGTCACCCACCTACATCCCTATAGTGAATCACTGACTTGGTTCATCCACATTATGCAATGTGTTTTAACCCAACATATTCGGATATCAACCATGAACACAACATTACCATCCTAATCATGTAAATCCATCATATGACATAATAATCATCCAAATACTTCGTGAGAATATAAGGTCGGCAAAAGGCATTCCAAGTAGGAATCATCATAATACCAAGATATGCATAAGTGACTCATAGTAGGTTACTCATACATATTTCCATAGAAATCCCCAAATACTTGTACATTAAATAAGAACACTTGAGTAATAACAATAATGATAACAAGTAAAGTAAATGATGTGTATCTAGTTCTTACAAAAGGGTTAGTAAACTCACAATCTAGGTTTTGAACCAAAACCTAGAAAAGATGAAAACCCTAGATTTGAGGAGATGAGACTTGGAGTGGAGAAGTTGAGCTTTATGAACCCTAAAAATCGCCCTGGGGAAGAGTTATTGCAAGTGTGAAGATCCAACCACCAAGAAGAGTTGTATTTAAGAGGGTTAGGGTTTTGAGAGGAAAAGTTCGGTTTGGAAGTCTCCAAAATCGCCAAAGAGAAGAGAGGGTTTGAGAAAATGAGGTTAAAATCTGATAAGGGTTCATTTAAGGCACTGGACTCTGACGGCGATAGTACCCGGCGATAGTGCCATTGGCACTATCGCGAGTCACAATCGCGAGCACCCGAATACCTACGGTACAAACCGCGCGATAGTGCCCTCCGCGATAGTGCCATGGCACTATCGCGTGGCAACCCCGAACTCTCGGTACATATTCAGAGATAGTGCCCTCCGCGATAGTGCCAAGGGCACAATCGCGGGGCACAATTGTGGGGCTCACAAAACAGTCCGAAACTCAACCGAAAACGATAACGAGCACAAGGTTTGAACGATTAAAGATGGTAAATTAATATATGACATTTTAACATAATTCATGATCATAAAATGCACACAAAGACACATAATCCCACATAAGCGAAATTAATACGTTAAGGGAGACAAAATACTTACCTTATGAATTTACGGGTGTTACACGTAGTTTGCTCTATAATCTAATTAAAAAACGTAAAAAGATTAAAATACCCTTAAATTAACAAAAGAGTGAATTACATTTTTGGTCCCACGTGAATGCTTCCTTTTTGGTTTTCGTCCCTCAAATAAAGTACACTGGTGGTCCAAAAATCGTGTTTTAGAGCCCAAACTAGTCCCTCCCACTAACACCTTTAGATGGAGCTCCGTTAACTCTATGATGTGCCCCTCGCGTGATGGGCATTTTTGTCTCTTAACCCATATTTTTTTTCTAAATATATATAATTAAATTAATATTTTTTTTCTTTTCATTACTCCTGCAATCTAAAAAACAATCGCCTCCCTTCTTGTTGAACCCCACCCTTTGAATCCCCGACAACTCCACCCTTTAAATCTACGATGAACCCCCTCCCTTACCCTTTCTCTGGCCAAATTCCCACCCTTAACCATTCACTACTACAAGCACCAATGAAAATCAAGACCCTCGATGAAAACTAAAATCCTATCAGATTCATGGGTGGAACCGTAGAAGTCGAAGGTGTTGTCGAAGTTGAAGGGTTTTTGTTTTCAGCATGCTCTCCTATCATTTCTGTTTCCCCTCCCCCTATTTAAACGTTGAACCCGACCCACTTTTGTTTCCCCTTATCGAAGAACTTTGGTGAAGAACCCAATCTGATCCAGGATGCAAATCTAGATGCAAGTGGGGTGGTGGTAACTTTTTGTTCTGATTATGTTTTTCATGAGGAACCCCACCATATTCGTTTTAGTTAGCAGATCCACATTAAAAGATGCATTTGGTGTCGGTTTGAGCTTCGATTGCAGTTGTGTTTGGTGTTCACCGAGAGGGAAAGAGAGATAAATTCATACGGGTATTTATTTTTTGATTTTAGAAATGTATTTAGGGTTTTGATTTCATGCATAGATTTGTATAAGTTTGTTTATGGGTTTGATTTTAATGAATGGATTTGTACAAGTTTGATTAGGGTTTTAATTTCATGATTGGATTTGTATAAGTTTATGTTTTGATTTTCTTTTTGATTTCGAAATCTAGATATGTTTAAAGTTTAATTTTAATTTCTTGAGATCCAGATTTAGGTATGAATGTTCTTGTGAGGTTGAAGATGGTGAGTTAAAAGACGAAAATACCCCTCATGTGAGGGCCACATTATAGACTTAACGGAGTTCCATCTAACGGTGTTAGTGGGAGGACCAGTTTAGGCTAAAAAACTCGATTTTTGGACAATCAATATACTTTTAGCTTATGAGGGATGAAACGTGAAAAACAACTATTTACGAGGGACCATTTATGTAATTCACTTTTAACAACAAAAAAAAAATAACCAGAGTTGGTCAGAGCGACCAAAATGAAACAGAATAACAAACACGGTAACCAAAATTGTAATTAATTTAAAAAGAGAATCAAACTTGATAACAAGTGAAAACCGGGAAGACCAAAAATGTAATTTACTCTAGAATCAAACATTACATTTTCTTTTTCCTTAGAAAATAATAAATGGACGTTAGGGCATCCACAGCGCAAGGTCCTTGCAATCTATGGACCGCTTCTTTTCTTTTGGTGACCATTCGGTAGGACCGGTTTATGCCATGTTGCATGGACCAGGTCTATACAGATGAACCAGTTTATCTTTTTTTTTTTAATTTTAATTCTAAAACTATATTTGATCGTTTATAATAATGTAACTTTAATTATTACAACTATTATTATTATACATTTATAATAATTTAACTTTAATTATTACAACTATTATTATTATAATAATCTTTAATTTTTATCTTTAATTATAACTAGAATAGTACTCGCGCAATGCAGCGAGATACATCACGATTTTAATGTTTATTTTTATTTTTTGTTTTTTTATTGATTTACAGTACGATTTTGGATGATTTTTATTGAGTGATAATGGTTTTTTATATATAAATTTGTTTAATTTAGGCTTAACAATATAATGTTTTTTATATAAAAAAATTAAGTAGTTTGTTAAAATTCATTAATTATCTTATATATTTTAAAATTTTTATATTTAAATTGAGATGTTTATCCTGTTTTGATTATGTTTATCAGAATTCAAATTTCATAATTTTAGGATTTGGGGATTAGACATAAGGATTTTGGGGGATAAGAATGAAATTTATTAATTAGGGTTAAAATCATTTAAAAGTAGTACATATTGCTTCATTAATTGTTTTTTAAGAGATTTTAAGTAGATTAGCATTAAATAATAGTACATAATGCTTAATACATCACGATTTTAATGTTTATTTTTATTTTTTGTTTTTTATTGATTTACAGTACGATTTTGGATGGTTTTTATTGAGTGATAATGGTTTTTTATATATAAATTTGTTTAATTTAGGCTTAACAATATAATGTTTTTTATATAAAAAAAATTAAGTAGTTTGTTAAAATTCATTAATTATCTTATATATTTTAAAATTTTTATATTTAAATTGATATGTTTATCTTGTTTTGATTATGTTTATCAGAATTCAAATTTCATAATTTTAGGGTTTGGGGATTAGAGATAAGAATTTTGGGGGATAAGGATGAAATATATTAATTATGGTTAAAAGTTTTACAGGTAGTACATTAGGCTTTAGTAGTTATTTTTAAGAGATTTTAAGTAGATAGCTTTAAATGATAGTACATAAAGCTTAGTGAGTTGTAATTAAGAGTTTTTTATGTCATCTTTATAATATAGTATAGATAAATAATTTTTTGTTGTAACTTTAATTATTGTATTTTAATTATAATAAGTAATTCTTAACTATTATATATTTAGATTTTATTCTTTTTATGAATATAGTTTTTATTTTATAATTAGTTATTATTGTCTTTAATTATAATAAGTAATTTTTAATTATTATAATTTTTTTAGTATATAAATTATGAACTGATCCATGATTGAGACTGAAAGATTTATAAGATGAATATGAAAGAGAAAACTGATATGATAGAAAACAAAAAGAACGGTCCAAGAGTGGGAGTCAATGGTAGATAGAATGAAAGAAGTTCATGACTACATGTGCTTTTAGACACCGCTGCTCTTAGTTTCCAGTGTTCTTGTGTAAGCATTGATTTCATCGACCAAATAACCAACAACAAAACATTATACCCATTTCTAATAATCCGTTTCTCCATCATAAACCACACCCACCTTCAAATCTTTCTTGCCAATTTTAAACCATGTCTGCAATCTCGAATTCATCGGCGATTTTACCCAATAACAGATCACACCAATTATCATCTGGTATTTTCCTAATTTCATCAACATTTTCTTATTACTGTAGTTCTGTCGAATTTAATCTTTGCTCTTGAACTTAATTGGATGTATTTTCTCCATATGGATTTAATCTTTGTTCTTGAACTAAATTGGATGTAAGTTCCTCTTTTGGATATAATCTTCGCTCATGAATTAAATTGGGTGTAATTTCCTGTAGGAAGTTATGATTTTGTATCTCGTGTATTATATCCATGTGTTCCTTAACTTTAGAAACCCTAATCTTTACTTCATGTATAACTGCTAAATTTACATTTAAGTGTCTATTTGGGAGCAAAATTGATGAATAGAAGAATGAGGTGGAATCTTTTTACATTAGTAGGTTCATAAATTATTTTAAGACACTGAGGTGTTTGTTT
This sequence comes from Arctium lappa, assembly GCA_023525745.1. Taxonomy (NCBI): domain Eukaryota; kingdom Viridiplantae; phylum Streptophyta; class Magnoliopsida; order Asterales; family Asteraceae; genus Arctium; species Arctium lappa. The sequence goes on from CM042049.1 coordinate 1,463,037, forward strand.
TTTAGAGGTCTGAAATCTGAAGTCTTATTTCACTTCTGATTAATAAGAGGTGCTGCCGAAGTTTGAAATCTGAATCGATAAGATTGTATGTTTATGTAACGTTTGGAGACGTCTTGAGAGAAAGAAGAGCATATGAACTGAGGTGGAGATAAGAGGTTTTATGAAGTTAGGTCACAACTTCTTATTTCAGACGTATTTAAGAGTTATGAGGTTCTGAAAACTAAAAAAAACAAACAGTCTACATGTAAAAAGGTCTAACCGATTCAGACTTAAGATCCATTAAGAGGTTTTTCTGTAAAAACAAACAACCCCCGAGTGTAAACCAAACGAAACCGTTGAATCCACATGGAGTAGGTTTTGGGGAGCGTAGGATGTACAGAAACCTTGCCTATACTTCTTGATATTAGTAGAAAGACTGTTTCCGTGAAGACTGTAAAAATACTCTTTGAAAAGGGTTTAGCGAATAAATAATGATTCCGAAATGTTTACAGAAGTTTGAAAGAACAGAATGAGATAAACAAAGAGATAGAAGACAATTCTTTTAAGACGGGTGTATTTCAACCATTACCGGAGTTTAGTTGTTTGTATTTGTGCAAGTATATGTTACTGTATATAAACGGATGCCATGTGGATATTTGAAATTATGTTGTTTTTATGTAGAACTGAAATGCCAATTACGATGGCTCGAAATGCTAAAATGCAGACAGGATTTATTCTTTTTTTGGTTCTTGATGATATGGGGTGCATGAAATAAGATGTTATTGATGTTGGAAAATTGTTGTTTCTACATAGAGCAACTCTTTTGCACTAATGCGCCTTTGTGGTCTTTGTATGCTGTTTTCCCCTTACATTTTTGCTAACATACTGTTTTTCGTGAATTAAACCATGATCTATTCACATATCACACGGAAAAATGGAATACAATTAATAGATAATGAATTATATTGAGAGGTAAAGGATTCATTGGGTTTCCACTTGTATTTTGTCAACAATTTGGGCGGTCAATAACAGTGCCATAGCCGGTTAGCGGTTCTTGATCTCCACAAATTTTCAGTCTCATGGTACAAAATCGTGTGACCGTTACTTCACGCCACGATTGCCACTATTTACTTTGTTTTGATGTGTGACTTAATGTTCTTATTTGAAACTTTGTAATTGAAAACTCTATGTTTTTATTGAATATTACTATTAGATATGTATCACATATATCAAGTATTGTGTGTGTGTGTACATATATTTATATATATATATATATATCAAGTATTGTGTGTGTTTGTGCATATATTTATATATATATATATATAACTTCTTTTTTGGCATAGCAATCTCAAGGAGGAACATTAGGGTACTTTTAGCAGCAAAAAAAACACCTTTGGATCATTAATCCAGATCCATCTTCACGATTTTTGTATGTGTTATCTTTTTTTCTTCTAACTTCTTAAATTTTCAATTTTTTGAGGAACCCTTTTTGTTAATTGAGAAATAAATAAATAACAAGTGAAACGTATTCTATTTGTAACATTGAGGAGTATGCAACTATGAGCTGAACCTGAAAAGTGAAATAGTGTAATTCTTCAAAGGGATTGTTTCAATTTATTTGTATATACTGACACGATATACAAACACGAGTTTAGAAATTTCCATTAAGTGGGTGACCTAGAGTTTTAAACGATGATAAAATTTTGTTCATGTAGGGTCCTCTATAAAGAAACTTGATCAAGGCTTCACCAAATTATCGTTTGGGCAAAGTCGTGTTGGTAATGTGCAATCGCTCACATCCAAAAGGACATCCTCTATCCAAGCAGGATACAGGTAATTGTCGTTTCACTTGGCGATGATCGAGCGTTTCATGCAAGTTCTAAGTTTTACCAAATGCAAGATCAATATTACGCTTGTTTTCCCTTTTTATGTTTGCTTTCTATAACTTGTACTCCGAAAATGACCTATATATATCCTTCAATAATCTTCATGTTATGTGGAAGGCTTAGGGGCAGTTTGGTTAGTTTTTCATTAAGGGGGTGTTTACTTGGGGCTTAATGAGCTTAATAACAAAATCGGCTTATTCGCGCAGACGTTTGGAGTGTTTACTTGGGGCTTAATGACAAAACCGACTTATTCGTGCAGACATTTCCGGCTTAATCACTAAGTAGGGGAAAGATGTGTTGTCCCCATTAAGACACATCTTTGACATTTATACCCTTTAAACATAAAGACATGCCTACCTTCCTACTCAATAATCACGCAATAAAAACCTAGGTGCTCGATTTCACCTTCACTACTTGTTCGATTTCGATTTCACCTTCACCACTCGTTCGATTTTACTGCTTCGAGTTCATTGCTTGTTCGATTACACTATTTCAATTCACTGCTGGTTCGATTTCAACCCTAGACAATAATTTCTTTTGGTCGATTTCTCCAAAGGTAATGATTTTACTGATTGTTCGATACTTGTTTCTTCTCCATACTCGATTGTTGTTCCATACTTATTTCTTAAGTCGATTGTTGTTCCATACTTGTTTTCTTCAGTCGATTGTTGTTCCTTACTTGTTTTTTCAGTCGATTGTTGTTCCTTACTTGTTTTTTCAGTCGATTTTTGTTCCATACTTGTTTCTTCTCCATAGCTGCTCGACATTTCTGCAATGTAAATTTTTGTAACCATGATTTCTACAATGTCGATTTTATACTTGTTTCATACTTGCTACTTTTTGTTTGAACTTGGAAGTTTAAGTACTTAATGATTTTTTGTTTGATTTTTGGATTATATCAATGAATTATATATGGCTTAAAAAATAAACAGCAATTTATAAAACAACTTAAAATTCATATTCAGGGGTAAATTGGTCATTTCTGTTATTCAGACTGTTAATTCAGATAAAAAAAGTAAACAACAACATCAATTTATCCAAACAGACACATTTATCCATACAGGACTTAATGGAAAATTTGGTAAACAGCCCCTAAGTCTTGTACGGATAAAGCTGATTGTGAGGACTAATATATGTCTGAATAGCTTGGGAAGGTTTTTTCATAGAAGGAGTGTGTTTTTTAATTGGGATGGACAGGTTTGGAAAAAAACTTGGCTTTCTGCATAAATCTCCCCTATAGAATCTTAATGAATAAGTTGTTTTCTATATCATTAAGCCACTACCAAATAATCATGTATAGCTCAACAAATAAGCTAAAAGTCCCATTAAGCTCATTAAGCTGCTAACAAACATGCCCTTAGTAATGGTCGTAAAGGCTTTGCATTAGAATTTATCTCCGTATGTTTCTATCAAACCAAACGAACCAAGTAAACTCCACACAGAGGTCGGGTCCACACCCCCCCCCCGGGGGGGGGGGGGGTGGAGGACTGTGTACATCCTAAATAATATATTTTCTTTTTCTTTTCCTAATCGGTTCTTTTGAAGGTGGAAGAATCAATATGCTAGATGAGTCCTTTCTTCATTTTTATGTTTTCTCTTTGTAAGCAAATGGACACATTTTATACAATCCATTACTTCTTCCATTTTCAGCGATGATGGAAGATCGAACAGTGGGAATGCCTTCGTTGGTGGCTTTGTTCTAGGAGGATTGCTTGTTGGCACACTCGGTTGCATATATGCGCCTCAGGTTTGATTGGTAGATTTGGCATGCAAATTGATGTTCCATCATATTTTTCTTCGATATATAAACAAACTAAACGAACCCCATATATCCCACCATCAGGTGGGGTCCGATGGGGAGGGTGGGATGTATGCATACCTGATCTCTATCCCAAAATGTAGAGCGGTTGTTTCTATGAAGATCTTTGCCTTGTGACAAGTGTGCGAAAAAAAGAGAGTTTTCACCCCCCCCCCCCAAAAAAAAAGAAAAAAAAAAAGTAGCAAACAACAACATATAAACAGAAATAGGTACAAGAAAACCTGAAGGAAATACGATTTTTCTACGATATATACGAACGTAATACATTCTTGCTGCATCTGAATATTGGTGCGAGTGTCATACTCAATTATAGCATCATCATGTATCGAGTCTAATTTTTGACAGATAAGCAAGGCACTAGCTGGAGCCGACAAAAAGGAGTTGCTGAGGAAGCTGCCCGACTTCATTTATGACGAAGAAAAAGCTTTGGAGGTAGGCAAATTCTAACCGAACTTTTATTAAAGAACTCTGCCATGGCTTCCTTATTTTCAATTCAAAAAGCCCTAGTAGCTTATGTGTTGAGCTCATTAAAGAAGTCCCGTTTGGTTGTTCATAAGCTAACTTTTTGAAAAGTTACGTTAAGTAGCATTTCAATAAACAAGCTCCAGGGGCTTTTCTTTTCCAATTAATTTTTCAACATGTTTTCTTAGGTTATTTTACATTGTCATCTAAGCTTATCAGCAAGTTTTTACCAAACATGACTAGTTTATTTGCTGGCTTATTAGCCAACAGGTACCTTTTTCAACTAACAACTAGCTTATTAGCCGACAACTACCTTTTTCAGCTAACAGCTAGCTTATCAGCCAACATGATGCTGCTTACAACGATTTTTTTAGATACCCCTTGTTAGCTACGAAGTGCCCCTTTTTGGCAAATTTTAAACAAAAGAGACCTACTTCTCCTCTATACGATTCCTTCTATTTCCATATGTTTTGATAAATATTTTAGACACATGACTTACAGTAAAACAATTTTACGAAACTATGAGTTTAGTCGGACGTTGCAATTTTATGGTATGGATGGATACGCCTCAAATGATGTCACAACTTTTCTATTATGTTTAGAAGTTACCAATTTCTTAAGAGTCATGTCTATTGGTCAGAAAGACGTAATTTTTCCGATGGATAAAATGTCTAGACCTGGCTTTTATACAAAAGAGTATAGCAGTTGTTTCTGAAAATATAGCCTGTTGGGAATATCACACACACAGGTAATGTATGGAGGGTAGGATGTATGTAGACCCTGTATCTATCCCAAAGGGTAGACGGGTTGTTTCCATGAAGACCCGGATTTGCAAAACAAAAATTGCAAGGATACATATATAGGATTCGGCAAATAAGTGTTGGGCTTTATGGCTCCTCCCTATAGGGTTGTCAATTCAACTCTCATATGGGCCTGAGGTTTTTTCTGGTTGTTATCTCCAGGGTCCCCATGTTGAGTTGAGATGCGCACAAGTTGACCCAGACACTTACCGTTACCACACAAAAATTACTAACATGCTTGCACTTACCTAGTATACTTGTTGCAGAAAACACGCAAAAAATTGGCGAAGAAGATAGCTGAGTTGAACTCGGCTATAGATGATGTATCTTCTCAGTTGAAATCAGATGATGACGAGCCTATCACTAATAATGGTGTTGTTCCTGATGAATCTGAAGCTCTTGCCTAAGAATATCAGGATTGTGTGTTCTAATCGTTCATCGACTTTTGATACCACAGTGTGTGATTTTATAATGGTGTATGTTTAACATGTGGTGATGTTGGTTTCATATGTTACAATTTGTGCTTTGCCTTGTGCATGTATTGCCATGATGGTAGGGCAAGACTTGTAATGGATCAATTTTGTCTAGTCAAAATTATCATTCGATCCATGATTCCTTAAATTCCAATTCATTTGACAGATTTATTCATTTTTTTCTTCGACTACGTTAAACATACTACTTATGTTTCATCTTCTGCATAGATTTGTGTTGATCCTTTGGTTGTAATCCTATAATTATACATCTCTCACCATAGTAACTTTTAAACCTCCATATAAATTTATTAATGATAAAAGTCAAATTAGTGAAAACATTCTCCAACTGAAACCACTAGGTCTTTGGCCTAGTGGCCACCTCTCTTCCGTAAACGCTTCTACCTGGGGTTCCCGTCCCAGGGTTCGAAGCCGGGGGAAGACATGATATCTTTTCCGGTGCAGGCTTATAGAGGTAGGGCCTGTAGGGTCCACAAAAATGGGCCACGGGGCCTTGGGTCCCCGCCAATAAACCTTCTCCAACTGACATAAGGCTATGGTGGTTAACTAGAAGTAAGTAGATCAAGAAAATAATGATGGATTTTACTTGTAAGCGTCACAAGCCTTTCGTTAGAGGTAGCGATGGACATGGATGTCGGTATCCTAACCGTAGAAGAAAGCAGATCGAGAAAAATCCTTGCAGAAGAGAGAAACTGGAATAACCACAAGGGTTGTGGTGTACTGGTTAAAGCCTTGGGGGATGTGGTGGAATATCCCATCTACCCAGGTTCGAATCCAGACGTACACAACAATTGTGACCAGTGAGGTTTAATCATGGCTGATGTTTTACAGTCAAAATTTGCCAATGGATTAGTCTAGGCATAGCATAAGACGCTCTTTCCAGGAAAAAAAAAAAGAGAGAAACTGGAATGATTTTGTGTATGACTTTAAAAATGATCAAACAGACACTGGTTTTGCATTTAATGCATAGTCAAAGGACTATTTGTGTAATTCAACCAAATTAAATGTCGTTGATGATTTGGAAAAGTGTTGGTATAACAAGATATAAAGGTATAAGTTTAAATAATTACTAGAATTTAATAATAGGGTGAGAAATTTTCTCCGTTTCACAATTAAGGTTAAAATGAAAAAATAGACATTTACTTTTAAAAATAAACACGTATTGTGAGAAAAACTAAAACAATAATGTAGACAACTATTTTGAGGCAAAAGAAGTACTCTTCTGTTTCAAAATAAGTGTCTACATTACTATTTTTGTTTGTCTCAAAATAAGTATCCATAAATGTTTACATACTCATTCTACCCTTACGTTGTGTTCTCGAGTTTTTGAAGGAAATAAAAGAAAAGAAAGAAATATTTGTATTTGTGTTCTTGAGATTGAAGGAAAAGAAAGGAAAGGGAAGAAAATAAAATCAATTTTCATGTCTTCAGTAGAAGAGAAAGTAAAGGAAAGGAAAGATGTCACTTTTACCAATATACCCTTATTTATTTAATCGTGAAAGGTAACTAATGAGTATGTAATTTTATAAATATTTTTATTTTTTTCTAAATTTATTTCTTTCCTTCCTTTCGTTTCCTCCCACATTTGGGAGAAAAGTTTTGGGAGGAAAATAAGCAATACTTTTCCTTTCCTTCCTTAAAAAAACTCGAGAACACAATATTTTTTCTTTTCCTCCTACTTTCCTCCCCTTTTCCTTTCTTTCCTTCACAAAAAAAACTCGAGAACACAGAATTAATTATGAGAATAAGAAAATTTATCTTTCTATAACTAAGGGTAAAATTGTCCTTTTAATAATTAAAAAATATATAATAATTACACATTTATTTAGTATTTTGAGTCGGGTTTTGGGGCTAGTTGCCGTTTGTAGTAGAGATGTTTATTTGCACCTGCACAGCACGTGACCCGCTCTCTGGTTTTGAAAATCTTGGTACAATCGTAATTGGATTATTTATAAAATACTTCTTACACTTTGAGCTTTGGACAATTAGTTCCCTCAAGTTTAAAAATTCGTTAAAATATAAATGTTTCATCAAACATCTAGGCATTGTTTGGCAAAAATAAGCTAACTTATTTTCTGGATACATATTTAGATGACCATAAGCTAGTTTTTTGATATACTACTTGAAGTAGCTTATGAGAAGCTTTTTGTAAATATTCCAATTATACCCCTCATTAATATTCATTATTATATATTAACTTTTAATTATAAATAAATAATTAATGTTCTTTTTGGTAATTTAAATGATTATAAGCTAATTTTTACAAAACGTAACTTTTTCATCAGTTAGCTTATCAGCTACCAGCTAGCTTATGAGTCACCAGCTAGTTTAGCAACTACCAGCTAGCTTATCAGTTATAAGCTAGCTTATCAGCTAGTTTGCCAAACATAGCCCTAAAATTTGAGTTGTTCATGCTTCATGCGGAACTACATGTTAGATTAGTGATGTTGATGTTAAAAAAGTGAGTTGGGACAAATATTCTTAAAGAAATGTCCACGTCTGAACTAGTTAAAATTAATCGACAAACATAACAGTCATGAGATTGGATAAGATCTACCTAAATTTATTTAATTTCAACTAATGAAAATCATTAATTGTCATATCACATGATAGTTTTGATGTAACGTTATAATCTTCCACTTGGTTCTATTACATTATACTTGGCAAAACCTGATACGACACGCTAACCCGACACGAAATAAACGGGTTTGGGTAATACATTTCAACCCGTTTAAGTAAACGGGTTGACACGGCACGATACGACACGAAAGTTAAACGGGTAAGGTCAGGGACAAAATTTTCAACTCGAAAATCACATGAATAACCCGTTTATATATATATATATATATATATATATATATATATATATTAAGTTTTCTTTCTAATGCTTTGGATTTTAATGTTTTAGACTATCTGGTTAGAACTTATAAGTTAGAACTATAAAATTTAAATTTCTAGTGATTTAATTTAAATTTTGGATTTGTATTTTTTGATGAATTTTCGATTTTTAATTTTTAGTTTTATAAATGTTAAATGGGTTATGCGGGTCAGGTTAGGGTTGTGATTTTTTACCTGTTTATTAAACGGGTCGGGTTAGGGTTTGACATTCTCAACCCGTTTAACTTTGAACTCGACACGACACGACACATTTGTCAGGTCTATATTACATACACAAAAACATAAATTAATAATAACAAATAAAAGAACTAAGTGTTGTATTAAATAAAATAGAATATTGATGTAATTTTCATATGGCATTATAAAAAACGTTGTAACAAATAAAGGTAATGAATCACATTTTGTTAATTTGAGTTAGTTTTACAAAATGGTTAAACCTTAGGGAGGACTTTTGATTATTATCAAAATAGAAAACCAAAAACGAAAATTTTACCAATGGAAAATTTCAAAAATTTATAAATCCATTTAATTCCGTCTCTACCTTCACCAGTCGCTCCTTTCCTCTCCGATGACCCAACGCTTCTCTCTTATCTCTTCTCAGGCGTAAACGGACCACCGTAGCCAGGTCAAACGGCGACGGCCGGAAAACAAAATTGTGAACGGAACTTCTTAATTCGAGGTACTTCTTCTTTCTTCAGCTTTTTGATTCATATAATTTTGTATTTGTTGTTAAATTAACTCAAGAAGTAGGAGTTTGGATCTTTCAGTTTCTGATTTTTCCTTTTATCCGTTCTTTGTTGACATAATTCATCACGCGATTACTGGTCGATTGTACAGGTTTTATTTCCTTTTTGTTACCGGAGAGTTAGGATTCATAGCAGGATTCCTGATTTACCTTTATGAAGAAAATGTGTAAAAAACTCTAATAAAATAGTTATTTGATGGAACAAGAAGATGTACAAACATTTTGAGGTCTTAGCTATCGATTTATGTTCTCAAATTACTCTATACTTCATATATGTCGATCTTTTCATGAGAATTGGAAGTATACATGTGAAATTCAATGTTAGATTTCACTCCTATTTATCTAAAATTCAATATTCACTTGGAACAGAAGGATTAGAAGTCTTTTAACCTCTGTTTATGTAAAAAATCTGTAAATTCCAAAGAACTTTAGAGTATCAGAGGGAGTTTAGATCTTATACTTTACTTTTGGTTGTCAAGCATCTTGAGGAGTATCATCAAGCAGTGGTCCGATGTTAATTCTGTGTGTTACAAAGAATCGAATAATGAATCTGATATATGCAGATAAAATTTGTGTATGTTTCAAGTTTCAACTTAGGAGGATTCCATATTGCACAAATTGTCTTGAGTTTGTAATATGGACATGGCTTTAACCATTCATTGGATTTTGTTGAAGTCTAGTTTTTAGTGAATAACCTAACTGTAGTTTATTGCACAGATTATGGCATATGTGGAAAGGGAGCCAATGCAAGTTAGTACTGCTCCTAGAAAACCCCGAATTCTGCTTGCTGCAAGTGGAAGTGTAGCTGCCATAAAGTTTGGGAACCTCTGCAGCTGTTTCTCAGATTGGGCGGATGTAAAAGCCGTTGCAACACAGGCGGCTTTACATTTCATTGATCGAACATCACTTCCAAAGGATGTGATTCTTTATACCGATGAGCATGAATGGTCCTCGTGGTCCAAGATCGGAGATAGCGTGCTTCACATAGAGCTCCGTCGGTGGGCAGATATAATGGTAATTGCCCCATTGTCAGCAAATACACTTGGGAAGGTAATATAACTACTCATATCCTATTTTCTTTTCAATAATTTGTATTCTTCTGTTTGAAAATGTTGGCCTCTATGGTTTTTATTTAACAGTAGCTAGATGTTCATATTTGAGTATTTGCTGACAAAATTGCCTCCGGTCAAGGTGACAGGATTCGGTTTTTCCGTAATGTTAGTCACTTGGCTAATAATACGTGGAAACCAATACTCCCTTCGTCCCAAAATAAATATGCACAGTAAACAACACACAGTTTAAGAAATGTGTAATGATTATATTTTATAATCAAGCAAATGATAATTTCACTCTTGATGATAGAGGGAGTGATGAAAATTTTCATCAGGGTAGAATTTGAAAGTATGCACTTATTTTTGAAAGTGGACACTAAGGGGTTGTTTGGCTCATGGAATTGGAAGAAATTTGAAGGAATTGGAATGGCCAATTCCATTGACCAAATTCCAAGCCCATGTTTGGTTCACGAAGTGAAAGCGATGGAATCCTTCCAATTCCATTGAATTCCACAATTTAAGAAATTCAACATTTCTTGCCTTAAGTGAAGGAATTGAATTCCTACCAACCAAACACATGGTCAAATTCCATCAAATTTCATTCCAATTCATTCAAAGTCAAATTCCTTCAATGAATTCCAATTCCATCAAATTCCATTATGTGAACCAAACGCCTCCTAAGGGGTTGTTTAGCTCATGGAATTGGAAGGAATTGGAATGGCCAATTTCATTGACCAAATTCCAAGCCCATGTTTGGTTCACGAAATGAAAGCGATTGGAATCCTTCCAATTCCATTGAATTCCACAATTTAAGGAATTCAGCATTCCTTGCCTTAAGTGGGAACTGGATTCCTACCAACCACACACATGGTCAAATTCCATCAAATTTCATTCAAATTCATTCAACGTCAAATTCCTTCGATAGATTCCAATTCCATCAAATTCCATTATGTGAACCAACATTGACCAAATTCCAAGCCCATGTTTGGTTCACGAAATGAAAGCGATGGAATCCTTCCAATTCCATTGAATTTCACAATTTAAGGAATTCATCATTCCTTGCCTTAAGTGAAGGAATTGAATTCCTACCAACCAAACACATGGTCAAATTCCATCAAATTTCATTTCAATTAATTCAAAGTCAAATTCTTTCGATGGATTCCAATTTCATCAAATTCCATTATATGAACCAAACGCCTCCTTAGTTTGAGACAGTCCCACGTTTGGTTTAAAGGAAAGTTTGGAATTGAATTCCCCGGATTTCAATGAAATCTCATAGACATTGCACTTAGAAATCCCATAGGGTAAGTTGGTATTCCATGGGACTTCATAGAATTTGTTTGTAATAATGTTTTAAAATATTTTTAAAAAACATTTGTTTTATAATACTCAATTAATAAAAGGTAATATAATTATTTTTTCAGATTATCTATAAAGAATGGATATTAGTTTCATTCCAAATTCTACATACTAAACATCCTTCAAAAACATTACCAAACAGGGCCCTAAAGTGCTATTTGATCAGACTAGATGTCAAATGTTTTAACAAGTTCTGAAGGATTTAGAAGCTTTGTCTAGAACAATAAAAAGGCAAACACTTTTAGAAATATGTAATATATTACACTTTTTATTAACTAAATGACAATTTTACCCATGATTGGAAGGTAGACATCTACTTTTGAAAGGGAACACTTGGGGGCCGTTTACCAAACTGCTTACCGGGTAAGCGCTTACCGGCAAGGATATTACATTATTACCCTTACTTACCTTATCGTATAACATTCTCGACCATCAAAATTGATTGTTGGTAAGCGTCTTAAACCTGATAAGCGCTTACCCGGTAAGAGTCATATCCCTCACTTACCGGGTAAGACTCTCGGTCCTTGTTATGGCTCTTACCGGGTAAGATTCTAGGTAGTTTCCATGCTCAATAGGCAAGTAACGTAAGATAAGTGATACCGGTATTTAGTGAATGGCCCCTTCTTTTGGGACGGACGGAGTATTTGTTTTATACATCAATATCATGATCAGACTTTCTTTCAATCTGCTGAACCAGATTGCTGGTGGACTGTGTGACAACTTGCTGACAAGCATCATTCGAGCGTGGGACTACGAAAAACCGATTTTTGTGGCACCGGCTATGAACACGTTCATGTGGACCAATCCGTTCACGGAAAGGCATCTTATGTCGATCGATGAATTGGGAGTCACGCTTATACCACCCGTGTCAAAGAGGCTCGCTTGTGGTGACTACGGAACTGGTGCAATGGCTGAGCCATCACTCATCTTCTCCACCGTAAGACTCTTCCTGGAATCACGACAAAACGCAAGTAGCAGTAGAACACACTGAATTTCGTGTCGGTTTTCTAAATCATTTTTGATGCTCCATTGAAAAGATTTGAATTTTTGTTTTTGATCATTGATATTTGGGGTATTTGTAAAGTGAGCATTACCCATGTGAGAATTTTTGGTTCCAAAGTGGTTGATCTGTTGCTGAACTCTTTTGGCGTTAGGTGACTGACTCAAGAGTCTAGTAACCACAAGAAGTTTATAATTGGACAAAGATGATATATGCTAAATGATGAAGAAGCTATGAGTAATAAATATTTGTCAAAAACTTCTGGAAAATCTAATGAAATTTATCATTTTTAAATGATTTAACTTTTTTTAATAAATTATGAAACTTTTATAAATTGGTTACTTATATCTTTTAAAAATAAATTACATGTAACCAGCTTAGGAAGTTTTGAATGTAAAAAAAAAACTTAAATTAGTTTTATCATTCCCAAATTTTACGCCATTCAAAACCTCTTGCACTTACGCTGTGTTCTCGAGTTTTATTTACGAAGAAAGGAAGGGAAAGGGGAGGAAAATAGGAGGAAAAGAAAAAATGTTAGTTTTCTCGAGTTTTTTTTAAGGAGGGAAAGGAAAGGAAGGGGAAGAAAAATATTGCTGATTTTCCTCCCAAATGTGAGAGGAAACGGTAGGAAATGAAAGAAATGAATTTAAAAAGAATTTAAAATATTTATAAAATTACGCATATACCCATTAATTATATTTCATTACGAAATAAATAAGGGTATATTGGTAAAACTAACATTTTTCCTCTCCTTTCCCTCCTACTTGAAAACATGAAAATTTATTTTCTTTCATTTCCTTCCCTTTCCTTTCTCTTCCTTCAAACTCAAGAACACAAATACAAATATTTCTTTCTTCCCCTTCCCTTTCTTTTCTTTTCATTGCCTTTCTTTTCTTTCTTTCCTTACAAAACTCGAAACATAGCGTTAATGACATTGCTCCCCCTAGCCGCCCCATCTCCATCACCGTCCATTGTCGTTGTTTTCCCCTGACATCTCCCTCTTTTTGATTTGTTTTTCTGTCTTTTCTCTCTCTTTTCGAACAATTTAAGGGAGTGCAATAAAAAATAGGAGAGATATTCACCTGTGAAAGTTTGCTATGACGAATCCGACAAGCTTAAGGTCTTGTTTGCTTTGTCAAGTCATATGAGAAGGTCATTTGGGTCCATTTCATACGGTCTTGAAACATGCAAGGCTTCCGAAAAGAAATATTCACTTAAGGGTTTCTTTACCAAACATTAATCGGATAAGCGTTAACGGGACCACTTACCTTACCGGGTGAGCATGGCAAGGACCGAGAATCGTACCCGGTAAGGGATTCTAGCCAATTGAAAGGATCTTCTAATCAATCCGGAGATCATTTTGATTCCATTTCGAATATGAGATTCAACGCAAAACTCGGAAAGTATTAAAGCACATTTATTCCTCAAGCTGTCGCTTGTGTCAGTCGGAAGTGCAAAACTAAAGAAAAATCAATTCTTCATTCCTTCCTTGAAACGGAAGGAACAGAGATAGAATCAAAACGATTCCCAAAATGCCTTTTTGGATATATTCATCTATTCATGAAATGTGAGAAGAAGATGATTGTACGTTCTTCCGGAAGACCTACCAGAAGTCATACATAGTGATGAGGAGACTCTTGCCGTTATGATGGTGTTCAATGGTGAAGGCTTGGCTTGAACGGACAAGTACATGGTTATCGGAAGGTAAGATAAGAGGTTAACCATGGGTGTTAAGCTCTCGATGAATTACAACGGTCATACTAAGGCACTGGGGCAATTGATCTCGTATAACCACACCCATTGGACCTTGTAGAGTAGAGCGAGCTATTCCCACAAGACTACCCGCAAGCTAAACTTGTGAGATGTCTTACCAACTGCTAACCACTGATGATTTGGTGGCATCACCATGTTTACCTAGGAACTGGTCTTCCTGAAGGTGTTGACTGAGCACCTACTTGGCCAGCATTTATTTCACTTGGGTCAATTTACATACTTTCCAGGCCTACCCTGTTTTGCGATTAGGGTTTTTAAGAGATTTTTTTTATCAGTAAGCACTTACTACAAAACACTTGGTAAACAATAACTTTTAGTAAGCATTTACCCAAACCACACCCTTACCGGTTAGCACTTACCCAATTTGTGTTACTTAAGGACCCCTAAATGGAATGCTAAGTAAGCCTTAAATGGAATGCTAGATATGAAAAACACAACAAAGAAAGAAAAATAGATTATGGTTTCTCATTAGTTTTCTTGTGGAGACTGGAGAGTACTAGATTAACCTAGAGTCACGTGGTGTTTTCTAGGATGTTTTCTTGGAGAATGTTTACTTGGAAATCGTCTTAGGGTCTGTTTGTTAGCAGTTTAATGAGCTTAATGAGACTCGGCTTATTGGTAAGCTATACATGATTGTTTGGTAGTGGCTTAATGATATAGAAAATGGCTTATGCAGTGAGCTTCTACGGGAGAGCTTTATGCAGAGATGCCAAGTTTTTTCCGAACCTGCCGCTCCCAATTAAAGAACACGCTCCTTTCACTATGAAAAACTCTCCTAAACAAAAAATTTCCCGATCTATACAAACAAATTAATCCACACAGACAGCTCTATCATAAAGGACTTAATGGAAAACCAACCAAACAGCCCCTAGTGTCAAACTGAACTAACAGATTAATAGTGGTTGCTGAATGTAGAGCATGCATATGAACATGAAGCAGGAATTCAGCCAAACATGGGGCTATGCAGAAGCAACCTGCCAAACAGGACCACTCTGACCACTTAAAGAGAACCTTATAGATTCAAGAAAATTGAAATCGTACACAAGAAGCTTCACTTCTGCAAGTTCAGCTCAAAGGAAACCTTCACCAACACAAGAAAACTACTCTATGTACTTGTTACGAGCAAAACACGAATGTGCTAAAAAAAAAGCCAAAATATGGATTTTTAGTTTTTTACGTATAAGAAAACCATTCTATGTTCTTAATCCCAAAAAGATATGTATGTGCTAAAGAAAACAAGCCAGACAAGGGATTTTTACGGGGAGGAGGAGAGGGGATCACATTGATGTTTGTTATTTTAACCCTAGCCTTCAGTGTTGTACCTCAGCTTAATTGTCCTTGGGAAGATCTTTCTTTGGCAGCTCCTTAGGTTTTGCCTTCTCTACTTCCCTATAAAACCAAAATAAGTTTGGCTGACTCGGTTAAGAATAAACTCTGGCATATGAATAAAGTTGAATAAACCAGCTGAACATTTTCCTAAATTAGAAAAAGAAGAAATGGTGCAATCTGAATGAAATGAATTCAAGCATTAAATACATGACAAGGAAGATATAAGAGAATTTTATTCAGCAAAAACCGGTTTAAAGTCTAGTAACAGAAAAGGGCAAGACAGTCATTTCATACAAATATAACAATTGGGCATGGTTTCTCAACAAATAACTAAAAGAAAATCAACAATTAGAAATGCTGATAAATATGCCCATCATCTAGTGAGACAACCATCTATGTTTCTTTGTTTCAGTACCATTGATATAGTGATTTTATCAGCATATAACAAAGACTGTAATCTGCAAGAAGGTAAAGTGGCAAAAAGAGGCACTTTTCTCCTAGCCTAATTGACAAACAAGTTCATTTTGCATTTGGTAGCCAAACAAATCATACTCAAAATTTACAAGATTTTGGTTTTATTTCAAGATTAAAAGTTTGAAAATAGGCAAATTGTTTGAACTTTTTGTTTATATCATCAAAAAAAGGTTAATATAAAAGAATATATCTAAACCAATTCTGTAATCACAATGAATTGCCTAACCAAAAGAGCATACCCTTTTTTTCAAACAAAAGACTGGTGTACATGCTATTTCATGACCCGTATTACCGTATATGATGAGGCTACATGTTTAGGACATCAAAGACCTTTTATTTGTTATGTGGTGCTCTTGAATGTTCAAACGGAATGAAATTAAAAGTTAGAGATTTGGAGACTTGGGATGATTTAGAATATCTAGCAGTAGTTATTGTATTTATCCATCAAGGGTATTTTGACCTATTAGCATTCTCCAAATATTATTAGCACTTTTACTCTTCACAAATAGAGCTGTGATCCAAGGGACCGAATAAAAATATGGTTGCATTAAGAGATTCAATCTATAAAACTTCTTGTCCTCCACCAGCATGTTGCACTGCCTAGATTATTTTTTTTATTTTTTTAAAACAACAGGGAGTGAGTGAGATTCAAACTCATGAAGGGGAAAGTTTTATACCACTAGGATGTTACCTGGCCATTTCAATCTATATCGAGTCCTCAGGTCTTTCCTCTCAAATTTTGGCTTTTATGGAGGGGGCATAAGCATTTCACGAAACTATAAACTGACACAAATAAATAAGAATTATGTCACAAAAACATCTGCCATTAAATTTAAAAAAGAAATCCCATCCTTGAATTCATATAGGAGCAAGGGGGTCGAATTCTCACAAGGCCTCCTCCCTTGGAAAAAATAATATAGCTCCAAATATAGGCCATTCCTTGGGACTCAGAAGGCATGAAATTAAATACATCTAATTTTGATTTTGACATTTTGCCAATGAAATTATCAAAAGTAACCTCTTGCTGATTTTACTAAAAGAGTTATACACTCATTGTTAGCCTATCCCAAATCAGTTTGAAATAAACTATGTTCTTATTGTATTATTGTAAGATAGCCATGGATGCTCTTGAATCAAGTATCAACTGAAGCCTAGTTCGTAAACGTCATCGATGTACTTGTAGTTTAGGAATCACATGCACTTTGAACTAACAATGTGATCTTATTGTGGAATCCTTCAAATCATTCCACTGGATTACTGGAATCACTTAAGTATACAAATGTTCAAGGATGTAGATCAAATTCCATGATATCAACTTCTACAGCCCGTACAAATTCAAATAAAAAAGCTGGAATTCTTTCAGTTAGGACAGTGAACCATGGATTTTCTAAAACATGCAAGGGTTAAACTTAAATTCCTGAAAACCTGGATAAACATCAAGGTTTCAATAAATCCAAATGAGCCATCAATGGCAAAGGATTGAACGTCATTCTTCTTACTTCACTATTTATCACTCTCTTCTCTCATGTCAACAATTAGAGTACTTTCTCCATAATTTGAGGATACCGTGATTTCACGGTGAATACGACTCCAAGTTTGGAACCCTAACTTTCTACAAACTAGATTCTAATCGTGAAACGAATGGAGAATTACGCTCTTTCTACATCTCATCAGTAGTATAGATCTACATAGGAAGTCCAACACACACAAAATAATTCAATCAACAATGAAAACAATCTGTGTATATGAAAAACTTACTTAGCAGCAGACGCAGATTCTTCTTCGAGCCAGTGACGAATCTGACGAACGTTGCGTTTGAATATAGAAGCAGACTGCTTCACATCGCTCCTCATCAGTAGAATCACTGCGCTCACTCCTGCCACGGTTAGTATGAGGTTCGTTAACGCCATTCGCTGTCGATCTGATCCAATCTACAAAGAAAGTAGTCTTAGAAGATGACGGCCGGAACAAACTCTTCGGTTTTGATCGGTAACCGGATTTTAGGGTTCCGGCACGGTGGAAACTCGCGGTGGTCGACGGAGATGAATTACGGGAAGAGATTTCGAGTGGTGGACAATACAATAGTCACGATGGCGGTCAAGGGCTTAACGAAATTAGAAATTATAATTGAGTCCTTACACTAACAACTTTTGCAATTAATCCCCTATACTTTTCAGTTTTTGTAAGGGCTTATATAGTAACATTCAGAAAGTTGAGTGGTGCAATTGATAAATATGCCAGATAGAAGAGGTAGAGGTGTACAAGGATGACTTTAATCAGTTTTTAACCGTTCTTAAAAAGATCGGTCATTTTTAGCGACAAAAATGAAAGATTGGGGTGGACCTTAATCGGTTTTTGGCCAAAAATTTTGGATCAAATCCGGACCGTAGTCCTAACCGGTCATTTTAAGATTTTCAAAAATACATATATAAGAAGAGGTTCATTTGAGAAATGATAAATATATGAGAAATAAAGAATCAATCCTATCTTTTCATTCGGTCAAGATCAGCTTTGACTGGTCAAATATTGGGTCTTTGACTAGTCAACAATTGCGGCTTTGACTGGTCAAAAGTTACGGCTATTCCAAAAATAGAAGAACAAATTCATAATTAATACAAATACACGGGACAAGTTCATATATAAACTTGTATGATTCGCATATGAACTATATGTTCATATGTGAACCAAGGTAATTCACATATGAACTCTTTTAACTGATTCATATATGAACCTTTGTGATTCATATATGAACCAATTAACTGATTCACATATGAACTAATTAATTGTAGGTTCATATGTGAATCAGTTGAACTAATTAACAGATTCATATATGAACCTTTGTGATTCACATATGAACTAATTAACTGATTTATATATGAACGTATAGTTCATATATGAATCACATAGTTACATATATGAATCAGTTAAAAAAGTTTATATGTGAATTATATTGGTTCATATATGAAAATACAATTCATATGTGAATCATACAGTGTCATATATTAACTCGTCCAACATATTTCACGAAACTACCCATATATCTTTTACAGACCACACAATGCATTATCTGATGTTTCACGGTCAAAGATGCAAATGTTGACCAGATAAAGGGTTAGGATCATTCGTTATTTCTCATATTTTTAGCATTTCTCAAATGAACTTAATCCTACATATATAAAAGAATAAAGTGGACAATTATTTCAAAAAATTCATCTAATTATAAAATTATTAATCGTAAAAAATAAAATTAATTAAATTATGATATTGTAAATTAATAAATTCTGTTGACGACTTAGTTTTGTTAATTCTTGAATATATTCACAGTTTTCATCAAGTTAAGCGATGTTTAAATATAAAACATCCGGTATTCTTCCTAACGAACCTTCAGCTTCATTTGTGTTGAATATTGGGTTTAAAGTTAAGGCACACGAAAATGGATGACATATCTTTAAAATATTTTATAATTTTTATTGGCGACCACATTATCGTTTTGATATTTATTTATTTTTTTGCAATAAAAATAGTTAGGTAAAAACAACAAGCTTTGACTGTTTTTTTTTTTTTTTTTTTTTTTTTGGATTTTGACCGGACTTTTTCGTGCTTTGACCATTA
This sequence comes from Arctium lappa, assembly GCA_023525745.1. Lineage (NCBI taxonomy): Eukaryota > Viridiplantae > Streptophyta > Magnoliopsida > Asterales > Asteraceae > Arctium > Arctium lappa. Next base: position 1,482,716 of record CM042049.1, read on the forward strand.
TTTTCGTGTCTAAAAAATATTAGAGTATCTCCATCAGCTTTACTAAAATAAAATAAAAAATTGGTTTTTATTCTCTAAACATCTCCAATAGCTTTGCTATCTTGTTTGTTATAATAGAAAAAACTTGAAACTAAGTTTAGAGAATTCTCTAAAACTTGATGGTAGGAGAGAAAAATGATTATTTTATTCAATTCCACCAATGATATTTAATTTTTATCATTTTATATAAAGTTTTTTTAAAAAGTGTATTGGGATGATAAATTAGATAATATTATAATAATATAAGTTGTTTTAATTCTTGACAAACATGTTAGAGTTGAATATAATACTTTTTAGAGATTTTCAATTTTGTTTCTCTATTTTATAGAAATTATAGTAAAGTTCTTATAACGTTACATTTAGTTAAAGGGTAATTTTATTTTTATAAACGACAGTTACATATTAACAGTAAATATATCAATTCAATAAAATGCCATTAAATTGTTTCCTTTTTTTTGCAATTCAAGTAATCCAATAGTGATAAAGAGTTGGTAAGCTGCATAAATGTCAATAAATCACCAATTTTCAACTGCAAATTTGGTTATAATAAACAAATTTATCATAAATAAGAACATTCGTTAAGTGTATCTTTGGTTATAACAAACAAATTTATCGTCAATAAAATCCAGTCGTTAGACCAAGAATTTCTCGAAAGTGAGCTCAATAGGATTGGTTGGATCGATCAAACCAACACTGGTTTGGTTTAGCCGGTTTTGGTTGGATTTCGATTCTTTTTGTTTAGTTTCATAAAAAGAACATTTTAAGTTCTAATTACACATCTAACTATTTATTTTTAGAACTCACATATAATGATTCATATTTAAAGGGAAGAAACCATCAAAATTAGTCAATTACATTATATATCTGTTATTGATAGGGGTTGAATGCATTCGACTAAGTGAAGCAACCAAGATGGTTCCTTATCAATGGTGTTCGGATATGAGCTAACGGATCGATAAACCGATATTGAAACCCTGAGTTTATGCGAGAAAGGTTGCAACAAACTTTCAGAACCACTTAAGGGAGCGTTTGGTTTCCAAAATGAAATATGACGACATTGGAATTTGAAAAAATTAGAATAGAATTAAAGTGATGTTCGACCTCATGTTTGGTTGGCAAGAATTAGAATGGAATCTACACATTTAGTTAGCATAATGTAGTTTCGGAATTGAAATGAAATCATAATAAATGTCCATAATACCCCTTTGACATGTCATAAATTCTTGTTTAAATTTAAATACTATATAATGATATTAATTGACGGTAATGGTGGTGGCAGCAACAGTGGCGGTTACAGTTGGGATGGCAAGGGTGGTGGTGGTTTTGGTCATATATATAGTAGGCTAAGGGGTTGTTTGTTTACCTCTTAATAGTTCCATTAAGAGGCAACATCTAAATTTTTAAGAGGTGAATCTTGTTTGGCAAAAAAAAAAGTTTGCCTCTTAATAGTGTTCTAAAACACTCTTAAATGATTTTGTACCTTGGGTCTCCCTTAATCATTCAGCGCCCTAATTTCATCTTGAACAATTACAAAAAACCATATTTGATTTTACACTATATCATAGGAACCTCTTATCATTCGGACCACTTAATCATTCTGCACCAAACCATTCAGCAACTGTCAAACAGTCCCTAACGTTTTTTTGAGGTAGTTCTGTTTTTTCTTAGAAAATGGATAGGAATGGAATTAAATCACTATGGAATTTACCAAAAAACAAATACATCACAAAACCTTTTTGCAAACTGGAAATAGAAGTAAAGTCTACATGTATCTTATTTTCCCTGGACCCTACCTCACTCAACAACGACCAATTTGGTCCAAGCCAACTCCTATCAAAAAATCCTAACTCGAACAAAAAACGAGTAGAAGACCAACCCGATCATGTCCTAGTCAAAGCTTGGTGGTTTAAGGGTATCTTTTACATCTCACCCCTTACAAAGAAATTCGGCACATAAGCGTAGTGACCAACCCGACTCAATATCCTCGTGAAGAGCGGTTCGGTCCCACAAAGTACAAAAACTAATGTCACTCAACATTAGATTAGGAAAGGACATAATCGGAGACAAATCCCACCAAAAATAGGTGGAACAAAAACTAAGGAGATAGGGACAAATTTGGTAAAGTTGATCCCTAGTGTTTGTCATTTTTAATGGATATTGTCGCTTAACTTCGAAAACTCGGATTTGGTCCTTCACGTTTGTCATTTCATACCGGTTTTGGTCCCTCCTCCTAATGGCTCTTAATTTATTCTGTTAAATCCAATTAAATGTGGGGTATTTTAGTCATTTTAAACATTTTCTGATGACTAAAATACCCTCATTTAACCGAATGGTGATGGGCTTAACAGTAAAATGTTTAAAACGACTAAAATACCCCTCATTTATAACGGACTTACCAGAAAAAGTTAACGACCGTTAGAAGGAGGGACCAAAACAGTTATGAAATGACAAATGTGAGGAATCAAATCCAAGTGTTCAAAGTTTAGGTACGATATCCGTTGAAATTGACAAACGTCAGGAACCAAAAGTGAAGTTTACTCTTTGGTAAATTATTAAACTATCGTTAAACTAAAACCCTAAAACCTTCAAGAACTCCTTCACTAGGGTCGGTCCACGTACCAAACACACCCTCAAAAGCCTGATCCAAGCCTTATGTAACACATTTTATCAAATGAAGAATGACCAAATCTGGAAAATAATGTTACAGTTAGAGCAGAATTATCCATCATGGATTAGGCCATTTCTACTCCGGAATAAGGTCTAACGGTGAAAAAAATTCGAGAGTATATGAAATGCAATGCTACAAAGGAGATCAAATGGTTGTTGATATTTCACATCCTAGTTAGTAATACAAGATATGAAAGCTAAGACTTTGAAAAGTGGGGGCACACCTGTAATTTCCGATCACTTGTCTAATGGTACAAATCTTCAAGAATTGAATGCTCTCACGAAATTGATGCAGTACTTGAAATGGAAGTGTATCACAAGATAATTCTACAACGGGAAGTCGCTTGTCTTTGTGAACGATACCATATGATCCACGAGCTTCACCTGTAACATCAAAAGAATGTCGAAACTTATTTGTGCTGCTCTAACCATACCACGACTATTTCAGACGTCTTGAGAAATAATTAATACTGTTATGATGTACGTGTTGCGCGAGCAACTGCAGCAATTTTGTGGCCTAAAAATCATGTAGAAATGACTAAAGGGGTAAATATGGCAACTACCAACCAAACTCACCATTTCTGTTTTCTTTTGTGAAGAGAGAGAGAGAGAGAGAGAGGTGTATGTCTGTAATTCCGAACAAAGGGAAACCATGCATTTTACTTCTCAACCAAGCCAAATGAACGCAGTATATCCCACCCGGAGGTGGGATGTATGCATCGGCAAACCAGGATTTTTGCCGAGCGAGTGCAGCTTTAAGGTGGTTTAAAGGACCGCAAAGTCGCCCAATGTGTTTTTAGCCGTATTCCATTGTTTCAAGAGATATTTTAAGTTTTTTGGTTGATGTCATTTGTATTTTCTAATATCTCGGGGCAGCCCTCAAAGTTTAGCGTGTGTACCTTTCATACCCAAAAAAAATCAACTTGTGAAAATCGGTTGAGCGGGTGCACGGGACCCCACTGGGGGCTTCATAGATCAGCCCCTGTATGCAGACCTAACCTCTACCCCAAGGAGTAAAGCGACTGTTTCTGTGGTATCTTACTTTGACAGACCTAAGGTTTGATATTAACAATTACTCTTCTTACCCACAACGATGGATTCCATTCCGACAAGTTTCTAAGCATAGCCAACCCTGGTCTGTGATATCTTCATTTCTTTTATTTATTTCTCTGTTCGGTCCTTAACAAAATCTCCCATGTAAATTATGGTAGGCATTTGCATGCTCGTATTAATTTTCGGATAACTATGTTATACCTATATGTGATGCATGAGCAGTTTCTAGGTGGGAATTGTTATTTTGGCAGGAGTTTCTGTTTAGCATATGTCAGCAATTATTTTGGGCGGGAGTTTTGTGAACACAAATAGGATAGTTTTCATTGTATTGATCCCTATTTTAAGGAAATCAGATTACAAGTAAGTTTGTTGTTCTCAGTGTACATCAAATGGTATCAGAGCAGTGACGAAAAAGGAAACGAGATGGAGGCAAAAAGCAAAGACTTCAGAGCGTTGAAGATAATTATGGAGACTATGAAGAAGCAATTTGAGAGGTTGATTAAACTCCAAGAGGAGAAGCTGAGGAGGTCTGAAATTCCAATGAGAATGGAAAACGAGAAGATGCAACCAACGAGACAAGAATTGGAGGTAAATTGTTTTTCCACTATTAAAGAGAGGAAATTGGAAATACCAATTTTCAGTGGAACCGACCCAAAGAGGTGGATCCTTATAACAGAAAGAGAGTCTGTATTAAACCCGCTTAGTGGTGAGGGGAAAATTGAAGTGGACATTAATGGCTTTGAAGGGGATGCGTTGAAGTGGGTACAGTGGAAACACAAACGTCGACCACTTACTTGCTGGGAGGAGTTTAAAATGATGGTATTGAATATTGAGACAGTTTCAATCGAAGGAAGTAAGTAGTTGCTACGAGGAAGCAGTTTTTAACCCTAAAACAGTAACCATCGAGAGGGATAAGTATTGGGAGATTTAAAGCAAGTATAGATTAATGTCCAAGGGGAACAGTGGGGTTAATTGACAGCCGTTTCGAGCCGTTGCCGCCTCTGTCACCACCCTCTCCACCATCATCGCTGCCGTTGAGGCCGTCACTGCCCTTGACGCAGTTGTCGTCGGCATTCCCACCATCATCGATTCCTCCATCGTCAAAAGAAAGAAAGACCATTTCAGTCAGGGAAATCCAATCGAAGAAAAAAAAGGTTGGGATGTTAACAAAGCCCTGGAGGAATCTCAAAGCCATTTTAAGCGATACAATCTGGCTCAAAGCTTGCCAAGATAATTTTAGACGATTCAATTGGGTCAAAGACCAAGAGAGACTTAAATTGGTCCATCTATGTTGGGGAAAAGAAATAGAGGATGGTTGGGCGACCATCAAAGGAAACCGCTGTCGCGACCGCTGCCACATACACCAACACCACAGGTGCCTAATGTTGTAATGCCCAACGGTTTGATAAATGTATTCACAGTGGGTTACAAGGGAAGTCTACTCTTCTATGTCAAGTTGGTCTAGCAGTGAGTTTGGCCCAGGTGGGAGCAGATGTACCAATGGAAAGCTTTAAGACATTTCCAGTAGATCAGATCTATGTTTGGATGGGTGCAAAGAAAATTTAGAAACATATAATGGCAGGCTAGAGTACAAGTCTAACTGAGCTTCTGGAAATTGCATCTACGTTCTCAGCAACCCATAGTTCAATTGTGGCATTCAACGAACCTAGACGAGGAGCAACGTCAGATGGAAAACCTATAGTTGTTTATGCTATTGAACACCTTGGTAATAGGGTTCAGTGTTGGAGAATTGATGTGATAGTTGGAAACAATTTCTATTTTACTTTTTCCCACATTGAGTACAAGGTGGAAGTTTGGAGGGTGGGTTTGTTATACCCAAATAATAGTTGTATATGTGATGCGTGAGCAGTACAGGGGCATTCTAGAAGGGTCCAGAACATGTAGGTGGAATTGTTAGTTTGGGTGGGAGTTTCTATTTAGCATATGTCAGCAATTAGTATAAAAAGAGGAGGAGGTTTCAGGAGGGTATTGGGTATTGTAAACACAAATTGGGTGTTAGTCTTTGGGAGAGAGTTTGACCTCTCGAAAGTCAGATAGTTTTCATTGTATTGATCCCAATTCTAAGGAAATCAGATTACAAGTAAGTTCATTCTTCTCGGTGTCAATCAAAATAATGTTCCTCTTCAGTTCCTCATTCATTAATTGGTGCAAAAGTGTAAGGACTTTCTTAAGGAATGTTTTATGAAATTATTAGACGTTCACAGATAGTACTCGATGTGGAAAAGAACAGAAAATGTGTTCTGAATAACTGAGCAATCTTCTACCAAGTAATATCTCGAAACTTACCGACTAAGATGGTTTTTTCTTTAGACTTGGTTTTGAGATGCGTCTTAGTACCTGTGTGCCCGTTCTCATTTCTCTGCAACATAAAGACCGGTTGTATTGTAGTTTAATAAAAAGATAGACGAGAAGTAAGAAATGTGATTGAACATATATGTATGTGGCACCTTTGGTACAAAAATACTATGAGATAGAAGATAGGGAGCAGCATCAGGATTAATATTGATGAAGCCAAGTAGAAAATGTTGGTATGCTTCTGCAAACAATTAACATAAGTCATCAGTTACCACCAACACAAAGATAAATTCATAAAGTTAGGCAGGTGTTTGTAGACTTGTAGCAGAAGGATTCTAAGTTTCCATATTATTCCCTCCAGCCCAAAATAAGCGTCCACGTTTCCATTTTAGAGGCCGTTTACTAAATGCTTATAGCAAGAGTCATCACTCACACTTACCTTATCGGATAACATTTTAGGCCATCAAATGGATTGTTGGTAAGCGTCTCTTACCCAGTAAGTGCTAACGGGGTAAGAATCTTCTCCTCCACTTATTGGGTAAGATTCTCGGTTCTTTCTATGCCTCTTAACGGTAAGATTCTCGGTCCTTGTCATGCTCGCCCGGTAAGATAATTTTTTTTGGAAACGGCATTTCATTAAAAGCAAGCTAGAGGCTAGCGAAAGGAAGCCCGGTAAGATAATTGACACTGGGTAAGTGCTTACCGGGCTTGGATTTCCAATTTTACCCTTAATTATGAGATGGAGAAATTCATCACTCCCTCTATTATTAAGGGTAAATTTGTCACATTTTGTTAATCAAAAAATGTAAGAATTACACATCTTGAAAATTGTTTGTCTTTTTCATTGTGGACATTTATTCTGGAACGGAGGGAGTACAATATAATAGATTTTCGACACTCGAAGAATAGATTATGTTCGTCGTAGTTTGGCGACCTAAGGGGAGGACACTTTTTGTTATATAAAGACGAAGACTCTAAAGTGGGTGAACACTCGGGACTTGGCCCAGCGAGTGAACATGATGGGCTCCTAACACCTTTCGAGTAAATCTTTATGGAACTGACAGTCCAGAAGATGTATGACATAAAAATTCGAAATGAGCGGTTTCGACGGCCCATTATTGGCATTGTACGCAAACTTGATGTGGAAATCAGATCAACATAATTCTCTCTGGCCTCTGATGGCAGATTGTGAAACCACGCAAATGGCCAA